>JACSVZ010000007.1:1280542-2620198 GCA_014706295.1 Lycocorax pyrrhopterus obiensis
TCCATATCCCTGTTACTTTCTCCGTGTTCCGTCCTGGGATTTGTGGACTAAGAGAGGCACTGGCTGCTCCTCTGGGCAAGGGAAAGGCTCCTGTGCTATTCCCATGAAGAGAACACCTGGAATCAGTGCCCTGGGAGCCCAGTCCAGTCCTTCCAGGAGGGATTTTAAGTTGGAGACTTAAAATCAGAAACTCCAATTCTTCTCCTTAAGCACCTCTTGCTTAAATGTTTCCCTGCTGGAAGAGAGCAATTAATATTTTTATTGACCAGATTGCCAAAGCGAGGGTAAAACAATCAGCATTCCCTGAATGCCTCCATCACTTCCACAGCCACCTGCCACCAGTGGCCGATGGTCAGGAGCCTGCCCGGAACAGGCTCGAGGGGTGCTATTAAGTCCATTATTCCCAAGGTTTGAATGATTCCGGCACTATCCCTCATGTTCCCGAGTGTGCCAGAAACCCCAGAGCTCCAGGAGCTGCATGCAGGTGTTCTTCCTTCCCAGCTTTTTGGGAGTGTGGTGAAGGTCCCGTTCCCTGTCCAGCTCTGGGGGTTGTCCTCGCCGCAGAGCCCACGCTGACCTTTGGCCTTGTTGGAGCCAATTCCCTTGTCACGGGAACTGTCATGGCCCACTTCCTACAGAAAAATGGGAAAGTGCCCAGGAAAAGGGCTTTTCCCGGTCCCTCGAGGCATGGGATGATCCATCCATTTGTCTCTCCCTTATTTCTCACTCACAGGCCAAGGTCCTGCTCTTTTTGCCCTCCCTCAGGGTCTGCATTTTGCCAGTGGGATTTTTCCGCTTTTCAGCAGACCAGGGATCGTTCTCCAGTGTCTCCAGGAAATGTCCAGAGCTGACCCATTCCCGAGTACAGAGCTCAGGACAAGGGAAGAACAAAGGTTTTAGCACTCACCGTCTTTCACTTTCCGTTCCCACAACAACTCACTCTGGCTCTTCCCATCTCAGAAAGTTCCTTGTCTTTGTTTCAGCCTCAGAGGATTCTGTGAGAAAATTTCACACCCACAAATCAAGATCCCAAACCCAGAGGGCTGCCCGTGAAGGTGGAGCAGTGTTGGCTGCTCCAGTGAATTTCCTCCATGCGCACAACATAAAAACCATTGCACCACTTCATAATTACCTTGAGCTGGTGCTGTAACAATGAAAAACTGATTTTCCATGTCCAGAGGCAGGAGATTGTCCAGTTGAGGCTGTGAGACCTTAAACCGCACATTTATCTGGGGGCTGTGACTGGGATTGCAGCAGGGATAGAGCCCTGTGTGTGTGCAAACCCAGCACGAGACTGGGCAGGTTTTCACTGGGGGAAGCTCTCGCTTTATTCCTTGGCAGTTTTTCTCTGGAATATTAATGAAGAGGGAGGCCTTGTCCTTAATCCAATTACCACAGGGCAGCAAATTACTGTTTCTTGTTTGCCAGCTACGAACAAAACTGGGAGCAGCACTGACAAGTTGGGAGCTGCTGCTTCACCACATGGTGTCAGCAACAGAGAGAAAACACAAAATGTGTATCCAAAAACAAGGATAAAATGACTCCTCCTGCTTTCAGTGGGACCAGGGCTAATTCTACCCTGGAGTGACAAAGAACTTCTCCCTCAGATCCCCAGAGAGCCCTCGAAAAGCCAAAGTGCAGCAGGAAGAAGAAGGAAGGAAGGAAGGAAGGACGGAAGAAGGAAGGAGGAAGGAAGGAAGGAGGAGGAAGGAAGGAAGGAGGAAGGAAAGGAAGGAAGGAAGGAAGGGCATCTCTGCCCCACCCACTGGGGACAGCACAGGTCTGGCTGCTCCCGGGGACTGGGAACGTGTCCGAAGCCAAAAGCACCTTCCCAGGCTGGAGGGGCTTTCCCAAAGCACCACCTCTGGTTCGCATCCTGCTGGCTTTCCCCTCCCTTGGGAAAGGAAGGATTTCGTCTAGAGCCTGGAGAAGGAGGAAACAAGGAGGCCCAGCCCATGGACTGTTCAGAGGAGCCATGGGGGAACACAGGAGCTGTGCAGGGATTTCTGCCCCAGGGGTTACATTCCTTCAGACCCAGTGCAAACTCACTAAAATGACCTTTCCACAAATCTCTCTTAAGGCACATTAGAACCCAAGTATAAAAATGGAATCAAACCCTTTGTTCCCTTGGCCTCACGCCCCAAATTCCAACGGGACAGACGAGTCCCTCTCCTTAGAAGGCAACGTCTCCTACCTGGATCTGTGCCTTCCCCAGCCTTTGGTGGCTGTCTCCATCCTCCTACACCTCCTCAACTTCCTCCTCGGCAGGGCTGGCTTCCTCATCCTGCAGAGCAAACACAGGGACAGTCACCAGCCTGCTCATCCCAAACCTGGGCAGCAGGGACGGACTGGTGGACCCTCTGGATGGTCACCCCTCTGCTGGCACCATCCCTGCTCCACAGTCCATTCCCGTTCCTGGCCTGGCATCTCCTTTTAACTGGATGTTAAACCACAAACATTTGCTCTGCTGGGTTTTGGGACATCAGAGACTCCCCCAAGGCAGTGGGCAAAGTTCCTGTTCCCACACCCTCTGCCTCCCAAAGCCCTGCTGGGGCCAGGCAGAGCAAAGGAAATGTCTCAGTTCCTACTGGAAATTTCCTCTTGTGCCCATAAACCCAGAGAAATCGTGGCTGCCCCATCCCTGGAAACGTCCAAGGCCAGGCCGGATGGGCTCGGAGCACCCTGGGCTAGTGGATGGAACGGCAGGGCATGGAATGAGGTGATCCATAAGGTCCCTTCCATCCCAAATCATTCCGCAAGTCCACGATGATTCCATGATCTCTCCATGCATTTATTTTGCATCGTTTCCTCTCAAATTTAAATTCTCAAATTTAGATCATTTGTTAAAAGAATCATTTAAAAATTATACCAGGAATAAACAGGGGAGCATCAAACATACAAGAATCATTCCTACACCCACCAAGCCATTATTAACTGGAAGCCTATTCCCTCATCTCTGTCCTTGTTTTGTTTTCCTGGAAAACCTTGTGATCCCAGAGTCTCTCAGAGACGTACTGGGACTACTGGAAGGTTTGCTGTGTCAGAGAGCCACGGGGGTTTACAGCACTTGTTCCTCTGCATCTGTATCCTTTAACCAGCTTTCCCTCCGCCGGGACACCGATTCCCCCCCGCTTCCCCCGCCGTCCCCGCGCCGGCTCGGGGCCGGCCCCGTTCCCCGCTCACCTCCGAGCCCGAGCAGCCGCCCGGTGCCCCCGGCCCGGCCCCGCCGCTCCCCGCCATGGCCGCTCCCGGCTTCCGCGCCTGCGCTCCCGGCACAGCGGCCGCGGCTCCTGCCGGGAGCGGCCCGGAGCGGCCCCGGCCATGGGCCCCGCACGGCCGGTCCCGGTCGCTGTCCCCGTCGTTGTCCCGGTCCAGCTCCACGGTCCCGGGGCCGGTTCCCGGTGCCGGCGGAGCCTGGGAAGCGCCGAGGGAAGCGCCGAGGGAAGCCGCCGCGGTGCGCTCGGAGCTGCAGTACGGCTGTGCCCACAAGGCGGCAGCACCGAGCGGAAGAGGCCACCGCGCATCCGCAGGGTTTTC
Source organism: Lycocorax pyrrhopterus obiensis (assembly GCA_014706295.1). Lineage (NCBI taxonomy): Eukaryota > Metazoa > Chordata > Aves > Passeriformes > Paradisaeidae > Lycocorax > Lycocorax pyrrhopterus. The sequence goes on from JACSVZ010000007.1 coordinate 1,284,080, forward strand.
AGGGGTGCCAATAAACCCCGATTTCAATCCCATCCCAGATTCCAAATTTCGGGTGCTCCAGCGGGAGGAGAGAGAAAGGAACCCGAATACACAGAGCTGTTTCTAGGTCCTTCATACAGATCATCTTGTCTAACTTTTCAAGCCCTTTATTTTTTCAGGCCAGCTTTGCTTCCAATTCACCAAGTTCCCAACTGTTGGCCACCGAGATTCTGCTGCACCGTGTCCACGGCAGGATCCAGGAAAACACGCAGGGTGTGGTCCTCTGGGAATGGTGCCCAGGAAGCAACCGACCTCATCTGTGCCTGCAGCCCAGAGGGAATCTCTTCCCAACAGCTCCAGCTGTGCTCGGTGTGTCCCGACGGTTCCCACGCTGACCGCACCACCAGCTTCCTCCGCCCGCTGCCTTGGGAAGTATCCCTAAGGTGCCACCAAGAAAGGAGCCTCTTATGAACACAGAGTCTTGGGAGCAGAGGCAGAAAAGGAGTTTCAGTCTTAGCAGTCTCCCGCTCCTCGGCACTGACAGCAAACACGGCTTCAGCCTCGGCCAGACACGGAGAGTCAGAGTTTTACAGATCCTGGTCTCACCTCGGCCCTTCCGCAGCTACAGCCTGGCAGGGAGAGGGAAGGAACAGGTCAGGATGGACAGCCTGCTCCCAGAAAAATTCAATCTTAATCCATGGAGCATGAAACAGAGCCCTACAAACTGCTCCGAGGCGTTCATTTCCCTGCGGACCGAGGGCTCAGGAGAGAAGCAGGGCCGGGGTTCTTTCCCTGACTCGGGCCGTCGTGGGCCGAGGCGTGGAACAGCAGCCGGGCCTGGCGGTCGCTGTCAAAGCCCGGCAGAGGCCACCTTGTCCAGGGCGTCGCTGCCAGAGGCCGTTCCTGCAAAAGCAGGGAAAAGAAAGGGATGAACCTTGGAGCTCCTGGAGCTAGCCAGGAGCTTTGCCAAAAACTCACATCCCCGGCAGAGATAAAAACAGACGGAAAAAATGCAACCCATGGTGATGAACAGAGAACAGAACGATTGGAACCAATTGAAATGGGTAAGAGGAAACGGCCTCACGTGATCCCAGGGGAGCTTAAGCTGGATATTGGGAAGTCTCGTAGCGGAAAGGCTGTCCAGCCCTGGCACAGCTGCCCAGGACAGTGGTGGAGGGATTTAAAGCCGTGCGGATGTGGCATTTGGGGACACGGGACAGTGGTGGCCTCGGCAGCGCCAGGGGAACGGCTGGGCACCGTGACCACAGAGGGCTCCTCTAAACTGAGGGTTGCCTGGCAAGCCCAGGATGCCAGGAGCCAGCAGAATTCATTTCTCTTGGATTTTCTGCTTACAGGCATTTTAAGTCTGCTTTGCTTCACAGGTGCTTTTCCGCCAAGGGCATTCCCATCTTTTTTGATCCTGAATGTTTGCAAAGCTGAGTTTCATGAGAACTGGTTCGTATTTGGATTATTCTTAACTTGCTTGGCCACCAAAATCAGGGAGTAAACCCAACGTGGCCTTGAAGGACCATAAGATCCCAGATATCCAATTCCCTCAGGATTTGTTCATTGAAGCTTTTCGGGGTTAATTTAGCAAAGTTAAGGTTTTGGTGATTTCACCATCAAAACAACAAAACCTGTGAAAAAGGAACTTAACTAAAGCCAGCTAAAAGTGGTCCCTGCTGATGGCTCATCAAAACACTTCATTACAAAGGAGCTAGGATCGATTCAATACTCACAAACCCACCTTGCCACGATCAGCGTTCTCTGCCCACCAAGGACACATCAGCCAGCAGGGACATTTCTCCCACGCTCCGGCAGAGAACTCCTCCCACCCCATCCAGGGAACTGCAGCCACCCAGGGAACACCAGCTTAGTCCTGGGCTGGGAACGGGAGAGGGACAAGGATTAGTTTTAAGTCATTCCCACCTCGGTGCTGGCCACACCTGGGAGAAAGCACTTCCCACACCTCTCTTGGAATTTTCCTCCCTGTCCTTTCCAGCTTTGGAAGGTTTCTGTGAGAGCCTCAATTATCGATGCAGATCAGAAGCTGCACATCCCTAAAGCATCCTCTCGGGAACACGAAGCTTCTCTTGTGCATCTCATTTCTTTATCCCAAATATTTTCCCAAACTATCCACAATATAGAAAGAAAAAAAGGAAAAGGAGGAAGACAGATTAATTCTGACATAAGGAACGTTGATTATCCCTACACACTTCCAGGTGAAAAAACATCTCTGCCACTCTAACAAATCTACTTCACATTGCCTCAATTAAATATTAATTATTTAAATATTGCATTAAGAATCTTAACGACACAATGATTGGAATTCCCCAAAACTGCTCGGCTTGGCTACTTCAAGGACTTTTACACCCAGGGAACTGAGCGGTCCCAGATTTAAATGCCACATTTGACACAAATCTGACACAAATTTGCTTTGGCTGCCAGCACTAGAGCTGCTTCCACACACAGACACACGAGGCTGCTGCGAGCTGCCAGTTCAGCAGCTCCCGGGGACGCAAACACCATCCACAGCTGCCACCTGGCTCAGCCCTGGCTCCATCCGGCACTCACCGAGAGCTGCTGGGAGCTGAAATCCTCCTTGCATTTCCCCCGCCGGGAAAAGCCGGTCTCCAGCTCCGGCCCCCCCCAGCTCTCACCTCCCGGGAAAGAGCCGCCGCATCCTCGCTGGCTGCCCCCGGCTCCGGGCAGCCGCCGCCCTTCGGGCGGGGGAGGGCTCGGGCAGCTCCGGTGGCTGCTCTTCCTCGCTGCTTTTGTGTTTCCCTGCATCTCCCCGGGCCGGAGGGGAGCGGGGGAGGGCGGCGGCGGCGGCGGGGGGGGACGAGCGGAGCCCGGCACGGCAGCGCGTGGCGCGGGGGCTTCTCGGGGGGGGGAGCGGCGCGGCGCGACCGGGACAGAGGCGTCCCCGCCCCTGCCTGCCGGCACCCTGCGGACTCCTACCGCCCCCGGCACCGCTGACCCCACAGCCCGTGTCCCCACACCGGGAAACACGGCGAAAAATCGTGTTGAAAGCGCCGGGTCAGCGTCGGAATCGGGATCAGGTTCAGGCAGCCGAATAGACAGACAGCTTTGTGAGGAAAAGGGACCTTAAATGACCGTAACAAAGATGGCGGCTCGGCCGGAAGTGACTTCTGCCAGCACCAAAGATGGCGACAACGGGCGGAAGTCGCTGGTACCACATAATATGCCGGTCAGATACACAGCTCATTTGACCTTCTCAACATGGCTGACTACGCGCATGAGCGTAGTATAAGGATTAAAATGGCGGCCCAGAAGGACCCCGCTTGGTCTCTTCGGCTGCCTGAATGCTCCCGCCCGCCCCCGGCGCCGCTGACCCCACAGCCCGTGTCCGCACACCGGGAAACGCCGCGAGAAATCGCGCTGAAAGCGCTGGGTCGGCGTCGGCGTCGGGGTCGCGTTCAGGCAGTCGACTAGACGGACGCGGGGTCCTTCCTTCCCGCGGTTTTCGATCTCTACCTAGGGCGCATGCGCACGATGCCGCCACCTTTGGAAGGTCAAATGTTCCGCGTGCCGAGACGCCATTTTTGGTGTGGCGACCACGTGACTTCATTCCTTCGTCGCCATCTTGGGTACTGGCAGAAGCCACTTCCGGTTGCGCTGCCATCTTTGTTGTGGTACTCTTAAGGCCCCCCCCCCCGTCCTCACAGGGGCGTCTGTCTAGTCGGCTGCCTGAACCCGGCCCCGACTCCGACGTCTGTTCCGCGCTTTCGGCGCGATTTTCCGCGGCGTTTCCCGGTGTGAGGACACGGCCGGTGGGGTCAGCGGCGCCGAAGGCGGGCGACAGCCGCGCGAGCGGCGGCAGGCAGCGGAGGGGACGCCTCTGGCAAGGTCCTTCCGCGTCCGCCATCTTGAGTGTGGCCTGAGGCCGGACACGCCCTCTGGAGGGTCCTGGCAGGTGCTAATAAAGCGTCCCTGACGCCGTCCCGAGGGTGCCCGACTGCGCCTTCCTTTCCGAGCCGCCCTCTCGGGAGCGGCGCGTGGGCAGCTCTATTCCGACCGCGCCCGCCCGCTGCCCCCCGCCCCGTGTCGCGGCTCGACCGCGTCTCTGCTGCCCGGCAAAACCGGCCCCGCCGGGCCGCCCCCACCGCTGTCATTCCCCTCGGTCGCCGCCCCGCGCGGCCCTCGCTCCTTTTCCTTCGCGCTCCGCACCGCCCTTCGCCCCTGCTCTCCGTTTCCGGACACGGCCCCGCTCGCTCCCGCTCCTCGCCCGGCACGGGGCGGCGGGCAGGGCCGGGGCGCTGTGCCGGGGGCGGCAGTACCGCGCTTTCGCCACCAGGCGGCAGCACCGCCGCCCGGCGCAGCCGAGGGCTGGGACGCGCTCCGGGACAGCGAGCGAACACAGAGAAAAGCCGGCTCGGAGCGCTTCGCGTCGCCTTCGCCCCGACCGTCCGTTCTCATGGTTTCAGGCACGTGCTTGTTTCATTCCTGTATAAAAACATCACGTCATTATTTTCAAAACCTACTGCTCTCTAGTCCCAGTTTCTTATATTCCTGTATGTAATAGAGTAGAGAGAGGGGGCTTATTTCAAAATGAATTTATATCCAAATTAGTATCATTTGTCAATAGATGTAAAAATTAAAACCTTGGCAGGTTTTAGTATTCTACACTCACCCCTCCCTGTGAATTTTGTGGCCGTTTTGGGTCCCTCTGGGGGAGGACGCCCAGCAATGGCCCCCCTCATTCCCTGCTCACCTGCTCCTCCACTGCATCCTGGTGCTCCCAGGGACATTGGGGTGCCCCAAATGACATCGCAGCCCCCGAGTCTCCACCCCCTCCCCCAGCCTTTTTTCCTCGCCCCCAAAGAAAGCACAAAACGAGTCAAACTGCCCTGGACAGCAGCGCGTCGCTTTAATAAAGCCGTTTCCATGTGTACATCCCCCAAAAAGGAGCCCTGCTGGCACAAGTAAAGGGGGCCAGGCCCGCAGAAGGCTTCAAGCTCCTCCCCAGCTCCGGTGTCGCGGGCTGGTGGCCGCCCCGCGGCACGGGGGCAGCGTGTCCCGCGACGGTGCCACGGCTCCCGCTCAGGCTCCGCTCCGTGCCTGCGGCCGGGGCAGGGGCACGACTTGTCCCACCCCTTCCCTACCACGCCGCCGCTGCCCCCCGAGAGGCTGCGGCTCCGGGATCCCAACCTGCGCTAACAAATTCGCTTTATATTGTCTGAACTCCATAGTAATTATTTTAACATTGTATTAAGAAGCATAAGGACACAACGCTTGGAATTCTCACAAACGGCTCAGCTTGGCTACTCCAAGGACTCTCACACCCAGGGAACTGAGTGATCCCAGATTTAAACTCCACATTTGATCCAAATCCGATAGAAATTTGATATTGTTTGGCTATCAAGCTTTTCCAAAAGCTGTGGAGTCAAGGCTGGAAAGCCCCACTGAAACTTTCTCATGTCACATCTGGATTTACCCTGGCAAAACCCCACTCTGAGGACTTGGGTTTAAAGAGGTTGCACCTGATGTTACAGACACAGAATTCCTTTGGGATTTGGTGTTTCCTGCACCTCCAAACACATGAAAAGAACGAAGTGCAGAGTCCTCAGGCTCAATTATTCCCATTCTCCTCACATCCCTTTCCTCAGCTCCATGTGGGTTTGGGCTTCCTCTGAAGGTCTGGAAAGCAATTTGGGAACCCCCTTCAGTTTCTTTGGTTTTCAGCTTTTCCTCTGAGGTGGCCCAAAAGGCAAACAGGAAGAAAAACCCAGAACAACAGAAAATCCCAGCCCCTGCCAAGATGCAGCTCCTCACACCAAACCTTGGGAGAATCCGTGATGCTTCCAACACTGCTGCAATCCCACCTGGAGGCTCAGCTTCCGGGGTGCTCTGCCTAATCCACATCCAAGACCAGATAGCCCAAAGCCTGCAGGAAAAGAGGAGGCAAAGTGAAGGGGAGAGGGGAAAAAACAGAGTTTTGGGTTTTCCCCATGTTTGCAACAGGATGGAAGGGCAGGATGGAGAGGTTTCGTGGAAAAGAAGTACCAAAGGCTGCTTAATTCCCAGCAATTACTGCTGCTGAGGTTGAATCCAAGAGGACAAATGCACTGGGATCAAACAGCAGTGGCTGACAGGATGGGTCATGACACAGACCTGCAAAGCTGGAGCCTTCTTTCTTCTCTGGGGCTCTCCCAGAAATTCTCCATGTCCGGACGTACTCCCGGTCTCCCCGCTGGGGAGGATGGACTTGGATATCCCAGGTGCCTGGTGAGGCTAAAACAATAAGAAGTTATGCAGTGATCAAAGTGTTTTTCCCGAGGAAATGCCATACTGTTTGAAACCGGGATAACCTATCCCACGGCCTTCTCCAGCAAGAGTCCCAGCTGGATATGCCCATAAAGGATTCCATAGGGGCTCACCTTTTGCTTGGAGCTCGGCTGAAGTCCTCAGCAATGCCAGGGAACGTGGCCATTTGAGGCTTTGGGCAGATTTGGCTCATTTGCCCTTTTTAGGCTTTGTTTCCTTCTCTCAGCCTTCCCACTGGATTGTGATCTCCAAGGAATAAGTAACATCCCATTTGATTCCTGTTCTTTTGGACAATATTTGCACCATTCCTGTACAAAAGGAGGCCCCCTATTACGATGCTTTTCCCTACCATTCCCCAGCAGTTTTATCTGCCAGGAAAGCCTGCTCCCAGCTCTGGCCCTTCCAGCTCTCACCTCCTGGGAAAGAGCAGCTCCATCCTTGCTGGCTGCTCCCGGCTCTGCGCAGATCCCACCCTTTGGCAGGGGAACAGTAAAGGCAGCTCCGGTGACTGCTCTTCCTTGATGCTTTTGTGTTTTCCTGCAGCTCCCTGGCTTGGGCAGGAGCACAGGGAGGTGGTGGAGGGAGGAGCCTGGCCCAGTTGGCTTCTTGTGCGTGTGTGTGAGCGAGCCAGGGCTGGGACAAGGATTCATGCTGGAGCTGCTGCCCTTTGGAGCCATTTTAAAAGTATGATCCCAGAACATTTTGGAGGCTATTTCCCAAATTCCATTTGCAGCTGGATCTCACTGGAAAGCCCAGTCCAGCAACCCCATACCCCAGCTGAAGGGACTCTCAATGACGAGGAGGCTCCCAGAGATAAAACAACAAACCCAGAGACAACACTGGGGGATGCTGGAGCAACTCCACCAAAGAGCTGAAATCCTGATGCACGGTGTCGGAGCGGCAGCACCCCAGAGAACGCCTCCCTGGCCCACCCAGCAAGAGCAGCCAGCAACAGCACCGCAGCAAGTGGATTCTGCTTTCTTCCTCTCGCACCCTTGGTGCCTGCAGAACAGGTACATGGGGCTCACGCTGCTCATCCTCCCGCTTTTATCCACGGCGCTTCCAAAAGCTGTGCACACTGCTCCTGCTGTCCCTGACGGGTTAGGTAATTCCACAGCAGGGATGGCCATGCAGACAAGTACTGATGAAAGCATTAGAGGCAGTAGAAGGAGCATTAGAGGCATCAGAAGCAGCACTAGGGCGCTTAGGGGATCCACAAGAAGCTTTAAACGCGCCTGGAACTCGGCTGCGATGGGGAACAGCGGCGCCAGGGTCGTGCGTCACTCCCTGACGGGAGGAGGGCGCAGCAGCAGGGCTGCCTCACAAGATGAATCCTGGGCACTGTGTGAGTGACACCATCAGGATTATTTAGCTAAAAACAGATGACAAAGATGCAAACGTAACAAAATTAAAATAAAAGGGAGCTTGCATGAGAAGGGAAGGAGGAAAGAAAAAACATCACCTGCAGAGGTAAAGAGCAGAAACACTGTATCAGTGTGGTTTTGTCATTGCCGACATCTTGATTTTTTTACATTTAGATTTTTTTCCTTGCATTTGATTTCATCCCCAAGAGTTGTCTAAGAAATAATGTTATTAAATCTGTTTGTTTCTATTGGAACACCGTGAGAAATTGTTGTTGCTCCGTATGTGTGGCTTGGCCACACTTGTGGAGATGTAAAATAAGCACTTGGATGGCTCTGGACACATAAAGGGAAACGTGTGCCAGGAGAAGTCACCTGTGGGTGAATTGCTGCTCTCTCGTAGATCTGCAGCAGCGCTGAGTTTGGCAGAGCGGCTGAAGGGCTTGACCACCCTCCCTGCGGGGAAGGCTCATGGACTCCCGAGTGCAGGGCTGTGGCAATGGTGCTGCCCTCTGCACATCTTTCCTTTGGGAAACAAACCAGTGGGGAAGCGAGGCCCTGAAGCAACCGGGACCCTCCCGAGAGGGCCACCAGCCCTGCCCCGCTCCCAGCAGCAGCGCTGAACACACCCACCCTCCTCTCCCAGCCCTGGCCAGCGCCGCGGGAGGCAGAGGAGGGAGCTGCCTCGGGAACACGGAATCTCGGCCCTGCTCCGCCAGGCACCAGCCTGTGGCTCTGCTGGGCAATGAGCCTTCACACAAAGAATGAGTGCCCAAGGCTGTTGGGGAAGATGAAACAGGAAAGCCATAGTGCCTAGCAAAAGATGCTGAGAATATGGAAACTATGAACCAGATAGAAATGAAAGCATACTCAGATACCAGGCCTTGGTTACTGAACAACTGGAAAACAATGGTATGGCCACTGAAGGTAATCCCCTGTTGATTGAACAATACCCTCTGCTTGAAAACAGGTCCAAGAGTCAGAGCAGACCCTGCTAGCTTGGCAGAAGGGGTCCAAAGAGTAGTTTTAGAGTTTAAAATATAACGCAGTATAGTAATGCAATGATTCTTATAGGCTTTATGTAAATGCTATAGGATTTGTGGCTTGTACTAGACTGGTTGATGAAAATTAGAATATTCAAGACAGAAGATGATTTATTGTATTGTAAATGAGAACCTAGCACTCTTACTCTTGCACTCCTGCTCTTGCTCTAAGTCTCTCTCTCTCTCTTGCCTCTCTTGCTCTCTTTTGCTTTTCTGGCCTCCTTCGAGCTGCGGCCGGCAGCTCCAAGCAGGCCCCCTGTACCCACGCCCTTGGCAATAAACCTCATGCTCTCAGACCTGACTCCAGAGATCTCTCGTCTCCATCCGTCCCGAGCGTCCAAACCGAGCAAAACATCCTACAGTGGGCACTGCAGGCTCTTCCCTCGGAGCGCGAGCAGCCCCCACCCGCTTTAATTCCGGTGGCAGCCTGGCTGCTCCGTGGGCAGAGACTGGTGCTCCCGGGGTGAGCACTCCCCACGGCATGGCCAGGCCCCCCGGCCCTTCAGTTAAAAAAATGACCACAGACCCAAAGAGGGAGCCATGGACAGGTAAGAAATGCTCCAGCAGGTGAGGCTGGTTTGAACAGCTGCATCCTGGGCATTGCTTTGCCGCCTCCCACCACCCAGCTCTGCAGCCAAGAGGCCCCTGGGGTCTGCAGCAACCCACCTGGTGCACGTGGGACCACTCGGGGAAGGCAGCCAGAGCAGAACAGACCAAGGACCTGGGTGCAGCAGCCACGTAAAAACGCTGTGAGGTCCAGAGACAGCGCGGCCACCCCACATCACACCCATGCTGGAAGGGGGCGGGAGCTGAGAGTGCAGGACGGGGTCGTAGTTTGTTCCAAGGCAGGTAATTCCCCACGATTTTTCCTTATTATTTTGAGCTCTCACAGTATCGAAACCTTTGTATTTCTCTGTGTTTAATATACAATTTTCCAGTGAGTTGGCTGCTCACAGTTTTTCTCTGTTTCACCACAAAAACAGTTGTAAGTTGTTTTTGGATCAAATCCCAAGACCTCCCTTTCCTCATGGATTCAGAAGGAAAATGTTGAAACTGAGATGCCTATAAAATACCTGTGAAAAAAACACCAAAAAGGGTTTGTGAGGGGGGGGCAAGCTTTTAAAATGCAAGTAATTTGACTTCAGTCCAATGAACTTTACTGTTCAGTGAAATGATATCATAATGAAATTACCATATATATCCACACAATATAACCATCATACATCTACTATACACATCTCAATTATATAACGTCATACACAATTTGTAAACAACCATAGCTGGGCCAAAAATCATATTCAGTTTTGTGACAGTGGCGTTAAGATTTGGCTGAAATAAAAGGCAGGTTTGCTACCTTGCATGTGCGCAAATCCACTGGTCGGTCACGGCCAAGCCCCCGTCCTTACAGAGTTCCAGCTCCTCCCAAGAGGGTTCCAACCTCACCATCTCAGGCAGCAGTTTCTTGAGCAGTTCAAGCTCTTAAAAAAGGAAGGATACACATTCATCTCTACATTATGAAGAGCAACTCGCTGCTGTCACACGATGTGTTTGTTCAAGGGAACCCTGGGTGAACAGTTACAAAGCAAGTGACACCAAAATCTACCCACAAATTTTACAATACGGTCGCCAAAATTCATGGCATTGCAGGCAGGGAGGGGAGCCAGTGGTAATTGCTGCTCTCATTGTCAAGAGTGACCAATCCTGAAGTGACTGTGATCTGCCTACCTTCCTCAACAGCATCAGTGGCTACAAAAACCTTTTCAAGTTTAAGTGTCTCCAAGAGGCTGCGGATTTTCTTTACTGCTGCTCGCAGGGAAGGCACATCTTCTCTGTGACCCCAAATGAAGTCTCTCCTTCTGAGATGACCCCCAAGGTATGGGCCACCTAGAGCTGTGCCCGTCTTAACCTATGAGAGAAAGATCAGTAAACTTTAAAACTTGAGAGCGCCACTATTCACACTGAAAAGCAAGAATGCATCATCTCCGGATAAGGCACGGAATCACTCCAGTTGCAGACAGAAATTTTTAAGTATGGACTGGAAGTAGTTTGGGACACTTGTTGCAACATTTACATCTTGGGTGGCCTGCGTCATAGAAGAGAAACTGGAGTGCCAAATCTTTGTAAGCAGAAATTCCTCTCCTTGACCAAATAAATCCTCAACTGGCAGTTGGCAGCTGAACTTTACACCCACACGTGGTGCTGAGCACAAGAAAAAATTCAAGTTTCCTTTACTGAAATGAGGGCAACAGAGATCTGGCCCTCAGAACCAGACAGGCACATCTCAACACTCTGTTACCTCGTGTCACACAGGGAGAAAAGAAGGTGCACCAGGAACAGGAGTGTCCCTCTCGACGTGAGCAGAAGAGTTACACTCACGTGTACCTTCCAACACGAGCTGCAGCACACAGCCAGGAGCACACAAATGAAATATTTGTTATGAGTTTCACCTTCATCTGTGTCCAGTCCTCCTTGTACTGAGTCCTGTCTGCCTCATCCGTGGACTGAAGGTATTTCTTCCTGAACTCGTCTCCCACCACGCGCAGGTGTTCAGCGAACACCACGCTCCGACGGGTCTGTCGGAATAAGAGCAGACACTGAGTCAGAAAAAGGAGAGCTGAAAATGAGTAGGTGGAGACAGCTCCACACACAAAGCACTTCCAGGATGCAGTTACTTCTGGGACATCCATGCAGTACTATAAGCAATGATTTCTAACCTTTCAGCCAAGCTTTAACTGTCTAATTCTGATCATCACCACATTTATAACCAGCGTACTCACCTGCCCCTGCAATACACAGGTGCAGGGAGGCCACTGCAGTTATTTACACAACAGAACACAGAATACACCAAGGTAAAGACCCCAGCAATGTACCTCACTTTCGGAAACAAAAGCCAGGCAAACACTTTAGTGTGCAAAACACCTGTAAGAACAAAACCTGCTTTAAAAATATTAGGCATCTGGCTGCAGACATGCCTATCAAATTCAATGGAAAAGTGATGAAAAAGGAATTCTTTCCTTAACCTGTGAATAATAATCTCTAAGATTCTGGGATGCAGTTACCACTGCACACAGCCACAAGTGGCCTTTTCACTAACATGCAAAAGAACGAAGGAAATCCCAATTTCTCCCTTTTTGTCTGCAAAGAAACAGAGAAGGGGGAGATGCTTCTCAGAGGGGCACAGAAAAAAGAGAGGAGGCCTTGGGCCCAAGCTGCAGCGAGTAAACTCCTGTTTGGACATCAGGCAAAACCACTGGGGCAATGTTTAAAGTGCCACTGCTAAGAAATGTGTTATGGATCCATGTGGATTTTGTGTCTGCTTTCACAGGACAAGTCAGACTCAAAAGGGTATCTAGGTTGCATTCCTTTCTTTGAGAGGTCACTCTCAATGAACTATTCATGGCTAGCAAACTACTGCTTGGTCCTTTTCTGAAAACATGCCCTATCCCAAGTGAATAGCCAGATGCTTCCAAGGCCGAGGTCTGTGTAATTTGTTTTGTAATATCACGAGAGTCAGTTTGTCTTAGGAATTTTAATCATATCAAGCACTCCGTATCACGTTCCATTTTCCTGGGTCTGAACCTTAACATTTTCTTTACATTTTTATGACAGGAATTATTTTACCATAGACCTTTGCGTTGAAACCCATGGGAATTTTGCCTTTGAAGCCAAAGGGGGAGGGATTTGGGAGTGCTTTTGAGAATTCTTTTGAAAAGACTAATCTTGAGGTCGAGTAGATAAGAAACTGCTCCCATCTGACTGCAGATGTGCTGTATAGGGGAGATCCTTTTAATCACCATGCCCTGCAGCACTGGGCCTTTAGGCACAAGGCAGCAGGACAAATTCCTGTGTTACAGTAATCCACAGCAGCCTGAAAACCATCTTTAGCACACATTGCTGAAACATAAGACACAAGTTACTTTCAAGACAAGAAACCCGAGGCAAAACTGAAGCACACATTGGTTACTGAATTTTTTAGCAGAGCCAAGTAAAAAATCTAGAGAAGCTATCTGGAAAATCCTCACATTCCAATAATCTTTCCCTCCGTAGTGGTCATGAAGAAGGTTTTCAGCTCTGTCTAACATCACTGACCTATTGAAAATTGTAAAACTGAGTGCAGTTCCCTTAGGAATAGAATTTACATTACGACGTTTCTTTACACATTTGCTAGGATAAAGCACAGACTATGACCTGTTTGCAAAGGGAGCATGGGGAACGAGGGACAGGCTCCTATGAGGCAAATTCTAGCTCTCTACAAGGCAAATTGGGACCCACAGCCTGCTGGGAGAGAAGGGAACCATGCCACTCCGGGGCCCTGCTCTCCTCATTAACAAATGGTACTGATACTGGAAGTTAGACACTAACAAGCATTAACCACCCCCCACGCAGTCCTTGCAACAGTTGCTACAGGAGAAATAAGACTTCCCACAGGGAGAGTGACCCAAAGGGGAGAAGTGACCTGTGAGATAATGCTCAGCCTCAGAGCACACGAGAGCATCTTGAAGGAAGCAGAAGATCATGAAAATAAAACCAGAGAAGGTGTTTTCCATGTAGAATAAAATGTCTCACAGTAAAACAATAGACCAAAGAACACAGAGACACTACAAAAATGGGTGGTAGTAGACAGCAGCTTGTGCTTCTCATAAATACACACAGTTCAGGATTGTGTGCTGGAAACATAACTGCACTATCCAAGTTCTAAGAAGCAGAAGAGATTCTGAGAGTTTCGAGTATTCAAGAGCATAAGAGATGTAGATTTAGTTTGTGAGCACACTGATGAGCAAACACACAGAGAAATGCTTCTGCTGAAAGGGATCAAGGTCATTATCTGGATCTCCTCCTACTAAAATGAGAGGAAGCAAACAACCAATCAGCTTTGGATTATCACTGCTGATAATCAGCTGGACACTTGCACAGAAGGCTCCCAATCACCTGGAAAACAGACTAGATCGTGCTGGTGAAGAAGCAGCACTGCACCTAACAGGAAGCTTGGAGATGAATGAGGTTACTAATCTAAATGCACAGAAGTTTCCTAGAAGTGACCACACTTGAAGAGTAAAAACCCAATCCTAGGACCACACAACTGGTTGCCCAGCCAGAAGGGCAATATGGGAGATCAGAGCTCTGAACAATCAGAGTAGTCTGAAGACACTGGTGATAAGTGAAGACACATGAAGATAAGGGAAATCTCACTGACATTGCCTAACAAGATTTCCTGACAGCCTTCATTAAAGGCTTTTAGGAAAACTTGGCACAGAAAAGAAGGTTCTTGCATGGATTAAAAAAAAAAAAAGTTTAGAGACAGGGATGAATGTATGGTTCTCGCTGCAGAGGGAGGTAACAAGTGGAAGGGATCTTCAGCATATTCCTAACAACCTACAGGAGGGCATGAAATCAGGTGACACAGCTTAACAACCATTTTAAATTGCTCAGAGCAGCTAAGACCAATTATGAAGAATTGGAGAAGTCTGATCACTGGCCAATAAAGTGGCAGATGAAATCTAACATAGGAGTGAGCATAGTAAAAAAACCAACAACTGGCTTCATCTAATAACTAAAGGTCTTGATGGTCAGGAATGAGGACAGTTTGATGCAAACACCAAGGCAACACTCAGAGGTCAAAACAAGGAACCTGTGTCTCAGGAACCAGCAGAAAAAGAAGAGAGCACTTAACAGAGAGTGCCATCTGTACTGCAGCATGACAGAGGTTTACCCACACTCAGCGTGCAGGATCCAGCTGAACTGCAAGGGTTCAGAGACTGGCAGTGGTGACAACCAAAGGCATGGAATGGCTTTCACACGGAGAACAACTAATGCAGCCAGGGCTCTTCCCACTGCAGCGGAGACAACTGAGGGAGAACATGCTAGAGACATAAAATCATACCTGGTGTGGAGGAAAATATGTAACAGCTGATGGTTCAGCACCTCTTCCACTGCACGATCGAGGGGATGCACCTTGGAAGTAGGAGTTAAAAGAGCTGCCTGAGAGGGAATATAAAGGAGCTCAAGGCTATTTGCTCTTAGGTTTTAGCACTGCAACCTTTAACCTAATTTACAGTTCAGTGTTTCTTACAGGGTAAATCCCTTTCGTAAGGATTTTAACAGAGTACAATAACTCAGTGATGAAGTATCTCAGCAGTGGGATGCAGCCTTCAAGTTCCCCCTGCTCTTCCCCCTGGCAATGGGGTTGTACACCAATAATACAACAATAAATAGTAATAGAAGGCAACTCACTGTGCTGAAGTGTTCTTCAGAAGGATGGCAGCCACAACAGAGGCAGATCCTTGGACAGACAAGCAAGAGGCATTTAGGCCTCGTGTTTCCTCGTAGCCCCAGAACCAGCCCCTAAAAGGGAACACAAAGGATTGGTTCACAGGCTCGTATTTTAAATTAATGCCATATATAGAACAAAACATCCTAAAAAACTACCTATGATGTAAATAAACCAGCCACCTCCTTTATGCTGCTTTTCTATGGAGCAACAACTTTCTAGAATTAGATCTTCTCATACCAATACAATATTTTATTATTGATGGGCTTTTTAAAAACAAAGCGAACCCCAAGCACCCAGCTATTCACAGACAATACTGCAACAACTACACACGTCTGTTCTGTTAGAGCAGGCAAGTATCTCTCTGAATACAACTGAAAAGGCCAGAGGGACTGCTACATGTTACCTGTAGAAGCCGTGTTTGTCTTTGGAGTACATCAGCTGATCAATGCACGGCCTTTCATCTATTTTTTCTTCCCATGTTCCTTCTTTCCATCCTTCTGCATAGCCTTGTAGCACATAAATCTGTTCAATAAAGGGCCCACCTGACTGGGCAGAAGGCAAAGCAAAGGATTTGTGAGCATGAAAACCCACACCATAAAGGTATGAACAAGCATCAGCTGCACTTAAAAATCTGCTAAAAATGCTAATATTGCACTACCCTCTCTTCCCTGTTTCGCCTATAAAAAAGGAAAGGAAGTTCTGTGTGAGCCAGAAAAGCTAAAAGGGTCAGGCAATGTGACCACCTACTATCCCACCCAGCTCTGTGTGATTTAATAATATGTCAAACACAAAGGAATCACTGTCAGCTGGGTAAGCACACCACGAAGCATGGAGGTTTTCAATCCCCCAGGCAGCTGCCCCAGGAGGAGCACCTCCAACCAAAGTGCCAAGTACAAGCCCTTCTTCCCCTAAATTTCAGGGTCTCTAAATGCATTTTCCTGGAAGGCAGGGAACAGCTACCCCTTCAGAGCTCTTTACAGAGGTCTGACATTTGGTGGCCTTTATTTCCTTTGCTGAACAAGCCTGTGACACTGCTGCAGATTTGAACATTTGGTGATTAGCTCAACGTGGCACTAAATCCTAAAGGAAGCAACTTTACTTTCTTACGGAAAGCCTTTCTCTTAGGCACAGAAAGCAAGGCTATTTCAAGAAAGTATTTCAACTAAGTGCAGCACTGACGATGAAAAAGTTCAGGGAAGAACCTGCTGTACAACTTTTACTGTCCAACCACCACATCCAGAAAAAGGTAGCTTGTCTGCATTTCAACGAGCTGCCTCTCTCCTTATGGGCTTGTCATCATGGTTAAAATCACGCAGAAATACCTGTGAATTTAACCCCAGGCATTAACTGTCTGTCTTTGGGGGTCCCAGGAAGTTGAGGGAACAGCGGTGCTACATCAAACAAGCTGCCAAGTAATTGAGTTATTCCATCCTAGTCATTGTGTAGCTCAGCAAGACTCCTTCCCATCCCTCCTCTCACCACCTCCAAGACTTTTTTTTTTCACATAAAAGGATACAAGCCCCTACAAGGACAAACCTGTTAAGAAGCCTACAGTTAACTGTGGATTGCAAGATCCTACACCCCACCTGCAAGGAACTGCTCATATTCGATGACAGGGATGTTCCTGTTGAGGCTTGGGATATCGAAGAACTTGGACCAAGGGATCTGGACCCGGAGGATGTCAGGGCTCTGCCAGTGATACAGATGTCCCCAGGGAGGCAGAACCAACATCCAGTTTTCACTTTTCCACAGGGTCTTCAGAAGGGAAGCAATGCGAATGTAGACATCTCTGCAAAGGTTGAACCCTTCAGGGGGGTTGACATCGTACAAAAGGTATCTGGGGAGAACAAAGGAATGGACGATTATGTCCTCACATTATTTCTGGGAGGACACTGAGACTTTCACGCGTTTTTCTTGTTTACCCTATGATCCTGTGATGAAACTGTTGGGAAGGAAGCTGTTCCTCTTTTTGAGTTTGTGGTACTTGGAAGGGGAAGAAGTATAGGAAGTCAGAGCAGTGTGTGCTGCAGGGGCTGGAGGGGCCACTAGGGTCTCCTGGGGAGGTGGCACATGCCAGGAGCCTTTCCTGCAGAGGGTCAAGGAGTGAAGCATCCCTCTCATCCTGAAGGTAACATGGGGTGTGTGGTGAAAATGGTGAAACTATTGGCACTTCACCCAGGCTAACTCTCGTAAGCTGGACACAACAGCAGGCAGACACGCTCGAGAGGAGCGGGGGAGAAGGGTACAGCTGGGAGCTGGATGATCCCTGTGGGGTCCCTTCCAACAGCTGCGATGACACCTTCCAAAAACGTCCCAAAAAAACACCACCAGGCGAAGGAGGCCCTTTACCAGCCGATGGCCGAGACACGGCGAGTCGCCTGTGCAAGGGGACACCGCACGGCGGGGGGATATCCGGGCGGGCAGGAGCAGCCCGGGGCCGGACGCGGCGGCTCCCCCATAGCTCACCTGGTGCGCGGGGCGGCGGCGAGAAGGGCGGCGAGCAGCGAGGAGGCGGCGAGCGGCGAGGACGGCGGCGTGGCCGGCGCGGAGAGCGGCGGCTCGGAGGCGGCGGCGGGAGGGCGACCGCGGCCAGGCCGAGCAGCAGCAGCGGCAGCGCCGAGGGGCAGCGGCCGCCGGGCCCCTGCGCCGCCATCCCCACGCCACGTCCGGGACGGCGCCGGGGGAGCCCCGGCCCCTCTCGGTCTCTCAGAAGAGGCCAGCGGTGAGGGGCCGCAGGCGGGAGCCCGTGAGGCGGTTCAGCTCCTCCAGGATTTGCGCTTCCTTCTGGTACATCTGCGGGAGCAGCGGCGGTCAGCGCCGGGCGAACACCGGCTCCCGTTACGGGGGCCTCTAGTCCACCCCATGCCGGACCCCGCACGCCCTCCCCGGCCCCGGCGCACCCCGCACCTGCTCCCACTCGGGTTTCGTGTCGTGCCGGTAGCCGAGCAGGTGGCACAATCCGTGGGCTGCCGTCACCTGCGCGGGGGGGCGAGAGCACAACACGTGTGTTACCGACCGAGCGCCGTGCCCGCCCCGCCGCCCGCCACGCCCGAGCGGGGCTCACCGCAAGGACATCGCCAAAGTCCTCCCCGGTTTCGCGGCACTGCCGGTGGATGTAGTCCACCCCCAGGAAGATGTCCCCCAGGTTGTACTCGTCGCGGCAGCGCGGCCGCGGCAGCTCCCCCGCCGCCGCTTGGTGGAACGGGAAAGAGAGGACGTCGGTGGGCTCCGGGCACTGTCGGTAGGCGCCGTTCAGACGCTGCATCAACGCGTTGCCGGCGCAGACCAGCCCCACGTCGAAGCGGGAGGCGCCCAGGGCGGCGCACACGGCGCGGCGGAGCGGGGCCCGGCGCACGGACACGGAGCGCTGCGCGTTCCACAGCGCCACGCTCATGGCGGCGCCGCCTCCCGCGAGGCCCCCGCCCGCCCAATGAGACTCCGTCCCCAGAGTCCCGCCCACTACGGCGTCCACCAATCGAGACCCCGGCCACAGAAGAGACCCCGCCCATCACCCGAAGGCCACGCCCACCGGGTACACGCTCATCGACACGCCCACAGCGCAGGCCCCACCCATCTCCCCGCCCCCACGGCCCTGCTGCCGCCCCAGGGCCGGGACCGCTCCCTCCCGCGCGTGCGGATCCCGCTTCTCCCGGCGCTCCGAGGCCGCTGCCGTGGCTGCAGCGATGGCGGCGCGGGGCGCGTTCCGCGGCCCGCCCTCCTTCCCGCCGCCGCTGCGCTTCGGGCAGCCCGCCGTGTTCGGCCAGAGCGGCGGCCCCGCCGGCCTCCCCTTCGCGCCCGCCGCCACCTTCGCGCCGCCCTACGCGCTGGGCCAGGCGCCGGCCCGCGGCGGGGAACGCGGGATCCAGCTTCAGGCCGCCCACCAGCCTGGGCGGCTTCCCGACCTCCGGCGAAGCGTCGGCTAGCGGCGGCGGTGCCTTCGCAGCTCCCGAGTTCCGCTTCAAAGCGCCCGAGAGCGCCGCCGCCTTCAAGCCGGTGTCAGGCGGCGAGACGGAGAAGGGCCCGGCTGCTCCCTCTGCCTCTGCTTTCTGGTCGCCCTTCGGCTTCGCGTCTGAGCCGGCCCCGCGGCGGGATCCCGTTCGGCCGCACGCTGGAGGATCTGCTGCGCAGCCAGGCCCGCGAGCAGCGGGAGCGCGGAGACGGCCCCGAGGCTGAGCGGGGACCCGCCGAGGAGCCGCCGCCGGCCGAGGCCCGGGAGCCCGCCCGTGAAGGTAGGCGGGGGTCTGGCGGGGCAGCCCGGCCGCCCGGGTTTCTCCCCGCTTGCTGACTGCTGCCGTGTTCCTTCTCGTCACAGATGCGGGCCCCGCCGCCCCTGCTCGCCGGAGCCGCGGCAGCGAGAGCACAGAGGGGCTGGGGGGCCTGCCTGCCGCCGAGCTGACGGCCATCCAGTGCAAGAACATCCCTGACTACCTCAACGACAGGACCGTACTGGAAAAACACTTTGGCCAGTTCGTAAAAGTTCGTCGGATCATGACCAGGCGTAATAAAAAAATGGCTGTTCTCCACTTTTTTGATCACGTGAGTATCAGAAGTGGCATTACTCTTGGGAGTGTTCAGTCTGGAGAAGTCTCCAGGGATGTCTCAGAGCTCCTTCCAGTGTTTAAAGGGGGCTTACAATAAAGAGAGAAAGCAGCTTTTTACAGGGACCGATTGGGAGAGGACAAGGGGAAACAGTATAAACTAAAAGAGGAGTTAGGAAAAAATTCTTTGAAGGTGATGAGGCCCTGGCACAGGGTGCCCAGAGAAGCTGTGGCTCCCCCATCCCTGGAAGTGTTCAAGGGCAGGCTGGATGGGGCTTGGAGCAGCCTGGGATACTGGAAGGTGTCCCTGCCCATGGCAGAAGGACTGGATGAGCTTTAAGGTCCTTTCCAACCCAAACCATTTTGGGATTCTACAAAATAATGCAGCAGGCACGGTCCTCCAGGGCTGGACAAACCCCACCCTGCACTTTCCCCACGAACCTGAACACACCCAGGCAGGAGCCCCAGTGACCCGGCTGGCACCTGAGCACACAAGTGCCCTGCAAAAAGCAGCCAAACCCAGCCATTCCCAGCCCATTCCTGGGCACACAACAAAGCCAAGCCTGTGGGAGCCAGCAGGGCATTAAAACAAGGCTGACCCCAGCAACCTCTGCCTCACAGGTCATAAATCTGGGGGGAATTCCTCTCCCTGTTCTCCTGGGAAGCGTTTCCCTCCCGTGGCTCACGGCTGCCGTCGTCTCGTGGATTTGGATGGGAGCTAATCCTTTTTTCATCACGTTAAATTAAACTATAAACCATGCCTCTTAATTCCTTTTAATTAAATTTCTCCCTGGCAAACGGAAATGTTACTTTGCTGTGTTTTTTCACAAAACAGGGCAGGGAGGAGATGGGCCTTGGTGGTGCAGGGAGTTTTCCAGGGAGTTGTGGGGGGTGCCTGGGGCTCTCCAAGAGCTGAAGGGGACTCCGTGGCTGGCAGATCCCAAATCCATTCCCTGTGCTAGACTGGCTCACCTCCACGAGGGTAAATCTGGGAGGAGGGAAGAGCACAAATTCATCTGAGGCAGAGTCCAGCCATTTGAGATAAGTAAAATCTTAGTGCCAACCCATCCCTTGGGATTCCCCTGCTGGAGAAGGACACAGTTGCAAAATCCTTCTCACAACTTCACACACCCATGGTCCTGCCCTCTTCTGCAACATCAGGCTGGGGTGGTTCCTTCCCCAGAGGATGGATCCAAGGTGCTTTGGGGAAAAAAAATACTAAAAAAAAAAATCATTGGATTATTTTGTATTTCAAGCAAAACTGTTGGAGCAAGACCAGCGAGAGCAGGGACCAGCTCAAGGGAGTGAGAAACCCAGACTGAACTCGAGGACATCACTGAGGCTCGAGGATGAGTTGGAGGTGGGATGTTCCGGGATACACACATCGGAAATTCCTGGTTTCAAGGCAGAACCAGCAGTGCTGGTGAGGATAATGAGACGTGAGCAGAGGTACAACCCTTTTTCCAGGTCAGCAGACAGCCTGGAGCCACGGCCTGGGCAGACACAAAGCCCTCAGCCTTCACCTCAGAGGCCAAAGCACAAACATTCCACACCATTCCACGTGCTCATTCCACATCCACACATTTCCCAGCAGGACCGTGTCCCAGCAGGGCCACAACGAGAGTGAGCTCTGCCCTGGGCGAGCTGGGGACACTGCAGGGCAGTGGGAATTTGGGGTAAGGGTGTCCAGGGTTGAAAAGACCCACAGGGATCATCAATCCAACCCCTGGCCCTGCACGGACACCCCACCAACCCCACCCTGTGCATCCCTGGCAGCGCTGTCCAAACTCTCCTGGAGCTCTGGCAGCCTCGGGGCCGTGCCCATTCCCTGGGGAGCCTGGGCAGTGCCCAGCACCCTGTGGGGGAAGAACCTTTCCCTGATATCCAACCTAACCCTGCCCTGACACAGCTCCAGCCGTTCCCTGGGTCCTGGTGCTCAAGAAATCAGCTGGATATGGAAGCAGCTCGGATGGCCGGTGTAGCTGGACTTGGGACACCAGGCATTGGTGTCTCTGGTGAGGTCCCATGTGAGCAGAGGGGCCCTCACAACCCCAGTTGGACCCTCTGGTACCTAAATTCCATCCAGATCCCATGTCACACACCGCAGCCCTCCAGGCTTCTCTTCCTTTGTCCTGCTGAACACAAAACCAAACCTCTGCCATTCCCACCCTCGGGAACATCCTCCAACTCCCACAGCACTCCAGTGGAGACCTCCGAGCTCACCCCAGTGTCCCCCTCCTTCCAGCCTCCTCTGTCCCTGAGTCGTCCTGGCCTGGGGAGCCCCTGTCACCCCCAGTGTCCCTCACTTCCCCACATCCCACTTTGGGATGCTGCCACCAGCCCCACCTTTGGAGCTGAGAACCATTCCCGGCCCCAAGGCAGAGGGGCTGGCACTCCCCTCCCGAGCAGCACGGGGAGGAATGTCAGGCACGTGGTGAAACACAAATCCTGCTTCCCAGAGCTGCCAGGCCCCATTAGCGCCGCCGGGGCTGACAATGAGAAGGGCTTTCAATCCCAAACCACCGCTCCAGGGGAGTTTCCTTTGCTAATGAACCACCCACAGGCTGAAACACAACCCCCAGGCCCGGGCTGTGCACGCACACATTCCCTTTCCCCTTCTCCAGGCACAGCTGCTCCGTTTGCTTTCCCGGTGCTGCATCCCCAACCTGCCTCAGCTCCGAGGCTTTGTTCCATCCCTGGAAAACACAATACATCCAGAGAGAGTTAAGGCTGCGAGATGTTAAAATGTTATTAAACCTTAATATCGACCAGATCTGGTTTGAAGGGATATTTGGTCAGCAAGCACAAGAAAATGGGCACATAAAGGTGCAAAAAGTCATCCCTGAGTGATCCCAGGAACCAAATCAGGGCCTCCAAGCCCAAGCTCCCCACCCTGAGAAGGGACAAGGACACATGAGGACAGATGGACACGTGGGCCATGTCACCAGGCAAAGGTCACTCAGAGCCCACCAGCAGGGACAGGATGAGGCGAGGCTGAAGGGAACTTCATGGAGCAGCTGAGGGGAAGTCCTGAGTTAAATCCTGTGTAACCCACACTTCCCTCCATGTCTCTGGAGAACACCTGCTGGTGGCTCCCACCCCGCTTTCCTGCCAGTTCTGTGCTCCAGCAGCACCACGCTGGATTTTGTGCATGCAGAGGGGTGTGGGAAGGGTGACAAAGGCTGGGGGACAGGTGACAAAATCTCTCTGTGCCCTTGTAGCAGTGGGAAGCTCATGGGGACAAACACCACCTCAGCAGGAGTGAGCAATCCCACCAAAGCCCATACTGTACAACGCAATAACTTAAAGGGAAAAGTGACCCCACAGGCTTTCACCAACACTTCTGGGCTCTGGGGGTGCTGCTGCACATCCTGAGCCCCTTTTCCTTCGTGTGCTGAGAGCTGGGATGCAGTTCAGGTATTGAAAAAGGGCCGTGCAAACACAAAGAGCTCAGAGCCGCAGGCTGTTGTTACAAGAGATCAAAAAATTTCTCCTCTTCCTTCCCAAGCCCCCAAATGTTTCTCCACCCCTGCCTCAAAGCCCCCCACAGCAAAGCCTCCCACCCTTCCAAATGTCTGTATTTGACACCCTAAATACTCACGTTATGATGATGATCTTTTGGTAGGTTTTTAGGTCCAGACACCAGATAAAGAAACCACGAAGGGAAAAAAAGAAAAACCAACCCGAAAAAACACAGATACACCAACCAAAGAAGGAAAAACAAGGCCACTAACACTTCATCCATGATCCAAACAACCTCATAAAATCCTTGGAAACAGCCTTGCAGGGGACTGCACCCAGCACAGAGTCCCACAGTTGTGTCTGCACTAACAAACACTCTTTGCAGGTTTAGGAATCACTAAAGCTGGACTCTCACGGGCAGAACACTCCAGAGGTCATTAGGAAAACGCCACAGACATCTGCAGCTCACTAAACAAAAATCAGTGGGATTATTCCTGCAGCAAAAGCTACGGGGACGTGCACTGGGGAGAAAACAGGCACTTAAATTAATCCTTTCCAAATGAACATATGCAATAAAAATGGAATTAACACCCGTGCAGATAAAACACTTCAGCTCCCTTGCGTGGTGATGCTCGAACTGCGTTTTCACTTGGTCCTAATCAGATTCCTGATAGCTCTGAACAGGGTTCAGGAACCTTCTGACCTGCAGGAGTTTGGAACATTTAAGGGGGAAAAAGAATTCTTGAATACCCATTTATCAGGACAGTGTGTTCAGAGGGAATTTCAGGGGAGATAAGGAGAAGGAGAGGAAGGGAGAAGTGGCCAGAGAGGGAAGGGGGGCTCTGGAAGTGAGAAGCAGCAGCTCACAGTTAAACAAACAAGTTCTTTTAATAGCTCTGCAACTTGAGCATTCATTTTATCCTGCATAATATCAACATCTAAAAATCAATGCAATAATGGGGTTTTTTATAGAATTTTTAGGGTTCTGGTCCCTAAACATTTTACATCTGAACAAGGCATATCTGCTATTTGGGTTTTGGTTTTTTTGGTAGCAATGTCAGTGAGTCCCAAGGCTCTTTAAATTCTCTCTTTTCCCTCTTCTTCACCTCTTTGAAGACAAGTTTATGCTCAGAACCATCCTCTGGATTTTTTCTTTGTTCCTTAAAATATTTGCTTTTACAGCACAGATCTTGTCCTGCTGGTCTTTGATCAGCTGCTCCAGTTCAGCCAGGTCAGCTTTCAGTGGCTCCACAGCGCTGTCTGTGATGCTGGAAGAGACACGAGGAGCGGGATGTTGTTGGGAACTTTCTGCTGCTTCAGGTTATTTAATCCTCCAAGGAAGTACATTTCGATACCTGAAAGGCTGCAAAGCATTCCATGGAATCACAGAATCCCAGGATGGTTTGGGTTGGAGGGGACCTTAAAGCCCATCCAGTGCCACCCCCTGCCACGGGCAGGGACACCTCCCACTATCCCAGGCTGCTCCAAGCCCTGTCCAACCTGGCCTTTAAGTTGTTCCCACCCTTCCTGAAAGAAAGTTTGGAATAAGAAGCACAAAGACAAAGCTAACAACATGGATAGAGGGGAATATTGTTCAGGGGAGATCATCCATAATTTGGCATCAAAAATCACATTTTGGCTCATCAGGTTTTTCTGCTAAAACTCTGAAGCTGTGGCTGCCCCTGGATCCCTGGAAGTGTCCAAGGCCAGGCTGGACAGGGCTTGGAGTAACCTGGGACAGTGGAAGGTGAACCTGCCCATGGCAGGGGGAGAATGGGATGAGCTTTAAGGTCCCTTCCAACCCAAACCATTCCATGATTCCATGATGTGAAAACGGAGCCATCAGGAGCTGCTGGCAAGGACAAGCAGTGCCACACTAAGAGGGAATTTCATAAATCCTACCCTAATGAACCACAAGCTGCACCTTAAATGAATGAGGAAATGGTTTTCAAACAAATGTGCCCCCTTCATAATTTTTCAATAATTTTTCCAATCTTCAGGAACGCTGGACAGCCAGGAAATGCTGGCCTGCAGGAGCCTGCTGCCATTCTGAACTACCCAGTCACTCGAGGGCTCACCAGCTAAAGTCCACATCTCCAAATCCTTTGGTTTTCCCCTCATTTCCACCATAAAAACCACCAAAGGCATCGTTAGGAATTGCACAGACATTCCCCCACTGGAATTGCAGGGACATTTCCCCACTGGGATGCTGCAATTGTCTGTCACAGAAGCAAAGCAAACAAGGCCGAGCTTCCCACTCCCAGGACACGTGGGAAGTGTTGTCTTCTCCATGGCTGCTGCTCTGTAATCCTGTCCTGAAGGACTGGAAGTGCCTCACTGCTCTGATTTGGGGCTCACGTTTAACACGTTGCTGTGTACCAAGAGAGGCCTCAGCTAAGAATCCCCCCAGTTTGCTTCTGCAGGGATGAAGCACGTGGATTCAGGGAGCAGCAAATGTGTCTGGGCCAAATATGGCTCCAAAAATACTGATCTCTGCTTCATGTTTAAGATCACAGCACACACAACTGGAAGGGATATTCTGTTTTCAAGGAGTGTACAGCCAGAGGTGAGAATCTGTCATTCACACCAGAACACGCCGAATCCACGGCACAAAGAGCAGGCTGGGATTTAGGAATCCACTGCTGCTCTGGGTTCACTATTTATGTTGTTTGTAAGTTTTAAGAGCCCCTAAACTCCGTCTCGAGAGACACCCCCAGCCCCCCAGGCCACGCTCACCTCTGCTCCCTCTGCAGAGCCTCCGCATGCTCCCTGTTCTCCTGCCGCTGATTTTAAATAGTTAAGGGAAGAGAAACCCATGAGTGCCTGTTCCCAGCCCCACAGTCCCAGCCATGGGCTAAAACCTCTGGAATTCCCTGGAATTATGGCAGATGGTTTCCTGCACGCGGCGACGTGGGCGGTACGAGGCCCGAATGCCACCTCTGCTCGCTCTGCACGAACGCGTAACAGGAGATTTCCAGCCGGCAGAAAAACACCAGGATCCGAATTGTTCCAGGCTTTTTCATTAGGCCCTACACCTCAACCAACTCCCCTTTCACTGCAGCCCCAGAATCAATAAATTATCCCCACAGAAAAGGCTGGATCGCTTCTGTAGGCCCAACACGTTTCCTTGCCTTCATGTTTTTCATGAGGCACCAAGATAAATGTTTACCTTGGATTCCTGGGAAAATAAGGCTGCTTTTCCCATTACCTCAATGTAATGTGGACTCGGGTGCAGGGAGCTGAGAAATCTGAAAGCAGGGCTTTTGGTTTTTAATCAATAAGGGGGAAATTATCAACAAGGCTCCAGAAACCACCAGAATTTCGAGAAACAGCATTTGCTCACTTTTATATACCTTCTCCTTTGTTTCTTTTTTTTTTTAACAGTTTTTTAAATATTAATCCAATTAGTACAAACATCCATCAAGCATTTTAATAGTTTCTACAGCCCCTTTTAACTCTGTTATTATGTCCCACTAGGAAAACAGACCCAAGTAATCACAGTTTTATTGAGCTCCACCATTTCTCCCCACCTCTTTCTACAGGACAGGCAGAAACTTCATTTTGGACAAGGAACTGGGATATATTCAGCACAAAACCAACAAGGTGGGGCGCTTTTTTATTGTATAAAATGCATTTTTTGATCATAAAGGCTGTTTTCTTTTCCTGGTTTTTACAGAGTCTGCGTTTTAAGTGGATTGCAACTATCCACCAGGGATCCCTGTAAGAAACTCTTTCACAGAACCAGGGGGGAAACAGTAAATGTTAAAGCATTTCAAATGAACAGGATGCTTTTTCTGCTGATGCCAGCTTTGGGGTTCAGGCACAGGCCAAGGAGTTGGAGACACAATGTTCTTTACCAGAGTCAGTCTGACCTGCTCCTGAGCTGGAAGGCTCCACAAGGAAATAAAAGAATGGTTCTTTCAAGAGGGCTTTTAAAATCTCCTTTCTTTCTTTTTTTTTTTTTTTTTTTGGGGTGGGGGGGCTGTGGTGGTTTTCCCCCCAGTTCATATTTGATCCTTCTAAAAAAGAGCTGGACTTTTCAGCTGTCCCTGAACACCCACCCCAGCCCACACACCCACCCTGCTTTCCTTCACGTTCAGCCTGTCCTGGGGAGAAGGCAGCTCCCAAAACCTCCTGTATTTGGGGCAGTATTCAGCACACAAAGCAAAATCATGGAATCATGGAATGGTCTGGCTTGGAAGGGACCTCAAAGCTCTTCCCATTGCACCCCTGCCATGGGCAGGGACACCTTTCACTATCCCAGGGTGCTCCAAGCCCCAATGTCCAGCCTGGCCTTGGACACTGCCAGGGATCCAGGGGCAGCCACAGCTTCTCTGGGCACCTGTGCCAGGGCCTGCCCACCCTCCCAGGGAACAATTCCTTCCCAATATCCCATCCAGCCCTGCCCTCTGGCAGTGGGAAGCCATTCCCTGTGTCCTGTCCCTCCAGCCCTTGTCCCAAGTCTCTCTCCAGCTCTCCTGGAGCCCCTTTAGGCCCTGGAAGGGGCTCTGAGCTCTCCCTGGAGCCTTCTCTTCTCCAGGTGAGCATCCCCAGCTCTCCCAGCCTGGCTCCAGAGCAGAGGGGCTCCAGCCCTGTGCATCCTGAGCCTGAGGAGACAAGCCAGGAGACGATTCCAGCTGGAATTAGTGACAGCAGATCCCATTAATTCCCCCACGACGCCACACTGGTGCCAGTCCTGCCCAGCCTTCCCTTTCTCCTCACACTGCTGGACTCTCACTCCCTGTGTCCAGAACCTCTTCCTCTTGGAAGAGCAGCCTTTCCTGGTGAAAAAGGACTGAGAACAAACCTGCTCCTTGTGTTAAACGACTTCTCTCCCCCCAGGCCGTGCCCCAGCTCCTTGAAAGCCAGACAGGCCCTGTGCTGTGTCCTTTACACACTGCCCCCTCTCCCGGGGGGAACCACAGCTGCCTCACCACTTTTACACATCCTCTGTGTTCACAGATCCATCTGCTGTCTCACTTGGATTTATACTGCACCCACAGGACAGGAATACCGTGGTTTGGGGCACAAAGGGGCCCTGACACCAGGATTATCCCAAGAGTGGCCAGAGCCCTGCTCCTGTGTTCACAGCTTGTAACACGACTGCTTGGGGACCACATTTTTGTTCCCTGAGAGCTGGGAGCACTCTAAGGACCCTGGAGCACACCCTGCCTCCACCTGAGCTCCTGTGGTGCTTGGCTGCTGCGTTAAAAATCCTCTTTTTGAGGAGCTGTGAGAGAGATTTCCCATTGAATTAACGCCACATCATCATCATCAGAGATGTCACAGAGCTGAAAGCCCTTCCATAGGTGACTCCTCCGTTTCCCTGTCAGCATTCCTGAGGACACACCAAGCTGCCAGGGAATCATTCAGATAAATAATGGGATTTCTGGCTGCAGCTGGTTAACACAGCACATGAACTGCACGGCCTGGAGGGCACACCCAGAGCTGTGCAGCTGAGGGATTAATGCAAAAATCAATGACCTGCAGCACTTCAAACAAACAGAATCAGCACTGATTAGATTTGTCCCAAGCTCTGAAGTGCAGAATGGATCGCACTGGTAATTCAAGTTAGTATTGCCCAGGTGCTGAGCTATTCAATACCACTTGTTCCTCCCAGAAGCCTCCAGGCTGCTGCTTTTCTGAAGCCCTTTTGGTAGGGCAAAGACGGGAATTCTGTTATCCCACTTGCTTCAGCTATTTAATAACCTGCCTACGTTTTTCCACACATCAAATAAATGAAGTGGAATACAAAATGGAACATCTGTTTCTTTCTCTGGTTAACATTAGAGGCTTAGATTCCAAACAAATACATTTAGGAAGTTTTTTTTAGGAATTTGTTAGGCTGAACACAGCTAATCAAGGCAGCAAAAATCTTGTGTATTTCCAGAATGACCTCTTTGTTTGACCTCAAAATTGTGTATATTATTGTAAGTTTCTGCACATGCAAAACCTAAATGATGAAAGTCCCAGTTTTC
This sequence comes from Lycocorax pyrrhopterus obiensis, assembly GCA_014706295.1. Taxonomy (NCBI): domain Eukaryota; kingdom Metazoa; phylum Chordata; class Aves; order Passeriformes; family Paradisaeidae; genus Lycocorax; species Lycocorax pyrrhopterus. Next base: position 1,313,000 of record JACSVZ010000007.1, read on the forward strand.
TTTGCTTCTCCCTTCTTTTCCTTTAGTAAAAGTCCTCAAAAAGCAAATGCATGTTTGGGAAACACAGCACAGAACGGGCTTTGGAGGAATGTTTTTAACATAAATAAATGTTCCTCAGCCATCCACAGCTGGAAGGTGTGAAACATCCCTGAGAGGGCACCACTGTTACATTTGGATTAAGTATTAATCCACCAACTTCACCTCGTTTCTGGCTGATTAACCCCCAATAAATCAGGTAGATGCATTGATCATTTTTTTGCTGAATACTGGAGTTGATAATGGATTAACCAAAAGTTCCAGCACTCAGCCTACTATTTTTTCCCCTCTTCATTTTCCCAACTGGCAGAAGATCAAGGCTGCAAAGACTAATGAATAGAAATGGGAAAATACTTCATTTCTTTTGGATGTACTGAATAGTCCAATAAAATGAGGGAAGATGAACTTTCTAGTGACAGATAGACCATGGTTTCAGCAGATTGAATTTCCCAAAGTTTTCTTTCAAGTATTCCCTGGATTTTTGGATACCTTACTCCAAAAATCCAGCAGTATCCTTCATTTTACTCTGTGATGCACGCCCCAGTTTGGGATACAGCTGCATCCTGATGCAGAAGACATCTCTCCTGGAGAGTTTGATGGAAAACAAATTAAATAGACAGGGAAACATTCCCAGAGGCAAGGCCATGTTGGAAATTTGTTGGTGTTTTTTTTACTTTTACTGTCTCCTGTGTCACAGCAACTCCATCCTCTAAAATCAATTCCCAGGATTCAGTCGTGTCTCCAGCTCTTGTTTTCTGAACTGCCAAGTGCCTGTCACACACTCCGAGCACTTTTAATCATCTTTTCCATTCAACTCTGCTCTCAGGAAAACCACACTCCTCTCTGGATCACAAGGATTTCAGGAAAACGACAATCACAATTTCAGAAGAACCACACTCCTGTCTGGATCACAATTTCAGAACTACACTCTTCTCTGGATCACAAGGATTTCAGGGAAACCACACTTCTCTCTGGATCACAATTTCAGGAGAAGTACACTCCTCTGGATCACAATTTCAGGAAAACTACACTCCTGTCTGGATCCCAACCACTTCTACCCCATAATCTGAAAAGCAGTAGCAGCAAGGAAGCCTCCTGCAGTAGCAGCCAGCTGCTTGGATAGGCGATCCCATGGAATTCCAGGAGCTTGGACAAGTTTCCACGTGATGGACTAGGAAGTCAGCAGGTTTTTTTCCAGAATTAGTTGTCTATTCTGGGCACTGCTAGCATAGAGCAGGGCTTCAAAAGTGCAACAAAAGACAAACAAGCACTGAATAAATGTTTTAGGGGCTGAAAACCAGCAGTGGGACTCAATGGTTATTGTAGAGGGTCACAATTGGCCATTTAAAAATATTTAAGGGGTTAAAAAGGGACTGGTTTAGTTAGAAAAAAAAAAAAAGCCAACCAGAAAATTTAGCACAGACACCAGAGGAAGCTTCCTGAGCTTGAAATCCACGTGGTTTTGTAAATCCTCCCCCATTATCCCATTCCATGCCCGGTGCTGGACAGGACACACCAGCAAACAGGAGAGCCCACGGAGAGGGAGTGCTGAGAGCCAGCATTAATGAACTCCTAATGCTCTTCCCACACTGAGCCTGGGAACTGATGATCCCACAGCACCACCTAGTTATAAACCCGGGAACAGGGACAGCTGCAGGGCCCGGTCTCAGGTGCCAGCTCAGGAATGAGCTTTGGAGCTGCTGCATCAACAGCAGAATCAGCCTGGAACCTTTCTTTGTCTCCAAACCCTTCTCTAAAGGCAGAGTTTCTCCAAGCAGGCAAATTTCCCCACTGGATGAACTCAAGCCAAGCAGGCAGAGGTGTTTCAGTGATCACAGGGACCACGAGAAGCACATTTATAACAAATGCATGTCATTCAGCAAGCTGGCTAAAGCTAAAACTGCTCCTCACAGATTCTGGGCACCCATCTAAAGGTGTTTCCCCCTTTTTAGAAGAATTTGATTCTTTATTCATAGAATCATCCCAGAGGAATTTGGGCTGGAAGGGACCTTAAAGCTCATTTAGTCCCACCCCTGCCATGGGCAGGGACACCTTCCACTATCCCTGGCTGCTCCAAGCCCCATCCAACCTGGCCTTGGACACTGCCAGGGATCCAGGGGCAGCCACAGCTGCTCTGGGAAATCCATTCCAGGCCCTCCCCACCCTCACAGGGAAGGATTCCTTCCCAATATCCCATCTAACCCTACCTGGGCTCATCAACCACAGCCCTTGCAATACATGAAAGGAATTCATAGATCTCAGCCAATCCCAAACTCCAGAAAGGAGGATACTCCCCCAAGAGTCAGATCTGCCATCCCAACTTTCTCAACGTGCTGGGAAAGCAAAAACAGGCAGACAAGAGGTCCAGGCTTCAAGAGTCACCACTGATTTCACAGAGCTCTGTGAACAGCTGGACTCAAACACTATAGACCATTCCTGAAAAGCATACAGGTAGGAAAACCCTACAGTACTGAATTAAGATTAAAAGAAATGTGATTGGAAGATGTAAGAGCTCATGAAATGCATTCAGCTCCCCAAAACATCACACACTTGTCTAATTTTACAAGACTTTTATCACTGCAGTGCCTCAGTGCCTCTCCCCAGCACAACAAAATGGAGTTAGAAACCTTCCACGGGGCCAAGGGATCAGGAAAGTCCATCCCAATGTTCTGCCTTTTGCTGCCTCACACCAGGAGCTTTGCAAAGCCAGAGCTCTCCGTTGCAACAGGAAGACACTTAAATATGAGGGGTTCAGCCTTTTGCTTCTGGTTTGTGGTCACTGCCAGATCCTTCCCACACACTTCACGAGTGACCAAAACAACAAAAAAACCAGCAAAAGCAAAACTTACCTTCCCTTTCTCAACTGTGGGAAAAAATCCCATAAGCAAGACAAGACACGACAGAGAAAAGCTTGATCACAAACGGAATAAAACACATTTAAAGTGAAGAAAAAGGTCACAAATGCAACATTTAATCTCCCGGTTCTTTGAAGGCCATTGCCACCTCACCCTGTCTGTGGTCTGTGATGATTTCTGGGATGCCTCATAATCCTTCTTTGTTTCTAGGATCCTTTTCACCAGCCCACCTGTTGAAAAACCAGGATTTTTCTAAGCATTGATGGCCATTAAACAGTTTAAACATTCAGACAATAAAACAAAACCCAACTGCTTAGTTTTTTTAATGCAGACTTAATTAATTTTTAATGCAATTTTTTTTTCATTTTTAGAGCAACATGATCAGCATTTTATTTGGTATTTTAAACACTGACACCCAAGGTGTTTGTTATTTGACCTTTTTTCTCCCAAGCTTTTCTAGAACTTGTCTTTAAAGCCAACCTCCTATCTCAGAGCTGACAAGCTGTACCTGACACTTGAAGAAACATTAATTTCTGAGCTTTAGGCAGAATTTTAAATCCTGATGACATTGAGGATGCATAGAAAATGTGTCCTTAACACAGTTGTAAATGCAGCTGCACAGGAAAACAAGCCTGAGTAAATAAGTTGTTTTTCCTGCAAACGTTGCAAACCCCTTCCCTCAGGAGGGGTTTTACTGCTTTGTTCAGCATTTTAAGTGTTCAGCACTTGGTTTAAACCCAGGGCTTGATTCTAGATCTGTGTAAATACAGAGAAAAGCAAACGTACCATGCTTCTGGTCCTCAAGCAGCTCCACTTCGGGCTCCTACACGCGCAGGAAGAGAGCTTTAGTTGCAAAAAGTTGGCATTGCTGGAATGTGGAACTATTCAAAAATACTCAGCTGGAGGATACTTCGACAAGTCAGGGAATCATGGAACGGTCTGGGTGGGAAGGGACCTTAAAGCTCATCCCATTCCAGCCCCTGCCACGGGCAGGGACACCTTTCACTGCCCCAGGCTGCTCCAAGCCCCAGTGTCCTGCCTGGCCTTGGACACTGCGAGGGATCCAGGGGCAGCCACAGCTTCTCTGGGAAATCCATTTCAGGCCCTCCCCACCCTCCCAGGGAACAATTCCTTCCCAATATCCCATCCAGCCCTGCCCTCTGGCAGTGGGAAGCCATTCCCTGTGTCCTGTCCCTCCAGCCCTTGTCCCCAGTCCCTCTCAGCTCTCCTGGAGCCCCTTTAGGCCCTGGAAGGGGCTCTGAGCTCTCCCTGGAGCCTTCTCCTCTCCAGGCTGGACATTCCAAACAAAACATGGAAAAAGGTTCAGTAAGTTGCAACAGGAGCAGACCTTTGGCATCTCTGGCACCATGAACTGCTCGTCCTCTTCATCAGACACCTGCTGCTCCCTGATCACATTCGGGGCAGTTTTAGCGCTGCCGCTCCTGTCAGGGACACAAGGAAAAATGGGAATGAATGGAATTACTGAGACCTCTCCAGAATTAACTAAGCTCAACTAAAAGCCATCAAAAGATCATAGAATCTCAGAATCCCTGAGGCTGGAAAAGCTCTCCAAGTCCGAGCTGTGAGCAATCCCCACCCCGAGCACTGAGTGCCACCTCCAGGTGTTCCTTGGACACTCCAGGGATGGGGACTCCACGTGTCCCCACCATGAGGTGACCACCCCAAACTGGTGATTACCAGAGCGATGCCTGAAGAGGCCTCCTGGAAACAGAGACTAGACAAGAATAAGGGAATAAAGGTCGGTATTTATTTGAAAGGCCTTCAAAGGTACCCCTGGGGAGCCAGAGGCCACTGCCAAGATGGATCCCAAGATGGACAACAGGTCACAAGTTCTTCACACTTTTATAGGTTTGGTTCATTTGCATATCAGGGTTAATTCTCCAATTAAAGCTTCAGTTTAATTAGGTAATTTCCCCAAGCTTGCACCCCCTTTAGAAGCTTTTGGTTTATACTTTTTGGGCCTAGGACGGTCTGAATGTCCTTGAAGAGCAGGCCTGGAGAGGCTTTGTTATGTCTACCTAGAAAAGCTTTGTTGTGTCTACCCAGCACATGAGAACAGAAATTAACAGGCTACAAGAAACTTCAGAGTTACACACTGGGCAGTGCAGGATTTGAAAAATATAAAACTTAAAACCTAAGGCATCAAGAGGAGCTGGGAAGGGCGAGCTCCGAGGAACACCCCCCCTGCATCTCCCACAGCCCTCACCTTTCTGGGGTTCAGAGCTCCGCGCTCTCCTGACGTTCCACTCGGGGAGGTGCCGGCCTCGCGCTGCCGGGACGGGGAATCCGTCTGGAGGAACAGTGGGAATGGGGAAAAGTGACTTTAACAAGTGACACAACAACACAAACTGTGGGAGCCAGTGAACATGCCTTCGTGTTGGGGTGATCGAAGTGGGCTCCCCCCGGGGCTCATTGTCCTTTGGTATGATCTGTCCTGGTTTGAATTCCCTGGTTGGCTTTCAGCCTCGTCACTCCCCCAGAGCTTTCCCATTGGTCCCCGTTCCCTAATCCCGCCATTCCCCCGGCCCCGGGAAAAACCCTGGGTGACCCTTTGTTCCTCGGATTCTGCTCGCCTCACTGCGAGGGAAGGTGTAACAAGCTCGTCTCGGAATAAAGGCTGCAGCAGATCCCCTTCTCAGACTCTTTGCTACTGATTTTAATACTGCCCTATCCTTGGAAGTGTCCAAGGCCAGGTTGGACGGGGCTTGAAGCAACCTGGGATAGTGGAATGTGTACTGTTGGTCAGGAGTGACATAACATGAAGGGACACCATGGTGGGAAGGGGTGACACCAGGACAGTGAGTGGTGGGGTGTGCTCAGCCTGCCCCTCTGCCACGGCCACAGCGGGCTGCAGACTTTCTTCCCACTTCACTCCTTCAGTGCTGAGCCCCGGGACTGCCCCGGTCCCGCTTCCAGCACCAATTCCAGCCCTAATTCCAGCCCAGGCTCCAGCTCGGGCCTAGGCCGCAACGGTTGCCATGGTACCCAGGAAGTCGTGCTTCTCGCGCAAAGGCCGCCGGGAGTTGTAGTTCCCTCCGTGCCGCACAACATGGCGCCGCTGGGTCCTTGTGCGCGCCCGCCTCCCGCAGCCCCCAAAGCGTTCACTCTGGTGGTCCCTACTGACGGCACCCCACCCTCCAGGTGCTCAGGGCCACAGAGCCATCAGGGGCTGCCATTTCCACACTTTATTGCCAGTGCAGGAGCGGTGTCGGTGTTCTGTGCGTGTGGGGCGGAGGCAGAGGCACCTCCCACCCCCAGAGCGCGGGCGTGGCGTGGGCGGGGCGTTTCCTCTCGCTGACCACGCCTCCATGCACAGGTCACACCCCTTGTTGCCATGGCAGCGGGGAGGCGCCCCCCCCGTCCCACCCCCCAAATTAAGGGGTGGGTTCATCAGTGTGGGCGTGGTCAGTCGCATGGGTGTGGCACTGGGCGTGGCCGTCAGTATGGATGTTGTCACAGAAGGGGGCGGGCCCGCCATCCAGGCTGGCCTGGCGCACCACCCCGCGCGGGCGGGACGAGGGTCGTGACCTCGGCGAGGGATCCCCCGCTTCCTCCACGGCCTTGAACACCTGAGGGGGGACAGCGGGGTCATCCCATGCCGCTGTCACCCAGCAGCCACACCCCACGTCCCACCCCGGCCGCCGCTCACCTCCCCGGCCAGGGGCTCCTCCGGCAGCTCGGGGGGCTCAGGAGTCTCCAGCAGGCTGATGCTCCGCATGACGGCACACAGGGAGATGCGGGGCCGCCGAGAGGCCCCCAGCAGCCCCCCGCCGGCTGCCTCCTCCTCGGCGGGCTTCGGGGACGCCAGCGGGGAGGACAGCGGGGACAGGACACTCATGTCCCTCGCCGTGTCCTCCTCGGGGTGCGGTGTCCGCTCGGCTGCCCGGGGCTCCCACAGGCTGCTGTGCCGGCTGCCACAGACCTGTCAATCATCACCTGGCCACGCCCCCTGCTTGGAGCCACACCCACCGGGCAGGGTGGGGTTCCCATAGGCTCCTCCCCCACAAAATTCACACCTCCCTGAATAGGGTGTGGGCATAGAAGCCCCACCCACTCCACACAAAGGGGTGTGGTCACAACAGCCCCCACCCTCTTATCACAAAGGGGTGTGGTTAGCCCAGGCCCCCCCAACTCAGTCCCTCCCACCTGTGCCCATTCACCTGCTCCTGCCCACCTGCCCTCACCCCCTTGGCCCCACCCCGCTGTCCCCACCCTGTCCCCACCCACCTGGCACTCAGGATGCCCTGGTAGAAGTCGAGCTGGCGCATGAAGCCAGGGTTGGGCAGGACGCTGGGCCGGCAGTGCCGGACGTGCCGCAGCGCCCGCTCCAGGGACCACCCGAACTCCTTCATGGCGTAGGCCAGCACCGTGGCGGCCGAGCGGCTCAGCCCCATTCGGCAGTGCACCAGCGCCCGGCCTCCCGCCGCCCTGTGGCACCCACTGCTGGCACCATGGCACGGGGGGCACTCGGGGACACCGTGTCCGCAGGGCTCCCAGTACCCCCCAGCCACCTCAGGGACACCGTGTCCGCAGGGCTCCCAGTACCCCCCAGCTGTCCCAGGATCCCCAGGGCTCCCAGCATCCCCCAGCCACCCCAGTGTCCCTGGGAACTCTGGTGTCCCCAAGGATCCTGTGTCCCAGAGCCCCCCAGCTCCCAGTGCACCCCAGCAGCTCATTCACCAAGACCCCCTCCCCATGTCCCCTTCTGCCCCGGCCCCACCTCCAGCCCCTCTGTGCCCCTGATGTCCACCCTGGTGTCAGCCCCCCGTTCCCACCGACCGGACGCGGGAGAGGAAGAGGAAGGTGTCATTCCAGTGGGGCAGGAGCTCGGCCGCCTCCTCGTCGTACACCCGCACGTTCATGTACGTGAACAGCGCCGGGAAGAAGTTGTCGATCTCCCGCGCCACGTTCAGGATGTGGGTGACCCTGCGGTGACACGGGTGACACCCCGGTGGCGCCCCATGATGACCCCACGCCAGTGCCACGCCGTGCTCACCTGTTCTGCTGCAGCTCCTCCAGGTTGGCCGCGTTCCACTCGGAGCCCTGCGTGGTGACAGTGGTGAGGGGTGGGGGCAGTGCCACCCTCCCTGCCTGCCCCGTCCACCCCGCTGCCCACCAGGAAGAGGTGCGGGAAGACGCGGGAAGGCCGATCCATCTGCGCCAGCACCAGCAGCATCTCGTTGTCGATGAAATCCTTGTGCTCGGCCAGGCTGTGCCCCGTGCGCCGCTCCAGCTCCTCCCGCACCTGGGCACCGCCCTGGGTGAGGGATGGCCCTGCCCGGCCCCACCCGTCTCCAGGACGCCCTGCCCGGTGCCACCCACCTCCTTGGAGGTGACGTTCTCCAGGTCGGCCGTGGCCATCACGTCCCGCAGCAGCGCCCGCACCGCCTGCTCTGACAGCTCTGGCATTGCCGGCCTGGCACCGGCACCGCCTTGTCAGCGGTGCCGCCTGCCCCACCCAGACCATGCCCTGCCAGCCACTGGCCAGCAGGCTGCGGGGTGTGGCAGGGGTGTGGCGGGCAGCTTACCGGAGGGGCGTGGGGGAGGCCGGGCGCACGGACTCGAGGTCGGCCATGGCCAGCCACTCATTGAGGCAGCTCTGCTCCGAGCCCAGCGCCGCTGCGTAGCCGCGGGCCCAGGCCAGCGCAGGGCCGCCAGGGATGTGCCCGCCGCGGGCCGCGTTCTCGCAGGCGCGGTGCAGCTCCTGCAGCACGGCCCTGCCGCACAGCACCTGCCACCCCTGCACTGCCACCACCACCCCGACAGCTGGGTCCCCCTCACTGGCTGTCCCCAGCGTGCCACCCAGACCCTCCCCAGCTCTATCCCCATGGCTGTGCCCAGGTGCCCATGGTGGTGCCCATGGTGATCCCCAAATCCCCGCTGCCCACATCCCTGTGTCTAGCGTGGCGCCCACGTCCCCATGCCCAGGATGGTGACAGCATCCCCCATGCCCATGGCAGTGCCCACATCCCCAGTCCCCGAGCTGGTGCCCACCCCCCTTGTGCTCACCATGCCACCCACACCCCCCATGCCCAGGGTGGTCCCCATGCCCCCCATGCCCCCGGTCACACCCGGGCCTCGCTCACCACATGGTCTGCACAGAGATGGGCTTGAAGATGCGTGTCTGTCCCCCCGATGTCACGCTGAACCCCCTGGGCACCGTGGGGACACACGTGGGTCAGGGCATGCACCCCAACCCCTCTAAGCCCGTCCTTGTCCCAAAATTCCGGCCCGCCCTTACCCGTCGCCGTCAAGGAACACCTGGGTGTCGCTCCAGAGGGGCAGAACCATGCCCAGGGTGCAGCGGGCGGCCCTGGGGCAGGCAGAGGTCAGGGGGTGCCGACGCTCCCCCGGGCCCCCCCTGCGCCCCGCTCACCCCTCGTGGGCGAAATCCACTCCCAGCAGCGCCGTCTCCGCCTCGGCTCCCTCCTCCTCCGGCCGCACCACCAGCAGGTACCGCACCCGCCGCGGCCGCGCTGACTCCAGCCGCACCGCCTGCCGGAAAGGGGGCATTGGAGGGGGAATCTGCCCCTTCCCAGTGCTTCCAGTGATCCCAGTGACAAGCATCAGGCTGGGCCATATCCCCTCCTCATCGCATCCTATTCCATCCCTGTCCCCATCCCCATCTTGTCCTCATCCTACATCCCCATTCCCATCCTATTCCCATCCCATCCTATCATGCCCCCATGCTCTCCACATCCTGTCCCCACCTTCCCCACCTTCATTCCATCCCGTCCCCACCCGCAGCCCAGCCCATTCTGTCCCATCCTGTCACTCCTGTCCCACCTTGTCCCCACCCATATCCCATCCCCATCCTGCCCCCGATCCTGTCCCCATCCATCTCTTTCCCTGTCCCCATCCCATCCCCATGTTGCAGGAGGCGGGATCCGTGCCCTACCAGCCGGATGGCGTCCTGGGGGCGCAGCAGCTGCATCATGAGGTGCAGGTGCTGCTCCTGCTGTCCCGGGGCCTGGCTGGGGGGCTCAGCTGGGGGGGGCTCGACCGGGGGGGGCTCCTCTGCAGGCAGCAGCCGCGCGGCCCCCTTGACCATGACGAAGCTCTGCCTGGGGGGCAGGAGGGTCCTGAGCACCCGGGGCACCCCCAGAGTGCTCCCCCAAGGCGGGGGTCAACTGTGTCCCCTCCCCAGCCCGGGGCTTCGGAGCCCCCTCTCACCGTCGCTGCAGCTGGCCACGTCTGGGAGCATCTTCTTCCTGCAAATTGGGAGGCAATTCCTGGGGGAAATGTGACCCCAGGGCATGGACCACACCCCACAAGCTCCCCTCAGCACAGACACCACAGTCAGGTGACCCCCTAACAACACCCACCCCACCAACCAAATAATGTGGGCCCCACAGCGGGGCATGAGGGCCCTCTGGGGGTCCCGCTGTGGAGATGGATCTATGGGCACCCCCCTCGGGATGGCGGGGAGGGTCCTGCCACTGTGCCCCCCACCCCTGGCTGGGTGAAAGTGCTGGAAGAGGGGACCTGGGATGAGCACCCAGAAAAGGCCCAGTGGTTACTGGCAGAGGGGAGTGGGGCACTGGGGGACATGGGGACAGCGGAGGGACCGGGAGAGCTGGGGAAAGTGGGAGCAACTTGGGACAACCGCCCCCCACCATCCACACCCCCATATTCCTCCCTTAACTTCGGGAAAACCCCACGCGGGAGCGCAGGAAACTCCAGCGCGTGCTGAGGGCAAGTCGGCTCCCAGTAAATTCCCAGTAAAGTCCCATCGGAAGCGCCTGGGATAACCCCGCACCGGGAGCGACCGGAGCGACCTTACCCCCTCCACCTCCGCGCTGGGGCCGCCCGGGACAGCGGGACCTTCCGCACTGGGACCTTCCGGAGCCCCGGGAACCCCCGGCGCTCCGAGAAACCCCCGCACAGCCCGCACTCCCCACACCGGGATCCCCTACACCGGCCCATTCTCCGGGACCCGCAGGAGCTCCAGGATCCTCCCTCGGTCCATCCCGTACCCCCGCACCGGGAGCCCCCGCGGTTTTGGGACCGCCCGTACTTCCCCGGGAGCCCCCATGCCAGCCCGCACCGCGACTTCCCGGGGCTCCGGGACCCCTCGCCCGCCCCCCGTGCCGTCCCCGCCGGGATGCCCCGGGCCGGGCCGGCCCGGTGCCGCACTCACCGCGGGGCCCCCGGCGGAGCCCCCCGCCCGCCGCACCGTCACCAGCGCCATGCCCCGCCGCGCCGCCCCCCCCGCACCAGGAAGCGCCGCCGCTGCCCCGCCCGGACGGGAACGGGAACGGGAGCGGGAGCGGGAGCGGGCATGGCCCCGGGCACGGCCTGGCTAGGCACGGCTCCCCCTCGCCACGGAAACACCGCAGCCGGGACCCCCACGCCGCCCTCCATCAGAGCGGGACCTCCCCGGTGCCCCGCAGACCCCCGGGACCCACATCGGTGTGGGCACGCCAGGACTGACACTCCAGCATTAGGGACACCGCCAGTTCCTCTGAAAGTGGGAGCCCCTCAGCACTTGGGACCCTCCCCCAGGTCCCCAGAACGTGTGATGCCCTCCCCAAATGCCCAGAAACTGTGGGCCCCCCGAGGGTCACCGGCATCTGGGACACGCCAGGTTTCATCCAGTGGGAATGCCCCAAGTGTCCCCGGCAGGTCACCCCCAAAGAACCCCTCGTCACCCCATGGGTCCCCAGCCAAGCTCCCCCCTCCCTGGGCAGGGGTCTTTCCCCCAGTAATATAAACGAAATAAATAAATCCCCAGGCCAGGAATGGGGGCACAGGGCCAGATTTGGGGCGAGCAGAACAGGAGCACCCCACCAGTACCACTTGCACGCTTACTGGATGAGCCCCATCACATGAGCCCCACCCCACCTGCAGGATCCATCCCTTTTCCCAGGCTCCACCCCCGGGACACCCCACCCATCACCCCCCAGGCACAGACACGCATGTGTGTATATATATATATATATGTATACGTATATGTACAGACATTCGGGGCCCCCCTGCCCCCCACTGCCCCGAAGGACTGGGCCTGGGGGTCCCCCAGCAGCCCCCCAACACTGGAGCGCCTTAAAATAGGGGTCACCCGCATCCCACGGGGATCCCCAGGTCCGTCCTGCCCCCCCATGGGGTCACGGTACAACACCAAAGAGGAGGCGGGTCCCTAGGGAGGGGTCCTGGGCACTGGGGTGTCCCTGGAGGGGGGGGTCCCCAGGTGAGGGTCCCTGGGCTGAGGTTTGAGCCTGGCGGGAGAAGAGCCCTGGATTGGGGGTCCCGGGGGTAGGAGGATCCCTGGATCAAATCCCCCCATGTGGGGGCTGTGCCCACATCAGGGGGGTCCCCATCACGGTGGGGCCACCCCGGCACCAGCTGCTCCCCAGGCGCTGGGGCATCCTGGTGTGGGACAGTGCCCACACTGGGGCGTCCCCTGGGCGGGGTGTCCCTATCCCTGCAAGGGGCGTCCCCACACGGGACATCCGCATCCCTGCGTGGGGTGACCCCACATGGGACACCCCTGTCCCCGTGCGGGACATCCCTGTGCCGGCGTGGAGCGTCCCGGGGCGCTACTTCTCGGTGAGGGAGAGGCGCAGGATGCGCTGGAGCTCCTCATCCTCCTCGCGCCGCCGCCGCTCCCGCTCCTCCTGCTCCCGCTCCGACAGCGCCATGGCCAGGCGCAGCTGCTCTGCGAAGCTGCCGTACACGGGGGGGCCCGGGGGGTTCCCGCCGCCCGCTCCCGGGGGGCTCCCGGCGGCCGGGGGCTCGGCGCTGGGCCCGGCCTGCAGCAGCATGCTCTCCTGCAGGGCCCTGGCCAGGGGACAGCAGTGTGTCACAGGAGCCACACCCGTGTCATAGAAGCCACGCCTGTGCCCCACCCCAGGTGGCCACACCTCCTTCACAGCCCTAAAATGGGCTGGAGAGCCACGCCCTGTCTCACATGCCCCGCCCAGCTGCTAGCCACATCCCCACCCGCGGTTAGCCATGCCCATTATGACCACACCCTTTGGGCAGCAAGAAGCCCCTCCCCTGGCCACACCCTGACACCTTTAACCCCTGCCCCTCTGGCCCCCATGGACCCTGCAGCTGCCCCACCCTGACACCTCTAACCCCTGCCCCTCCCAATCTGGCCCCCGCAGATAGGGTTCCATGGATGGAACCTCACCTTTCCAGCTGCAGGTCCTCGTCGTAGGGCGGCGGCTCCGCGCCGGGGCGGGTGTTGGTCAGCGCCTCCCAGATGGTCACCTGTGGGGCGCGGCCACACGTGAGGGGCGCGCCCAGGTGCGTGTGGGGCGCGCCCAGGGGAGGGGGCGCGGCCGCACCTGGTCAGTCTCGGTGCCGGCGTCCAGCAGGCTCTGCTGGATGGCGAACTGCAGCAGGTCGTCGTCCTCGTCCCGCAGGGGCTCGCTGCGCCCCGCACCCAGCACCGTGTACCCCGCCGGCACCTCGAACACGCCCGCCTCCACCTCGCACGGGAACGGCCATGCTGCCGCGCACGGGGAGCCGTCAGCACCCTTGGGTGTCCCCACGGCACCCCGCATCCGCAGCATGCTGTGCCCACAGTACCCCATGGCACCCCACAGCTCCCCACGGCACGCTGCGACACCCCACATCACCCCACTGTGTGCCCACTCCACTCTGTATCCACGGAATCCCGGCACTCCCCGGCACCAGGAACCCCTGGCACACCCAGCCTCACCTCTGGGCCCGGAGGGCTGAGTGCCGGGGGGGTGGGCGCCGGGGGGCTCCTGGGGGGCACAGATCCGCACGGAGCCCAGGGGCTGGTCACACCCGCACAGGTTGCTGAACGTGATGCGGGCGTTGAGCACGTGGAACAGGGGGATCTCTGCGGGTACAGGGGTCAATTAAGGCCCCAGTGAAGCCCTGCCCCTAATTAATCCCGCCCCAAACGAAGCTTTCCCTCTCACCGATCTTGACGGGGAAGCCGGGGGGCAGCTTGAGGGTGATGAAGTCGCGCAGTTTGGCGAAGTGGGCGTTGGAGATGGCCATGAGGTCGATGATGGGCGTCACCTGCTCCGCCAGCGACAGCGGGTGCTGCTCGCACAGCCACAGCGTCGCCTTGAACCTGCCCGGGCACCGCCGTGGGCACGGGGACCCGGCGGGGCCACCGGCCACCAGCACCACCCCAGGGCCCTGGCCACACCCCCGGGGTATGGACACTCAGTGGCACAGCCCTGAGAACCCTGTCACCACCCCACGGGTCCTGATGTCCAGTGCCACTGTCCTGGGAGCCCATCATCACCTCCCTGTCACTTCCTGGGACCTGGCACTACCCCCAGGGCTCCTGTCCCCTGGGATCCCATCTCCACCCCCCACAAGTCCTGACACCCAGTGCCACAACCCCAGGACCCTGTCACCATCCCATAGGTCGTGACTCCGGGGCGGTGGCCTCACCTCTGCACCTTGCTGGACATCTCGATGGGGCGCCCGATGTTGCGGGTCTCCAGGTCGAAGTGGGGGTCGAAGTACTCCTCGGGGGTGATGGCCGTGGGGTTGGTGGGGCTGGCAGCCTGCAGGACAGGTGCCTGTGGGGACATCAGCATCGCTCAGCCCCCCTGGAGACCCCCAGTTCCCCCAGGGAACCCTGGGACAGCCACTCACCCCGTTGTGGGTGCCGTGCTGCTGCGCGATGCCCAGGAAGGAGTGGAAGGGGGTCTTGGAGCCTGGAGGGGAGAGGGAGGTGCAGGGGTGAGGTGTGGGCAGTGGGGGGGAGCCCCAGGGCAGTCACCCTCATGGGTGACACCCCGCACGCTGTCCCACGCCTGTCACACATTACGCCCACAGTGTCCCATGCCTGACACATGTGCCACCCGGGAAGGGTGGCGTGTCCCCGCCACGTCCAGGCCCCCTGACTGGCTGACGGGGCTGTCACCTTTGCTGCGTGACTTGTCCTGGTCAGAGAGATGTTCCGTCCTGGTCTTGGTCACCAGCTCCACGTTGCTGGCACTGTACACCTGGTGTGGGGACACGGTCAGCCCTGCCCCACTCCAGGCTGTCCCCAGCATCCCCCCCTGCCTCTGTGCTCACCTTGGCCTCATAGCCGCTGACCACCTCCATCTTCTCCGAGCGCCAGCCCCAGATCCCAGACTTGTTCCTGGGGCAGCAGGGAGGCCTCAGGTCACCCTCTTGCACCAGAGTTTCCTTCCCCTTTGCCGACGCTTACCCCTCGCGCGGCCCCTTCCCGCCGAGCGCTGCTCTTCCCAGCCCCCTTCCCACCTCTCGAAGGCGATATTCCGGGTGTCCAGGTGCGTGGAGACGATGGGCGAGGTGAGCCGGCCAGCCACGTGCTCCTCAGTGGGCTGCATGGCCGCCAGCAGCAGCTCGGGCTCGTGCAGGGCCAGCGCCAGCGTCTCTGTGTACACCACCTGCTTGTCGTGGTCCACCTCCATCACCACGGCCCCCTCGTCTGCGCGGGGACACCGGTGGGGTCAGTGCCCAGCCCCCCATGACACCCCCCGGCCTGGAGGTAGTTTGGGGGAATTGGGTACAGGAAGGAAGAATTGGGGTCCCCATGGAATGGCTATAGAAGGTCTGGGGGAATTGGGGGTCCCTCGAGGGGACTGGGGTCCTTGGTACATGTAGGGGGTGAGGTTGTCCCCTCAGCAAGGGGGAATTGGGGTCTCCACGGAGTCACTACAGAGGATCTGGGGAATTGGGGGTCCCTGGTACATGTAAGGACTGAGGTGTTCCCCTCAGGATGGGGGAACTGGAATCCCAGGGGGTCCCTCTAGGAGATCTGGGAGGTCCTTATGAGAGTATTTATAGTGCAGGGGGCCTGGGGGATCACCAGGGGGGTCCCTGCAGGGGATATGGGGTCTTTACAGGGGTGTACTTAGAGTGCAGGGGGTCTGCGGCTCCGCACAGTGACCGTAAGGCCCCCAGGGAATCCAGACAGGTCCTTACAGGGGTGTACTTATGGTGCAGGGAATCTGGGGTGACTGAAGGGTCCTGGGGGGCCGCGGGGAGGGGAGTTGGAGCTGACCTTCCCCCTTGAAGATGTAGCTGCGGCGGCCGCGCTGCCACGTCATGTGCTCGAAGCCCAGCAGGGTGGTGTCCACCCGCAGGCTCTCGCCGCGCTTCCACACGCGGTACACGTCACTGGGACACACCTTGGACACCAGGGGCACTGCGGGCACAGGGACCCCTCAGCTCCGCGGCCGGGGGGCCCCTGGGGACCCCCTTCCCCCGCCCAGCCCGGCCATGCTCACCCCAGCTGGTGAACTCCCACTTCATCTCCACGTAGAAGTCAGACGCCTGGAAGGGACGAGGAGCATGGTGGGGGATGTGTGGGGTGGCTGGGGGTTCCCTGCTGGGGTCACTGGAGAGGGGGGGTTCTAGGGAGCAGGGACGGGGGTCCCTGTTGGGGTCCTGGGTGGGGATCAGGGCAATCTGGGCAAGTGGGGTTGGACAGGCGGGGTGGCCCTGGGGAAAGAGTGGGGTCATGGAGGAGACAGGGGGTCCTGGGGACACTTGGGGGGTCCCTGCTGGGGTCACTGGAGAGGTGGGGAGCATTGAATGAAGGGGTGGGGATCCTCACTGGGGTCCAGGCAGAGTGGGGCGATGTGGGGGGTGTCCCTGGGGAGGTTTGGGGGTGCAAGGTGCAGTTTCGGGGGGCCGTACCCGCCGCAGCTTGCTGAGCAGCTCGGGGATGCCGGCAAGGCGCCGCGTCGCTCGCTGGTAGTCACGGTACTGGAGCACCAGCTGCACCATCTCGGGGTCCCCCGTGCTCACCGCCTCCTGCAGCACTGGGGACATGGGGTGCCGTCAGCCAGGGTCACCCGTAACCCTGGATGGTGTCCCCAAGTCCCCGTGGTGGTCCCGTACCCGTCCATCCGTTGGCGTTCTCCCGGCCCACGTTGGCGTTGTGCCGCAGCAGCACCCGCACCGACTCCAGGTGACCCAGGGACACGGCCAGCTCCAGGGGCGTCCGGCCACGTGGGTCCGTCAGCTCCACGTCGTGCTGGAAGGGTAGTGGGGTCACTGTCCCTCCCCGTGCCACCCCAGTGCTCCCCCTGCACCGCCCGTGCTCCCAAGGCCTGGTGCTCCCAGCCCCCTCTTCTCCCAGTGCTGCTAACCCGATCCCAGAGCTCCCAGTTGCTTCCAGGCCTTTGGTGCTCCAGCCCCTTATTATCCCAGAGTCACCAGCCCTTCCAGTGCCACCAGTTCTTCCAGTGCTCCCAGTCCCCTGAGTCCCAGTCTCCCCTGGCACTCCCAGTCCCCACAGCGTTCCCGGTCTTCCTCCAGCACTCCCAGTCCCCCCAGGTGCTCCTAGTGGTGTCCCCCCCGCCCAGTGCTGCCAGCTCCCCATGCTCCCAGTCTTCCCAGCCTCCCTCCAGTTCCTCCAGTCCCCTGTGCCCCCAGTCTCCCCTAGTGCTTCCAGTCCCTCTGCAACGCTCCCAGTCTTCTCCCAGTGCTCCCAGTGCCTGTGTCCCCAGCCTTCCCTGGCGCTCTCAGTCTCCCTCAGGGCTCCCCCGTCCCCGCAGTGCTCCCAGTCCCGCTCCCGCAGTGTTCCCAGTATCTCCCAGTGCTCCCAGTCCCCGCAGTGCTCCCGGTCCTTCCAGTCCTCCCAGCATCCCCCTCCACCCCCCCCCCCCCCGCCGCGCAGAGCGCTCCCGGTTTCCCCCAGCGCTCCCAGTCCCCCCCAGCATTCCCAGCGCTCCCAGCCGCCCCCAGCCCCGCGCTGCGGGCCCCGCCGTTCTCGCTCCCATCCCCTCCCGTTCCCGGTGCCGGTGCGTGGGGGGGTGCCCGCTGCCCGGCGCCGCTCCCGGTGCCGCTCCCGGCGCCGTTCCCACCGTCCCCGCGCGCAGGGCGCTGTCCAGCGCCTGGTGCCGGTTGTGCCAGACGAGCCGGTGCAGCGGGAAGGTGTCGGCGGGCCGGGCCATCCCGGCACCATGTCCCCGGGGCCGCCGGGGCGGACGGACCGGGCCGCAGCGCGGGGCCTGCCCGCAATGGCTGCGCGGGGGCGGCGGCGGCGCAGCGCGGCGGCGCGGGGCGGGGCCGCACCGGGCACCGGGAACAGGCGACGGCACCGGGAGCGGCGGGTGGCAGCGGGAAAAGGGAACGGCATCGCCGCCGGGAGCGGCGGATGGGAGAGGGAACGGGAAAAGGGAACGGGCACCGGCACCGGGCACGGGCACCGGCAAAGGGAACGGGAACGGGGCACCAGGGAGGGGAACAGGCACCGGGCACGGAATGGCATCGGCACCGGGAATGGCACCGGCACCGGGCGCCGTGGTTTTGGGCACCGCCACTGCAGCAGCACCGGGAATGGGACTGGAACCGGCACCGGACACAGCCCTGGGCTGCCCCTTCTGCCCCCCTCCCGCTGGGGTTGACCCCAGGGACCCGTTAGCCTCCAGCTGACCCCCGGTACCGGGGGCTGCCGGTGTCCGGGGCTCCCTGACCCGTTTTATGTCATGACATCAGTGAGTACCTGATGCTCGGGACCATAGTGCACCCGGTCACGGGTTCATCCCATCCCATCCCATCCCATCCCATCCCATCCCATCCCATCCCATCCCATCCCATCCCATCCCATCCCATCCCATCCCATCCCATCCCGGCCCTGCCGCTCCCCAGGAATGCCGGAGCACCGGCCCGGCTGCGCCGCGCCCCGACGCGCTGCCCGCAGGCAGGGTGCGGGCAGGAGAGGTGGCACCTGCACTGCCGGGTGACAAGGGACAGCCAAGATCATCCCTGGGGACAGGGCAGCAACGGCGGACACGACCCCCGGCACCCCACGCTGGCCCAGGACCCCCATCCTGTGGGAGCTGGGGATGCTCCGGGATGTCCGCAAAGTGCTGGTGTGTCCACAGGGGGACATTGAGGAAGCTCCCACACCACAGGAGGTGACAAGGACTCCGTGCCACCCTCGGCGGGCATGGAGACATCTCTCCCCCACCCCCCCCCCCCCCACCCCCAGTGAGGTGGAGCCAGATGATATTTTTCTATCCTTTTATTATAAAAACTCTTTTTTTTTTTTGCATTCTCACATCTCTGCTCATGAAAACCTCACTCACCCAACTGCCCCGGCCCTGCCCAGTGCCCCCCTGCCCGGTGCCCCCCCAGCCCCGGGAGCAGAGCGACCAGAGACCAATATTTACAGATGCTGCCAGGGACTGGCGGGGCAGGGCGCACCCCTTGTGCCCACCCGTGGCTGATTTAGGGGAGGTCCCACCTCCTCCTTCCTCCTCGGGAAGGAGGGCAGGGGGCTGAGGGTGCCCTGGGGAGGGGCGGGAGGGGCAGCGGCAGAGCCAGGGGCACGGGGGACCCGTGGCACAATATTTACAGGGGGTCCCCCCGGGCACACACTCACACACAGCCACACACACACACACGAGGGGTTGTCACCCACGGGACGGGCACAGCCGCGCGGGGAGGGGGGGACGTGCCGGCTGGGGGGATCCCACCGGCCCCCTTTGGCACACACGGCACTGGGAAGCGGGCGGGAGGGACGGGGGCTGCCTTCATCTGAGCCGGAGAGTTCCTGGAGGACCGCGGGGCACACCGGGGAGAAGGTGCCGGGCGTCACCGCAGCCGCACCCCCGGGTGACACCGGCACCGGGCGTGTCCCCCCACCCCGCCCCGGGCACACGGAGAGCGGGAGGGACACGCGGGAACCCAACCCAATAAATTAGAGGCGGGGTGGGAAGGGGGAAGGGGGCGCGGGGAGGGGTCAGAGCCCGTTGGGGGAGCGCTGGATGAACGGCACTTTGCTGAGCTCCACCACGGGCGAGCGGGGCTTGTTCTGCATGCGGGGCACCCGCTGCAGCAGCTGCTGCGCCTGGCGCTGCGCGTCCCGCAGCTCCTTCCGCCACTGCACCAGCTCGGGGTCGCTCTGCGGGGCAGGGAACCTCGTCAGGAAGCGGGACAGGGCAGAGGAGAAGGCGGGCAGGGATCCCCGGGGTGCCAGGGCTGTGGGGTAGCCCCACACTTTCAGTATTGATGCCCTGGCATGGCTTGAAGGACTAAACGTGCAGGGCCAGCGGCCAGCAAGAGGCGGCTAGTAGGCAGCAGAGGGGATGGCTAGCAGGCAACAGGAGGTGGCCAGCAGCCAGGGGGTGGCGGGGGGGGACACTCACGTCGCACTGCAGCACGAACTGCTTGCCCCCGCGGATGCGGAGCAGGATGCACTTGCGCTCCTTCACCTGCGTCTCCTCCACCGAGTCGATCTCCTCCATGGTGAGCAGGGACTGCTGGGGGGACAAGCTCAGCCCGGCCCCCGGGGTCCCCCCAGGGGTCCCTCACCCCTCACCCCACCAGTGCCGTGCCCCCCTTACCGGCGACTCGCCCTCCCCGCGCCACTCCAGGCGGTTGGGGAAGAGGTAGAAGTAGCGGCGCTGCCACTGCGTCAGGAAGGGGTTGCCCAGCTTGGCCATGTAGCCGTGCATGATGCAGTCCTTGCCCATGGCGTACTCTGGCATCACAGGGAGGCTGGATCAGCACCCGGCACGTGGCTGGGGGTGGTTCAGGCTGGGGGTCCCCAGCGCCACTCACCCTCCTCGTGGCCCAGCTGCTTGTTCTTGGCCTTCTTGCGAGCCTCCAGCTTGTCGGTGTCGGCGTTGACGGCGTCGAAGACGGTCTCGGTGACCTCCTGCTGCCAGCGCTCCGAGATGGTGAGCGGGAAGTTGCGGTACAGCTCCTGGTCGCTCTCCAGCAGCTGGGCAGGGCGGGATGCTGCGGTGAGGGGCTGCAGGACACCCCACGCCCCCACGCTCAGCCCCTGTGCCCGGTACCTTGATGCCCTTGGTGTCCTCCTCGTCAAAGGAGCCGATGTCGAAGGCGTCGGCTGCGTTCACCTCACCGCGGGGAGGGACAAGGGGCGGCGGATACTGCGGGCAGCAAGGAGGGTCACGGGTGACTGCCCACATCCGTGTCCCTGTCCCTGTCCCTGGCCACGGGCACACACCCCTCACCTTCTGCAGGAACACCATCTGCCAGTCCAGGCCCTTGAAGAAGGGCTCTTCCTTCACCTCCTGCGCCCTGGGGAGGGAGGAGGGCAGGTGAGCATGGCCACAGGGGGGCTGTGCCAGCACGCCCTGCCCGGTCCCCTGGGGGCCTTGGGGACACTCACCCTCGCCCCATGCAGCCCAGGCGCCGGTTGACGTCCCGCTGCAGCAGCCCCTCGAGCAGGGAGCGCAGCTCCGGGGAGAACGAGTCCGGCAGCTCCACGGCCTGCGGGAGATTCCGTGAGCACGCCGGTGAGCGGGGACAGGGACACACCCTGACACACAGAGGGGCACTAACACGAACTCCAGGCCGGGAACAGCTGTCCCTGACCCCCTGTGTGCCCCCCAGGCCAGTGGGTGCCACGGCAGAACAGGGGTGCCCATGCCCTGCCCACAGCCCCCTCAGTGCCCCCACCCACCATGGTGAGGGTCATCCGGTCGATCTCGTGCTTGTCTTTCGTCTTGTGCTGCCGGAACGGGCTGTGCCTGCGGCGTGGAGGGAGAGGGGGCTCAGCAGTGCCCAGCTGTGCCCAGCTGTGCCCAGCCGAGCCCACACTCACCCCCGGAGCAGCTTGAAGAGCATGCAGCCCAGCGAGAACCAGTCGGCGCTGCTGTCGTAGGCCACCCCCTTCTGCAGCACCTCCGGCGCCATGTACCCGTGGGTGCCCCTGGGGAGGGGGCACAGGGGGGTCAGGGGCCGCCCCGGGTTGGGGGCAGGGCGGGCAGGGGTGTGGGCACACTCACACGCTGGCGTGGGGCTTCTTCTTGGAGAAGTCGCAGGCCAGGCCCAGGTCGGAGATGCGGACGTGGCCGAACTCGTCCAGGAGGATGTTTGCTGGCTGCAGAGACACCGTGTGACACCCTGAGCCCCAGAGCGGCCCCTGGATACGGGGGTGGCGAGCCTGGGGGGGCTCTGTGGGATTTGGGGCTGTCCCAGTGCCCCCCGAAGTCTCAGGGTGCCCAAGGATTTTGCTGTCGGGGTGCTCGTGGGACCTGAGGGTGCCTTCTGGGCTTGAGGAGCGCCCACAGCGTTTGGAGGCCTCCTGCGACGCCTGCGGGTGCCCACAGGGTCCCGGAGGGGTTTCGGAAGGCTCGGGGCTGTCCTGCGGGTGGGGACGGTCACCTTGAGGTCGCGGTACACCACGAAGCGGCTGTGCATGTGCTCCAGGCCCAGGATGATCTCGGCCGCGTAGAACCTCATCTCCGCCTCCGAGAAGACGCCGTGCTGGGACAGGTGATAGTGCAGGTCCCCCCCTGCGGGGACGGGGACCGGCTGTCACCTGGGGCACGTGTGGGAAATGGGCTCTGAGCCATGGGGGCCCTCGGGGCCGGGGTCTCACCGTTCATGAGGTCAAGGATGAAGCTGAGCTTGTCGGGCGTGTGGAAGGCGTAGGACATGCACACGATGAATGGGCAGTCCTGGCGGGAGACACGGGGTCACTCTCCCTTGTCCCCATCCCCTGTCCCTTGTCCCCTGCCCAGCACCCGCGTCCCCTCACCCCGGTGCTGACGAGGGACAACATGATGCGCTCGTTGAGGGCCAGTGTCTCGCCCTGCTTCATCTTGATGCGTTTCTTGTCCAAGCACTTCATGGCGTACCTGGGGGGGGGACACACGGAGTCCCTGCAGCCACCATGTCCCCATAGCAGGGCCAGTAACCAGCTCCCGCCCACAGCCGTGACGTCCCTGCCAGCCCCGGGTGCCTGTAGCCAGGACAATGTTCCCGCAACACCCTGACACAGCAAAGCCGCTGTGGACGCCCCTGGGACCTCCCCAGCACCCCCAAATCTCAGGTGGGTCTCTCCATGTGGGAGCATTCCCGTTACATTTTGCCCGTGTCCGCCTTCCGGCAGCCGTAGACCTCCCCGAAGCCGCCGCGGCCGATGATTCGGTGAACGCTGAAGTCGTTCATGGTGAGCTGGAGGGGTGAGGAGGAGACTGGGGTGAGCCAGGACACCACCCCCTGCCCCAGTTTTCCCAGGTGAGGGACATGGAGGCTCCCTGGAAGCACATTCCCCTCCCCGGGAGGTGAGGGGCAGGGATTCCTGCTCACATGGATGTTCAGCTCCACGTTCTTCCACTGGCAGAACCGTGTGAACTTGTCGCTGCAAGGAAGAGCAGAGAGGGCAAGAGTGGAGATCCCAGAGCTACACCACCCCCTCAAAGACTCCCTGGATTTGTCTGGACACGGGGAGCACCCCCCGGGACACTTGGGAAATGAAGAGACCCCTGAATGCCCAGTGTGGGGCCCCCTGGTCCCTCTCTGGGCAGGGAGACCCTGGCCCCCAGTGGGATGGGACACTCCGATCCGCACGGGAATTTCCTCCCAACTCACCTCTCAATGAATTTCTGGAAGATGCCCCCACGCAGGTTCTGGCAGATCTCCTCGATGTAGGGCTGGGGAGGACACAGGGCTCAGCGCTGGCTCCCCAGGGCCAGCCAGGTCACCCCTATCCCATCGCTACGTGGGGTCTCCTCCACCCCTGGGATTTCACATCCCCCCACTTCCACTTCCAGGCCCCTGGGGATACTTCTACCACCTCAGTCTCTGGGGACCCCAACATCACCAGCCCTGGGGAGCCCTAGGGTGACATCCAGGGTGCCAATCACCTCCCTCTGAGGACCCCCTGCTACCTCCAGCCCTCAGTCTTCCACCACCCCACGGCAACCACAAGCAATCCCCCTCACTCCCAACACCCCAGGGACCCCCTCACCATCCCTTGGGGTCCCCCTTCCTCCTGGGACACCCCCCTCCCGTCACCCCCAGCCCCCTCTAAGGATTAACTCTCTGAGAGCCACAGGTGGCAGGGACCCCTTCCCTGTCCTGGGTGATGCCCACCTGGAAGAGGTCTGGGGGCACCTGCTTCTTGCTCAGGCGGCTCTGGACGTGCTCCGTGGCGCTCTTGGAGAAGGGCTGTGAGGGGGACAGGGCCGTGTCACCTCGGGCAGAAGGGACAGCGGCCAGGCTGGGCCGCATGAGACAGGAACCCACGGAGGAACCCCCATCCACAGGGCTGGGATGTGGCTCCCAGGGCGGAGCCTGTGGGGGGTTTGGAGCTCCCTCTTAGGACACTGTGGGCACACTGGGGACATCCCCCCCGCCCTGCTGCCTCACCCCAGGGCCCGGCACTCACGTGGGAGCAGGCCAGCAGCTCCTTCATGATGTAATGGTCAAAGATGTGGCGGCTCCGGGCGGCTCGCTCCTCCTCCGAGTCCAGCTTCTCATACTTCTTGATCTGGACAGGGCACAGCTCCAGTGGCACAGGGGCATACAGGATGATGGGAATCGTGGCCCCTCTGGGTGCCACGTCCCATGGGAGAGCTTATCCCATCCCCTGGGACAGCATCTCCTGGATCCCTGGGCACTGTGTCCATGGTGTCCGTGGGCCCTGGAGGTACCAGCCCCACCCCAGCCCTCCTGGTGAACACGGCACGGCTGTCGCTGGGGTCCCCCTGCCTCACCTCCTCATAAAATTCCATCAGGGGCTTGGCCTCTTCGGCCTGGTTGAAGGCGAAATCCCGGAAGAGCAGGTAGCCTGCAGGCACAGAGCCACGGCGTGAGAGGTGACAGCCCCCCAGCCCAGGCCAAGGGACACGGGGACATCCCCTGGGCCCGCCCAGCCCTGCTACCACCCCAGTGCCAGGCTCAGGGAAGGGGAAGTGCCAAGCAGGGACCAGTGAGGACTTGGCAGGGTGACAGGGTGACACGGACACAGCTGGCACATGGAGCAGCGCCCTGGGACAGCACAGGGCAGTGAGGGGGCTGCTATGGGGCACAGTGGGGCAGGGGCACGGGCGGGCACACGGAGCAGGGCGGACGTGCCCGGAAACCGCCAGAGCCGGCAGGAGGAAGTGAGAGGCGCTTCCTGCCCCGGATGGTTTGCGCTGGCGTGGGGGGAAGTGACAGGGCGGGGGACACAGGGTGGAGAAAGTGGCGCAGCCCCCCGGCACCCCTGTCCAGCCTGGCCCCACAACCCCCCTGCCATTCCCACGGACACTCTCGCTCTCGTGGTGGCCACCAGTGCAGCCCCCCAGCCCAGCCACGCTTGCCCCTGTGCTTGTGGGTGCCGGCCCCAGTGCCCCCCATGTCCCCCCCAGCCCCCGTGTCCCCAGCTCACCGATCTTCTGCGTGAAGATCTTGTCAAATGTCACCTCTCCCCGGTCCTCCAGGTACTTCTGCATGACGCTGCGGATGCTGGGGACACACCGGAGGGGCTCAGCCATGCCCCTGATGGACCCCTGCTCCCCACCCCTCCTCTCCTACTCCTCCCGTGTCCCCAGGCCCCGGTGGCACGCGTGTCCTACCATCCCGTGTGTCCCCACCCAAGCATGGCACGTTGCTGGGTGCCAGGATCACAGCGTGTCCCACAGGCTGGGGCCCAAGGGAGGGTGGGAGCGAGTGTCCCCCTAAAAAAGCTTCGCAGGTGCCTGGCAGTGAAGGCGCAGGAGGGCACCAGGGTCTGGCAGGGGGAGTGGGGATGGTGACCCTCTGCACACCTGGGTACAGGTGTGTGTGTGGGGGGGGGGGGGTGTGTCCACACGGGCGTGACACGGTGGGGACAGAGGGGCCACACAGCTGGGTGGGACTGTGTCTGTGTGTCTGGCAGGATGTGTGTGCATCCGTGTCCATGTGTCCGTGTTTGTGTGTCCCTGTGTCAGGCAGGAAGTGCGTGTGTGTGTGTCAATGTCCGTGTGTCTGTCTGTGCAACAGGCGTGACGTGTGTGTGTCCATGTCCGTGTGTCCATACCCGTGTGTGTCCATATCCGTGTGTCCATACCCGTGTGTGCCCATGTCCCTGTGTCCATGTCCGTGTGTCCAGGCAGGTGTGACCGGCACACACGTGTGCCGGAGGTGTCCGTGACCCGCGGGCGGGTGCGAGCGATGCCGGGAGGGGGTGCCCGGGGGACCGGCGGTGGCGGTGCCGGGGGAGGACGGACGGACGGACAAGCGGAGGGGCAGCGCCGGGGCCTCACCTGGGCTCGGGCAGGACGATCCTCTTGCTGGCGCGGGCGGCGGGCGCGGCGCGGCTCTTCTCCATGGCCATCAGGTAACTCACGTCCGCCAGCACCGCCTCCAGGTCCGCCATCGTGCCGCGCCGCCGGCCCCGCCGCCGCCGCCGCACCGACCCCGGCCCGACCCGACCCGCCGGCCCCGGAACCGGAACCGCGCCCGGAAGCGGAACGGGGTCGGAGAGGAGCCGGGCGGAGGAGCGGGGAGCGGCCGGGAGGGGCTCGGCGGCGCCGGGACGCGGGCGGCGGCAGCGCCCGGCAGCGCCCGGAGCGGCGGGAGCGGAGCGCGGAACGGGGCGCGGCCGCACCGGGACGCGGGGCGGGGACAGCGGGGCCGGGCGGGGACAGCGCCGCCGCCACGCCCGCCCGGGAGGGGCCGTGACACCGGCTGTGGCACTGGCGGTGTGTGTGACACCGGGTGTGTGGCACTTGGATGCGTGTGTGCCACCGGGGGTGTGTGCCAGCGTGGGGGAGTGACACCATGGGTGTGACGCCGTCTCTGTGTGTGGCACCGTGGGTGTGACACGGTGTGAGAGACACCACGGCTGTGTGTGACAGTGGCTCTGTGTGTGTGTGACATCGTGTGTGTCATTCCACACCGCACAGTGCGTGACCACGTGTGCCAGCAGGTGTCATCACGTGTGACCGTGTCACCGTGTGTGCGCGACACCGTGCGCAGGCTCCCTGTCCCCGAGGCCAGGAGGGGACACCTGGAGGGGACAGGCAGGGGGTCGGGGCGCTGAGATTCGCTTGGCCCTGGTGCATCACCAGGGGAGGCACGTGGTGGCACTTGGGGACCAGGGCACAGGGAGCGTGACAGTGGCCTCAGCCACCCGTGGAGGGTGATGTCACCTGCCCTGTGCCTCGCCATGCAAATGTCACAGCCCAACCACCGCGAGGACCTGGGCCGTGACATCCCCGCAGGGTGGGGAACACTAAATGTCACCCCGGTGGCCCAGGAATCTGCTGGGAGAGGGCAGGTTTCCCAAGGGATGTGGAGGGCAAGGGCCCCACAGGCCTCTGGAGGACCTGTGGCCCTGGCAGGAGGTGATGGGACACCGGGACAGCTGCCACCACCGACGGTGCTCGTTTCCAGCAGCTGAGAAAGCCTCAGTGCTGGGGACAGGGCAGACACAGGAGGTCCCAGCCCTGGCCTTGTCCCCTCCACTTCCCTCACAGAAAAACGGGCAGAGCTCACACTCATGGATTTTAGATTTTTTTTTTCTTCCAATTTTTTTTTATTCCAAAAATCCACCCCCCAAGTAACAATTTTTTCCCTTGGGAGGCTGGGATTTTTCCCTCCCCCCACAACAGCTCGCCCAGCCTGGTGGGAATATGGTATGAGCAAAGAGCCTCTCTGAAAATCCAGGATGGGAGAAGGCTCAGGAAGCAAAAAAACCCAAAATACCAAAAAAAAAAAAAAAGGAAAAAATAAAGAAAACTTAAAATAATTGCCAAGTAGGTGCCCTCCCTCTGCCCCAGCCAAGAACCCCCAACCCCAACTGAGAGAGTGCAAGACTTGGTTTGCTTTTACCCTTAATGCTTACATTTAATTTTAAAGCACAAACATCAGAGATGGACTCTAAATCGCCAACAAAAAAATAGATATTTACAATATTTCTCCGGGGAAGGGAGGGAGGGAGGAAGGGAGGGAAGGAGGGATCAAAACGAAACAAAACCACAACCAAACCCTTAAACAAGTGACTTTGCTTGCAGGAGTCGTCTTTAGGGAGCAGGCTGGGTTGGTTTTAAATCACTAAGTGATTTTTATTATATATAATTCTCTTTTTTTCTTCCTCGTGGATTTGCACCACGCCGGGGTGGTGAGGAGGGTCGCACACGCCCGAGTCTCTGCGGCTGGAGAGGGGGGGACACGGCGGGCACGGGGGTGCTATCCCCACGGAGGAGGGACCCCCCCCTCGCCCCTCTCAACCCCAGCTCTGGAAATTTTTCTTTCTCGTTGCAAAACTCAAAAGGAATCCAAAGGAAAAAGAAAAGCTTTTAATTCTTCCGACGTCTTTCCCGGGAGCCGCCGCCGAGAGAGGCCCAGGCCGAAGGCTCCTCCTCTCGCCTTGGGGGGGGGGGGGTTTCCTGCTCCGAGCCCTCCGGCTCCGCTGCGGCCACGCTGCCCCTTGTCCCAGGCACTGTGGGATTGTCCCCTCGCATCCCCTTGCCGGGGACAGTCCCCGCGGGCCGCCTCTCCTCCCTTATTGCTTCTGAAGCAGCGGGGGGTGCGGGCTGCCCCCCGGGGAGCCCTGCGGGGCTGGGGGCCGGTGGCGGCACGGAGGGGACACCGCGGATTGTGCTATCTGTACGCTGCCGGGGAGAGAGCAGGGTGCTGACACCGGGGGGACAGAGAGGGGGAGCGTCCGGGCACAGGCAGGACAGGGAGGGAAATAAAATAGTGACCCAGAAAAAGAAGATTCCAACCTTTTTTCCTTTCTTTTTTTTTTTTCCGTTTTTTTTTGTCGTCTGTTTTTTTCGTTGTTGTTGTTTTGTTTTTTGTCTTTTTTTTTGTTTTTTTTTTTTTTAAAGTGCAAAAAGCTCTCTGCTGCCCTAGAGAGAGGTTCTTTGGACCGACCATTCATTGCAAAGGAAAATCGGCAGCGAAAAGGGGGTGGGGGGGGAAGGAGAGGACGATGCCAGTTCGGTCCCAGGCTGCGGAGCAGCCCTTGCCCCTCTGGCCCCAGAGTGCTTCGTGGTGCCGGGAGCTGGGGAGGAAGAGGAGGCAGCTCCTGTCCCTGCCCCGTGCTCACTCACCCCTGGCTGATGCTTCCCGAGTCCTCCCTGAGCTCTGGTGTACCTATGGGTTCTCCCCTACTCCATCCCCTCGGACAGACGAGTTATCCCCCAGCCCCTGCTCCCGGGACACCCCGGCCACGGGGCTCCTGCCCTGGGCACCCAAAGAACCGCCCGGATGTGTGGGAGGAGGAGGGGAATGGATAGCAGTCCCTGCAGCCAGACGAGGGGAAGGGGAAGGGAAAGGGGGAGAGAGCACAGGGGAGCACCGAGCTGGTGGTGGCACCGAGGGGGACGGGGCGTTCTGGCTCTGCTCCCGCTTCCTTGGAGAGGCCTCGACCCTCAAGCTTTGTGCTACTGGGGAAGTGACAAGTGTTTCAAGGCAAGGAGACGACGGGGAGGAGGAGAAAAGCTGGGGGGAGAGGGTGCCCCATTTCTCTGCACAGAGGTCTTGGTTACAGCCCCTGCCTCGGGAGCGGCCAGCCTCCGGGCCGAGGCTCCCTGCCATGTGCCCGTTCCTCCTCTGGTACTGGCCAGCCTGGCGGGACATCTTCCTCGGCAGAAGTCCCGGGGAAGGAGGAGGAGGAAGGACAGCGGAGCGAGGCCAGTGGCGGCCCTGCCTGCCGAGTCAGGTGGGAGGCAGCAGCAGGACATGGAGGGCAAGGGGGGGAGGTGGAGGAGCGGCTCTCCAAGAGGGGTGGGATGGGCTCTTTTCCTTCTCCTCAGTCTGCCCCGGGGAGGGTCTCTAGCTGATTTTTTGGATCAGCTTCTCATCCGACAGGCAGTAGAGGCTGTTGATGGACAGGTCCGAGATGAAGTGCTCACAGGCTTTGCGGGTGATCTGTTTGCAGCCCCGCAGGTCGATGAGGGTGACATTGGAGATGCGGCGCAGGTACAGCAAGGCCTGGTCCGTCAGCTTATTGCAGCCTGTGGGGAGAGCACGGGGAGCGTGAGGGGGACACATCCAGCAGCCAGCACTGGGGTGAGGGATGGGAGATCCAGGAGGCACGTGGAGCTAGGCACGCACCTGCCATGTTGAGCTCGGTGAGGGAGTTGCGTGTGGAAGAGCCCACGGCGGTGAGGAGGTTGGCCGACTGGTCCGTGAGGTGGTTGCAGTGGCTGAGGTCGAGGCGGGAGAGCAGGGGCATATGGCGGATGATCAGGCGCAGCGTGGCGTCCGTGATGTCCAGCCCGGCGAGCCGGAAGTCGATCATGTTGCGGAGTTTGCTGCGATTGTCCTGACCTGCACAGGGAAAGGGAGAAATGGAGTGGACAGACTGCCCTGGGGACCTTCCCTTGTCCATCCCACCCGGCCCCAGGGCAGCAGCAGCTTACTGGGTTTGTCTGTTGGAGGCGTGAGTAAGTCCCGGATCTGAGGGTCCTTGATTCCTACTGCCCACCGAAGATCGAGGGTCCTGAGAAGGGGGCAGCTGGAGGTACTGAGAGCACAGACTGCAGACCAGGAACAGCCCGCTAGGATGAGGTCTTTCAGGCCTACCAGAAGGGAGGCAGGTAACAAGTTAGACGGGTTTGGTCGGCTCCAAGGCATCCCAGATCTCCACCATCTTTTTCCAGGCACATGAGGAAGCAGGTCCCCTCCCTGCCTGGGCTGGGACACTGGCTGGGTGATGGGACCCAGGCACCCACGAGTTCCCTGGCTTGCAGGGTGTCTCCCCCCATGATCCAGCCCTCAGGAAGCCTCGGAGCAGGCTGGTGGCAGAGGAAGGGACCCCTCCCCAGCCCATGCTCACCTGGCAGCCTGTTGACAAGCCATGTAAGCTGTTTTTTTGAGATATTGGTCCAGCTGAGGTCGAGGCTGACGGGCTGCCTTTTGATGATGCCGCTCAGTGCCTGGGGGGTGATGGACTTGCACCTGCTCAAGTCTATCTTTGTCCACAATCTCTTGTCACAGCACCTGGGGACAAGGACATGGCTGAAAGTTGAGTCCCAAGAGTCCCATGGGATAATAGACAGTCAGCAGGTTGCCTGGCTTCCAGAAGGAGCCCAGTCCTGGCATGGGCCCAGCCACAGAACAAGGCTGTTCCTCCTGGTTTCCATAGGTTTCCCCAAACATGGGAGGTTGCTGAAGGCATCCGGCCACTCAGAGCAGCCCTAGCAGGGTTTTGCTGCCACAAAACAAGACTCAAAGTTGCAGCTGCAGGCCTGCTTGCCCCATCTGGGTGTTTCTCCTGACCTTAGGGATCCTTACTCCCAGCCTGCAAAACACTCTGTGTGTCCCACCCCACAGCCCCAGCAGACCTTGCTGCTTCGCCAGGAGCAAACTCTTCCTCTCCCATGGGAGTTTGTGGAGAGCCAGGAGCCGATGGCAGCTTAGCCGAGCCCCTGAAGGTGCAGGCAAGGGGACACTCCTCTGCCACATCACTGCCACCAGCTGCTGATCAAAGCAGGCCATCCCTGCTGCTCAGCTGTTAGAAACCTCCCAGTTTCCATTCCCATCTGTTCCCAAGCCCTCCATGCACAGCTGTCTCGGTGCCAGCATTGTCTTCGGGCCTGCTGCCCCCCGAGGCGCTTCCAGCCGGCAAACCCATCCCGCCTCAGCCTGCCTTCCGTGCCTGCTGGGAGGGGAGGCAGCGCGGGAGGCCAGGAAGGGCCAGCACCATCAGGGTGCTGGGTGAGGGAAGGGCAGTGGCACCTCGCAAGGACACGGCAGGGGACAGCTGAGGGGACAGGAGGAGGACAGAAGGGAACAAGAGAGATGGGTGCACGCATGGCAGAGGCACCAGGACTGGCTACAGTGACGCTGCCAGGCTCTGGGGAGAGACAGGAGGGCACCGAGGCGAGATCCTTCCCCCTGTTCCCTCTGGATGCCCACCATGGACGTGCCCCCGACCCCAGGACACGTCCCCACACTCACCACTTGTACCAGGTCTTGCACACCCGCATGCACTCGCAGAGCTCCCTGCGGGTGAGGTAGCGGAACACGGACATCCAGACCTCGCGCTGGACGCAGCTCTCCTCGCCCTCCTGCGCCCGGCCCCCGCGCCCGTTCAGCCGGGCCACCCCCCCCTCCTCCGCGTTCTCGTCCTCCTCCTCCTCTTCCTCCTCCTCTTCCTCGGCAGCCGCCTCCTCATCACCCCCGCTCCGCAGGGGCATCCTGGTGGGCGCGTGGCGCACGACCACGCGCGGCGAGTGCTGCAGGTTGGCCGAGGAGGCCGTGATGGCTTGGAGCTTGGGGACGATCGAAGTGCCGTGGACATCTTTGGTGGGGCGCTGCAGCGTCACGGTGAGGTAGGAGCCGTGCAGCTTGGCCTTCTCCACCTCTGACAGCTCCTTCTTGCCGCTGGGGTTGTTCTCCTTCTCCCGCACCATGGTTCTCTCCGTGGCCTGGAGCCGCAGCAGCTGCCGGCGCTTGAAGCGCTCGTCCCGGCTGGCGCTGTGGTGGTCGCTGGGCCCGGCCCCCGGGGACGAGCGCGTCACCACCCCACGGGGGGATGCGGGGTCGTGGATCAGCTGCAGCATCGGGGTGGGCGAGTTGGGCGGGGGGGTCAGGGGCTCCTCGCAGCTCCGCAGGGGCCGCAGCACCTTGGCTTGTGCCGTGTCGTCGTCGCTCTCCTCTACCTTCCGCTTCTGCGGGGAAGCGGTGAGGGTGGTTAGCGGGAATGGGGCCTGGGGAAGGCTCTTCCCCTCTCCTCTTCCCCAGAGAAACACCACGGTGCTAGCAGGACCTGCACCAGCAGTGCCCAGGTAGAATCACAGAAAGGTTTGGGTTAGAACTCCTTCCGCTATCCCAGATTGCTCCAAGCCCCATCCAACCTGGCCATGGACACACTTCCAGGGATGGGGCATCCACAGCATCCACAGCTTTGCTGTGCCAGGGCCTCACCACCCTCACAGTAAGTACTTTCCTCCTAACAGCTCATCTAAGTACCTCTGGTCCACCCACACCAGCAACAAACATTTTCCTTCCCGCTTCTCAAAAGGGGTGCCCCTTGAGGTTGGGGGTGGCTTCCACTCTGTGCCTAACAGTCCAGTGTCTCTTCCAGTGGAATATCTCAGGATCACGTTGCAGCAGATGTGCCCAGGCCCCCAGGTTCTGTACCCTCATGGTCCTCATTCTCACTGGTCACTGCCCAACTCCAACCCACGCTGGCTGAACACATCCCTGGCAGGATGCAGTGGGAGGGATGGAGGACACAGATCCTGCCTCGCCACAGCACAGCTCCTTACCTGGCCCTTCTCTGCGTCATCACCTTGGTAGCACTTGGGGCACTCCCAGCAGTTGGGGAGCTCATCATTGAGCAGCCCTTCCCCATCCATCTGCAATGAGAGGAGGGGGTCAGCAGCAGCCCAGCCCCACAGCAGAGCCCCCCTTTGCCCAGCACGTGCCCTGCTCACCTGCAGACAGCCGGGGTGAACGATCTCGTTGCAGATACAGCACTCCATGAGCTTCTTCTCAAAGTCCTGTGAGTCCTCGTTCTGATCCACCTCCCCGCAAAGTGCACACGTGACCGAGTGAGGCAGCCTGGGCTACAAAGGAAAGCAGGGCTGAAACCAGGGCGAGGTGGGACAACGTTCCCTGTTTCCTTCCCTACTACCTGAACTGTGGAGAAGCAACCACCTATCCCCCAGGAATCCAACTTGGACTCACCGCCAAGCACTGCCGGAGGACGCAGGACTGCTTCATGCGGCCGGGCCCGCCGAACTTCTTCATGTCCCTGCAGTAGTGGCACATGCCACACTCGCCCTGCATGCAGGCCTTGCATTTCCGGCACCGCACCCGCCTCCGCCGGGCGCCCGACACGATGGGAGACACCGTGGACCTGACGGGAGTCGGGCGCGGCGCTGGCTTCATGGTGTGCGGCTTGGTGATGGGGATGGTGGGCAGGCGCACCCGCAGCCGGGCCTGGAGCTTTAGCTGCCAAGAGGGAGAGAGGGAATTGGGTGAGGGGAGGGAAGTGCTGCGTTCTGCTGGGATCTGGAAGGCTCTGATCCCTGGATCTGGCACTGTGATTTTGGATAACGTGCCTGAGAATAGCTCTGCTCCCTCAGCGTTCCACAGCCAAAGGTGCCTGGATCGGTGCTGACCTGGCAGCTCTGGAGCACACTCCCTAACCCCTCACACCACCCCACACCAAGAGCTCCCCTTCCTCCCACCACTGTCAGGGCTCAAATGGGTCTGAAAAAGGCTGCTGAGTCCCAAAAGTGTCGTGGTGCTCCAACAACACCCACTCTTTCCTTCTGAGGCAAGGTCCACCATGGCTGTCCTCTCTGTGTCACCCTGCCAGCTGCACAAGGGGACAGGACTCAGCTCAGGCCACTCTTTCCCAAGCTTGAGGCACTCTGGGAACACCCACACCCTCCTTGTTTACAGTGCAGGTAGGACAGCACAGCTCTCCAGCTGTCACCCTGCATCCCATCAGCCCTCACAGGAAATCGGCTGGCTGCAGCATCCTCCTGGCACTGGCCGTGCTGGGATGTGCACCACAGCTGATGGGTTTGGGGAAGGGCACGCTCCCAAAAACCCCAGCACAAGGATGGGGTTGGGGATGCGCCAAGCCTTGGAGTGCTGCACCCAAAGCATGCAGATATCCCCAGGTCACTTCTCTCAGAAAACCTGCCCAAGATGCTTGTGCTGCACGAGGATCATGCTGGATCCCCTGGGCAGGGCAGGCGAGCAGAGACGGGCACCTCCAAAGGGCAATCCAAGAGGCTCCAGACTCCCAAATGGGGTGTTGCCCACCCTTCCCAGCGTGATGGGGTCCTGCTCTTCCCATAGCCTGCCTGTGAGCCCATCTCCTGGCAGGAAGGAAGCAGTGACCTCTGGGAGCCATCCTGGCAGGCCACAGGAAGGCAGCCTGCAGAGGGGAAGTCCGGCTGCTCTGTGCCTCCATCTGCCCAGCCAGCTCAGCCCGGGCTGCAGCCCAGCTGTGGGCCCCGGGTTATGAGCACAGCTGGACGGGGAAGAGCAGGGATGCATGGAAAGGTCGCACTGCTGAAGAGCTGGCTGCTATCCACAGGCAGAGATTCCCAGGAGAGAGCTGCCTTGCTTGGGGTTGTAAGACCCAATCCTACAGCATAGGGATAGGGGCTGGACCTCACAGCGAGGGGCTGGACTGCTGTTGACCATCAACCCCACACCTCACCCACAGCGAGACCTTCCCTGACACACAACATTCCTCAGGCCATCCAGGTCTCCCTTATCAATCCAGAGAGCTGCTGGGAGAGCAGGATCGCCCCTTCCTCCCACAACAAGGCTCCATGTTCTCCAAGAGCAACCAAAGAGCTGGAGAACACAGAGCAGCTGGGGCTGCTCCGGTTACCACCCATCAGCTGAGCTAGGATAACCGGCAGAGTGGGAGACCTCCGGGTTTGCCTGCGGTGCCGTGGAGGTGGCTGCACCCCGTGTCCCACCCTGGCACTGCTCCTGAGGCGGGTATGGAAGCGGTGCCACCACACCCCAGGCCTGGGAAACGACTCAACACGTGACACCCATCTGGGTTCCCTCCTTGCAGCTCCTACCTTATCTCTCTTGGGCCACTGGACGATGGGGACGCCTGTAAGTGCCAGTTTGGGGTCGCTGTTCGCGTATTCTTCCAACAGCAGCTAATGGAGAGAGAGGAGGGGGGGAACACAGCACAGAGACAAAAAGCACAGGTGTGAGCAGAGGGAAACACGGCTCCCGCCAGCGAGGCGGGCTCCGACCAGATGCCAAGGCCAGCATGCTTCAAAGGCGGCTGGGAAGGAGCCCTCCTCTCCCCACACCCGCCAGCAACCATCCCTCCCCTCCCCACATGAGACAGACAAGCTCTGTCGAGTCGATCTGCACCAGCGCTTTCATCAACTGCATTTCAGCCCCGAGGCCCCGTGCTGGGCGGTGGTAGAAGGGGAGAGCGCCAAGATTCGGCAGTCTGGGGGGATTTTGAGGGGAGGATTCACCAGCATTGCCCCCCCAGCTGCTCCCCGGGCACCGGGCAACCTGGAGGGTGCAGCAGCAGCAGCAGGATGTGGTGCCCCAGCACCCCCTCCGTGGCCTGGCACAAGCTGCCGGTAGCCGAGAGCTGCTCCCCCGCACTGCCTCGGGGTTTGGATTTGACTTTGAGGGAGAGATCCCTCGGCACCGACCGGACTGGCACGGAGTGGCACGCTGCCCTCCGGCGCGACAGCCCCTCACTCCCGGTGCATGGGGCTCCCGCGCTCACCCCGGTCCTTTCAGCCCCCTCCAGCGCAGCCCCCTCCCCACATCCACTCCCCACCGAATTTGCCGGTTGCAAAGGTGCTTTATTTACTTGACGTTGCCATGGTTACGCAGGCAGGAGCCTCCTGCCGGCATCCCGGCGGGCGGTGCTTCCCGCTGCCAGGCAGGGCCAGGGCAAGGGGTGCCCGGCATGGCCCCTGCCCGGTTTTCCGGGCGTCTGGGGAGGCAGGAAGCCGCAGCCTCCCCTGGGCTCCCCGGCAGCGCAGCGTGCCGCCTTAAGACCTTCCGCCTCCCCACGAGCACATGCCGAGGGAAAGGTCAGGGCTCGGAGCTCCCACACGGACATCCGTGGGACCGCAGCGTCCCCCTGCCCGCGGCACCGGGGACGGGGCGGGGGTGGCAGCGGCTCAGGCACGCTCCCCGCCAGCGAGCCGAGGGACTGCGGGGGCTCCCGGGTCCTGCGGCTGCATCTGGCTCGGAGCCGGGGTGGGCTACAGTCCCCTGGTCCCCGTGGCGCTGTGGCCGGGGGGACGCGGCGGAGGGGACCCTGCGAGCATGCGGCCGGAGCGCCCCGGCAGCGGTGCCGGCGAGCGCGCCCCGGAGACGGGGAAGGGAGAGGTGAGCCCAAGCACCGGCCAGGGACCTCTCCAGGGAGGCAGAGGTCCCCCCGCGGTCCCCTTCCCACCCTGTCCGGGACCGGAACGTCCCCGCGTCCCCTCCCCACGCCACGAGCATTGCCAGCTGCCTGACCTTGCGCCTCTGGAGCTGCCGAGACTCTGGGGTGAAGTTTGCCGAGCCCTCTTTGTTTCGGTGCCCGCACTGCGAGGGCTGGGGCCCCCTCCCCTCTCCCCGGACACCTCCGGGGGCTGGCTCAGACCCCGGCCGGACCCCCGGTGTTCGGGGACATGGCTGGGGGAGCAGCTGCGCCCCCCGCCCCGAGCGCCCCCGGCTCCTCCCCGCCCCCGGCAGCCGCACCGGCGGCCGCGTGCTCCTCCCGAGCCCTTGGGCAGCGGCGGCAGCAGCTTCCTGAGCCGGAGACAATGCTGCTGCGTCACCCACATGCGGTTCCCAGCAATGCTTTGCAACGGGAAGATGGCAGAAGAGAAAAAGGGAGCGAGGGAGCGGAGGGCAGAGCCGCGCTGCTGCAGCGCCGGGAGGGGCCGGGACGGCGGGGATTGGCGCAGGGTCCGGGCGGCGCTGCCCACCGGCCTCCCCGGGATCCCTCCCTCCCCTCCGCCGCCGCAATCCGAGAGGCCGGGGCCGGGCTCCCCCGGGCCGGGCAGAGCGTGGCCGAGAGCCCTTACCCCGTCCCGCTCAGGCCCAGCCTCCCCGGCGCCTTTCTTTTGTCTGCTCCGAGGTGGATCTGGAATCTGGGAGACCCCGCCGGAGCGAGCCGGGCTTTGGAATGTAGGCAAGGGTCATCCCCCTCGCAGCTCCCTCCAGGGTCTGCACCCCCACCCTCCCGAGCTGGAGGGACAAACATCCCGCCAGCCAAGTTTGGGAGCAGCCACATTCCCAAAGGCACCGGGGACCGAACCGCTAGAGGGGGACAGATCCATAGCGGGCGATCAAGGTGTCCCCAAGCAGCCCCAGCCCCCCGAGACGCCCCCCCAGCTACACACCGCAATTAAAATGGAGGAAACTCCTGAAATAAAGCCAAACGGCACAGGGGAGCAGCGGCTGCTCCCACTTCGGCTGCATCCAAAGTATCTGCAGGCAACTACAGCTCTGTGTTCCCAGGAAGCCAGTCGCATGCCGACCTGGGTCGGGACTGTCACCAACTGTGCCACCAGTGACACCCTCGGGCCCCTGGCACGGGCTCTCTGCGACCCACAGGCAGGAGGGTGACCGGTGCTGCCATCCCACCATGGGAGACCTTCCCGGCACAGCTCACAGGCCACCCTGAACTTCCTCACCCATCCCTGAGGATACCATCCCCATTCCTCACCAAATTCTCTCTGCGCCCATTGCCCAGTCAGGTATATGGGCAATGCCACACCAGAGATTTTGAGATGAGGTCCTGGACACAGGATCAGCACTTCTGGGAGAGCCTTCTCCTGTTTCTACAATCCTTGGTGCTCCAACAGCTCCATGTAGAGCCCAAATATAACCTGTTTATGCCAGGCCACGGGGGTCTGGCTTTAGACCCGCTGTCAGCTGCCTCATGACCATCCTCCTCCTGTCAAATCCAGTCATGGAAACCAGCACACCACAGAAGGGTTGGAAAGGATGGATGGAAGCAGTCAAAAGACAAAAGGACTTCTCAGAAATTCCCTCTTTGTCAATGATCTTTCCAATGACCCCCACCATGCTCAGGATTTTCAGACAATTCCTGCCACAGAGCTGGAAGCACAACACGGTCACATCCAGAGTGTCACATCCCACCACGTGATGCTCCAGGCTGAACTTGTGACAGGATACATATTTCTCCACATGACCCAACAGACAGACACCCTGAAATCCTGATCACCACACAAGAGGCTGTGGGAAAAGGCAGCATTCCCCTACTCCTGGTGTGCCTGGGGACACTGGATAGCAGAGGGTGGCACTGGATGAGCAAATCAAGGTGCCAGGCCTGCAAGTCTGGATGAGAAAACGCCACGTCCTGACCGTAGGGAGCACAGGCCAAAGTGGGGCTTTCCCATCTTGGCCAGATCCCAGCTCCATCATGGACCTTACCTGGTGACACAAGGACAAAAATACCTGCTGCAGATGGGTGACCCCAGTGGAAAGTTGTAGCTAGAAATGTCTTAGCCATTCCCAGGCTTTATGAGCCAACCTCTACTGGCCACTTCCACCACCTCTATGGAAAACGGGTTTTGAAAGTAGAGGTTTGCTGTGGTTGGACAAACTTGTCCCACTTTCTCCAGCCACTGCAGGCTGGTGACTAAGGATCTTCATGCCTTGAGGATGCCAGTCCTGAGGGATGGAATCCTGCAGCTCAGGATACTTCCGAACCTCCAAGGACAGCCAACTTTAAGGAGCAAATCCTCAGGGCAGTTGTCTGGGACCACAAGGGCTGTCACCCGCAGCTCATCTGCGAGGTACAATCGGACACAGGGGCGGGTGGGTCACACCAAAGCCACAGGCACACCTTTACTACCTCCAAAACATTAACAAATGCTTCGATCGGGTCTCAAACTCCAACTGAACACCAACAACCTTGAAGGCTCTGCCTTCGAAACGCCCAACGCCAGCCTGCCTTTGTCAGTCCCAGGGTGAAACACAGAGCCCACAGCTCAGGTTCCTCCAGAGCATCATACAGGTCTCAGAAACACACGTGTCACATTCTTGAAGGTCACAGCACACACACGACACCCAAAAAGCCACAGGAAACCAGAAACGCAGACCCTAACCGCACCTAGACGCTTTCAGCCAAGACCCTCGGACCCCAGAGCTGCACCCTCTGCTCCAAACATAGCAGAGCTCTGGATTTACCTGAACACCCCACAAAAACCACCCAGGAAACAGCACTTGGAAATAAAAACAACGGCAAAGACAAGGACACGCATGGCTGTGTCTGGATGGCAGCTCTGGTACAGGCTGTACAGATCACCAACAGCACGGAGGGGAGCAGAAGGTAACTTTTTAGGGACTAGAATGGATTTCTGGGGAATAGAGTGAAGCTGACATTCCCACTTCAGTGCTGACACAGCTACAACACCCAAGCTCATTGGGTCAGCTCAACAGATGAAGGGAAATAAAACCCAAACAACCCTCAGCAGCCCAAAATAACTGACTCTCATAACTCCAGGTCACACGCTGGGCAAACAACTCAAAGGAACAAAGCCAAATCCACCTGGGGCAAGGAAAAGGCTCCAACTGTCACAAAGTCCACAGCCAAAACTGGAAGTGAACTGCATCAGCAAAGAGCACTCCTGCACTGACAGCCATGAGAGACCCAGCCAGGGCCCAGCCACCCTCCTGCTTTCCCAACCCCAAATCCCAGGGCTGTCCCTCAGGTGTAACATCAGCCTCACGCAGAGGAAGAGGACACCAATCCTGTCCCAGGACAGGGGTAGGGTGAGGGTGAAGCCCAGTTTCCCCACAGGAAAACTCAGGCACTCGCTCAGGCCTACCTTGACGTCAGCGATGAGGGCGTCCTCGTCCTCGATGCCGGTGGGAACACACTTCTTGTGCAGAGGGAGTGACTCCAGCTTATCCACGAGGCAGCGCAGCCCCTCCAGCTCAAACTGGGTCAGGTGCACCTTCCTGCTCTTGCGGGGGCTGCCCCCGCTCGTGTCCCAGGCCTGGCCGTTTTGGGAGCCCCGGCTGGAGTCGGAAGAGTCTATAGATGGGGTCTTCTTGAGACCCGGCAGGCTGCTCCGGCAGCTCCTGCCCAGTTCGTCATAGTCCACGTTGGCACCGTTGGCGATGGGGCTGGTGAGAATGGACCTCCTGGTCACGGGGCGCCGGGATTCCTTCCCTGTTGCGTCCTCATCATCCTCCTCCTCCTCCTCCTCTTCCATGTTCACCGACTCTGAGGAGCTCAGCTCCATATCTGCCACGATGGAGAAACAAGGAGAGCAATCACAGGAGGTGTTCAGTGTAGAGGGATCCCCCCAGTCACCAGAGATGCTGGAGCAACAGATATGTATGAGGTGAAAGGAACAGAGAAGCTGGAAAAGAACAGCTAAAAGCCCTTCCCATTCCTGGTTTGTTTGTGGGAATGTAAGGCATCAGATATGGAAAAATGTCCCAGAGGAAGAAACAGCAAATGCCCTAGACTGAACTTCATGGAACTGGGAGGGACCTTTAAAGGCCATCCAGTCCAACCCCAGAGCCATGGGTCTGGACATCTTTCACGATGTCATGTTGCTCAAAGCCCTGTCCAACCTCATTTTGCTTTGGAGGGCTTGGGATCTCCAGCTGAGGGCTCGGGACCTTGACGCTGCCTTCATGATGTGAGAAAGAGGATGTGGACTCACTCACAACCATGACGTTGCTGAGGCCTTGCAAGTAACTCTGTCAGCCCTTTAAACTCTGTGTGCAGAAGGCCCTGGCCAGCCAGAGAGAATTCCTGCCCACAGCACTGTGGTGGCCACTGCAACTTCCCCCCACCTCTTCCGTGCAAGGCTTTGAACCGGCGGTGTGCTGGTTTCACAGCTGTGAGGAACCTGGGCTGCTGCAGGGCCAGAGGAGGAAGCAGAAGTCTGGCTGGTTGTGACTTCATGCTCAAAAAAAATCCACCCAGCCTTCTCCCCTGCCTGCCACGCTGCTGAGCCAGTGCCCCAGCAGGAGGGTGTAAGAAGCCAGTTGGATCGGGGTGAGGAAGGAATAAGGGCTGGACTTACCCATGCTGAGGGATTCCTTCTGGAAGTCCTTGGTCAGGTGGGAGCGGCTGGTGATGCAGTACACGTAGCGCTCCAGCACGTACCAACACATCTCGTAATAGAAGGGATAACGAAACTTATTTGGGACCTGCAAAACAGGCAAGAGCATCTGTCAGGCCTCCTTCCCCACTGCTGCTCTCAGATGCCACACCAGGTCTGGCCCAGTGTCCAGCACGGCTCTCCCACAGGTCCTCACCCGCGTGCGGTCCTCGATGCTGTAGATCCGGAGCTGCATAGGGATGTTGAAGCTGTGTAAGAAGTTGCCCCCAAAAACCAGCGTGTCCATGGGAGTGTACACAGCGTGGATCCAACCTTGGGAGAGAAAGTAGAGTTGGAAGAATCCTTCTGATTCACCTTGCATAGTTTTTTGTTACCCTCGTGTCATCCTAGATTGTTTCCTAATTGCGTTAGACCTAAGAACACCAGCACCAAGGGAAACAGTCTTCCAAAGTCTGTTCCAACACTCAAAACACCCTCAAAATAACTCAAGTTCCAGCCCTTATCTCCAAGGCTAAGCAACCCAGCCAAGTCCAACATCTGGGGAATTCCAGCACGGGTTTCCTTAAGGCAAAGCCACTCAGTTCAAAAGAGGTGTCAGTTGTGATAACAGAACTCAAACGAGTGGGTTGTGCAATCTCTGGTGTTTTCTGTTCCTGGTCCTGCTGTAAGCCACAGCGCTGCAGTGGTGTCACAAGACACCCAGGAAGCTGAGGAGCTGCCTTGGGCCAGACTGTCCTCAACCTACACTGCTCCATGTGTCAACATAACAGGATCTGGGAAAGCCTCCTTTAATAATTAATCAAATGTGATGTGAGCCAGCCACAGCTTTCCTAACACTTGGGCTGGATCCACAGTGCCATCACAGGCATGTTTTGGGAGGTGGCAAGCAAGAGGACAGAGCCACATCACATCTCCCTCTCTCAGTGACTCATGAGGGAGCAAAATCCTGCCTGTGTCCCAGGAGTTTTAATGTTGCCACAACCCTGGCCAAGGCCAGGATGCCCCTGCCCACCCTGGGAGTACCTGAGGGGATGACAAATGTGTAGCCCTGCTTGAGCTCGATGCGCTGGCACTCTGACACTCTGTCCCCAAGGAAAATGTCTCCCTGCTTCCCTGAGAGAAGCCAGTTTTCATAGAGCTCCAGGTTCTGGGGTGTGGGAGGGATCAGCCAGAAGATCTGCAAATGAAGACAACACGCTTATGTAAGTCATCACATAATGAACAGCTATGGCTTCTTCCCAACATCTGAATCTCTTCCTCTCCCTGAGAACTTCCCAGGAAAATGACTTGGGCAGCTGCCCACCTTGAGAGGACAAGCAAGGTCTTTCCCAGCCTGACACTGAGTGCTACAGGTAGCCTGAGCTTGGGATGCTTTTTAAGGTATGATGGAAATCAGTGTCAAGAGATACAGAGCCCAGGAAAGCCACGAGAGTGCAAGATTTACCTGAGTTACATTTACTATATTAGAGCTACACTTGGACTAGGGATTGGCACCTGTCTGGCTCCGTGCAATATAGATAACTTTAGGGTGGAAAGACTTCAGTTTGCTGTCTGAGACCTGCATCCTCAAGGATGTACACAAAACCAGACCAACAGCCACTCTCCTAAAGCACCTGTAGCTGTCCCAATAGGGACTGTCCTACCTTTCCCCCTCGGTGGATGTGGTACCACACAGAAGTGCCACCAAAGTCCACATGGAAATCTGTGTAGCAGCCCTTGACACTCATCAGACAGTATCTGGTGGAAAACAACATGAGGAGAAGGTGAAAATGAGTGGTGATCCACGTTTTGGAGCAGACACGACACATTCCAAGGGAATGGGCCCCCCAAACCCAGGCCAATGGCTTAGAGCAGTGCCACACAGCTAAAGGAGACTGCAGTGTCTTTACAAGTGTCACCCACCAAAAGTAACAGGGAGACTGTTCCTCCCCCTTCCCCTTGGTACAAATCGCTGCTCCCTTGGGCAGTTTTCCTGCAAGAGATTGTTTGCTGCCTGCCACAGCTCAGGAAGTCACTTACTTCTGCACCTTTGGATACTGCATCTCCAGGATGGCATTGGTAGACTCTGTCTGACTTTCCTTCAGGTGCCTGGGCCACATGTTATCAACCCAGTCAATCAAATCCACCTACAGCAGAGAGGTGGGAGACGTGAGCAGAGAAAAAAGTGGCACGGCAAAGCCTTTTGCTCCCTCCAGGCTGGCAAATTCCTTTTTGCTCCTTCCCCACACCCAGAAAATTTCCCAGTGCCACTGGGGCTGTCCCACACATAAAATACTTATAACCAGATGTTCTGATGCCAGCACTGGCTTCCATAAAAAAATATGCCAGACAGCATCTCCTAGGCTGGGATTCAACTCCCTAAGCTTCAGGAGAGCCAGAGATGGCCAGGTTCCCTCTGCAGTCAACAGAGAGAAGTGACTGGCCCTACACAGCTGCCACTTCCCCTCTGCTGACTGCAGAGGGAGTTCAGGATGTTCATCCCATCCGTCCCACCTCCCACAGCTCGTTTTCCCATCACAAAACAGCTTCCTGCCCCTTTTCCAGTACACCTCCAGTCCTGGCCTCCTCTGCCCTCAGAGATTTCAGCACTTTCCATCAGGAACCCTCCCTGCCACACTGTGCAGAGTTCAGACTTCCATGTTTCTAATTGCTGACAGCCAATGAACAGGCCATCTCTCTGCAGAGTGACATGCCAGGGACTTGGCCATGGTCACCACAGCCTGACTGGGAGATCAGCTCCAACAGCTTCCAGACGGACATCCCCACTGAGCCCACGTGTGTTCCGGGCAGCCCCTCTTTTACCACATCCCAATGCCAGGCTGCACCTCGCCTCCAGAGCTCCAGGGAAAGCAGATCCCTGCGGAAGAAAGAGCCCCGCTCACCGTAGCAGGTCTCTGCACCAGGTTCTCCAGTTTGGTGTGGCTGAACTCCAGGCTGATGACATTGTAGAGTTTCTCCCGCTCCTCCTCCGGCGTTTCGTA
The DNA here is from genome assembly GCA_014706295.1 of Lycocorax pyrrhopterus obiensis. Classification (NCBI taxonomy): domain Eukaryota; kingdom Metazoa; phylum Chordata; class Aves; order Passeriformes; family Paradisaeidae; genus Lycocorax; species Lycocorax pyrrhopterus. The sequence goes on from JACSVZ010000007.1 coordinate 1,357,067, forward strand.
GTAGCGCGCCCACTGCGCCATGGACATCTCGATGTCCCGCTGCGTGTTCACATCCATCACATCCACCATCCGTCGGCTCCCTGCCACGACAGACACGTCACTGCGGCTGTCCCTGTGCACCACGGGCTCCAGGAGGTGAGATCCTCAAAGACCCCAACCACACAAGCAAGTGCAGGGTGGCTCTGGACACTTACCCACACACAGCCGCACATCGTTCACGCTGAAGTCCGGATCCGGCATCCTGTGGGACAAACATCTGGCTAAAAAAAACATCAAGTGCTTCTGGCTGCATACCCTGTGACCCAGGAATTGGCACCCTGTGCTGCTTTGGTGTTGGAGAAGGTCGTGGAACAGGATCTCTGGGGGCACAGGACTGGGGTGAAACACTAGGACAAACTTCTGGCTCGGGAAGCAGACTTGGGAATAGGATGTACCATCTCCAGAGCTGTTGTACAGCAACTTCTGGCAAAGGAGCCAGCAGGCCTTGAGCTAAGCAATCCCAGCTCTCGTTTTAAAGGCTGCTCGAGTGAGTTATCCCAATCCAAAGGCACGGCCGGAGCAGGACACGCAGTATATTCCACTGACACAGCAGATCCACTCCAATGTTTGTACTGGCACCCTTCTCTGTACAAACACTGCTGTCACAGGCAGAGCAGGCTGGCAGCCATTCGAGCAGCTCTTGACCCAGAGAAGTACCCAAAAGCTCAGGAGAAATCCAGTTTCAGCCACACTGTAATCCCCAGTATCAAATCTCTGCCCTCCCAAGTCACCCAGAAGTTAAAACTGAGCCTGGCACGACTTCCTACCCAATTCACCCCAGCACAGAACATCCAGCACTGGATGAGATGTCACCCATCCGTTCACAGCCAGCTGAGAGGGTTCGGAGCAGTGCTGGTACTGGCTCTGAAAGTTTGTGAGGGGTCATTTATTCCTCTAATCTTTGTATTAACCCCAAAAACCACTGACCCACTTTACACTTAAGAGCTGCAAACCTCAGTGGATGTACTGTAGCAAGAGAGCAGTTTAGAAGTTCAGAAAATCAGGTTGGAATTCTGGAAAATGCCAGAAATACTACAAATTGTTTGACTCTCTGGCAATAGATGCCTATGTTACTAGGAAAGAAACCCAGCCAGATGTTGCATCAGAGCTGCACTGGGACTTTCCAGACATTTGGTGGAATTCTGATCACCTACAGCCAATTCAGTCCTCTCATTTTTCAGTCCAAACAGACTAGGAAGAACGGGATAACCGAGCTGGAAGATATTTCTCTCTGCTCACTGCACATAAAGAACAGCATGGACACGACACAGTCAAACCAGCTCGGCAGAGCCAGGATCAGATCCCACACAGTGTGGAGAGATGAAGGAATTGGGCCAGAGTCACCCACCACTCCGTGCTCCCAGCACTCACTTTATCCCCAGGCCATCCGAGCTCCTGAAGATGAGCGGGTCCCTCAGGCCACCCCGCTGGATGTACTCAACTGTGAAGTCTGGTGTGGGGAGACAAGAAGAGGGAAGGTTTAGGAGAAACTCTTTCAGAGGATTATAGATGCACTGAGGTTAAAAAGGATCTCTGGAGATCTCTAGTCCAACCCTGCTCCTCTCTTTTCTACTCCTTCAGAAATCCTGGAACTTCTTTGCAGCAGTTCTGAGAGGCAGCACAGTGTGTGCTGCTGACAAGCCTCAGACAGTTCCCCTAAGGAGGAAGGGATTTGCTCCAACAGGCTGCTCCTGACAGGTGAACAGCCCAGATTCTGGTGTTCACTTCCCTAGGAAGCTCAGAGCCAAGCAAGAGATGCCTTGCAGAAGCACTCCTCCCTCCCGGTAAATCCTCATGAGGGGCTGTGTGATGAAAAGCCATCCCACAAAGCCGTGTGCGTGGTGAAAGGAAGGGGAGACATCCCACACAGTCCCTGAATTAAGGATCTGGTAGACACGTGGCTGCAATTACAGGTGCTGACCCAGGCAAACCTTCCCATCCCTGGCTGCCACGTGTCCCAGCAAGCTGCAGACCGGCTCCGTGCTCTCCAGAGTGAGCAGCTTCCATGCCATTCCCCCCACGCGCTCCCTGGGACCAGCAGTCCCAAGACAAACCTTTGCCTTCCATGAAGACCACGAAGGTGGAGTTGAACTTGTTGGTGGACAGCTTTTCCTCGAGGTCAAATGTCCTCTTCCCTTCGATCTCATCGTCGGAGATGCCATCGTCCTCGTAACGCCGCCTCATCGTGCCACGCTGAGGGGAGAACAACAGGAAGGGAATGGACCAGGAAGGGAAGCTATGGACCAGGAGGAACAACCAGAGCCTCATCTCAACCCAGCACAGCTCAGCCACGGCCTCTAGGGCAGCCCAGAACTGAACCCAGTCCTGAACCCAAAACACACCATTGAAACATCAGCTTTGCTCCTCCTCCATCCAGATTTGTGCTAATTGGGCTGTATGGGAGACAGATAATCACTCCTAATGAATTGCAACAGGGAAATACGGGAGGAGGAGAGGGAGGGAGGAAGGGAGAGAGTTTAGTGTAACTCAGGCAAAGAACAAAGAATCAGTTATCCACTTTTACAACTGCATTAGTATTTTGCTGCACTGGAGGTAAAGGCACTTGTGAATTTAAATCTCTGCCAGAACACCAGTGATAAAATAAAGACTCTCGAGTTTGGCTGTGCCTGTACAAAAAAGGTGATTTATTCGCTTGTTTGTGTGGAGAGGAATAGCAGAGTGGAAGAAACACTTTTCTTAGAGGGTCTCGTAAGCACATCTGTACAGAGATTCCTGACAGACATCCTCTTCTGGCATTGCTGGATCTGGAAGAAATTACTGTCCCCAGCTGCTGGCCACCTGGCCAGAGAGCAGAGCCCTGCGTGGGAATGCTCCCTAAATCCCCTCAGATAAAAGGCAAACTGCTCTGAATTAGCCAAGCTGCCTTCCCCTAATTAGGGATGTACCCATTATCAAGCGTGCACACCAACTGCTGGGCCAGCAGACAGCCAGGGACAGGATGGGGCAGGAGGTGACACAGCTGCTGGCACCTGCCTGCAGTAGGGAGGGGCAGTGTCACATCCCCAGCAACACCACCAGAACCAGCCTGTGACGACCTCACTGGAGAAAGAGGAATGACTCCCTCATACAGAAGCACTGCTTTAAATAAAATTTTAAAATTAATTAGATGAACCAGTGCAGGAGCACACAGGGACACACAAAAAAGGCTTTTCCCCCACCCCCTCTAACATTTAATTTTAACTCCCAGTTTCAAGCAGGCTGATGGATGCTCAAGGAGTTCCCCTGCCATCACGACAGAGTCATTCACCTATTGTTAACAGTTCATTGACTGTGCTCAGCTTTCCAACCCCCTTCCCAAAAACCTGAACGACAGGGACACAAACACCTCATCAGCCAGGCAGGAACAATCGGCTGCTCCTGAATGGGGCACTTTCAGGAAGTCCTCAGGATCCTGCAACAAGGGTCTGTCGATTAAACGATCTGGAAAAGTGCTGCTGTCCTTTGTCTTAAGCCATCCACTAAAGATGAGTGGGTATTCCCCCTTTTTAACAACACAAAAACTCACTTTACTTACAGGTTTTTACAAAGATATTTGTATAAAGGCACGAAAATGCATTTAAAAAACACAGACGTATGGGGGTGGCACCAGCAGAGGCGACCCATTCCTTGGGAACACTTGGAATTTCACACTGCTAGGGCTGGGCTGCACACACCAAAAACTGGAACTCCCAAATGCTCCCTCTGCCTTTAAACTGAGACTGGCTCTTCCAAGGGGATGCATCAGAACTTTAAGTTAGCAATGTAGAGGTGTTCTGACTGTGTTATAATGGATGATTAGCCCACCTTATGAAGCACTTTTCCTTAAAAATCACGGAATCCATGAAGCCTGTGTGGTACTCAGCTTTAAAATGAGGGCACAGAGCAGAGAGGGCTCTGCCCTGTGCAGGATTTAGGGACAATGAGCCAACCTCATGCTCAGCTTTTCCTGAAGAACTCAGCATTTTGGGGAAAGGCCCATTTCATGCTATTCCTTACCAAACCACACCAAGGAAGTTCAAAGCACACCTATGCCAGCCAAGGATGTGAATCATCTTCCAGCATGACCAACGTTTCACTTTTCCCAATGGGAGGCAAGTCTAGGGCTACAGATCCCAGCAGGCAGCTCCCTGTCATTAATCAGATGTGCACAATGAAGAGGAGGATTCTGCAGTCCATGCTCTCATCTGCTTTGGGATCAGGTGGGTGGTGGCTCACTGCAAAACCAGGCTGCTTTTTGACCTGCTCCCTTACTCCACACACTCACTTTTAGGGGGAAAAGCAGCTCTTTTGCCTTTGCTGGATTCAAAACCTCATCTTTTTGGGGGAAAAGGTTAGGCATGGAAATTCTGGCAAAAAGACGCTATGTCCAAACCAACCCCTTAATAGCTTATATTTGACTCCCTTGGCTACACTTAACTAGGAGCAAGGGTTACTGCACTGGGCTGGAACTCAGGTGAGTCCCATTTGAGGATGAACCTTGGGATATCCGGGCTGGAACGCAGCTCCAGCCACAGACATGATGACCAGGCATTGTCTGTCCTTCTGGAAGCGGCACCAAGCCAGGCTCTGGATTGTGTAGAGCAGCTCATTCAACAGAAATGTGACCACGTGGCCGGGCCTGATCCGGATCCTACTGGTGACGTGGGTGGATGCCGGAGATGCACTGTGGGATCAGGGAACTGTTCAGACTCTTTTCCCAGATCTCCTTCACAGCACAGCCTCCAAAGCAAACGGGTTGGAACCTTCCACCCAAACCACTCCACGATAAGGCAGTCACACCACAGAAGCGCAAACACCAGGAAACAGGCAGGAACGCCTTAAACTTGAATCCCTTTGCAATGAGGAAACAGGGATGCAAAATACAGAAGGAAGGGGATTGTGTCTTCCAGCCGAGCAAATTCCAAAGTCTACTGCTCCTGTCATCGGCAAAACATCAGCCACAAACCCCCTCCAGCTCCCAGGCAGATCAGCTTTGCCTGTTCCCGTGGGCAGGGAAGAGTCTGGCCTCCTCATTGGCCCAGCATGGAGGAGAGTGGGATCCCAGCCGTGGCTGAGGACCCAAAAGCACAATGCAAGCAGCTCCCGTCCCACTGGACCCGGCTGGGGCCACACTGCTTTCATGTCATTGTTGTCTTGGCAGGGTGGGGAAAAACAATATTTCAGGGCCCCAGAGCAGGCAGGAGGAAGGAAAGGCTTCTGTGCTTCCAGGCATGCGTTACAGGAGAGGCAGCATTTACGGGAGCTTTCCCCTCCTGGAGTCTGCAGCTTCCTCACAGCACAGTGACACAAACCACACACCCCACGTCCCCAAACTGGGTCTCTGTACAAGGATAGATGTGCTCAGTGGGTGCTCCAAGACCCCCTTTCTTCTGTGATGGGCCACACAGGGAATTGCTGCCTGGATAAATAACTGGCTACAGGTGACACCTGCAAAGCCATGACAGGCTGATGCCAACCTCACCTGCCCATTATTACACACACAGAGCTGTGCAAATCCTTCTGACAGCACCAAGTCTGACCTCTTCGTGGGAAGAGCTGCCTACCTTTGTCCCACAGCCTGTGCCAGGGATGGGGCTTGGCTGAGCACACCTTCCCAGGACTTTCCTACACACAACACCAGCAACTCACAGTCCTGGACTCTTAGACTAGAACTGCTTCTTCCCGGGAGTGACTCTACTATTTGGGAGCTCTTCAACCAGTTCAGCCAGGGACATGCAGCTTCCCAAAAGGAGATCAGCAGATGTCCCCAAAACTGCCACCTGTGACAATGTTCCAGGTGAAGTTCAGCTCCAGTGAAGCAAGGGACAGAGTCAGGCACATTACATTATCTGTCAGACAACCTCAGCACTCAGCATTAAGCAGCAATATTTAAATATCATTTTGTTTTCTCAGCTTTCTCTTAGGATTCAGGCATTTTTCATCCTGCTGAGAGGATTCTTTTACTTTACTAAGGAAGAACTGACAAGTGGTCCAAAGCCTTTCTCTCAGTGTCAGGCAGGGTCAAGATAAAGGCAGTTTATTCATCCTCCAAGACCAGGCAGCCAGCAGTTCCCACCTAAGATAGCTGTCCTTCACCATTCCTTTCTGACCCTCCTGGGTACCATTCAATTAATGGAGGAAATAGGAAGCATGAATATTAATCCTGCTGACAGCTATCCCCTTCTATTCTGATCCTTTCACTTGCAGTCTCCTTTGCCCAAGAATTCCAGGGAAAGCACCTCAAGACGCTCCACAGCAGCACTCTCCAAAACCCTCCCTTGGAAACATCTTTCCATCAGCAAGCACTGCCTCCATGGAGCACAGCTCTCTCTAACAGCAAAGGAGCTGACAGTCAGCTGAAGACAGCCAGAAAACTCCTCTCCTGTGAGGTTTTTTTGAAGGGAGAACGAGTACAAGGTCACATTTGAAAAAAAGAACAAGCCGTCCTTTTGCTGAAAGAGCCTCATGTATTTAGAGAGTGAAACCAACACACACCACAGTATTTTAGTCACTTCCTGTCCTGTCTGCTGCCATCCCCTCCCTCAGCACCATCTCCCAGTCGCCAGGAACCTCTTCCTGCTGTGCCACAGCTCCTTCCCCCTCAGGAGACCAGAGCACCCCTCGCTTTTCCTCTCCCTGTGCTTGCTGTCTTTCCAGAGCAGCTTGCCTGTGTGAAGCCTCCCACAATCCTTTATTCCTTTGACATGAAGAATGCATCTCCCATTTCCAATCCCGAACTCCCCTTGTTGCAGGTTTTAACTTCTCCCTGGCTCCCAGTATATCCACAGAATAGTGGGACTTACCAGTGCACTTCTTCCTCACCCCATCCCTTTGCCGGTTTACTCTGCTGAAATGCACCCAAATTGGTAATAAATCAACCAGCTCAAGTCTCCTCAGTTAAGGAATTTAACTTCTCACATGTTTTTACAGCAAACAACTGTGGCTCTTGTCTAGATAAATCCAGACCTGCAACATTCGAATCTCTTGATGGGCGTCCTGATCTCGAGTGAGCACCTGAGGCAAGTCCAGAATTCTGCCTCTGAGGCCTTGTGCTGAGAATCCCCAGCAATTTTAGCAGTGGGAAAGGGCTCCATTTCTCCAGGAAGGCACAAGGCAGTCTGACAGGAAGATGGACAAGCAGAGAAGCAGCAAGGCTGTGATCAGACAGAGCCAGGGCACAGCAGGTGCCAATGCAGGGAAGATCCTCCCTTGCCAGTGTTTCCAGATAGAGTGTGAAGAACCAAGGCACCAAGATTATGACACCCAATCAGCAGCCTGCCAGGTCACTGCTTATCTTAAGCACAAGAGCTTTTCCTTTCTATATCCCTCTCCTCTCCAAGCCTGCACCTCCCACTTCAGCTCATGGGCTGGGCTCTAAGCTCTGGAGCACAAGCACAGCACAGAGGCAGCAGGTTCCTGCCCTCTGTGCCTCTCCCACCTTCAATCCTGGACTTCCTGCTCCCCCAAATACGGGAGGCACCACTTAGGATCTGAAGAACAGGCACAAACCCCTCAAGAGATCCAGGACAAGAGGAACCACTGAGTTTAACTCAGGTTTAATGCCCCTCACCACCTCCCATTTCTCTCAAAACCCGGAGTGCGGAATGGGCGTATCCCAGGTGGCACATCCCTGGACAAAGACAGACTCAAAGCACCAGGCTGAGGAGCAAACAGGATCTACACAAAACTGGAGCCCTTCCAGGCTTCCCAGCTCCAGGAGGGATTCCTATCACGAGCAAGGCTGGCAGCATTTCAGAATGACTGGGGAGAACGCTTTGGTTTGCACTTTTGGGTTACAAAATTGAACATACATGAGGAGTAATCGGGGAATTGGAGCAAGGCAGGTGGGGAGGGAGCACGGAGGGGCCAAGAAAAGCTCCACAGCTGCTCCCAAACCACACACTGACCAGCCACAGCAGCGAAACCACGAGGCAGAGGAACATACTAGATCAGATCACAGATGGGCAGCTCTGGCAGCAGTCCCAAAAAGGAAGCGCTGCTCCTACGAAGGGATACGGCTCCTCACTCCAGTCACCTGCAGCCTCTGTCACTCACAGCCACTGTCCCAACGGCTTTGATGGCACTGCTAACCCCCAGACTGCCCATTCCCACCACCAGCCATGGCATTGGGACAAATCCTGCCTGGATTCCATGAAAGCCCAAAGGAGCTCTTGAAGGACCATCAAACTCTCCACGCCATTTCAAGGCTGAACACTGACCCTCAGTGCTAAAAGCCATCCCTTGACATTCAGCCCTCTCATTTCTGGAGCAGACTGAGAGAACCCCTTGAACTACATCCCACCCTTTCCCAATCAGAAGAAATCCAAGGAAACAACCCTGCATGGAGCCTTTTCCCTGCATGAAGCCCTTTCCCTGCCAGGTGTGCCCAGCACGTGCTCTATGCAGTCGGGTAGATGAGCAGTACCAGCTCTGCTCCTCCTTTTGCTTTGTGCAGGAAGGCAACAGAATCTCCCCACAATGGACCAAACTGCTCCAGAAAAGGCTGGCTTGAAATTTATACACAATTAATCCATATTCCCACCACTGAGCCCACACAGAGCAGGAGGCAGAGACCCAGGACAAGGGACAGACAGAGCCATAAGCACTCAGAGGTGCAGCTGATCCAGCAGTAGCAGGTCAGCCCTGAGTGACTTCGTTCCTTGCTGGGGACCTCTCTGTCCCCAGCACAGTGAGGGATCACAGGACTAGCTCGGATTTTTTTATCAGGGAAGTGCTCACCCTCCAAATTTCTCAGTGTCCCAACCTAGCTCTGCCAAAACCTGTTGCCAGTTCCATCCCATCACCCAGCCTGAGCAAGGCTGGACCACAGGAGTACTGGGATAACAAAAACACAGGAAGGTCTGAGGTTTGTACTGCAATTCCTGCTCAGCTAACACTGTTTTTTAAAGGGAACTGCAGCAGGCTGGCTGCATTGCAGGCTATAGGGCTGAGGATGCTCAGGCAGAGGGAAAACAACCCAAGGCCATTGGGAAGAACGTGGACAATGTGGGAATCCAGCTACTAGGAAGGATATTTCCTCTGGACTCTGTGCTGTTACACCATCCTTGCACACATTCCCTCCCCCTCTGCTCCATAAGGAGCCCAGCAGTCGTCCCTTCCTTACTCCAAATGGGGCAAAGGGGCTCAGTGACACATGGAAATATTTATGCACAGCAATTAAAGACACTGAGGCAGCCTGACCTTAAAGGAGCATGCACTGCCAGCCCTCTCCTTTCCACTTCCAGCTGCCTCAGCTCGCTCCCAACATTACAGCTCCCAGGAGCCAGGGGTACGTGGAAGAACTAGGAGGACTTTTCTCAAGTGGTATTTTCTCCCAAACTCTGTCAGGACTGGCTAAAACACAACAGGATTGTACACTCAGCTCCCAACCCTGAGGACCAGCATGAACAAAGCCCACAGAGCCTCTTCCTTGACCTAAAAGGGTGTGTGGGGGCAGCTTTATTAAAACTCTTCAGTGTACAGAGCAATGGCTAAAACATGGAAAATCCACTACCCCGCAACCCCTGAGCAGATCTCGGCCCAAAAACTCCTCTGGTTAAAGTTCCTAGAACTTCCAGAGGGATTCAGAATCCCTGGACAGCCAGCTCATGCTGTTTACTTCCAGTGCTGTTGCTACAGGAACAGAGATGCACAAGCATGGACACAGGAACAGGACAGAATCCCCATCCAACAGCTCCATCTCCTCTCCCCTCACCATGGATTCATAGGATACACTTTGTCACCAGGTTTACCTGAACCACCTCAAGTGGCAGAAAGCAACATCTACAGCCAGCTATGAATGTTCCCAGAACTGGGAAAGGAGGTAAACAGGGAGTATCAGCAGCACAGGGAGTTCAGGCCACTGTGGAAAGGGAAGAACAACACCAAAGTTCCTCACAGTCCCCTAAAGACTTGGCCATCACTTCCTTCTCTGGAATCAGCAACACTCTTCCCTCAGCAGCAGCACCAGAGATTTCATCCTGAAGAGAATTTCTTTCCCTCACACATTTTTAGAGGACAAGATTAGAGCAGCACCTTGTTTCTCCCCCTTCTGAGCATATCACCACTTTCCCACATGTGCCCTTTCTCCCCCAGACCCACCCAGTGACCTGTAAATCCCTGTCTGGGTGGCTCCTGACATAACTAAAAAGGCACTGGGGGCACAGGGACTGCTCTCCTGACTTGTCAGTGTCACCTCCAGCTGGGATAATCCTGTGAAAACTTATTCCTGGTTATTACAGGAACATAAATGCAGCCTGCAGAGATTGTTTGGTAACTCACAGGTAACTTCCAAGTGCTCCTGTGGTGTTTGGCTCCTTGCTTAGTCAGCACTGCAGCTTCCAGGACACGCTCAGGGCACAGCCAGGCTTGGGACAGTAAGAATCCAGCAGATATTTACCTCCTGCATCCCTCTCTGTTGAGAGGGAACAGCATCCAGTTGGTTTCAGGGACGTATTCTCCCAGGGACCGGCACAGTCATGCATCTGGCAGGATCTAAATGCTCATAGGGATTTCTAAAGCTTTCCAAGAATAGCCTTCAGTTGCTGCTAGCTTCCACCAAAGCCCTGCCCAGACCAAATCTGAACAGCCCCTGAATTATTTAGAGCTCAATTATTACACCTGGGTCATTTGGAATGACTCATTTGTAGTGCCTCCAGTTTGAGGCATGTGGGAGAGATTAATAACCCCCCTTGCCTGGGCCCTGTCTAGACCAGGCAGCTGAGGTGTGTCCAGCAGACCAGGGACATTTGGCCAGGCTGGGTTTCACACAGGGCACAGAGGAACTCCAGGAAAGAGCTTGGCTTGACAGGAATTGCCAGTGTCACATTTCAAACGTGGGGAAGAGGGAGCAGGTGAAGTAAAAATACCCAAATTCTAACCCAGTGCCTGGGGCTCATCCTGTGCTCAATGTCTGCGGGGAGCAACACAGGCAGGGTCACCCCAGCACACTCATGAGTCCCAAATCAGCGGGAGCAGCCCTGGGAAAGCCAGTATCCAGCAGGACTGGCCTCTGTCACCCCCCAATGTCTGGGAGTGACAAACACCAGCAACCAAAAGGGATCATTACCTGGCAGTGAGCAGCTTTCCAGGACAAACAAGGAGTTGGGCTGAACCTGATGGGATTGCTCCTTGCAACCCAGTGTTGAGATAGCATGAAACATTCAAGATGGAGCACAATAGAGAAGGCAGGAAGGTGCATCCTCCTCTTTCCTATCTCACCTGACATAAGCAGCCCACTGCCTGCCTTCCCTCTCTCAGGTTTGAGGCCATTTATCCCTCAATCTATCCTTATCCTGTGAGAAAAACTGTCACAAGTGTCCTGTCAACATGTGTGGGCCTTCCTGGCCCCACGACTTGTGTCCTGCACTGACATCACCCCATCCATCCTGCAGAAAGGATACAAACAAGTTGGAAACCACAAGATTCCAGCTGCTCTGACTCTGGGCACTGGCCAGAGCCAGCAGTGCCATCCCTCAGGCATGGGCTGAGCTGGGATCGCTCCACAGCACGCAGGGCTGCAACAGAAACCTTGTCCTGCACACTCCCCAGGCTTCATCCCCCAGCTGATGGCTCCACGTGCGGCAAAGCCCATCTGAACTCTCCCAGAGGATAGCGCGGACACCGACATGTAAGGGCAGGTTTGGTAACTGCTGTTTACAGGAGAGGCCTCGGCTTCTGGCTGGTAGGGACAGGCAGAGCCTCCTCAAATTTCACACAAGGATCTGACCAGAGGGCAGGTCAGCTCTAAGGCAGGACACGGACTGCCTCACGCCATGGGACAGAGCACTTCGCTCCCTGGCTCCCCTCTCACCTCCCAAATTCTCCAGCACCCACAGCACTTAGCAGCAGGTAAGTTTCCTGCTCCACAAGCCCATTTCCCTTCATGGGTGTCACAACCCCTTTCACAGCCAAAATAAGGGTGACACTGCACCCAGCCGGGATGGTCACTCGGGGCCAACACCTCAACACCTCCAGCAGGAGCTGTGGCTCAGCCCACAGAGCACCCACAGCCCCCAGGGAGGGTGAGGCTCCTCCTCGGGCTCTCTCCAGCAGCAGAGCCAGTTTAAGAGGTTCCTACCCCACCTTGTCTCCCCACATGACTTCCAGCCCCATCAGGTTTGCTCACTACCCCAGCACAGACAACAGCTGGGATTAGATGCCTCCCCCCTGCCAACTTCCACCCAGGGCATGATCCACAACTCCCTGAGGCAATGTTCACCTCAGCGCCATCAGCTCCCGAGGCACTAACTGAGAGAGGGAGAAAACCTCTTCAACCAGCTCCGCCACTCCAGCAATCCTAACTGGGAACCACACCCTGAGATACAGACTGCTGGAAAAACTATGATGGGCAGGATTTGTCCTTTGGATAATGGAACTCCCCTGCTGTGCTCCCAAGCCGATCTGAAGTGATCCAGCGCTGCTGCCCTTCATTTCTGACCCTGAATATTGTCACTGCAAGCACATGGCAGCACTCTGGTAATGTGCTAATCCCAGCTGGCAATTCACAGGGTCTTGCTAGTCTCAGTTCACAGCACGGGCCTTCCAAAATGAGCCCTGGAGCAGGCAGAAGGTGAGATTTCCTCACACTTCCAGCACCCAGGAATACGCCATAGCTCCCCTGCAGAAGGGCAAGGCAGCCTCTCTGAGCACCAGGCTGATGAATCCTTTTCTCCAGCGCCTTTAAGGAGTCCAGGCTCCTCATGGGGAGCCCAACAGCCTGATGTGACATGGGCTGGGTGCAACCACTCAGTGACAGCCAGCAAAGATTTCCAAGTCTCAGAGAGGGACCGTGGCATTGTTAGTGCCAGGGCTGGACTGTCACTCAGGCTCAGGACACAATAGAGCATTTCAGCTCCTCAGTTAAGGGCCTGCAAAACACGCAACTCCAGCTTGAAATGCTGGCACCTCAGCCCAAGCCCCAAGAACTGCCTCGTTAGGGAGCTGGGCAGAACAACATTCACACAGAATTAGCAGGAAACTACTCCACAGTGCCTGCAAGTCCCATCTCCACTGCTCCCAGTCTCCAGGTGAGGAACACAGATATCCCAGGACTTGCTCCTCTGTGTCCTCTCCACACTCACACAGCATCATCCGCCGCCCGTGTGAGCCTCCCAGAGCACACCAGGACACAACCTCTCCCACAGACTGCCTTGGATGGGTGCAAGACATCCTCCCAGTGATATCCCTGAGTCCGGAGCAACTCACCCAGGCCTGTTTTATCCTGGGAGTCATGGATGCAGAGCCTGAACTAGGAAGCAAGTACAGTTAGGGCAGTGTAACCCACCCAATAAAAGTGTCATTGTGCCACACAGGGACGCGTGAACTGGCAGAGAATTTCTGCAGGAGCACGACTACACCCAAAGCACAGTTGAATTTCTTCTCCAAACCCAGATCTTTCACCAACACTGACAAATTCATTCAGAAAGCAGACACGTATCAGATTTTTGTTGAACCAGAGGAAGGCAACATTACTGCAAACTAAATAAAACAACACAGAACACTCAAGATTTCCTCTACGTCCCGATGGAAACCAGTCAAGACAAAGATGCTGTCCGTGTTATTACCTGACACACCAGAAAACAAACTTCCTCTGCCATCTCGGATAGTACCATCAAACCACACAATTAATTCAGCTCCTTCACCACCATAAACTATCCTGGTCCAGGTTGCTTGGCTGGTAGGACTACTATCACACCTGGATTATTTTTTTTAAATACATTTATTTTTTTGCTAGTTGGGCCCCAGTTACAAACCAGAAACACAGCTGACAGCAGCAAGAACATGCTGTACCACCAGCTCCCTGCTTCCCTACCTGGAACTTTTCATTTAGGCCTACTAAACCAGCTCGCAAGTCCAAGGCATATGTGGGATACTCGAATAAGCCAAATCATGCTTCACAGAAGAAAAATAATCATCTTTTAAGGGTCCTTCAACGACGGAGCATCACTGACACTGTAGGAGCACATAATGAGCTGGAAGTTTCCAGGAGAAGCATGGCAGGAGGTAGGAGTTAAGCCTCACCCACCACACAGGGGTCATGCCTCCTCCTCTGGGCCTCAGGCCAGCACAGACAACACACGCACACACACGAGGCCACACAAGTCCAGGTGAGCCTCACCCTGCTGCCCATGTGCCTTCCCAAACCCCTTAAGCACGGAGCTCATCGGCCTGCAGGCATTTATCCAGCTTAGCACATTCTGCTGGAGCCCAGCCCACCTGCACCAGGACACCAACTCCTCCTGATTTTTATTTGAGAGATGATAAGCATTTTTGAACTAACACATTCCCGGCTGATAGCCCCCTTCACCTGCCATGTCTTTATCCACATGTTTTGGGTTAGTCCTGGATCACTCCCCAGTCAAACCAGCACCTTGAGCTGCATCCTGCACAGCTGTGGGAATAAATGTGTCAGGATGAGGGAGGAGGTGGGACTGCTGCTGATGCCAAATTAAAACATCCACCAAAGCACTTGGGAACTCCCCAGCACCCAGAACTGCTCATCTTGAGGGCAAAGCTTAATGCCAAGAACCACAGAGTCTCACACCAAACGATCCCAGAGAATTAAAGGATAAGGATTTACCTTTATGGGCAGCACCTGGAAGGTGAGGGTACAGGTACTGCTGTGACTCAGAGAGGGACTCCACCACAGAGCTGCCACTTGTCCTCCCTGGGGGTTTGCAACTGCCTCAAAACAGCGTGGGAGACACAGCAGCTTCCCTCCTTCCCTGGGATCTCCAGGAATATCATCTCAGACTCTCAGAGTAGCTGCTCCTGAGCTGTTCCCAGTTACAGCCCAATTCCCAGACCATGGGACTCATGCAGTCCCAGCGAACAGCAGCACAAACATCAGAGCTCCTGACAGGGCCTGACTGGGACCTGACTGCTGGAACAGCTCCCTCCGAAAGAAAACACCAGGAAGAGACACAGGAAAACTGGAGTTTGAAGCTGGAGTTGGTTCTCTCAGACTTCACAGCCACTCAAATCAAGAATGGTAACACACAGTGTTCCAAGTCCTCTGCTTGTCACAGACACACAAGAAAAACCTGTCGTGACAGAAACGACACTGACACCAGTTCCATGTTCCCATCCCAAAGCTCCTTACCCAGCCTCAGCTTCCAACCCCCCTTACCAGAGCTCAGCAGCCAAATTCCCTTCATTAGGACAAACTCGGTGACACAAAAGGACCCACAAAGCCACCTAAGCCAAGCCCAGACCTCTGGGCAAGCTGCAGCCATCCACCACCAGCCTGTCTGGGTTGTTTAACCCTGCTGCCAGGAAAAGTCTTTCCCTCCTCCAGCTGCAACAGAACCAAGACTGGAATAGGATTGTTTCAGGGCCACTACTGACCAGTCTTTGGCTGTAACGGATCCGTTCTTCCTCGGGCTCCATCTCCGACTCCTCTGAAGAGAGCGAGAAGGACACGCCAGGACTGCTGTCGTCGTCCTCTTCCTCCTTGGAAGCCAGAGGGAAACAGTGAAGCAGGGCAGGGGGACATGGGACACCCACATCCCTCACTTCCCTTCCCCTTTTGGGGCTGACCCCACCCCGCTCTGGGGGCTGAGAGAACCCAGTGGATGAACCCACCCCAACTTTTAAGGTTCCTATTCTAATTTAGAATAAATTAGTCAGGGTAAATGACTTCACCAGCTGTTCTGTAACACAACAGGAGCTGCAGGGCTCCCACCTGTGCTCCACACCACCACCAGCAGCTCCACTGGCCCACAGTAGGATAAAAACCAGGGAAAGTGCGGTCAAACCCTGGCTTCCCCAAAATTAAGCACTGGAGAGCCAACTCCTCCAAACAACACAACCACTTTCCTCGGGATATCCTGTACCGTGGCACCTGGGAGAAACTACACTGGTAAAGGACATTTCCCATGATCAAGGAAGGCTTATGGGATCTCTTCTACACACAGCACCCAAGTAGGGAAGCACTTAGGGATCTAACTCCTGGCTGGAGGAGACCTAAATGCTGAGATCTCCAAATGTGCCACCTTGTGACACCAACCTGGGAAAACCTCCCAGGGCGTCAGATGGCACCTACACTTTTTTTTTTTTAAAGGGATAGAAACCAATGAAAGCATGGGTATGGCACGGCTCTTAATCCCCAGGACTATGCCTAAACCAGACCTTCGGGGAGGAGAATCGGGGAATGGGATCTGCCACCCCTTGTAGTGTTACAGAATCGCTACGACCACGCAGAAAGAACTCGCTCCATCCTGCTCCTCCCCGACCCCCGGCTTTGACAGCAGAGCATTCCCACGCCCGACAGCACCTTCCCCACCCCTGCCTCCCTTGGAACCATGGCACCGGGACTCCCGGCGCGGCCGAGCGAGGCAGTTTCCCCACACTTGCTGAACTCTGTTTATAAACAACCGGACAACCGGAGCGCAGCGCGCCCGCCCCGCCGCGGGGCGCGGGGGCCACCCCCGGCCCGCCGGGCCACCGCAGCCCGCCCCCGCCGGGCAGGACGGGAGGCGGGAGGGAGGGAGGGTCCCCGGGGAGCTGTCAGCCGGCACCCGCCGCCCCCTCCCCAACTTCCCGACGCGGCCTCCCCGGGCCCGGCAAGGGGAGACCCGCCCGCGCCCGCTCCCGCCCGGCCGCGCTCCGGGGCCCCGCACAAACTCGGGGGTCGCCGGTGACCCCCGCGGTACTCACCAGGTCTCTCCTCCGCCTTTGTCCTCTTCTACCGCCAGCACAGGGGGGGGGAACAGAAGAGAAGAAGGAGAAGGAACCCCCCGGTCAGCAGCAATCGCGCCCCGGGCCCGCCGCCCCCCCGGCCCCGCCGCTCCCGGCGCAGGCAGCGGGCGCTGACAGCCCCGCCGGCCGCCCCCCGCCGCCGCGGCCCGCGTCCCCCCGCCACCGCCGCCGCCTCCACCACCACCGCACCCCCCCCGCCGCCGAGCGCCGGGGCCCTGCCGGCGCCGCCCGCCCCGTCCCGCCCGCGCGGTGCCCCCCCAGCGCCGCCGCCCCCCGGCCGGGACGCGATTCCCCCTCCTCACACAGGAGCCGCCGCCGCCATTTTGAACCCGTCAGAGCCTCACATACACACCGACGCCGCGCGCACGCGCCGCACGCACGGGGCACCCCCTCCCCTCCACCCGCGCGCCGCGCGTGCGCCGCGCACTCCCCCGCCCCGCCCCGCCCCGCGCGCGCGCGCGCGCGCGCGGCTGGGGCCGCCCCGCCCACTCGCGTATAGAGCACGCCCCTCATCAGGCCACGCCCCCTACCCGCGTGGCCACGCCCCTGTCGCGGGGGGACAGAGGGGGGGGAGCCCCGGTGGGATTTGGGTGGGGGTTCGTGGGGTCCCTCGGTGTCCCCGCGGGCTTCCGGGCTGCCCGCACAGCTGTGCACGCCTGTATGGGGGTCTGAATGCAGAGAGACGGGCACGTACCTACGTACGCCTACATATCTGCCTACAGCTCCTTAGTTATACGCTCTAGACAGTAACAGTATAGCTATAAACGATATATAGTTATATGGATAGTTGTAACCTAACCATACGCAGTGATACATATAATAAACATAGTGATATGGATGGTTATAAATTAACTATATAGTTACATGTACGTTATATATGTAATAAATACATTGGAACATATAAAATACATATAACTATGCATATGGTTATAAACGGTGCCCCTACAGACCTGTACGTGCAGCACACACCTGGACACACCTGGACACACACTCACAGACACGCCAACCCAAAATCAGCAGGTCACCCCATCCCGGTGGCCTCCCATCCACCCCAGGTCCATTGCGGGACCCCGTGTCCCCGATGCGCACCCCGTGCCCCCGACGCCCACCCGGAGTCCCCGACGCCCCCAGGCCGTGCAGGGGCTGCCCCTGCCCCAGGGACCGTGCCACGCTGGCCAGTGTTGGGTCACTTTAATGGCAGAAGATCAGCCCGCGGTCACCCCGTGCCACCCTCGGGCGCTGGCCTGCCAGCGGCAAGGGGAGCCCCCAGATCAGTTCTCTGCTCCCAGAGCCCGGCTGGCAGAGGCTGCTGGGACCCATGGTGGGAACGGGACAGGACTCTGGGATCCAGGCGCGACAGTTTCTTCATGCCAGGGACGCTTTCCTGCTGTCACCTCGCGGTGAGCAGCGGTGCCAGCCCCGGGGCAGGAGGGTGGCAGCGGCGTTCCGGTGGCGGAGGCGGAGGTGTGGCAGCAGCCGCTGTGCGGTGGGAGCGTGGGGACAGCAGGGGATCCCGAGGGGGGCTGCGCCGAGCCGGGGGGCTCAGAGGAGCACACAGACCCTCCTGGGTCTCGCCTTGCGCTGCCGCCGGCGGGCGGCACTGATGGCGGCATTGCAGGCGGTCACGAAGATGTTCCCGACGTTATCCTGGTACCTGGCCGAGCATTCCATGTAGGACACGGCGCGGACCTGCCGGGCCATGGCCTCTCCCTGAGGGGACACACGGAGTCAGAGCCCGCTGGGGACTCCGGCTGTCGCACTGCCCCGTCCCGTCCCGCTGGGAGGTGACACCCACCTGCTGGCGGGACACGAGCTCCCTCCGTCCGTCCTTCAGCTTCCGCAGCAGCTCCTGGTTCTGCCGCAGGTCCGTCTTGCAGCCCACCAGCAGCACCGGGACCCCCTTGCAGAAGTGGTTCACCTCCGGGTACCACTGTGAGGGGATGTGTCACCCAGGGATGGGCATGCGTCACCCAGGGATGGGGACAGGGGACAGGCAGCACCCCCCAGGGTGCGTTACCTTCGTCAGGATGTTGTCAAAGCTGTTGGAGTCGGTGACATCAAAGCACATGAGGACAACGTTGGCATCCGAGTAGGACAGAGGGCGCAGCCTGTCATAGTCCTCCTGTCCTGCCGGGCGGAGAAGGAAACCATTACACACCTGGGACCATGAGGGTGACATCCGTGAGGATGGCTGTGGGTTAACCCCCCGTCTCCCACGGTCGTGGCATGGGGACACTCCTCCAAGGCATGACCACGGGTGTGGGACACCTCGAAACCCCCGGGCGGGAGTGTGGGGGGCACAACTGCCCGCCCCGTCCCTTCCCATCCCACCTGCTGTGTCCCACAGGTGGATCTTCGCAGGCTTGCCGGCAACCTGGAGGGACGCTGTGTACTTCTCAAACACGGTGGGGACATAGACCTGGCAGGGGACAGGGAGGGGGTGACACAGGTCACACAGGCAGCGGTGGGGGGCAGGGATGGAGGGGACCCCAGTGGGGACAGAACAGGGCACAGGGAGGGAAGCGGGGAGTGGGAAATGGTGGTGCCTCCCTGGGGCAGTGGGGTGGGAATGATCCTTCTCCCCTATCCCAGGGCACTATGGAGCCTCACGGATGCCCCAGTGGGGATTCAGGACAGGGGTTCCAGGGTCTCTGTGGCTGGCCCTCTTCCCTGCACTCCCTGAGTCCCCTATGTGCCCTCACTGAGGGACAAACCCTGCTCCCCACCCTGTGACCCGCCCCCCCCAAGAGAGGCAGAGGTGCCACAGACCCCCACCAGGCCCAGGCTGGGCCACCCCCTGCCCCCTGTCCCCACGTCCTGCTTCAAACGGCCCTGCTGCTGCCACCGTGTCCACCGCCCTTTGCCCGTCACCCCTCCCGCACGAGGACTGTCACCCACCCAGCAGGGGACAGCGATCCCGGTACCTTGGGGAAGTCCCCTCTGGCGAAGGCCAACAGCAGCGACGTCTTCCCGCAGCCGCCGTCCCCCACGATGACAGCCTTGACCTCGGTTTCGGGGCCTCCTGGGCTCTGCCCCCCGCGCTCCGGCTGCATGGGGGTGTCCAGTGGGGCCACGGAGCCTGTGTGGCCTCGGCGGAGACAGGGATGGGGACAGGGAGGAGGGAAGCACCCGCCCGGTCCAGGGTGCGGCTGTCACCCGCCCGCCGGGCCCGCCCGCGGCGGGGCTGGGGCCGCGGTGGTGACAGCGGCCGGGCACACGTACGGGGTGTCCTGGCACACAGGTGACCTTCTCCCGGCAGGTCCTGGTGGTGCACAAGCGTCACACTGCCACCTGCATGTCCTGCCTGCCCGTGTGACGCTCCCTCGCACGCCTGCCCGCTGCCTCCGGCACGCTCATCCCCATCCCGCTCCCGATGCCACTCCCCGTCCCAATCCCACTCGTGCACTCCCCGTGCGGACCCCCCCGCACAGCTCACCCCCCACCCCTCGGGGTGGGACCCCGTGCCCTCCCGGACACCCCATTCCCGTCCCCGAGGCTGGGATTTATTGCCCTGAGCATCCGCGGGAGGCAAAGTCCAGGGGTGGAGGGAGGCACGGGGGAGGTGACTCACCGCCCTGGCCCCGCTGTCACTGCCACCCCTGCTGGCACACCCGCGCTGTGCCATGCTGAGCCCTGCCTTCACAGGAATCTCTGTCCCCGGCGCCCAGCTCAGCAGGACGGGGCTGAGGGGGCAGCCACCACCCCCCCTGTCTTTTCCTAGTGATCCCAACACAGGTGGAACAGGCTGTGACACCCCGCTTTGCTCGGGGACATGCCATCCCAGCACTGATGTCCCCCATCCCCATGTTTGGATGTCCCCAAGGCCCTCTCCCCTCCAGTTGGTGCCCTCTTCTGTCACCCCAAAACTTTGGTGGGGGGTGAATGGATGCTTCTGGTGTAGGGGTGCAGGGAGGGATGTGGGGTCGTGCATGCTGTCCCCTGCCATCCCCTCATTTGCCACCAGCCTTTCCAGGCTCTCTCAGTGGCTACCAGCCCGTCCAGGAGGGCTCTGGAGCCCCCAGACCAGCTGGAGTGAATCCAAAATGATGGCTCATGCACCAAATCCCAAATTCTCCCCCAGGCCTGGTGCAGGATGAAGTCGGAGGAGAGGGACTGTCATGCCAGGAGGCTGGGAGGCAAATGCACGCAGTAATGAACAATCTCAGAAGGATGCCAGCATCGACGCAGGATGGGGAGAGGAGGCTGGAGCACCATCAAACAATTAGGAAGGTGGTAATTACCAGTCTAATGAGATATCAGGTTGAATCCTAAAAGCATCAGGATTCTTTCAGAGCGAGATGCAACTGCTGCAGCGTTCATCCTCTGGGGTATTCGCTCGGACAAAACATTTCCTTTCCCACAAGGCCAACAGAATTTTGACGGGAGAAGAGGCAGCCTGTGTGCAACTGCCCAGTGCTCTCAGTGCCTGACCTGTGATTGCGCAGAAACGCCCCAAAAAGCAGCTTTACTTGGGGACATAATAGGCCACTCCGGAGCTTCTGAGGACCCGGAGACCCCAATTTTCCTCATCGGAGGAGATCGTGGCGAAGAGCACCAGAGGGAAGGAGCGTGCCTTGCTCAGACACACCTACAGGTTGGCCCCAAGGAAAGGTAGGGGGTTGGGACCAGAGCCCAGCCCTGGGCACTGCTCGTGTCTCCCTGGATGTCCCCAAAGCCCCTCTCACGGCTCCCATGGTTGTCCTCAATCGGGATGACTGGATCGACCCAACCCTCCCTCCGCCCTCACCTCACCCGCAGCCCTCCCATGGTCCCCCTGTGCCCAGCCCTGCTGTGCCACCTCACCAGGCCCCCTCTCCCTGTCACATCCCCTGGGGTCCCACTAACTCCCCCCTGCTCCGACCACAGCTGGGGATCACATCCCACCTCCCACCATGGCGCTGAACCAGACGGCCCCACCTCCCTCATCTCCCGTGATGGACACCGAAGGAGACGATCCCTGCGGGATCTATGTCACCGATGTGGCCGTAGGAGCTGTCACGCTGCTCATCTGCTTCTGTGGGCTGGCCGGGAACGGGGCTGTGCTCTGGCTCCTCGGATTCCACATCCGCAGGAACCCCATCACCGTCTACATCCTCAACCTGGCTGTTGCTGACTTCACCTTCCTCCTCTTCATGGTCCCCTCCTCCCTGCTCTACCTGCTGGATGACGCGTCCTGCTCCAGTGTCGTGTCCGTGAAGTACCTGAGCTCCCTTCTCCTGCTGTCTCTGTTCTCCTACAACATGGGGCTGTATCTGCTGACAGCCATCAGCATCGAGAGGTGTGGCTCGATTCTCTTCCCCCTCTGGTACCGCTGCCACCGTCCCGAGCGCCAGTCAGGGGTGGTGTGTGTCCTGCTCTGGGCACTCTCCATCGTTGTCATGGTCATGGTAACCTCCCTGTGCCTGTCACACGAGCACGAGCACTGCCGGGTGTCCCTCATCTCCATGTACGCCCTCAGCTTCCTCATCTTTGCTCCACCCATGGTCATCTCCAATGTGATCCTCTTCATCAAGGTCCTGTGTGGCTCCAAGAGACGTCAGCCTAAGAGGCTCTACATCGTTATCTTCCTCACTGTGCTCTTCTTCCTCATCTTTGGAGTGCCTCTCAGCCTCTGCAATTTCATGCAGCAGATCGGCTACACCGATGTGTCCTCCGAGGTTGTTTTCCTGCTCGCCTGCATCAACAGCAGCATCAACCCCTTCATCTACTTCCTGGTGGGGAGCTGCTGGAGGCCCTGCTCCATTGTGTCCCTCCAGGTCGCCTTCCGGAGGGTCTTTGAGGAGACAGGGATCACCACAATCTCCAGCTGAGAGGCCACTGTGGTCCCACTGGCCATGCTTCCCACGCCAGCTTCGTGCTCAGCTGCCCACCCTTGCTCCCAGCCAGGCCTGCAGGTCACCTTCCTACAGCTGTGTGTCAGGATGCATCCCATAGCTTTTCCCATCCCTTTTCCCATCCCACTGATCCATGTTGTTGTGTCCATCCCCGTCCCCATCCCCATCCCCATCCCCATCCCGCCCTAAACCTACGACATGCCTTTCATGATCCCCATCCTCTCCTATCTCATCCTGTCTCATCCTATCTCATCCCATCCCCATTCCTATCCCTATCCCTATCCCTATCCCTATCCCTATCCCTATCCCTATCCCTATCCCTATCCCTATCCCTAACCTACAGCCCTATCCCTTTCCCTATCCCTATCCCTTTCCCTATTCCTATCCCTATCCCTATCCCTATCCCTATCCCTATCCTTATCCCTATCCCTATCCCGATCCCGATCCCTATCCCTATTCCATCCGCATTCCCACTCCAGTCCTATCCCCAACCCATCCTCATCTCGGCTCCCCTTCCCTGTTGCCTGCACCTATCCCATCCCCGTGCTGCTCCCCATCCCCATCTCCGCCCCATTCTCCATCCCATGCCATGCCATCCCATGCCATGCCATCCCATCCCATTTTCCATCCCATCCCATCCCATCCCATCCCATCCCATCCCATCCCATCCCATCCCATCCCATCCCATCCCATCCCATCCCATCCCATCCCATCCCATCCCATCCCATCCCGCAGATTTCCCGCCTGGCGGCCGCTCCCCGCCTTGAGGCGCGGTCCGTCGGGCTCTGCTGCCCTCCAGTGGGGTTATTTGGGATCGCCGGCATCCAGACCACTCCCGACCCGCCCCAGACTCTTCCTGACCCCTCTGACATCCCAGACCCCCTCCGGGGCCGCCTTCCCCCACGACAGCCCCACTCCTACCCCGCTCCACCTGGGAGCCCCGGCGGTGTCTCCACTCCCGGCCATTCCCGCTCCTCCGCCCCAATAAACGCTGATGGATCCATCCCGCTGTCGCCTCTTGTCCCTCTCCAAGGGAGGCTGGGGGGGGAACACCGCGGGTGAAGCTCTGGAGCGGGGAATCTCCCAGAGAAACAGTTCCCGAAAACCATATGAGGCAGTATGGGGGGAGCAGCCCATGGGGAGGGATTGTAGGAACAGGCCTGGGGATGGGAGGGCTGGGAAGGACGGAAGGTGGGTGGGCTGCACGGGGGAGTGGGATGGGAGGTTATGGGGCAGGGTTGGATGTGGTCTTGTGGGCAGGTGTTGGACATAGTGGGAAAGTGTGGGATGTGGTGGGGCTGGAGGAAAGGTGTGGGATGTGGTGGGACTGGTGACCTCAGCAAAGCCACAGGGAGGTGGGTGATGCCCCATGGAGCCCGTGGTGACAATCCCAGGTGTCACCCTGCTCCTGGAAGGGTGTGGCTGTGCTGAGGGCCACGGACTCCTCTCCTTGCCACTGCACCATCCGAGCCTGCTGAGAGACAGGCCGAATCCAGGGCAGAGGAGGAATTTCTGAAGGGAAGGAGTCCTTTGCACCTGGCTGACAACATTAAAAATAAAAGATATTCGGGGACGTCTTTGCTGTGACACTCACAGAGCAGAACTCCCCATCCCATCCCATCCCATCCCATCCCATCCCATCCCATCCCATCCCATCATCCCATCCCATCCCATCCCATCCCATCCCATCCCATCCCATCCCGCAGCTTTCCCGCCCGGCGGCCGCTCCCCACCTTGAAGCGCTGCCCCTCGGGCTCTGCTGCTCTCCAGTGCGGACATTTGGGATCGGCAGCATCCAGATCCCTCCTGACCCCTCCGGAGCCCTCGGACACGCCCAGACCCCCCCGGGGCCGCCTTTGCCCCCGACAGCCCCGCTCCTGCCCCGCTCCAGCCGGGACCAGGCACAGCTTTGCTGGGACTCTCGCAGAGCAGCCGGGGGATGCTGAGCCCCTGGGCCATCCTGTCCGTGCCGCCTGTGCCCGTGCCAGCCCAGCTCCGGGCACTCGGGATCACGGCTGCTCCAGGCAGCACAAGCCGTGGCTGTGTCCCCTCCCTCCACCCACATTCCCGGCTGGCAGCAGGAGCCAGAGGAAGCCGGGGAGCGCTGGCAGAGGGGGCCAAGGCAGCTCAGGCTTCACAAAGCTGTTTATTGATATCAGACTGCAGGGGGATGCAGGAACCATGCCAGGGGCATTTTTGGGATCACAGCAGTATGGAGCACAATCCCTTTGGGGGAACAGTGTTCTAGGAACCATGAGGGAGGAGAAAGCCATGCTCCAATGTGCTCCCTGCAGAGCATCCCTCCCACATCATCCTTGGCACTGCCCCTGCTCCTTTCTCCTGCAGGAATACAGTGTGGGAGGGTGATTCTGTGGGTATTTATTGATCTGGTGGCTCAAGGAAACCCTCAGCCACTGTCCCAGGGTCCTTCAGCAGCACAGGGGAAGGGATCAACAGGCTGGGATGGCTGTGTCCATGGCAGCATCATTGCTGCAGGCAGTGTTCTCTTCTGTCTCCTCAAAGACCCTCCGGAGGGAGAGATGGAGGGACCCCACAGAGCAGGGCCTCCAGCACCTCCCTAACACGAAATAGATGAAGGGGGTGATGCTGCTGTTGATGCAGGCGAGCAGGAAAACTTGGGAGGACACAACGATGTAACCGAGCTGCTGCAGGAAATTCAAGAGGCTGAGGGGAAGAGCGAAGAGGAGGAAGAAGAGTGTAGTGAGGAGGATAATGATGTCCAGTCTCTTGGGTTGCTGCTGCTGGGGGCCACACTTGACCCTAATGAAGAGGATTGTGCTGGAAATGGCCACGGCTGGGGCAAAGAGGAAGAGGTTGAGGGCGTACATGGAGATGAGAGACACCTGGCAGTGCTCGGGCTCGTGTGACAGGCACAGGTAAGACACAGTGACAATGAAAGTGACAGAGAGGGCCCAGAGCAGGGCACACATCACCCATGCCAGGCCCCGGGGGCGGCGGCAGCGGTACCAGACCGGGCAGAGGATGGATGTGCACCTCTCGATGCTGATGGCCGTCAGCAGGTACAGCCCCAGGTTGTAGGAGAACAGGGACAGCAGGAAAAGTACCCTCTGGAGCATCAGGGGCGCGATAGTGGAGCAGGACACATCCTCCAGGAGGTAGAGCAGGGTGGAGGGGAGTGTGAAGTGGAGGAAGGTGAAGTTGGCAAAGGCCAGGTTGATGATGTAAAAGGTGGTGGTGTTCCTGTGGAGGAGGCAGAGCACAGCCCCGTTCCCAGCCAGCCCACAGAGGCAGATGAGCAGAGTCACACTGTCTGTGGCCACGTCGGTGACATCTGTCTCACACAGATCAGCTCCTTCGGTGGGTGAGGTGGGAGCTGGGGACACGGAGCTCACCTCCATGGATGGACGCTGGGCAGGCGGTGGAATGTGGCCCCGGCTGTGGTCAGAGTGGATGGGCAGTCAGTGCTTGGAGAATCCAGGGATGGAGCAAGCGGCTCCTCAGCAGCTCCCTGCAGCGGGAAGGATTCAGTGGAGAGAAGTGAGATGTGCAAGGGAGGAGGGCGGTGGGAATGGTGGGGTGGGAGAGGGAGGTGGGAAGGTTGGAATGTTTGGCAGGAGATGTGGAAGAGAAGCACAGGGCTGAGGAGGGAGGATCTGGGGAGGGCACTGGGGTCACCGGGAGAGGGTGGCAGGAACAGAGCAGCTGCAGGAGGAGAGGAAGGTGGGGCAGGGAGGAAGGAGAACATTCCACTGACCTGTTCACTGTGGGGCAGCAGCAGGCACAGGGGGTCTGTCCCGATCAGCGGCGCTTCCTGGCACCCCTTGCTCCTTTGGGATCCATATCCTAAAGCGGCTCCTCCCAGGGCAGTAACACGAAGGAGAAAGTGCCCAGATCACCAGGAGGTGCCCACTGCTGTCCCACCAGCTCCTCTCCGTGCCCTGTGCTGGTGTTGGTCCCCAAGGCTCGGTGGAGTCATGGAGGAGTCGGAAATTGCAACTTTGGCTTCGTCAGAGCTCCACTTCTACGGAGTCATTTGTCTTGATTTTTTTGGCTGAGGAAGTGGCTTTTACCAGAAGCTCTGCATGGAGAATTTTGCAATTGCCTCATCATTTCTCCCTGGTTAGGAACACTCCTTCCCTACAGAATGTCCCATTCTCCGACTGCCTTCCCTCTCCCAACAGGTTTCTACCATTCCTCGTTTCTCTTCCCTGAGGGGTAATTGTCCCTCCAGCAGCAGAGGGATTCTGGTGGCACTGGAATGCTGGCAGTGCTGGCAGTGCTGGTGAGGCAGCTGGCATTCTGGGAAGAGCCGCGGGATCATTTCGCATTCTGGGAAGAGACCCGGGATCATTGCCAAAGCCTCCCATAAGCCCAAGGAAGCACAGCTCAGCTGCTTTCTATCCCAATCCCATCCTCATCCCGGCTCCCCTTTCCTGCTGCCTGTCCCCATCCCATCCTCATCCCTGCTCCCCACCCCGCTCTCCATGCTCACCCCATCCCATCGCATCCCACAGCTTTCTCGGCCGGCAGCCGCTCCCCGCTCCGAGCTCGGCCCGTCGGGCTCTGCTGCCCTCCAGTGGAGACATTTGGGATCGCCGGCATCCAGACCCTCTCCTGACACCTCCTGACCCCCTCCGACACCCCAGACCACTCCCCGGGTCACATTTCCCCCCCAACAGCCCCGCTCCTGCCCCGCTCCACCCGGGGCCCCCGGCGGTGTCTGCGCTCCTCCTGACTGTGGAGTTCTAGGACCCGGGAGGGAGGAGGAAAGCCCAGCTCCTGTGTGCTCCCCTCAGAGCATCCCTCCTGCATGGCCCTGCTCCCTTCTCCTGCAGGATTACACCGCGGGACTGTTCCAAAGGAGTGGCTGAGTGTAGTGGTTTAGTTCGAAATCCATTACCTACTTATATCCCTTCTGTGAGATAAGAATTAGGACAAAGCAAAGCAGGCACAAAACTTTAAAGAATATAAAGAATTTTATTAACAGAACTAAAATGCGTTGTTCTTTGGCTCCACAAAGACCCTCTGGACGCAGTCCCTGAGGGGACTCCAGCAGTGCCTCCTGCAGCTCCCCACCGAGAAGGAGATGAAGGGTTTGATGGTGCTGTTGATGCAGGTGAGCTGGAGAAGGTGGCAGTGGTAGCAGAGTTGGTAGTGGGTGGACCTGCACCTCTTGGTGTTGATGGACATTAGCCGGAACAGCCCCATGTGGTAGGAGACCATTGACAGCTGGAAAAGGAAGTTCGAGTACATAGGGGGCATGACAATGGAGCAGGACACGTCCTCCACCAGGAAGAGCAGGGTGGAGGGGTCCATGAAGGGGAGGAAGAAAAAGTCATCAAAGGCCTTGTTGAAGATGTAGCCAGTGATGGGTTTCATGTGCTGGAGCCAGAGGACAGCCCCATTCCCCACCACCCCACAGAGGCAGATGAGCAGTGTGACACTGTGTATGGCCACATTGGTGACATCTGTCTCACACAGATCGGCTCCTTCGGTGGGTGAGGTGGGAGGTGGGGACACGGAGCTCACCTCCATGGATGGACGCTGGGCAGGCAGTGGGATGTGGCCCCGGCTGTGGTCAGAGTGGATGGGCAGTCAGTGCTTGGAGAATCCAGGGATGGAGCAAGCGGCTCCTCAGCAGCTCCCTGCAGCGGGAAGGATTCGGTGGAGAGAAGTGAGATGTGCAGGGGAGGAGGGCGGTGGAAATGGTGGGGTGGGAGAGGGAGGTGGGAGGGTTGGGCTGTTTGGCAGGGGATTGATAAAGAACACAGAGAATAAACATTTTTTGCTCCCCTGCAGTTGCTGAAAGCCTAAGTGGCCAAAAAGATAAAACTATGTAAAACTGTGGACACAGGATGATAAACGCGGCTGCAGGCAGTGCAGAAACAGATCAGGAGGCCTGCAGTGGTTCTGGGGCAAGTTCTGTAACAAGAAGCAACAGCGCATGGCCAAAGGAACAGTTCAAGGCAAGGTCACCTCTAATATGGCAGCACTCAGTGAATACGAGCACCAGAGACCCCTCTTGATGAACCTCCAGGATCATGAAAGGACTTCCAGGAGGAGGTGGATGCATGGAAATGAGTCCAAGGAAAGTGATGTTTATGTATTGGATAACAAACATGTTTTAATGACTATGTGTGGTTATAATGGATAAAAACTCCTGCCATAAAGTCTCACCACATTCAGAAACAGGGAGAGATCCTCCTGTGTGTCCTGTGCAGGTAAAGAATTCCTGCTTGCTAATGCTTTCCAGTGTGTAGGAAAGTTCATTCTGGCTGCTTTTGGTATCAATGAGCAGAAGGGAAGCTCAGGGCCGAGGAGGGAGGATCAGGGGAGGGCACTGAGGTCACCGGGAGAGGGTGGCAGGAACAGAGCAGCTGCAGGAGGAGAGGAAGGTGGGGCAGGGAGGAAGGAGAACATTCCACTGACCTGTTCACTGTGGGGCAGCAGCAGGCACAGGGGGTCTGTCCTGATCAGCAGCGCTTCCTGGTATCTCCTTCTCCTTTTGGGATCCATATCCTAAAGCGGCTGCTCCCAGGTGTCCCGAACGAGTGTGCTTGAGATTGCTCCAAAAATCACCAGCAAGGGTATGAGCAACAGTCAGATTTAGGATTAAACTACAAAGCACAACAGATTCATTGGCAAGATTCACTCTGCTTACAAAGGGCAACTGAGGCACAACAGGGAAAGCAAGCAACAACAAAACCAAACAAAATCCAGGCAATCAAACCAGAAATGAATTGAAACTGCCTGGGGGTGTGTGTGTGTGTGTGTCTGTGTGTAAAGGCAGTGTAAACAATGATGGAAAGGAATGCGGCCTAAAGCTTAACAGCACTTAAACTTAACAGTGCTTTACGCTAACTTATTCCTTAATTTATATCTTAACCGTAACAATCTACAGAGAAATAACACTTAACAGCACTTATAACTAAATTATAACTCTCACTGAACTTCCAGACTTGCTATAGCACGTGTGCAGAGGGTGTGCACGCAGACAAATTGTCAGTGCAAGGTAAGGTACCTGTGGAGAAATTCCCCTCCGAGGTCAGTGAAAATCCTCACTTGGGATGCGTTTGCATCTCCCGACGGGCGAAGGATCGCGCCTCGAGGAGTGAGGGTGTGGGCCCAGGACACGCTGCGGCTCGGCGATCCCCCAGCTGTAGCAAAGCCGAGGCTCTGCTGGCTCTGGGAGGCGTCCCCCTCAGAGGACACTGCTGGTGGCAGCCGCTGCAGCCCAGGAGAGCTCAGCGGGCCCCGCTCTGGGCGCTGCTCACAGGGGAACCATCGCCCCCGCCCTGCGCCCCGGGAGCCGCCAGCGCCCCGTGCCCGCCGTGCCCGGAGCTGCCCCGCCGGGGAAAGGGCGCGCAGAGCGGGCAGAGAGCGGGGATCGGGCTTGCTGCTCCTTTTCCCTTTGTTACTTGTGGCTGCCGCTGCTGCGGTTTGTTCGCCTTGTTACACACACACACGCCAGTGAAGGACTGCGATTCCTTGTCCCGTGCCTTTGCCTGAAAGCCCCTTCATTTCAAAGTGATAATAATTTGGAGGGAAGGGGGTCACATTCTCCATTCCAAGGGAGATTCCCGCCTTCCTCGGCAGACACCTGTCTTTCAAACCAAGACAGCTCCTTCTGCACTTGCCTTGGGAGACACTCCCTGGCTGAGTTGTTCTTTCCTGGACAAGAGGTTGTACCTCGGAAAGTTTCTCCTTTCCAATGGACAGGAAAATGGGAGACTGGGAGAGAAAAATCCTCCCAGATGTGGGAGTTGCTCTGCTCTGTTAATGATTAACAACGCTGTTAAGAAATGCTTTTTAAGATGTTTCACCTCACCTGTGTCTCCAAAGCCTGACTCAGCACCCATGGCTTTCACTCTCACTTCCCATTCCAGAACCAGTGGAACGCTGGTTTCCCCTGGATCTCTCCCAGGAGGGATGAGGAGCCCTTGGCACTGTCAACATCATCCCAACCACGGCAGGCAGCAGCCTTAGGAAGGGCTCTGGTATGAGACAGGTACCTGCCCTCCTCAGCCAAGCCAGAGGCTTTAGAGTGGGAAAAAACAAGGAAATGAGCCATTTTGGACACTGTTCACCAGGGACAGGCTCTGCAGCAAAGCCCAGATATTATTCATTCACCAAATTCTGGGGTCAGAGTTACCACGCTGGAATGAAACCAAAGAAATAAATGCCAATTTAATTTAGGGGTAGTACCCATACGACAAAGATCAGCACAGCCTGGATTGGGGCTGAAGCTGCTGTGCAGAGTCGCTGTTCAGCTCCTCCTGAGGGTGGCCAGGTTCAGCATGGAGGTGCTGAAGGGCTTCCTTGGCCATTGATGCTGGGGAAGCAGAGGACGGGCCCATTCTGCAGGACAGCAGCATAACCCCCTAATTTCTGTGCCATTCAGTGGTCCAAGCTCCTGGTGATGTCAATTTCCATATTTCAAGGTGGTTTTGGTCCCAGGCACAAGAGTTCAGTGGAGTTCACCTTTGACCCTGCACTTTACTCAGAATGATTTAATTCTGGAATTAAGGAATGTGACAAATTCCCACTTAAGGAGGAAGGGAATGTTGCTGTCCCTCCCCAGCTCTGCAGCCCTACCTGGTGTCTCTTGCCATCAGCCGGGAATGCAGGGCCGGCTCTGCCGGACAGAAGGGGAAGGATGCTCCGTGCCATCCCAACCCCTCTCCTGCCATCCAGAGGCACCAGCCCCGCAGGGATTTGGGGAATCACCACTGCCCTGTGCTGGGTGTGTCCCTAGGGCTGAACCTGTCCCACCCTCTCCGGGAAAGAGAACCCTCAAAACACCATGGAACTCATGTGCTGAGCCAAAGGAGAAGGAGTTTATTCCCTGGGGCCCAGGCAATGAGGGTCATTCCATGGGGAATAGAGCCAGGGAACAGGACTGAGCCCGGCTACACTGCTTGGAGCCACATGGAGCCAAGAGGGAGGAGGAAATCCATGCTCCAGTGTGCTCCCTGCAGAGCATCCCTCACACATGGCCCGTGGCACTGCCCCTGCTCCCTTCTCCTGCAGGAATACAGCGCGGGGGGGGGAGGGGAGGGGGGCATGATCCTGTGGATATTTATTAATCCGGTGGCTCAAGAAAACCCTCAGCCACTGTCCTGGGGTCCTTCAGCAGCACAGGGGAAGGGATCAACAGGCTCAGACCGCTGTGTCCCTCTTGGTATCTTTGCTGCAGGCAGTTTTGTCTGTCTGCTCCTCAAAGACCCTCTGGAGGGAGAGCCAGAGGGACCCCAAGGAGCAGGGGCTCCAGCACCTCCCTGCCAAGAAGTAGATGAAGGGTTTGATGGTGCTGGTGATGCAGGCGAGCAGGAAAACAACGTGGGAGGATACAATGATGTAACCGAGCTGCTGCAGGATATTCCAGAGGTTGAGGAGTAGAATGAAGAGCACAATGAGGAAGATAACGATGTCGCGCCGCTTGGGTTGCTCCTGCTGGGAGCCAAGCTTGGCTTTAACGATGTCGATTGTGCGGGTAATGAGCATGGGTGCAGCAATGAGGAGCAGGATGATGGCAGACACGGAGATGAAACCAGTCCGGCAGTGCTCCTGCTCGTGTGATGGGCACAGCAATGTCACTGTGGGAATGGCAGTGATGACAGCAAAGAAGGACCAGTATTGGACACTTTCAACCACCCGCAAGACACGCAGGGAAGGCTGGCACCAGCAGAGCCTGCAGAGCTTTCTCATGTTGGTAATCGCACCAATGCGCGTCAGCCGGAACAGCCCCCAGTAGTAGGAGACCACGGACAGCTGGAGAAGGAAGCTCACGTACACAGGGGGCATGATAGGAGAGCAGGACACGTCCTCCACCAGGAAGAGCAGGGCGGAGGGGAGCGCGAGGAGGAGGAAGATGAAGTCGGCAACAGCCAGGTGAAAGATGCGGGCGACGGGGCCTTGCGGTGTGAGGAGGCAGAGCACAGCCCCGTTCCCAACCAGCCCACAGAGGCAGATGAGCGGCATGACACCGTGTATGGCCACATCGGTGACATCTGTCTCACACAGATCGGCTCCTTCGGTGGGTGAGGTGGGAGCTGGGGACACGGAGCTCAGCTCCATGGATGGACGCTGGGCAGGCGATGGGATGTGGCCCCGGCTGTGGTCAGAGTGGACGGGCAGTCAGTGCTTGGAGAATCCAGGGATGGAGCAAGCGGCTCCTCAGCAGCTCCCTGCAGCGGGAAGGATTCGGTGGAGAGAAGTGAGATGTGCAGGGGAGGAGGGTGGTAGAAATGGTGGGGTGGGAGAGGGAGGTGGGAGGGTTGGGCTGTTTGGCAGGGGATTGATAAAGAACACAGAGAATAAACATTTTTTGCTCCCCTGCAGTTGCTGAAAGCCTAAGTGGCCAAAAAGATAAAACTATGTAAAACTGTGGACACAGGATGATAAACGCGGCTGCAGGCAGTGCAGAAACAGATCAGGAGGCCTGCAGTGGTTCTGGGCAAGTTCTGTAACAAGAAGCAACAGCGCATGGCCAAAGGAACAGTTCAAGGCAAGGTCACCTTTAATATGGCAGCACTCAGTGAATACGAGCACCAGAGACCCCTCTTGATGAACCTCCAGGATCATGAAAGGACTTCCAGGAGGAGGTGGATGCATGGAAATGAGTCCAAGGAAAGTGATGTTTATGTATTGGATAACAAACATGTTTTAATGACTATGTGTGGTTATAATGGATAAAAACTCCTGCCATAAAGTCTCACCACATTCAGAAACAGGGAGAGATCCTCCTGTGTGTCCTGTGCAGGTAAAGAATTCCTGCTTGCTAATGCTTTCCAGTGTGTAGGAAAGTTCATTCTGGCTGCTTTTGGTATCAATGAGCAGAAGGGAAGCTCAGGGCCGAGGAGGGAGGATCAGGGGAGGGCACTGAGGTCAGCGGGAGAGGGTGGCAGGAACAGAGCAGCTGCAGGAGGAGAGGAAGGTGGGGCAGGGAGGAAGGAGAACATTCCACTGACCTGTTCACTGTGGGGCAGCAGCAGGCACAGGGGGTCTGTCCTGATCAGTGGCACTTCCTGGTATCTCCTTCTCCTTTTGGGATCCATATCCTAAAGCGGCTGCTCCCAGGTGTCCCGAACGAGTGCGCTTCAGATTGCTCCAAAAATCACCAGCAAGGGTATGAGCAACAGTCAGATTTAGGATTAAACTACAAAGCACAACAGATTCATTGGCAAGATTCACCCTGCTTACAAAGGGCAACTGAGGCACAACAGGGAAAGCAAGCAACAACAAAACCAAACAAAATCCAGGCAATCAAACCAGAAATGAATTGAAACTGCCTGGGGGTGTGTGTGTGTGTGTCTCTGTGTGTAAAGGCAGTGTAAACAATGATGGAAAGGAATGCGGCCTAAAGCTTAACAGCACTTAAACTTAACAGTGCTTTACCTTAACTTATACCTTAATTTATATCTTAACTGTAACAATCTACAGAGAAATAACACTTAACAGCACTTATAACTAAATTATAGCTCAAACTGAACTTCCAGACTTGCTATAGCACGTGTGCAGAGGGTGTGCACGCAGACAAATTGTCAGTGCAAGGTAAGGTACCTGTGGAGAAATTCCCCTCCGAGGTCAGTGAAAATCCTCACTTGGGATGCGTTTGCATCTCCCGACGGGCGAAGGATCGCGCCTCGAGGAGTGAGGGTGTGGGCCCAGGACACGCTGCGGCTCGGCGATCCCCCAGCTGTAGCAAAGCCGAGGCTCTGCTGGCTCTGGGAGGCGTCCCCCTCAGAGGACACTGCTGGTGGCAGCCGCTGCAGCCCAGGAGAGCTCAGCGGGCCCCGCTCTGGGCGCTGCTCACAGGGGAACCATCGCCCCCGCCCTGCGCCCCGGGAGCCGCCAGCGCCCCGTGCCCGCCGTGCCCGGAGCTGCCCCGCCGGGGAAAGGGCGCGCAGAGCGGGCAGAGAGCGGGGATCGGGCTTGCTGCTCCTTTTCCCTTTGTTACTTGTGGCTGCCGCTGCTGCGGTTTGTTCGCCTTGTTACACACACACACGCCAGTGAAGGACTGCGATTCCTTGTCCCGTGCCTTTGCCTGAAAGCCCCTTTGTGCCGGAGCTCGCAGCCTTCTGAGTTACAGATTATGATTTTTCTTTTTTATAGCAGAGCTCGAGCAGCACACACCAACCAGGAACAACCACCCTCACCGTGGCTCCTCCCAGGGTCTGATTTATAGGGCTTCTGCCCGCCCTACAGCTACAGCCGTTTGTAGGAGGTTAATGAGCACTTTAGGTTGAGGTGGCCTGAACTCTGTTTGAATAAGAATTGAGTTCAGGTGTTGAGTTTGGTCTTGAGTGCGAGCTTGGCTACTGCATACTTTTAGGGTTTAAATACATTATACGACATCCCTTCATTTCAAAGTGATAATAATTCGGAGGGAAGGGGGTCAGACTCTCCATTCCAAGGGAGATTCCCGCCTTCCTTGGCAGACACCTGTCTTTCAAAGGAGGACAGCTCCTTTCTACACTTGCCTTGGTAATCACTCCCTGGCTGAGTTGTTCTTTCCTGGACAAGAAGTCGTACCTCGGAAAGTTTCTCCTTTCCAATGGACAGGAAAATGGGAGACTGGGAGAGAAAAACCCTCCCAGATGTGGGAGTTGCTCTGCTCTGTTAATGATTAACAACTCTGTTAAGAAATGCTTTTTAAGATGTTTATCCTCACGTGTGTCTCCAAAGCCTGAATCACCCCCCACGGCCTTCACTCTCACCTCCTATTCCAGAAGCAGTGGAACGTTGGTTTCCCCTGGATTTGAGGCCGTGGGAAAAGGAGGGACAACTTCCCCCCGAAGTGAGAGATGTGGCTGCTGCCCAGGTCTCTCCCAGGAGGGATGAGGAGCCCTTGGCACTGTCAACATCATCCCAACCACGGCAGGCAGCAGCCTTAGGAAGGGCTCTGGTATGAGACAGGTACCTGCCCTCCTCAGACAAGCCAGAGGCTTTAGAGTGGGAAAAAATAAGGAAATGAGCCATTTTGGACAATGTTCACCAGGGACAGGCTCTGCAGCAAAGCCCAGATATTATTTATTCCCCAAATTCTGGGGTCAGAGTTACCACACTGGAATGAAACCAAAGAAATAAATGCCAATTTAATTTAGGGGTAGTACCAAAATGACAAAGAGCAGCACAGCCTGGATTGGGGCTGAAGCTGCTGTGCAGAGTCGCTGTTCAGCTCCTCCTGAGGGTGGCCAGGTTCAGCATGGAGGTGCTGAAGAGCTTCCTTGGCCATTGATGCTGGGGAAGCAGAGGACGGCCCCATTCTGCAGGACAGCAGCATAACCCCCTAATTTCTGTGCCATTCAGTGGTCCAAGCTCCTGGTGATGTCAATTTCCATATTTCAAGGTGGTTTTGGTCCCAGGCACAAGAGTTCAGTGGAGTTCACCTTTGACCCTGCACTTTACTCAGAATGATTTAATTCTGGAATTAAGGAATGTGACAAATTCCCACTTAAGGAGGAAGGGAATGTTGCTGTCCCTCCCCAGCTCTGCAGCCCTACCTGGTGTCTCTTGCCATCAGCCAGGAATGCAGGGCCGGCTCTGCCGGACAGAAGGGGAAGGATGCTCCGTGCCATCCCAACCCCTCTCCTGCCATCCAGAGGCACCAGCCCCGCAGAGATTTGGGGAATCACTGCTGCCCCGAGCTGGATGTGTCCCCAGGGCTTAATTTGTCCCGCCCTCTCTGGGAAAGAGATCCCTCAAAACACCTACGTCAGAGCTCCACTTCCTCGGAGCTATTTATGTTGGGAATTTTTTGCTACAGAGGAAGTGACTTTTGTTAGAAGCCCCAAATGAACAATTGTGCAAATGTCCCATCATTTCCTCCTGGTTAGAAACACTCCTTCCCTGCAGAATGTCCCCTTCTCCGACTGCTTTCCCTCTCCCGACGGGTTTCTACCATTCTTCGTTTCTCTTACTTGAGGGGTCACGGTCCCTCCAGCAGCAGAGGGGTGCTGGTGGTGCTGGTGGCACTGCAATGCTGGCGGTGCTGGTGGTGCTGGAGAGGCAGCTGGCTGCTTGTCAGAAGGAACCATGCCAGGGGGATTTTTGGGATCACAGCCGTGATGGCCACGATCCCTTTGGGGGAACAGTGTTCTAGAAACCAGAAGGGAGGAGGAAAGCCATGCTCCAATGTGCTCCCTGCAGAGCATCTCTCCCACAGCGTCCTTGGCACTGCCCCTGCTCCCTTCTCCTGCAGGAATACAGTGCGGGAGGGTGATCTCGTGGATGTTTATTGATCTGGTGGCTCAAGGAAACCCTCAGCCACTGCCCCATGGTCCTCCATCATTGCAGTTGAAGGGTTCAAGTGGCTCAGAGCCCCCATGTCCCTGGTGTCATCATTGCTGCAGGCAGTGTTTTCTTCTGACTCCTCGAAGACCTTCTGGAGGGAGTTCCTGAGGGACTCCATGGAGCAGTGCCTCCAGCTCTTTGTTACCGAGAAGTAGATGTAGGGGTTGATGCTGCTGTGGATGCAGGCGAACAGGAAAACGACCTGGGAGGACACAGTGGTGTAGCCGAGCTGCTGCAGGAAATTGCAGACACTGATGGGGAGAGTGAGGAGCACAATGAGGAAGACAATGATGTCGAGCCTCTTGAGTCGCTGCTGCTGGCAGCTACCCTTGAAATGCATGAAGAGGATTGCACAGGAAATGACCACGGATGGAGCAAAGACGAGCAAGCTGAGGATGTACAGGGAGATGAGAGCCACCCGGCAGTGCTCGTGTTCCTGTGACTGGCACAGGGAGGTCACCGCGGAAATGGCAGCAATGACAGTGATGGACAGGGCCCAGAGCAGGGCACTCACCACCACCCATGACAGGTCCTGGGGAAGGTAGCAGAAGTACCCACGTGGGCAGAGGATGGACCTGCACCTCTCGATGCTGATGGCTGTCAGCCGGTACAGCCCTACGTTGTAGAACAACACGAACAGGAGGAAAAGGAATTTCGTGTATGCTGGGGGCATGATGGCAGAGCAGGACAAATCCTCCAGCAGGAAGAGCAGGGTGGCGGGGACCATGAAGATGAGGAAGAGGAAGTTGATGATGGCCAGGTCAAGGATGTAGGCAGAGATGGGTTTCATGGTGTCCCTCTTGATGTGAAAGCCAAGGAGCCAGATGACAGCCGTGTTCCCGGCCAGCCCACAGAGGCAGATGAGCAGCGTGAGACTCTGTATGGCCACGTTGGTGACATCTGTCTCACACAGATCGGCTCCTTCGGTGGGTGAGGCAGAAGGTGGGGACACGGAGCTCAGCTCCATGGATGGACGCTGGGCAGGCGGTGGGATGTGGCCCCGGCTGTGGTCAGAGTGGATGGGCAGTCAGTGCTTGGAGAATCCAGGGATGGAGCAAGCGGCTCCTCAGCAGCTCCCTGCAGTGGGAAGGATTCGGTGGAGAGAAGTGAGATGTGCAGGGGAGGAGGGTGGTGGGAATGGTGGGGTGGGAGAGGGAGGTGGGAGGGTTGGAATCTTCATCAGGAGACTGATAAAGAACATAGAGAATAAACATTTTCAGTTCCCCAATGTTGCTGAAAGACCTACTGGTCAAAAAGATAAAAGAATTTAAATGTGTGCACACAGGGCAAGAAATGAGGCTGGAGCCAGTGGAGAAAGAGATCAGGAGGCCTGCACTGGTTCTGGGGCAAGTTCTGTAAAAAGAAGCAACAGCGCACACCCAGAAGAATAGTTCAAGGCAAGGTCACCTTTAATACTGAAGCATTCAGTGAATGCCACCACCAGAGGCCCCTCTTAATGAATCTGCAGGACCATCAAATGACTTCCAGTAGGAGTTGAATGCATGGAAATTAGTTCTAAGAAGCGGATTTTTGTGTATTAGATAAGAAACAGATTTTAATGACGATGTGTGTTTATAATGGATAAAACCCTGCTGTAAAGTCTCCCTCCACACACAGAACAAGGAGAGATCCTTCTGTGTGTCCTGCACAGGTAAAGAATTGCTGCTTCCTCACGCTAACCATTGTGTTAGAAAGTTTATTCCGGCCCATTTTGGTGTTAAGATGCAGAATTTAAGAGCAGGGCAGAGGAGGGAGGATCTGGGGAGGGCACTGGGGTCACCGGGAGAGGGTGGCAGGAACAGAGCAGCTGCAGGAGGAGAGGAAGGTGGGGCAGGGAGGAAGGACCTGTTCACTGTGGGGCAGCAGCAGGCACAGGGGGTCTGTCCCGATCAGCGGCGCTTCCTGGCACCCCTTGCTCCTTTGGGATCCATATCCTAAAGCAGCTCCTCCCAGGGCAGTAACACGAAGGAGAAAGTGCCCAGATCACCAGGAGGTGCCCACTGCTGTCCCACCAGCTCCTCTCCGTGCCCTGTGCTGGTGTGGGTCCCCAAGGATTGGTGGGTCATAGGGCAGTCGGAAATGCTTTTACAACTTTGGCTACGAATTACTGATCTTTTTTTTCCCTCCAGGAAGTGCCTTGAGGCAAAAGCTCCATTTTGTGATTGGCTCCTCATTTGCTCGTGATTAGAAACACTTGTTCCCTGCAAGATGTCCCATTCTTTAATTGCCCTCCCTGTCCTGACAGGTTTCTACCATTCCTCGTTTCACTTCCCTGGAGGGTCATGGTCCCTCCAGGAGCAGAGGGATGCTGGTGGGGCTGGAATGCTGGCAGTACTGGCGGTGCTGGTGAGGCAGCTGGCTGCTTGTCAGAAGCAACTCCCATTCTGGGAAGAGACCCGGGATCATTACCAGTACCTCCCCTGGGCCTCATAAAAGCACAGGTGAGCTAAGAATTCCCATTTTTGTCATTCTGCTGCAGGCTCCCACAGCCCAAGGGAAGGACAGCAATCAGCTGCTTGCAGCCAGGTTATCAGCACTGAGAGCCCACACCACTTACTGCTCATCCCTTTGATGATGCAATGAAAGCTACTGGAGACCAGATTTGAAGGTGCTGTGATCCCCTTTCCACCCCTTCACCAGAGCTCATCCTCCTCCTCCTCAGACTTTGTTTTTACCTGATCCCCCACCCCTTTGCCAGCAGGGACACCTTCCACCAGACCAGGTTGCTGCAAGCCCCATCCAGCCTGGGCTGGAACACTTCCAGGGATGGGGCTGCCAGAGCATCCCTGGGAACCTGTGCCAGGGCCTCTCCACCCTCACAGGGAAGGATTTCTCCCTCATATCCAATCTGAACCCACCCTCTGGCAGCGGGAAGCCATTTCCCTTTGTCCTGTCACTCCAGGCCCTTGTCCAAAGTCCCTCTCTGCCTCTCCTGGAGCCCCTTTAGCTCATGGATCACGAACTGTTTGCCCTTGAAAGGATTGGCCTGGTGAGGGGATGTGAGATTCCATAGCTGGGGACACAAACGCGGTGTCAGCAAGGAGGAGAGGTGACAGTTCTGCTCCCAGGGTCACCACACACACCAGTTTCCAGCAGGAGCATCCCAGCTCCCAGACACATGTTAGCATGGGGAGGAATCCCCTCACTGCAGCTTTCTAGGAATTCCATGGAATTCTCTTTAGGCTGCTGTCTGACTCCCCAGGGAGTGTAGGAGATGACTCAGATGAAACCTCAAACTTTCTAAGGGTGGTAGCCAAGAGAGCAGCAGAGATTTGCCTCTTCTCAGAAAAAATGCCATTCCTGAAATCCTAACTCATCCCTCTGCTGTGTGCCTGTGCTCCAGCTCACACACAGAATTTATTATTGCATGAATCCTCCTGGAAAGGAAACGGCATGGTAAAGGGCAAGTAGCACTGAAATTGTGGTATACAAGTGGCAAAACTAGGTTTGAACCAGAAATCAAAGTTTAGCAGCACATTTCTAGTGCAAGGTCCTAAGGATCCAGCCCAGGAATGAGAGGGGGCAAGTTCAGGCAGTTCAAAGACAAGATTTTGGGATTGAGGTTGCTTTAAAACGGAAGAGGAAGCTGACATGGAGACAAACTGCTTTTCCCATGGGTCTCGCTGCTGAGGCTCTCTCCTGTTCCTCATCTCCTGGACAAAGGCAAGAGCAGATGAGAACCAGAGCCCTGACCCCGTCAAAGGCTCTGAAATTGTTCCCTGTTTGTGAGAGCCCTGGAGAACAGGAGCCAGCACGTGGCATTTGAGTAAAACCTTATAAAATGAAGGCCTTGTTGCCTTTGTAACATTATGGCTCAGGCCTGTTACTTTGGCTAGAGAAGGACTGTGAGAAACGTCTGTGAGAAGAAAAACAATTAGTGTTTACCCATGAAAATGTAGTATCAAGAGAAGCAAAAAAGGTAAACGATAGAAGGAGAAAAACAGCAACATATCTGCACCTGTTATTTTTCTGAATGCTTGAATGCTTATGCCATAGGTAGCCAATGGTAGCAAATTGAAGTTAATAGTAGCCAATGAGTCTATTGCAGTAGTTTAGCAGCCAGTGAATATGTAACACGAATGATAACATACAAAAGGAGTAGAAAAGAGGCTGCTTTGTTTAATAAACGGCTTTTTGGCCCTTGAAAGAGGCACTGTCTGTGTGTGTCTTGACCGCCCCATCAGCAACACCTGGTATCTCCTTCTCCTTTTGGGATCCATCTCCTAAAGCGGCTCCTCCCAGGTGTCCCGAACGAGTGCGCTTGAGATTGCTCCAAATATCACCAGCAAGGGTATGAGGAAAAGTCAGATTTAGGATTAAACTACAAAGCACAACAGATTCATTGGCAAGATTCACTCTGCTTACAAAGGGCAACTGAGGCACAACAGGGAAAGCAAGCAACAACAAAACCAAACAAAATCCAGGCAATCAAACCAGAAATGAATTGAAACTGCCTGGGGGGTGTGTCTGTGTGTAAAGACAGTGTAAACAATGATGGAAAGGAATGCGGCCTAAAGCTTAACAGCACTTAAACTTAACAGTGCTTTACGCTAACTTATTCCTTAATTTATATCTTAACCGTAACAATCTACAGAGAAATAACACTTAACAGCACTTATAACTAAATTATAGCTCAAACTGAACTTCCAGACTTGCTATAGCACGTGTGCAGAGGGTGTGCACGCAGACAAATTGTCAGTGCAAGGTAAGGTACCTGTGGAGAAATTCCCCTCCGAGGTCAGTGAAAATCCTCACTTGGGATGCGTTTGCATCTCCCGACGGGCGAAGGATCGCGCCTCGAGGAGTGAGGGTGTGGGCCCAGGACACGCTGCGGCTCGGCGATCCCCCAGCTGTAGCAAAGCCGAGGCTCTGCTGGCTCTGGGAGGCGTCCCCCTCAGAGGACACTGCTGGTGGCAGCCGCTGCAGCCCAGGAGAGCTCAGCGGGCCCCGCTCTGGGCGCTGCTCACAGGGGAACCATCGCCCCCGCCCTGCGCCCCGGGAGCCGCCAGCGCCCCGTGCCCGCCGTGCCCGGAGCTGCCCCGCCGGGGAAAGGGCGCGCAGAGCGGGCAGAGAGCGGGGATCGGGCTTGCTGCTCCTTTTCCCTTTGTTACTTGTGGCTGCCGCTGCTGCGGTTTGTTCGCCTTGTTACACACACACACGCCAGTGAAGGACTGCGATTCCTTGTCCCGTGCCTTTGCCTGAAAGCCCCTTCATTTCAAAGTGATAATAATTTGGAGGGAAGGGGGTCACATTCTCCATTCCAAGGGAGATTCTCGCCTTCCTCGGCAGACACCTGTCTTTCAAAGCAAGACAGCTCCTTCTGCACTTGCCTTGGGAAACACTCCCTGGCTGAGTTGTTCTTCCCTGGACAAGAGGTTGTACCTCGGAAAGTTTCTCCTTTCCAATGGACAGGAAAACGGGAGACAGGGAGAGAAAAATCCTCCCAGATGTGGAAGTTGCTCTGCTCTGTTAATGATTAACAACGCTGTTAAGAAATGCTCTTTAAGATGTTTAACTTCAAGTGTGTCTCCAAAGCCTGACTCAGCACCCATGGCTTTCACTCTCACTCCCCTTTCCAGAACCAGTGGAACATTGGTTTCCCCTGGATCTGAGGCCGTGGGAAAAGGAGGGACAACTTCCCCCCGAGTGAGAGATGTGGCCGCTGCCCAGGTCTCTCCCAGGAGGGATGAGGAGCTCTTGGCACTGTCAACATCATCCCAACCACAGCAGGCAGCAGCCTTAGGAAGGGCTCTGGTATGAGACAGGTACCTGCCCTCCTCAGCCAAGCCAGAGGCTTTAGAGTGGGAAAAAATAAGGAAATGAGCCATTTTGGACACTGTTCACCAGGGACAGGCTCTGCAGCAAAGCCCAGATACTATTCATTCCCCAAATTCTGGGGTCAGAG
Source organism: Lycocorax pyrrhopterus obiensis (assembly GCA_014706295.1). Lineage (NCBI taxonomy): Eukaryota > Metazoa > Chordata > Aves > Passeriformes > Paradisaeidae > Lycocorax > Lycocorax pyrrhopterus. Next base: position 1,399,802 of record JACSVZ010000007.1, read on the forward strand.
TTACCACGCTGGAATGAAACCAAAGAAATAAATGCCAATTAAATGTAGGGGTAGTACCAAATTACAAAGATCAGCACAGCCTGGATTGGGGCTGAAGCTGCTGTGCAGAGTCGCTGTTCAGCTCCTCCTGAGGGTGGCCAGGTTCAGCATGGAGGTGCTGAAGGGCTTCCTTGGCCATTGATGCTGGGGAAGCAGAGGACGGGCCCATTCTGCAGGACAGCAGCATAACCCCCTAATTTCTGTGCCATTCAGTGGTCCAAGCTCCTGGTGATGTCAATTTCCATATTTCAAGCTGGTTTTGGTCCCAGGCACAAGAGTTCAGTGGAGTTCACCTTTGACCCTGCACTTTACTCAGAATGATGTAATTCTGGAATTAAGGAATGTGACAAATTCCCACTTAAGGAGGAAGGGAATGTTGCTGTCCCTCCCCAGCTCTGCAGCCCTACCTGGTGTCTCTTGCCATCAGCCGGGAATGCAGGGCCGGCTCTGCCGGACAGAAGGGGAAGGATGCTCCGTGCCATCCCAACCCCTCTCCTGCCATCCAGAGGCACCAGCCCCGCAGGGATTTGGGGAATCACCACTGCCCTGTGCTGGGTGTGTCCCTAGGGCTGAACCTGTCCCACCCTCTCTGGGAAAGAGAACCCTCAAAACACCATGGAACTCATGTGCTGAGCCAAAGGAGAAGGAGTTTATTCCCTGGGGCCCAAGCAATGAGGGTCATTCCATGGGGAATAGAGCCAGGGAACAGGACTGAGCCCGGCTACACTGCTTGGAGCCACGTGGAGCCAGGAGGGAGGAGGAAATCCATGCTCCAGTGTGCTCCCTGCAGAGCATCCCTCAAAAGTTGCCCGTGGCACTGCTCTGCTCCCTTCTCCTGCAGGAATACAACATGGGATGGTGACACCATGGATATTTCTTGATCAGGTGACTCAAGGAATCCCTCAGTCACTGTCCCGGGTTCCTTCAGCAGCACAGGGGAAGGAATCAACGGGCTCAGAGTCACTGTGTCCCTGGTGTCATCATTGCTGCTGGGAGTATTTCTTTCTGGCTCCTCAAAAATACTCGAGGGCCTCCCTGAGGGAACCCAAGGAGCAGGGCCTCTTGTACATCCCTACCAAGAAGTAGATGAAGGGTTTGATGGTGCTGTTGATGCAGGCGAGCAGGAAAACAACGTGGGAGGACACAACGATGTAGCCGAGCTGCTGCAGGAAATTCAAGAGGCTCAGGAGGAGAGTGAAGAGCACAACGAGGAAGACAACGATGTTGATCCTCTCGGGTTGCTGCTGCTGGGAGCCGAACGTGGCCTTAATGATGTCGATTGTGTGGGAAATGAGCACGGGTGCAGCAACGAGGAGCAGGATGACGGCGAACACAGAGGTGAAACTCGCCCGGCAGTGCTCCTGCTCGTGTGCTGGGCACAGCAATGTCACTGTGGGAATGACAGTGATGAGAGTGAAGAAGGCCCAGAACAGGGCAAACACCAGCATCCACAACAGGCGCTTGGGAAGGTCACAGTGGCAGCAGAACTCGCAGAGGGGGATGTTTAGGAATATCAGCCAGAACAGCCCCCAGTAGTAGGAGACCACTGACAGCTGGAAAAGGAAGCTCATGTACACAGGGGGCATGATAGGAGAGCAGGACACATCCTCCACCAGGAAGAGCAGGGAGGAGGGGAGCGTGAAGAGGAGGGAGAGGAAGTCGGTGACAGCCAGGCCAAAGATGAAGAAAGCAACATCTTTCAAGTTGAGGAGCGGGAGGACAGCCCCATTCCCAGCCAGCCCACAGAGGCAGATGAGCAGTGTCACACTGTGTATGGCCACGTTGCTGACATCTGTCTCACACAGATCGGCTCCTTCGGTGGGTGAGGTGGGAGCTGGGGACACGGAGCTCAGCTCCATGGATGGACGCTGGGCAGGCGGTGGGATGTGGCCCCAGCTGTGGTCAGAGTGGATGGGCAGTCAGTGCTTGGAGAATCCAGGGATGGAGCAAGCGGCTCCTCAGCAGCTCCCTGCAGCGGGAAGGATTCGGTGGAGAGAAGTGAGATGTGCAGGGGAGGAGGGCGGTGGGAATGGTGGGGTGGGAGAGGGAGGTGGGAGGGTTGGGCTCTTCAGATGGGGATTGGTAAATAAAATAGAGAATAAACATTTTCAGACCCCCGATGTTGCTGAAAGACCAACTAGTCAAAAAGATAGAAAGATTTAAATGTATGCTCACAGGGCAAGAAATGAGGCTGGAGCCAGTGGGGAAACAGTTCAGGAGGCCTGCAGTGGTTCTGGGGTAAGTTCTGTAACAAGAAGCAACAGCGCACACCCAGAAAAATAGTTCAAGGCAAGGTCACCTTTAATACTGAAGCATTCAGTGAATATGACCAGCAGAGACCCCTCTTAATGAATCCGCAGGACCATCAAAAGATTTCCAGTAGGAGGTGGATGCATGGAAATTAGTTCTAGGAAAGTGATTTTTGTGTATTAGATAAGAAACAGATTTTAATGACAATGTGTGTTTATAATGGATAAAAACCCTGCTGTAAAGTCTCCCCCCACACACAGAACAAGGAGAGATCCTCCTGTGTGTCCTGCACAAGTAAAGAATTCCTGCTTCCTCCTGCTTCCCATTGTGTTAGAAAGTTTATTCCGGCCCATTTTGGTATCAAGGTGCAGAACTGAAGAGCAGGGCAGAGTAGGGAGGATCTGGGGAGGGCACTGGGGTCACCGGGAGAGGGTGGCAGGAACAGAGCAGCTGCAGGAGGAGAGGAAGGTGGGGCAGGGAGGAAGGAGAACATTCCACTGACCTGTTCACTGTGGGGCAGCAGCAGGCACAGGGGGTCTGTCCCGATCAGCGGCGCTTCCTGGCACCCCTTGCTCCTTTGGGATCCATATCCTAAAGCGGCTCCTCCCAGGGCAGTAACACGAAGGAGAAAGTGCCCAGATCACCAGGAGGTGCCCACTGCTGTCCCAGCAGCTCCTCTCCGTGCCCTGTCCTGGTGCGGCTTCCCAAGGCTCGGTGGAGTCACGGGGGAGTCGGAAATGGCAGCTTTGGCTCCGTCAGAGCTCCACTTCCTCAGAGTTACTTATCTTGATTTTTTTTTTTGTCAAGGAGGGAGTGGCTTTCCTCAAAAAAACTCCAAATGAAATATTTTGCAAATGGCTCCTCATTTCCTTTTGGTTAGAAACAGTCCACTTCCCTGCAGAATGTCCCATTCTCTGACTGCCTTCCCTCTCCCAACAGGTTTCTCCCATTCCTCATTTCTCTCCCTGAGGAGTCCTGGTCCCTCCAGTAGCAGAGGGATGCTGGTGGTGCTGGTGGCACTGGAATGCCGGCAGTACCGGCAGTGCTGGCAGTGCTGGTGAGGCAGCTGGCTACTTCTCAGAAGCAACTCCCATTCTGGGAAGAGCTCCAGGATCATTGCCAAAACCTCCCCCGGGCCCAAAGGAGCACACCTGAGACAAGGATTCCCATTTTTGTCATTCTAAATGAGTCTCACACAGCCCAAGGGAAGGACAGCAATCAGCTGCTTGCAGCCAGGTTATCAGCACTGAGAGCCCACACCACTTACTGCTCATCCCCTTGATGATGCAATGAAAGCTACTGGAGACCAGATTTTGGGGTGCTGTGATCCCCTTTCCAGCCCTTCACCAGAGCTCATCCTGCTCCTCCTCAGACTTGGGAGCACTTGTGGTTGTTTTTACGTGATCCCCTGCCCCTTTGCCAGCAGGGACACCTTCCACCTGTGGACACCGGAAAGCTTTAGCAGAGAGATTTTCTGGCTTTCTGCAGCATTTTGTGAGAGTTCTGTCTTTCCCATGCTAGTAAGACAAAACAATGTTATAGTTTTGTAAACTTCTTGCAGCTGCAGATTGTTTTAGAAAAATTGTTATGATTCTAACTAAAAAAACACTCAGACATGGGTGTCTTAGAACTTAACCAATCCCCTTAGGGGGTGGATGGCAAAAACCAATTACCTTATGCCACTTAATACACTTTGCAAACTAACATATAAAAGTCTTCTAAGAATTCATTAAATCATCATCCATTTATCCCTGAGCCTGGACTTCGTGTTGTTTCTCTACTCGTCCGTGAAGAAAACAGTGACATCCACCAGACCAGGTTGCTGCAAACCCCATCCAGCCTGGGCTGGAACACTTCCAGGGATGGGGCTGCCAGAGCATCCTTGGGAACCTGTGCCAGGGCCTGTCCACCCTCACAGGGAAGAATTTCTTCCCAATATTCCGTCTAACACTGTTCTCTGGCAGTGGGAAGCCATTTCCCCCTTTTCCTGTCCCTTCAGGCCCTTGTCCAAAGTGCCTCTCCTGTTCTTGGAGCCCCTTCAGGCACTGGACTGGGCTCTCAGGTCTCCGTGAAGCCTTCCCTTCTCCAGGCTGAACACCCCCAGCCCAGTGACCTCAGCAAAGCCACAGGGAGGTGGGTGATGCCCCGTGGAGCCCCTGGTGACAATCCCAGGTGTCACCCTGCTCCTGGAAGGGAGTGGCTGTGCTGAGGGCCACGGCCTCCCCCTGCCCTCGCAGCTGCGCCATCCGAGCCTGCTGAGGGAGAGGCCAAAGGCAGGGCAGAGGCCAAAGGCAGGGCAGAGGAAGAATTTCTGAAGGCACAAAACCACCAGCAAGGATATCAGTAAAAGGCAGATTTAATATTGAGCTACAGCACAACAAAGAACTGTCTGTGTGTGTGTGGGTGTGGGTGTGTGTGTGTGTTCAGGTGTGTGTGACAAAAGGCCAGTGAGGGTAAGGATAGAAAGGAAAACGGCCTCAAGGCTTAACAGCACTGTTATAAACGAGCCAATCAATATTATGATTAAAGAGAATTTATTAATAATCAAAGTATAAAATTCGGAAAGAGCCACGAAGCAGAACCAACGCCGAGCCAGGTGATTGGCGCTGGGTGAACTGAGTTCCGACCTCTATCGGTTCGAATCTCGCCTGTTCACCGCTGAGGTTTCTCTGAGGTGTCTTTTTATACTTTTTTTCTTCTTTGTTGATTTTATCTTTTCAATACAACAATATAATTTTCCTGTTTTTTTCACCACGCCTGACGACAGTTCCTGAAATCAGTAGTCGATTTTTGCTGTTGGAATCAGTTTCTGGTGAAAGTATATTATTGTTGCATATGCATACACGGAACGCACATCCTGGAACCGTATTTCTGTATATATACACACATCCTGGAGCTCTGCCAGACGAGGAAATCCCATGAAATGCTTATCTGTGGAATGCAATTGGAATGTACCTTGCCGGGGCTTATTCAGACAGAAATCCCTTGAACAGCACAATTCTGGTGGTCACCTGCTTGTGCTTTTTCTCAGCCTCAGCAAAATGCTGTAATCTTTAAAACTTTAGCACGAATTATTTTGTATCATATACTACAAGCACTGAAACTTAACAGTACTTAACTCATACCTTCAACTCGGCAATTCAACAGAGGAATAACACTTAACAGCATTTAACCCAATTTATGCCTTCCTGACCTGCCTTCCCTACAGGCCTGACTCACTCAGATGTCTCAGGTACTTAAACACCGGAGAGAGCAGCATTTGTGCCCCATCTGCCACAGCAGATGCACCCGTGTGTGCACACAGGCAGAGAGAGTCCGTGCAGGGTGCAAATCCATCCCCCTGTGGGGAATTCCCCTCGCAGGCAGTGCAAGGCTCTCTCTGGCTGCCTTTGCATCTCCTCACCGGGCCAAGGGCTGAGCCTCGAGCAGTGGGGGATCGGCCCAGGGCCCGTGGGCGTTCGGGGATCCCGCGAGGGCAGCAAACGGGAGAGTTCCCGGCTGGGAGAGGCCCCACTCCGAGGGAGGTTCGGGTCAGCGCTGCTGGGGCCCAGGAGAGCTCCAAGGGGCTCCTTTTGGGGCGCTGCTTGCAGGGCCCAAGAGATGGGCTTCAGTCACAACAACGTTTCACCCTGGCCACACTTTGGGACAGCAACTTGCTGTGCAAGTGTGAGAACGGGGATGTTGTGGCATTCAGGCAAGAAAAACAATGTCCAAGGGTGTTCCTGAAATCCCAGGAGGTCGTTGGACAGCAGCAGTTCCTGGGAGCAGACGGAGTTTCTGAGCAGCTCCAGAGGAGCTGAGCCCAGGGGCTGCTCCTCAAGGCCGAGGCCCAAGGAGCATTTCTCAGATCCCAGTGCGGCCTGGAAAGGGTGAGGGGATGCAGCAGCCCAGGGAGGGTGATCCTGTGGATATTTATTGATCAGGTGACTCAGGGAATCCCTCAGCCACTGTCCTGGGGTCCCTCAGCAGTGCAGTGGGAGGGATCAGCAGGCTCAGAGTGGAGTGTCCATGGCAGCATCATTGCTGCGGGCCGTGTTTTCCTCTGTCTCCTCAAAGACCCTCTGGAGGGACAGCCGGAGGGACCCCACGGAGCAGGGGCTCCAGCACCTCCCCACCAAGGAGTAGATGAAGGGTTTGATGGTGCTGTTGATGCAGGTGAGCAAGAAATCAACCTGGGACGACAGACCAGTGTAGCCAAACTGCTGCAGGACGTTCCAGAGGTTGAGGAGGAGAGTGAAGAGCACAATGAGGAAAATAATGATGTCTTGCTTCTTGGGTCGCTGCTGCTGGGAGCCGCACTTGGCCATAATGATGTTGATTATGCTGAAAATGACCATGGGTGCAGCAAAGAAGAGGAGGTACAGGACGTACACAGAGATGAGAGCCACCCAGCAGTGCTGCTGTTCATGTGCTGGACACAGCAGTGTCACCGTGGGAATGACAGTCATGAGAACGAAGAAGGCCCAGAACAGGGCAAACATCATAATCAACCACAGGCGCTTGGGAAGCTCACAGCGGCAGCAGAGCTTGCAGATGATTAAGTTGCAGACACCCAGGATACTCAATGACGGCAAGAACAGCCCCCAGTAGTAAGAGACCATGGACAGCTGGAGAAGGAAGCTCAGGTAAATCTGGGGCATGATAGGAGAGCAAGACACGTCCTCCACCAGGAAGAGCAGGGCAGAGGGGAGTGCGAAGAGGAGGAAGAGTAAGTCAGCAACAGCCAGGCCAAAGATGAAGAGAGCAAAGTCCTTCAAGGGGAGGACCCAGAGGAGAGCCCCGTTCCCGGCCAGCCCACAGAGGCAGATGAGCAGTGTCACACTGTGTATGGCCACGCTGGTGACATCTGTCTCACACAGATCGGCTCCTTCGGTGGGTGAGGTGGGAGCTGGGGACACGGAGCTCACCTCCATGGATGGACGCTGGGCAGGCGGTGGGATGTGGCCCCGGCTGTGGTCAGAGTGGATGGGCAGTCAGTGCTTGGAGAATCCAGGGATGGAGCAAGCGGCTCCTCAGCAGCTCCCTGCAGCGGGAAGGATTCGGTGGAGAGAAGTGAGATGTGCAGGGGAGGAGGGCGGTGGGAATGGTGGGGTGGGAGAGGGAGGTGGGAGGGTTGGGCTGTTTGGCAGGGGATTGATAAAGAACACAGAGAATAAACATTTTCAGCTTTCCTGCAGTTGCTGAAAGCCTAAGTGGCCAAAAAGATAAAAGTATGTAAAAGTGTGGACACAGGATGATAAACACGGCTGCAGGCAGTGCAGGAACAGATCAGGAGGCCTGCAGTGGTTCTGGGCAAGTTCTGTAACAAGGAGCAACAGCGCATGGCCAAAGGAAAAGTTCAAGGCAAGGTCACCTTTAATATGGCAGCACTCAGTGAATACAAGCACCAGAGACCCCTCTTGATGAACCTCCAGGATCATGAAAGGACTTCCAGGAGGAGATGGAAACACAGAAATCGATTCTAAGAGGGCGATGTTTATGTATCAGATAAGAAACAGGCTTAAATGACATTGTATGGTTCTTATGGATAAAACCCCTGTTGTAAAGCCTCACCACACTGTCAGAGACTGAAATATTATAGTTTATGACTTAAACTTTTCATGAAGGACTTTTAAAACTGCATTACAAAATCTGCAGAGAAGACTACCGCACCCTGAATGGGGCCCTGACTGAGGCCTTACACTGCTCCTGATGAAGATAAGATAAAGTAACAACTCAGGGCTGGGGACATTCACAGAGCACAAGCTTAACACCTCCAAGGTGGAGACCACAGCCCCAGGGCTATCAGCTGCCAGGCTCCCACAGACCCCCTGCACCAAAGGGTGGGAGGAGGAGAGGCTTTGGGTGTGTTGGAAAAGCCTCTGGTCAGAGGCGCAGTGACCGCCCATCCTCCACTGTGCAGAGGAGCCCAGCTGAGGGGTCCTCACCGGGGGGGGGAAGCTTATCCACAGCAGAAGGGGTGACATGGGCCAGCACAGGGGCCCCCCTCAAAGGAGTCCCCAGACCCTGCACCAGAGCACCAGAGATGATGCACCAGACCCTCAGTGTTGCAAGGGACAGTGTGTCAAGCCAGCCCCTGCAAGGGAGACACGAGGGCGTTCCCACCTGGCCCAAAGTGTATATTAATCCACGGGATTCTGTGCTCTGTGGCGTGTGGTGGTGTGGCCACGGTGGCAATGGGGGACCCTCACCACCAGAAGATGGAGGGGAGCAACGAGACGTTGTTGGGACCCTCGGATGGGCGATATGCTTCCACCTAACCCCTGTCACCTCTCCCTGTCCCCCCAACCCCCCACGCATTCTTCTTTTCCTCTTTCTTTCTTCCTTTCTTCCTTTCTTCCTTTCTTTCCTTTCTTTCTTTCTCTTTCTTTCTTTTTCTCTTTCCTTCTCTTTGCCTCTCTACTATTAAATAAAATACATCAATTTTTTGGCATCGGCATTTAAGCTCGTTCAGTTTTAATCTCGTTTCTGGGAAAGTTTTGAACCTTCTAAGTTCTTTCCAGTTTATGCACAGACACTTTGCTTTTCTGAGTTTAAACCGGATCGTAACACACACACAGAACAAGGAGAGGTCCTCCTGTGTGTCCTGCACAGGTAGAGAATTGCTGCTTCCTCATGCTTCCCATTGTGTTAGAAAGTTTGTTCTGGCTGATTTCGGTGTTAAGATACAGACAGAATGCACAGGAGAGGAGGGAGCACAAGGGGAGGGCACTGTGGTCATCTGGAGAGGGTGGCAGGAACAGAGCAGCTGCAGGAGGAGAGGAAGGTGGGGCAGGGAGGAAGGAGAACATTCCACTGACCTGTTCACTGTGGGGCAGCAGCAGGCACAGGGGGTCTGTCCCGATCAGCGGCGCTTCCTGGCACCCCTTGCTCCTTTGGGATCCATATCCTAAAGCGGCTCCTCCCAGGGCAGTAACACGAAGGAGAAAGTGCCCAGATCACCAGGAGGTGCCCACTGCTGTCCCACCAGCTCCCCTCCATGCCCTGTCCTGATGTTGGCTCCCCAAGGCCCGGTGCAGTCATGGGGGAGTCAGAAATGGCAGCTTTCCTTGTCAGAGCTCCACTTCCTCGGAGTTGTAGATCTTGAATTTTTTTTTTTTTTTGTCAAAGAGGAAGTGGCTTTCATCAAAACCCCCAAGTGAAATATTTTGCAAATGGCTCCTCATTTCCTTTGGTTAGAAACACTCCTTCCCTGCAGAATGTCCCATTCTCCGACTGCCTTCCCTCTCCCAACAGGTTTCTACCATTCCTCGTTTCTCTTCCCTGGGGGGTCCTGGTCCCTCCAGCAGCAGAGGGTGCTGGTGATTCTGGGGGCACTGCAATGCTGGCAGTGCTGGCTGTGCTGGTGAGGCAGCTGGCTGCTTCTCAAAAACAACTCCCAATCTGGGAAGGACTGCAAGATCATTGCCAACACCCTCCCCTTGGCCCCAGGAAGCACAGCTGAGACAAGAATTCCCATTTTTGTCATTCTACTGCAGGCTCCCACAGCCCAAGGGAAGGACAGCAATCAGCTGCTTGCAGCCAGGTTATCAGCACTGAGAGCCCACACCACTTACTGCTCATCCCCTTGATGATGCAATGAAAGCTACTGGAGACCAGATTTGAAGGTGCTGTGAATCCCCTTTCCACCCCTTCACCAGAGCTCATCCTCCTCCTCCTCAGACTTTGTTTTTACCTGATCCCCCACCCCTTTGCCAGCAGGGAACACCTTCCACCAGACCAGGTTGCTGCAAGCCCCATCCAGCCTGGGCTGGAACACTTCCAGGGATGGGGCTGCCAGAGCATCCCTGGGAACCTGTGCCAGGGCCTCTCCACCCTCACAGGGAAGGATTTCTCCCTCATATCCAATCTTGAACCCACCCTCTGGCAGCGGGAAGCCATTTCCCTTTGTCCTGTCACTCCAGGCCCTTGTCCAAAGTCCCTCTCTGCCTCTCCTGGAGCCCCTTTAGCTCATGGATCACGAACTGTTTGCCCTTGAAAGGATTGGCCTGGTGAGGGGATGTGAGATTCCATAGCTGGGGACACAAACGCGGTGTCAGCAAGGAGGAGAGGTGACAGTTCTGCTCCCAGGGGTCACCACACACACCAGTTTCCAGCAGGAGCATCCCAGCTCCCAGACACATGTTAGCATGGGGAGGAATCCCCTCACTGCAGCTTTCTAGGAATTCCATGGGAATCTCTTTAGGCTGCTGTCTGACTCCCCAGGGAGTGTAGGAGATGACTCAGATGAAACCTCAAACTTTCTAAGGGTGGTAGCCAAGAGAGCAGCAGAGATTTGCCTCTTCTCAGAAAAAATGCCATTCCTGAAATCCTAACTCATCCCTCTGCTGTGTGCCTGTGCTCCAGCTCACACACAGAATTTATTATTGCATGAATCCTCCTGGAAAGGAAACGGCATGGTAAAGGGCAAGTAGCACTGAAATTGTGGTATACAAGTGGCAAAACTAGGTTTGAACCAGAAATCAAAGTTTAGCAGCACATTTCTAGTGCAAGGTCCTAAGGATCCAGCCCAGGAATGAGAGGGGCAAGTTCCAGGCAGTTCAAAGACAAGATTTTGGATTGAGGTTGCTTTAAACGGAAGAGGAAGCTGACATGGAGACAAACTGCTTTTCCCATGGGTCTCGCTGCTGAGGCTCTCTCCTGTTCCTCATCTCCTGGACAAAGGCAAAGAGCAGATGAGAACCAGAGCCCTGACCCCGTCAAAGGCTCTGAAATTGTTCCCTGTTTGTGAGAGCCCTGGAGAACAGGAGCCAGCACGTGGCATTTGAGTAAAACCTTATAAAATGAAGGCCTTGTTGCCTTTGTAACATTATGGCTCAGGCCTGTTACTTTGGCTAGAGAAGGACTGTGAGAAACGTCTGTGAGAAGAAAAACAATTAGTGTTTACCCATGAAAATGTAGTATCAAGAGAAGCAAAAAAGGTAAACGATAGAAGGAGAAAAACAGCAACATATCTGCACCTGTTATTTTTCTGAATGCTTGAATGCTTATGCCATAGGTAGCCAATGGTAGCAAATTGAAGTTAATAGTAGCCAATGAGTCTATTGCAGTAGTTTAGCAGCCAGTGAATATGTAACACGAATGATAACATACAAAAGGAGTAGAAAAGAGGCTGCTTTGTTTAATAAACGGCTTTTTGGCCCTTGAAAGAGGCACTGTCTGTGTGTGTCTTGACCGCCCCATCAGCAACACCTGGTATCTCCTTCTCCTTTTGGGATCCATCTCCTAAAGCGGCTCCTCCCAGGTGTCCTGAACGAGTGCGCTTGAGATTGCTCCAAATATCACCAGCAAGGGTATGAGGAAAAGTCAGATTTAGGATTAAACTACAAAGCACAACAGATTCATTGGCAAGATTCACCCTGCTTACAAAGGGCAACTGAGGCACAACAGGGAAAGCAAGCAACAACAAAACCAAACAAATCCAGGCAATCAAACCAGAAATGAATTGAAACTGCCTGGGGGTGTGTGTGTCTCTGTGTGTAAAGGCAGTGTAAACAATGATGGAAAGGAATGCGGCCTAAAGCTTAACAGCACTTAAACTTAACAGTGCTTTACCTTAACTTATACCTTAATTTATATCTTAACCGTAACAATCTACAGAGAAATAACACTTAACAGCACTTATAACTAAATTATAGCTCAAACTGAACTTCCAGACTTGCTATAGCACGTGTGCAGAGGGTGTGCACGCAGACAAATTTTCAGTGCAAGGTAAGGTACCTGTGGAGAAATTCCCCTCCGAGGTCAGTGAAAATCCTCACTTGGGATGCGTTTGCATCTCCCGACGGGCGAAGGATCGCGCCTCGAGGAGTGAGGGTGTGGGCCCAGGACACGCTGCGGCTCGGCGATCCCCAGCTGTAGCAAAGCCGAGGCTCTGCTGGCTCTGGGAGGCGTCCCCCTCAGAGGACACTGCTGGTGGCAGCCGCTGCAGCCCAGGAGAGCTCAGCGGGCCCCGCTCTGGGCGCTGCTCACAGGGGAACCATCGCCCCCGCCCTGCGCCCCGGGAGCCGCCAGCGCCCCGTGCCCGCCGTGCCCGGAGCTGCCCCGCCGGGGAAAGGGCGCGCAGAGCGGGCAGAGAGCGGGGATCGGGCTTGCTGCTCCTTTTCCCTTTGTTACTTGTGGCTGCCGCTGCTGCGGTTTGTTCGCCTTGTTACACACACACACGCCAGTGAAGGACTGCGATTCCTTGTCCCGTGCCTTTGCCTGAAAGCCCCTTTGTGCCGGAGCTCGCAGCCTTCTGAGTTACAGATTATGATTTTTCTTTTTTATAGCAGAGCTCGAGCAGCACACACCAACCAGGAACAACCACTCCCACCGTGGCTCCTCCCAGGGTCTGATTTATAGGGCTTCTGCCCGCCCTACAGCTACAGCCGTTTGTAGGAGGTTAATGAGCACTTTAGGTTGAGGTGGCCTGAACTCTGTTTGAATAAGAATTGAGTTCAGGTGTTGAGTTTGGTCTTGAGTGCGAGCTTGGCTACTGCATACTATTAGGGTTTAAATACATTATACGACATCCCTGCATTTCAAAGTGATAATAATTCAGAGGGAAGGGGGTCACATTCTCCATTCCAAGGGAGATTCCCGCCTTCCTTGGCAGACACCTGTCTTTCAAAGCAAGACAGCTCCTTCTGCACTTGCCTTGGGAGACACTCCCTGGCTGAGTTGTTCTTTCCTGGACAAGAGGTTGTACCTCGGAAAGTTTCTCCTTTCCAATGGACAGGAAAACGGGAGACAGGGAGAGAAAACCCTCCCAGATGTGGGAGTTGCTCTGCTCTGTTAATGATTAACAACGCTGTTAAGAAATGCTTTTTAAGATGTTTCACCTCATGTGTGTCTCTAAAGCCTGACTCAGCACCCACAGCTTTCACTCTCACTTCCCATTCCAGAACCAGTGGAACCTTGGTTTCCCCTGGATTTGAGGCTGTGGGAAAAGGAGGGACAACTTCCCCCCGAGTAAGAGATGTGGCTGCTGCCCAGGTCTCTCCCAGCAGGGATGAGGAGCCCTTGGCACTGTCAACATCATCCCAACCATGGCAGGCAACAGCCTTAGGAAGGGCTCTGGTATGAGACAGGTACCTGCCCTCCTCAGACAAGCCAGAGGCTTTAGAGTGGGAAAAAATAAGGAAATGAGCCATTTTGGACACTGTTCACCAGGGACAGGCTCTGCAGCAAAGCCCAGATACTATTCATTCACCACATTCTGGGGTCAGAGTTACCACGCTGGAATGAAACCAAAGAAATAAATGCCAATTAAATGTAGGGGTAGTACCAAAATGACAAAGATCAGCACAGCCTGGATTGGGGCTGAAGCTGCTGTGCAGAGTCGCTGTTCAGCTCCTCCTGAGGGTGGCCAGGTTCAGCATGGAGGTGCTGAAGGGCTTCCTTGGCCATTGATGCTGGGGAAGCAGAGGACGGGCCCATTCTGCAGGACAGCAGCATAACCCCCTAATTTCTGTGCCATTCAATGGTCCAAGCTCCTGGTGATGTCAATTTCCATATTTCAAGGTGGTTTTGGTCCCAGGCACAAGAGTTCAGTGGAGTTCACCTTTGACCCTGCACTTTACTCAGAATGATGTAATTCTGGAATTAAGGAATGTGACAAATTCCCACTTAAGGAGGAAGGGAATGTTGCTGTCCCTCCCCAGCTCTGCAGCCCTACCTGGTGTCTCTTGCCATCAGCCGGGAATGCAGGGCCGGCTCTGCCGGACAGAAGGGGAAGGATGCTCCGTGCCATCCCAACCCCTCTCCTGCCATCCAGAGGCACCAGCCCCGCAGGGATTTGGGGAATCACCGCTGCCCTGTGCTGGGTGTGTCCCTAGGGCTGAACCTGTCCCACCCTCTCTGGGAAAGAGATCCCTCAAAACACCATGGAACTCATGTGCTGAGCCAAAGGAGAAGGAGTTTATTCCCTGGGGCCCAGGCAATGAGGGTCATTCCATGGGGAATAGAGCCAGGGAACAGGACTGAGCCCGGCTACACTGCTTGGAGCCACATGGAGCCAAGAGGGAGGAGGAAATCCATGCTCCAGTGTGCTCCCTGCAGAGCATCCCTCACACATGGCCCATGGCACTGCCCCTGCTCCCCTCTCCTGTAGGAATACACCGTGGGAGGGTGATCCCAGGGTTATTTATTGATCATTTGCTTCAAGGTATCCCTCAGTCACTGTCCTGAGGTCCTTCAGCAGCACAGCTGAAGGGATCAACGGGCTCAGAGTCACCGTGTCCCTGGTGTCATCATTGCTGCAGGCAGTGTTTCCTTCTGGCTCCTCAAAGACCCTCTGGAGGGCGAGCCGGAGGGACCCCAAGGAGCAGGGGCTCCAGCATCTCCCCACCAAGAAGTAGATGAAGGGTTTGATGGTGCTGGTGATGCAGGCGAGCAGGAAAACAACGTGGGAGGATACAATGATGTAACCGAGCTGCTGCAGGATATTCCAGAGGTTGAGGAGTAGAATGAAGAGCACAATGAGGAAGATAACGATGTCGCGCCGCTTGGGTTGCTCCTGCTGGGAGCCAAGCTTGGCTTTAACGATGTCGATTGTGCGGGTAATGAGCATGGGTGCAGCAAAGAGGAGCAGGATGATGGCAAACACGGAGATGAAACCAGTCCGGCAGTGCTCCTGCTCGTGTGATGGGCACAGCAATGTCACTGTGGGAATGGCAGTGATGACAGCAAAGAAGGCCCAGTATTGGACACTTTCAACCACCCACAAGACACGCAGGGAAGGCTGGCACCAGCAGAGCCTGCAGAGCTTTCTCATGTTGGTAATCGCACCAATGCGCGTCAGCCGGAACAGCCCCCAGTAGTAGGAGACCATGGACAGCTGGAAAAGGAAGCTCACGTACACAGGGGGCATGATAGGAGAGCAGGACACGTCCTCCACCAGGAAGAGCAGGGCGGAGGGGAGCGCGAAGAGGAGGAAGAGGAAATCGGCAACAGCCAGGTGAAAGATGCGGGCGACAGGGCCTTGTGGTGTGAGGAGCCAGAGCACAGCCCCGTTCCCAACCAGCCCACAGAGGCAGATGAGCGGCATGACACCGTGTATGGCCACGTTGGTGACATCTGTCTCACACAGATCGGCTCCTTCGGTGGGTGAGGTGGGAGGTGGGGACACGGAGCTCACCTCCATGGATGGACGCTGGGCAGGCGGTGGGATGTGGCCCCGGCTGTGGTCAGAGTGGATGGGCAGTCAGTGCTTGGAGAATCCAGGGATGGAGCAAGCGGCTCCTCAGCAGCTCCCTGCAGTGGGAAGGATTCGGTGGAGAGAAGTGAGATGTGCAGGGGAGGAGGGCGGTAGAAATGGTGGGGTGGGAGAGGGAGGTGGGAGGGTTGGGATGTTTGGCAGGGAATTGGTAAATAACACAGAGAATAAACATTTTCAGTTCCTCAATGTTGCTGAAAGACCTACTGGTCAAAAAGATAAAAGAATTTAAATGTGTGCACTCAGGGCAAGAAATGAGGCTGGAGCCAGGGGAGAAACAGATCAGGAGGCCTGCACTGGTTCTGGGGCAAGTTCTGTAACAAGAAGCAACAGTGCACACCCAGAAAAATAGTTCAAGGCAAGGTCACCTTTAATACTGAAGCATTCAGTGAATGCCACCACCAGAGGCCCCTCTTAATGAATCTGCAGGACCATCAAATGACTTCCAGTAGGAGTTGAATGCATGGAAATTAGTTCTAAGAAGCGGATTTTTGTGTATTAGATAAGAAACAGATTTTAATGACAATGTGTGTTTATAATGGATAAAACCCTGCTGTAAAGTCTCCCTCCACACACAGAACAAGGAGAGATCCTTCTGTGTGTCCTGCACAGGTAAAGAATTGCTGCTTCCTCACGCTAACCATTGTGTTAGAAAGTTTATTCCGGCCCATTTTGGTGTTAAGATGCAGAATTTAAGAGCAGGGCAGAGGAGGGAGGATCTGGGGAGGGCACTGGGGTCACCGGGAGAGGGTGGCAGGAACAGAGCAGCTGCAGGAGGAGAGGAAGGTGGGGCAGGGAGGAAGGAGAACATTCCACTGACCTGTTCACTGTGGGGCAGCAGCAGGCACAGGGGGTCCGTCCCGATCAGCGGCACTTCCTGGCACCCCTTGCTCCTTGGGATCCATATCCTAAAGTGGCTCCTCCCAGGGCAGTAACACGAAGGAGAAAGTGCCCAGATCACCAGGAAGTGCCCACTGCTGTCCCACCAGCTCCTCTCCGTGCCCTGTGCTGGTGTGGGTCCCCAAGGATTGGTGGGTCATAGGGCAGTCGGAAATGCTTTTACAACTTTGGCTACATCAGAGCTCCACTGCCTCGGAATTACTGATCTTTTTTTTCCTCCAGGAAGTGCCTTGAGGCAAAAGCTCCATTTTGTGATTGGCTCCTCATTTGCTCGTGATTAGAAACACTTGTTCCCTGCAAGATGTCCCATTCTTTAATTGCCCTCCCTGTCCTGACAGGTTTCTACCATTCCTCGTTTCACTTCCCTGGAGGGTCATGGTCCCTCCAGGAGCAGAGGGATGCTGGTGGGGCTGGAATGCTGGCAGTACTGGCGGTGCTGGTGAGGCAGCTGGCTGCTTGTCAGAAGCAACTCCCATTCTGGGAAGAGACCCGGGATCATTACCAGTACCTCCCCTGGGCCTCATAAAAGCACAGGTGAGCTAAGAATTCCCATTTTTGTCATTCTGCTGCAGGCTCCCACAGCCCAAGGGAAGGACAGCAATCAGCTGCTTGCAGCCAGGTTATCAGCACTGAGAGCCCACATCACTTACTGCTCATCCCCTTGATGATGCAATGAAAGCTACTGGAGACCAGATTTGAAGGTGCTGTGATCCCCTTTCCACCCCTTCACCAGAGCTCATCCTCCTCCTCCTCAGACTTTGTTTTTACCTGATCCCCCACCCCTTTGCCAGCAGGGACACCTTCCACCAGACCAGGTTGCTGCAAGCCCCATCCAGCCTGGGCTGGAACACTTCCAGGGATGGGGCTGCCAGAGCATCCCTGGGAACCTGTGCCAGGGCCTCTCCACCCTCACAGGGAAGGATTTCTCCCTCATATCCAATCTGAACCCACCCTCTGGCAGCGGGAAGCCATTTCCCTTTGTCCTGTCACTCCAGGCCCTTGTCCAAAGTCCCTCTCTGCCTCTCCTGGAGCCCCTTTAGCTCATGGATCACGAACTGTTTGCCCTTGAAAGGATTGGCCTGGTGAGGGGATGTGAGATTCCATAGCTGGGGACACAAACGCGGTGTCAGCAAGGAGGAGAGGTGACAGTTCTGCTCCCAGGGTCACCACGCACACCAGTGTCCAGCAGGAGCATCCCAGCTCCCAGACACATGTTAGCATGGGGAGGAATCCCCTCACTGCAGCTTTCTAGGAATTCCATGGAATTCTCTGTAGGCTGCTGTCTGACTCCCCAGGGAGTGTAGGAGATGACTCAGATGAAACCTCAAACTTTCTAAGGGTGGTAGCCAAGAGAGCAGCAGAGATTTGCCTCTTCTCAGAAAAAATGCCATTCCTGAAATCCTAACTCATCCCTCTGCTGTGTGCCTGTGCTCCAGCTCACACACAGAATTTATTATTGCATGAATCCTCCTGGAAAGGAAACGGCATGGTAAAGGGCAAGTAGCACTGAAATTGTGGTATACAAGTGGCAAAACTAGGTTTGAACCAGAAATCAAAGTTTAGCAGCACATTTCTAGTGCAAGGTCCTAAGGATCCAGCCCAGGAATGAGAGGGGGCAAGTTCAGGCAGTTCAAAGACAAGATTTTGGGACTGGGGTTGCTTTAAAACGGAAGAGGAAGCTGACATGGAGACAAACTGCTTTTCCCATGGGTCTCGCTGCTGAGGCTCTCTCCTGTTCCTCATCTCCTGGACAAAGGCAAGAGCAGATGAGAACCAGAGCCCTGACCCCGTCAAAGGCTCTGAAATTGTTCCCTGTTTGTGAGAGCCCTGGAGAACAGGAGCCAGCACGTGGCATTTGAGTAAAACCTTATAAAATGAAGGCCTTGTTGCCTTTGTAACATTATGGCTCAGGCCTGTTACTTTGGCTAGAGAAGGACTGTAAGAAACGTCTGTGAGAAGAAAAACAATTAGTGTTTACCCATGAAAATGTAGTATCAAGAGAAGCAAAAAAGGTAAACGATAGAAGGAGAAAAACAGCAACATATCTGCACCTGTTATTTTTCTGAATGCTTGAATGCTTATGCCATAGGTAGCCAATGGTAGCAAATTGAAGTTAATAGTAGCCAATGAGTCTATTGCAGTAGTTTAGCAGCCAGTGAATATGTAACACGAATGATAACATACAAAAGGAGTAGAAAAGAGGCTGCTTTGTTTAATAAACGGCTTTTTGGCCCTTGAAAGAGGCACTGTCTGTGTGTGTCTTGACCGCCCCATCAGCAACACCTGGTATCTCCTTCTCCTTTTGGGATCCATCTCCTAAAGCGGCTCCTCCCAGGTGTCCTGAACGAGTGCGCTTGAGATTGCTCCAAATATCACCAGCAAGGGTATGAGGAAAAGTCAGATTTAGGATTAAACTACAAAGCACAACAGATTCATTGGCAAGATTCACCCTGCTTACAAAGGGCAACTGAGGCACAACAGGGAAAGCAAGCAACAACAAAACCAAACAAAATCCAGGCAATCAAACCAGAAATGAATTGAAACTGCCTGGGGGTGTGTCTGTGTGTAAAGACAGTGTAAACAATGATGGAAAGGAATGCGGCCTAAAGCTTAACAGCACTTAAACTTAACAGTGCTTTACGCTAACTTATTCCTTAATTTATATCTTAACCGTAACAATCTACAGAGAAATAACACTTAACAGCACTTATAACTAAATTATAAGCTCAACTGAACTTCCAGACTTGCTATAGCACGTGTGCAGAGGGTGTGCACGCAGACAAATTGTCAGTGCAAGGTAAGGTACCTGTGGAGAAATTCCCCTCCGAGGTCAGTGAAAATCCTCACTTGGGATGCGTTTGCATCTCCCGACGGGCGAAGGATCGCGCCTCGAGGAGTGAGGGTGTGGGCCCAGGACACGCTGCGGCTCGGCGATCCCCCAGCTGTAGCAAAGCCGAGGCTCTGCTGGCTCTGGGAGGCGTCCCCCTCAGAGGACACTGCTGGTGGCAGCCGCTGCAGCCCAGGAGAGCTCAGCGGGCCCCGCTCTGGGCGCTGCTCACAGGGGAACCATCGCCCCCGCCCTGCGCCCCGGGAGCCGCCAGCGCCCCGTGCCCGCCGTGCCCGGAGCTGCCCCGCCGGGGAAAGGGCGCGCAGAGCGGGCAGAGAGCGGGGATCGGGCTTGCTGCTCCTTTTCCCTTTGTTACTTGTGGCTGCCGCTGCTGCGGTTTGTTCGCCTTGTTACACACACACACGCCAGTGAAGGACTGCGATTCCTTGTCCCGTGCCTTTGCCTGAAAGCCCCTTTGTGCCGGAGCTCGCAGCCTTCTGAGTTACAGATTATGATTTTTCTTTTTTATAGCAGAGCTCGAGCAGCACACACCAACCAGGAACAACCACCCCCACCGTGGCTCCTCCCAGGGTCTGATTTATAGGGCTTCTGCCCGCCCTACAGCTACAGCCGTTTGTAGGAGGTTAATGAGCACTTTAGGTTGAGGTGGCCTGAACTCTGTTTGAATAAGAATTGAGTTCAGGTGTTGAGTTTGGTCTTGAGTGCGAGCTTGGCTACTGCATACTTTTAGGGTTTAAATACATTATACGACATCCCTTCATTTCAAAGTGATAATAATTCGGAGGGAAGGGGGTCAGACTCTCCATTCCAAGGGAGATTCCCGCCTTCCTCGGCAGACACCTGTCTTTCAAAGGAGGACAGCTCCTTTCTACACTTGCCTTGGTAATCACTCCCTGGCTGAGTTGTTCTTTCCTGGACAAGAGGTTGTACCTCGGAAAGTTTCTCCTTTCCAATGGACAGGAAAATGGGAGACTGGGAGAGAAAAACCCTCCCAGATGTGGGAGTTGCTCTGCTCTGTTAATGATTAACAACTCTGTTAAGAAATGCTTTTTAAGATGTTTATCCTCACGTGTGTCTCCAAAGCCTGAATCACCCCCCACGGCCTTCACTCTCACCTCCTATTCCAGAAGCAGTGGAACATTGGTTTCCCCTGGATCTCTCCCAGGAGGGATGAGGAGCCCTTGGCACTGTCAACATCATCCCAACCACAGCAGGCAGCAGCCTTAGGAAGGGCTCTGGTATGAGACAGGTACCTGCCCTCCTCAGACAAGCCAGAGGCTTTAGAGTGGGAAAAAATAAGGAAATGAGCCATTTTGGACAATGTTGACCAGGGACAGGCTCTGCAGCAAAGCCCAGATATTATTTATTCCCCAAATTCTGGGGTCAGAGTTACCACGCTGGAATGAAACCAAAGAAATAAATGCCAATTAAATGTAGGGGTAGTACCAAAATGACAAAGATCAGCACAGCCTGGATTGTGGCTGAAGCTGCTGTGCAGAGTCGCTGTTCAGCTCCTCCTGAGGGTGGCCAGGTTCAGCATGGAGGTGCTGAAGGGCTTCCTTGGCCATTGATGCTGGGGAAGCAGAGGACGGCCCCATTCTGCAGGACAGCAGCATAACCCCCTAATTTCTGTGCCATTCAATGGTCCAAGCTCCTGGTGATGTCAATTTCCATATTTCAAGGTGGTTTTGGTCCCAGGCACAAGAGTTCAGTGGAGTTCACCTTTGACCCTGCACTTTACTCAGAATGATTTAATTCTGGAATTAAGGAATGTGACAAATTCCCACTTAAGGAGGAAGGGAATGTTGCTGTCCCTCCCCAGCTCTGCAGCCCTACCTGGTGTCTCTTGCCATCAGCCGGGAATGCAGGGCCGGCTCTGCCGGACAGAAGGGGAAGGATGCTCCGTGCCATCCCAACCCCTCTCCTGCCATCCAGAGGCACCAGCCCCGCAGGGATTTGGGGAATCACCACTGCCCTGTGCTGGGTGTGTCCCTAGGGCTGAACCTGTCCCACCCTCTCTGGGAAAGAGATCCCTCAAAACACCATGGAACTCATGTGCTGAGCCAAAGGAGAAGGAGTTTATTCCCTGGGGCCCAGGCAATGAAGGTCATTCCATGGGGAATAGAGCCAGGGAACAGGACTGACCCCGGCTACACTGCTTGGAGCCACGTGGAGCCAGGAGGGAGGAGGAAATCCATGCTCCAGTGTGCTCCCTGCAGAGCATCCCTCACACATGGCCTGTGGCACTGCCCCTGCTCCCTTCTCCTGCAGGAATACAGCGCGGGGGTGGGGGGGGAGGGGAGGGGGGCATGATCCTGTGGATATTTATTAATCCGGTGGCTCAAGAAAACCCTCAGCCACTGTCCTGGGGTCCTTCAGCAGCACAGGGGAAGGGATCAACAGGCTCAGACCGCTGTGTCCCTCTTGGTATCTTTGCTGCAGGCAGTTTTGTCTGTCTGCTCCTCAAAGACCCTCTGGAGGGAGAGCCGGAGGGACCCCAAGGAGCAGGGGCTCCAGCACCTCCCTGCCAAGAAGTAGATGAAGGGTTTGATGGTGCTGGTGATGCAGGCGAGCAGGAAAACAACGTGGGAGGATACAATGATGTAACCGAGCTGCTGCAGGATATTCCAGAGGTTGAGGAGTAGAATGAAGAGCACAATGAGGAAGATAACGATGTCGCGCCGCTTGGGTTGCTCCTGCTGGGAGCCAAGCTTGGCTTTAACGATGTCGATTGTGCGGGTAATGAGCATGGGTGCAGCAAAGAGGAGCAGGATGATGGCAGACACGGAGATGAAACCAGTCCGGCAGTGCTCCTGCTCGTGTGATGGGCACAGCAATGTCACTGTGGGAATGGCAGTGATGACAGCAAAGAAGGACCAGTATTGGACACTTTCAACCACCCGCAAGACACGCAGGGAAGGCTGGCACCAGCAGAGCCTGCAGAGCTTTCTCATGTTGGTAGTCGCACCAATGCGCGTCAGCCGGAACAGCCCCCAGTAGTAGGAGACCACGGACAGCTGGAGAAGGAAGCTCACGTACACAGGGGGCATGATAGGAGAGCAGGACACGTCCTCCACCAGGAAGAGCAGGGCGGAGGGGAGCGCGAAGAGGAGGAAGAGGAAGTCGGCAACAGCCAGGTGAAAGATGCGGGCGACGGGGCCTTGCGGTGTGAGGAGGCAGAGCACAGCCCCGTTCCCAACCAGCCCACAGAGGCAGATGAGCGGCATGACACCGTGTATGGCCACGTCGGTGACATCTGTCTCACACAGATCGGCTCCTTCGGTGGGTGAGGTGGGAGCTGGGGACACGGAGCTCACCTCCATGGATGGACGCTGGGCAGGCGGTGGGATGTGGCCCCGGCTGTGGTCAGAGTGGATGGGCAGTCAGTGCTTGGAGAATCCAGGGATGGAGCAAGCGGCTCCTCAGCAGCTCCCTGCAGCGGGAAGGATTCGGTGGAGAGAAGTGAGATGTGCAGGGGAGGAGGGTGGTAGAAATGGTGGGGTGGGAGAGGGAGGTGGGAGGGTTGGGCTGTTCAGCAGGCGAGTGATAAACAACACAAAGAATAAAAATTTTCAGCATCCCTGAATTTGCTCAAACTGGCCAAAAAGATAAAAGAATGCAAAAGTGTGGACTCAGGATGATAAACGTGGCTGGAGCCAGTGCAGGAACAGATCAGGAGGCCTGCAGTGGTTCTGGGCAAGTTCTGTAACAAGGAGCAACAGCGCATGGCCAAAGGAAAAGTTCAAGGCAAGGTCACCTTTAATATGGCAGCACTCAGTGAATACAAGCACCAGAGACCCCTCTTGATGAACCTCCAGGATCATGAAAGGACTTCCAGGAGGAGATGGAAACACGGAAATCGATTCTAAGAGGGCGATGTTTATGTATCAGATAAGAAACAGGCTTAAATGACATTGTATGGTTCTTATGGATAAAACCCCTGTTGTAAAGCCTCACCACACTGTCAGAGACTGAAATATTATAGTTTATGACTTAAACTTTTCATGAAGGACTTTTAAAACTGCATTACAAAATCTGCAGAGAAGACTACCGCACCCTGAACGGGGCCCTGACTGAGGCCTTACACTGCTCCTGATGAAGATAAGATAAAGTAACAACTCAGGGCTGGGGACATTCACAGAGCACAAGCTTAACACCTCCAAGGTGGAGACCACAGCCCCAGGGCTATCAGCTGCCAGGCTCCCACAGACCCCCTGCACCAAAGGGTGGGAGGAGGAGAGGCTTTGGGTGTGTTGGAAAAGCCTCTGGTCAGAGGCGCAGTGACCGCCCATCCTCCACTGTGCAGAGGAGCCCAGCTGAGGGGTCCTCACCGGGGGCGGGGGGGGGGGGAGAAGCTTATCCACAGCAGAAGGGGTGACATGGGCCAGCACAGGGGCCCCCCTCAAAGGAGTCCCCAGACCCTGCACCAGAGCACCAGAGATGATGCACCAGACCCTCAGTGTTGCAAGGGACAGTGTGTCAAGCCGGCCCCTGCAAGGGAGACACGAGGGCGTTCCCACCTGGCCCAAAGTGTATATTAATCCACGGGATTCTGTGCTCTGTGGCGTGTGGTGGTGTGGCCACGGTGGCAATGGGGGACCCTCACCACCAGAAGATGGAGGGGAGCAACGAGACGTTGTTGGGACCCTCGGATGGGCGATATGCTTCCACCTAACCCCTGTCACCTCTCCCTGTCCCCCCAACCCCCCACGCATTCTTTTTTTCCTCTTTCTTTCTTTCTTCCTTTCTTCCTTTCTTTGCTTTCTTTCTTTCTCTTTCTTTCTTTTTCTCTTTCCTTCTCTTTGCCTCTCTACTATTAAATAAAATACATCAATTTTTTGGCATCGGCATTTAAGCTCGTTCAGTTTTAATCTCGTTTCTGGGAAAGTTTTGAACCTTCTAAGTTCTTTCCAGTTTATGCACAGACACTTTGCTTTTCTGGGTTTAAACCGGATCGTAACACACACACAGAACAAGGAGAGGTCCTCCTGTGTGTCCTGCACAAGTAAAGAATTCCTGCTTCCTCATGCTTCCCATTGTGTTAGAAAGTTTGTTCTGGCTGATTTCGGTGTTAAGATACAGACAGGATGCACAGGAGAGGAGGGAGCACAAGGGGAGGGCACTGGGGTCACCGGGAGAGGGTGGCAGGAACAGAGCAGCTGCAGGAGGAGAGGAAGGTGGGGCAGGGAGGAAGGAGAACATTCCACTGACCTGTTCACTGTGGGGCAGCAGCAGGCACAGGGGGTCTGTCCCGATCAGCGGTGCTTCCTGGCACCCCTTGCTCCTTTGGGATCCATATCCTAAAGCGGCTCCTCCCAGGGCAGTAACACGAAGGAGAAAGTGCCCAGATCACCAGGAGGTGCCCACTGCTGTCCCAGCAGCTCCTCTCCGTGCCCTGTGCTGGTGTTGCTCCCCCAGGCTCGGTGCAGTCACGGGGGAGTCGGAAATTGCATCTTTGGCTTCATCAGAGCTCCACTTCCTCGGAGTCATTTATATTGAATTTCTTTTTTTTTTTTGTCAAAGAGGAAGTAGCTTTCCTCAAAACCTCCAAATGAAATATTTTGCAAATGGCTCCTCATTTCCTTTTGGTTAGAAACGCTCCTTGTCCCTGCAGAATGTCCCACTCTCCGACTGCCTTCTCTCGCCCTCCACCATTCCTCATTTCACTTCCCTGAGGGGTCATGGCCCCTCCAGCAGCACTGGAACACTGGCAGTGCTGGTGAGGCAGCTGACTGCTTCTCAGAAGCAACTCCCATTCCGGGAAGAGCTCCGGCATCATTGCCAAAACCTTCCTTGGCCCAAGGAAGCACAGCTCAGCTGTGCTATCCTATCCTATCCTATCCTATCCTATCCTATCCTATCCTATCCTATCCTATCCTATCCTATCCTATCCTATCCTATCCTATCCTATCCTATCCTATCCTATCCTATCCTATCCCTTTCCCATCCTCATGCCCGCTCCCCATCCCCACCCCGCGCTCCATGCTCGCCCCATCCCATCGCATCCCGCAGGTTTCCCAGACCGCAGCCGCTCCCCGCTCCGAGCTCTGCTGCCCTCCAGTGGGGACACTTGGGATCGCCGGCATCCAGACCCCCTCCAACCCCTTCTGACCCTCTCCTGACCCCTCCGAAATCGCCTCCAACACCCCAGACACTCCTTCTTCCTCCAGGAACACCTTTCCCCCCCCAACAGCCCCGATCCTTCCCTGCTCCACCCAGGACCCCGGCAGTGTCTCTGCTCCTCCTGGCTGTGGCGTTCTAGGACCCAGGAGGGAGGAGGAAAGCCCAGCTCCGATGTGCTCTGCAGGAGCACACAGGATGATAAACGTGGCTGGAGGCAGTGCAGGAACAGATCAGGAGGCCTGCAGTGGTTCTGGGCAAATTCTGTAACAAGAAGCAACAGCGCAGGGCCAAAGGAACAGTTCAAGGCAAGGTCACCTTTAATATGGCAGCACTCAGTGAATACGAGCACCAGAGACCCCTCTTGATGAACCTCCAGGATCATGAAAGGACTCCCAGGAGGAGGTGGATGCATGAAAATGAGTCCTAGGTATGGGATGTTTATGTATCAGATAATAAACACGCCTTAATGCCTCTGTGTGTTTATAATGGATAAACCCCTGATGTAAAGTCTCCCCACACGCACAGAACAAGGAGAGATCCTCCTGTGTGTCCTGTGCAGGTAAAGAATTCCTGCTTTCTCCTGCTTCATATTGTGTTAGAAAGTTTATTCCTGCCCCTTTTGGTATCACTTCCCATGCCCATTCCCACCCCTCTTCCCATCCCGTCCCATCCCATCCCGTCCCGTCCCGTCCCGTCCCATCCCATCCCGTCCCATCCCATCCCATCCCATCCCATCCCATCCCATCCCATCCCATCCCATCCCATCCCATCCCATCCCATCCCATCCCATCCCATCCCATCCCATCCCGCAGCTTTCCCGCCTGGCGGCCGCTCCCCACCTTGAAGCGCTGCCCCTCGGGCTCTGCTGCTCTCCAGTGCAGACATTTGGGATCGGCAGCATCCAGACCCTTCCTGACCCCTCCGGAGCCCTCGGACACGCTCAGACCCCCCCGGGGCCGCCTTCGCCCCCGACAGCCCCGCTCCTGCCCCGCTCCAGCCGGGACCAGGCACAGCTTTGCTGGGACTCTCGCAGAGCAGCCGGGGGATGCTGAGCCCCTGGGCCATCCTGTCCGTGCCGCCTGTGCCCGTGCCAGCCCAGCTCCGGGCACTCGGGATCACGGCTGCTCCAGGCAGCACAAGCCGTGGCTGTGTCCCCTCCCTCCACCCACATTCCCGGCTGGCAGCAGGAGCCAGAGGAAGCCGGGGAGCGCTGGCAGAGGGGGCCAAGGCAGCTCAGGCTTCACGGAGCTGTTTATTGACATCAGACTGCAGGGGGATGCAGGAACCATGCCAGGGGCATTTTAGGGATGACAGCCCTGTGGAGCACAATCCCTTTTGGGGGAACAGTGTTCTAGGAACGATGAGGGAGGAGGAAAGACATGCTCCAACAGGCTCCTTGCAGAGCATCCCTCCCACATTGCCCTTGGCACTGCCCCTGCTCCTTTCTCCCGTGGGATTACACCAGCACAGGGAGGGTGATCTCGTGGATGTTTATTGATCTGGTGGCTCAAGGAAACCCTCAGCCACTGTCCCAGGGTCCTTCAGCAGCGCTGGGGAAGGGATCAACAGGCTCAGATCACCGTGTCCATGGCAGCTCCATTGCTGCTGGGAGTATTTTTTTCTGGCTCCTCAAAGACTCTCTGGAGGGATTCCCTGAGGGACCCCACGGTACAGAGCGTCCAGCACCTCCCCACAGAGCAGGGCCTCCAGGAACTCCCCACTGAGAAGTAGATGAAGGGTTTGATGGTGCTGTTGATGCAGGTGAGCAGAAAAACAACCTGGGAGGACACAGCGGTGTAACCGAGCTGCTGCAGGATATTGCAGAGGCTGAGGAGGAGAGTGAAGAGCACAACGAGGAAGACAACGATGTGGAACCTCTTGGGTCGCTGCTGCTGGGAGCCGAACTTGGCCTTAATGATGTCGATTGTGCTGAAAATGACCATGGGTGCAGCAAAGATGAGCAGGATGGCGGCCAACACGGAGGTGAGAGCCACCCGGCAGCTCTCCTGCTCGTGTGATGGGCACAGCAGCATCACCGTGGGAATGAGAGTGAAGAGAGCAAAGAAGGCCCAGTATTGGGCAGTGTCAAGCAGCCACAAGACACGCAGGGGAGGGTGGCACCAGCAGAGCCAGCAGAGCTTTCTTATGTCGTTAATCACGCCGAGGCGCGCCAGCCGGAACAGCCCCCAGTAGTAGGAGACCACTGACAGCTGGAAAAGGAAGCTCACGTACACCTGGGGCATGACAGGAGAGCAGGACACGTCCTCCACCAGGAAGAGCAGGGCGGAGGGGACCGCGAGGAGGAGGAAGATGAAGTCGACAGCAGCCAGGTCAAAGATGCGGATATTGTAGACTTCCATTCTGAGGAGCCGGAGGACAGCCCCGTTCCCAACCAGCCCACAGAGGCCGATGAGCAGCGTGAGACTCTGTATGGCCACGTCGGTGACATCTATGTCACATGGATCATCTCCTTCGGTGGGTGATGTGGGAGGTGGGGACACGGAGCTCACCTCCATGGATGGACGCTGGGCAGGCGGTGGGATGTGGCCCCGGCTGTGGTCAGAGTGGACGGGCAGTCAGTGCTTGGAGAATCCAGGGATGGAGCAAGCGGCTCCTCAGCAGCTCCCTGCAGCGGGAAGGATTCGGTGGAGAGAAGTGAGATGTGCAGGGGAGGAGAGCGGTAGAAATGGTGGGGTGGGAGAGGGAGGTGGGAGGGTTGGGCTGTTTGGCAGGGGATTGATAAAGAACACAGAGAATAAACATTTTCAGCTTCCCTGCAGTTGCTGAAAGCCTAAGTGGCCAAAAAGATAAAACTATGTAAAACTGTGGACACAGGACGATAAACGCGGCTGCAGGCAGTGCAGAAACAGATCAGGAGGCCTGCAGTGGTTCTGGGCAAGTTCTGTAACAAGAAGCAACAGCGCATGGCCAAAGGAACAGTTCAAGGCAAGGTCACCTTTAATATGGCAGCACTCAGTGAATACGAGCACCAGAGACCCCTCTTGATGAACCTCCAGGATCATGAAAGGACTTCCAGGAGGAGGTGGATGCATGGAAATGAGTCCAAGGAAAGTGATGTTTATGTATTGGATAACAAACATGTTTTAATGACTATGTGTGGTTATAATGGATAAAAACTCCTGCCATAAAGTCTCACCACATTCAGAAACAGGGAGAGATCCTCCTGTGTGTCCTGTGCAGGTAAAGAATTCCTGCTTGCTAATGCTTTCCAGTGTGTAGGAAAGTTCATTCCGGCTGCTTTTGGTATCAATGAGCAGAAGGGAAGCTCAGGGCCGAGGAGGGAGGATCAGGGGAGGGCACTGAGGTCACCGGGAGAGGGTGGCAGGAACAGAGCAGCTGCAGGAGGAGAGGAAGGTGGGGCAGGGAGGAAGGAGAACATTCCACTGACCTGTTCACTGTGGGGCAGCAGCAGGCACAGGGGGTCTGTCCCGATCAGCGGCGCTTCCTGGTATCTCCTTCTCCTTTTGGGATCCATATCCTAAAGCGGCTCCTCCCAGGGCAGTAACACGAAGGAGAAAGTGCCCAGATCACCAGGAGGTGCCCACTGCTGTCCACCAGCTCCTCTCCGTGCCCTGTGCTGGTGTGGGTCCCCAAGGCTTGGTGGGGTCATAGGGCAGTCGGAAATGCTTTTACAACTTTGGCTACGTCAGAGCTCCACTGCCTCGGAATTACTGATCTTTTTTTTCCTCCAGGAAGTGCCTTGAGGCAAAAGCTCCATTTTGTGATTGGCTCCTCATTTGCTCGTGATTAGAAACACTTGTTCACTGCAAGATGTCCCATTCTTTAATTGCCCTCCCTGTCCTGACAGGTTTCTACCATTCCTCGTTCACTTCCCTGGAGGGTCATGGTCCCTCCAGGAGCAGAGGGATGCTGGTGGGGCTGGAATGCTGGCAGTACTGGCGGTGCTGGTGAGGCAGCTGGCTGCTTGTCAGAAGCAACTCCCATTCCGGGAAGAGATCCGGGATTCATTACCAGTACCTCCCCTGGGCCTCATAAAAGCACAGGTGAGCTAAGAATTCCCATTCTTGTCATTCTACTGCAGGCTCCCACAGCCCAAGGGAAGGACAGCAATCAAGCTGCTTTGCAGCCAGGTTATCAGCACTGAGAGCCCACATCACTTAACTGCCTCATCCCCTTGATGATGCAATGAAAGCTACTGGAGACCAGATTTGGGGGGTGCTGTGATCCCCTTTCCAGCCCTTCACCAGAGCTCATCCTGCTCCTCCTCAGTCTTGGGAGCACTTGTGGTTGTTTTTACCTGACCCCACCCCTCTGTGCAACCTGTGCCAGGGCCTCCCCACCCTCACAGGGAAGGATTTCTCCCTCATATCCAATCTGAACTCACCCTCTGGCAGTGGGAAGCCGTTTCCCTTTGTCCTGTCACTCCAGGCCCTTGTCCAAAAGTCCCTCTCTGCCTCTCCTGGAGCCCCTTTAGCTCATGGATCATGAACTGTTTGCCCTTGAAAGGATTGGCCTGGTGAGGGGATGTGAGATTCCATAGCTGGGGACACAAACGCGGTGTCAGCAAGGAGGAGAGGTGAACAGTTCTGCTCCCAGGGTCACCACACACAGCAGTTTTCCAGCAGGAGCATCCCAGCTCCCAGACACATGTCAGCCTGGGGAGGAATCCCCTCACTGCAGCTTTCTAGGAATTCCATGGAATTCTCTGTAGGCTGCTGTCTGACTCCCCAGGGAGTGTAGGAGATGACTCAGATGAAACCTCAAACTTTCTAAGGGTGGTAGCCCAAGAGAGCAGCAGAGATTTGCCTCTTCTCAGAAAAAATGCCATTCCTGAAATCCTAACTCATCCCTCTGCTGTGTGCCTGTGCTCCAGCTCACACACAGAATTTATTATTGCATGAATCCCCTGGAAACTGCGTGATGAAGGGCAAGTAGCACCTGAAATTGTGGTATACAAGTAGCAAAACTACGTTTGAACAAGAAATCAAAGGTTTTGTTGTGCAGGGTCCTAAAAATCCACCTCTGGAATGAGAAGGGGCAAGTTGAGCCCGTTCAAAGAGAAGATTTTGGGATTAGGGTTGCTTTAAATCGAAAAAGGAACTTGACACAGAGACAAAATGCTTTTCCCAAAAGGAATGAAGAGCTCTTGGAACTGTCAACAGACGGCTCATCCCAAACACAGCAGGCACCAGCCTTAGGAAGGGCTCTGGTATGAGACAGGTACCTGCCCTCCTCAGACAAGCCAGAGGCTTTAGAATGGTGACTGACACGGAGCTCCACCTCCATGGATGGACTGCTGGCAGGCGTGGGATTTGGCCCCGGCTTGTGGTCAGAGTGGATGGGCAGTCAGTGCTTGGAGAATCCAGGATGGAGCAAGCGCTCCTCAGCAGCTCCCTGCACGCGGAAAGATTCGTGGAGAGAAGTGAGATGTCAGGGGAGGAGCGGTGGATTAGATGGCTGGTGGAGAGGGAGTGGGAGGGTTGGGCTGTTCGGCAGGCGAGTGATAAACAACACAAAGAATAATAATTTTCAGCATCCCTGAATTTGCTCAACCTGGCCAAAAATAAAAGAATGCAAAAGTGTGGACTCAGGATGATAAACGTGGCTGAGCCATGTGCAGGAACAGATCAGGAGGCCTGCAGTGTTCTGGGAAGTTCTGTAACAAGGAGCAACAGCGCATGGCCAAAGGAAATTCAAGGCAAGGTCACCTAATATTGGCAGCACTCAGTGAATCAAGCACCAAGACCCTCTTGATGTAACCTCAGGATCATGAAAAGGACTTCCAGATAGGAGAAAACAAGAAATCGATTCTAAGAGGGCGATGTTTATGTATCAGATAGAAACAGGCTTAAATGACATTGTATGGTTCTTATGATAAAACCCCTGTTGTAAGCCTCAACCACACTGTCAAGACTGAAATATTATATTTATGACTAAACTTTCTAATGGGACTTTTAAACTGCATTACAAACTGCAAGAAGACTACCGCACCCTGAATGGGGCCCTGACTGAGGCTTAACTGCCCTATGAATATAAGATAAATAACAACTCAGGGCTGGGGACATTCACAGACACAAGCTTAAACACTCAAGGTGGAGACCAACAGCCAGGGCTATCAGCTGCCAGGCTCCCACAGACCGCCCTCACCAAAGGGTGGGAGAGGAGAGGCTTTGGGTGTGTTGGAAAAGCCTCTGGGTCAGGGCGCAGTGACCGCCCCATCCTCCACTGTGCAGAGGACCAGCTGAGGGGTCCACGGGCGGGGAGAAGCTTATCCACAGCAGAAGGGGTGACATGGCCAGACAGGGCCCCCTCAAGGAGTCCCCAGACCTGCACCAGGCACCAGAATGATGCACCAACCTCAGTGTTGCAAGGGACAGGTGTCAAGCCGGCCCCTGCAAGGGAGACACGAGGGCGTCCACTGGCCCAAAGTGTATATATCCACGGAGTTCTGTGCTTCTCTGTGGCGTGTGGTGGTGTGGCCACGTGCAATGGGGACCCTCACCACCAAGATGAGGGGACAACGAGACGTTGTTGGACCTCGGATGGGTGATATGCTTCCACCTAACCCCTGTCACTCTCCCTGTCCCCCAACCCCCCACGCATTCTTTTTTTCCTTCTTTCTTTCTTTCTTCTTTTCCTTTCTTCCTTTCTCTTCTTTCTCTCTT
Organism: Lycocorax pyrrhopterus obiensis; assembly: GCA_014706295.1. NCBI lineage: Eukaryota > Metazoa > Chordata > Aves > Passeriformes > Paradisaeidae > Lycocorax > Lycocorax pyrrhopterus. The sequence continues at coordinate 1,431,807 of JACSVZ010000007.1, forward strand.
TCTTTCTTTTTCTCTTTCCTTCTCTTTGCTCTCTACTATTAAATAAAATACATCAATTTTTTGGCATCGGCATTTAACTCGTTCAGTTTTAAATCTCGCGTTTCTGGGAAAGTTTGAACCTTCTAAGTTCTTTCCAGTTTATGCACAGACACTTTGCTTTTTCTGGTTTTAAACCGGATCGTAACACACAACCAGAAAAGGAGCCTCCTGTTTGTCCGCACAAATAAAGAATTCCTGCTTCTGCATGCTTCCCATGTTAGAAAGTTTGTTCTGGCTGAATTCGGTGTTAAGATACAGAACGGATGCACAGGAGAGAGGGAGCACAAGGGGAGGCACTGGGGTCACCGGGAGAGGGTGGCAGACACAGCAGCTGCAGGAGGAGAGGAAGGTGGGCAGGGAGGAAGGAGAACATTCCACTGACCTGTTCACTGTGGGGCAGCAGCAGGCACAGGGGGTCTGCCGATCAGCGGTGCTTCCTGGCACCTCCTTGCTCCTTTGGGATCCATATCCTAAAGCGGCTCCTCCCAGGCGTTAACACGAAGGAGAAAGTGCCCATACACCAGGAGGTGCCACTGCTGTCCACAGACTTCTCTCGTGCCCTGTGCTGTGTGTTGCTCCCCCAGGCCGGTGCAGTCACGGGGAGTCGGAATTGCATCTTTGGCTTCATCAGAGCTTCCACTCTCGGAGTCATTTAATTGAATTTCTTTTTTTTTTTTTGTCAAAGAGGAATAGCTTTCCTCCAAAACCCCAATGAAATATTTGCAAATGGCTCCTCATTTCCTTTTGGTTAGAAACGCTCTTGTCCCTAGCAGAATGTCCCTCTCCGACTCCTTCTCTCGCCTCCCCATTCTCATTTCACTCCCTGAGGGTCATGGCCCCTCCAGCAGCACTGGAAATCTGGCATTGCTGGTGAGGCAGCTGACGCTTCTCAGAAGCAACTCCCATTCCGGGAAGAGCTCCGGCATCATTGCCAAAACCTTCCTTGGCCCAAGGAAGCACAGCTCAGCTGTGCTCCTTCCTATCTAATCCTATCCTATCCCTATCCTATCCTATCTATCTCCTATCCTATCCTATCCTATCCTTATCCTATCCTATCCTATCCTATCCTACCTATCCTATTTACATCCTCCTTCCCATCTCATCCCCGCTCCCTCATCCCCACCTCCGCGCTCCATGCTCGCCCCATCCATCGCACCCGCAGGTTTCAGACCGCAGCCGCTCCCGCTCCGAGCTACTGCTGCTTCCAGTGGGGACACTTGGGATCGCCGGCATCCAGACCCCTCCAACCCCTTCTGACCCTCTCTGACCCTCCGAAATCGCCTCCAACACCCCCAGACACATCTTCTTCCTCCAGGAAACACCTTTCCCCCCCAACACCCGATCCTTCCCTGCTCCACCAGGACCCCGGCTAGTGTCTCTGCTCCTCCTGCTGTGGCGTCTAAACCCAGGAGGAGTAGGAAAGCCCAGCTCGATTGCTTCGACACACAAGGAATGATAAACGTGGCTGGAGGCAGTGCAGAACAGATCAGGAGCCTGCAGTGTTCTGGGCAAATTCTGTAACAAGAAGCAACAGCGCAGGGCCAAAGGAACATTCAAGGCAAGGCACCTTTAATATGGCACACTCAGTGAATACGGACACCAGAACCCCTCTTGATGAACTCCAGGATCATGAAAGGACTCCCAGGAGGAGGTGGATGCATGAAATGAGTCCTAGTATGGGATGTTTATGTATCAGATAATAAACAAGCTATAATGCCTCTGTGTGTTTATAATGGATAAACCTCCTGATGTAAAATCTTCTCCCACACGCACAGAACAAGAGAGATCCTCTCTGTGTGTCCTGTGCAGGTAAAGAATTCCTGCTTTCTCCTGCTTCATATTGTGTTAGAAAGTTTATTCCTGCCCCTTTTGGTATCACTTCCATGCCCATTCCACCCCTCTTCCATCCCGTCCACCATCCCTCCGTCCGCCCGTCCATCCCGTCCCGTCCCATCCCATCCATCCTCCATCCATCCCAGTCCCATCCCATCCCATCCATCATCCCACCATCCATCATCCCATCCCGCATCATCCCGCAGCTTTCTCGCCTGCGCCGCTCCCACCTTGAAGCGCTCCCCTCGGCTCTGCTGCTCTCCAGTGCAGACATTTGGGATCGGCAGCATCCAGATCCTCCTGACCCCTCCGGAGCCCTCGGACACGCTCAGACCCCCCGGGCGCCCTGCCCCAACAACCCCGCTCCTTGCCCGCTCAAGCCGGGACCAGGCAACAGCTTTGCTGGGACTCTCGCAGAGCAGGCCGGGATGCTGAGCCCCTGCCCATCCTGTCCGTGCCGCCTGTGCCCGTGCCAGCCCAGCTCCGGGCACTCTGGGATCACGGCTCTCCAGGCAGCACAAGCGTGGCTGTGTCCCCTCCCTCCACCCACATTCCCCGCTGGCAGCAGAGCAGAGGAAGCCGGGGAGCGCTGCAGAGGGGGCCAAGGCAGCTCAGGCTTCACGAGCTGTTAATGACATCAGACTGCAGGGGGATAGGAACCATGCCAGGGGCATTTTAGGGATGACAGCCCTGTGAGAGCACAATCCCTTTGGGAACAGTGTTCTAGAACGATAGAGGGAGGAGAAAGACATGCTCCAACAGGCTCCTTGCAGAGCATCCCTCCCACATTGCCCTGGCACGCCCCTGCTCCTTTCTCCGTGGGATTACACCAGCACAGGGAGGGTGATCTCTGTGGATGTTTATTGATCTGGTGGCTCAAGGAAACCCTCAGCCACTGTCCCAGGGTCCTTTCAGCAGCGCTGGGGAAGGGATCAACAGGCTCAGATCACCGTGTCCATGGCAGCTCCATTGCTGCTGGGAGTATTTTCTGCTCCTCAAAGACTCTCTGGAGGGATTCCCTGAGGGACCCCAGGTACAGAGCGTCACACCTCCCCACAGAGCAGGGCCTCAGGAACTCCCCACTGAGAAGTAGATGAAGGGTTTGATGGTGCTGTTGATGCAGGTGAGCAGAAAAACAACCTGGAGAGGACACAGCGGTGTAACCGATGCTGCAGGATATTTGGCTAGAGGCTAGGAGGAGAGTGAGAGCACAAAGAAGACAACGATGTCGGAACCTCTGGGTCGCTGCTGCTGGGAGCCGAACTTGGCCTTAATGATGTCGATTGTGCTGAAAATGACCATGGGTGCAGCAAAGAAGAGCAGGATGGCGGCAACACGAGGTGAGAGCCACCCGGCAGCTCTCCTGCTCGTGTGATGGCACAGCAGCATCACGTGGGAATGAGAGTGAAGAGAGCAAAGAAGGCCAGTATTGGCAGTGTCAAGCAGCCACAAGACACGCAGGGGAGGGTGGCACCAGCAGAGCCAGCAGAGCTTTCTATGTCGTTAATCACAACCCGAGGCGCGCCAGCCGGAACACCCCAGTAGTAGGAGACCATGACAGCTGGAAAAAGGAGCTCACGTACACCTGGGGCATGACAGGAGAGCAGACCGTCTCCACCAGGAAGAGCAGGCGGAGGGGACCGCGAGGAGGAGGAAGATGAAGTCGACAGCAGCCAGGTCAAAGTCGGATATTGTAGACTTCCCATTCTGAGGAGCCGGAGGACAGCCCCGTTCCCAACCAGCCCACAGAGGCCGATGAGCAGCGTAGAGACTCTGTATGGCCACGTCGGTGACATCTATGTCACATGGATCATTCTCCTCGGTGTGATGTGGAGGTGGGACACGGAGCTCACCTCCATGGATGGACGCTGGGCAAGGCGGTGGGATGTGCCCCGGCTGTGGTCAGAGTGAATGGGCATTCAGTGCTTGAGAATCCAGGGATGGAGCAAGCGCTCCTCAGCAGCTCCTGCAGCGGGAAGGATTCGGTGGAGAGAAGTGAGATGTGCAGGGGAAGAGCGGTAGAAATGGTGGGTGGGAGAGGAGGTGGGAGGGTATGGGTTTTGCAGGGATTGTAATAACACAGAGAATAAACATTTCAGTTCCCCAATAGTTGCTGAAAGACCTACTGGTCAAAAAATAAAAGGATTTAAATCTGTGCACACAGGGAAGAAATGAGGCTGGAGCCATGGAGAAACAGTTCAGAGCCTGCAGTGGTTCTGGGCAAGTTCTGTAACAAGAAGCAACATGCACACCGAAAATAGTTCAAGGCAAGGTACCTTTAATATGGAAGCAATTCAGTGAATGCACCACAAGAGCCCTCTTTAAGAATTCGACCATCAAAGACTTCAGTACAGATTGAATGCATGGAAATTAGTTCTAAGAAGCGATTTTTGTGTATTAGATAAGAAACAAGATTTTAAATGACAATGTGTGTTTATATATGGATAAAACCCTCGAATCTCCCCCACACACAGAACAAGGAGAGCTCCTCCGTGTCCTGCACAGGTAAAGAATTGCTGCTTCCTCATGCTAACCATTGTGTAGAAAGTTTACCATTCCAAGGGAGATTCCCGCCTTCCTCGGCAGACACCTGTCTTTCAAAGGAGGACAGCTCCTTTCTACACTTGCCTGGTAATCACTCCCTGGCTGAGTTGTTCTTCCTGGACAAGAGGTTGTACCTCGGAGTTTCTCCTTTCCAATGGACAGGAAAATGGGAGACTGGGAGAAAAAAACCCTCCAGATGTGGGAGTTGCTCTGCTCTGTTAATGATTAACAACTCTGTTAAGAAATGCTTTTTAAGATGTTTATCCTCACGTGTGTCTCCAAAGCCTGAATCACCCCCCACGGCCTTCACTCTCACCTCCTATTCCAGAAGCAGTGGAACATTGGTTTCCCCTGGATCTCTCCCAGGAGGGATGAGGAGCCCTTGGCACTGTCAACATCATCCCAACCACAGCAGGCAGCAGCCTTAGGAAGGGCTCTGGTATGAGACAGGTACCTGCCCTCCTCAGACAAGCCAGAGGCTTTAGAGTGGGAAAAAATAAGGAAATGAGCCATTTTGGACAATGTTGACCAGGGACAGGCTCTGCAGCAAAGCCCAGATATTATTTATTCCCCAAATTCTGGGGTCAGAGTTACCACGCTGGAATGAAACCAAAGAAATAAATGCCAATTAAATGTAGGGGTAGTACCAAAATGACAAAGACAAGCACAGCCTGGATTGTGGCTGAAGCTGCTGTGCAGAGTCGCTGTTCAGCTCCTCCTGAGGGTGGCCAGGTTCAGGATGGAGGTGCTGAAGGGCTTCCTTGGCCATTGATGCTGGGGAAGCAGAGGACGGCCCCATTCTGCAGGACAGCAGCATAACCCCCTAATTTCTGTGCCATTCAGTGGTCCAAGCTCCTGGTGATGTCAATTTCCATATTTCAAGGTGGTTTTGGTCCCAGGCACAAGAGTTCAGTGGAGTTCACCTTTGACCCTGCACTTTACTCAGAATGATTTAATTCTGGAATTAAGGAATGTGACAAATTCCCACTTAAGGAGGAAGGGAATGTTGCTGTCCCTCCCCAGCTCTGCAGCCCTACCTGGTGTCTCTTGCCATCAGCCGGGAATGCAGGGCCGGCTCTGCCGGACAGAAGGGGAAGGATGCTCCGTGCCATCCCAACCCCTCTCCTGCCATCCAGAGGCACCAGCCCCGCAGGGATTTGGGGAATCACCACTGCCCTGTGCTGGGTGTGTCCCTAGGGCTGAACCTGTCCCACCCTCTCCGGGAAAGAGATCCCTCAAAACACCATGGAACTCATGTGCTGAGCCAAAGGAGAAGGAGTTTATTCCCTGGGGCCCAGGCAATGAGGGTCATTCCATGGGGAATAGAGCCAGGGAACAGGACTGAGCCCGGCTACACTGCTTGGAGCCACGTGGAGCCAGGAGGGAGGAGGAAATCCATGCTCCAGTGTGCTCCCTGCAGAGCATCCCTCACACATGGCCCGTGGCACTGCCCTGCTCCCTTCTCCTGCAGGAATACAGCGCGGGGTGGGGAGGGGAGGGGGGCATGATCCTGTGGATATTTATTAATCCGGTGGCTCAAGAAAACCCTCAGCCACTGTCCTGGGTCCTTCAGCAGCACAGGGGAAGGGATCAACAGGCTCAGACCACTGTGTCCCTCTTGGTATCTTTGCTGCAGGCAGTTTTGTCTGTCTGCTCCTCAAAGACCCTCTGGAGGGAGAGCCGGAGGGACCCCAAGGAGCAGGGGCTCCAGCACCTCCCTGCCAAGAAGTAGATGAAGGGTTTGATGGTGCTGGTGATGCAGGCGAGCAGGAAACAACGTGGGAGGATACAATGATGTAACCGAGCTGCTGCAGGATATTCCAGAGGTTGAGGAGTAGAATGAAGAGCACAATGAGGAAGATAACGATGTCGCGCCGCTTGGGTTGCTCCTGCTGGGAGCCAAGCTTGGCTTTAACGATGTCGATTGTGCGGGTAATGAGCATGGGTGCAGCAAAGAGGAGCAGGATGATGGCAGACACGGAGATGAAACCAGTCCGGCAGTGCTCCTGCTCGTGTGATGGGCACAGCAATGTCACTGTGGGAATGGCAGTGATGACAGCAAAGAAGGCCCAGTATTGGACACTTTCAACCACCCACAAGACACGCAGGGGAGGGTGGCACCAGCAGAGCCTGCAGAGCTTTCTCATGTTGGTAATCACACCAATGCGCATCAGCCGGAACAGCCCCCAGTAGTAGGAGACCACGGACAGCTGGAGAAGGAAGCTCACGTACACAGGGGGCATGATAGGAGAGCAGGACACGTCCTCCACCAGGAAGAGCAGGGCGGAGGGGAGCGCGAGGAGGAGGAAGATGAAGTCGGCAACAGCCAGGTGAAAGATGCGGGCGACAGGGCCTTGCGGTGTGAGGAGGCAGAGCACAGCCCCGTTCCCAACCAGCCCACAGAGGCAGATGAGCAGCGTGAGACTCTGTATGGCCACGTCGGTGACATCTATGTCACATGGATCATCTCCTTCGGTGGGTGAGGTGGGAGCTGGGGACACGGAGCTCACCTCCATGGATGGACGCTGGGCAGGCGGTGGGATGTGGCCCCGGCTGTGGTCAGAGTGGACGGGCAGTCAGTGCTTGGAGAATCCAGGGATGGAGCAAGCGGGTCCTCAGCAGCTCCCTGCAGCGGGAAGGATTCGGTGGAGAGAAGTGAGATGTGCAGGGGAGGAGGGCGGTGGGAATGGTGGGGTGGGAGAGGGAGGTGGGAGGGTTGGAATGTTTGGCAGGGAATTGGTAAATAACACAGAGAATAAACATTTTCTGCTCCCCTGCAGTTGCTGAAAGCCTAAGTGGCCAAAAAGATAAAACTATGTAAAACTGTGGACACAGGACGATAAACGCGGCTGCAGGCAGTGCAGAAACAGATCAGGAGGCCTGCAGTGGTTCTGGGGCAAGTTCTGTAACAAGAAGCAACAGTGCACACCCAGAAAAATAGTTCAAGGCAAGGTCACCTTTAATACTGAAGCATTCAGTGAATGCCACCACCAGAGACCCCTCTTAATGAATCTGCAGGACCATCAAATGACTTCCAGTAGGAGTTGAATGCATGGAAATTAGTTCTAAGAAGCGGATTTTTGTGTATTAGATAAGAAACAGATTTTAATGACAATGTGTGTTTATAATGGATAAAACCCTGCTGTAAAGTCTCCCTCCATACACAGAACAAGGAGAGATCCTCCTGTGTGTCCTGCACAGGTAAAGAATTGCTGCTTCCTCATGCTAACCATTGTGTTAGAAAGTTTATTCCAGCCCATTTTGGTGTTAAGATGCAGAATTTAAGAGCAGGGCTGAGGAGGGAGGATCTGGGGAGGGCACTGTGGTCACCGGGAGAGGGTGGCAGGAACAGAGCAGCTGCAGGAGGAGAGGAAGGTGGGGCAGGGAGGAAGGACCTGTTCACTGTGGGGCAGCAGCAGGCACAGGGGGTCTGTCCCGATCAGCGGCGCTTCCTGGCACCCCTTGCTCCTTTGGGATCCATATCCTAAAGCGGCTCCTCCCAGGGCAGTAACACGAAGGAGAAAGTGCCCAGATCACCAGGAGGTGCCCACTGCTGTCCCACCAGCTCCTCTCCGTGCCCTGTGCTGGTGTGGGTCCCCAAGGCTTGGTGGGTCATAGGGCAGTCGGAAATGCTTTTACAACTTTGGCTACGTCAGAGCTCCACTGCCTCGGAATTACTGATCTTTTTTTTTCCTCCAGGAAGTGCCTTGAGGCAAAAGCTCCATTTTGTGATTGGCTCCTCATTTGCTCGTGATTAGAAACACTTGTTCACTGCAAGATGTCCCATTCTTTAATTGCCCTCCCTGTCCTGACAGGTTTCTACCATTCCTCGTTTCACTTCCCTGGAGGGTCATGGTCCCTCCAGGAGCAGAGGGATGCTGGTGGGGCTGGAATGCTGGCAGTACTGGCGGTGCTGGTGAGGCAGCTGGCTGCTTGTCAGAAGCAACTCCCATTCCGGGAAGAGATCCGGGATCATTACCAGTACCTCCCCTGGGCCTCATAAAAGCACAGGTGAGCTAAGAATTCCCATTCTTGTCATTCTACTGCAGGCTCCCACAGCCCAAGGGAAGGACAGCAATCAGCTGCTTGCAGCCAGGTTATCAGCACTGAGAGCCCACATCACTTACTGCTCATCCCCTTGATGATGCAATGAAAGCTACTGGAGACCAGATTTGGGGGTGCTGTGATCCCCTTTCCAGCCCTTCACCAGAGCTCATCCTGCTCCTCCTCAGTCTTGGGAGCACTTGTGGTTGTTTTTACCTGACCCCACCCCTCTGTGCAACCTGTGCCAGGGCCTCCCCACCCTCACAGGGAAGGATTTCTCCCTCATATCCAATCTGAACCCACCCTCTGGCAGTGGGAAGCCGTTTCCCTTTGTCCTGTCACTCCAGGCCCTTGTCCAAAGTCCCTCTCTGCCTCTCCTGGAGCCCCTTTAGCTCATGGATCATGAACTGTTTGCCCTTGAAAGGATTGGCCTGGTGAGGGGATGTGAGATTCCATAGCTGGGGACACAAACGCGGTGTCAGCAAGGAGGAGAGGTGACAGTTCTGCTCCCAGGGTCACCACACACAGCAGTTTCCAGCAGGAGCATCCCAGCTCCCAGACACATGTTAGCATGGGGAGGAATCCCCTCACTGCAGCTTTCTAGGAATTCCATGGAATTCTCTGTAGGCTGCTGTCTGACTCCCCAGGGAGTGTAGGAGATGACTCAGATGAAACCTCAAACTTTCTAAGGGTGGTAGCCAAGAGAGCAGCAGAGATTTGCCTCTTCTCAGAAAAAATGCCATTCCTGAAATCCTAACTCATCCCTCTGCTGTGTGCCTGTGCTCCAGCTCACACACAGAATTTATTATTGCATGAATCCTCCTGGAAACTGCGTGATGAAGGGCAAGTAGCACTGAAATTGTGGTATACAAGTAGCAAAACTACGTTTGAACAAGAAATCAAAGGTTTTGTTGTGCAGGGTCCTAAAAATCCACCTATGGAATGAGAAGGGGCAAGTTGAGCCCGTTCAAAGAGAAGATTTTGGGATTAGGGTTGCTTTAAATCGAAAAAGGAACTTGACACAGAGACAAAATGCTTTTCCCAAAAGGAATGAAGAGCTCTTGGAACTGTCAACAGACGGCTCATCCCAAACACAGCAGGCACCAGCCTTAGGAAGGGCTCTGGTATGAGACAGGTACCTGCCCTCCTCAGACAAGCCAGAGGCTTTAGAATGGGAAAAAAATAAGGAAATGAGCCATTTTGGACACTGTTCACCAGGGACAGGCTCTGCAGCAAAGCCCTGATATTGTTTATTCAGCAAATTTTGGGGCCGGAGTTACCACTTTGGAAAGAAACAAAAGCAATAAATCCAAATCTGATTTAGGGGTAGCAACAAAATGAAAAAGATCAGCACGTCAGTTTATTCCCTGGGGCTGAGGCACTGAGGGTAATTCCATGGGGAGTACGGGAACAGGACTGAGCTCAGAGCCATGTGCCCCCATATTTCTGGCTGTCCCTAAGGTGCCACATCTCCGGGTGCCACATGTCCAGCAGTGCCTCACAGAGCCGTCACCTCCTCCACAGTGTCCCCAGGGCTGCGGCTCCCCTCGTCACTCCCGGTTTTCTCCTCAAACACCCTCCGCAGGGCGACTTTGACCGAGCGCTGGAAGCGGCGCCGCCGGCAGCTCCCCACCAGCACGTAAACCACCGGGTTGAGGCTGCAGTTCAGTAATGCCAGCAGGAAAGAGGGGTCTTCTGGGAATAAATCACCAGAATCAGGGAGATTGAGGAAAACCTCCACGCAAAAAGGGATGCCAAGGGCGAAGAAGAGCAGGACATTGAGCAGGATGGCCACAAAGAGCTTCCGTGGGTGTCTCCTCCGGCAGCCACAGAGCAGCTTGAGGAACAGGAACAGGTTGGAAACCAACATCAGGAGGGAAAAAACCACAGAAATGGCGAGGGCTACACCTGCAAGGACGGTCTCAGAGTCTTCAGTATAAGTGTAGGTGACATACAGGGAGGAAACAAAAACCCCGGCGAGAGCCCAGAGGGCCCCGCTGACGACGCCCGAGAGGTGCCGGGGGCGGTGGCAGCGGTACCAGATGGGGCAGAGGACGGAGACGCAGCGCTCCACGCTGAGGGCTGCCAGCAGCCCCAGGCTGCTCAGGTCAAACAGGTGGCACGGGAACCCAAGGACAAACACAAAATGCCTATAGTGATGAATAAAAGGAAACAAAGACGTGCAAAATGCTGCTAAGGTCAGAAAAGCCAATATAAGCAGGAGAAACAGGAGGAGCAGGGAGAAGTCAGCAACAGCCAGATTTAGGATGTAGACGGTGAAAGGGCTCTGCTTCATGTGGAAGCCCAGGAACCACACGACCACCCCATTCCCTGCCAGCCCACAGAGGGAAATCCCCAGGCACACACTGGCAAAGGCGATCAGTGTGTAGGGAAAGCTCAAGCATTCTCTGGGACATATTCCTCCAAGTCCAGAAATCCATAAACTGTATCATTCAGGGTGAGGTTTGTTGTGCTGTTCTCCTCCATGGTGAATGATCCTGCTCCCAGTGGCTGCCTTCTCCTTTTCCCACCACCTCCTAGGAGAGATGGAGAACCAGAGGGAAATAAGGGCCATCAGCATTCCCAGCACTTCCCATCTCCCCACACAGTCCCACACCAGCCCCAGGAAGAACCTCTACCCCTGCAGTGCCCAGGACAGGCTCCCACTCCTCCAGCCCTGACCCTGGACAGGAGGCATCTCCTACCAGTCCATGCCTGGACTCCTACCTCCAGCAGGAACAGCTCTGTCACAGCAGCCCCAGGAGAAAGGATCTGGGGGTGGGTGCTGGAACCACTGGCTGTGCTTCAGCCTCGGCCCTCGTGCCTGGGGTGCAGCCCTTGGCCCAGAGATCACATCCCATGGTCAGAGCCTCCCCTCACAATCTCCCCACATCGGTGACAGCTTCCCCTCACGTGTCAACAGACATCTTGTCAGGACGAGGTGGCCACACCACCGCCTTCTTCTATCCTTGCCACTTTCCAGTGTCATCCCACCATGCAAGGGGCTTCTGGCTTTCACTGCATGTGCCAGGTGGTCCATCCATCAATGCAGAGTGGGATGTAAATCATTCCCAGGAATGGGGGATGGCAGAGGGGTGAGAGAGATGAGCCAGAGACCATCAGGAGTGAGAAATCACGGGTGTGCAGACATGCAACAGCGCAAGTTGCTCAGTGCCTCTAGTGACATGTAACTGGTGCTCAAAGACTTCTCCCAGCTTCCTTCTGGGAGACACTTCCAGGTGTTGCACCTTTCTCCATCTCCCTCTCATGGATGGACCCTGAGCCTAAGTTCTCTCCTTGTTTCAAGTCTTCCTCTAGCTCCAAATCCTGCAGCTCCAGGCTGGACACCCTGGAAAGCCCACGAACCTTGTGCATTAACATATCCATCGGTCATGGGGATGACAAGCACAGGATATAACTCAGAAGGGGAGAGAAAACACATGAAAGAAGGGCAGAAAATAAGCAACAAAATGCCAGTCCCTGTGCTGTTAAAGGCTGAGGTTGTGTGGCAGGAACCGCTTGGAGATAAGAGCGCTTTGGCAGCACCATGTACCCCACAAACCTAATCTCAGAGGAGACACATGCCTGGCAGGGGTGATTAGGCTGATGACTGGGATTAGATGGGATGGGATTAGAGGCAGTGGGCAAAGCCCTTGTGCAGTCCTGTGTCTGGGCACTGGTGATTTCCCATAGCAAGTGGACACAAGGACTGTGCTCATCCCCATGGCTGCTGCTCAGGGGCTCTGTTGCCATCCGATGAGGTCTGGAATTTCTGAGGGGTTCAGAAAATCCTGTAATAGTTGAACGGATCATAGTGGGGTACCCCATCCATGGACAGGCTCTGCCCTCACCAGAGGAGGGTTTTGGCCCAGGATTCCCAGCACCTGAAGGGACATAATATTATCTGTGCTGTCCTCTCATTTCCATTGGTTTAGATCCAGTAAATGATGTTTAAGATTCTAAAGTCTGAGTGCCTGCATTAATGGGATCATAACAGATCATAACAGCTCCTCATGAAGAACTGGGGGGAAGAGAGGAAGGCGGTGATGTGGCCACCTCGTCCTGACAAGATGTCTGTTGACACGTGAGGGGAAGCTGTCACCGATGTGGGGAGATTGTGAGGGGAGGCTCTGACCATGGGATGTGATCTCTGGGCCAAGGGCTGCACCCCAGGCACGAGGGCCGAGGCTGAAGCACAGCCAGTGGTTCCAGCAGCCACCCCCAGATCCTTTCTCCTGGGGCTGCTGTGACAGAGCTGTTCCTGCTGGAGGTAGGAGTCCAGGCATGGACTGGTGGGAGATGCCTCCTGTCCAGGGTCAGGGCTGGAGGGGTGGGAGCCTGTCCTGGGCACTGCAGGGGTGGGGGTTCTTCCTGGGGCTGGCGTGGGGCTGTGTGGAGAGATGGGAAGTGCTGGGAATGCTGATGGCCCTTATTTCCCTCTGGTTCCCCATCTCTCCTAGGAGGTGGTGGGAAAAGGAGAAGGCAGCCACTGGGAGCAGGATCATTCACCATGGAGGAGAACAGCACAACAAACCTCACCCTGAATGATACAGTTTATGGATTTCTGGACTTGGAGGAATATGTCCCAGATGAATGCTTGAGCTTTCCCTACACACTGATCGCCTTTGCCAGTGTGTGCCTGGGGATTTCCCTCTGTGGGCTGGCAGGGAATGGGATGGTCATGTGGTTCCTGGGCTTCCACACGAAGCAGAGCCCTTTCACTGTCTACATCCTAAATCTGGCTGTTGCTGACTTCTCCCTGCTCCTCCTGTTCTTCCTGCTCATGTTGGCTTTTCTGACCTTAGCAGCATTTTGCACGTCTTTGTTTCTTCTTGCTCCTCTCTACGCAGATTTTGTGTTTGCAGTGGAACTCCTGTGCCACGTGCTGGACCTGAGCAGCCTGGGGCTGCTGGCAGCCCTCAGCGTGGAGCGCTGCGTCTCCGTCCTCTGCCCCATCTGGTACCGCTGCCACCGCCCCCGGCACCTCTCGGGCGTCGTCAGCGGGGCCCTCTGGGCTCTCGCCGGGGTGTTGGTGTCGTCCCTCTACCTCACTTTTGCTGAAGACTCTGAGACCGTCCTTGCAGGTGTAGTCCTTGTGATTTCCCTGATTTTGTCCTTCGTGATGTTGGTTTCCAACCTGTTCCTGTTCCTCAAGCTGCGCTGCGGCTGCCGGAGGAGACACCCACGGAAGCTCTTTGTGGCCATCCTGCTCAATGTCCTGCTCTTCTTCGCCCTTGGCATCCCTTTTTGCGTGGAGGTTTTCCTCAATCTCCCTGATTCTGGTGATTTATTCCCAGAAGACCCCTCTTTCCTGCTGGCATTACTGAACTGCAGCCTCAACCCGGTGGTTTACGTGCTGGTGGGGAGCTGCCGGCGGCGCCGCTTCCAGCGCTCGGTCAAAGTCGCCCTGCAGAGGGTGTTTGAGGAGAAAACCGGGAGTGACGAGGGGAGCCGCGGCCCTGGGGACACTGTGGAGGAGGTGACGGCTCTGTGAGGCACTGCTGGACATGTGGCACCCGGAGATGTGGCACCTTAGGGACAGCCACATCTGTCTCTGTGGGGACAAGGGCACTCCAAGCAGTGTAGCCAGGCTCAGTCCCGTTCCCCAGCTGTATTCCCCATGGAACGACCCTCATCGCCCCATCATAGGGAATAAACTCTGTTGATGAAGCAAAGATTGCAGAAGTGGGCAGAGCAAGGGGTGCTGGGTTGGTGATGGTGGGATTTGGGGTGTAGGGAATAAGAGATGGGGGAAGATTACAATTTGGGGAAAAGAAAGAGGAAAAAAAGAGAAAGAGAAAGAGAGAAAGAAAGAGAGAAAGGGGAAAAGGGAGAAAGAGGGAGAGAGAGAGAGAAAATAAAAAAGAAAGAAAGAAAAAAGAAAGAAAGAAAAATACAAGAAAGAAAAAAGGAAACTAAGCAAGAAAATGAATGGGAGAGAAACAGAGCAAGCAAGAAGGAAGAAAGTAAAAAATAAAGATTGAGAATGACAAAGGATTTGCTTGGACAGGACAGATGAAGAAGGATATCCCTAGTGTGCTAAATCCCCATGAATAGTTGGGTCAGTCACACAGGGGCTGGTCCTGCTCCCTCTGGAATCATCGGAGGAAGTGTTATTCACCTAAGCACAGCAGTGATATACCAAAAACCACCTGGAATCAACTGTTATAAAATAACCTTGGCTTTTCTGTCCTTTTTCAGCAGACACTGACTGGAAGGTTCTTCCTGTGCCTTAAATAAAAAAAAAATATGGATCTGAGTTTATATTCTGTGTGTTTTTATCAGTTGATAAATAAAATAATAATAATAATTATGATGATAACGATAACAATAATGATAATAGTAATAGTAATGATAATAAGATACAATTTTTATCCCTTTGAAAACTAACAACAACAAAAAAGAGACTTCTGGTCTTTTTAACAATACGGAAATGTTTTGTTTGTCCCAATGATAAAATCATTTGAGATATCAAAAAGAGAACATTTTGAACATGAACATGTGAGGTTTTTCAAAGAAAATTATCCATATTGCCTTTTTCTAACAATTTTGGTTAAAAGAATAAATGTTAGGTAGTCTGATAGCACAAATAATCCCATTTTGCCCCACAAAGGATGTAGTTTAGAGAAGAATTTGTTGCAAATCATGGTATTTATTTACCTTGTTCTGTTTCCTGTATTTTCCCCCCTATCCTTCAATTTATTTCTATTGGTAAAGGAGATTTAAAAGCCATGGATTTTGATCTGCCCTTTTAAAGGAAGAAATAACAACCCAATGCATGCTGTAGTTAAATGCAGAGACTCTGCCAAGGGCTGGAGGAAATTAAAATAACATGCAACAATATAACAATATAAAATAATAATCTCCAGTCATGTATTTCTTTGAAATACAAGAAAAGGGAGGATGAAACTCAGTGAATAAATTTTTAAAGCAAGTTGGAAGGAGCTGGAGCCCTTTTCTGCTCTGTGGTGTGGAAACATCCCTGGTTCAGAGAAGAAATGGACTTGGAGGATGTGAATCCTTTCAGTCCTTGAAATACTCCCATTAGGAAGCCCAGAACAGCTCTGTGAGCCACAAAAGGCTGTGTGTGTGCTCAGACGTGGGAATTCTAAATTAAGAGGGATAGATGGACTCTCCTTCCTGGAATTTTACGTCTGCTTCCAACAGGAGGATTGTTGGCATCGATCTCATTTTCAGAGATCTGAGTGAAAAGCAACACTGAGAATTCATGAGTTTACGAACGACCAGGATTTATCCTGAGCAGGATTTCTTTGATGAAATTCAGACACTGTGACAAACAGCTACTACAGCATTGTCTTTCTCGGGTAGGGAAATGTAAGAAATATCATTTATCAGAATATGTTAGGAAATATTATGTGCAAATATGTTAAGAATAACTTTGCTACGCAGATATTAACTAGTAGACATTATAACTGGGGTCAAAGTTACAAGATGCTTGAGTTATAAGATACCAATATAACCTGAATCATAATTTTCTATGCCTATATAACCTGAATCATAACTTTCTATACCTATATAATTTGAATCACAACTTTCTATACAATGTAATAGCTAGTGTGTGGTTAACTAATTGCTTAATGCTTAAATAAACACAAACTCGCCAGATGAATAATCTCAAAAATAGACAAGTATAGCTAGATAAAGGAAGCAGCAGGATGTGCTATGAGAAGCTGGCAAAAGTGAAGCCAATTAGCCACAAAGTACAGAATTTAAACCGGTGTGATCCAGAAAGACCTAGGAACACCATAGCGGAACATGCTCTGAAGATAAAGTTGAGAAGTTCAAGATATGAGGAAGACCTGAGCCTTCATCGGAGAAGACCCCTGAAGACCCTCATGATCATAATACGCATGCTGTAAAAGGCAGGTCGGGGAGGAAAGATGTTAATCTCTCCTAAGGAAATGCAAATTAGTTCTCAGAAAAAAACTATGCGTATGCACTATGGTTTATTAATATGCATGATGTTAAAGTTTGTGTAAGTGGCTGTGCCTCTGGCTATGAGCAATGCACCCAGCACTGTTACATTTGCCTTAAGTGACCTTTGTCCCCTATTGTCCCTTATTAAATTTATAAAACCCCCCAAAAAAAGAAGAGTGGGCTTCGTTTCTCACAGACACCAAGACATTTCACCTTGTCAAATGAATATTATTTAATAGTCACTGGAAAGAAAAAGGAACTTTTAATGTGGTCTAAATACAGGTCAGGAATATTCTGTGGTCCAGATGCTTCTGTGCTTTCAAGGATCACAGATGGGACTTAAAATAATGACTTAAAATATCTACAAAGAGGGTACTGAGGGTCAGATGAACCTCCCCCAGTACCTCGGAGTTCTTCAGTTCTGCCCAGGAATTCTAAATGGGATTTTAGGAGGACATGGTTATCGTGTCCCGGGTTTCCCGCTCATCTCTGTCATCTGCTGAGTCTTGGAAGGCCCTCTGGAACGCCAGGCGGAGGGCGAGCCTGAATTTCCGATCCCTGTAGCTTCCCACCAGGAAGTAAATGACGGGGTTGAGGGTGCTGTTGACGCAGGACAGCACGAAGCCGATCTCTGGGGAATACAGAAACTTGTGGCCCAGGAAGTCCAGGAGGATGAGGACGCTGAGGGGCACGGCGAAAATGAGGAAGAGGAGGATGGTGAGCATGATGACGGTGAAGAGCCGGCCTGTTTGGAAGGG
The DNA here is from genome assembly GCA_014706295.1 of Lycocorax pyrrhopterus obiensis. Lineage (NCBI taxonomy): Eukaryota > Metazoa > Chordata > Aves > Passeriformes > Paradisaeidae > Lycocorax > Lycocorax pyrrhopterus. The sequence goes on from JACSVZ010000007.1 coordinate 1,448,963, forward strand.
CTGGGAGCTGCACTTGACCCTGAGGAAGAGGGTGAGGCTGAAGAGCAGCATGAGGGGTGTGCAGATGAGGAAGTCCCAGGCTCCGATGGCGATGAGCAGGCGCCGGCAGACCCTGGGAGAGGGGCGGACAGTGCACAAAACATATCCCAGAGTGTTCAGGAGCAGGGACAGTGCCCAGAGCAGGCCGGACACCACGGCAGACAGGTGCTTTGGGCGGTGTGTCCGGCACCAGATGGGGGACAGCACAGACAGGCAGCGCTCAATGCTGATGGCCGTCAGCAGGTACAGGCCTGTGCCGTACATGAAGAGATCCAGGAAGAGGAATATCCCGAACTGCACCCCCACGTTGAACTGCATCAGGTACTGCACGGTCTCCACAGCGATGCACAGCAGGTACCCGAAGTCAGCGGCCGCCAGGTTCAGGATGTAGATGGTGAAGTGGTTCCTGCGGATGCGGAAGCCCAGGTACCACAGGACCAGGCCGTTCCCCACCATCCCACAGGCAGCACTCAGCAGGCAGAAGCTCTCCATGAACTTGAGGACAGTGTAGGATGGCTGGGGTTGTCCCACAGCCCCGCTCTGGTTGGTCCCAGGAGCCTGGATGGTTGTGGTTGGAAGGAGGATAGGTGTGGTTGAGGGTCTCATAGTGGGTGATTCCAGACCTGGGAGCAGAAAGGGGAGAGATGGTAACTCCAGGGTGACTTTTCTAGGAGGGTTCCCGGGTTTGTTCCAAGGCTTTTGAGAGGGACCAATATATATATGCCTCAACATATGTCACAAATGAGGTGAAGAAAATTCTTATAAAAAGCTGTGTTGCCCTGTGCCCACAGAGGCTTCACCCGGCAGCCAGGCAGGGCAGAGATCAGACTGCGAGCAGCACCCCCCCCACCCCTCACACGCTTGCTGGGGAAGGTGAGTACCCCGATGCCCGCGAAAGAAGCCCGCCAAAGACGGGCCCGCGAGGCCAAATTGGGGGAGGAGTTTGGGGGTACAGACAAGCAGCCAGCCGCAGCACCACGAGGGCTGCCTTGTCTGTTTGCTTTGGGTCGCTTGGAGGGTCAGCTTGGCCCCTTCTGGTGTCGCCTTCGCGCCCTCTTTTCTGTGGTCCTGTCTCCCTGCCTGTGCCTGCTTCGCCCTGCTGTGCCAATTCCTGAACTCGCTTGTCGCCGTGAGGATCTCGTGCCCGCAGCCGCCGCCTGCACCCAGCTCGGAGCCGCTGCCCGCAGCTGCCGCCTGCACCCAGTTTCCAGCCACTGCCCGCACCCACCCTGCAGTGGCCACCGCCTGCATGTAAACGTGATCACCGCCGTGTTCCCCGCGTTGCCCGCGGCCCCGAGCCCGGAGCACAACCCCGCGGCCCCCAGCCTGCAGCCACCGCGCCCCGACGCTGAGAGACCGCAGCTGCTCCGGGAGCGCGCAGGCAACCACAGCAGCCTCTTCCCCGCCGATGGAAGGGACACGCAGCCCGCTGCTCTTTAAAAATCGCGCCTGTAGCCACAGCAGCCTGTTCCCCGCCGATGGAAGGGACACGCAGCCCGCTGCTCTTTAAAAAATCGTGCTCAGCCTGCAGCTGCAGCTCCGCAAACGCTCCGCAGTTTGCAACACGCTCGCTCCGTCTGCCAAACCGATGCTGACAGATAGCGGGGTTCTGTGGTAACGCTGTCCCCTGCCTTCTGTTTCTTTCCCCTCTCTTTCTTCTCTCTCTCTGCTCCTTTTTCCTGTCCCCTCCCTTTTAAATAAGAACACTTAGTTGTTTGTTTTTTTTTTTTATTTCAATAAACGCTTTTCAGATATAATATTGCCACCTTAGTGCTTGATTTTTTCATCGGAAAAAATTTATCAAAAGAATCCTTCCCGGCTCCCCCTTTTGTAGTGGAACGGGACAGCTTTGTAGCCAGAACCTGATTTCATGGCATCTCAAAATAATTTGGTTTGGGAGGGACTAAGAGCCTGGAGTGACAGGACAAAGGGAAATGGCTTCACACTGACAGAGTGTGGGTTTAGATGGGATATTGGGAAGAAACTCTTCCCTGTGAGGGTGGTGAGGCCCTGGCACAGGTTGCCCAGAGAAACTGTGGCTGCCCCATCCCTGGAGGTGTCCAAAGCCAGACTGGAGCAACCTGGGATAATGAAAGGTGTCCCTGCCCATGGCAGGGGGTTGGAACTGGATGATCTTCAAAGTCCCTTCCAGCCCAAAACCACTCTGGAATTCTGTGATTCCATGAGAACAGCTGGTAGTTTTTTATATTGACGAGTGATTTCTATTTTAATAAAGTGCCATTTGATGTGGCTCTCCTGGGTCCCATGTGCAGTAACAAAGAAACATTTTGGTCCGGCAGAGCCCGCAGCTTCTCCCTCACGAACTGCAAGAACCACATGTAAGAAACCACAGATTATCTCGTCCTCACAGGACATGGGAGTTGTGGCTCTGATAAATTTTCACCCCATTCCCTGGGTTAGGTCACTGTTTCCTTCCCCATAGTACTGACATCTGATTCAGAATCTTGGGGGTGAAAAAAACCAGGTTTAACACCTTTTATTTGGTCTGAAAGAGAACAAATACAGTGGTTCTTCTGCTGTCTCCCAGCCAGCTGTTAACTGGGACACGGAAGGCAAAGAAGTTAAAAAGAGGAGAAGAGCAAAAAATGGGGTTATCTGGGAAGATGTGAATCACTGAACCATGTAGCCAGCATGAATCTTCTGTTCTCTCTTTGTGGTGCAGCAGCACACGTGGAGACAGACTTCCAAAAGCACCCAGAACGTGACAGACTGACTCACTGCTGCTCCATCCCAGCACCCCAGGCATGCTGACCCCATGGATAGAGGGAGAAGGAGTGTGTGGTGCAGGGAGTTTCAAGGCCAGGTTGAACGGGGCTTGTAGCAACCTGGGCTAGTGGAAAGTGTCACTGCCCACGGCAGGGGGTGGAACCGGATGGGCTTTAAGGTCCCTTCCGACCCAAATTATTTGAGGATTCTCTGATTTCCTTTAGGGTTGATTGAAACCAGGGAACTTCTGGCACTGCAGAGCTGGATGATCCCATCCTCAGCTCTTATGGCACCTTGAGCTCTTCCAACATGAAGACTCTGGAGAGCAGCCCTGTGGCTGTTCCTCGCTCACACGCTGCTCCAGGGGTGGCCACAAATGGTCACATTTTTGCAGAAATTAGCAGAAATAGCCTCAAGTTCTGTGCAGCTTTTCTGCTGCGAGAACAGAGGAAGGCCCGATGGTTAAGTGGTTTCTTGGCCTCTGTGCAAATTTCCAGTCGATCTGAAGAGGTTGTGAACATTTGAGTGTTGGTTAAGCCCTGTCTCAGCCCACTGCAGCCTCCACAGGTGTGTCTCTCTCCACTGGCGATTCAGGGAATGACAGGTGATTATTTCCCAATGTTAAATGGCTTTGTGCCATTGATCATGTCACAGAATCATGGAACGGTTTGGGTTGGGAGGGATCTTAAAGCTCATCTTGCTCCAAACTCCTGCCACGGGCAGGGGCACCTTCCACAGGCCGGGTTGCTCCAAGCCCCATCAAACCTGGCCTTGGACTCTTCCAGGGATAAGGCAGCCACAGCTGCTCTGGGCAACCTGTGCCTCACCACCCTCACAGGGAAGAATTTCCTCCCAAGATCTAACTCAAAATCCACTGTCTTCCAGTTTAAAACAATTCCCCCTTGTCCTGTCACCCCAGGCCTTTGTCCAAAGTCCCTCTCCAGCTGTCTTGGAACACTTTTAGGCACTGGAAGGTGCTGTATGTGCATAAAGACTGCCAGGAACAGAAATGCCTGCAATAGGTAAATGACAAAACATCAATAGTTTTGCCTTCTGCTGCAATAGAAGTGAAGAAATCCTTCTCTGACTTCTGCAGATCGTGGAGAAGAACACTGAGAAAGTCACTCACCATTCTCATTTATTTATCATATTCCCTTGGAAAGACTGAATTCCTGTTACATTCAAGACACATTCAAGATGTGAATCTACTTCCTTAATGTAACTAATAAGTGAAAGCTCTCCTCAGCCTGAGTCCAGGTGGTCTTTTTCTCCCTTGAGATTCAACATCCTCCCTGTGGTTTGCCTGCAAATCCTGCCTGTAGTTCCTGAGGCAGAACAACCCTGACCCCACAAAGATATCTCAGACTACTATGGACAGAAAGTTAAGATGCTGTAATGCCAGGTCTCTGAGTAATGACTTTTTATATTACAGAGGTGCATTTAGAGCAGTCCAAGAGCATTTGTACAGGGAAAATTGTCCCTGGAATGAAGCTTTCCTTATATTGAAAATTATTATCACCCATTCCTGACCTACAGCGAATTTCTGTCCAGCAGGAGAAGTAAGTATTTGATCTTTTTTCCTCCGCTGGTTTTGTTTCTCCTCCCTTCCCCAAAGCCTGACAGAAACCATCAGACCCATCTCAGAATTTCTCACCTTTTTGTGGGTTCCTGGGAATTTCAGCGCCTGTGCCCGGCAACGTTGTCCCCTGGATTGTGTGACATAGGGTGCACCTCGAGTCTTTGTGTCATCCTGCAGGGCTGGGCTGGGCAGCCACCGTTTAAAAGCCATGGTGTTTTCAGTGTGATGCTCCAGGCAGCCAATCGCTCATGGGGGGAAGCACTTCCTCTGTGTGTGTACGATCACTCAGACTTGAGCCACTTCCCCCTCTCCTCTTTGCAGCGTCATGGAAACATTATTTTTTAACTACTTCTCCCTTCCTCAGCCGCTCTTGCAAGAGCTGTCCATACAAACCCTGCACTCATGGTGTGTCCTGCTCGAGGCCCTGAGATGCTCTGGGTTCACAGCCCCTGAAGATGAGGCTTCACTGCTGCTCAGGAGTTGTCAGTCCTCTCCTACACCACTTTCGCTGGAGGTTTCACAACCTCCCTCAGCACTTCTCATTCCCTCCTGTTCCTGCCCAGCTGTCACACAGCTGTCACCACAGTGTCCTCTTCTGACCCACAGCCTCTCCCAGCACAGTTCAGCCCCTTTTGCAGTCCCTACTGCTTCATCCAACCTTGCACTCCCTCCTCAGCAGTTCCAGATGCCCAACCTCTGTTTGTGCTGCCCTCAACACATCACTCTGGGGTCTTTCAGTGCACTTCCACATCCCACAGGCTTTCAGCACAGTCCTTCAACACCTCAGGCACTTCCGATTTCACAAAATCCCTCCAGCCTCACGCCTTTCACTTCCAGTTTCACAACTTCCCCCTGAACAGCACCTCAAACTCAGGGCTCTTCCCCACCTGGTGTCTCTTACCCAGACAGAACCCACAGCATCCCACTCCTCCCCACACACACTCCATGTCCATGAGCCACCCACATCCACCTGCCAAAGGGCATGGAAACAGAGGAAACACCTTTCTCCTTTCCTGGCATCCTTACAGGGAACTATTTTGAGGAGACACCAGCCTCCCCTGTTAGTCCCTTGGGCCAGAGAAGCAAAGGGACAGGAGTGTGACGCCACCCAAATCACTGCCATGTGTGTCAGTGGGCACAGGAACGGGCAGATCCAGCCCGAATTTGCTTAGCAGGTCAGAAACACATTTGTACATCTTCAGCTTCTGTTGTCATCTGTTCTTCCTCTTCCTTTCCCAAAGATTGTAAGACTGTTTTTACTTTCTTACCCAATCCTATTTCCTACAGTGGTTACTGGCAACCCTCATTAACCTGGCCAGGACTCCAGGCTATGGTGTAAAATGATATTTAAATTAAAATACTATTTTCACCCAGAGCAGTATGTAACCTCCTCATTAATTTGAGGGTTTCCACTTTCTCTGCATGCATTGCTGGCATTCCATGTTGGGAGACATTCAAAATGCCTTTCTTGTTATTGGGCCATTCTGAATTTCAATAAATGTCAGCAAAACAAAGGGATGGGCAGTGGATGAAACTATTTATTGATGTCCATAAATCGTAAGCTGAAAATACACAGTAAACTTCACAGCAGTGAGGAGTTGGAGTTGAAGTAATGCACAAATTCATCAAATTTTGGAATAATTTGAGTTGGAAGGCACCTTAAAGTTCATCCAGTTCCAACCCCTGCTGTGGTCAGGGACACCTTCCACTATCCCAGGTTGCTCCGACCTGGCTTTGGACACCTCCAGGGATGGGCCAGCCACAGTTTCTCTGGGCAACCTGTGCCAGGGCCTCCCCACCCTCTCAGGGAAGAATTTATTCCCAATATCCCATCTAAACCCACCTTCTGTCACTTAAAGCCATTTCCCCTCATTTATCAGGTGAATAGATGCATTTCTTTCCAGAGGAAAGCCTGGAGCGGCCAAGGCTCAACTCAGCTGACTTCCACAGATGTACAAGAGCTGAATTCCCCCCCCCCCTCAGCTTCCTAATTTGTAAAAGAAGGAATTATTTTTTTTTACTTACTCTTTACTTCACTGACCTTTGCTGAAACATGCAAGTTCTTCCAAAAGGCTTTATTCTCTGGGCTACCAGTGACAAAATTCCATGGAAAACAGGGACTTGGAGGGTCATCAAGAAGTGATCCAAGCCACCTTCTGTCTCTCTTCTACTTACTACTAGAAACCTCTAAGATTAATTTTTTTTTACGAGGGCTTGTGGAGTTTTTTTGGGGATACACAATGGTTTAAAAATCCTGGTTTATTACTCACAATGTTATAAAGCCTAAGCTGTGGATCTAAGGGGCCTTTACACTCGGGAAAAGCACAAAGCCTGAATTAATGGCACAGTCTGAGAAAATTAACTCGGCCAGGTCACGTCACATGCTTGCCCAGTTTAATATTCAGCTAATCTATTGGCTGTTATCTCCAAGAATTGCGGAATTGTTAAGCTTGGAGAAGCCCTCCAAGGTCATCAAGTCGAACCATTCCTCAGCACTGCCACCACTAACCCATGTCCCCAAGTGCCACATCCACATGTTTTAAATCCCTCCAGGCTGATGGTGACTTCACCACTGCTCTGGGTAAGCTCTGCCAGGGCTGGACAACCCTGTGAGTGAGGAAATTTTTCCTAAAATCCAATCTAAACTTCCCTGGGCAGGATGGGATTAATTTCTGCTCCTTGCCACCACTGAGCATTCACACCTCCCCCCTCCAGCGCCAAGAGCCCTTGAGCTGGGAGATTTCCTTGGAGAGGGCGGAGGAGCTCTGTGTAAACAGGGAATTAAGCCTTGGAGGAGGGAGATTTCCTTGGAGAGAGTTGAGGAAAGTTACTTAAACAGTTTTTTTCTCTCTGCTTGCTGGGCTGTGTGTGCACCCTTCAGTGCCCACACTCCCTCCAAGCAGCTCTGACACGGGCAGGAAAAGCCAGGATACACTTGGTGATACAGGAAAGCAAAGAATGAATGAGGTAGGATTAAAAAAGGCACCTCCTAAGCAGGTGTTGGAAGCTTTTCAGAAGCTGTTCTATGTTCTTCAAAGCCTCTACCAGGAAAGGGAGATGTTGGGGACATAAAATCTTACACAAAAAATGAGAACTCCAAACATAGAGGAGGTAAGTTTTCCAGGATCTTTTCCCTTTCCTCTTTTCTTTCCTTTTCCTGATTTCCTCTTCCACCACCCCCCTCACTTCTTCTTGACAAATGTGAAAATACAAAAAGAAATTTCCCCTGAAGCTGTCAACCATCTCTGGCTCTCTTTGGCTGTAACCTTGTGCAGAACTGGTTTTGCAGTCCCAAATCAGGTTATTTAATTCTTTTTTCATTAACCACCTGAGGTTTTAGGGGAAAACCCTTGCAATAAGGAGATGGTGCAATTCCTCATCCTTTTTTTTTTTAATTATAACAATCCACATTGTATTTATTTCATACTGCAACTGATTGCACTATATCATGTACCTCTAGTCAATGACTGAAAAGATTATTTTAGAGGCAAGACCCTCTTTTGCCCCCTTTCTTGAGTATCTTTTACCTCCTGCCAGTAAAACTGCAAGCACAGGAAAAGTCTCAAACTTTCCCAACTTCCTCTTTAGGCTTCACTCTGAGTTTGAGAGCAATCTTGGTTTTTCACCATTTCAGCATTTCCGGTGGGTGCTTGATCAGCTTTTTGCCTGCACAGGACTTTCTGATTTTGCTGTCTTTTTAAATCATAAAACAGAAGCCCAGATCAGATGGATTCAATCCCAGAAGGATCTAGTGGGTGGCATCCCTGCCCATGGCAGCAGGACTGGAACTAGATGGTCTTGAATGTCTTTTCCAACCCAAATCATTCTGGGAGTCTATGATTCTATGGCTGCGTCTCATGCAAGGTAAATTAAATATGTAGAGGGGGAAGGACTACAAAAAACAAAACAAAACCCAAAACAAATTTAAAAAGCACTTGATAAACTTAATTCTAATTATATTTCTTAGATTTTCCTGTATATTTCTTAGAGAAAATGCACTTCTGATAAAGAATTAATTTTTAAGAATGAAACAACTGATCAATCATTTTGTCTTTATCTTTCCACATTCCCAGGCTCTGCACTGCACGTCACCCAGCAGATTAGCATGGAAAACTCCAGCAGCGTGAAGGAATTCATTCTCCTGGGCCTCTCAGAGAACCGAGGGGTGCAGAAAATCTATTTTGTGGTGTTCCTGCTTTTCTACACGCTCACAGTGGCAGGAAATCTCCTCATAGTTCTCACTGTGACGAGCAGCCGGCACCTGAACTCCCCCATGTACTTCTTCCTCTGCCACCTGTCCTTTGTAGATGTTTGTTACTCCTCTGTGACAGCTCCCCAGATGCTCTCCGGCTTCCTGGTGGAAAATAACACCATCTCCTTTGCAGGCTGCACAGGGCAGCTCTTTGGGCTTCATTTCTTTGGCTGCACGGAGATTTTCATCCTGACAGCCATGGCCTACGACCGCTACGTGGCCGTCTGCCGGCCCCTGCACTACCCCGCGCTCATGTCCCGCCGCCTGTGCGGCCGCATGGTGGGGGGCTCCTGGGCGGGGGGCTTCCTGCATTCCACCCTCCAGACCCTTCCCATCGCCCTGCTCCCCTTCTGTGGCCCCAACAAAGTGGCCCACTACTTCTGTGACGTCCACCCCCTGCTCCACCTGGCCTGTGCCGACACGCACGCCGTGGGCCTGGTCACGTCCTACGTGGTCATCCTGGTGTCCCTGAGGGGCCAAAAGGCAGCAGGGTGGCGCAAGGCCCTGTCCACGTGTGGGTCCCACATCACTGTGGTGATCCTGTTCTTCGGGCCCCGCACATTTGTTTACATCCGCCCGTCCGGTGACCTGTCCAAGGACAGGAGCGTGGCCGTGTTCTACACGCTCATCGCACCCATGCTCAACCCCCTCATCTACACCCTCCGGAACGGGGAGGTGAAGGGAGCCATGAGGAAACTGTGCAGGAGGAAAGTGGGAAGCGGAAATGGGAAGGGGTAGGGCTGTGGTCACATTTCCAAGGGATCAGAGAAAATCAAGTGTCTTTTGCTGTAATTTCTTCTGTGGCAATGCCCCAAAACCTGCCTTTCAAAGGACAGCTGGCTCTTGGCTCCTGCTGTAATTAGGAAGGCACTAAACATTCATTTTTTGATGGGAAAGACATTGGGAACTCTGGCATTCCCTTCCTATTCCTTGTCAACAAGCACAGGCCCAGACCACGGCCTCCTGAGCAACTGCAACACCAGTGTTTAAATAAATACTGTTAAAAAGACTGAAAATGTTGTCCAGGTAGAGCATCCCATAAGAAAAAAAACCACAAAAACCTGCTATTAAAGAGCTACTTGGGTGGTTTGCTGATGAAGGAACAGGAGGGGAAACTTCTCCCCTTCCTCTCCCACTGCAACAAATCCTTTCTGCCGTGTTCCAGGCCAGGCTGGACGGGGCTTGAAGCAACCTGGTCTAGTGAAAGGTGTCCCTGCCCATGGCAGGGGGTGGAATGAGATGGTCCTTAAGGTCCCTTCCAACCCAAAAAGTTATTGTGCAATTCCATAATTATCCTATAAATCTATCTACTTCACCTATCTCTGCCCAACAGAGCACTATGTAAAATAAATATATTTTTAAATGCTTTGGAGGTGAACACCAGTGGGGTTTTTTCAGAGGTCTCACTTCTGGGTGCTGCTGAGCAAATATTCACCCACAGCTTATGGAAGATGTCACTGGAAAGAGTGTCAGGCTCCTCTACACTTTGCCAAGAATTCTTACAAGAATTTCATACCTGAGCTCAAAAGTTGCCTCTGTGCTTTGCACAGTGTCAGTAAAAATACTGGTGAGCGAGGAAGGCTCACCACAAACCTTTGCACATTTTTTTGAAGTGATTGCCTGTGTTGCCTCTTGTTTTAAATTTGTAAGTCAGGTGTCTGAGGGATAACATCTGTGGTATTTTTGGTTTGTGCTGTCAACGTGTAAATTAATAAGAAATAAGACTGCAGATGAGAAATACTGGCTTAGGACAGAAAGCAAAATTTATATCCATTTATATGAATTTTATAAATGTCCTATGTAAGAGACATTTTTACTCCTGACATCTCTCTCCAGAGACTACACTAACAACTATCCAGAGAACAGTTTTAGCTCCTTGCCCACTGATGATTTCTGACAAAACTCCCTTTGCCTCTGGGATCTCATTACTCCTGATAGTCTTGTGCTTCTGCTGGGTGATTTACTTGAACTATTTCTGCTACAGGAATAATTGTACTTGCAGATGCTCCTGGAGGTTGGTTTTTTTGCAGAATGGGAAATACAGAAGGTTGGGCTGTTCTTTTCAGGGCTCAGAGCTGGCAGAGATACAGAGCTGTTTTCACAACTTCTGAGCAGCAACTTGCAGAGAGTTTCTGACGGAACCGAGAGGTTCTGATGGAACCCCCTGCAGTGGTTTGGGGAGGCCGTCAGAGGAGCAACAGCAAATGAACTCTCTGTGGAAGTGTTCTGGGATTGTTCCTTTGTTTTGCTCAGGCTGCACTGAAATCCTGCCTTTGCAAAGCAGCATTGCTGGTGAGTGACTTTTGTGAGGTCTATTTTATAATTTAGGAAAGAAAAATTTAAAAATCAGTTACAGATTAAGAATCCCAGAATGGTTTGGGTTGGGAGGGACCTTAAAGCTCATCTCGTTCTGATCCCGCCTGCCATGGGCAGATCCACAGACCAGGTTGCTCCAATCCCTGTCCAGCTTGGTCTTGAGCACTTCCAGGGATATCACACAGTAGTGATTCTTGTGTTCTGCATGGGAATGCTGCAAAGGTGCATTTGTGGGTGTTTGTCAGTAAAGGAGGGTCACCAAAGGCTCATTCACTACCCCAGTGTCACTACAGGTGTATTTATGGGGTGTTCCACACCACTCCAGGACCTGAGTATTATTTCCACCCCCCTCCTCAGCTAAATAACCAGAGCTTGTTATTACACGTCAGTGACACACTCTGGCTTGGATATCACTGTTACTCCTTCAGGGAAGCATTGCCTTTAAACTGAAATTGTCCCAAAAGACAGCAGAACAAATACACTGAATACTCAACACACCAGAGGTCAGTGTGTGTGTCTGATAATGTCCCCTGTCTAATTATTTGTCCATTTGGATCCTTTGGATCCTAAAGCAACTTTATTTAATGCTGTTGGCATTGTAGGTATCCAGTTTCTCACTTGTAACCTCCTGCTTGCTGAGTTATGAACTCCTCGGCAGAAATGAGCAGCGAAGGAATTTCCTGGTGGGATTCTAAATGGAAATGTGCATTCCTCTGCTGGCCTCACTTTAACCTCCACAGGCCAGTGAATGTATTTGTCTACCGAAGAACTTTAAAAATTCCTTTAAAAAATAAAGAGGTGGAGAAACCGTGCAGGGCTTTGCAGCTTCTGCCGTGTTAGAAACCCCAATTTTTTCAGTGAGAAACCTCCCAAACCTGGTTTCTGTGCATGTATTCCCAGTTTCAGAATGGATAAACTAACAGGAGAGCTCTTTCCTCAATTCAGAGGAGTGCCATTAAGGATCAGAACATGGAACAGCTCATGCTTGAGAATGGCAGCATTTGCTTCCATGCTGGCACTTCAAATTTCCAGTAGGAAAAAGGACAGCACAGCATTTTTCCAGCATTCATGGCTCTTGCTATCTGAGAGCAGGATGTGCTGGAATCACCATTCCTGGAGGGATTTAAAAGCTGTATGGATGTGGCACTTGGGGACATGGTTTAGTGGAGGGCTTGGCGGTGCTGGGGGCATGATTGGACTCAATGGTTTTACAGGGCTTTTCCAACCTTAACAATTCCATGATTCTGTGATTTCTCCTTGACAGAAAAGGAGCACACCAAGTACAAAGCAGGAAAATAGTGGTCAGAGTGAGTTCAGCGGAGAAGGTCAATGTGGAGGGGCCAGAGATGTGAACAGGGACAGAAGAGGTGGGTGTGAGTGCAAACTCTGCTTTCTGTCATTTATGACATGACACTGGGCTTTCTGCAGCAGCAAATACATCCTGCTCACACCATCCGTGAGCCTTGGAGCTGGAGCACATTCCCTTCTCTTCCTGGCCAGCCCCACACCTGTGCCATGGGAGCCTGAGCTGCAGCGATGGCACGGGGCAACTTCTCCCGGGTGACTGAATTCATCCTCCTGGGGCTCTCTGACAGCCGGGAGCTGCAACTCCTCTTCTTCACCCTCTTCCTCCTGGCCTACGCCATGGTCCTGCTGGGCAACCTCCTCATCATCGTGACAGTCAGGACTGACCCCAAGCTCTCCTCGCCCATGTACTTCCTCCTCTGCCACCTGTCCTTCATTGATATCTGCTACACCTCTGTCACTGCCCCCAGGGTGCTGGTGGCCCTGCTCTCGGGGCACAAGGCCATTGCCTTTGAGGGCTGCATGGCCCAGCTGTTTTTCTTTCACTTTGTGGGTTCCTCAGAGATGTTCCTCCTGACGGTGATGGCGTTCGACCGCTACACGGCCATCTGCAGGCCCCTGCACTACACGGCCATCATGGCCCGCAGGGCCTGCTGGGCCCTGGTCGCTGCCTGCTGGGTCGGGGGCTTTATCCACTCCATTGTCCAGACCCTGCTCGTGCTCCAGCTGCCCTTCTGCGGCCCCAACATGATCCACAGCTACTTCTGCGACGTGCTGCCCGTCGTCCAACTGGCCTGCGCCAACACCGCCCTCACCGAGTGGCTCATGGCCTCCAACAGCGGCCTCATATCCCTGGGCTGCTTCCTGGTGCTGGTGGCCTCCTACGCACTCATCCTGGCCAAGGTCCGGGCCCACCTCTCCCAGGGGAACTGGAAGGCGCTGTCCACCTGTGCCTCACACGTGATGGTCGTCATCCTGCTCTTCATGCCCGTTACTTTCACCTACCTGCGGCCCGCTGGGACCTTGCCCTCTAACAAGTACGTGTGTGTCATCTACACGACCTTCTCGCCCATGATGAACCCCCTCATCTACACCCTGAGGAGCAACGAGGTGAAGGAATCCTTGTGGAGACTGTGGAAGCGCTGCAGAGCCTTCTGAGACAAGCTGGGTTGGCAGAAACCTGGAGTTACACCCAGAGTTACACCTAGAGTTACACCCTGGAGTAACACCTGGAGTCCCATTCCTACTCTACTCCTACACACTAATGACTCAGTGGCTAAAGCCTACAGACTTCAAACTATGCATAAATATATTTATATACACATATAACTGTTCATATTAAAAGCATTAAAAATCCATGCTGAAAATCCCAAACTTCCTAAACACTTTCACTCGTGTGGGATCATAATTTTCAAATAAATAAATGAATCCAGGACGAGGCTTGTCTCCCTCTCTGATGTGCTTTTCCTGTGCTGTGACAGCAGATGGCAGAGGCACATGCATTACGTGTCCCCAAATTCACCCACCAACACCGGAAGGTAGAGATGGTGCTGATGTTGCTTGTAGGATTTTCTTTACACATAGAAGAATATTTTTAGTCATAATTCTCTCACAGAAGTGAATTATTAAAATCATACAAGGCACAATATATAGAGGAAGGAGAGAGAGTTGAAGGGACTTTGGACAAGGGCCTGGAGTGACAGGACAAGAGGGAATGGCTTCACACTGACACAGGGTGGGTTTAGATGGGATATTGGGAAGAAATCCTTCCCTGTGAGGGTGGGGAGGCCCAGGCACAGTTTCCCAGAGAAGCTGTGGCTGCCCCATCCCTGGAAGTGTCCAAGGCGAGGTTGGACAGAGTTTGGAGCAACCTGGGCTGGTGGAAGGTGTCCCTGCCCATGGCAGGGGAGTTGGAATGGGATTGTCTATAAGGTCCCTTGCTACCCAAACTGCCTCTATGAGGGCAGCAGTTACATCACCAAATCCATCAGGGATAGAAGTTCAGTGGCTGCCATGAGAGGAACACCATCTGTTTCTTCGTGCTAGAATGATTTAGGATTGGATTCATCCCACCTAAATAAAATCATGGAATCACTGAGGTTGGAAAAGCCCTCTAAGATCATCAAGTCAAACCATTCCCCAGCACTGCCAAGGCCACCACTAACCCATGTCCCCAGGTGCCACATCCACACAGCTTTTAAATCCCTTCAGGGTTAGCGACTCCACCACTGCCCCGGGCAGCCTGTTCCAGGGCTGGAAAACCCTTTCCATGAAGGAATTTTTCCTAATATCCAATCTAAATTGCTGCACAGGAAGTGGGAGGATTTCCACTTTCCCTGTCTCTCCGTGCTGTCTTAAATTAGCCCTCACTCCCACACCTGTAGGAAGAGGAGGCTCAGAACCATCAGTGAGACATTGATCCTCCTGGTTAAGAGAGATTTCCAAATCTTGGTGCAAGTTAAATTTCTTTTCAATGGTGAATTTCTGCTCAGAATCATCATTGGATCATCACAGAATGGCTTGGGTTGGAAGAGAAGTTTTTTTTAGTATTAGAGAGAAATGTTGAAAAACAAATGTCCTCCAGGTCAATTTAAGGTAAATTTCAATTGAGAAAAATAAAAATGTACCACTATGATAATTTTAAAAAAGATTTTGATAAAGCTTTTATAAATATTTTATTTATAAACCAATGCAAGGCCAATTGGAGCTGTGGTCCAGTTATTTTGCTGGTGTCAATTTGCTCACCAGGTATAAATGTAGGGCATCAACAGTGAATTGATTTGAAAAAATTGCTCCAATTTTGATAAAATAAACTAAAATTCCATATTTTGGGGAGCTGGTATCTCAATACAAGGGGCTTGGAGCAACCTGATCCAGTGGAAGGTGTCCCTGCCTGTGGCAGGGGGTTGGAATGGGATGAGCTTTAAAGTCCCTTCCAACCCAAACCATTCTATGAAGACAAACAATTTAATAGAATTGATTTTTCTCCCCAGGAAACACCTTGGGATGACTTTAACAAGGCCTCAGAAGATGCTGTTAAAAAGTTGGTGCCTGACAAATTGCAAAGGTGCAGCTTTGGCACCTGAGTTTGTCCCTGTGTGTAAATTGGCTCCAGAGCGCACCATTAAAATCCCGAGTTCTTTCTCTCCTGGAAATTATCAGCTCTCTGAGCTCACCCTCAGATTTATTGCCCTCACCTAGAGGACAGTGAAAAATGGCCTCGAAGGGAAAAAAAATCCTTGGAGAACCGGCAGGATCTCTACAATGCTTTTGTCAAATCTCAGGAAACTTGAAGAGATCCCGGACTAATCAATTTTATTTAAAGACTGTGGGACTGAAATACAAATGGACATCAGAGAAAAGGGAGCATTTTCAGCAGACTCTAATCAGTCTGGGCTCATCGTAAGCATTCCTAGATGGAAATCTCAAACAATGACAAAGCTGGGCAGTCCCAGAAGTGATCAAAATCAAATCACTTTGGTTGTGCTACACTGGGGATGGCAGGGAGGGGTGGGCAACAGGGCAAGAGGGGTATAATCCAGCACATTATCAATTAGTGCACATCTGGATTCTGCAAATCAAGGGGGATTTTTTGTGTTGTTGTTTCTTTTCGGGTGGCTTTTTTAAATGACTTTTTATAATAAAATATAATGCAATATCATTTTTATTTATTTACCCTGAGGCAGAACACTTATCTCAAAGGCTATCCTGTGTTTCTACTTCGAATAATCCTGCTAAGATTATCCCTGCAAATACACAATTTAGATGTAGAGTTGAGAGCCAGCAGCCCAAAAAGAGTCCTGGGTGACTGGCACTTTGATGGGGCCAGTGCATCCCACCCCAAAAGAAGCATTTAAGATTTATGAGGGGAACAGAATCACAGAATGGTTCAGGTTGGAAGGGAGAGGTGAGGGATGGGTCTCTTGGTCATATCCCTTTCTGGCATCTGGGTTTATTACAAAATTCCTAATTGCAAAACTCCAAGGGAAGTGTGATGCTTGATGGTCCTTGGGCTAACTGCAGCACACAGGGAAAGGTCTGGACCATGGGGATTTATTCCAGCCACAGCTCTGCACTCCCATGGCATGATAGGCCTGTGCTGTGTGACCCTTGGGGAATCCCAGTTTATAGATTCCTGGAATGGTTTGAGTTGGAATGGACCTTAAAGTTGATCTTGTTCTGCCCCCTGCCATGGGCAGGGACACCTTCCACTAGCCCAGAGTGTTCCAAGCCCTGACCAACCTGGCCTTGGACACTGCCAGGGATGGGGCAGCCACAGCTTCTCTGGGAAACTGTGCCAGGGCCTCAGCACCCTCATAGGGAAGAATTTCTTCCTAATATCCAATCTCAATCCCTCATCTTTTAGTTTAAAACCATTTCCTCTTGTCTTATCAGTGTTTGCCCGTGTGAGACGCAGAATCCTTAATTTTCTGGGAGTCACGCCCTGCAAGCACAGCAAACAGGCTGGAAGAATGATTGACAGCCAGAGTCATCCACGTGAGCAGTGCAGAATTTATGGTCAGGTATTGCTGGAATAGGAACAGGCCTATTCCCAGTCCTGGACATCACATGGGAAGTGGCACTCCCATAAATCACGTGTGGATGCTTAATGGAACCAGAAGGGAATTTTTGTTGCCTCTTCAAAGTAGTGCTGGTAATTTTGGTTCCCTCGATTTCCAGCCCCCTTTTGGTAATATTCTGAAAAACCCCTCATATATGCAATTAAGGGAACATCCAAAAAACCTTCAGAGACACTTGTCCCCAGGCACTCCCTGATATTTATAAAACCTCATTAAAAAAGAGAGGTGTCTACTCCTGCAGCCAAGCCAGTCCTTGCGCCAGTGCTGGTGTGAATATTGCAACGCTGCTGTGTTGGGGTTCATCTCTTCCTTCAGAGTGAAATCATTTTTATGTCACATGTAGAAAGAGGAAAAAGGATTGTTTTGTTTCCTGGAGCTACAGACAACTATAAATCACCTGCAATTAATTCTGTGTAGCAGTGAGTATTTCTGTGTTGTTGCTGTGCTATTTCACCTGAATGAGCTCCCTATTTTATGAACAAGTGATGTCCCTTTTATTTCTGCTGAGTTAAATATTTCTCATGTAGTTTAAGCCCCGACTTTGCTCCCTCTCAAGCTTCTGGGAGAACATGAGACCACAGAAGAGCTTGGCTCAGATGAAAAATATTTCATCAATCTATTTATCTCTGCACCTCTTACAAATGAGAACATGGTACAATATTCCCACCATCTCAAAATCAATCCCAAAGTCTCCCAAAAAGGAGGCATTTGGAGTGAACTTGGCCTTCCCTCCCTACAGGGCTGGTGTGTAAATCCTTACTGTAAATACTGAGTTACATTCCATGAAGCAACGCAGGGTAAACGGGAAGATCCTTTAATGCCAAGTTTGGACTTCTTTGAATTGGGGAAAAGGGATGGAGGAATGTCCAGATGGAACCTAAAAGTACTAATACTAATGTGGAGTAAAATTTATAGAAAAAAGTGGGAAGTCATTAACTGAATACCAAATTATATCCTTTTTTTATTATAGAATCATAGAATGGTTTGGGTTGGAAGGAACCTTAAAGCTCAGCTCATTCCAAACCCCTGCCATGGGCAGGGACACCTTCCACTAGACCAGGTTGCTCCAAGCCCCATCCAAAAGCTGAAAAAAAACCCCAAAATGCATCTGTCTGCTGATTACCAGGGATTTAATTCCTCTCTGACAGCATCACTCCCTTAAAAAAGTAGGTTTTAGCTTCAGTTACTAATCTAGACCCTTTCAGTGATATTATTAATACTAAATAATTTATGTAGAAAGGACTTCTACCCCACTCCCCTTGCTCAGAGAACTTTCAAAGCCCCGTTGTGTTGCCTGGGGCTGTGTCCAAGCTGGACACCACAGGGAAGGTAACTTCAACTTTCAGCTCTTCAGTCTGAGGTGGCAACTCGCTAAAAGTAACATTTTGGATTAACCACTGGGAAGTTTAATACCTACATTTTGCCTTTTGCATTAGGAATATGTGGGTAAAATTTAGATTTTGTGTGTGGCAGTGCTTGGAAATGGTTTTGAACTTCAAAAGGGACAAAAAAAACCCCTCACAATCTTTAGACTGGGGGTGAAATCGTGATTAAGTTACACCTTCTTTATTCCAGGGAAACCTCTGCCTCATTCCCACAATGAGAGATAAGATGCAGAGGGTCAACCTCTCAACGGTATCCGAATTTGTTTTCGTGGGCCTCTCCGATGCTCCAGAAATCCGTTTGCTTCTCTTTGTGCTGTTTCTGCTCATTTATTTGGCCACCGTGGCAGGCAACATCACGCTCCTCGTTGCCATTAGCACCGACTCCCACCTGCACAGCCCCATGTACTTCTTCCTCAGCAACTTAGCCCTGCTGGATCTCCTATGTCCCACCATCACCGTGCCCAGGATGCTGGGCGCCTTGCTGCTGGAGCACAAAGAGATTTCCTTCTCTGGCTGCCTGTTCCAGCACTTTTCCCTCATTGCTGTGGTGGGCACGGAGATTTTCCTCCTGACTGCGATGGCCTACGACCGCTACATGGCCGTGTGCCACCCCCTGAGGTACCTGAGCATTGTGAGCACGAAGCTCTGCGCTCAGCTGGCCGTGGGCACCTGGGCAGTAGGTCTTTTGAACTCCCTGTTGCACACCTCTCTGGTTTTCACGCTCTCTTTTTGCGGTCCTAACAAAATCCAGCAGTATTACTGTGACATTCCGCCCGTGCTGGCCCTCTCCTGCTCATCTACCCGCAGCAGGGAGCTGGTGATCCTGGTGGTGGCCGGGGTGCTGGGGAGCAGCGCCTGCGTGATCACCGTGGTCTCTTACATCTATATCCTCCTGGAAATCCTGTCCAGGAACTCCCCTGGGATCTGGCACAAGGCTTTCTCCACCTGTGGCTCTCACCTGACCGTAGTCGGCCTTTTCTACGGGACCACCATCTGCACCTACGTCCGCCCTTCCTTCACCTATTCCCCGCATCGGGACAGGGTCGTTTCCATGCTCTATGGAATGCTCACCCCGCTCCTAAATCCCATCATCTACAGCCTGAGGAACAAAGAGGTGAAATGTGCCCTCGGAAGAGTGATCAGCCGGGTGAGAAGTGCTTTAACAAGGCGAGAAAACCTCGCCCAGTCTCCACTATCAGCTGGGTAGAAACTGCAAATTGTGACAGATCTTCTCTAACTTTCAGACACCTGAAAATTAGATGCTGGAATCCAAATTCGTTTTTCTGGGCTGAAAACTCCTTCTCTGAGCTGAAAACTCCTTCTCTTGGCTCCCTCTGCAGTTAGAAGGGAGAGCTGTGCACTTCCAGAATTGCACGGCACAGCTTTAGGTCATTTTCACAGGAGGAGAAGAGTCCAGCTGAGAATGTTGTTCCCCACTGAGCACTGAGGAATCTTAGGTGAGAGCAGGCAGGTGTTGGATGCATCTTTTAGGGCAGGAATTCTGGGGATTGGTACTCAGGCACACTTAGATACACCGTACTAAAGCAGTTTACATCCCTTTCAAAATTAAACTCCAAATATATTAAATTATGTTTTATGGATCAGCCCTGAAATCTCTCTCCTCTCTCTCTCTCTCTCATTGCTGAGTGTCTGATGTTTGCTGGAATCTCCAGAGTTCCATCTCTGGAGCCATGTTTGCCACTACACTTTTCCTTTTTCCCTTTTTCTCCTCCTTGCTGCATCAAATCCTAATGGAAAGAGAGGTGATGCTGCTTCCTGCAGCTCACCCCACTCTTCACCACCTCTCTTTTCTGTAGAGAAATAATAAGTCATCCTGAAAAATGCTGAGCTTATCCTCACTTGGTGGACCCCAAACATTTCTGATTGGATATGTTTAATAAAATCTCTATTATTTAACTACAAGTGTCTCTCTGGACTTTTAAATGCTTTCATTTTGTGATGAGACCTTGTATTAATTGTAGCCTTAAGGTGTCTGAAATGCAGGAAAAATCGTCAGTGTGAGCAAGATTACAACTGGAAGCAGGATATTTACAAAGCATTTCATCTGCCAAAAAAAAAATCCTTGTTCCAGTTCTTCCAGGGCTCTGAACAGCAGCACAGTCAGGGCACGGCAGTTGGATTTGTCTTTATCCACAACTTTACTCCTGATTAGAACCCCTGGAATCTGATCCATCACCTGCCATGCTTGTTGATGGCCCCCTTGAGATGTCCCAGGCACTTCCACAAGAAGTTCTGAGGGACTTCTGCCAACCACAAGCTGTTGGCCAGCGGCAGCTGCTGGTGCTGCTGGTGAAGGATAATGATGGAGGATCAACTATCCTTCAAACTCCTGCCATAAGTTCTGCACCAACCAAGTGGAGGACTGGAGAGGTTTTGGCCAAGCCATGAACTCTCCAGCCAAGGTGTGAAGTTGTGACAAACTGAACTGCTTTAGAAGTTTTCATTTCCTTTAACAAGGAGGAAAGTTTCCCTCTCCTCAGTGCCTGTGAAGCTGTCCCTGGTGGCTTGTTAGAAGGATGAGGGAGGTCCACCCGGAGCTTCCTAAGAAAGTTTTAAGACCATTAGAGGCTTCTTCAGGATGCCCAAAAGGGCTTGTTAAGATGAAGGGCCTTGGGTGGCTGCTCCCTGCAGGACTGAAGAACACTCCTCTTTCCAGAGGTGATGGAATCTAAATGTAGCTGGGTGGACAGATGCCTAAGGATGGCCGTCAGCTTGTGTGCAGTTCCAAGCCCTGGAATTTTAAAAGAGGCATCTGAACTCCAAGGTACCAAACTAGAGCCTGATTCCCAATGTGCGTCCAGATGGGAGATTTTGATGCCTCTCCTGGCTTGTGAAAGTGGAAAGGTTGGATTATCAAGTCTAATTGTGCTACAGTTCCCTCCCTCTCCACCCACCAGAGCCATGTGTTCGCAAAAACAGCCGCTGTAAGGAGCTGTTCACTGCCAGTGGACAAAACAATGCTCACAGCAAAAGCTGGGATAGAGTTATTGGGGAACTTAGCGAGGAATATGTTCCTTCTTTTCTCCTTCTTTCCCAGAGAAGCTGTGGCTGCCTCATCCCTGGAAGTGTTCCAGGCCAGGCTGGATGGGACATGGAGCAACCTGGTCTGGTGGGAAGCGTCCATCAGAGGTTCACGCTTTATCATCAGCTGTAACCCCTTCCTGGATGGAAGTGCTAATCCCTAAATATTTCTCAAAACCGAGACATCCTCTCTCATTTTCCTCATGCCCAGTAGCCTCCAACACTAGAAAGAGACAGCTGTGATTTTCTTGGGCAGCACTGGAAAAATTTAGCAGGGAAGGATCGTAACACACTCACCCCGTTTGTGATCCTCTTTCCCTGAGTGCCTATTTTTGGCTGCTCTCGGAAATCAATACCCCTGGACTGACTCACCACCACAGAGCTCCTCTCATATTCCTAGAAGTGGAGCTGCCCTGTTGGAACAGGGGGTGGGAGTACAGGCAGCACCAAATAAATGGAGGAAAAATACCCTGTACCACTGAAATGCCCATGTGAGCAATCCTCTGTGCATTCACACCTTGCTTTTGCCACTGAAAATCAGACTTCACCTATCATTTGGCTAATCTCATGTAGCTAGTGAGGGACCATTTTCATTTATCTATTCCTAAACAGAAAGGATTCCTGAAATTCTTGATGTGCCTCCAAAAAAAAGCTATTTTTTCCCTTAAGCAAAGTCCAACTATATTATTAATGTGTGGATTTTATTACTTCCAGCGAAACCAGGGCAGATTCCCTCCCCCCTTTTTTTTGTATGATGCTGCCAGATATGAAAATATGCAACATAAAAGAGGTTGTGAACGATTTGTTTTTCTCCTCTAAAAATAGCACCCACTTGTGAAATTCAGGTTGGGCCATATGAATACATGAAATTCTGACTTTAAAATTCCCAGGACTTTGGAAATCAAACAAAGTTGCATTCGACGTGTCAGTGCTATTTTCTCCTCCCTTTCCTCCCCATTTTTTAATTCTGTGTACAAAAGATAAAGTCACAGAATCAAGGCTCCTTGTGAAGAGACTTTGTCCTCTCCGTGGCCACACTTTAAACACTTGGCTTTAAACAACTTTAAGCTCAAGGAAGGAAGGATTAGATTGGATATCGGGAAGAAATGTATCCTCTTTGGGGGTGGTAAAAATCTGGTTGTTTATTAATCCCATTTTAGTCAGATTTGTGTTATCTCACTCAGGGGTAACTACCTAAAATTTTGGAATTTATGCTGCTCATCCAGGCTTCCTTTGTCTGCCCTGCCGAGAATTTATCCTGGCATCAGCAGAAATGTGCATTAACTTTTGCAAAGTTAGGGTTAAATTATGTGCTTTTTCTTGGAAGGTTAAATTAATACCCAGAATTCCTTTTATTAGCAGACTGAGTCCAATTCAAATTCAAGTTTCAGGTAAAAAAAAAAGTGTGAGGGCAATTGCTTGGAAAATCTACAGATATTTGGGGTTTGAATATTTAAAAACAATGCTCATGGCTTGCTTTTCATCAGCTGCTTAAGAATTAATCAGCCTCAGGAAAGTAAATGCACAAAATATTTGTGAGAAATCCCAGAATCAGATGCGGCATTTAAACTTGGAAAACTAAAAGCTTTTGTACAGGGAAAATACTTCCCTTATTTGGCAGCCAGCTCTGCCATACCCTCTACAGAAAGGAATATAATTTATATATTTTTAATCATATTTTTATGGCCTGTTGTGCTCTCAGCAGACATTTTTCAGGCCTGTTCTCATCCCGCTTTCTTGACAATTTCATCACTTTCATATATTTTTCCATTATCTCTTTTTGCCTCTAGACCACAAGCCCTTGTTCCCCTTCCCACAACATAATTTGGTTTTTATGTCTGCTTAATTGTGTTATGAAATGCTTGGTGGTGGTTATGGGGCTGGCAGTGTTACAAAACACACACATTGATAGCGAGTTTGGCTTGCCCTGGGCCTCTTTTTCTTTCTCTCACATATCCAAAGAACACACATCTGACAGGCTGGGAGAGCTGGGAATGTCCAGCCCGGAGAAGGGAAGGCTCCGGGAAAACCTTAGAGCCCCTTCCAGTGAAAGGGGCTCAGGGACAGCTGGAAAGGGACTTTGGACAAGGGCCTGGAGTGACAGGACAAGGGGGAATGGTTTTAAACTGACAGAAGGTGCGTTCAGATGGGATATTGGGAAGAAATTATTTCCAGTGAGGGTAGTGAGGCACTGGAATGGATTTCCCAGAGAAGCTGTGGCTGCCCCATCCCTGGAAGTGTCGAAGGCCAGGCTGGACGGGGCTTGGAGCAACCTGGGCCGGTGGAAAGTGTCTCTGCCCATGGAATGTGATGGTCTTTAAGGTCCCTTCCGACCCAAACCAGTCTGTGAATCTGCGATAAAAAGGATTTTTTAAAACACTGGAAACGGTGAATTCTCAGAGGAAGCAAATGTTGTGCGTGTGCCTGTTCTTTATAAAACTGAAGACGCAATTTAACGCTTCTCTTGCAATATCCTGCGTTTGGCACAGGTTCCACTGAGATGATTTCAGTGCGTGCTTCTCTTCACACAGCCCCGAGCACCGCCCTCCCTCATTCCCCGGTCTGAGGGACGTCGTGAGGGAACAGCGCCCCCGCGGCCATGACGCCCGCGCCTCCCGCTGGCGTCATCCCCACGCGACACCGATGCCCGATCCCCGCGGCGCTGCATGCCGGCAGCGTTGCGGGATGGCGGAAAACACCCTGCAGGTCCCCGAGTGTCCGTGAGGAGACAACAGTGCTGGAGCAGCCTCCGCCAAAGCGCGGAGAGGCCGCTGGTGAGCACGGCCCCGCCGTCCCGCCGCGCCGTGGGGACTACAACTCCCAGCGTGCCCCGGGGCAGCAGCGCACGGAGCGCGCAGGGCGGGCGCCCCCACGTGGCTCGGCCGGGCCGGGACCCCCCCGGGAGAAACCGGGGTAACGCGGGACAAACCGGGATAACGCGGGATAAAGCGGGATAACCGCGGACAACCCGGCTGCCCCCTGCTCCACAGCTGTCCCGTACCACGGGCCTCTCCCGGGCTGCCTGGAGGGAGGCCGTGCTGAGTCTGGTGGCTGGGAACGGGGCCAGGTGCTGCGGTGGTTCCCTTCCCTCTCCCCTTCCCTTCCTTTTCTCCTCTCCCTTTCTCTCCCCTTTCCCCTTCTCTCTCCTTCCCTCCCTTCTTCCCTTCTCCCTTCCCGTCCCGTCCCGTCCCTTCCCAGTTCTGATGTTCCCTCTCTTGGAAAAGGCTGTAAAAGGCAAATGGCTCCAGATGCCTTTCCTTTCTCCCTCCACCCCTCTTCCAGCTCTCTGCCTGTCTCCTGACACCCTAGGCCCGGGATTTTCCCTTGTATCCCTGTTTCTCTTGGTTGCTATCCTCCCCTCTCCCCTTCCTTTCCCTTCCCCTCCCAGATCACAGTGAGCCTGAGGAGCTCTGGGACACAGCAGGGAGATTCCTCCCTTTCCAGGCAGCCTCAGGCAGGCAGGTGAGGTGGAAGTGTCACTTGGAAGGGTGCTGGGAGTTGTGACCACTGTCTCAGTGCGCTGCTTTTTGACTGTAAACGTAGTGCTGGAACACGATGGGAATGTTAACAAAGTTCCTGGAATCTTCATGGAGAGAGCTGTAAAGGGCAGCATCCCTCACAGAGCAACTGAACTGAAACCACAGCTAATTAACCTTTCATTTATTCCCTGATTTACGGTATAACACAAGTTTTTGCAGGTGAAAAAAGGATGTTTTTAAAATGAATTTTGACTTAGTCTGGTTATTGTAGATAATCAGGCAAGGCACGTTGTCTGAAAATGGAATGTTACCTCATTCTCAGGAAGGAGGATGAATAAAAGTCATGTGATGGTTGGGAAGAGATCCCACTCACTTCCCAATTCCTCGCCCTCGAGGTCTGGTTGCTTTTGGAGGTGCTGTTGCTCAATCCTGATCCTCCCACCTGATAGGAATGCAGGAACTGCCTGAAACAGAGAGATCTGTCTGGTTATGGCTACCTGGTAAAGGAGTAGAACCGTCTTCTCCCAATTACTTCTGGAAAAAGCCACTTCTGAAGGACCTGGAACAAGAAGGGAAAGTTTCCAGCCGATCTAAAGTAATGGTGGTGTCACTTTCTTTTCCCGTTCCTCGGCCTCTCTGTGCACTCTCACGCTGGATGGGGCTGTAAAAACACAGATTCTCAGTCCCCTTCCTCCTCCTTTTCCAGTCTCTGCAATTCCCAGCTGTGTTTCCATCCTTGTCGCTGTAGGCCCGTGTGTGGCTGTGTTCTGTGATGTAACTCTGGGGCAGTTTAGGTTGAAATAAGTTTAGGAACTGCCCCTTTCTCTGGATTGAGCTGCTTTCCTGGCCTCTGGAACACAGCAAGAAGGGATTGAACCCTTCCCACCTGAGGAATTTTGTGGTGACAAAATTTTTTACCACAGCAAGGCTGGCGATTCGGAGGAGAAGGGTTTCCAGCAGAAAACTCTGGAAGAGGGTGTTCTCTCCTTTCCCAGGCCGACAACCTCACTGTTCCTCTTGAAATGCTTATATTTGTGTGGAGGGAAGTAGGGCCTGGTGACTCCAGAGTAGACGAGAATAAACACAGGCAGGGAATAAAGTGCGAATTGCTTTTTCCAGGCAGAGTCCACTGCTAGTTAAACCTGGCTGAGGCAGGCCCTCAGGAATTCCAATGAAAGCCTGGTAGCTTTTTTTTGTGTGGTCATGCTGAGCCTGCTGGTCTTGGTTGAACAAAGTTTCCTGGATTATGTAACAATGCTGCAATTCTGGCTTCTTTTTTCTTCCCAGTCAGAAACTCTGTTTTCCATGGTGACCTCAGAGATATCCTCGTGGTTTTGCATCCCGCTGCTCCCTCTCAGGCTGTTGTTTCAGCTGGTGTCAGCCCATTGCTCAACCTGCACCTCCTGACTGGAGAAATGCTTTGTCAGAGAACTGTTCCCTTCTGGGCCTGACTGAACATCCTCCCTGCTCCTCGGGGTCTTGGCATCTTGGCCAAATTCTCTGTGATCATGCTTTGCCCTCAAGTCACTGAGCTCCTCATGACTCTGGAGCTTTCAGACCCATCCAGTGGCCAGGCCAGCCCTAGAAACTGGCCAGAAATGCTGTTTTCTGCTAAGTTCATGGCCTGCAGAGCCACACTAGGGGGTCAGCGGGGTGGCTGGAGACAGAGAAAAGAGACAAATGAGGTGTGGGGGTGTTTGGGTGAGGAATGCAGTCTCCCCTTTTTGGCTGTGGGATTATTTCAGCTGCCTTGCTCCAAGCCTGGTGTGGGTTGTGTCCCTTCTCAGAGGCTTTTAGAAGGAACCAAGAGCACAAAACACCGGGCAAGGAAGGGCCTGGCCTGTGCTAAGTAAGTGTGGAGTGGAAATCTTTTTTTTTTAAACTTGTCAGACCGGAAAGTTCCTGATTTGAGTTTCAGTCTTGGTCATTGCTGCCTATTTAGGCAGGTTTGTGGCCATGCATGACTGAGCAAGCTACTCCTAGAGCAACTGGGTGGAAGATTCCTTAGGCCAGGCAGAGCATTGCTCTGGCTGCTGTCTGAGGGGAGTCTGAGGGCTTTGCCTCCCCAGCTTGTAGTGGGAGCATCTTCCCAGGACCCTGACCTTGAGCCCAGATGGCCACGGTGGTCTGCCCGGGGTTAAGGGTTCTGCCCAGCCCAGCAGAGCATCTGAAACAGCCACATGTGATTGCTGAGGGGTTCCTGTGGCTGCCCTTCCCTGTTATCTCCCTGTCCCACCGAGAGGGTGGCCTCTGTGTCACTGCTTTATTGCCTGCTGGAACGCTGATATCTGTGGGCACGGCCCAACATCTGCTGAGCCCAACACAACAACTTCAACGTGGTCCCCGTATTTATGAGCGTCGCAGCCACTTCTTGCCCCCACAGAGACGATTTTCCCTGTTTTATTTCTCTCTCTGTGCAACTTGCTTGCTTTTTTCCTCCCCGGTTTGTTCAGTGTGCAGGGAAAGAACCACTGGATTGCTTCCCCGCCTTGAGGAAGGAGCTGTGTCCAGCTCATCCAGAGGTGACTTTGCAGGGACAACACTCCACACTTCAGCACTGCCTGCCTGCTCCACAAGCAGCACACAGAGGATTAGGCCCAACTTGAGCCCCTCGAGCAGCTTTTCAGTATTTTTACCTTGATGCCAAAGGCCTGAGTGTGGCTTAGGAGGAAGTTACACCCAGCAGGAAAGGTGGACAGGGGTGTGGAACCTGTGATGTTGTGGCTGCACCTCTGCATGAACCACAGGGGTGTTTTCAGTATCCCAGCACAGCACAGCACAGCAGGAACCAGCTTTTCCCAGAGAAAACTCTCCCCGTGCCTCACCTCTGCTGAGAGCATCCCTCTACATCAATTTAATCCCTTCACTTCCTTTGAATAAGCCATGGAATGAGTTCCTGGAGAGACCTGCTCAGCAGTTTGGGGGTGCCCCTCCGCCCATCCTGCCCGACAGAGATCAGCCATGGGGCACTGCTTGTTTTTGTGGTGTTTTATCAGGCTGCTGCATGTCCTTTAACTGCCAGCTCCTTGTGAAAGCTTGTTTCTTCTCCTCATGCTTGAAAGCATTTGCTTCCCATCCCTTTTTGGGTGGCTGAGTATAAAAGCAGCCTCCTCTGGGAGGTTTAGTGTCTGCTCAAACTCAGTGCTGCACTAAATCCAAGCAACACCTTTGTGCATCCTCACAAAATTACCTGATGGCCTCAGGGGGGTACAAACCTGTTTGTCTCTTTGATTCCCAAGTAAAACTTCTTTAAAAAAACAACATTTCACCTGTGTATCCAGAACTGAAAGCTGCCTGGTGATCCATGAGGGCTTGAACACTCACCAGTGTTTTCCAGGGGAATTCATTGCTAGGAGGGAGGTGATTTTTGTGGTGTATTGAGAAATTTCCCCGTATTTGTTGACTGTAGATGGGTGGTCTATTTGCAATTTTTGTACAGTATTTGAAGAAAAAGTTCAATACAACAGAATCAGGGGACAGGAACGATCCCCACCCCCTTGTTTTTAACACTCTGTAAATCTGAGAGGTGGAGGGAAAAAAGGTGGATGGCACCATGGGAGGATCATGACAGTAGAGCAAATGTTGTGGATTGTGGCCTGTGCTGGAATGTCAACATCAAACTTACTGTGGCATTTGCAGCTTGGCAAATCTGTGTTGTGAAAGCTTCTGTAGTGCATCTGGGGCACAGGCTGCCTTTGGGATCAGGGCTGGTGCTTTTCCCTCACAGATAATGGAGTCGGTCTGGAAATTAGTTTTAAAAAGGGCTGATACATCCAAGTAAATTCACCAGATCCTGCTTGGCCCATGCCCACAGAATTACTGTGTTACTCACATTGTTCTTCCTCACTCTCTTGGCTCTAAGTGTATTTTCACAAGGCTTGTAAAAGAAATAAAAATAAATTGAAGGGTCATCTGGGCAAATTAGGGAATTGCAATCTCCTACAGCATTTTGTTTAGACTGTGTAAAAATACTCCAGAGAGAAAAAAATCCTGCATCACAACTTAGAAAAAGTTTGTCTGTCTAAAGAGGGTTTTTTATTCCTTGTCTACAAAATCCTGTAGTACAAACTGCTACAGATTATTCTGTGTTTGGGACTTTTTTCCTGTATAAAAACAGCTTAGTGCTCAGTCTCCAAAGCATATTTCCCGGCAGAACTTCAAACATCCTTTGTCTGTCTCCCTTTGGAGAGTGTTTCCAGGAACCAGCAGCTCTGTACCCCAGTCATTTGCATTCTGTGCTCTGAGGTACCCAGTGGAAACTTGTTCCTAAATCCCGGGTTTCCCACTTGGAAAAATTCGGGCACCTGAAAGAAACAAACTGAGAAGTTTGCACCGAGTGTTTTGCCCAAAGAGCTACAAGAAGGAGTTTTCAGTTAAACTCCCAGAGCAAGTGGAGCCCAGATGTTTTTAGTAAACAGCTTTCAAAACTCGCAGTTGAGACCAGTGTCAAATTTCCAGACCCATGATCAACCTTGGAGCTGAGTTTAGAATTGCTTTTGTGTTTACATAAAGCCTGGAAGCTGAATGGCACTGAAGTTTGTGGATGGAGTGGAGGTTCTCCATAACAAATATTTGACTGGATGCAATTTCTCTTATTTACAGGACTTTGAGCTTTTGGGGGGGGGGGGGGTGGGCAAAAAAAGGTTATTGTATTTTTGTTGATTTTACATTTGAGGCATATTCAGCACTTTCTTGCTTACTGGAACTGGAACAGTTGTTGATTTTTAACTGGGATCTGTTATTATTCTGGCCATTAAACCAGCACGGCAAAATCAAGTGTTTTAAAGCTAGAGGTGAACCATTTCTACAGGTGAGAAATGAAATTTGTGCATTCCTGGGCATTCTGGCTCCCTCTCTGCTCACACCAAGGCAGCCCTCTCGCTGAAGGTCTAACTGGATGCCTAAGCCTCATGCCAAGGTTTTCGCTCAGGGACTCTATCAGCAAAAATCTGTCTCAGAATTTACTTAGGGCAAATACTGTCCAGTATTTGTTTAGGAGTCCTGTTTTCTGCGCATTTGGAAGGGTCATGCATGAGAAGGGCACAGGTAGAGTCAGGATTAATGATATTAAAGTGGGAGTAGGAGTCATGGAAACTTTCCTTATGGGTATATCTTGATCTCCAACCTAATAACCTCCTGTATCATATGCAGACACTCACCAAAGAAGCTCTGATTATTTTTGCACGCTTAAAGCTCAGCTTTACTATCCCTAAATTGCCGGATTCTGGGGTCTATGCCCTGTGTACAGTAGCTAAGCTGTAAACAACAAGAGAGCTTGCTCCATTGTTCCTGATGGGATATCATCCAAGGGAAAACAGGGGTTGTCTTCAACAATCTGAAGCTTGTGTAGGCAGACAATACTCTGATTTTTCCTGTGGGCAGCATGAACATGCCTCTACTTCAGCCCAAGAAAGCAGCTGAGAGGGACACGAATTCAAAATCCACACATGCCGCCGAGAGGATGGGGCAGGCCCTGGGCAGCTGGGAATGTTGGGGGATAAAAAGGTACTAAAATAAGGGAAGAATTTCTTCCTAAACAGTAAAGAATTTTTTCCTAAAGGACTTCACAGGCATTCGTGGGAAGAAGCCTGCTAAAAGCATCACCTTACTCAGGCTGGGCTTTCCATCAAGTGACGTTCACATTTTAGAATTCTTCCCTGTGAGGGAGGTGAGGCCCTGGCACAGGTTTCCCAGAGAAGCTGTGGCTGCCCCTGGACGTGTCCAAGGCCAGGCTGGACGGGGCTTGGAGCAGCCTGGGATAGTGGAAGGTGTCCCTGCCCATGGCAGGGGTTGGAATGAGATGATGTTTAAGGTCCCTTCCAACCCAAATAATTTGGGGATTTTATTTTAAATGCATTTTCATGATGAGCAGCACAAGATAAAAGGAGGCCTGAACCGAGCCATGAGGAAATAACATGAAGTAAATTCAAAATTAAAACAGTAATTTGAGACAGGAAAGATCTGGGAATGGCTGAACCTAATCCCATATGAGAGCAGAGTGGTGAATTCTTCACCTTGATCACCAAGACATGACCCCCACGGCTGTGCAACCCCGTGTTTCCTCTGCTGCCCACGTAAATCTGCTGTCATCGAACACAATGTACATTGTGCAACTCCAGAAAGCAGAATTTGGGACTTCCCTAATCCTACTGATGTGCGATCACGGGTGGCACAGACTGTCCGAGCTGCAGAGGAAATATTCCTGTTGCAAACTGTGCAGTTATGGAGCTTTGTTTGATGTTCCTGTTGTGAAGACACTCCACTGTGAACACGCCAATAAAGAAAAAAAAATTAAAAAAAAGAGTCTGCCCAGCAGCTACAACTTTTTTTTTTTTTTACATAAGCATTTATGTGGGAGGAGAACAGGAGATTTGAAATGTACCTGGCAGCCTGCTGAAGCATAGGTATGACCCACGTTATCTTATAGATCTTAATTACTTGTGATGGTTAACCGACTGGAGCAGCAGAAAACCCTGAAACAAAGGGAGGCCGAGGCTCCCTGTTCCCTCCAGGGCGTTTGGAGTGTCTGGAAAAGTGTTCTGGTGCTGCCCTTTACCCACACACGGGCACTTGTGCAGTCACGCGTGGGACATCGCACAGTGCCGGGAAGGGTCAAAGACCGGATAAAAATGTGTAGAAAGAACCGGTGAGAGGGAAAAAAAATATTTAATCTGAGTTTACGGCCTCAATACATACAGGAAAAAATATTTTCATCTGAGTTTACAGGCTCAGTACGTGGAGGAAAAAAAATACTTATTCTGAGTTTACAGGCTCAGTACATAGAGGAAAAAATTATTCTCAGTTTACAGGCTCAGTAAATTGTATTTCTGATGGATTTCAGCAGGAACATTGGCTTGGGAAAAGCCAAGATTGGGGAGTTCAATGCTATGGGATGATCTCAGTTTAAGCAGTTTCTAGTCCCTTGTAACCTGGTTAAAACTTAAGGAAGCAGAAACTAAAAGACTCCAGTGCTTGTTGTAAACTAATGACTGAACTGAATGACTGAAGAACCCAATGTTTATTGAAAATAAATGATGGCACACACTGAGCGACGGGTATAGCCCTAGAAGCAGCCGAAATAGTCATCTCATTACCAACAGGCTCAGTTTTTGACATTTGGCCTTCTTTTTCTGGATTTAACATGGATTTTAGGAACTTTTTGTTCTCATGGAGAGGGCGGTCAGGAACCGGCACAGACCGCCCGGGGCAGCGGAGGAGCCCCCGTCCCCGGAGGGGGGGTGTAGTATGTAGGATGTCGGACACGCTTTGGCGGCGGGCTCGGCAGAGCGCTTGAGGGGAAATGGCCGGATTTGGTGATTTTTGGGGGATTTTCCAACACGGGCCATTCCGTGAGGGACGGCGCGCGGCACGGGGGGAAACGGGGGCGCGCGCAGGCCCCTCCCCCGCGGTGGGCGTGGCCTGGGCGGGTGCTGAGTCACGCCGGGCCAGCAGAAGGGCGCCGGGACGCCCCGCCCCTTCGTGGGGGCGTGGCCTGGTGCGCGCTGGTATAAAAGGCACGTCGGCGGGCGGGCGGCCCTCAGAGCGCGTCGGCGGCGGAGCGAAGCGGGTTCCTGCGTCAACAGTGCTTGGACGGAACCGGCTGCGCTCGGGCCCGCCGCCCCCCCCATCACCACCGCCTTTACGGTCACCGCAACACCTACCGGAGCACCCCGACCATGGCAGCGCCCCCCTCTCAGGTGCGCCAGAACTACCACCAGGACTGCGAGGCCGCCGTCAACCGCCAGATCAACCTGGAGCTCTACGCGTCCTACGTGTACCTCAGCATGGTGAGGGCCGCGGGGGCAGCGGGCGCGGCGGGGTGAGGGAAGGGTCCTGCGAGGGATAAAGGGGCTGCACGAGGGCCTGGCCCTGCGGGGGGTTCCTGGGTGCCGGGCGGTGCCTGCAGGCCCAGCTCCTCCTCCTCTTTTTTCTCCACCTCCTCCTCCCCCCGCCGTCTCCAGGCCCGTCTGGGCCGTCCCCTGGGTGTAGGTGAGGCCCTTTTATCTCGCCTGCTCCGCGGGCCCGCGGCCGTCGCCCTTGGCGGCCCCGTTATCAGCCCCGCTCAGCGCCTCGCCGGCGGCTCTGCCCTTGGGGCCGGGCTGGGTAGCGTGAGGCGCCTAACGAGGCGCTTGGCGCCTTTCCCGCAGGCGTGCTCTCCTCCCAGGCACGGGTTTTCCTCCAGGAATCGGTAGCAATCCGCGGTTTCCTTGGGCCCTGTGTTTACATGTCTCCTTTGGCTCGAGGCGCCCGTTTTAGCTGTCCCCTGGCCTCTGTGCCGCAATCCTGGTGCTGTGGGCGTGCTGAGACACTGAGACTTCCTAGTGACACTGTGCTGTGTTGTGGCACGCATTTTCAGCTTTTTTTCCTGTGTTAATTTGTTTTTGAGCCCTGTTTTGAGCTTATGTTGGTGGGTGATAGTGGTACACAAACACCAGTGTCTTCCCTTGAACCTCCAGGCCGCTGGTTTAAGAGCAGAGAATTCTTTAATAGGTTGGTAAATAAGTGGCAGTTGATGCAGAACTTTCCATTGAATCCTGGTAATGGCTCTGACCAAGGAATAAACAAGCTGTGTGATGGCTTCTAACTGTTGTTACAGGGTTTTTTTGGCTTTCAGAAGAGTATTTGCTGTTGAATTCATATTTTACTTCCGTTTATCTCTTGTATTTTAAATGTGACGTTCCCCTTCCCCTGCCCCCAGTAGAAAGTGTATTCCTTAGTCTAATCCCTGGAAAGCCTAGGGAAGCAAGAGAGCTTTATTGTGAAAGTACCTAAAAGTTCTTGGCTGACTCTTACGTGGTGTTGCAAGTCATGACCCTGACTTGCAATGTCATCATTTGTAAACAAGCTCGGGCAAACAAAGGGAAGATTTCTCCTTGAAAAAGGCTTTTCAAGGCCTTTTTCAAGGCTGCAGTATCATGGTGCTCAGAAGAGGTATCTGTGGGGTGTCAGGGTTTGTTTTGTTTTGTTTGTACCTTCAGAACTGAGCCAAGGACACAAACACCATTTATTTGTGCCCTTGGTAGGGATACAGGTTAAAATTTAATCCTTGCTGGAAAAATTTAATGGTACTAAGGGGAGAGTTGTTCCACACGGCCTTGCTGGCCTAGGCTTGGACTGCAGCCATCCTGAAGCAGGGGTTTTGAGCCTGTGAACTCTTTATTTTTCAGTCCTACTATTTTGACCGGGATGATGTGGCCCTGAAAAACTTTGCCAAGTACTTCCTGCATCAGTCCCACGAGGAGCGGGAGCACGCTGAGAAGCTGATGAAGCTGCAGAACCAGAGGGGTGGGCGCATCTTCCTGCAGGACATCAAGGTGAGCTGGGGGCTGTCCCCAGCTGGAAAGGGATGAATTTTCCTCTGGGTCCTCCCCAGAAAGAACAGCAGCTGACACTGGAGAGGCACAGTAATTTGAGATGTGTAGTAATTTGATGATTTGTGCTGGTTGGCTAATAAAAAAGTAGTACTCGTGTAAGGAGAGGGTGCTGAGCCCCGGTTTGTTTGCTGTGGCGTGAGGGCAGAACCAGAAGACAACTGGTTCATCACCATCATTAAATTTACCAGCAGAAGTGCTCTGTGGTGTGTTTTGAGAACTGAGACTTGGAGGGTTCACTCAGTTCTGTTCTGAGGGTGCACTTCATGTTTTTGACTTTGCATAAGTGCCTAAACTTGGTCTAAACACGCTTTGAGAGTGACCTAAAGACTCTCCACCCTGCTGGTCTGTGGGTTCTTAAAGAAAACATGTCCTGTGCTTTCCCCTTGCAGAAGCCAGACCGTGATGACTGGGAGAATGGCCTGACTGCCATGGAGTGTGCCCTGCACCTGGAGAAAAATGTGAACCAATCACTGCTAGAACTGCACAAATTGGCAACCGAAAAGAACGACCCACACGTAAGTGCACGCTGAGGATCAGCGTGGCTGTCCAAGGATGTTTCTTTTAATTGTGTGGGTTTAGGGCTGAGCTGTGCATCCCTGATGCTGTTAAAGGTGAAAAAAGGTGTGAACCAGGGGTGCAGCCCTCATGAAGCCGTTTGGTGGGGTTATTGCTGTCCTTCCAGGAGGATTTTGAAGGTGGCAGGGACTTGCTTTATTCCCTCTGAAGTGTCTGTGAACAGTCTCTATGGAGACTGTTTCTGAGGGGGTTGCGTTCCATCTTTTTAAGGCTTTTTGTCACGAGGCTTTTTTGCCACAAAATTCTGGAGTTGCTTTGGAATATTAAAAGCCCTGATGTTTCAGAACAGTGTCTGAAAGCACAGGATTCTTTGTAGATGGAAGTTTTTGGCAAGGCTGGATTGAGGTTGCTTAATATCAGGAAGAGATTATGAATACGTGTGAGAATCCAAGCACTCTTGGGACTGTCCTGCCTAAATTAGAGGGACTTTTTAAAACAAAACCAGAGGTGTAAATCCTCACTGCTGTGAGTTTGCTGTGCACTGGGGGAGTCTAAATCTGTTCAGGAGCTTGGCTAATGCTTCCTGCAGTGAGGGAGAGGAGAGGCTTCCTGAGCTGCCTGGCTCTGCAGGGTTCTGGAGCGAGTGAGCCTATGGAAGCCTGGCTAACTTTGATCTTGCTCTGAAACAAAACTAGATGCTGCTTCCTCTCAGCTGGAAAATTCTGCATCCTCTCCTTTCCCTAGAGAGCCTCGGTAGCACTTCAGGCTTGAATTTTAAACCTCTGGTCTCCCTTGCAGTTGTGTGACTTCATTGAGACCCATTACCTGGATGAGCAGGTGAAAGCCATCAAGGAGCTGGGTGACCACGTGACCAACCTGCGGAAGATGGGGGCCCCCAAATATGGCATGGCAGAGTATCTCTTCGACAAGCACACTCTCGGGGACTGTGACAGCTGAAGCCTTGCCAAGAGCCATGCTGTGGGTTTCAGTGGGACTCCTACTCGCTGTCCAGCCGTGCATGCAGCTTCAGCTACCTAGATAAACAGTTCCGTACTCTGTACCAAATATCCCCCTCTCTCTTCGTGTTTTATGTACTGCCCTCCAGCCAATAAAGTGACTTGGTTCCAGCTGGCTTTTCCTGTTTAGTTTGGAGGGAGAGCAGGCAGCTGTGTTGAAGGCAGTGGGAGATCAGTTTGTTGTGTGACATGGGGGATTTGCAGCTGCTGCTGAAGGCAGAAGTAGGAAAAGCTCTGTGATTTCTTTAAATTCCTTGCAGGGAACTAAAATGAGGAAACGAAACCAAGGTCCTGCACTTGAGCCTCGCTTTTATTTTCTGAGGGTGGGCAGTAAAAATCAGTTGAGTGGTGTCTGCTGCTGTCCAGCTTTCTCTGAGCACTATCAAATCCGTGGCAGGGGGGATGTGGAACTTCAGAAAGGAAGCAGTGTGCTGGGCAGATGCTGCAGCTGCCTGTGCTGGTAGGCCCTTACCCTGCCTTACTCCAGTACTTCTCCAGTACTGGAAAACACCAGCCAGACAGGACTGGCAGAAGCACTGTGGGTCTGCATCACAAATGATGGGACTTGCTTCAGTCCCTTACTTTTCCCTGGAGTATCTTGTTAGGAGTGCAAGTCCTGCCTGAGACTTGGAAGCTCAAGTTCTCATTCTTGCTGTGAGGAGGAGGGGAAATATCCACATTAACTGTGCTCTTGTTCTGGGCTTCACCTGGCTGGTCAGGCTGGTACCTGCAATATTTAACACTCAAAATCTTGTTCTTTTGCTACAAATTGGGTTTTTTGGTGCTTTTGTTCTTATTGCAACATGAGTTGTGCCTGCTGAGGTCGGGAGCAGCGTGTCCTTGGTGCTGGTTTTAGCCCAGGCCGGGTTCCAGCTGCATGTCCAGCACTTCTGTTTGGGTGAGTGCCAGGATAAGGCAGGTATCCCATGGATCCATGGGGTCCCCTTTAGCTGTACTGGTCCATCTGCTCCTCCCCTGGGCTTTCACTGGCCTCCAGGATCACCTCCATCAGCCCCACGTAGTCACCCTCGGCTAGGGAGATTCCAGAGTCGTTGGGGGATGGACTCTCTGCTCTCCTGGGCTCTTTTGGAGCTGGGGGATTAGTGCTTCCATTCCCAGTGTCTCTCATGTTCCTGGAACCCTCTGGGTGCTGCTCTGGAGCACTGGCTGCATCTTCCAAACTCAGGCTGCAAGCCTCGGGGCCCAGGTTCCCCTTGTGGGACCTTTCCAGCGCTGGAGAGGTGACGGGAGTGAAGGAGAAGCAGAGGGAGGCGCTGCCTCCGGGGGTTTTGTTACTGGGGGTGTGGAAGGCACTGGAATGCTCTGAATTGGGAGTGGCTGAGGCCATGCTCTCCAGGTTTAGCCAAGGTGGGTGCGAGGCTTTGGAGCTCTTCAGATTCTTGAAGCTGCCTTGCTTCTCGTGCTCGGGGGACTCTGCCAGGAACGGGAATTTTGGGCTGTTGGATGCTGTGGACCGTGCTCCTGGGCTTCCTGTGGTGGCAGCTTCCCTGGAGCTGCTCTTTCCTTCTTCTACTGTCACAGCCATGAAGTCAGGACCTCTGCTGCGCTCCGTGGGCCAAACAAAGGTTTCCCTTGCAGCAGAGCCCAGGGAGCTCTGGCTCTTGTCCACGTCGCTGGCCCTGGAAGGGGAGGCATTGACGATGACATCCCGAAGGGAAGTGGAGCACGCGGCGATGCTGGAGAGCGCCGGCGGCTTCTTGCGCCCTTGGCGCCGGGAAGGGAAAATCATGGGGATGGAGCTGATGGGCGTCTGTGGAGCACTGTAGAACCCAGGCCTCTCGTAAAAGGGGGTGGACATGAAGGCATCAAACTCCCTCAGTTTTCCCTCTTCGCTGTCCCACTGCTCCTGGGAGTCTCCCCTCGGCTGATTGATGCCGCAAGGGCTTCCGGACTTCCCCATGTCCTGGTAGGTATAATGGGAGAAGGGCGACGCGGGATCTCCTCGCCGGCGCAGCAGGTTCATCCGGGAAGAGGACCTGGAGAAGCTCGGGGACTGGACACCCAGGAGGCGGCCCAGGTGTCCCAGCAAGGGAGTGGAGTGGTTGGCCTCCTCATTCTCTTTAATCTGCTCCAGGGGCTGGAACTCCATCTCTTCCTTCTGCATGCTGGGAAAGGCAAAGCAGGCTGTTACGCAGCCACAGAGGGAGGGGGGATCTCCTGGAGAGGCTGGCAGCACTGGGAATGCTGCTGCCAGTGGCGAGCCTCTCCCTGTATTGTCATTAGCCCCCCAAAAGAGGATGCTCATCCACAGGTGAGTGGGGGAAAGAGGTCAGATTTATCCTCTGCCATGGAGGATGTTGGCTGTTGTGGACGAGCCTAAAAGCTCCTCAAGTGTAATGTCCTGCACAAGACCTGATCCAGGTGTTGTGACACCTTGTCCCTGCACTCACCTGATGTCAAAAGTGGAGCCCAGGAAGGACGGGCGTTTGTACTCGACGGTGGCTGCGGTGTACGGTGGCTGGGGATCGGGCTCGTTCCAGTACAGGTCCTTCTCCAGAATGGGTAAATCCTGGTGCATCTCATCCACTGCCATGAGGGAGACCTGTGGAGGACAGCAGGAATGTCACACGGGGTGAGCAGCTTTTTGTGTGCCTGTTATCTGGGGGACAAAGGAACACAGAGCTGGAGGAAGCGGTGCAGCACGGAAGCCAGGCGAGTGGCTGGGGTTGCTGTGGTTTCCTGTCACTTGGGTTGTTTCTCACGCAGAGATTTGATTAATTGGAAGGAATATGGTGCTGAAGGAGACAGGAAAGCAACAGGCTCACTAGGACAGAAGGGCTGGAGGTATGGAGTTACTGCATGGCAGAAAGCACAGGAGGCAGTTTTAGATGGATGCAGGGTAGGAAAGCCCAGGAGAGGCAGGAATCACGTGTCATTCAAAGGCAGCTGAGGCCTGAAACGAGCAGCCTGGATCCATCCCATGTGCCAGAGCATGGACTGAAGCTGCAGTCGCCCTCTGTGTACAAAGATATGCCAGGAGCCCCAAATTCCCTGGTGTGGATTGGGGGCATCTCTCCCATCGCAGGCAGGGAGGTGGGGGCAGAGGTGTTGCAGGAGAACTTGGTCTCTGTCCTGCCTTGGTGTTCCCCTTCAGGAGAGGCTCACCTGGAGGACCTTCCTCCCCTTTACCTGCAGGTTCCTGTCAATGAGCCAGTTGGTTTCAAAGTCATCATCGTCCTCCCCAAAAGGGTTGATGAGCTGCTCAGCCACCTGCATGTGGAGAGCACACAGCGAAGGTCACCACTGTCATCCCTGCCCCTTTCCCTGCAGGGAGAAGTCAGGCGTGCTGTCCCTTGAATTCCAAGCCATGTTTTTCCTCCCAGAAAGGGGGGTGGGTTGAGAGTGGAGGCATCCCAGGGGCTGGGAGACATTGGAATTTGTAACAACTCCCCCTTGCTCACACAGCCCTCCTGCAACTTCAGGAGCTCCTTTTTTCCCCTCTAGTCAAGACCAAAGCCTAGGAAAAGTGCAGCTGGTGTCCAGAATGAGACACTGGGAAAATTAGAAAGTCCTGGCACTTCCCTCAGCCCCTCTTGGCTTACTGTTGTTGCCCATAGATCAAAGAACACAGCTGGGTTCCTGGTAAGCTCGCTCTGGGAAAAACCCTTGGCCGGGTCAGATTCCAGCTCCAGCCATGCTTTCTTGGACTTACCTTTAACCAGCCAGCGTAGAAGAAGAATTGCAAAAACGTAAAGACAGGCACGAAGAGATCCAGCTCATGGCCAGGATATGCTTTCGCTGGATCCAGGAATTGCCTCCCAATCAGACAGGCCAGGAAAAAGCTGTAAACAGCCACGGTCACCACCTGGGAAGGATGCCAAGGGACACACCAGGGCAGCGTGAGTTCCCAGCATCTCCCTTCAGTTCCCCCCCGCCACAGCTCCAAGGGCAGGCTCTCTAGCCTCGGGAAAGCCTTGCATTCAGTTCTGACAGGCTTTTTGCAGGAGGATGCATTTCCCTGCAGAAAGCTACAGGCATTCCCTTTTCCCTTCAGCTTTTACGTACGCCGGGTGCCATTCCGTGCTGTCCCTGGAATGACATCTGTGCAGGTGTCACAGGCCAGTGGCAGCAGCAAACACGTGACATCCTGGATGAGCTGGAAGCTGTCTCATGGCTCAGTCCATGCTGGCAGGCCGCTTCCAAGT
Source organism: Lycocorax pyrrhopterus obiensis (assembly GCA_014706295.1). Classification (NCBI taxonomy): domain Eukaryota; kingdom Metazoa; phylum Chordata; class Aves; order Passeriformes; family Paradisaeidae; genus Lycocorax; species Lycocorax pyrrhopterus. The sequence continues at coordinate 1,488,739 of JACSVZ010000007.1, forward strand.
CCGGGAAGGGAACCCTGGCATTGCTATTTGCTCCTTCCTTCCTGCTCCTCATGCTGAGCTTTTATTAATATTTTCCTGCCTGTATTTCAGGCTATGCTGAGCTTTGTGCTTTTCCCTGTCACCACAGGACTGGAGCTTCCCCTTTTCAAGTTAAAAGTAACCGAGGCTCTCACGTGGTTCCTTGATACAAACAAGGGGGTTCAAAACAGGAATACACTTTCCCAACATGGTCCCCATTAACCTCTGGCAGCGCCAGAGGAGCAGCAGCAGCTCCTGTTTCATGGTGAAGGGCATCCCTGTTATCTGAGCAGCTGGATTGCAGGAGACAAAGGAGCAAGGTGGTGCCAAAGTGTCTGCCTGGGCTGGTAAACAGCTGAGTGCACGCCTGGTGCAACCTTCCCGGGATCTTGCCCGGGATGTGATCCCTGCAAGGCGGTGCAGGGAGTGGGTCTGTGTGTTCCTGTGTTTTCCATGGATCTGTGTGGATTTGTTATCCCTGGACAGAGGTTATTTCTGGAGAGGTGGATGTGTCTGAGTTAGGGAAAGGAGGCTGGGCTGAGTGTGTGCTGAGGTACCTACGGAGGAGAGATGACGTGTGCAGGTGGGGATGAGGGATTCAAGAGTATCCTGCGTTTTCCATGGGTGGGTCAGGTATGGAGCACTTCTACAAAGGCTGAGAGAGCTGGGGTTGTTCAGCCTGGAGATGAGAAGGTTTTGGGGAGGCTGTGGCCTTCCAGTACCTTAAGGGAGCTTATGGAAAGGAGGGAGAGGGACTTTTTACACAGGCAGATAGTGACAGCACAAGGAACAATGGTTTTAAACTGATAGAGGGCAGGTTTAGATTAGATATGAGGAAGGAATTCTTTACTAAGAGGGTGTAAGGCCCTGGCATAGGTTTTCCAGAGAAGCTGTGGCTGCCCCATCCCAGGAAGTATGCAAAGCCAGGTTGGACAGGGTTTGGAGCAGCCTGGTCTAGTGGAAGGTGTCCCTGGATGAGCTTTAAGGTCCCTTCCAACCCAAACCATTCCAGGATTCCAGGTGTGGGTGTAAATGGTAATGTGCACGGGCAGTGGTGGAGCAATGAGTGTGGGGGTTCCCTTCTCACCTGGGTGTAGACCAGGGGGATGCTGATCCAGTCGTATCCGTAGAGCCTCCCGCACTGGCTGCGCAGGGTGTTGAGCTCCTGCAGCAGGGAAAAGGGAATGGCGTGTCAGGATAACTTCCCATCTTCTTGCTGGGGATGCAGAGCCTCTTCAGCACCACTGTCCTCCATTGCTCCAGCCCTTTCCCTTCTGCTTATGCCTTCTCTGGAAGGGGGGCTCAGTCTCAGCCTGGGAATTGCTCAGCCTGGGAATTGCTCACCCTGCTGCCTGGGTGTCTCCCCCTGATACCGAGATCCCTTCCTAGCTCACTTCATAGCAGAGTTTTTCCTCACAAAATGAGGCAAAGAATGCCCTCAGGAGCATCCATTTCTCTCCCCTGTCTATAGATAAATATCCCAGAGGGTGATTTCCCCCTCTGTGGGCAGATGAATCCTGCTCCAGGCAACAGAAACCACGTGACTTTCTCTGCACATGAATACCAAGAAGGATGAGCTGCTACAGAGCCTTTTTCTGTGCAGCCGGGCAGGGATTGTTGCCAGGTCCTGCCTGTGGAGCATGGCCTGTTGCCCAAAACTATCTAAGAGTTTTTAACAGCAAAGTTTTTTACAGGACCTCAGTTGCTGAGGGTGTTTTTGACCTCTCCTAGTCTCTTCCAGATACATGCTTCCTTGTGGCTTTCCATCTAGATCCTAGAGACCTCCACTGGCACTGGCTGTTCTGGAATGTGTCAAGGACCTGCTACACAGGTGCCTCCCATTCCCCAGGATCTCAAAGAGTTGCCTGTCCCCTCTGTCACTCACATTCAGGATGCCTTGAAGCAGCACGCTGTCCCGGATCCTCCCGTCATTCCTCGCCTTCACAGCGAGGTTGGAGAACCACACGCACGGGATCCAAAACTTGTTGTGGGGCGAATTCAGGCTCTCAAACTTCTTGTGCTCTTCTGGTGTCATGAGGCCTGGGTGGGAAAGAGCAACAGGAGAGGGATGGACATAGAGGGCTGAAGGAACTGATCTGGTCTGAAATGAAAACAGCTGACCCTCAGGTGGTTGCCTTGGCTCTCCCTAAAAATCCCAGGAAAGACTCAGAACTTTGGGAGACATGTAGAAGGACAAGTTTCCTTGTTAAAACATTGAGTCATAGAGGTAGGATAATGGGATTCCACTTTGGATGTCTGCAGCACATCAGATCAGAGCCATCAGGGAGATAAAGCACTGCTGAGGGTGCAGCTGCCTGGTGTCCATAGATGCTTGTTGAGAATGGGATAATTTGTGTCCCTGAAGTGCCTTTTCTTTTTAGGAGGCCAACAATATCACATCTCTGTGGATTGCCAAGGGAAGCCAGACGACTTGGGCAGACTGGGAACTGCTGCACCTTGAGGAGCACCTTCCAAGAGGATTCAGGGAGCCCCGCAGTTAAGGTTGGACACCTGCGTCTCAAATCCCCGCCTGCCCTGAGGGAGCAGCGCCACCCCACTTCCAGAGATCTTTTCCCAAGGTCCCCTGCCCCTAGAGGAGCAGCAAGGAGCAGGACTGACCGGCCCTCACGACGTGCTCCATGCTGGGGAAGCGCTTGTAGACGGCAGTGCTGACGGAGCGCAGGATCAGCACGCTGACCAGGTTGCTGTAGCGCATCAGGGTGCGGCGCAGGAGCCTCCCGTACTCGTCCTCCCCATCCACGTTGCAGGACACCAGGTTCATGATCCGGTCCGGCCACGGGATGCTCTCGTACTGGGCCCACCAGCGGGACACCACCAGGGCCACGTAGAAACCTAGAGGGGAGCTGAGAGAGTCAGGCATCTGAAAAGAGCTTCCTCTTCCCACTGCGTCTGCTCTCCTTCTTTTCTCTTCTCCTGCTCATACAGAGATGCCTGGAGGGGAATTCAGTCCTCCATGCTAAAAGGAGTCTGGATTTCATACTTTTTGTCATAGAATCAGAACAGTTTAGGTTGGAAGGGACCTTAAAGATCATCTCATTTCAAGCCCCTGCTGTGGACAGGGACATCTTCCACTAGCCCATGTTGCTCAGGCCCAGCCTGGCCTTGAAAACTTCCAGAGATGAGGCAGCCACAAGTTCCCTGGGCATATCTGGTGCCACTTGGAGCTTGCCCTCCTGGAACCCAGAATATGCAGTGCTAGCTGTGTGCTGAGGGACACTCACAGCTGTGACACGAAATATTCCACTGGAAGAGTTTTACAAAGGCAGAGGGAGGGATCTGCTCAGTGAATCCTGCCTGCCTGCAGAGCTCTACCAAACCAGGGAGAAGAAATGCTGTCCCATTCCCCTCCCTGCTGGATTCCAGACATCTCCTTACCCAGCACGAAGGACACGGGGATTAGCTCAGCGTAGCTGTTGCAGTACAGTGCCAGCTTCTCGAACATCAGTCTTTGGCTCTCGCTCAGGATCAGCCTAAAAGGGACAAACAGAAGCAGTTCTCCCTCTCCCTTCTCCTCTCCCTTCTCCCCTCCCCTTCCCTCCTGTGAACAGAGTCTGGCGAGTGCCTGTCCAGCAGGATCCCTGCCCCAGTCCTGTGTTTCTCCCGTGTCCTGCTCCAGGCCAGGCCGTGGGTGTGAAGGTGCTCACCTGTAGACAAGGCTGATGGTGAAGTAGAGTGAGATGAAGATCAGGAACTCGGAGTAGAGCAGTTTGTAGATGCTGCCTTTCCATTGGAGCAGGAGCTGGGAGAAGGTGCCCAGGCGGGCGTCAGCCACGCGGTTGGTGTAGGTCACTGTCATCACAGCTCCTGTGCAGGCACACGACAAGCAGGGCTTGGAGCTTGAGCAGGAGGAGGACACAGGGACGTCCCAAGTGTCCCACCAAGCAAGATGGAAGGAGAAAACAGAATGAGCTGAGATCAAAAGCCAGGTAAGATGAAGGCAGTGGCACAGAGAGGCAGGAGGAAATTGATGGCAGGCAATTAATTTGATGAATTTGCCATCCTTTCCCTGTCCTTGAGCTGATTATAGTGACCAAGGATGTATTTTCTGGTGGATCCTTTTGTTTTTAGTGTTTGATTGTCAGCATTCAAGTGGGGCTGGTTGGTTGGAGAGGACAGAGCCCAGGTGCCACCCCCTTCCACAAAACACTTGTGTAAAATTAATCTCAGGGTCACAAACTCCAACATTTATGCTTATCCCAGTAATTTTCTTAGTACAGGTTTTTGTTCCAGGTATGCTTCTGTAAACTTGCTTGCTGGGAAGCATCTTCCTGGAATACTGCTGGGGAAAAAACCCAAAAAAACAAACCCAACCCAAAGGAAAGGAAAAACCCCAGAAAGATTTCTTGGGACTGATCCAGATGAAGGGATCCCAGCAAGGATAGCTGTCTGCACTCTGCTGGTCCTAGTGCTGCAGGCAGAGCAGCCTTCCCTGTTGGAGATCTGTGGGATGGAGTTTGGCCAGGCTCACAGGGCCCAGATTCCAGCAGCTCCACCTCCCCTCTCCTTCAACCATATGTTACACAATAAATCACAGTGGATGAAAAATAGGCATTGAGGCTCCCGAAATGCTCCCCAGACATGCAGCATCCCTGTTTCACTTCTAGTCTAACTTGCATAAATAATTCTTTATAATCAATTAATAATCAGACTTATATTTATATAAACCTGAATTTGTACCAAAAAAAAATATAACCCAACAAACAACAAGACACCAGTGTTAGCCATGACAGGCAGGTTGGTGAATGATTCCTTGGGGTAGAAATAATTATCTAAGGTGAAACTATTGGTATTTCTGAATCCTAACATGTCAGCAGGCATTGCTATTTAACAGAGGTAATAATGTTAATGATTATGGGGCCTTGGGCCCTTCCCTGAATGATGGGGATGACGAAGCACTTCAAGGGACAGTTCACACCCTGCAGCAGCTGAAGGCAGGTGAGTTTGGGCCCGTGATCCTCATTTGTTTCTCGTTTAAGCATCCCAGTGAAAGATTTACACTGAGGTGAGGACACCTCAGGTCCCAGTGAGCTGCTGCTGTGAAGAAACCCAGCAAAGTCTGGATTTTTGGCTAGTTCAGCCAAGCAGCATCTTTGTCCTGGGTTTGGCTTTTTGGTGCTGCTCCTCCTTTGGGTTTCCCTGTCGTAACTCAGCTCCCTGAGTCCCCTCTTTAGGGTGATATAGAGGAGCAGAGCTGTCCCTGTCCCCAGCTGCACAAATGCCCATTTCAATAAATCCTCGTGCCCATTCCATATGGATTTCCTGGGCACAGGACTTGGAAGAGTGGGGTTTAACTGGCCCAGAGGTTGCACGCATGTCCAGAAGAGAAAAGCATGCCCAAAACCCCATACATTTTTGGAGCCTCTTACACAAAGCTGCCTGTTTTCTCTGGGCTTTGGGGCTCGAAAGCGCTCAGGGAGAATCCTTGTTGCGTAATTCAAATACAGATTCACTTTTTTACCAAAGAAGGAAAACTCCAGCTCTTGTCCATGTAAATAATGGATGTCGCCCACCTCTATTCCGTTCTGCTCCCGTGTGGGATATGAGGCTTTTCCCAGTGCTTTTCCCTCCAGCCCTGAATGGTTAAGGCACCTCCCTGCCCACCCGCCAGCCTGTGCTGGGCTGCCCTGGGATGTCACTGGGCAGCTGGCACGTTCTATTTGTGGCTGAGGTCCCTGGTGGGAGGTGACTCACCGGCACACCAGAGTCGGGATGGGCAGGAAGAGCCCACCCAGGGAGTTGCTGCCTGCCACTGCCTGCATCCCCCTGCTCACCCCTATGGACTAACTGACACACCTGGATGTCGACTGACCTGGAGTTCAGTTGTGGGAGCCCACAGGAAGCAAGATTCTGGGACATCAGGTGCATCCCCCACCGCAAACAGACCCGAGCAGGTATCGCAAAGACGGACAACGAGCAGACAGAGCAGAGGGATGGAGCCAGAGGAGGTCACAGATAGGCAGGAAGATGGATCTCTGCAGGAGAGAGTGATCCTCCTGCTGCTGTTAGGAGGACCAGATACTCACAGTCATGGGCTCCTGAGCCGTGCTGGAGGCTGGGGAGGTTTGGTCCCGCACGTGTCCACACTGGGTCCTTTGTGGCCCGGGCCACCACCCGCCTCCTCATGCCCCCTTGGCTCATGGGGGGATTGGACCTGCCCCACACGGTGTGCTAAGGAGCCTGAGACCCACTTGGGAGCTGCAGCCGGTCACTTGATGCCGTAATCCCTCCTCATTACAAAAGAGACTCTGTTGTCTTTTGCCCTGTTCCCTCCTAATCTTCTGAGTAAGCCCTGTGTGTTTATAGAGGCGGCCGGAGGAGGGGGAGGCAGGGCTGGCTGCTCCGCTGCTGCTAACTCCTGGCACAGCCATGGTGGCTGCCAGAAGAGAGGCATTTTTTCCTCTAATTCTTTCCTGTTTGGTCCCTCTCTCCGTGTCACAATCTTACAGGAACCCCAGGAGATTATGCAGGGCTGGAATTTTCCACCGAGGCTGTAAAACGTGGCGCGCTCGGGGGCTGCCCTCTCTTCCCTAGGTCAGTGAAACACCTGGTCCATGCTCTGCCTGGCTCTCACAGGATGTTCCCCTGCCATCCCTCACTGTCCCTGGATGAGTTTGCCACCTCTTCCAGCTGTGGTTTGCATGCTGGGGATTTCTCCTCTGCCACTGGCTCTCCGAGACTCTTTTCATGTGTTCATTTTCTTTTCCTCTTGCTTCTCCAGCAGAACTTGGGGATCATCACTGCTCTTTCCTGTGTGACATCCTGGGAAACACTGGTCCTTGCCTTGCCCTCAAACTTCCACCAAGCCAGAGAACTCCTTCCCTCTGTCTTTCCAGGGTCCTCAGTCCCTTTTCTGCTCCCAAGCCGTCCTTCCCAATTGTGACCATCCTTCCCTTCCCCCACCTCCTCAATGCCCCCGGTCAGGTGTTTAGGACATTCCCCTTCCATGAGGCTCTGAATCAAAATCTTTTCTTACTGAAGTGGTCTTCCATCGTTTAGGCAGCTGTGGGACACTGTGGAGAGGGAGCACAGGCTCCTGTAATAACCAACTTTCTCTTGTGCTTTGTCTTTGACACTTATGTAACATCAGCAGTTGGGATCAATTTGTCCCAGCTGTAGTTTTCTCCTTCCTGTGCCTGATCCTAGACAAGGGGAGGGGGTTGTTTCACTGCTCCTCTGGAGCAGGTGCTGCCTGGCATCTGCCTGATGCGGGATTTCTGGCACAGTCCTAGGAATTGCTGCCAGTGGCAGGGAGATCATAGTTTAAAACGTGGGATTCAGTGTTCTGTGAAGGGGGATGAGAGCAGGGGGACCCTCTCTGAGGGGAATGTGGTCCAGTTCCAGGGATGGAATTGGTGAACAGGCAGGCTGAGACAGATCTTGAGGGTCTCAGTGCCTGAACCCTCATCCCCATACACAGCGTGGAGACAAAAATGCTTCAGGTGAGACATTTGCTGGAGCTGTTGGGAGCAGTTTGGTTGCTCCTGGGGACATGGAACAACAACCCCCTGAGTGTCCTGCTGTTTGTGGAGGGATGTGCTGGCATCTGGGGGCCTCTGCTGCCCTCCTCTGAGAGCAGCTCTGCTGGCAGCTCCTGTGCTCCACAGCTGCCCTTGGGACAGCAGGAAATACGTGTGGAATTTAATATTAAAGTAAATAACTGAGGGGCTACCAGCGTGGCAGCGCTGCTTGGATCCTTTTCCACATCCCCTGTGGCCTCAGACCCTGAGGAAGAGGATGGTCTGAAAGCCTGCCTTGCTCAGCAGAGCAGGAAGCAAAGAGGTGCTGACATCCATCCTCAGCCTCAGAGCCCTGCAATCATCCTCATTTTCTCCCCGTTAAAGATGCAGAGATTGAATTGCTGTGCTGGGAGTTGAATCCCTGTTTTAAGAATGCCAAAGGGCCACTCTCCATGCTGAGTTAGCAGCAGCTGGCTGAGAAAGGCGCAGTGCCCTCCTTGCTCTCTCCCAGAGAATAGTAAGTGTTTTTAGGGACAGTGGGTCCCAAAGCTTGGTGAAATCCCTTTCCCTTCTCCAGTTTCAGTGCTGGGCTAGAGACAGAGGCAGCTGGAATCAGAGGTGGCTCTCCAAATTACATTCTTCCTTGGAATCTGATGTAATTTAAAAAAAAAAAAAAATTGAAGTGGGAAGTGTCTGGGGAGATGTTGTTTTTCATGGACAGGATTTACTCGGAGGTTTGAGCTGGCCAGAAATGTTTGAAGAGGATGCAGTGACCCTGCAGTGCTTTTGTGAGGACCTCCAGGCTTGTTCCCCTTATGCTGCAGAATTCCTCACTAATTCTGTGCCATCCTGGGCTGCCCTGGGAGCTGGGGGTGCCTGTCCCTGTGCCAAACTCCATCTGCCCCTTTGCATTTTGCTTTTAGGGGCTTGGATGGTGCCAAATCTCTCACCTTCCCTCTGATGTTGCACAGTTCAGTGTGTACAGCACAGAAATGAAGGAAGGGTCCTTAGTGAGGTCCCTCTTCTCTTGCCTTTGGAATCGTGGTGGGGATTAGGTGCCAAAGGGAGGATCAACCACGTTGGTGCTGGAAATCAGAGACCCCAGAGGAGCCTTGCTGCAGCCCTTGCAGCCAGCTGAGCAAACATGTTGCACGGCCAAGGAGGCAGCCAGGAGGGGGTGGATGGAGCCTGGAGTTTCAGGCCATTTGTTTTCATTCTCCTTTCCATGGCAACAACATCCGGTTTGAATTTTGGTAAGGGGTGTCAACAGGTCAGATCCTGCTTTCCAAGATCCAAGATAATCCCTGTTCTTCCTTCCCTTCTCATACTGTGTCTAGCTTTCTTTTTCTCTTTTTTCTTTTTCTTTTTCTTTTTCCCTTTTTTGTTTTTCCTCTCCTCCCTCATTTCCCCTTTCCTTTCTCTTTTCCTTTCCTCTTTTCTTTCTTGTCATTTTCCTTCCTTTTATTTCCCCTTACTTTTCCCCTTTTCTTTCCTTTTCTGCTTCTCTTCTGGGAAGAATAGGGGAGCACATGCCACTCTCCCCCTTGTGACAAGTTACTTTTTCAAGTGGCTGGGATTCAGCATCTCCAGCACATCCCTCTCAAAGCTTCCTGTCAGCACTATCAGTTCCCATCCTTCCTGCCTTTGTTGGCTCCTGGTGGAAGCACTTCTACCTTTCCAATCCAAGGACCCTCGATCGCTGCCAGCCAAGCCTTGGGAGTTAATAATTACAAAGACTAATCACTTCTGGTGCTGCCTTGCAGAGCTGAAGATCTTTCCCCTCCTCCCAAAAGTTCCCTGAAGATAGCAAAGGTTGCAGCCAGCGACACAAACATCCCGGACACTCTGTTCCCAGACTTCAGAGCACGGGCTTAGCCCCTGCTGTGCCCGTGCATCCCGGCCATGAGGCAGGGCAGGGCTGGAGGTGACATGGACACCCAGGAGATGCTGGGACAAAGAACTGCTCCCTGTGTGGTATCCACAGCAAAATCCTGCAGTGGACACAAGGATCGCCATGTCTGACTCTCCTGCCTCCGGTGTTGGGTCTGTCCCCGAGGCAGAGGATGGACAAGCTGAGAGCAGGGCGGGAGCTGCCCCTGTGCGCGAAGGCTCCAAGGGGGTACAGCTGCCTGGAGGAGAGCCCAGGGCAATGGCAAGGTAAAATGTCCTCTGAGCGCAGGAGCAGTTTTCAGTTCAAAATTCCAGTGTTGTCAATCCAGAGGTGGCAATGGGATCCGCTGTGGGACACAGGAAACAGCAGGAGTGGTTTGCCTGTTGGGTTCCCAGCCCAATGCTCTCCTTGAAGTTTAAAAACCCTGGACAATCAGCAGCCTTTTTCCCCCAGCCAGATTTCCCTCATCCTTCCACCTTCCTGCGTATTATCCCTTCTTTACGTCCCAGGTTTCTCCTCTGTATTGGCTTTGTGTAGCACGGCTTTGGTAGTGGGGGAGGCAGGGGTTCAGGGAGGCAGAGATCCTCTTGCAGCCCATGGAGGAGCCCACGCTGGAGCAGGGGGATGCCCGAAGGAGGCTGTGACCCCACAGGGAGCCTGTGCTGGAGCAGGGTCCTGGCTGGACATGTGGAGAGAGGAGCCCACGCTGGAGCTGCCTGTTCCTGAAGGACTGACCCTGAGGAAGGGACCAGCGCTGGGGCAGTGCATGAAGAACTCGCTGGAGAAGTTCCTGGAGGGCTTCTCCCGTGGGAGGAACCCCCGGTGGAGCAGGGGCGGAGTGTGAGGCATCCTCCTCTTGAGGAAGAAGGAGCAGCAGAGCCAGCAGCCCCCATTCCCCATCCCGCTGCCGGGAAGGAGGCGGAGGAAGCCAGGAGCGATTCCGAGCCGGGGACGAAGAGCGGAGCGGAGGGACGGTTGTTGGACATTTCCCTTTAACTCCTCATTGCCCCCCGGTGAGTTGACGGGTGACAAACCACGCTAATTCCCGGCTGCTCCAGCCCGCTGTGCCCGAGCCCGTGTCTGCAGAGCGACCCCTCCAGGGCCCCGGCGGCGCTCAGGGCGCAGCCGCGCCGGCATCACGTGGGCGGCGGGGCCGGGGCTGCTCGGGATCGGCTCCGGATCCTCTGGGAACGGATCCGGTTCTGGGTCCTCCGGACTCTGACTGCGGCTCCGGTTCTGATCCCTCCGGGCACGGCTGCAGCTCCTCCGGACACGGATCCGGCGGCGGCTCCGGTTCGCGTCCCTCCGGGCACGGCTCCCGCTCCGGCTGCGGCTTCTCCGGGCGCGTCTCTGCTTCTCGCTCCGGCTTCTCCGCCGGGCACGGCTCCCGCTCCCGGTGCGGCTGCCCCGGGCATGGGGGCGGCGGCGGGCGCGCCTCCGCCGTGAGCAGCATCAGCAGCAGCGGGACCCAGCGATGTTGCGGGGGTAGGTGCGGGTCTGGACGGGGAAGGAGTGGCCTCCGTGTGCCGGGGCTCTGGGAATCCATAGAATCCTGAAATGGTTTGCGTTGGAAGGGTTTCTTAAAGTTCATCTTGTCCTGCCAAGGGCAAGGACACCTTCCACTAGACAGGGCTGCTCCAAGCCCCGTCCAACTTGGCGCGGACACTTCCAGGGATGGGGCAGGCACAGCTTCTCTGGGAAATCCATTCCATCAGCCTCACAGGGAAGAAGCCGTGTGGAAGCCAAGTAAGGAGATGGAATAAGGAGGCAGCAGCATCCCCAGACACAGGACTTGGTGTTTCCCTGCTGAGACAAACATAAGAAACACCAGTGTGTGTTCTGCTATAATATAATAACATAAAAATATAATAAACCACAGCCAGATGCTTTGCCAAACATTTGAGGGATGATGATGAGCACCCATGGGAGGATGAGCCGCTCTGGACTGATGCTGGTCCGTGGTGGTGCAGGTCAGGGGTCCGTCCCGGTGGGGATGGAAAAGTCATGCCCTGCTCCCAAACCTGTGGGTAAGAGTTTAACCTGGAGAGAGCCAGAGGCTGCTTGCATGAGAAACAGCCCCGTCGGATCAGCGCTGCAGGAAACATGTGGGGCCCGCTGGAAAAAGTGCAGATCCTGCACATTTTTTTTTTGCTTTTTCTACAGAAACCGACTTTAGAAGGCTGTGGGGTGTTAGGGATTTTTTTGTGTGTGTGGGTTTGCATTTCTTGTGTCAGTGCGTGACTCTTAGGCTATGATCCATTTTTCCTGGAAAGACAGCTGCCTGTCAGCAAGAGAGAGGGAGTGTTTGTGGTGGTCCTTTGGTCTCTGGGGTTGGGTTTCAGAGCCCCACCTGGACACTGAGCAGAATCCAGCATAGCCAAGGCTTCCATAGGGATTCTGTTTGCACGGCGTGGAGAAAGAGTGAGCTATTCCATCATAGATGATTTTCCAGGATATGTTTTTGGCATTACAGAGTGTGGGTGGGACTGTTTAATTCCTTCATATCCTCCAGTTTTCTTTCGTAATGTGTGGAAATACGCTGAAATATCTGTCTCCTGGGGCAACTTTCAGCTGAGAATTAGAGAGTCATAAAGAAACAACATTATTCCTGTGGGTTAGATGAAGTGTATTTGTATCAGCAGACTGGTGAGATGTCCCTTTTCCTTGCTGCTGCTTTTATTTATAATTTCCATCGTCTGTGCTCTGGTTTCCTTGCTCCATTCTGATGTGATTTCTTCCGAGGGTTCAGAGAGTTCTCCACGTGTGCTTTTCCGCCTGTTTTCTTGTGGTACCTGAGCTGATTTAGCTGGGAGCTGCTGCTTCTTTCCCCATGTGGAAGGTAGCTGTGGACAGCTGTTGGTCTTGGACAGCTTGGGGGGCACAGAGAGGGGGAAATTAGAATGGAAAAGGTGCTAGGACACTCTGGGACTGAGGGGATAAGCCCAGCCTGTGTGGAGTCAGAGTGAGGGGGAAGAGTGTGGCCTGGCTGGAATGCAGGAGAGGAAAACACAGAGATGGAGCAAAGGGAAGAAGAAAAAACGAACCTGAGCAGAAAGAGGTGATGGCTGCTCTGCAGGAGGAGGTGGTGGCCGAGGAGTGTGGGAGAAGGTGCACGAAGAGAAGGGCACCAGAGCTCAGCCAGGGCTTGTGAGCCAGAGATAAGCAGCAGCAGGTTAATCTGCAGGGCACTGCCTGTGTCTGGGCAGGATAGAAAACTTCCATGTGGGGAAGGCTTGGACACGCTCGCCCTGCCTTCAGATGGAGGGAGATTCTGTGGGGAGAGTTCAGTGAGGAAGAGGAGAAATGCAAACCCCGCAGTGACAGCAGTGCTCTGCACACAGGCACTCAAATGATATTTTCCTCCCCTAAAACCTCTCCAGCATCTGTGTTAATTTGGGGGTTGGCAGAGCCCCACTCAGCACTGGGGTGCAGTGTCCTGGGTGACTCTTGTGGTTTCTTCTTTCTAGGACATCTCTGCTTGCTGGCCACTGAAACTAAAAAATAGGGCTTCCACCCAGCCTGGGGAAAATACACTGATTTAGACAGCTCTGTGGAGGATTTCAGTGGGAAATAGGTGGGAAAATAGGTTTAAAAGAGGTTAAAAATAGATCTTTTCCCTCTGAAGCAGTTGCAGGGGGTAGAAGAAGGCTGGGTTGGCAGCGGAGGGGATTGGGGTCTGTATATTAGGAATGGGAAAGCTGTATTCCTTCTTTTTGCTGCTTCAGTAGGGAAGTCTGACCTTAGGTCTACTGGGTGTATCCTGGAATCCTAAAAAGCCATGTGCAGGGTGTTTCTCTTGGACAGCAGGTGATCCCTGGAGTAGCTGTCTTTAGTTCTCCTGCCTTACTCTGGGTTACTAAGGACACCATGCCTAAAGGGTGAAGCACTTCCATAGGGGTGCAGGGCAAAGGAACTGGTGCAGCTGTTGCTGCCCAAATTCTTCCCCGTCACCCTCCCTGCCCCATTCCCAGTGTCTGTGCCTGGATGTGTTGTGAGTGTTGGAGGAAGGCTCTGGATCACCCCCACGCTCATTTTCCCTGTGCTGCTACCCCCCCAGCCAGGTCAGTTTTGAGGAAGAGAGCCAGAATCCACCCGCTGTGGGACACTGGAAGCCCCTGATGCCATCCAAAGGTGACAAGGAGGACCCAGAGGGTGGGTGCCAGGATGCTGGAGGTGTGGATGAGCCCCAGTCCACGGAGCAGCTCAACGTGTCCCGGCTGCGCAGCTCCTCGGTGGAGATCCGGGAAAAGGGCTCTGAGTTCCTGAGAGATGAGCTGCACAAAGCACAGAAGGTAAGGCCCAGGGTCTGTGGGAACTCCTGGGGATGGCAGCATGGGTTGGAGCAGGGGGGGCTTTCCTAGAGGTGGTGACAGGAATCTGGTGTCAGGGATCATCAGGTGCCGTGGTGGGGAGGAAGGGTTGTGGTTTACAGGCTGGGGCAGGGCATCAGCATTCCTATCCCTCTCCATTTCCTCAACAGGAGCTGAAGCTCAAGGACAAAGAATGTGAGAGATTGTCAAAAGTCAGGGAACAACTGGAGCAGGAACTGGAGGAGTTAACAGCCAGCCTGTTTGAGGTACCACCCTCTTCCTTTTCCCATCATTTTTTAAGCTTACATCCAGCTCCTTTAAGACATGTTTTCCCTGGACTTCCAGCCGTCTCCTCCCACAATTTCCTCCTCTCCCCTGTTGTTCTTTCCCACTTGGAGAAGCAGAGCTGGCCAGTGCTGCAGGTGGAGCCTTTACCTGGATTTCTTTCCCCTTCTAGCAGCTGTGGGGTGGCATAAAGTGCACAGTAGTTATGGTTGCAAAATGTGGGAATGCCTGGAGCTGGAGCCGAGCACAGCTCCCTGTCCCTCTCCATGCCTGCTCTGCAGTCTGGGCAGCTGCTGTGTAATAGAGATGATTCCCTGGCTCATCCCAGCCCTTGCTAGGGGTGGGAACATGCTGGATGTCCTCATCCACTCTGCTCCAATGAGTGTCCTGTTGGTTCTTGGCTTTGTTTTGGTTTGGTGGGGGTTTTTTTTTGTAATGTGATTCTTGCCAAGCTGTATCCTGGCAAAATCCCATTCACCAGCAGCTCTAATGTCTGGATCTGTCTGGGTAGTGAGGAAAGCCAGAGCCCATCTGTGCCTTTGAAACACAGGGCTGTGAGAGCCAAGGGAGCACCCCTCTCCCGAAATTTTGGCTGCCTGAGCACAGGCTGATCTTGGAAATGATGTAGCCAAGGGCTGTCCCCTGCCTTTGGTGCCCTTGGCCAGACGCTGCTTCCAGACTGCAGGGAGGCCCCAGCTGGGATTCATCCCGCTGCCCTCTTCCTGTGGGAGAAGCTTTTAAGCCAGTTTCCACCATTTGGCCCCCACCTGAGCTCCAGCTCCTGCTCTGTCACAGCCATGCCTGGGGCAGCGGGGCCCAGCTGCTCTGAAAGGGAAGAGGGAGCAAAGTGCAGTAACAAGGCAGGCAGGAGCAGTGCCCTCAACAAGACATGGAGCAGCGAGTCTGGATCAGGATCAGAGCCACAGGCAGCAGCCAGGGTCAGGAATCGGTGCAGGGATCCCCCAGCAAAGCTGCAGTGACTGCGGGAAGCCAGGCTGAGGTCAGGCTGGAGTTGCAGAGGTGTTGGAATAGGGGCAGGCACAGCTGTGGTGTGGAACAGATGGGTTCTAATGTTAAAGCAATTCCCAAGGGCAAGTCCTTGCTTCTGGCATTCTTCTCAGCAGCCCCTATCAGTGAGAGATGACCTTGGCCAGCTAAACTCCTTAACTCAGCCAGCTACACTCCTGGAAAGGGGATGCACTCAAGCTCTGGCACTGGGAGCCTTCTCCAGGAAATTCTGAGGGAAGGCTCTGCACAGCTGTCGGAACAAACCCCCTGGATGTGGCAGGGATGTCTGTCCCCTTGCCTGGAACACGTGATGTGGCAGGTCTGTGAGCTGCCTTGCTGGCTGTGTGAGCCCTGGTGTAACACGTGGACTAAAACTCTCTCTGGTGCAGGAAGCCCACAAGATGGTGAGAGAAGCCAACACCAAACAGGCTGCGGCAGAGAAACAGCTCAGGGAAGCCCGGGGCAAGGTGAGTGACTCTCTGTGACTTCATTTTTGGGGTTGGTGTGGTGGCCTCCCTGCCCAGCCTGGCCACAGGGCTGCTTGTTGGCTGAGGAGAGTGAAGTGCAGCTTGATCTCTCTGAGATGCTGTGGTCCCTTTCCAGCAGTCACTTGAGTGAGGGGGAAAAGGCCTCACAGACGTCCTTGCAGTGTCCTGCTGATCCAGCTCCCGTTTGGGAAATGGATCCACAGAGAAGTAATGAGTTGTTTAATTGACACAGCTCTGGGATGGATGGATGGATGGATGGAGCGGGGACCTGGGGAGTTGGAATTTCTTGACATGGCTGCACCACAGGGCTGCTCAAATGGCTCCATCTTGAGGAGAGAGAAATTTCTTTGGAGTTACTGCTTCTGAAAAGAGCCTGGGACAAAATGTGCTGATTGAAGGGGTAGATTCCCAAACAGCTGCTGTTTAAAATTCTGGATGGTGATGGCACTGGGAGGATGGGGAGAGGCTTAGTGGCTGGGCTTGTAGCTGATTCCCTGTGGCTTCAGCGTTTGATGGGGTGCAGCAAACTGGAGCCCAGCAGGCGCTGAGGGTGCCTCTTGCTTGTGTCCCCAGATTGACATGCTGCAGGCAGAGGTGACAGCCCTGAAGACGCTGGTGATCACATCCACGCCGTCCTCCCCGAACAGGGAGCTGCACCCTCAGCTGCAGAGCCCTGCCAAAGCTGGCTTCAGGAAGGGCCACGGGCGCAACAAAAGCACCAGCAGTGCCATGGTGTCAGCTGCCAGCCAGAACGTGGCTCCGGAGCCCGTCAGCCGGGAATGCAAAGAGGTGGGAGGGACATTCGCTGCATCCGGGAGCTCCGGGCTCGGGCTTCCCACAGAGCTCTGTGCTCTCACTGAGCAGCTGTTTGTGCCTTGTTCCCTAAATTTGTGCTGAGGCAGGCGCTGGAGGGTTTCCTTTTGTGGGGATTTCCTCTTCGTCGGGACAGGAAGCAGCTGAGGGGTCACTGAGGGGCAGATCCAAGGGGTGCCAGTGCTGTGAGCAGATATCAAGAGGTGCTGAGCAGAAGCCAGTTCCATTAGCCAGATGTGGACACAGCTGTCCTGGGAAGCAAACAGGAGGCACTTGGTCAGGAAAAATGAAAATGAAGAAGAATGTGGTGCGGAAATATGTCTCACTAGTGGCTTTTTGGGAGCTGTGGCCTCTGCTGTGAAGAATTGTTGAGGGAACACAAAGGCTTGTTGAAGATTTGGATCTGTCATTTCTTCATGGGGGCAACTTCCATGGGGTGCAGATCTCCTGGGGTTTCAAATCTCAGCTTCCAGAGTGCCCAGTAATGTTATGTACCAAGGATGGGATGGCTTTTTGTCCCTCAGAATCCTTGCTGGCCTGTGCAAGAGGTGATAAAAGCGAACCTGGCGTTCGGTGAGTTGGTGCTCTCTGGGAAAGATCTTAAATTGAGCCTAAAAATGGTAATTTCTGTTCCCTTTTTGCACCTCAAACTGAAGTCTAAAGAAGTGGTTTGCGGCCTTGTGGTGCCTTGAGGACCATACTTAGTTCCTGGAGGGGAGGACCTGAGCCTTTCTCTGTATCTCATGTTTTTTACCTCCCTCCTTGCCTGTCTCTCTAAACCTCTTCCTTCACTGTCTGTCTCTCCCTCTGCCCTCCAAGTCTGGTTTCCCTGCTCTCCTCTCCCTGCTCCTTTGCATCCTCCCTGGGAAGGCTATCCACATCACCTATGAGCCAGGCTGGCAGGCCTTGGGAGCAGATGCTTCCTCCTCCTCCTCACGGCAGGTAACCAACCTCTGGGAACGGGTGGGGACCCACCTGCCTCTCACGCTTCCAGCCTTTCAGTTCCAGCTTCCTTTTATGCTAATCTCCATTTTATTTTTTCCTTTCATTTTGTTTTTCTCCATTTGTTTTTCCATCTTGTGGCTCTGAAGCTGTTGCTGGTCCCAGGTGAGCAGTCTCCATGGCACAGAGGGGGTGTGCTGGAATCCAGACTTTGCCAGCTGTTTTCACTCATGTTCTTTGTGTTGCTCAGCTTAGTTTTATTTTTTCCTTTCAGCAGCTTTTGTTGGGCTTGTAGGAGCTGCCCTGTCAGTCAGGTTGGTGCTTTGCCCAATGATCCATCTGGGATTTAAATGCCAGGTCCCAGAGATTCTCCTACTGCCCCTCAGCTGCTCCCATCATTCCTGCCACAGATTGGGCAGGCACTTGATGTGTCCAGTGGTTGTGTGGTGGCTTTCCTGCAGCTGCAGGAAGGAGGAAAAGCCACCTGGAGGAAAATGGGATAGAGAGGTGCCTGCAGGCTTCTGGCACACGCAGCCCGGGGTGGCTGTGTCACTCTGGCACAGAACTGCTGCTGGGTGGGAAATGAGAGATCCTTGGAGCCAGGCAGCTTCCCTCAGACACTTCCACGATGTCTGAGCCTCTCCAGATGCCAGAGCAGATGTTTCATAGGTTTCCTTCATAGGTACCTTCTGATACGATATCCCTCCCTCTTCCCCCTCCTCTTGGACACTCGCTGCAGGTCGACTCCATTTTATTTGCCGAGTTCCAGGCCTGGAAGGAATCTCCCACTTTAGACAAATCCTGCTCCTTCCTGGACAGAATTTACCGAGAAGATGTAGGACCTTGTCTGGACTTCACCAAGCGGGAGGTGAGGGCTGGAAAAGCAGGAGCAGCTGGTAGCTCCGGAGTGTCACTTTCCCGGAACTCATCCCTGTTTTCCCTTCTCTTGCTGCAGCTGTCGGAGCTGGTGCGAGTGGCTGTGGAGCAGAACACCCTCACCATCGAGCCAGTGGCTTCCCAGACTGTCCCCGTGGGGAAGGTGGCAGCAGAAGAGTGTGGTGGCCCCAAGTAAGGACCGTGTCTCCTTGCCTTGTCCCCTCCTTGCTGCTGGCTTGTCCCATCTCGTGGAGTGGTGTGACAGCTTGGGGCCACCTCAGGGTCACCTCACACTAGCAGGAGTGATGTGATATTCCAAACAAAGAGGAGGGATTTTATTCAGATATTAAATTTAAGACCTTTCCTACCTTCCAAGGTGACAGCAAGGGACGTGCAGGTTTCCTACCACTCTCCTGCAAATTATTCCCCAAACAACCCATCCTGTGTTTATCCTTTTCAGTTTCCTTTTGATTTTTTTTTAAATTTTATTTTTGTCTTCGCAGTGGCTTCCGGTCACAAATCTTAACGTAAGTGAAACATTTATTGTTCAGCCAGTGATTAAAGATCTCTGGAGCATTAACAAGTCACTAACTCAGCCCCATGTGGCAGCTTGGAGGCTTTTGCTGTGCTGACCTAACTCTTTAACCCTGTTGAAATTCCACCCAGGCAGGATGGGAAGGAACCCATTGGCAATAAAAGACCCCAAAGGAATTTGTTCCCCTTTTCCCCAGATGCAAAACACTGATTTTTATGGCAGTTTTGGTTAGTTTGGTTGTGATAGCTGTGCTTTTGCACCAGGTGGTACCAATCAAGCAAGAGTCACTCTTTTCCAGGGTGTTGCAATGCTCAAATATGTGGCTCCTTACAGGTGTCTTGTTTACAAAGGTTTTGGTCATCCTGCACCTCCTGGGAATTTAATCTCCTTAAGTTGTGTTAATATTTGGTCAATGATTACTTCTCCTTGCATCTGGACACTTGGAACCCGTGCTCCCACTCTTGGCTAATGTTTGCCTCGAGAGCAGTGGAAAACAAGCCCAGGGACAAGGTCGGGAGCTCTCTTAAACATCAGCTCCCCTCTGCTGTCACCTCCTGTGGCTCCCCAGAGGAGATTTTTTGTGCAGTTTGGGAGTGATGTTCCTCTTCCCACTGAGTCCCTGAGGAATGTGGTGGTAACTGTGCAGGAGAAAATTCAGCTTTGTTGCTCATAGTGGTGGTGGGAATCATCTGCCTTGCAAATAGCAGGAGAAAGTGGAAGAAAATAAAGGAATGCTGCACCCCTTACTGCTGATTGTTTGGAAAAGGCTGTTTGCACCCTCTGAAATCTCAAAATGGGGAAGCCAAGCTCCTTCCCTGTGTGCCCAAGGAAGGGTTGGCCTGTTTTGAGTTCGTGGTATGTGCAAATCCTGCTCAAATGCTGGATTTACCTGTTTTGAGGCCAGGCTTGGTGCCCAGCCAGCGTGCTTGCATCCCACCAGGAATGCTGGCACACCTGAGCCTGCCCTGGAATGTGGGGCACGTGCAGAGACCAGGGGACATTGGTTGTGCTCTGCTCCAGCCTCACCTCTTTAATATTTCCTGGGGTTTCCTCTGGGGTTGTGTGCCAGGGAAAAGGTGCTTTCACCTAAAGTCTCCTAAACTTGCCATTTATGGAATATTTCCAGGAACAAAAGAATATCAGCCAAGGGTTTGGGTTTTTTTTTTCCTTCTTCACTCTGTCTGAACCAGGGGTGGCTTCTGAGCCATCACTTCCATCTCTCCAGGTGGCTGAACTGCTGGATCTGTGCTGTGCCTCTGGATTGCTGAAGTGCTTTTCCGTTTTCCTGCAGGAAGTGTGCTCTGAGCGGCCTCCCCAGGACCTGCAAGCACCGGATCATGCTGGGGGATTCTGGGAATTACTACTACATTTCCCCTTCCTGCAGGGCCAGGGTGAGTCCTTCACCTTGACCCTCCAGAATTATTCCAGGCCCTGCAGTGGGCAAGCTCCTGAGGGTCAGCCCTGGGATTGAGGAAAAACTGTGGGATTTGAGGTCGTTCCTGAGGTTGAGGTGGCTCTTGGTTGATGATTCGGGGGCAGATCCAGCTCTTCCTTCTGCTTTCAGATAACTTTCAATGTGTTCACTTGCCATGATTTCACTCAGTACAGGGCTTTGATTGTTTGGCTTTATTGCTGTGATTTAATTCCCCTTTGTAAAACACAATAATTTTCTGCTCTTTAGAGGCTGTTGCTGTTCCAGTCAGATCCGTGCCTGGCTGTGGGAACAAACTGTCCCTTCTGTGGAGGGGAGGGAGAAGGTGGATCATTTGTTAATGTTGCTGTTGGGGCTCCTGTTCAGTGGAGGATTTTAGAAGTTAATTCTTTCCTGAGTTGCATTTTAGAAGAGCTGAGCCCACAAAAAGTTGTTTTTTTGTGCACAGATTTGACTCGTTTTCGTCACTTGCACCAAAGGAACGTCTCAAATCTTTGTTCCTTTTTTTTTCTTTTTCCCCCTCTGTCCCTCAGATCACAGCAGTGTGCAACTTCTTCACCTACATCCGCTATATCCAGCAAGGCCTGGTGAGGCAGGATGGTAAGAGCTGGCTCCACTGGGGTGCTTTCTGTGGGGGCAGCTGGGAGGAATTGGGAGGAGCTGTTCGGAGTGACAGCAGTGGGGCCAGCTGGGGCTGTCTTGGAGAAGCAGATAAATGACAAAGGCACGAGGGGAAGGAGTGGAGCATCTCTTCCTTGCTTATCACCTTCCTGGGAGCTTTGCCCTGGCGTGGAGCTGCTAAGGAGGGCCAGCTGTGCTCTCCTTACTGATTTTTTTGGTGGTGTTTTCCCCTTCTCTCTCCCCCCGTTGTGCTTTGCAGTGGAGCTGATGTACTGGGAGGTCATGCGGCTCCGGAGGGAGATGTCTCTGGCCAAACTTGGATTTTATCCCAGCGAGATGTAAGCAGAGCCCTGAGCGTGGAAACTGCTCCTGGAGGGAGGGAGGGAGGGAGGGCTTGGAGTGCAGTGCCTGTCCTGCTCCCTCCCACCTTCCCTCTGCCTGGAACAAGGAGCAAGAGGCACAAGTTCCACCTTCAGCTGTCCCACTCCTCCAAGTGTGACTGGAATGCGGCTGCCACGCTGCCCCTGGAGCTGGGCTGGCCCTGGCTGCTCTGGAATGGCCATCCATGGACTCTGGAGTCTCCTATATGCAGTGTATATCCATTTTTTTAAACCTTTTGTTTTTATATGCAGCCTGCTTTGGCATAACCCGAGGCCAGGCCTGTGCAGGGCAGGAATTCTGGGCCTTCCTTTGTGAGCCAGTCTGTCAGGACAGATGCTGGCTGTCTGTTCCACTCGTTTTTTTGGGATGGAGGGTGCTGGCCCCGAGGTCCTGCTGACCACAGCAGCCCTGAAAATGCCAGCAGAGCACAATAATCTTGAACAGTTTGTTTCCAAGTACTTCCTTGTTCCTTTTAAAGGAGCCTGCGAGAGAAGCTTCTTGCCAGTGGAGTCACAAAGAGGGATTTGTTCCTGTTTTTAGCTGGATGTTTGGCTCTGGGTTATCCAGGCTGGGGAATGGCTGGAGCTGTGCACCTGGGGCCTCCAGCAGAAGAAAGGGAGCAGGGAAATTCTGTAACTCCCAGCTGGCTGCAGGATGTTTCCTCCTGGGCTAGGGAATGTGCTGCAGTTGTCAGAGGCAGATGCAGGACCCTGTGACAGTCCCTGGTGGAAAGTCCCCCCATGCTGCTCCTAAACACAAACCTCACCCACAAACATCCCTTGGAGCTGTTCCTGCCCTGAGGGAGCTTTGGGCAGTCCTGTTCCCACTCTTCAGGCAGAATCCGTGTTCCCAGGTTGGGTTCTTTGTGTCTCCAGAAGGAGCATGCCCAGGCTGGGCAGTCCCAAAGCCCAGAGATTCCTTCCCAGTGTTAATCGGACCTGGAGCTGCCTGTCCACTGGGAATCCCAGCTTTTCCTGGGCTGCCATTCCCTGGTGAGGGAATCTGAGACCTCTTTGTGTGCACATGAGGGATGTGGCTGAGGTTCCTGCATGCCCCAAAATGTGCTGGGAGGGAGGGATGTCACTGGGGCTGTGGGAATGCATGGGCCCGACACATCCTGAACTCAGACCCAGCTTTGTTAAAGCCATGAGAGTATTTTGTAGCCAATTTAGCCTTTTTTTTCAGTGACTCTGGAATCAGCTCAGCTGTCACCCACTCTGGGCTTTTCACTTCTGACCGGGTTGTCACCCTGTCCCTCTGCCACCCTCAGCAAGCTGGTGCCCATCCTCAGCTCCATAATTCCATCCTCACCTGAAGGATGTTACAGGAGGAACTCAATTTTCTTCCACTGAGCTGCCTCAGTTTTGTCTAAGGGAGAGAGAAATAACACAGGGAAGGTAGAACCTTTGGTTTCCGCAGCTGTGGATTTCAACTCAGGTGAATTCCACCCCTGGAATGTCTCCCTGCATTCTCTTCATCTCTTCCCCCTGTGCTTTCAATCTCTCCATGTCTTCCTGTGCCGTGAGCTGCTACACTGCACAAACATTGCAGCACTGGGAATGAGATGATCTCTCTGGGTAGGGGATGTTTTGGTTTCTGGGATGTTTTTTCCCCCCTCGGTGTCACATTGAAAAGCACTTTGAGACAGAAGGGAGTGGAGCAATGCCTTGTCTGAGGTTGTCTTGCATTTCAAATGAAGCAGAGAGAACAATTTGTGAAGGAAAATGAAGTCACTCCGTTACCAGCGGGATAGTTGCACCCTGCTCTTTCATAAAGGAAAATAAACATTTGCTATTAACCTCTACAAGCCTGGTTGCAGTTGGAGGGTTGGGGGAGAAAATCCTGCAGGGTGGGGTTTGGGATGCTTTTATTCATCAGAGCAGGTCCCTGTTCTTCCTGAGGGGAGCTGGGGCTTCTCCTGCTCGCTTGTGTCTCCTTTGATTTGCTGGCTGGAAGCCCTGCACGGTGCTGGGTGATTGAAGGATCTTCCTTCCTCTTTCCTGAGCAGTCTCCCCTTTCTCCTCTCAGCAGGCAGAGGTTTTGGGTCGCTTGGTTTCACTAAAACCACTTGTTCTCCCTGCTCAGCTCTGGACATTAACGTGGAAGATCTCCTCCTCCCGCCTTGGAGATGGCAGTGGGGAGAGCTGTCTCCAGAAGGGGAGTTAATTTCATTTTCAATTAAAAAGCCGCCCAAGAATCTGATTGTGCAGCACGGTCAGGCAGCCACGAGAGGGCAGAGGCAGCCCAGGCAGGGACTGTCCTCCCTCCGTCCTTCCCTCCCTGCCTTCCCTGGGAGAATGGAGCATCTCCAGGTCCCACCCGCTCCTGACCCTCTCCTCTTGACAGGAGAACATTCCTGCAGCTTCCCTGCGCTGCTGGCAGGGGGAATTGGGCGGCTGGAGAGTGGAAAGGAAAGGAAGGATTTGGATTTCTGTGAGGGATGGTCAGGTGAGAGACCAGGAACGTTTTGCTGTGTCTGGGTCTTTCGGTGTATAACGGCAGCAGGGATTGCTGTCAGAAGCTTCCCTGTGACATTGGCTCCTAAACTTCTACGGTGTGAGAAGACATCATATCCCCTATTCCCAGCCTTTTCCACCAGAGCTTTCCTCCTGTTTTTCGCCTCAGAAATAAACCAGAGTTTGTGCTGAGTCTCTGGGTCCTCTTGTACCTCCTGCAATCTTCCTTGCACCTATTTGCCCCCACAAAGGGCCTGCCAGCCTGTCCTGGGCCAAAATAAAGAGCTCCAAAGGGATGGGAGTTCAAAAATCTGCTTTTGTAGATGTGTTTGACTTGCTTGGTTTAGTTTTCATCCCTGTTTCCCTCGAGTTTGGGAGAGAAAATGGATATTTGGATGATGGTGGAGGTTAGTGCTTTTAAGCATTTGGATATTAATATTTGAGAAACTGCGATTTAGACCAGAGAGATTTGGTTGCTCCTGGCAGTTCCCTGTGTCTGCTGGCCTTTCCCTGGTCCTTTCCCTGCCTGTGGAATTACTCCAAGTTTGCTCGGGGCTGTATATCAGGCTGTCTTTGCACAGCCGGTCAGGCTGTCCCCACATGCCCACAGAGATGGATGGTTCCTGTTCCCAGGAACCAACAAATGAAAGATTTTATTTTATTTTATTTTATTTTATTATTTACTCCAGGTGCAATCAAGGAAAAGAGAGAAGATAAGCAGCTGGCCTCAGAAAAGTCAGGAGTTTCCAAGCTTTCCCAACCTTCCTGTAGGATGAATCCATCAAAAGCAGCGAGGATCGGTGCAGAACAGGGAGCACTGGGTCAGCCATGGGGCAATTCCAGTCATTTCGGACGCTGAGGGAAGCGTGGCCCTGCCAGGAAAAAGTCAGATGTCCTGGCACCACTCTCAGTGTGCACGTGGCACCCAGGGCTGGGGCTGGTCAGCTCTGCCAAGGCAACACGTTCCTAATAGGAGCAAATCCCTGTGGTGCCACCGGTGCTGGGAGCCAAGAGGTCGGGTTTGCTGTTTATCATGTCAATATTCCCATGTTTGTGCGAGGCTCACTGGGCTGAGCTGGAAGGTTGACTTTAGCCAGGCTGAGAAGGCAGCTGGACTTTGTGCTGGTCTATATAACTTCCAGAGAATGTTTCACCTCCTTTGGGGGTGGATTAGGAGGGAAAGGGAAGGTAGAGAAAATGACTCGGCCTAGTTGTGGGCTGGATGTGAGGGGAAGTTGGCTTTGGAATGGCCTTAAGGTGAAGGGAGGTAGATTTGAATGAGATACTGGGAAGAAATCCTTCCCTGTGAGGGTGGGGAGGCCCTGGCACAGGGTGCCCAGAGAAGCTGGCTGTTCCTGGATCCCTGGAAGTGTCCAAGGCCAGGCTTGGAGCAGCCTGGGACAGTGGAAGGTGTCTCTGCCCATGGTAGGGGGTGGAGTGGGATGAGCTTTAAGGTCCCTTCCAAACCATTCTGGGATTCTGTGCTAAATCTGAGCTGCCAGTGGTGTCCTGGCTCAGGAGATGAGATAGAACTGGCTGGAATGATGGAGCAGAGGGACAGCAGGGAAAGTCTGGGATCCTTAGCTTTTGTTTGGCTTAGTCTTGAAATGATTCCCCTGGTAGGAGAAGAAGACATCAGCTGCATGGGAAAAGCTGAGCCACTGGTACAGATCTGGTTGCTAACAAGTGACTCCAGTGATGCAAAAGCCATTTGTGCAGGAGTGGAAGTCCCAAAACAGCTCCCCACGGGACTGTCCCAGACAGGGGAGCCGAGAGAAGGAAGCTGAAGCTGGAGGTGTTCCCCAGGAAGCTTTGCAGTGCAAAGCCCAGCAGTCAGTCCTGTGCTGCTCACAGAGCTCCCAGGGACATCCGTGTGGGCACACAGAACATCCTGAGCTTTTAACTCTGCTGATGCTTCCAGTGTCTGCCCCCGCTCTGGATCAGGGGCTGCAGGCTTCCCTCTGGCAGATGGGATTGGCTCAAGGGCAGCTCCCTGCCCTTAATTCCCCTGGCTCACTGTGCTAATTCTGCTCTGTTAATCACCTTAGAGTCAAATTAAGGTGCTTCACGCCAGTGGACACATACGTGGGTCACAGCTCAGTGACACCTTTGCTCTTTCTGCACCTGGACAGAGGTGACTTGTCCCCTGCCTTTGGTGATCTTCCCCTTTGTCAGGCCACCAGTGCCAGCTGGCAAAACCAGGAGGAAGGAGGGAAGCACTAATCCAACGTTCCATCAAACCGAAGGCAGTGATAAATAATGGCTCAGGGGAGTTGGAGCAGTGCCTGATGGTCCCACGGTGCTTGTGGGCAAGGGAAGTTTTGCAACCACCCCAAAATCTTGGCAGCTCTGGCAGACACTAGTCCTTAATAGGAGAGGGAACCTGGGTTCCAAATCTTACTAATTTCACACTGGAATTATGTATGTGTGGAGAAGCCCTCGAGGGCTGTGTTTGAGTGGTGCCTGATCCATCTGAGTTTGGAAAACCCAAAAAAACACTTTGCTGTTGTCAGCAAGGGTGTCACTACTTCCTCCTCACCATGCTGGTTTTAAAAGCCTGGCTTTACACATTCAAAATACAAAAATGACTTAAACCCTCTCTCCTACTGCAGCACGTGGGACTCATCCCTGTCCCAATACCAGCACACCCAGGAGAGCCTCTGTACTAAATATCTCAGTAGAGACCTTAAAAACTGTCCCTTTCTGTTTAAAGGAGGTTACCAAGACACTGAAGAAAGGAAATTGCTTCTTAATCTCTGTCCCCTGTTTTGTGTGCGATTCTTTTGTGCATCACGAGGCAGAGCAGGCTCAACATCTCTTTGCTTTTCATTCTTTATTTTATTTTATGCAGACAGAAATGTTCCCAGGGAATGGTTTGGGTTGGAAGGCATCTCTAAAGATCATCCTGACTTGCCCAGAAGCTCCTGCTGTACCATTCAAGCCCAGACATTCTGTTACTGGGGAGCTGTTGATTTTCTGCAGGGATGTGGAAGGAGTCATGGTGCTGGAATGCTGCCGGAATGCTGCGGCTTCACCATTCCTTGCCCTTTAGTGCTGCTGGATTCCGTTTCACTCGCATACCTTCACCAAATCAGGTGTTTAATTTTAGCACTTGGTGAGCTCCAGCAGGAAGGGGAGACAAGAATGAGCAAGGCACGGAACTGGAATTGGCAGCAGCGCTTTGGTTTCTGCTCACGCTTTATTTCCCCCTCCCCAGGGTGATGATGAAGCACCCGCTGTGCTGCTCTGCTCCATTTTGGGTTGTGAGCATGGCCTGAAGGTTCGTGGACTTGCAAAGGGTGATAATTTCAACTCCGAGGGATTTACCTGGTGATGCTGGGCCAGGAACTGGCTCCAGCTGAGAAACCAACAGCATCTTCAGCTCAGAACCCAAATTGCCAGGTTTTGTCAGGCATCTGTAAGCAAAAAGGGAACAAAACACACAGGGAAAGTGCAGTGTGGCTCCTGTATCTTATAAAAAACCAACTGCTGCTTAATGAAGGCCAGGCTAATTGAGGCCAATTAAATTAATCAGGCAAGTGAACCAGCCACACCCATTCCAAGGAGGATGGGTGCAGTCACAGGCAATTAGTGTGATTAATCCTCTTGTTGTCATCCCCACAGCCAGCACCTGGCCAAGAAGTCGGGGAGTTACCTAACTGTGCTCAGGAGGATGCTGCGGGCGAAGGTGGTGCTTCCAGGTGAGGATCCTTCTCCTTGGCCTTTTCCCACTCCTTTCTCGGGTTTCTGCCGAGCCTCCCTTGACCTGAGCAGCCTGGCCTTGGCCTTCAAACCTCAGTGGCTGGCAGAAGGTGGAAGAGCTCTGGCACAGGATGTTTTAGAAGACACGATCAATCACCCCAGTGGAGCTTACATTTGCACCCTCCAGCCTCTGTGGGGGATAGATAACACCTTTATTTTTATTTTATATTATTATTCATTTATATAATTTATATTTATTTTATTCTGGTTTTTTTTTGTTCTGCTGCGGGGGAATGATTCACCTCCTGGCTCACTCTGGAATTCTGGATTATTCCCTTCATACTCTTTACAACACTCTTTCCAAATGGACAATGAGTGTGTGGCTGGAAATGTGAATGGAATATTCACCTTACAGCAGCTCCAACAATACCCTGTTCTGTAGTATCCCCAGGACAGAGGGATGGTGTAGGGAGGACTCAGTATGGAAGTGTTTCTATGTGATATTTGAGGAATTCAGACTAATTTTTCAATAAAACATATGATATAACCCAGGACAAATAGTGGATAAAAACCGAGTTTTTTCCAGAGGCTGAACTCGATGTTGACTTTTTACTTTTTTTAACAGAGTTTTGAAAACCTGATGCAAGAAGGGAGCTCACAAATGTGGCTGCCCCATCCCTGGGAAGTGTTCAAGGCCTGCTTGGAGGGGGTGAAAACTGCACATCTGAACACCACAAACCCGTTTCTCCCCACACTGATGTCACACACAAATTATGCTGTGAAGCAGTTTCCTGAGACCTCTAGAACTGGGCCCCTGCAGAGTAAGTAAACCATGATGATTTTTTTTTAAAGCAATGTTGTTCATGGATGAAGATATCGATTTGTAGCAGTTCTTTTTTGTGTAAGAGCCCCCTGTGTTTGTGTTATTCTGAACCTGTTTGTTCTGGGATGAAATGAAAGTCCTAAAAACAGGGTCATTCTCTGCTTTGGGTTCTGTGGCACCTGCTCTCTGGGCAGGATGAGTTTGCCTATGGAGCAATTCCTGTGGACTCTGGCAAGCTGCAGTGTTGGTTTTAGGGGAGAGATAAGGATAATCTGGCCATCCCTTTGTCTCCTGACCCGGGACAACCTGTGAGCTTCCTTTGTCTGCCCCTCCACCTGATGAGACAGGTTTCAATGGGTTCATTTGGCAGGAGCAGCTCTGTTAAAGCCTCTGGGCTGACCTAGAGATGGTTTTGACCCCAAACCCACTGCTGGTGTCAACTCTAAACCCACCAAAGCATTGGATGGAGCTGTGGATTGGAAAAGCTGCTGCAAGGTGCTCAGCACACCCCGGGATGAGCCATGAATGGGCACAAAATGGACTTCTTGAAAACTGTAAAATGCTTCTGTGAAGTTTTCACAATTTTGTTCTCAGCTGCCTCCCCAGACAGTCTGGAGGCCGAGTTTGAGTGGCCAGGCAAATCTTTGGCAGGAAAATCTCCTTTCCTTTGGTGTTTGTTCCCAGGATGAGGGGAAGCAGCACCATTGATCCTGAGCTTGTGAAGGCTGATAAAGAAACCCATTTGTGCTATTAAAGTCACTGGTATCAAAGTAATTGCACTAATTTCACCACATGAAGTGGAAAAAGGACTTTCCACACTCACACTGGCTAACAGCTCCTCCATAAAAAAACCCCAGGAAAACCAAGGGAAGCCATAATCAGCAAGTCTGATCCCAGATCCTTTTTTAGTTCCCTTCCACAGTGTTCTTGGCTTGGGATCTGATTTTGAACTGCTAAAAACAGCAGTTACGAGGCTAAATGTGAAACTGGAGCTTGAATCACCCTTTATGTCAAATCCTACCCTGACCCTTTACAATTCTGCATTTGAACATGTTTTTGATCTCAGAGCAAAACCTGGATGGTGAAATTCCCACCCTAGAAATGTCCCAACTTGCTTAGTTGGCATCTCCACGCTCATGGGTTGGTGTGGCAGAAGGCACTCCAAGAGGGAACAAACTCCCTGAGCAGAAGTGACTCTGGAAAAAAACCACATAAAGCATTTGTATGGTCAACAAATAGTTATGATTTTATTGAGTGGTAGAATACACAAGAAAAAAAAAAAAAGGTTCTTTCTGAGTTACTGGAATATTTATTTCCTTTTTTAAAGAATGAAAAAAACCAGGAGCTGTCCTATAAGGAATGTGGGTTTGCTGTTTTAACATCGGGAATGTTAGGGCTTTGTTAGGAAGGCTTCCTTAGGAAAGCATCTACGAAGGAAAAGGATGTCTTTGCCCTAATGAAGACCTCAAATCCAGCCAGAGAGCTCAGCCCCTGCAGCAGAGAATGATGGTGCCTGGAGATGGGTCCTGACGAGCCTCCCAAGCCCTATCTCGGTGAGCAGCTGGGATTTGGGCCCCTCAGATCCATGCTTGGAGGGAAATCTCCAAGTCCCGATTCCCACTGTGCCTCTCCCTGGAAACTGGGGGCAGTGAGTCCCTGCTCCCAGAGCTGCGGGAGGGGGGGCTCAGTGTGAGATCCAGCTCACTCCGAGGTGCCTGTGGATGTCACCAGTCCCTGCCACCCCCTCTGAGCCCCAGCTCTGCCCTGTCCTGCCCTGTGTCTCCAGCACAGTCCTCCGGGCAGATTCCAGCCATGCTGGGAGATCATGATTCCAAATTTCTTCTCCTTCACCCCTCAGTATTTTTTCTCCCACTCTCATGCATCCCTCCCCAACCCCTGACCTTCCCAAACTTCTCCCATCTCTCCTTCTCCTCCCACAACACATCCAGAGGCTTCTCTTTGCTGCAGTTTGTGCTTTTCTCTGCCATCCTCGACCATCCTGGTCCTCCAGCTCCTCCACTCCCCCACAGTGAGTGAGGAGAACAAATCCAGTCCTTCCCTGGCTGTTGTTTGATTCTCTGCCCTGAAACCAGCTCCGTTTCCAGCTCCCCACTGCCATGTGGTGTAGCTGGGTTCAATAAACCCTGGCAGGCTCCCAGCACCTCTTACTGGTTATGTTTTTGCTTTTTTTTCATGTTTGTGTCTCATTACAGTGCAAATGAATGACCTTTATCGAGAGAGAAAGTGGACAAGATTTCACCTCATTATTTTCAGGGAAGCTGGTTAGTTAAGAGTCCTCAGAAAGCTGGGCAAAGCTGTGCTGAAAATTCTGTATTTTGGTTATTTTGATGGCAAATTTTAACCTGTTCGTGCCTCACTCATTGCTGCCTTGTTGGAGACAAAGCCAAGGAAGCTCGTGGGAAGTTTATATCCATCTACATTTCCAGCTTTACTGAAACTTCTGGAATATCTCCAGATAAACCTAATTCTACTTGGAGAACAATGATAACAAAGCAGATTGATCCAGACTTCCAGGGCTCTTTGTCAGGGATCTGTTTGACCTGCTCCAGTTAAAGGGTGGAGAGCTTAAAGAATCCTGGAATGGTTTGGGTTGGAAGGGACAACACAGATCATCCAATTCCACCCTCCTGCCATGGACAGGGACACCTTTCCTAGATCAGGTTGCTCCAAACCTCATCCAACCTGGCCTGGAACACTTCCAGGGATGGGGTGTCAACAAGGAATCAAGGCACGTAGGAAACAGCTGAAATTCCAAGATAGAAAGCAGGGATTTTTTGGAGGGAGAGGAAGAAACTATATGAGCCAGAGAGGCTTTGCCTGAAAAAATAATGAATTTTTTTGGGGAAAAAATGCCCATTTGCCTAAGAGCTGATCTTTCCCAAGATCAACCCAAACAGTTTCCCAAGAAGAAAGGTGAGAAGTGGAGGACAGGGCTAAGGAGGAACATATTTGCTCTGGAAATAAGACAAAAAAACCAAGGGCTGTCAGAAGAATAAGCTGGAGATTTAAAAGCTTGCACTGCTGATGCCACTGTGCTCGTGGTCATCCTTGCTGGAGCACAGTGAGGTACATTCAAGGAGTCAGGAAGGGATGCACAAATTAAGGCAGTCCTGATGAGGTTAGCCAAATCCCAGGCTAGCTCCTTACTACCTGCCAGGGAAATCACAGCATCCAGAAGGATGTTATTTGTGTAGCTTTTCACCCTAAACATTCCTGGTAGTACTTGGGTGAGCAAGACCCCCAGAACAAGTCCTTTACAAACCCTCAGTATCACTGGCTTGCTGAAGTTGCAAGATGCTGAATTCCCCATCTGTAAGCAAAGATAAAATCTCATTTTATTCTCTAAAGAAGCCGGGGAGGGAATACATTTATTTTTTTTTAATGCTGGCCACAGTCCCGGAGTCGTCTCTGTTCATGAAGAAGCACCTTGCTGATTCTGTGGGATGCTGTTAGGATTCAGGGATTTGATAGAGAAGATCCAGTTTCAGAGCTGAGGGAAGTTACGAGGCGTGTGAAGTAACCGGAGTCTCCCTCCTGGTGTTTCCAGGGAGCACCGAGGCGGATGCTGGAGCTGGAGGCTGCTTTTGGAACCACGGCCCTTTGTCCTAAACCAAACATCTCTTCTGTTGTGTTGCAGCTGAACCTGAACCCCCGGATTTATTTGGGGTCAGGTTGCCTGTTCCAGAAGCACCTGGAAGCTATTCAGCCATATCTCCCGATAAGCCATTAGTGGGTTTTGGTAATTAGGTGCTGGGCAGAAAATTGAGTTTTAGACAACTTGTAAGAGGGTTCTCCGAAGGTCTCACATCAGCATCAGAGCCTGGGCAGTCCTGATTCCAGCCGGGATTGGCTGTTTGGGCAGCTCCTCCTTTTGCAGGGAGAGCTCATTTTCTCCTGCGATTGTTCCCAAGGGAAGGGTGAGCGGTGCCACGGCTCCTGGCCTCGGGCAGGCAGGGAGAGGCTCGGTGCCTGCCAGGCGTGTGCAGACAGGCAGAATCCTGGGTTTCTGCCGGGCAGGATGGTGAAAAGGCCATTTGTGGTTCCCCCGGAGCACTGAGGAGCAATTAGCACGTTTCCCTTGTGTGATTGTTTTGGTCTTTTGTGTGATTTACTGACAATTCACCGTGCCAGACCTGCTGCTCGTTAAAAAGAAAACAGACCCTCTCCTAAAGGAGACATTTTGCTGTTTAAGCCCAGAAATCTTCTACAGACCCCTGGGAATAGGGGCTGATCCTACAAACACGGCTATGTTAGCCCTGCTGTGGTTAGGGGTTAGCTGTGCAGGGCAAGAGTCACAGCTTGGACTAAAGGGATGCTATGGTTAGAGAAGGGAAGGAGGCAGGGAAAGGAGGGAGCTGGGTTCTGGACAGGGCTGGAAGCACAGTCCAGCAGCTGCCAGTCCCGTGGGATGTGATTCCTCTTTCACACAAACATGGGAAAGAGGCATGAGCTGACTGTGGTGGCTTTGGATTACAAACACTCACTGAGGCCTCAAAAAACCCTTAGATGTGAACCAGGGCTTGTGTGGTTTAGGCAGAACGAGGACGAATCTTGTGAAAAGAAGGTCAAGGTCAGATATTAATGCCCCTTTTTTAAACATTCCTCATCATCCTCTCCCAACCTTCCGTTCCCTGCGATGCTGGCCTCGCTTTCCACCCTCTGGAGCGCATTTTAAATCTGCCTGGGCCCTGGGCCTGCACCAGAAGCAGCTGACAAGACAGGGAACTCCCCTCCAACCGTGGATTTAGACTGAGATCTGAGAGTAAAAGACACAAGTGTGATTCCCCCCCCCACGCCCCCCCATCCCTCCCGGTCACTCACACCTCCCCAGAAAGATTCGTGATCACTTATGGAGATAAGCATCCAGCCAGAGATCTCCAGATTTCTTTAGGGACCTGTGGGAAGAAAAGGAGGAGGAGTTTGGGAATCTTGCTTCTGTCGTGTTTTTCTTGCAATGAAGCCTGTTACTGAATTTTAATATCAATCATAAGCTCACACTCGCAGAACCCACCCTCTGGCAGTGGGAAGCCATTCCCCCTTGTCCTCTCACTCTAGGCCCTTGTCCAAAGTCGCTCTCCAGCTCCTTTGGAGCCCTTTTAGGCACTGGCAGGGGCTGTAAGTCCTCCTGGGAGCCTCCGGGCTTCACCCCACTGTGCCTTGGTGCTGCATTGCTCTGTCCTAACTGGATTTGAGGACAAAAGCAGGTTTGGAACCAGTTTTCAGCTCTCCCGCCCGCTGTGGCCACCCCACTTCAATCTGCCCGTGCTCAGAGTGGTTTGTGCAGGAGGTGCCTGGACTGCAGAGCTTTCTCATGTTCCCTGCCATGAATTATTCCCCTCGGAGTAACTGAGCCAGCAACATTAACACCGAGGCTGCTGACAAGGGCTGTTAGGCTCATCTCCAGCTCTGCCTGTAGGGAATTGCCTGTTGCTGCTGGCAGGGCTCTCAGGGGACACAGCAGAGGCTGTAACCTGACCTGTTTCCCTTTGATTCATCTCACTTTGCAGCAGGAGATCTGCTGGCAGCTCCCAACTCCAGGAGCCACCAGCTGTCAGAACAGGGTGGTATAAAAATCAGAATCATTAAGGTTGGAAAAGCCCTCTAAGATCCACCCCGGCACTGCTGAGCCACCATGTCCCCAAATGCCATGATCAGGTTTGCACCCATCTGAAGGTGAAGTGTTTGGTACTTGGACAGCAACAGCACAAATTTCTGAAGGGTCTGTTGAGCCCTGAATCCTCTGTGCTAGAAAATATCGGGTGTCCCTGGAAAAATGAGCTGCAGGGGGGGATCAGGAGGGCCTTACCCGACGATGTCTATGAATGCTTTCCCAAGGGGCTTCTCCTCATACTGGACTCCATACTTGGCACATAATGACTTCACCAAAGGCTTCACCTTCCAGAAGTTGTGCCGTGGCATTGTTGGAAACAGGCTGGAGAGGAGAGAGAGAAAACAAAGTTGAGAAAGCTCACGAGACAAGCGCCAAGGGATGGGCATCTCTGTTTGCATCCTCAGGGGCTCGGTGTTGGTGCCTCCTCCTTAAGCTGTACAAACAAAGGAAGAGAGGCACAGAGACATCGCTGCTTTACACTCCTCTGTCTCAAGGAGGTGGTGAAAACTGATTTTCATGTCATGCCTCAAAGCAAAGCCATGCTCAGGACACACTGAAAGTCAGTTTGTGCAAGAAAGGACACGAGTGTGTAATGAGAGGGCAGCAGCAGTGAGGGAACAGCCTCAGAGATGGCTGCCCATTTCCTCTGGGAATAATTGTTTCTTGCTGAACTGAATTCCCAGTGACCTGCTTTTCCACCTCTGGGAGCAGGTAGGGAAGGACCTTGGGGGACCTTGCCTTGTGCTCTTCATGGAGATTTCCTAAGCTGGCTCCCAAACCAGGCAGCCTCACCCTAAAAACCCTTTCTTTTACATTTGCTGTTGCCATTGGCAACAGACTGTCCATATGGCCCTGGTTTCCATATTTTTTCTGGAATCTGGTACCCAGCATCCTACACAGTCCCACACTCTGTAAAACACTGGAGTGCTTTAGGGGAGGGGAGTTTTCTGAGGTGGGTGCTTGGGATATGAGCCCACAGCCTTTGTAATGGTAGATGCATAATGACGACTCCTAATTAAACCCTAAATTAAGGCTGTGAGAGTGAAAGCTTTGCAGCAAGAGAGAAAAATGTCATGGCTGTAATAGAAGCAGACTATCCTGGAATGGTTTGGGTGGGAAGGGATCTTAAAGCTCATTCAGTTCCCGCCCCGCCACAGGCAGGGACACCTTCCACTATCCCAGGGTGCTCCAAGCCCCATCCAACCTGGCCTGGAACACTTCCAGGGATGGGGCAGCCACAACTTTCACTGCTGTGTAGCCTGGGACTCTTTTTCCTTGGCATATGATCCTGCCCCACCTCATAATTCCGTCCCCGGGGCTGTGACAAGCTGGCAGTGCCCTCGCGATGCCGGCTCCGTACTCACTGGTGCTCGATCTGGAAGTTGAGGTGCCCGGTGAACCAGTCGTTGAAAAAGGACTGCTCGATGTTGCAGGTCGCTGCCATCTGCCAGCAAGAGAGAAAACTGTGAGCATTAGGGATGGCTCGTCCCAAAATCAGGGTGAAATTCCTCTTCCTGGGCTCTGGGAGTGCAGGGGCTGCCTTGCTGGGCCCGCTGGGTGCAGCAGGGGCAGCTTTAATCCTCCCTCAGGGCCTCAGGTAATCGAACTCGCACTGGTGGTGAAGCTATGTAGCCCAAGCCAGATTCCTAAATCTCAGCCTCTCCCATTGGAGATCAGAGGGTTAGCAGCAGTACCAAGGTGGAAAATGGGAGGGAAATGCATGGACACAAAGCTTCCCCATCCCCGTGTAGTTATTGCCCAGTTTGCCTTAAGTGCGACATTCTGACAATATTTCTTAGGTATTTTTGCTATTAGTGATCATAAAATTAGATATTTTTTCTTAAAATCCTTAAAATGCAACCAAATTTTTGATTGGGTTCCTCCCTCAGACATCTTACTTGGATTTTCAGGGAGATAGAACTGCCAAAATATGGAGAATATGGTTCTAGAATAAAGAAGAGGAAAGGGAGCACTCAATCGCTCATCTTCCAGAACAAAGGGACAAAGGCAGCTTCCAAAATGAAGAGTCACCACTTTTTCCTCAGCTGTCTTCCTTGGAACCTACAGGCCTGGCCAAACCACCCAGGAATATTTTTTGGATTTGCAGTCACATCCAGCTTCAGTCACCACAGTCACCCCCTCTCCCGACTTGCCTCCAGGAGCAGGTAACCTTTTGATTGTCAAATTAATTGCAGAACTTTGGAATTCCATGTCTTTCCCCAGCATTGCTGGCTCTGGGAAGAACATCTTTATGGGAGAAGTCATGGACAAGACACTCTATTCTAATAAGGGGTGGTGGTAACACTGGGGGTGATGGTAACCCTCACACTCTTTGAGTAAATCCCATTTTGGGGTGAGTCAGGGGTGGTTTTTTCCCCCCTCCCAGTTACCTGGGAGCTCAGCCAGTCTCTGTGCTTCTCGGAATCAATTTCCATTGGAATGTGATTCATCTGGGTGACCCACACGAACCAGTGACTCTCCAGAAACCTGCAAAGCCAGGAAAAATCGTGACAGTCTCTACCGGAGATGGGTACATCGGGTAACTAGAGTGGGGTTTGCAGGGAGCAGCAGAGACTTGGATGGATGTTGACAGGGAATTGCCTGGAATCATCCTCATTCCAGGCTTGTTTTCTCCAAGAGCAGATGATCTGATTTGGCAGTTTTGCTTTTTTTTTCTTGCACTTTCATCAAAAAAATTGGGAATAATGGGCCGGTTGTGATACGTTTTCCAGCTTGATTTCAGACTTGGAGCTTGGACAGAATTGCCTCCACAGTCAGCTGGGAAGAGGGTGGGATGAGACACTCTGGGAGGGTCCAGCCATGACCGGAGTGGGATCAGCAGTGTGTGAGAACAGGGAATGAGGAAAGGGAGGAGAATCCTGGCTGGACCATCGCGGGGCAGGGGGAGATGCAGGCAGGAGAAGATGTTGAGTGCCAGAGGAGCTGGAATTGGGAGGGACGCTGGAATTCCTGAGGGGGAAGTGAAGCAGTGGGACACAGCAGAGCTGAGGCCAGGCTCAAACAGCACTGGAGGGATGGCAGAGCAGCAGGGATGCCCTTGAGCCCCTACCTGACAAACGTGAGGAGACCCAGGGATCCCAGGATGCCATAGAACGGGATGTAGGTGAGGAAGTAGCGCAGGTAGTAGCTGATGGCCCAGGCCAGGTCCTGGGGGGAGAGAGAAAACACCAGGCATCACTTTGCCCATCTTGGGTAACGTGTCCTTGCCGGGGATGTTGGGCACAGTGGGTAATTCCTGCCTGCCCCCTGGCCTCCCTCTCTGCTCCAGTTTCCAGCCAGACCCCATAAGGATGGAGGGAATGTTTCACTCACCGCCCAGAACCTGCGCCTGATCATGGTCGAGATGATTTGGATTTGGAAATACACGGGGATGAGCAGAGGCGGGAAGACTGCAAGGCAAAGGGAAATGGTTTGGCCATCGGAGGGGTGGGAAGGTGTGTGGCATTGAGGGACTGCTTCCATGGAACTGGGAACGTGCAGTTTTTCCATGGAGCCTCTCACATGGAGGTTATTCCCGGCCTCAGCTGTTTTACATTCCCTTGCTTTACAGGGCAATGTTCCAGGTGCTTGGACATCCCTGAGGTGATTTTGGGAGCTGCACAGAGTCCTGAGGAAGGGCGGGATGAGCTGGGATTTGAGGAGTTGCTCTGCTCACACATTGAGGCCTGGAAAGGACAAGTGGCATTCCAGGAAAAGGGAAGAGAGGAGGGTGGATACTCACTGAGGAAGAAGTACTCGTGCTGGTGGTTGTAAGGCAGGTACTTCAGCTTCTTCTTGCCATACTGCAGGATACAAGGAGACAGCTCAGCTTGGGATTGGGATGTTCCCAGGTAAAAGCAGATTCTCTGCAATAATTCTTAATTAATTGACCAGGGAGTTTTGACTGAATTCCCACCCGCAGGTAAGAAGCGATTTGGTGTGATTAAATATCCTGACTTTGTCAAAGGTGTAAACTCAATTTTTAAAGAGACTTTCTATTTACTTGATGGGATTTTGATGCACTTCGCCTGCTGCCGTCCCTGTGTCTGTGGTAAGAGCTGCCAGCACCTCCATCTTTACTAATATGAATGTGACAGGGGTAAAGTCTGCTTTTTTGGAAGGGAAGGTTTGTAGCACCAATAAATTAGGCACATTATTCCCTCTGGGCTGTGCTCTGCAAGGCTGTGCGCTTGGTATCATCTGGAAAAGGATTTTATACCAGTGCGAGAATACTGGGATAGACTGATCCTGGCCTAATATCAGATATTTTGAGGAGGAAATCCAGTTTTCCTTGTTACCACAAATGTTTAGGTTTTCCTTTAAGTCTGCTTTCTCAATAATACAAAATCTGGCTGAGAAACCCTTTTTAATAATGTATTTCCCTGTGTTGTCTTTGCTGCTTGTCCATTTTCTCGGGGTTTTGTTTTTAAAACTAGAAACCCTTGTTCCATTGTGAAAAACACCACTATTTAAGTGCTTTGGGTAGTTTTTTATAAGCAGGCAGTAAATATTTTGGCTCTGGAGGGGCGGATTGAATTAAAATTAAAATCACTTGATGCTGGAAGACATTTGCTGTGGAAATGGAAGGTCAGTTTTGAAATGCTCCTGCTGGAACACCATATTTCCCTCTCATGTCGGCACTTCAAGCCAGCAGGATGAAGTGGCCTTGAGTGGCCTTCTGCTTTCTCTCCAATCCCATCTGCATTATTTTTCCCTGAGTTAGCCCAGGACACTTTCTCCTGTGGTCAGCACAGGAAATGGATTGGGAATTAATAGTCAGCGCTGCTCCTCAGCCCAAGGGTTGGCTCCAAACTCCTGTCAGACAACGTAGCCAGACGAAATCCCTGGATTAAGCATTTCCTTTCTAGCATTCCTGGAAGTCCTGCCTGCGTAAGTCATGTCTAACAATGGGAGCCAACTCCTGGATTTGCGCAACCACTCTCCGAGGGCCCTCTCGGACAGTGGTTTTCCATGTTTTCCCCACGTTTCCTCACCTCAACGGGCTGTGTGTCCCCAAGGACAAAAATGTGCAGCATGTTCACATCTGGGTCCTTCTTGAAGATGTTGGGCTTGGCGTGGTGCTGGAAGTGGCGGTGGTTCCACCAGTTTGCAGAGGCACCCTGGGCAAGGAGAACAAGGAGTTTTCATCCATGGGGAGCTGCTCCCGAGGTGGGATTACCCCATCATTTATGAGAACTAAAGTGGTGCGACTCAGATTGTGGCCAGTGTGGGATTTGCTTTGGAAAGAGCAGCGGGCAGGGAGTGCTGGAGTTGTTGGTTGCTATGAGACTGCTGGTTCCAGAGGGATCCCCAAGGATCATCCGTATTGAAAGAACATGGAATAAATACACTCTGAGCGAGTTACAGGTCACTGTGTCCCAGAAAATCCTGGAATGGTTTGGGTTGGAAGGGACTTTAAAGCTCATCCAGTCTCAGCCCCCTGCCATGGGCAGGGACACCTTCCACTAGCCCAGGCTGCTCCATGGGCAATGGTCACCAACTTTTTTTGTGCCTCTGCTCACTTTGGGAAGGTTGAGAGCCTCCCTTTCCTACTGGGCCACAGACAAAGTGATGGATTCCCAGAATTCCCTGGCTCCATAATCCCCTTTACCTTCAGGTGTCCAATGACAAACTTGTGGACGATGTGGTTCCAGGAAGACTTCTTGAAGACAGAGAGGTGTCCAAAATCATGCTGCAGCCAGCCTGCCTGGGCCTGGGATGAGGGAAATCAGATTGTTAGGAAGCTATTAGGAATCAGAGCTAAGCAGGAAAGAAATGGAGATGGAGGGCACGTTGGGACTGTGAGGAAGAGCTCTCTTTGTCACCTGGGAAGTTGTAAGGATGCAGGCAAGGATGAGGGTTGTGATCCAGCCAGTCCCGAAGTAGGAAACCATGAGCCAAGCCAAAACTTCCATGGCAATGATGTGGCCCAGGTAAAGGGAGAAGAACAAAGGGCTGGCTCGGAACAGGTTCATGTCTTCCGCTGTCTTCCGCAGGGTCCGGAAATCCTCCACCAGCTGGGACTGCAATGGGACAGGCAAGAGCAGGGTGAGGCTTGGGAGTGAGCCTGAATGAGTTGTGGGATGGATGGATGGATGGAGGAAGGATGAGCTCCATGCTAAAGACCCTGGCTCCATATTCCAGCTTTTTGCCCTGTATTCTTAGGAATAAACATCCTGGCTGGTCTGAGCCCACATCCTGACCTTTTGGACCTGGAGCCAGGAGAGTAATCCAAGCTCTGTTGAGTGTCCCATCACCTGATGGCTCTTGTCTGAATGAGCTTCCCAAGCACCAAGAGAAGCTGAAGCAAGAGGGAATTCAGTGCTATTGTGCCTAATTCCAGAGCTCTGATAATGAGCACCCACTATCACCCGTCATCCATTCAATCCGTGGGCCAGCTCCTGTGCAGCCATCCATGAGGAGCATTCCTGGGTCACTGGGGGCCAACGTTGTCCCCTCTATTGTGAGTGACACAGATATCTCACAATCATGGCCAGCCACAAACAACGGGGCAGGATTGAGTTTCCCGGCCAGTTGTGCCACGCTCTGGGCCTCAATAATGGATGAGCAGGGAACCAGAGCTGCCCTGGGGATGGGCAGTGGCTGCTGCTCCTTGGCACGGCCACCAAAATGAGACAGCTGGGGACTTGTGTTTTGGAGCTTGGTCACCAGCAAAGGAGCAGCAGAGGGGACCCTAGAGCTCATTTCCCGTTCCACATGTCTCGGTTCCCATTTCCCGTCAGGGTGGGGTCAGTCCAGCCTGGGTGCCTGCAGTGGGCTGCCAGATATTGGCTGTTGGTGGCTCTGTGGGAAAGGCAAGGTTTGTACAGCCAAAAGTATCACCCCCTTCCCACACACATCTGAATCCATGATGGGATGTAAATACTGCTACATGGAGATGTACAGTCACCGAGAACTTCTCTCCCTCTCTGGAGAACATCCCAAGAGGGAAAAAACGGTGGGAATAGCCACCCTGAACCCCAGCTGAGGAGCAAAGACTCACGTTTTTGTCTCGGTCCTGGCTGGGCTCCCCTGGAGCGAGTTCTCCGATAAGCAACGGCTTGAGAAACTTCTGCACCAAGGTGGGATTGATGTGGAAAGCCTGGAATGCATCCTGGAGTGGAAACAGGAGGAACTCTGTGAGATTCAGGAGTCAGATGTCCTTCGTATTCACTGTGTCATCCCCACCCACCTCCAGCAGTTGTGGAACCCATGGAAGAGGGGGGCCAGGTGACCTCCAGCTCTGTGATCACTGTTTGGGACATTAATTCCACTAAAGCCTGATGAATTTGCTGTCCTGGGAAGGGTGAGACCTGGGATGGCATCCAGCCATATGGTGAAAGGCACCTCAAGAAATTCTTTCTAAGCAACTAAATACTTAAATCCTGTTAATTCCCTTAGAAGGTAGGCAGAGGGGAATTTGTGCAAATCCTTCCTAGGATATAAATACCCTTGGAAAGTCTGCTCCTGGAGGCAAGCTGAGAGAGGGGGTGACTGTGGTGACTGAAGCTGGATGTGACTGCAAACACAAAAAATATTCCTGGGTGGTTTGGCCAGGCCTGGACATCCCAGCAGTAAAACAGCTGAGGAAAAAGTGGTGACTCTTCAGAATAATCATGCCTTGTTTGTGGAGTCACGTTGATCCTGGCATTCATGAGTTTATCTGACTCTTCTTTTTCTCTATTCCTTCCCCTTTCCACATATTTTTGTCTACCTGTATCCCACAGGTGCCTGATGCTCGTAGTGAGATCTTGGCCAGATCCTTTCACATGGCACAGTTGGAATTTTAACCCCCAGGACAGCAGCAGGGCCAGAAAGCTGACCCAGATCAAAAACCCTTGCTCTGTCCTTGCCCTTTCCCCACTGCACAGAACTGGAGCCAGCTCTTGGAATTCACCTGGGAGAACTGGAAAGATTGGTTCCATGAAGTGCTAAGAGAGTATGGAAAAAAAAAATAGTTCAAATCAGGAGTCAAGAGTACCATGCTCTGGCCTTTCCACCCTTGTCCCATTGCCTAACAACTGTAGGGACAAACTGAAATCTCCCTCCTGGCTCTAAAGAGAAAGAGTGGATTGAAAAGTGCTCCCTGTGTCCAGCTGACCCTTCTGGGAGCTGCCCTCCATCAAAAGTCTGGGGTTCAAAGAAGCCAGGCAATGACCTCGGGCCCAAAGTCCACCAAAATCACTTTGACCCATAAATGGGTCACTGAAATGTTGACTCTGGTTCCTGGTTTCCTCCTCTGGAATGATTTGCAAAAGATGTGAAAGAGGAAGGAAAAGCAGAATGAGGGAGGAAGTGAATAGCTGACTGTGCCTCCTGCAAGGCCCTGCAGTTTTGGGTGAAAAAAAAAGGAGAAGAAAGGGAGAGAGAGGGTGACACATAAGAAGAGTTTAAAAATGTCGATACAGTATTATTTTAACTGCTGGGAATAGAAAAGTCTTTGGAGGTCTGATTGGGTGCTCATTGCCTGGAGATCCTGCAAGAGACGGAAGGATTGGATTTTTATTGTGTGTATCTTGTGAAGCTCCTGTACTAATGGGTCCCATATATAAGATAGCACCTGGATTTTGGAATTGTCCTCAGTTCTGTACTGCAGGAGATAAAAAGCTTAAGGAAGAAGATAATCCCTGGGAAATGCTGTGTGATGTTGGCACTTGACATCCCAACTTTGTGATCTACTGACCAAATAAGCCGAAGTGTTTTATGGGATGTGGGAATTATTCCAGCTGCTTTTGGTGAGAAAAAAAAAAAAAAAAGCTTTGTACAATGGAGATATGAGCTGTACCTGAGCATTGGAAGTGCTTAGAGCAGTCAGCACAAGGATTTTCTTTTACATCCCTGAGCACCTCTGGGACAGAGACACTGCAAAGTGTCCCAGCCTTCGTGCTCTGTGCGTGAGGTGACACCAGAACAGGCTGGCCCAGACTCGGATGTTGTGTTTAAAAAAATCATAGAACCATGGAATGGTTTGGCTTGGAAGGGGCTGTAAAAATCATCTCATTCCACTCCCCTGCCATGGGCAGGGACACCTTCCATAGACCAGGTTACTCCAGGCCCCATCCAGCCTGGCCTGGGACACTGCCAGGAATCCAGGGGCAGCCACAGCTGCTCTGGGCACCCTGTGCCGGGGCTTCCCCATCCTCACAGGGAAGAATTTCCTCCTAAAATCCAATCTAAACCCTCACAAGGTCAAGACCAAGCCTTTCTCCCCCTGAATGAGAGGGTTTTTATGGCTGTAAATGGTCATTCACCACAGGGAAGCTGCAAAGCTGATGCCAATCCTGGTTTAGTGCTCGGAGGGGTGATTTAACAATTTCAGAGCATTTTGAAGGCCATGCCTTCATGGAGTGTGGGATGCAGCGTAGGGGTGGGGAGGTGGGAGGAGAACCAGCAATCCTGGAAGCACCAGCCTGTGTTTCAGCCTCCCTTTCGAGGATTCCAGACAACTGCAGTAGCAGATGCTTTTTGGTTGCTAATGGAGATACTGGAGTTAAATTCTTGGGGATAGGAGTCAAACTCCTCCTGTTTCAGCAGCTCTGTGTTTAGGCAGTTGAAAGCAAAACTGGCCCATCTTTTTGAGGGAGAAAGCTACTCATTCAGAGGATTTACTGAAAAGGCACAGAAGGGCCAAAATGCAGCTCGGTGCTTAAAGGAAAACGGAAAATAACCACGAGACACAGGGAACTGGGGGCTGAAGGAAAGGGAAGGTTCTGCCAAATAATTTTGTCGCACATGGAGCTTTCTCCTTGCTAAGGTGTCAGGAGCTATGGGAGACCAACAGTTCCTGTTCCCGCTTGGGCTCTGCACGTTTTGGGAAGAGCTCTGAGGCAGCTTGCATTTCATTAACATGCCCTGAGGGGAGAACATGCTCTCTGGATGCACTTCTGAGGAAGGTGGTTTTGAGGGAAACTCCAGACAACAAACAATTTATTTCTAATTTGTTCCTTTTTCAAGGCTGGGTTTTTTGGGTTTGTTGTTGTTGTTGTTGTTTGGTTTCTTATCTTTTACGTTGCTGAAACCTGAGAGGTGGCTGAAGCCAGCAGGGGAGCAGCTGGAGCAGCAGCAAATGGTTTGCTGCCCTTTTTTGCCTTTTTTTTTTTTTTTTTTTTTTTCTCTTTTCTGTAGCAACCTGTAACCAAATTCTCCAGAGAATTTTCTCCTGGGAAAAAAAAAAAAAGGTAAAAAGCTCCTTGTTTTAAAGCCTCCTCACAGAAGCAACTTTGAGACACAGCCTGGCCTCTGTTTTAACCCTCCCTGTGCTTGGCTGCGTGACTCTGCATGTCCCAAGCTCCACACTGGAAGAGGGGAGATTTGGGACTCTTTGCTCCTGAATTCAGGGCTCGAGGCACGGTACAGGCAGGAGACAAAGGCAAACCAGCAGGATTTAAGCAGAGCAATCCCTACCAACCCATCTTCCAGACACCACGGCTCCGGGTGGGGAGTGGACCTGCATCCGCTCGGACCGAGCTGGGAGCAGGGAAGGGGCCGAGCCGGGTGTCCAGCAGGTGCTGGGGAGATGGGGACAGGGGACAGCAGGCAGCTGGCTCCCTTCGGGGAGGGAAGGAGCTGTCAGAGGATGCTGCTGGAGCCGGGAGAGCCGCGGGGGTCGGTCCTTACCGTGGCATCTTCGCCGGCGCAGTGGCTGATCACTCGGTGGCCCCCCGGGTGCCTGTTTGCCCA
The DNA here is from genome assembly GCA_014706295.1 of Lycocorax pyrrhopterus obiensis. Classification (NCBI taxonomy): domain Eukaryota; kingdom Metazoa; phylum Chordata; class Aves; order Passeriformes; family Paradisaeidae; genus Lycocorax; species Lycocorax pyrrhopterus. The sequence continues at coordinate 1,533,110 of JACSVZ010000007.1, forward strand.
CTTGGTGACATTATAAACCTTTCGCTCTATCACCAGCCACTTGTCCGTCCTCAGGTTGTGCTTCTGGATCTCCTCCCAGGTGTAAAAGCGGATCTGCGCCGCCGGCTCCCCCGAATCCCCCCCTTGCTCGCCCCCTTTCCCCATGGGGCCACTCGATTCTTTGTCTTCTTGCCCAAAGGGGGAGAGGAGGGGGGGGGGGAAACTTGTCCCCGCGCCTCTTAGGGATGTGCCGGAGGGGGAGAGCTTTCCTGGCGGGATTGAACTCAGCTGATCCCCTGCTCCCTCCCTTCGCCTTCGCTCATGTCCTCCCTTCTCTTTGTTTCTGGCTTCCCAGCCCTTGGAATCTCTCCGCCTGCTCGGAAGTGCCCCCTAGGCTGGCTGTCCCCGCACTGATGCACTTTATCCTCGCACATAGCCCTGTGTTTTGAGGGAAGCTCGGCCCCTTCCACCCACACCCCCCCCCCGTCGCGCCCTCCTCTCGGGCATCCTCCTCCCCCCTCCCGGCATTCTCCCCCCTCGGCATGCCCTCCCTCTCCCAGCATCATCCTTTCTCCCGTGCATTCTCCTCCCTCCCGGCATCCCCCCCCGCTCCCCCCCGCCCCAAACTCAGCATCCTCCTCCCGCGGGCATCTCCCCCTGCCCGGCACGCCGCCCCTCTTTCCCCGGCATGCCCCCCTCCGCTCGGTGCCCGGGGCTCTCCCAGCGGGATCAGCCGAGCCCCAGCGCCAATCCCGGCTGTCCCGCCGCCCTCCCACTCCCGGCCATTGGCCCGTCCCGATCTTTCGAAGCGGCTGCGGGCCGGGACCGCCCGGGGCCGGGGGACGGCAGGGTGAGAGCCCCTCGCCTCCTCCTCCTCCTCTTCCTCCTTCTCCTCCTCCTCCTCCTCCCTCTCCGAGCTTCGTGTCCTCGAGATTTTTTGGCTCCTGCTGTAAAGAGCTGCTCCCGCCTTTTTTTTTTTTTGGGGTTTTTTTTCTTTTCCCGCGTTATTTTCCTTGCCCTTCCTCGTCTTTTTTCCCCCTTCCTTTCCTCTGTTTTCTATCTTCTTTTTTTTCTTAATTTCCTTTTCTCCCCTTTCGTCCTTCCCCACCTTTCTCACTTTCCCTCCTTTCCCCTCTTTTCCCCTCTTTTCTCCACCTTTTCCTCCTTTCCCTCCTTCTCCTCTTTTCCACTTTTCCCGCCTTTCCCCCTTTCTCCTCTTCCCCGTTTCCTCTTCTTCCCCATTTCCCCTTCTTCCTCCTTGTCTCCTTTTGTCCTCTTTCCTCTTTTCTTTCCCCTTCCCCCATTTTTCCTCTCTTCTCCTCTTCCCTTCTTCTCCCCTTCCCGCCTTTTCCCCTTCCACTCCTTTCCCCCTCTTTTTTCCCTTTACCCCTCTTCCTGCTTTCCTCTCTTTCCACCCCTTTCTCCTTCCTTCCACTCTGCTTTTACTATTTTTTACCGTTTTTACTCTTTTTTACCTTTTGTACCATTTTTTACCTCTTTTCTTCATCCTCTCTTTTTCATACTTTTTTTTTTCCTGCTTTTTCCCCTTTTTCTGCCTTTTTTTCCCCCCAGACTTCTCACCCCACTTCTCACCGCTGAGCTCAGAAAGGAGCTGTTGCTGTTCTGCCCGAAATCTGCATTGTTTTGCTCTATTTTTGCCAGGCTGGTGGCTGCCAGACTTCACAGCTTTCCTGTGTCACAAGCAGAGCTGGTCGAGCTCAGCCAGAGCTGCCCTGCCCGAGGCCATGCTTTTATTAACAGGTGGGATAAAGCCATCTCTGCCATCTTTTCCTTGCCGTGGGGTGCTTTATTGTGCACGATTCCCGTGTGAGGTTACGCAAGGTGTGGTGTTGCAAGGACAAAACCGGCACGAGGCACTTTCCCTGCAGCTTTGCTCACCTCTGACAGGGCCCGTGGCCACTTTCCAGGGCCAGCCAGGTGTGATCCCCAGCTTTCCAGGCGACAGGAATCTCTTCTTAGGATTATTTTGCATGAATGAGTGGCAGGGTTATTAATCCTTTCTGGAGTGGCACAGGCTGGGCCTAAGCAGGGGAAGGAATCCACAGGGTTAGCCACGGAATCACAGAAGGATTTGGGTGGGAAGGGACCTTAAAGACCATCCAGTTCCAATCCCTTGCTATGGACAGGGACATCTTCCACAATCCCAGGTTGCTCCAAGCCCATCCAACCTGGCCTTGGACACTGCCAGGGCTGGAGCAGCCACAGCTTCTCTGGATAGCCTGTGCCAGGGCCTCACCATCCTCAGGGAAGGATTTCTTCCTTGACATCCAATCTAAATCTCTCCTCTTTAGCTTTGTGCCAAGCCATGCTAGAGCTTTCCTCCATTTCTGCCTGGAGTAAATGGTGCAGGATGGCTTCAGCCTATTAAACAGTCTTTGCCTGTGCTGTGGGGTGAGGAAAGCCAGAAATGACAGGAATGTTTTGCTAAGACTTGCTTGTTTTATTTAGTTTGGTTCAAAATAGCCCTGTGACAAGGATCGGACTAAATTAGAGCCACGCACCACATTAAGGTGGACCTGAAACTTGTTGCTTGTGATGAGGGAAAAGTTTGCTCAGTTCTTTGAATTTGGGGATTTTAATCCTGGATATGTACAATTCAGGAAGAAATTCTTCCCTCTGAGGTGGGGAGGCCCTGGCACAGTTTCCCAGAGAAGATGTGGCTGCCCCATCCCTGGAAGTGTCCAGGGCCAGCTTGGACAGGGCCTGGAGAAACCTGGGATAGTGGAAGGTGTCCCTGCCCATGGCAGGAGTTTGGAATGGGATGAGCTTTAGGGTCCTTTCCAACCCAAACCATTCCTGCATTCTATGTTGATTCTATGAAATGAGCTGATAAGGAGGTTGGGTACATTCTGGAATTTACCTGTAGATGGACAAAGAAGCAAAGTCAGCACCCAGAACTCCCCACCTGGATATTTCCCATGGAAAATTGCACCATAACTTAATGACAAGCCATTGAAAGATGCCTCTAAAATAATCCCTGCTGCTCTCAGCTTCCAGCAGCACAGCCAGCCGGGCTGTCAGGCTTCAGGCAGTGCTTGTTTCAAGTTTTCTTTGGCTCTTGGGGCACAAACCAACCCTGGCAAAGAGAGGAGAACAGGCTCTGCTCTATGGCCAAGTGGGTGAAAGGCTGCGGTTGCTGGCCGGTGTAGCTTTAGCAGCACAAAGAGCTTGTGTGAGGGACATAAAAGGCCTGAGTTTAACCAAAGAGTCACGAGACGCGGGCAAAAAAGGTGAGGAACATGAGAGGGAACGAAGTATGGGAAGGGGGATGTGGAAGTGGAAGAGTTCTTGCAGGGAGCACACGTAGAAGTGGCATGTCTGCTCTTCAGCTAGTGAGTCAGTGAAGGATGTCTTACTGGGATAGACTGGAATGGTGGAAAAGGAGGGAAAATTGGTAGCTCAGGTGTCTTTACACTGTCTCATGCATTGGTTTAGTGTAAAAGAAGTGGAAATCCTGAGGAAAGAGCTTTAAAAATGTGGTAAAAAAATGACATTTTCTCTCTTTGTTGTCTCATCCCTTTGTTGAGTTTTACATAGGAGCTGGCAAGGTCTGAGAAGTTTCTTTTAATTTGGTTTTCAGAAAGGACTAGGCTTTGACAGCAGCACCCAGACTGGCACCAGCACGTGGAAGTGCCTTGTAGCTGTGCTGCAATCCTCATGGATGCAGGCAAAATGCTCCTTTTCCCTCAGTTCATAGTATGAGATCCATCACTTGGTAAGGCTGGGTGGCTCCAAGGCATGTGGTGGGAAAAGGAGGCAGCAGGAAAGAGCAGTGAGCAAGGGAAAGACATGCAGCAGGTTTGTGAAGGGGAAAAAGGCAGGAGCTGAGGATTTGGGGAGAAAAATGGAGTGAAAATCAGATTTAGCTGCACCTTTAAACTTTTTGATACTTTTAATAGACTTTTTGATACCTTTTTCCTTTCTGCCAAGGAAAAATACATGGAAGGAGAGAGAGGACCCCAGGTTTTCCCTGTCTTCCACAAGAGGGAAAGGCTGAGGAGCTCTGAACTTAAAAATAAACAATAAATGGAATAATAAATTTAAACATAGTGGGAAACAGCTGAGCTGGGAATGGGGGGCTGGAGCCTGAGGTGAGGGAACCCAGTGATTAGGTAGGAATGCTGTAGCAGTCCATGCATTTAAAACAAAACTCTACCAAAGATTTCCTTGATATTTTTTACTCTGGATATTTTTCACTCTGATATATGCCACTTTCCCCCCGGTCCTGGGAGAGTGGCTGAGAGCTGAGGAACTTTCCGAGGGAAACAACCAAGAGAGGAACAGAAATTGCCATTGTGTGGCCATGGCTGGCAGGGGTTCCACATTCTGCAGTGGATCTCGGGCTGCCCGTGGGATTATCAGGGTCAGGGCACAAACTGCTCCGGCTGCCAGGGGAGCAGAGGAGGGAATCACACTCAGAAAGCAGCACACGCTGCAGCAGGGCAGGAATAAGGAAAGAAATGCTCTGCTCTGATGCTGCTTTGTCATGATTTCTAGTGAAAATCCTCCTGGTGTTCCCCTGTTATCATCAGCTCCTCTCCTTTTTTTCCTTACTCAGGTTTTGCTTTCAAAAGTGTAAAACTCTGAACAATCACTGCCTCGCTCCCTCAGCTGCTAATCTGAATTTATGTCTTCTGAAGGACAAAAGATAAGCTTATTTTTATCTCCTCCCTTACACAGAGTAATTCCTGGGTGCTTTTTCTGGCAAGATGCAAACTCCTCCCAAATCTCAGTCGTTTTTGTGTCTAAATTTTGTTAGGTCAGAGCACTGAGCAAATACTCCATGAAGTGTCACCGTTTGTGTGGAAAATCAAGAATTTACTGTGGGTATAAAGTGTTAGCAACCCAAACAAAGAGTTCTAGGAACAACCCTAACTCATTTAGGCCAAGTTATTCCAGTATTCCAGCTCATTCCCAACAATACAAGAATAAAGAGAATATTTCCAGTTTCTCCCACTTCCGCTGGCGTTACACAGATCCTTGCAGTGGATCCTAAGCCTGGTGTGGGAGTGGTGTTACAGGGAGCTGTCAGGAGCTTCAAGCTCTTCCCTGGTAGTAACACAATGACTAAATTAATGTTTTCCTGCTGCATTCGCTTCATCAGCGTGGTTGTTTTAATTGCAGTGATGACAGAACCTTGTAAATCACTCCACCACAATTCGGCTGTGCCCGGAATCTTCAACTTTTCTTAGGCTGAACCAAAGCCAAGAACTGAGTCTTCTTTTAGACTCTGCCCTTTTAAACTGGTTTTCAGCATTTGATAGTTTTCCTTTAATTTTTTTTCATGTGGTTTCAGACCTCACCATCCATCATTGCAACTCATTGTCTCTAAAAGGAGAAAAGAAAGGCTGCAACCCTTTCACCCCATCTCCCTCTTTCCCTGATTACTGTCAGCAGATGCCCAAATATTTAGTGATCCCTCACCACCCAGGTCACCTGGATATTTTAAAGCATGTTCCAGCCAAATCATGGTAGTGAAATCAGGAATTTTAATATATTTTCTCCAAATTCTGGTGATCCCCAGTCACCAGATCTGCAGGCAGATCAGAAGAGTGAACCAAAGAGCATCTCTTCCCTCCCCTGGGTTTTTGGTGGTTCCTGGTAGCCTGGGGAGCTGGCTCACAGCGAGATGGTGACAGCAGATATGGAGATGGAAGCAGTGAAGGGGAAACAAGGAGTCGGGGCATTGAAGGACACGTTTTACCTGGTTAATTGTGTTCCAGCAGGGATGGATGCCAGGAGTCCCAGCTCCAGGATGCGGGATGCTGGTGAGTCTATAACAACAGCTGGTTTTTTCCTCCTGGCAGTTTTTATGACAAAGGTCCCACTCTCGTCTCTGAGACACCCACTGAGATCCCGAGTGTGGCAAGAGCAGGGGAAACAAGCACTGCTGGCAAGTGGCAGGACACAGAAACCTTCACTCCTTGGGGTTGGGTGATTCCAGGAGCCTCCATGGCTTGTCTTGAATCACCTGCTGAGGGGAAAGCAACCACAGCCAGGGATTTCATGTCAGAAGGAGCTTGGAAGGGAATTCCAAGGGCTGTTGTATAATTTGTCTGGGAAAATGTGTTAATAAGGTGTTAACATCCCTTATAGCTGCTGAAACCAGAGGAGGCACATGAACGGAACAAGAGTGGATTTTATCAAGTTTAGTGGTGCTTTTTGCCTGTTAAGATCCCTCAAAGCAAGTTTCCAAAGGTTTAACTCTTGTAGGAAGATGGAATTTATTTATTTTAAGGTAGCGCATAGGAAAAAGAAAACTGATCTCTGTGTGTCCCCTGGATTCATGATAAAAGATCATAAATATCATCTAAATTTAGGATAAATATTCTGTTGTGCAATTGATAATGGGGAAAAATGGAATTTGAAATAATTGCTGCACTGTTCTGAGTATAACAGTTGCATTTAAAAAGATGCTAAACATCTATTAATGTTTATTAATATGGATTGCTGAAGGGAGGGAAATAAAAACCTTCGATCCAGTGTTCTGCAGGCAGAGAATTCCAAGATGTGATGTAGCCATCAGGTGATGCTCAGAACGCGAGGGGATGCAGCCTGGTGGCTCTTTGTTTCTATGGTTACCTTCAACTGGAATTGCTGTAACTAGGTCAGGTTGGAAGGTGTGAATGGAAACAAAGAAATCCGGGATCAATAACAAAGAGTTCAGGGTGCTACTGTGGAAAGGGAGATGAGTGTGGGGAGAGGAATTTTAATTTGTAACTCATAGAGATGAAGTCCCACACAGGTGGATTGGTCTGTTTTAGCATCATTCACTCTTCTGGCGTTATTCTGGTGTCTGAAGAATCGTCTGCAGGGTTTTGATGGGATTTACCTTGTGGCAACACCTTCCCTCCCTCTGGCTGCATATCCAGGCATGAGCAGCCAAAAGGAGCCCTAGGAACAGGAGAGGCTGAGGCAGCTGGAAGGGAGAGGCAGAACAGATGGAAGAGACGGACAGATCTGCTGGAAAGGGGAAGCAGAACCAAGGGCAGGGAAGATAAGTCGTGATCAGCCCAGAAATACGGAGAAACAGGTTGTAAAAATGGTTCAAAAGAAGGAACTTGAGGGTGGGGAAGGGAAACTCCCTGGAAGGACAGTGGAGCCAGGTGGGGGTCGGTCTCTTCCCCCAGGTAACAAGTGACAGGACAAGAGGAAACAGCCTCAAGTTGTGCCAGGGGAGGTTTAAGTTGGATATGAGGGAAAATTGTTGTCAAGGGTTGGATCAGACTGTCCGGGGCAGTGGTGGAATCAGGTGGGGGGATTTAAAAGCCATGTGCATGTGGCACTTGGGGACACGTTTTTGTCCTGCCCAGCAACAGAACGAGCAGCAAAGGCCATAAACGAAAAGTCCACAAGTTTCATCTGAACGTGAGGAAGAACTTCTGTACATTGAGGACGGCAGGGCACTGGGACAGGCTGCTCAGGGACCTCAGAGAGGGTGTGGCGTCTCGGCGTCTCCCTCTTTGGAGTCTCCAAACCCACCTGGATGCATTCCTGTGTCGCCTGCTCCAGGTGACCCTGCCTTGCCAGGGCGTTGGGCTGGATGATTTCCAGAGCTCCCTTCCAACCCGAACGATCCCGTGATTCTGTGACGGACGGGCTTGGCAGTGCTGGGCGACTCGCTGCTCTCAGCGGGCTTTTCCAAACGAAATGATTCCGGGAACCATTCCAGCCCGGACAGCCCGAGTTCCCTCCTGTCCCGTGCCGTCCACCCCCGAATCCCGCAGCATCCCGGCCACCCTTCCCCGGCCCCGGGGGCGGGCGCACGGCGAGCGCAGCCCAGTGGGCGGGGGGGACCGGGGTGGGCGTGGGGGCCCCGGGGAGGCGGAGCCGGGCCGGGCCGAGCCGAGCCGAGCCCGGGCGAGCCGGTCCCGGCCATGGAGGGCTCGGAGCCCGGCCGGGGGGGGATGCAGCGCTTCACCTGGGAGGAGATCGCTCAGCGGAGCGGGCGGGGGCCGGCGCCGCAGGAGCGCTGGCTGGTGATCGACAGGAAGGTGTACGACATCAGCCGCTTCTGCCGGAGGCACCCGGGCGGCTCGCGGGTCATCAGCCACTACGCCGGGCAGGACGCCACGGTGAGCGGCCCCGGCAGCCCGGGCAGGCAGGGATGGATGGATGGATGGATGGATGGATGGATGGATGGATGGATGGATGGATGGATGGAGGAGGGCTGAGCGCGGAGGAGGATCCCTCGGGATGGGGACGCGGCAGGGAGCCCGCGCGTGGCACGTTTGGATACTCGGCGGTGACACGCGCGTACGCTGGGAGCCGGAATACGCAGAGCGCACGCTCCGCCGGGGATTGTTTGGGGTTGTTTGTTAACGAGGAAGCGTTGCTGAAGGAATGGCTAAAAAACAGCAGCCGGGGGGAAAAAAAAACCCAGCCCAACCGCTCGGTAATTTTTGCACACGTAGGAATATCGGGGGCTGCCCCCCGTGTGGCACACGCGGGTGTCGCGGTGGCAGAGCTGTTGTTTACAAGTGCTCGTGCGCCTTCGCCCTCCTCGAACTTCCCGAGCCAAAGAGATGGCACTAGAGCAAAAAATGACTGGAAGTCGTATTTCAGTCACGAAAAAGAAATTAATCATTCGCGTCTCAGTGCCAGCCGCTGTTGCAGAGCGGAGTAAAAGCTGTTCGGGTTGGGTATGGGGTGATTTTGCCAGTGGTGTTCCCTTCCTTTGTCTGCTTGTGCCTTTTCCATGAATTTCTCCAAATGCATGTGTTTGGACCCAAGGGTGGGTATGGGGTGTGAATCTACCTCTAGGATGGTGTTGATGGACTGTGTTTCGGTCAGGATGGAACTTGAGATCTCCACGTGAAGATCCCATCCCATGAATATCATTTAAAGCCAAAAATAATAAGTGAATTTGCAACATTTCATGAGGGCAGGGTGCACGCGTGCATTTTCAAAGCCCCATCACTGGCACAGGTTGCCCAGAAAAGTGGTGGAGCCCCATCTCTGGGAATGTTTCAGGCCAGGTTGGATGGAGCTCGGAGCAACCTGGGCTAGTGGAAGGTGTCCGTGGCAGGGGGGAAAGAGATGAGCTTTGAAGGGCCTTTCCCACCCAAACATTCTGTGTTCCTGTGGCCAGAAAAGGGTCAGCCCACGGTGTGAGCAGGGCTGGATGGTGAAATTGCAGCCAGCTGCATTCTTTAGGTGGTGATATCAGTGCCACTGCCGGCTGCAGTTGAACTGCTGACCGCTCAGAAACCCCTGCCAAGTTTTATTTTCCAGTGGTTTTGTCCCCGGGGATCAAAAGAATGAGACTCCTCAAAGGCAGGGAAAAATGGGAAGTAAAGGAAGAACTCCTCTGGTTTGCTGTGTGATTTCTAGAAGGTGCAATCAGCCATCCCCTGACCCCCAGCTGAGATTGCATTCCCAGGTTGTACAGCCTCCATGGAAAGGATTGGTCCAAATGTGTGGTACCATCCTCCCCTGCTCTGCCCACATACTCCTCCCCATTTTTTCCCCCCTTTTCCAATGAGAAAATGCAAATGATGGTTCCCCTCTCTCCTTCCCTCCTTTATTCAGTGACCCTGAGCAGGGAGGATGCTACAGCTGACCCAGAGCTGGCAACATCAGCCAGTTTTTTAACCCCTTTCCTGACTAGAGATCTTTTAAAAGCACATTTTATTTTAAAAGCAGACAGTGATGGCCTAGTAATTATAGTGATAAGCAATGCATGGTGCAGGTATCTTACAAAGTGATGCCCAACAAGCAAATACTGTCCCAGAAAATTTAAAAAACCCCACATCCTTAGGCTGAGGGAGATTGTCAAAATATGCTGATTTGGGCATCAGGAGAGAAATGTAGGATAGGAGGTAAGTGGGAGATCAGGAATTAGATGCCAACGTGCCCAGGGGATTTGTAATTTAAATATAGGGACAGAGTCTGTGGTGATAACAGCCACTCGTGGGTTTTTCCACCTGGTTGCCATGGAGATTGACATTACATTTAAATAATAAAAGTAACTGGTTTCCCTAACAGGGATCTTTTGAATGGTCCAGTATATCATGGAATAGATTTCTTTTGCTGCCACCTGGTTTTTCCTTCATCCTGTTCCTCTGTCTGTGTTTCAGGATCCTTTCATTGCTTTCCATCTTGACAAGGCACTGGTAAGGAAGTACATGAGCCCTCTCCTGATTGGGGAACTGGCACCGGATCAGCCCAGCTTTGAGCCCAGCAAGAACGTGAGTGTCTTAAAAACTTGGTTTTGGAGTTGAAATTGCACTGTTTAACTTCTCCTACTGGCAGACAGAGTTCCCTGTACCTAACATCATAGAATCTCCTGGAATCACTCTTGGCTGAAGCTCCATTTCATGTCATCATTTGTAGTTTCAGCAAAGATTTGTCTCCAGGTGACCCTCAGCTTTCCCCCTTTTCATCCCTGAGAGGGAAAACTATGCTCCTCTTCGTGTTCTGAGGCATTTTCCGACCAGTGGATGCTTTTGGGTGTCCCCACAGAAAAAGCTGGTGGAAGATTTCCGTGAGCTCCGTGCGACCGTGGAGAAGATGGGGCTTCTCCAGCCCAATCACGCCTTTTTCTTCCTCTGTCTCTGCCACATCTTGGTGCTGGATGTCGCAGCCTGGCTCATCATCTGGTATTTTGGAGCATCGTTGGTGCCTTTCCTCTTCTCTGCAGTGCTTCTGGGCACTGTCCAGGTAAGCAACTACACATAATAAGCCCCAAAAAGCCAAATTTGGGGCTTAGGTGCTCGTTGCTGTAAGCAGGGGAGAAATATTATCATCATGGACTTCCCCAAATCCTGCTTCTCTCTGGATTCCCTCAAAAGGGCAAAACTACACATGCTGCTGTGGTAGAGCAGGCTTTGCCTCGCTCTTCCCTCCCCATGTTCCATCAAAGCCTTCCTTATTCCAGCCTTCCCCACGCCATGAAAGCCGTGCCCCGCTCTTGAGCTCCGCGGTGCCAGAACTCCAAGGCTGTGTGCAGGGGCCAAGCCACCGTGTTCCCATGGGAACTTGCAGGGAGTTAGAGGAGAGGGCAGAGCAGCTCTCAAAGCCCCAGCTATTCCTCCCATGGCCAGCTGATCCCCTTGGAATTACAAGTACTCGGAGGAGGCAGCAGCAAGCTGCTCCTTAAAGGAGACTTTGTTGCCGATTTCAGAGCAGTTTTGTGAGGGAATAAATGCTGTTTCTCAGCTCCATGGCCGTTTTTTTCCCATGATTTTTTCTTTCCTTCCTCATGGAAACAACTGTCCAGGACTAAAAGTCATTAGGCAGAGTCTGGAGTGCACTGGTGTGTAGTGAAAAAGGAGAGTTTGGATTGGGACCTGGCAGTGAAAGCGCTCTTGCTATCCAGGGATACATTGTGAGGAGCGTGGGAGTGGGAGAAGAAAGCCCTTTTCAGTCACAGACCCTCCTGGCAATTCTTTTTCCCCAGCAGCACTGTTGTTTTCTTAATTGCAGGCCCAGGCTGGCTGGCTCCAGCATGATTTTGGACACCTGTCAGTCTTCAGCAAGTCCAGGTGGAACCACTGGGTGCACAAGTTCGTCATTGGCCATCTCAAGGTGGGCACTGGGTGTGGGGAGGGGCTGCCAGAGCCCTGCTCTGCAGCCAGAACCAATCCCAGGATAAGGAGAGACCCAAGGGCAGAAGATCCACCTTCTTTAGGGCACTTTCTTCTCCTCCCTTCCCACAGGGAGCCCCGGCCAGTTGGTGGAATCACCTCCACTTCCAGCACCACGCCAAACCCAACTGCTTCCGGAAGGATCCCGATGTCAACATGCACCCCTTGTTCTTTGCTTTGGGGAAAACCCTCTCTGTGGAGGTGAGACCTGAGGGAAGCTGGGAGGTGACAGCAGAAGGGTTCAAATTTGGGAAGCTGCAGAGAGCTTGGAGGCTGGACACCAATTAGTTTGATTTTATATAGTGCTGCTTTGCCTTCCACTAGTCCCTAATATTCCTCAGTAATATTCCAGTAATTCTGAGATCTTTGTATTCTTAAAATCTCACTCAAAGTTATTTTTGCAGTGTTGGGAGATGAGAATGAAATATTTGCCATGATTACAAGTTCCTATTTCCCTTGATGAGAGACTTGCAGTTTTCTGAAGACCAGAATTACAAGCTGTTCTCTTTTACCAATATCAGTGTGAGTAACTAGTGATGTGGGGATGGAAGCAGCAGGTGACAAGCCAGGGCTGCCTGGAACTCTTACAATTCCTGATCAAAGAAGCTGTTTTGGTGGTCTCAGCCTGGCAGTGGGTGTCAGAGTGGCTCCCATCTTGAGTCCAGCTCTATTTCTGGTACAGCTCTGAAAGTTAATTCAGTGGCTTTAGCCTTTGCTGTCCTTTAAAAAAAAGTTATGTACATGCATAGTGTCACTTTAAATGCTCTGATTTGCATTGAAATTAAGGGATGGGCTATTGGGAATTAGTTTGAACATGTACAGGGATATAATGGCATTCCTCAAGGAAGCCAGTGGCTTGATCTCTTATGTCTATACAGCAAACACTGAAAAATGTGCAGCCTCAGAGGGAAGATAATCTGTTCACCCTCATTCCTGTGGACACAGTTTCATGTCTAGATGCTCATTTCTCTGTTTCCCAGACTAATTGCAAGGAGGTGGGAGTTCCACACACTGTCATCTTTATTAACAGTATCATAACAGTACCATAGCTTGGGGTTTTTTTTTTTCGATTGCGAAGCTCTGCTTTGTCAGCAAACTGTTTGCGTGGGTTTCAATTTCAGCATTTTTAGGCAGCTTGTGCCCTCTGTAGGGGCAGAGCTTTCTGTGCAGGTCACTGTGTGTGTGCAAGGCACTGCCCAGCCCCTCCTGGACCCAGGGCAGAGTGAAAACTCATCCAGGCCGAGGTTCCAGGGGACGGTGGATGCTGGCTTGGTTGGACAGGACATCTCCTGGAAGTTTAGGAGTGCATGCACAGGTGTCTTCACAGCCTGAGTAAATTGTGTGTTTTAACAGCTTGGTGTGCAGAAGAAGAAATTCATGCCGTACAACCACCAGCACAAGTACTTCTTCATCAGTGAGTAACCTCCCCCTCCGCAGTTCCATGGCCAGCAGTCACTCTGCCCCTTCCTTTCCCACTCCATCACATCCTGTTGGGATAATTCATGGCTCTGTTTGTCCCCCCAGTCGGTCCCCCGGCGCTGGTGCCCCTTTACTTCCAGTGGTACATCTTCTACTTCGCCGTGCAGCGGAAGCAGTGGGCGGTGAGTCAGCTCCACGGGGCCGGGGGGGCTTCTCCTGGGTTTAGGGATGAATTCCAGTGCCACATTTACTGGGAGGAACTCTGGAATTGTGTGTGTCTCTGCAGCAAAGGATGCAGGTGTAGATTTGGGAAATGGTGTTTGCCAAAGGGCCTTTTTCTGTGGAAGATCCATGAGGTAACAAAAAATGTTCTCTCGTGTTCTGGGCTTTGGTTTTCTCACTGCTTGGTTCCTCTTTAGATCCAGAGGAAAACATGGTGCTTTAGAGTGTGTCCTGTCTGGTGTTTGCCCTCTGCTGGGCTCGTGGAACCAGGATAATTCCTGAGCACAGGAATGGCTGGTGCCAGGTTGCTTTGTGATGAGGCTGGGGAGGAAAAATCGATCAGTAGAAGTTATTAAGGGAGGTTTTAAAGGGAGTGATGGTAAATTCAGAAGCCAGAAATTCTTTTTAATGAAGTTTTCCCTGTCCCTTTTACTACAGGACCTGGCCTGGATGATGTCCTTCTACATCCGATTCTTCCTCACCTACTTGCCCTTCCTGGGAGTGAAGGGTACCCTGGGGCTCCACCTGTTAGTCAGGTATCATCCAACTTGTAATTCCAACATTTTCTCTGCCCAGTGTGTATCAATCCTTTGTGTCAGCTTTTCTCCAGCCTCCTGGTTATTTTTCTCATCACTCCTTGTTGTCCTCTCTCCCGATCCTTTCAGTGAGACAGGGGTGGTTTCCTGTCCAGCTGCAGGAGGTGGAAGTTGTGTGTAGGTCTGATCTGATCAGATGTTTCAGGCTCCTGGTGTTCATTTTGTCAGGCAACAACCAGCTGGTGTGTGCACAAGTGTTTTGTGCTGACTTGTCACATCATGAGTGTGTGGTCTGTGATGGGTTTTTGTGTTTGCACAGGTTTATAGAGAGCAACTGGTTTGTCTGGGTCACACAAATGAATCACATCCCCATGCACATCGATTATGATAAGAACGTGGACTGGTTCTCTACCCAGGTGAGACTTTATTGATGGAGCTCTGTGACAGTTCTGGGCGTGTAAAGTCCATCTACCTCAGCTTGGCCACCCTGTGTTGGCTAGAAATAACTGCTGGAGCTGTTGTGTCCAGCCAAAATTCCTGTGGGGGTGAGAAACCTGTGTTTGAGAAGGGGCATTGCTAAAATAACACTTAAAACAGGCCTTCTTTATTTTTTCTCTCAGCTCCAGGCAACCTGCAACGTTCGTCAGTCCTTGTTCAATGACTGGTTCAGTGGCCACCTGAACTTCCAGATCGAGCACCAGTGAGTGGAAACAGGGGTTGGGAACAGTTGCAAGGAGTGCTAGTTACACCAGGGCTGAGGAGCCTGCTCTCAGCTGTCAGCTGAGACAAGAACAAAAGATAACGTGGTTCATTTTGTGCTCTTTGTGTGGGGACGGAACGGGAACTCTGAAAAGAAAATTTCTGGAGCACCAACACCACTTCAGATCTGAGTTGCATGGCACAGGGGTGGGAATTCCCAGCACAGACACTGAAGGGACACGAGAGGCCCCGTCACAGAGCAGCCATGGCTGTGGCACAAGGGGAGCTTGCGGCACTCCCAGAATTAGGTGCAGCAGAGGGGCTGGAATTCCGTGCGGTGCTGACGGATGCCATTGAATCACCATCTCCTTCTCCCACAGCCTTTTCCCTACAATGCCACGGCACAACTACTGGAAGGTGGCCCCTCTGGTGAAGTCCCTGTGCACCAAGCACGGCATTGAGTACCAGTGCAAGCCTCTGCTCACGGCCTTCGCAGACATCGTGCAGTGAGTATTGACCCACTGTGTTCCCAAGTCAAGGGTTTTCCAGTGCTGTGGAAGAAAGGGGAGGGGCAGCCTCTAAAGGTCCCTTCTGGCTCAGACTGCTCCATGATCTCCTTTGCTTTGTCTATAGATGGGAATTCTCCCCATGAGGCTCTGGATGGAACATGGGGTTCATTCCCTTGTTTCTCTCTTGGCAGCTCTTTGAAAGATTCAGGGGAGCTCTGGCTCGATGCCTATCTACATAAATAAGCAGCAGTGGATCCCTGCAGAGGAATTCCCCAGCCTCGCTGCCTCCTGTGGTGGTCACCCTGAAGATCCTGCACTGAGGAGAGCTGGCTAAGCCAGAGGTGGGGAGGTGGTGCCGCTTAATTCCATGGATGAATGTAATTAATATGATTTTTCCTTTTTTTTTTTAAAGATGTGCTCTTAATTTTTTCTTGTGCTTCTTTCATTCCTCTTCTCTGGTGCTGAGGTCTGGGGAAAAGCCGGATGGAGGAGGTTGTGTCCCACCAAGCTGGGGGCAGCTTTGGGACTGGGAACAGATTCCTTTCCATCTGCTGATCCTTCATTTGCTGAGTATATAGGAGGGAAGCTTCTTATCTAACATAGGCTTTTTGGTGGTGGCTCTTGTTGTGAGTGTAGTAAGAAAGTTGAGACAGCATGAAATCAAAGAATGTGGGAATTAGGGAAATGTGGAAGCTCTAGGGAATGGGGTAGGTTCAATATTTTCAACTCTCTGTTTGTGATATGGAGCTCCCAGACCAATTTGTACATTATGTGGGTGAGGTGGAGAGGAGAAGACAGCAGTTTGCTAGGAGGAGGATCTAGTTAGAGCCCTAACTGAGGTAGAGAGACAGGAAAGTGGAAGTTTTTCCACATGCCATGTGCTGTGGGAATGCTGCCCTGCACATCTCCTCTGGGAGCCTCTGGGTTATTTGTCCACTGGTGACATTCCGTGGGGGATCTGCAAGTGGCTTCCGCAGTGCCAGACTTTGGAGTGTTACGAAGCCATTACTGAGAGTCAGAAGAGAGAGGAACCTGTCACATCCACACTCGGGATCCCTACAAGCATGACTAAGGAAGCAAAAGCATTCCAGGCCAGGCTGCATGGGGCTTGGAGCAGCCTGGTGTAGTGGGATACAGTAAACCATGGCAGGGGGTGGAATGAGCTGAGCTTTAAGGTCCCTTCCAGCCCAAACCGTTCTACAGTGGTTCTGTGTGAAGGGTGATCATAATCACTCTGTGGTTGCCTGAAGCTTTGGGTCTTTTTGAACCTCTTAGTGATTTGTTACAAGGAGAGAATTCCTGACTCCTGGCCCATGGAGAGTGAGGCATTCTTGCCTGAGCTGCACACAAATCTAAGGAAGCGAGAAAGGTGTTGGGGGCCAGACTGCTGTTTAAAAGTGTTTAACTTTTCATTCAGCTGCATATCCACAGGCACACCTCAGCCAAAACATTACTGGTCTCCCTCTCTTGGATGATGGGCCTTCCAAACACACCCCAGTCCAGTCCTGTGGGATTTTTTGGAATAGTCTTGCTGCCTTTCCTGGGGGTCTTTTAATTTACTGCCCCAACATTACAGATGCCAAACCAGGATGGGGCACCTGCCACATCACTAAGGAAGATGCTCCATCACCCTGGTCCCCCAGGAACAGGTGGATTAGTATCCAGAAAGGATGGGTTGATTTTGAGGAATTTTTTCCAATCAACATCCAAAATGAGGATGAGGTGTTGAGAGAATGGAAGGAATGCATCTTCCCAGGCCAAGGGTGTTAAGTCCAGGATAAAAGTGTAATGGGAATAATAAAATAATCGTTAAATACCTGTTGATTAAGACCATAAAGAAAGTGGGCCTTGGTTATTGTTTTACCTTGGTTTTTTCTTGCTCCATTTCTTTCCCTCTTACTACAACTGTGGATGGAGGAAACTCGATTAATAAAATTCCTTATCTTACCAATTTTTGCTGTCATCAGAGTAACGTACATCTGTGCAAGAGTCTTCACGCTGTGAAAGGTGGGACAAATTTTGCCTGTCCTCAGCTGCAGAGAGAGAACTGTCATAAACCTCTTTCTCCAGAATGTGCTTCTCCTGTGTTTTCTCTGCCACAGTAAAGAGGAAACATCCACAATGCAATAAACCAAATTCCTGGATAACCAGGAAAAACAACACAGAGGAGCAGATGCACAATCCTGAAGGGTAAGACTGAAATCTTACCCTTCAGGGGTAAGATTCATAACCTGATATGAATGTGCTGAGTTTGCTGAAGTTTTCCAGGCTTGAGAAGAGTTCTCCAGAGAGTTTTCCAGGCTCAAGAAATACACTGGAATACACCTTCTTGGAAGAACACCAGCCCCAACTTTGCCATCTAGTGGAAACCCTTTAGCCTTAAAAAAGGAACCTGAACGTTGTGGAATAGCCACAGGGTGGCAGTCAGACATCAGAAGGGGAGGAGGACATCCCAGAGGATCAGAAGGGAAGGATCCGATCATGAGAGAGACTTGGCAAGGGCATGGAGTGACAGGACAAGGGGGAATGGCTTCAAACTGAAAGAAGGCAGGGTTAGATGGGATATTGGGAAGAAATTGCTCCCTGTGAGGATGGTGAGGCCCTGGCACAGGTTTCCCAGAGAAGCTGTGGCTGTCTCATCCCTGGAAGTGTCCAAGGGCAGGCTGGATGGGGCTTGGAGCAACCTGGGATAGTGGAAGGTGTCCCTGCCCATGGCAGGGGGAAGAGGATATAGTTCCTGAAGATGTCAGAGGTTCATAAGGCTTTGAAGATGATCCAGTTAAGTGGAACATCATTGGACAAAGAGGTGGCTCCAACCTGGAATAAATCACTTTTTCCAAATCAGGAAGGAACATCTTCAGCAATGGAGCAGCTGGAATTATCAAAATGTCAGGGTGATGTTCAGACAGTTAAGGGTGATGGGGCAACTGAAAGAGGAAAACACCGTAGTTTTCCCTTTCCCCACACCCACTCACTTGGACTTGTTAATGGTGCAGATTTGCAGTCCTTGCCCAACTTGTGGATGTGTTTGCATCCATTATCCTGAATTCCTGAAGAGGGGAATGGCGTTCTTTATGGAATTCTCCCCACCTTTAGAAAAGTTGGGGAAGTCAAGCTGGTTGTAGATCCACACAGGATAGATGATGAATGCAGCCGCGTCACTCATAAAAGGGAGGATTTGCTGCTTCCCAAGATTCTTTTATAAGGAATATAAAGAGATTTCCTAAGAGGTCAGGTGTAGAGGACAAGTGAAGTAATGCGATGCTGCTCATGGGTGGGAAAGAAAGAGGATTACACTGGAAGAGGTCTCTCTGTGATTTGCATCTTCTGCAGGGACTGGTATTAAGTGTCGTGAAAATGGGGAGGAATTTCCATCAGGAAAAGTTTTGAAACAGCAGCAAGAAATGATACAGCCATGACAGCTTATATGAAATGCTGGTTAGGATGGTGCCCCTCAGGCAAAATTTCCAAAGGTCTGACTGATCCATACTAATCTCCCTTGGCTTTGCTCACAAGAACCAGCCTGGCTTTTTGATTTTTTCAGCTCATCATTTAGGCTCTTGTCAGTTTGGTGATTTTTTTTGTGAGAGGATAAAATTGTCAGAGCTCCCTGAGCCCGATAAAAGAAGAGGCAGTGAGTTGATCATAAAATTAGAAGTTTTAGAGCAGAGAATACTTCAATCTGTCAGTAATGAAGAAATATTCAGCAGCTGAAGTGTGGATCAATACCAGTTCAAGATACAGTGTAAGTGCAAATTCTTAGTACCAAGGTTAATTAGCCCAATTAGCAGGAGCAGTGGTAGCTTGGCCTCTAAGGGAAATAAAAAAATTCAAGAATAACTCAATTTTTTAGATGAAAACTCCTTGTATAATGTTTGCTTTGACTCAGGAAGAGATGAGGGCAGTCCTGTGGGCACTGTTATCCTAATTAGGTCACCTCCTGCATAATGGACCTTTTGGGATGAACACCAAAGCATCATGTAGCTGCAGACCAAGATAGAATGATAACAACTTCTGGCAAGAAGGGATGCCAGTGTTCTAACAAGTGAGCCTGAATTCCTTTCCAGGATCATCCCCCAGTCGGTTAGGAAAAAGAAACAAGGTGAGGTAAGAAATGCTGGATGTTGCCCAAGTAAAATAAAAGGTGAGTGGAAATGCTGCAATGAGCTCAGGTTTTGACTTTTTTTTTGTTTTATTCCCTTTTCTCCCCTCATCCAAGAGGAAGATCAGAAACATGTGAGACTAGAAAGCCACAGATATTTCTGTCTTCAGCAAATATTCCGAAGTTACCAAATTAAAGGAATAAGTATGAACTTACGAGACTTAAATCCCTAGCAAAGAAGGGAGAAACAAACTCATGAGAGCCTTTTGGAGGGATGAAGGACAACCTGTGAGGCAGATTGAGACTACAAAGAAGAGTGAAAAGGTCATGGAACTACAAGTAGGAGCTGCTAAAGTGTCAAAGAAAATTGAAATTTTGCCAAAGAAAACAAGTAGCAAAATACGAAAACTACGAGTGGTGCCCTTGTGGGCAGAGTAGGATGGAGAAGCTTAAGGATGAGGGACATCTCTGAGGTAAAATGTTTACATTGCTCTAAAAATATACCCCAAAATAGGTGGCTGAGGAAGGACAGAGGCAGATGGGGCAGGCCAGGGAAGGAATTATGGCCAAATCTTGCTGCAGGCTGTGCCACATTTATTGCAGAGGTCGAAGGCGGCCTAAGGCCCACGGGAAGGCCGGACGGAGGAAGGTGCTCTGTGTGGAGGCCGTGGAAACACAGTGGGTGTTTTAATCCTGGCTCAGGCCACTTTGTTCCTAATTAGGGTTGCACAAGCCACGTATAAAACCAAACTTTCGAGCATGGGCACCTTTTGTGGAGTTTTTTTTCAGTGGATGCCCAATTTCAGGCAGTCAGAGCATTCAGGAATTTGTAAGCAGTGGGTGCTCTGCACTGGCCACAGAAAAAGCAACAAAAATGCTACCTGGTTTGAAAAAAACAACCCCAAAAGTGCAACAGTGAGGAAACAAAATGGGTTTTGTTACAGGCATTTAACAATTTTATCTTGGATCATGTTGTGTCTTATTCTTTGTAACAGTATAGAGCACTTGGGAGAGGAGAATTACAGAATTTATAACTTTAGATCAGCTTAATTTAGATCTTAAAGCCACAAAAGAGCCCCTGGAATTCTGACTTTCATGAAGCTTAGGGGTGCAAAGGGTTTATTTCATAGGAATTGCAAAAAAAATTTATATAATATGTGTTTTAATGCAATTTTTTGTTCTGTGGGAAGTTTTAGATGAGAAGGTTTGCAGGGCTTATGACAGAGCTTAATTTTAGCCCTCATTCTAATTAACAGGCCCTTCATTTTGGGTTTTTATTGTTTACCCATAAAATGTAACCCAAAGCTAGGAGGGAAATTGTGGCTTTTCACAGGTGGTTTTTTCTCTCTTTTGCAAAGGATGTGAAGATTGCTTTCACAGAGAAAAAAAAATTTTAATTTACTATTGATATCTGGACTAAGGAATGAAACAAAATTAATGAAGATTTTATATATCTGAGCAAACGAAACCTCTCAAGGCAGGGTCTCCATTGCAAACTTGACTCTGTCTATTAAAAAATCCCCTTGGTTTTGCTTTAGGTTTCTCTTGCCATTCCATGGCACATGGTATTCCTGGTAAATAGCTCCATCTGAGATGCAGGGTGGTGTCTCATTAACCCAGAATATACTAAAAAAGGAAAACCTGGTCCTTTTCTCCTCCTGACTGACATGGTGCCTTTTAATGTTTTTTTCAAGCAATCAATTACTGGATTTTTTCTTCCTTTCCAAAACAAAATTTTGCCAACTGCCAAAGTTTTTGTCTCTTGGAAAGATTGAGAAGATCTTTCTGAATGCAGCCTTTTCCTGACTTACGGATTCCTCATTAAGTTTTGTGCTGGAGATAAAATAATTTTAATTATTTCTATTTCCTGGCTATGTTTGGGAAGAGGCACGTCATAGTCACAGAAGAGGGAATCTTGAAGAGGAGTCTGTGAAATCTGGGAAGAAAAACAGGCTCTATGCACAGGAACCTGTGTGTGGACTGTGGATAGATGCAGGTAATTTCCCTGGAGCCACTGTAGGGCAGAGCATCCCTGAGCCCTCCACAAAGGGCTCAGTATCCTGTGAGCCCCATTCCGGAGCCCCTTGAGGCCAAACTCTTTAAAGTAAAGTTATTTTATATGAATTAGGTGCTACCTTCCTCCTGATGCAGAGACATTTCAGAGCATCTCTGCTTTGATCGAAGATGCTGTTCCATGGTTCCAGAGCAGCCAGGACAGGGCAGAGAGACTCAGCTCTGCTTCCAGAGGGAAGTGCAGGTGTACTTGTAGATGCTCATCCAAGGTCACACTTTTCCAGCTTTCTCCACTGTTGACACCTAATTCTGCAGACCTGTTCAACCCACAACTGTCCGTCTTCTATCTAACAACTCTACTTTGTAAAGTAGAGATTCTCCAGCCAGTTTTGCCCAGGAGCCACATGTGGGAGGTGTTCCCACGTGGGAGGCTCCATGAAAACCCTGTAAAAAAAAATCCTGTAAGACAAAATTACTCAGAACTTAAAGATCCTCTCTGGAGAAGATTTTCTTAGAAACAAGATCATAGGATCATTAATGCTGGAAAAACCTGTAAGATCATCAACCACTTCCAAGATGCTCCGGGGTGTCTCAGTACCAGATTTATTTCTGGACCATTTATCTCCAGTGGCTTAAGTGTAAGCTGCAAACATTTATGTGACAGGGGATAAAAGTGTTGAGGCAGCAACCGCCAGCTGAGCAGTCACGTAGTGTCCTTCTGGAAATCTGGGCAATTGTGTCAAGTGCCTGTGCAAGGAGCCTCTGAGTCACAGGAGCAGGGCTGTGGAGTAGCTCTGTGCACGTGTACCAGCTCCCGGGAGCGCAGGACACGCGTTTTGGCAGGTGTGTGGGCAGTGCTTGCAGAACACCGAGTGTGGTGTAAATGCACTTCAGCAGGTTTCTCAATCAGTTCTTTGGGTGAGCAGGGCTGTGCCTTTCGCTGTCTGAGCTTTTCCGTGCGCCTCTGGAATCTGTTTGGTGACCTGGATAATGCAGACAGAGGCAGCTTCCGCTTTCACACTGGGAAGGGATTTTAATTTAATAGAATATCAGTGGGTGTTACAGGCCCGTCTGGATGGGCTAAATAAATTCAGACAGTAAATATTTGTACACGCTGTCAATACAGAGGACAATCATCTTAGAGTTCCCAAACTTAATTCCACCAGTTTGGGGGATGCTGGCACCCACAGTGTTAACAGTGAAAGTCACAGCTGCTGACTGTGGGTATAGACAGAGACATCCCATGTTTGTTCACTCCAATACATTCCTGGCTCTTTATCCTGCAGCTCCTCGTAGACCAAAACCAAACCCCACATTTTTATCTCCTCCTTTTCAAGTAGCTGCTACATTTCCAAGTCTGAATATAGGGCCATGGGAAGGGGTTTTTTTTATACTTTCAGCCAGCTGTGGAGTAACTTGATATTTTCACATGTGCGCAAAACCCCACATCTGCGGGAAATTGTGCAAACTGTTGCATATTTCACTGCCACCACCTCAAGTACTGAACATTGATTTAGGTAAGACTCTGCACATATACATAGAACATGAGCACATCCTTAGCACAGACACTCTCAGCTTTTATTTAGAGCAAGATAAAGAGTTACAAAATACAGTGTGACAGCAGGGTAGAAATTATTCCTCCCATTCTTTTGTCACTGTCTTCTGATGAATACCAGCAGTGACATTTCTCTTTTACTTTGGGTGGTTCACCAATTGCCACATGTCAGGAACTTTTAAATGGCGGTTTGGGGCTTGACTGATTTATTTGCAAGATGCTGCATGATTTGAAGAATTAGAATTGCATAATTTGGAGTTCTGTGTCAGCCAGAAAACTGCCCACTCCATGCAGGCAGACAGGGAAAACGCCTCACCCTGCTGAGGTGCCTTGGTCAAGAAAGAAGTTTTGCTTTTTTATCTATGTTTATCTTTCTGTCCTGCCTGAAGTCTGCAGCTTCAGCTGAGTGTTTGCAGTCCTTCTCAGAACTGGGAACTCGCACAGCAACCTGTTTTCTTGGAATCCCAGTGTGTGAAATGTCTGGGAAACTCACTGTCACAAGAGATAGTTGACACCGGCCAACTGGGCAGGCTTCAGGCAGGGACTGGGCATCACTACAGGCCACATTTGGGGTTACAGACCTAAGAAATTCAGAAACATAAATAGAAAGTTCGGTACGAGGGCGAAAACTCAGGATTTAGCTCAGGATTGCATTACATAGGGGTATGATGGAAATACCCCACCTGTACCACCCCAGACCATACCACGTCTGCCTGCTGCTTTCACCTTCCTCAAAAGCACCCACAGCTTGGAATTCTGGGTTAAAAAAACTCAACCAGGATTAGGACACTGCTAAATCTCAAGTAGGGCAATATTTCATATATATTGCTTAGATTTGTCTGCAAAGTTGATGTGAGTTCATGGAAAACTTGGCATTACCTTGTCACTGCATTTTATTACAGCTGAGAACTCTTTATTGCACAGCAGACCTTCACAGTATCAGGGATGCTTAGACTTGGTCTCTGCAAGAGTAGTGTTTAAGTAAAGTTAATTATGCCAACATTGCCTTTAAGCATGGTTTTATGAATCTACAGCCAGGCGTGGTGTTAACAGTTACTGCAATCATCATTGTTGTTATTGTTATTTTTATCACTATTATTACTACTACTGCTATTACTACAAAATGGTTTAATGTTATACACTCATGAATTAATTACTTGAACAATTAGTTCATGGCTCAAGAACATACAGGAAACTCTGAAACCAACTGTATGCAAAGTATTATCGATATAGAAGCCAAATTAGCTGCAAATGAAGAATGCTTTCTTAATGTGTCCTTTCTTTACTCTGATCTGGTGATATTTTAATAAATTATTTAATTAAGAAAGACACATTAATTTAGAGTGCCAGGGTCAGCACAGAAAATTTCAAAGACCGGGGACAACCAGAAGGTCGTGGGTGGTGATGAGGCCATTCAGAGCTAACAGGTGATCTTCCCAAATTTCTCTCTTTGTTCCTGTTTGTGTTCAGTGGAGCAGTCACACCTTGCAAAGGCAGCTCAGAAAGGACAAGAAGGAGCAGGGCTTTTCCTCACGGGTGTGTCCAAGCGTCTGGAAGAGGAGGGAACATGGGAAGGGTGCGTTTGGGTGAGGAGAGCCAACCAGCCCTTGGAAGCGCAGGGAGTGGCTTGGAGTGGGGCTGTATAACGGGCAGGCCAGGATGGGCCACCCTCAGCCTGGACACGGAGCTGCGGCACTGGCACTGGAGAGTTCCAGCACGGATGGCTCCGCAGACTGGCCCCAGCGAGAAGGGGACGGGACCCGTTCCAGCCTTTCCACAGCTTTTCACTTGGGAAGAGGTCGGGATCCGCAACGGCCGCGGGCAAGGCCGGGAGCAGTGGCTGGTGATCGACAGGAAGGTTTATGATGTCAGCAAGTTTTCCAGGAGACATCCCGGGGGCAGCCGGGTTATCAGCCACTATGCCGGGCAGGATGCCACGGTAAGAGCTGGGAAAGCAGTTGGAGGAAGGTGGTTCCAGTGGCAGGGAAGGAGGACGTGGTGGGAATCCTCTCTGGTGGTGGTCGTCACTGTGCTTGGTCAGAGAGCGGACTGAGAAAGCAGCACCATGATCTTGGGCTGCAGGATGTAAGGAAAAGTCCCGCAAATGTATTTGAACATAGATCTTCCGGGGATTCCTGCAAAAAATCTTTGATCTAGAGGATTCCTCTAAAATCATTTGGTGCTTGTTGGCAGGAATAATAAATTCTAAGCAGATCTCCCGGACTATGCTGAAAGGAGACACTGAATTTCTGAATAGTCAGAAATCTGAGCATTGGAAACATGGGCATAAGCTTGTGATGTGGGAGATTTAATTCTTGTCACGACAAGACTTTCTGACTTGAACAAAGTTGCTTAGCCTGTCTAATCCCTCGGGTTTCAGCGTGCGGAATGGGATAGCACTTCCTAACTCCCGGCCCAAAATGAACCTGATCAGTTATTTTTCACATTTAATCCCTTGCACCCTGCTTGAAACTGGGGCAGAAAAATACCTGGTGATCTCAGAGGAAGGAAAAGGAGAGGTTTTAGTCTTGTTTGGTTTCTCCCAGGTTCACTGACCCTCAGAGCATAGGCCAGCCCAGCGATCCGGGTGCCGTCTCCTGCACTTTCTGCCACTGGACTTTTACAGAAGGAGTCAAGGAATGCAGAATGCATGGAATGATTTGTCCCCAAGCTATGTCCTCCCAGCTCCTGCAAGGATCTGCCTTTACATCATTGTATTTATAGACACCCAGGGGCTTTAACCGCAGTGAATGTGTTTAAAAAATGACCTTTGATCTTACTTGCTTTTATTGTTGCAATAATTACAGTCTGATTTTATTTGCTCTTAAAGGTGTTTTCGAACTTCTAGCTGTACTATATCCCTTTGAAGACAGGACCACAACCAGTAGCCAAAATTGTGGGTTCAATGTGGATTTGTGTTGCATCCTGACACCACTTTCTGTCTTGCCCTTGCTAACCTTAATCATTCTTTCTGCTTTTAAAATGCTGCTTGTTCATATATGTTAAGAAATCCATGTAGAAAAGCAAGACAGAAAGGTGTCTCAGAAAATTACTGATGCAGGACTTTACCTAAAACCAGGATCCAGGATTTTTTTTTCCAAGACTACTCCAGAGCTCATAATTGTGTATACATAGTGAGAATGTTCTCCCTCTGTGGGGATTATTTTGAAAATACAAGGCAACACCATTGCCTAACATTTAATTGATGTCAAATGTTGTGAGTTATGTGCGTTGTAGGTGATAGTTCTTAGAGTTAATCCCTAACGTTAATCTTAAAGTTAGTAAGATGCTAATCAGGGCCTAAGAGCAGGGAGAAGAAAAGACAGGCAGGGCTGACAGGCTTTCAGGGATAAGAATCTGTGATACTGATCTTATGGATAGGAGTTTCTGCTTGAAGGGATTCTAGTTCCTGTTTCCAAGCTGCAGTATAGATACTTATGGATTAAATCAGAATTCCTGGCAAGAGGGAGGGATATAAAAATCCATAAAGACCTGGAGGATGAGGGGCACAAAATCACGATGGAAAGATTTCCCCAGTCCACTGGGTCTGGACAGAGTTGTTCATTTGTCACTGTGACAAAGGGTCACAAGATGTCTGTAGAAAAGCCCAAATATCCAAAAAAGTCACCTTGTTCTGACTTTTTCTATACTGACTTTTTCTATACTCAGGGAGAGACTGTCTCCAGCCAAGAGGCTCCAAGGAAGTCCTCTGTGTCCTCTTCCAGGAATTTGATCCTGACCAGACCTGTGCAGGATATTTGGGTCATGCTCATCCATGCTGATTTTCAGAGCCACAGTCAGCAAAATCAGACTGTTCAAAACCAGGATTTTGTTCTGTCCACTCTTTCTGGAAGGAAAAAAAGAGTATGGCCAGCCTCTTTAATTTTCTTCTGGAAAATCCACTGAGGACATGAGATAAAGAAGAGTTTTGATTCATCTGGAATCTCATCCTTTATTCCATTGTTTCTATTTGGTTTTGAACTGGGATTTCAAATGGCACTTGGAACAGGCCCATTTGTGTCACTACTGTCACCCACTTCCCCAGAACATCAACCAGTCTGGAAATTTGGAGGGAACTGTAAGAGACATGCAGTTTGGGCTGCTGAATATGAGGCTTCAGCATGTACTTTTTATGGCCTTAGTTTTACACAGGCAGGATTTCAAAGCCTCAGCCCAAGCATGGCAAAGACACACCTCATTCCCTGCTCCTGGGTCCCATCCATAGGGCAGGGCTGCTGGCTGGAGCCTTCTAGGGACGGACTGTGCTGGAACAAGCAGATGAAAGAACATGTTTCCCTCTGCAAAGGGTTTTTCATCAAACCCTTTCATGTTTATTACCAGCCTTGCCCAGAGGCTTTTATGAAATCTGGGCTCTTGAAACCTCTCCAGCTTCCTTGGGCCAAGCTCCAGTTGATGGCAAAGAGCGACAGGAGAGACAAAAATGGACAAGGGGAGCAGGATTTTGTGTTGTAATCCAGACCTGGGGAATGAGAGGCTCAGCTCTGGTGTTGGGTCACGTGCCCTCTCTCACTCTGTCCCTTTGTGTTCCTCAGGATGCCTTTGTGGCATTTCACAATGACAAGTCCCTGGTGCAGAAGTACCTGAGATCTCTGCTGATTGGGGAGCTGGCACCAGATCAGCCCAGCTTTGAGTCTAATAAAAAGGTGAGTGCCCTAGATTCCAGCGGTGGGAATGGCTCGGGGTTCAGCATGGGAGGAGAAGGAAAACAGGAGAGGTAGCAGGAATCACCTCTGAGGGAGCACGCCTGACGCTGTGGGTGGGCAGGAGGTGGTGGTGGTGCACAGACATGAAAACATGACCGTCCCAGCGTCACTAAATCCACTCCTGGGAGCGAGGAATGAGCTCCAGAGCCCCAAATCCTGCTCAGTTCTCCTCACTGGGATGTCTCAGCACCAAAGAAAAAGCAAGGTCTGTTGACCTCATGCCTGTTTTGGCACAGAGCCCCTACTGACAGAACATCTCCTCTGACTTCTGTGGCTGCTTTGGGGTTCCTGGCTCTGCTTTATGACATTTTCAAAGTAAATAGTGTGTTAATACTCACTTCACCCACAGAAATCCCTTTTCTTTACCCACAGAAATCCCTCTTGGAGGATTTTCGTGAGCTGCGCTGCACCATTGAGAAGATGGGACTTCTGAGGCCCGATTACTTCTTCTTCTTCCTGATCTTCCTTCACCTCCTGGTGCTGGAGGCTGCAGCCTGGCTCGTGCTCTGGTACTTTGGCATATCCCTGGTGCCTTTCCTGGCTGGCATGGTGTTCTTCACCACTGCCCAGGTAAACTGCTGACAGGTGCTCACTGCTGCAGACGCCCGTGGCTCTTCCAGGTGGAGAGGATTAATGGGATGTTCACGTCCCAGGCATTGCCTCTCCTTAGATCCCATTATCTGGCTGGAGATGACAAGCACATTCTACGTCACACTTTTTGTTGCCTGCAGCAAATCTTTTGCTGACAGGCTGCTCCCTCGGGATGGTGGGGTTGTTGTGGGACTGGCTCTTTCACAAGATGGGATGAGCTGATCTAATCGCTTACCCCAGCGAAAAGAGGGAATATTTCATTCTCACCTGCACTTTTGGCTCTCTGTTCCTTCTGACTGATGGCTCTGGTATTTTTGGGGTCCTTTATGAGTCCCCACTAGCCCTGAATAGCTTTCTGTTGGATTAGTAAATTCAGCCACAGAAGGGAAGGATCCATTTCAGGGTGGCTGTAGGGAAGGAGGGAATAGGGATTTGTGGCTCTTGGATGGGAGAAATTGAAGGGTGTGGCAGAGGGAGGAAAACAGTATTTTCTTATTAGCAGTGAACACTTTTAAGTCTGCTCAGATCTCCCTGGAGCAGGTGCAAATGAGCTAATTTATTTAATTAATCTGTTTTATTTGCCTAATATCTGCTAAGGCAGATGTCCCTCAAAGAGCAGTCTTGTATTTCCATGGGAATATGGAATGCAGTGAAGCCACGGACTTGGAAACCGTTCCACTTTTTAGCTGGTTACTTGGAAATTAATTATTTGTGATGGCAGCAACAGAATTCCGTGCTGTGATAGTGAAGTTAATTGCAGTGATGCTTTGCTGCTTTCCCTGTGTTCCAGATGAAACCAATATCTGGAACTGAGCAGCTCTAGTGGACCTGGATGGAGGTTCCCAGCCCTGTGAGTGTCTCTTCCCCACATCGGAAGGAGGATGAAACACACTCTGAAGTTAGAGAGACTCACGGGGCAAATTATTGCAACCTGTTCTCTTTTCTCAGTGATCCTTTTGTCTCACAGATCCAGATGGGCTGGTTCCAGCACGATCTGGGGCACTGCTCTGTCTTCAGGAGGCCCAGGTGGAATCGTCTCTTGCAGACTGTGGTGATAAACGTGCTGAAGGTACTGGTGGGAATGTTCTCTGGGGCTAATCGGGACTGAGCAATGGATGGGAATGTCCCTAAATCCAGGCAGGGTCACCTGTGAGGGAATTGCAACAAATAGAGATGTGATCCTTGATATTGCTCTGGTTTGAATCCCCTGTGTTGCCCTTTTCCCCACGCAGGGGTTGCCTGCCAGCTGGTGGAACCACCTGCACAACCAGCACCACGCCAAGCCCAACTGCTTCCGCAAGGACCCCGACCTCAACATGCACCCTCTCCTCTTCAGCCTGGGAAAGACCCTCTCCGTGGAGGTCTGGAAAAGCAGATTTAATGACAGAAAGCTACAATGTGATATATATATATATACAATATGTAATGGTAACAGCCCAGATTGTGCCTTGAAACCAGGTGGTCTTTAAGGTCCCTTCCAACCCAAACCATTCTGGGATTCTTTGATGATTCCCAAAGTGTTCCAAGGTCTGAGAGTCTCGTGTTATTGCAGTGCTGAGGCACCAGCTCCTGAGAAACAAAGGCTTGAAATCAGTGCTTAAGTAAGGGCAAGCACCTTGAAAGCAGCTCCAGGGGTGAGTCAGTCCACTTGCATTAGATGGTGTTAGTGAGTCAGATGTTCCCTCTGGATCCTCCTGGCTGCTGGAGCTGTTTGGCTCCAAATCCTTCAGGGCCGGCAGAGCTGCCACGCACCGAACGCAAACGCAGCGAATGATTTCCTAATCCTGAATTTTATGGCTTTCATAAAAAGAGAAACTATGAATAGATCCTCCCTGCTTCCATTATGGTTTCTGATAGCATCAGGATATGCAAGGGCTTGTTTGCCTTTTCTTTTCCGTGTAATTCCATTTACTCACGGGTGATGAAATGGCCTCATTGCAAGGTAAACCAGCCTCTTAAAATAATGCCTCTCTCTCTTTACCTGCTGAAGAAACTCTCCAAGGCACATGGAAAATTGCAGCTCTGCTGTCTCAGAAAGGCTCCAGCAATGAGGGTGATGAAAGGCTTATTGGTAGAAAACTGTTGGCTTCATCTGGGAAGGATTTTGTCAGGGATTTTGGGAAAGATCTCTCATGTAGGAGCATGAGCATCCAGAGCAGGCTGGCTGTGCTCCACTGGGTCTGATGGAGTGAAAATGTAGGAAATCAGTTCTCATGTCTTCCTGCTTTTTAACAGGATCAGAGTCAGGCACACTATGGATGGGCAAAGTGCATTTCAGGATTTTTTTTTTATCGGGTTCATTTGTTGTTTCAGTTTTGATCCCGTGCAGCTCTGGAAGTAGTTTGCTTTACCTCCTTGTTATCTTGTCTTTAGAAGTATTACATTCACAAAAATTTGGGGTGATGTTAAGAAACCTCTTGTGTAAATGGTGAAAAAATGCAGGGTGAAGAAATAAACTTAATTGTGCTTTTTATAAATATTTCAGTATCTTTTAATTTTACAGCTTGGAAAGCAGAAGAAGAAGTTCATGCCTTACAATTACCAGCACAAGTATTTCATCTGTGAGTATCTCCTAAAAATCATGAGTGCATCTTCTCCCCCATAAAATAAAGGTTTTAAAGATATTCCCATTGAAGTGACAGCTCCAGGAAGCTTCCTTCATGTTAAAGAAGATCCACAGGAGAAGGAATTGCCCCTTAAGTCTCTGTTTGGGTTATGAGATGTAGATGGGGGTGTATCAAACAGAGGGAAGAAAGGGATGGGGAAAGAAATGGAGAGGTGATGAGAAGAAAAGAGGAAGAGATTATGTGGGTGCATGGAAGACAGCAATTTTTGCTTCCACTGGAAAAAAAGAATCATTTTTATGATGGCAGTGAAATTCCAAATGTCTCTCTCTTTCTGTTCTGCCCTTCAGTGCTGGCCCCCCTCGCCCTCGTACCCTTCTTCCAGCTGTCAATATTCTACTTTGCAATCAAGAGGAGAAAGTGGTTGGTAAGCACTGCTTCCCTGTCTGGAAAACTCCAAAAATGTCACTGTGTTCACCTTCACCTCCCGTTGGTCAGGTGATTGGGGGGTAAGAGAGAAAAAAGATAGAACAGGCTGATTCTAGGCTTGCTGCAGCAAGAGAAAATTGTTTAGAAGAGGCTTTTTAGCCTTTTAGAAGATAAACAAAAGTTATCAGGAAATTCCCAGGCCCAGAGTGTGATGGCAGGGCTGTCGTCTGCAGTTATGGATGGCTAAATGGGAATATTTCAGGGACACACCCACCTTGATGCAGAATGGAACTTATTCCCGATAAATCAGAAGTTTGCATATAAGATCATTTTTTAAGCTGCAGTTCAAGTAGAAGGGAGAGGATGGAGTGGAGGCATTTCCTCAACAAATGCTGATTTTAATCCTGATTTGTTCTGGGTTTTTTGGTTTTTTTTTTACAGGACCTGGTATTGGTTGTGGCTTTCAACATCCGAGTCTGCCTCATGTACATTCCTTTAATGGGATTTAAAACCTTCATGGTGTACTACTGGCTGTCCAGGTAACTCAGAGCCCCCCCAGAGCCCCCATAATTAATATTTGTAATCAATATTGAGCTTCAGAGGGAAGAAATGAAAACTAACACTAGAGGGAAGAAATGAAAACTAGCATTACAGTTTTCTCCAAAATAAACAGTGAAGAAGAAGCAGTTTAACTTCAGGGGGGTGGTGGCTGCTCAGGGACATCTGCAGCATCTACAACTTGAGTGGTTCTTAAACTCTAAAAGTGCTTTTTTACTGCAGAAGAGACTTAGCAAAGTGTTTGAATGTTAAATTTGGATGGGATTAGAGATATGACAAGAGTTCCTGTGTTCATCTGCCCAGGTACCTTGAGAGTACCTGGTTTATTTGGGTGTCCCAGATGAATCACATCCCAATGGACATTGATTATGACAAGAATGAAGACTGGGTGTCTACTCAGGTAAGAAACTCCTTTCTTCTGGAATACTGGGTCTGCTGGTCTGAATTATAGGACAAAGACGATGTTGTTATTCTCTTTGGTTTGGTGTTGATGAGGTTTGTCCTTCCATTCATTAAATAAACATTTCTGTGATATTCAAACCATTTAAAATTTTAGTTGGAAAACAGGACATCTAGGTTTTAAAAATCCTGTTCTTTCACTGAAAGGCCTTGATGTGTTTTTCACAATCCTTTCCCCTCCCTATTATAGAAAAGTTCTGGTGGTGTAACAGCCAATTTCCTTCTTAGGCCAACTAAAGGAAGCAAAGTGGGATTCCTTTATTTTTACCTTGCAGGCTGCAGGTTTACTACAGATCAGATAAATCTGACAAAATTGCCTGATAAAGATGAATATGTAAATGGCACTTTGCTCACATCTATCCTGCCTCCAGCAGTATAACCCCACACAGTGGGTTTGAAGCAGTTTCCTATTTTATCAAGGATAAAAAACTCAGCCTGGCTAGTCTAGACTGTGTTGAATTCCTCAGGGCAATGATGGCTGTAATACCTGTCTTTGCCTTGATTTTTGTGCTAGATAAGGGTGGGCAGTGATTGCTGGGGGTTCAGTTGTTGGACTTGCAGGAAAATAAAATCTAAATCCTGTGGGGTTTTGGTTTTTTTTTTCCCTCCCAGCTCCACGCAACCTGCAACGTGAACCAGTCTGTGTTCAATGACTGGTTCACCGGGCACCTGAACTTCCAAATCGAGCACCAGTGAGTATCATCCTGGGGGTAAAAAATGGGAATAATCTGGGGCAGGGGGATGTTTTGCACAGGGAGGAAGCCAAGTCTTGCAGTAACTCTCCCTCATCCCATTCTGCAGCCTGTTCCCCACAATGCCTCGGCACAACTACTGGAAAGTGGCTCCCCTGGTGAAAAGCCTCTGTGGCAAGCACGGCATTGAGTACAAAACCAAGACTTTGCTCGCAGCCTTTGCAGATATTTTGCAGTAAGTATCAATTAACAAGATGATTTTGCTCTGCAATGGCAGGTAAGAGACACCCAGGCAGCCATTTCAAATCAATGTCCACGGAGAGATCAAACCTGGAGTTCATTTAGATTTTTCTAAAGGCACATTAACTTCCAAAGTTTCAAAGTTGGTTTTTTTTTTCTCTCTTCCTTAAATCCTCTCAACTCATTACCAGCTGTCGAACTTTGCTATGAGGTGTCCACTCATTTTAAAATCCAGTTTTTCCATTTATTCCTTGAACTACAGTTTGCTTCCCACAAAGTTGAACTCTGTCTCCTCCTAAGTGATTTTTTCCCTTCTGTTCCTGCAGTTCCCTGAAGGATTCTGGGGAGCACTGGCTGGAAGCATATCTGCATGGGTAGAAACTGGCCACTCTCCAAGGGAATCCCTTCACCAGACAACTGCTGCCAGGAGCCAGGACACACCATCCTTCTGTGTGTCCTCGGGCATAGGAACTCAGGAGCTGGGCAAAGTTAATTTCAGTAAGAATCAAGTGGGAAGGTGGCTTCAAGACACATTTTTCCCTTGTTCCCAACCATGAACCTCTGTTTTTTCCTGCTCTCAATCTCAGAATTGAGAGATGGGCTTTTAAACTTGGGGAGAAGTGGCTCTTCAATCAGTTTGATCAGTTTAACTTTATTGGAAATGCCAGCTCCTTGCTTATGGAAGAGGTTTGAAAGGAAATTCTTCTCCGAGTCATAGAGTCCTGGAATGGTTTGGATTGGACCTTAAAGATTGTCTTGTTCCACCCCCTGCCGTGGGCAGGGACACCTTCCACCAGACCAGGTTGCTCCAAGCCCTGTCCAGCCTGGCCTTGAACACTTCCAGGGATGGGGCATCCACAGCTTCCCTGGGAATCCCGTTCCAGTGCCTCACAATAAAGAATTGCTTCCTAACATCCAATCTACACCCACCCTCTGTCAGTTCAAAACTCTCATCCCTCATCCTGTCCCTAGAAGTCCTGAGAAAAACTCTCCATCTTCCACACAAGCCCTTTTCAGTATTAAGGTCTCCTTAGTGTTTTTGGCTCAGTGGACCAGTGAAAAAAAGCAGGGAAAGTGCAGGAAGTCAGGAGACATTAGGCCAGGGGGAATTTTTAAGGGGATATTCTAGAACAGATCAAATAAATGTGCGAAGAACAAGGTGGCCTGGGGCATGTCCCCATCGCTTCTGGTCACGTGTGGACCCCTTGCTCTGACCATTATGGGTTGTAAAAGGTTCTGCTCATGGCTTGCTTGGGCAGGCAGATCAGCTGGGGGCTGGTTACACCTGCAGTAGCCAGTGTGAGCACAGTTTGTATGGCAGGCAGTGTTTATGGGCATAAATACATGTCTGGGTTTTAACTGAGTGCTGACTGTGCTGTCAGATTGGATTTCTGGCGTAGACCAGCGTTGAATCAGGCTGAGAAGATGAGGCACTGAGGAGTAGGTCCAGATTTCAAGGGTATTTAGAGTACTCTTGCTTTTATATATATATTACATTTTATCTAGAAGTTTACCTCTTGGTAGTTTAGTACAATTAGTTTCACAAGAGAATGATGAATAAAGTTCTTCTTCATGATTTTTAGATTGAAGTCAAAGCCTGTTTTACAAGGAGCTCTGATTAATCTTGCTGATTCTGAAAAGAAATTGTGATTCAATGACATTTCCTAATGCCACATAGAGCAAATATTTTCCATTGTGGGACTGGCAGAGCCCATGTGGTGCCATACCCACCTCACTGACCCAAACTCACAAACGTTTTCATGGCAAAAACCTGTAATGGCAAATAAACAGA
The DNA here is from genome assembly GCA_014706295.1 of Lycocorax pyrrhopterus obiensis. Taxonomy (NCBI): domain Eukaryota; kingdom Metazoa; phylum Chordata; class Aves; order Passeriformes; family Paradisaeidae; genus Lycocorax; species Lycocorax pyrrhopterus. Next base: position 1,567,802 of record JACSVZ010000007.1, read on the forward strand.
CCATTTGCCCATAAAAGCAAAGGCCACGTGGTTCCTTCTCCTCTGCCATTCACACCCAGAACCTCCAGTGGATAAATCACCCACAGGAGGAAGATGTGGGAGATTAAAAAGCAGCTCACTTGTGTTGCAGTTTACACATGCCAACACCTCTCTTCTGGGTAACAAGATCAAGCCCAACAAACAAAGCAGAAGGAGTTTGGACTTTTTATTTTTGCCTTTGTTTTTTTTCAGAACATCTCCATTTCTTCTTTTTATTTATATTTTTGTGTGTAGGTGCAGGTGCCAATAAGGCTGTTCTGGTTATTTCATAATAATGGCTGACAGATGTCTTTGAAAAGGGTCCTGTTTTAAAAAGTAGTTATTAAAAAGTGTTTAAAATGTAGTTTGGAAATCCCTGCTAACTGGTCCCTACAGCAATTATGCATTCCCAAATCCAGGGCTGGTTGTAATGGTGGTATCCATAATTATTTGCAAAAGTAGCAACATTTTATATGTATTTAAGGGATAATACTGTCTTGGGATGAATGCAGGGATTTCATGGTACTACATGAAGATATTTTAAAATTGAAGTCCTGCTGAAGGTTATATAAACATTAAGGATTCCTCCTTTTTTTTTTACCAGTGAGACTTGAAAGCTGTGCTGATCCTGAGTCCCACAAAAATCAATACAAGGCTGAATCAAAAGGGTTCTTTGTGGTGTCAGCCTCATAAATCAAACTGATCATTTGTAGTGTTTAATTAGAATTCTGCTTATTTGAATGTCATTATTTGTTGAGTCTTTTTTCAACCTGGTTTTAATTAAAACATTTCTGTCTCTTACTTGTCTCAACAGGCTGCTCTGTGTTGATAATAATTCCTTTATCTTTTTAATAAAGGTTATTAAGAGTGGAGCTGGTTTACCTTGGTTAAATTCTAACATGGTTTACAAACTCCAGGAAGTCAAGTGAGAACTGCAATATTCCCTGAAAGACAGTATTTGCCATCTGGAATACCTGGAAGAGACAAGGAAATTAGGGAGATACTTTGCAGAATCCTTCTGGCTGCAGGAGTTTGTGCTGAGATGCTGCTGAAAGTGGTTCCCTTATCCAGGTAGAGCAAAAGCTCTTTTATATCTTTTTGTTCTTCCCTCAGGTGCCAGATTTAGGGATGCAATTGGATAAGATACTTTGGGTGGAATCTGATGAAAAGGATTTAGAAATGGATGGAACAACTCCCTTTTCTGCTGTTGTCCTGCTCTGTGTGGCAGCACCTCGGCCGAGCACCTCTTTCCTGAGTGTAAGATGATTCACTCATGCACTGATTCTTCCTACCAGCCACCCCTGCAAAAAAAATCCTTCTGTTTTATTGCATAAAAACACTTCAGTGATTGTTTCGAGGGCAACTCGTTGCCTGACTTGAAGGAAATTGGTGTTTCTATATCCATAAAGAGAGAGCCAGCCAGAAATAAGAGGTTGTATTTACACTGAACTCTGACAAAACAGGTGACTTTACTCCAGCTTGCCACCTAAAATGCGTTTTCCTCAGGTGTTGCCCACAGAAGGTGTGTTCTGCTGTTACTCCAAAGCCCTTGAAGTGCTGAGCTGTGCTCTCCTGCAAGTACAGAGCTGCCTCTGGCTGTGCAGTTTTCTTCTTATCACTCACCCAAGGGTGGGGCGTGCTTGGTTTTCCTGGCTGCCATCCCCCTGAGGGGCCTCATCCCGTGGGCATGCTTGGATCACACTCTTACAGGCAGGGCTGTGCTTTCCAGAGGATATTTCTGGCTGTTTTCTCTCAAAAATGGAGCTGGGAGAGGCAGTCCTGCATCCTTTGTAATTAAACTTGTAAGGGCAATGTGGTACCTAAGGTTTTAGGTTAGGCCGCGGCCCTTCAGTTCAACTTGTCCCTCAGTAAATTGCTCATGTCCTCCATGGATTGTGGCAGGTTGGCATTAAAATATTAATTCTTTCACTGTGCTTCAAGTCTTCTTAACTGGTGAGTGGTGAGGATGTTCCTCAATTAGACTCGTGGCCTCTCAAGGGTATTTTTTCTATTTTCTCAGAAAAATAAAAATACATCTTCCTTATGTCCTCTTATTGTTGGTGATAGATGAGGAAAAATCAAGTGAAATAATCAGGAATCAAGTGAAATAATCTTTACTGATTTGTCTGATCACTAAACTCAATCTAGTCTGAAAAAAATCATTTTTCCCTAAAGGATCTACATTCCCTCTTGGAAGTAACACTTGCAAACATACATAAATAGATATGAAAACACATCTTTTAGGGATGGCTTAGGTTCCTACAAGGTCTAGAACTCTCCCTATTGACTGTTCCGTCCTTACTGATATTTACCACTCCAGTCATATTTACACTATCTATGTGTATTTTATCTGCAGGGTGGTTATGCTTAGAAGAGTAAATACATTTATATTTGAGATTTTGATTTTGTGGGGGTTTTTTTTCCATTCTGAAAAAAAAAAAAAACAACCCCATGCTCAGCCACCCGTGCTATCTTTTTGTGCCAATTAATCCAGTTTATTGACTGAAGGTGTTGACACAAAGGTGCCCACTGGAGCTGTTATTCCAATCTATGATGGGTTAGGAGAGATTCAGTTTAAATGTACTCATGAAAGAAAAACAAAGGCAATTTTTAAAGCACTATCCCTTGCCTTTTGGGGGTTTTAATAGCATGTAACACCTGAAAAAATCCAGCAGGAACATCCAGAATCCAGCCCTGTGAGGAGGCCATTGAGCAAGAACAAGCTAATTATGCAAATGAAGCCCATGTTCCCTGCAAGAATTGCTGCACACAGCGATCTGCATGCCCTTCATTTTCACTCTGACTCATAATTCCACTTTTGGGAGCAGAACTGTGCACCCCAGTTGGATCCCAGTCAGTGAAGGGCTGAGGTTTGCTTATGTGGGCTTTTCCCCTCATTTACAACCTGTTGGATCAGTGTCAGCTTCGATTCATGGTCTGTGGGGCATCCAGAACAACAAACAGGCAGGAGAGGGCAAAAGAGAGACCACATCAGAACAGGGCATTATTGCAGTGCCCAAAAGTGGCTGCCTGGAGAAGGAAATAAACCCAGCTCCAATAGGGATTAATTACAGTGTTTATTTTGTTGTCCTACACGCACTGGATCCACAGGGACTTATCCCATGTGGGAGGAGGCAGCTCTGACCACAGTGATTTAAAGGGTAGCTCTTCTGAGGAATTACTCATTCCACTCCCAGTGATTTATTAGGACCTTTGGAATTGCATCCTCATGCCAGAGGTCCCAAGTATTCATCTAACCTTCTTCTGTTCCTCTGGAATGATGAAACAGCCTAGAACTCTTTGACCTGTTGCAATAGTGGATTTGCCAGGCTGTGCCTCCTCATGAAGTTGAAAGAGGTTTTGTCTTTATTTTTCATTTTTGCCTTTATTTTCTTGTTGAAGTGGGTGTTAGATCTACACTCACCACGACAAAAACCAAACAAAAAACTCCAAACCAAACCCAAAACCCACATAAAAAATACATATTAAAATATCTATGCCATAAAAAAAAAAATTACTTCAAACTAAGATTCCTGTTATGTCAGGGAGAGAGGAGCCAGTCAAATTTGGAATGTTCTCCCTGGGCTTTCTCTCAGGCAAGTAGATGGGATACAAATTCCAGCTGGGATTTCTGATGCCCTGTTTCAACACCCCATCGCGAAGCTCCAATTTGCTGAATCAGAAATCCATCAGCTGTGCACAGCAATGAGCAAAGCAAAGCAGGCAGGGACTGCCCAGCAAAATGCTCATTATGGTTATTTAAGTATCAGCTGTGGGACGTGACCTAAAAGTTTGATATTGCAGCACACAAAATTTGCTCCATGTAAGTGGTGGTGATGTAAGATTTTTAACCCTAGGACTGAAGGTTGCAGGCTGTGGGTGTGTGAAAATGAAAGAGATGCTCTCAAAGAAGTTTAAAATCCTGTTTTATTAACTCACTTCTCCTTTTTATTGCTCCTACCAACTCTTGAAAAAAAAATCCCTTGAGTAAGAAGGTGAGACATGCTGACAGCCAGTGAGGTGAGGGAAAACTCAGCCAATGTGACCATCCGCCCAACAGTCCTGAATTCTGTGGTCTCTGGAATGAGCTGAAATCCAGCAGTGCCCAAAATTGTGGTAGAAAAAGCACTGAGGGAACTTTTCCCTGACTCAAATAAGGTGGTTTTGGAACTATCACTTACAGTTTGAGCATCTCTCTGAAATGTGTCCCCTCCAATGAGAAATCTCAACTCCTTTTAGTCCTTTTAATCCTTTTAATTCCCTGCATCAGGGCCCTGAGTTCCTCATTTTGACTCCTTGTATTTAAAAATAATCGATGATGAAAGGCCCTGTGTTATATCTTTAACCAACATCCCCTTTTTTTTCAGTATAAACTCTTAATTTGCATCCTTGCTACATTCCCCAGTCCAAAATCTGAATATCCCTGGATAATTTCACCGCCTGTGTGAGTTATCTTGCCACCTCCATCTCTCCCTAATAACACCTTGGGAAGGGATTTGCCTCTGGGCTACTCTCTCCAGGTTTGTTACGCCTGGGATTCTGCCTCTCTTTATTCCCCCTCCTAAGCTGGTTTGAAGTAAGTATTGGGGGGGATATCCAGAGTAATGCCTGGATTTAGGCAGCTGGGCTAAATAAAATTTGCTGGTATTTCCTACCACAACTACACCCAGTGTCTTAGAGAGCAGAGGAGGAGAGATCCCAGCTAATGTCCTGCAAATTTGTTGACAGTATGCCAAGATAACAGATGTAATGCCAACAAATCCAAGCAGTTGGATTTTCCAGGGAGCTGCACAAGATCCCAGTTCCCTATCCTTGTATTCTTTGTCTTATGGTGCCTTTCAGGCCTTGATCAGCACCAGCTGCAGTCCTCTTATGTTGCCAGGACCTCACCGCCCTCACAGGGAAGAATTTCTTCCCAATATCCAATCCAAGGCCACCCTATGGCAGTTTAAAGCCATTCCCCAGTGTCCCAGGAAATAAAATCCTTCCATTTTTCTCTTAATGAAAACATGACTTTGGAAAAAATCTGTGGAATAAAATTTTCTTTGTTGCTGCTGCTTCAGCGCTGCAATCCCTGTGGAACAGAAGATTCCTGGAAAAGGAATTCTCTCTTGACTAACAAGCTCTTAAATATGACCTCAGACATTAAAAGTGAGTTTGAGGCATCGCTGCCTCGTTCGTGCACTGTTTTATTGCCTGTTGTCACCCTTCAGTTGCATGAACCAGGGTGTGCCTGGTGTCTTCTTGTCTGAATCTGTTGACAGCAAGACAATCCCTCTTGTCTCTGCGAAGAAACCTTCTTAACAGGTTTCCCACTGGGAGAGCTGGGACCTGGCAAGCCCAGAACTCATCTTCGAGCTCAACTTGGCCTCTGGTTCACGGCTTGATACTTTTAGCATCATTCCCACCTGGAACTGGGAGTAAACCTTGCCTGCTCCAGGTGCTCCGGTGCTTGCTAAAGCTGAATTTTGGCTGTGGCCATGTGCTCCCCCCGCTGGTAAATGCATCCAGGTGACCGTGGAATACATGCCAGGATTACACTTTACATTTTCTAAACCCAAAATGTGAAATCACCTGATTTTGGAGTAATCTTCGTAATCCTCGGCTACTGGGGGTATTTTACCTCAGTTCATAAGGGGGGGGGGGGGGGGGGGGGGCGGGGCCAGAACTTCCCCTTAAGACTTGAAATCAAATAAAAACTTCTTAAAATTTTATTTCCCGGGCGATTTCAAAGGAGTGTTTGACTGAGAGTGGATCTGGAGACAACCACTGTGTTTTTCTTCACTCCCTAGGGAGAAACAGCTGAGTTTGTAATTGATTGATTTTGGGACAACTAAGGAGAAGAAGGATCAGCTGGGGGGGTTCTCAAGGAGAAAACCAGGAAAAGATGAGGAAAAATGATCCAAGTTTGCCTCCCTGTGGCAGCGTCTCGCTATTGCACATGGAAATGGGCCAGTTTTCCCTTCTTGGATGAATTCCTCCGTGGAACAGCTGCTGTGAGTAACACAGAAATGTTATCCAAATCACAATAACAAATGACAATATAAAAAAACTTAAATATAGCTCCTGTGAGTAACATAGAAATGTTATCCAAATCACAATAACAAATGACAATATAAAAAAACTTAAATATCTTTCTCCTGGGTTACATTTGTATTAGGTGTATTTGAAAATGAAAAAGTGGTGTAATTGTAACAGTTAATTTATAGCAGCTTTGCAGCTGGAGCTATTTAATCAAAGCTCTTGTCTGGGGGTAAAAGAGCCCAAATTATCTCCAGACAAAAAACCCAACTTGCAAGTAGCTCATAAAAGAGAGAAAAAAGTGACATGAAAACTCTAACTTTTTTGTGGGTTAATTTGAAATAATGGTGGATTTGGAAGCCAGGGCCGCACAGGACTTAAAATTCACAAATTTTATCCCAAACCTGCGTATTTTAGAGAGGACATTCCATCTCCTGAACAAGAAGGATCATTGTCCACGTGGAATTTCACAGTGTGAAAATTTGGCTCACCTGTTTTGCCACCAAATCGTGAGGATTTATTCACAAAACAGAGGCCTTGTCAGCCTGCAGGCCACTACAGGGAAGTTCAGCCTCTCGCCTCACATTTAGCACTGCTTTTCCACATGATGTGGAGAAAGGAGCCAGCAGCAGGCCTGTTCCTCATCACCTGCTTTTTGGGCACTGCTTTGGATGCTGTGAGGGGTTTGCCAGTGTCCAGGAGGGCAAATGTCACCTTTGAGGTGATTTTCTACCACAGGAAGCGTTTGCTACCAGTTTTTGGCGCCTCATTTTCTGAGGGGGAGAGACTCGGAGTTTGGATGACAGGTGAGTCCTTGAGTTCCCTTCTCCTCTAGAACCTCTTTTCCAAGGAATGGAGCATAGGAATAGCTGCATGGCCTCTCATATCAGTGCCCTTTTCTTTCAACCCATCTTATAAAAAATGGAAAGAGATGTGGTATTTCCATTTCTTGCTCTGTGTAATATCCTGTGAGAGACCAGCAGTGGCTGGGCCTGACTCAGCCTTGGATGGTTAAACTCATTCCTTTGCTTCCCTCTGCAGCTCCCAAAACCCTGTTATGCCTCTTCCAATGGGAAATTTAATTGCATTGTGTCCCTGGTATAATCCCTAAAGCTGCAAATTAATTACTGGGCCTGTTGTCACAGGACACTGGGAGATCCCGCTGTGGTGAGGGTAGAATTTCCAAATCCACGTCCCCCTGGGATAACCCAGCTGCTGCCAAGCTTTCTGTTCCATGCCCAAAGGACAGCACTTGGAGTGTGGGTCATGCTTGGGTGCCTGGCACCTCCTCAGGTTTGCAATCTGTGAGCAATCAGGACATAAACAAGGAGTAGCTGCTCAGGACTATTATCCAATTAGTACCTCAGAAGTATCCCACAGGCACAGCCCGAGGCCTGTGTTTGTCTCATCACGGATTAGGAGCGATTAAGAGAAGTCAAATGCAGTACTGGCACAATGTCTGCTAATATCCATCATGCTGGGCTGGAGCAGAAGGATTTATAATGCAATGTTCTTTCCAAGGATAACCCTCCAGGTGGCTCATGGAACACCTGAAGAAGATCCCAGACTAGAAGAACAAAGTATTCCAGCTGATTAACCTATGGAACAGTAATCCATGAATCCAAATAAAGATCTAGGATCTGTCCCTTAATGGACTTGTCTCAGTTAGGATGCTTCAGTTCAAGGATGTAGAGCTGAGAGGAGATGGACTGCACATGAAAATTCACCTTAAATCTTCACCATTTGCCTGTTTTTTTATTCTCACCAGGCATTATAATTTCCCCAGCTACTTTTTCAGTCTTTGCTTCCTTCAGAAGCTGCTTTATCTGCCTCAGTTCTAACATTTCTTTATATTTTAAAGAAACTTTTTTCCCCTAATACTTTTAAACTTCTGTTTTGCTCAGGTAGTTTTAAATGGTGCATACTCTGATAAACTCCTATGAACATTTACTCTTTGCTTGCTGACTCATGATTAGAAGAAGCTTAAGTAAAGAACAGCTGGGAATAGTTAAACTGTACTTTTACCAATATTTCTTTCAATAATACAGGCTAGTTTTGATTGAAGAGCATAAAATAATATTCTAAAAAAGCACAAGGGGGCATTAAACAATCTGGTCAGCTTTAATAATAATTAGCTCTGGCAGGTTCTTATACTTTGAGCAATTGATTATCTACAGCAAATAATTAGATTCTTGAGATAACTTATCTAATGACATTGCAAAAGGATAACGATAAGCCATTGCTGATCCATGGAAGCTCCGCAGAGACTGTGCCAGGAAATATTTAAATATCTGTTATAATTGATGAATGTTTTTATTCTAATGACTCTTTGAGACCAGTCAAACCTTTTCATCATGTGTTCTTTAACAATTTTAACCTTATAGATCCTTTAAATTTTTTTTTGGAGAAGATTATTAAAGGTTCTGCCTGGAAAATGAGACATTTTGATTATAGGTAAGTAGGATACAGAAAACTTTGAGCTTAACTGCTGGTTTTGTCCCTGAGCAGGAGCAGTGACATATGAACGTCTCCTGCCCTATATGAAGATATTTATGACATAAAACCCTCTTAAAGGGGACACTGCAATGCAACACTCATTTATCTGTGCTTAACACAGATATTGATTGATTAAATGATATTATTTACTCTTTGTATGTTGGACACTGCTATGAAAGAAATCTGTCACTATTTTTAGGGTTCCTAAAAGATGCATAAGAAGTTTCCAACAGATGTTGTTATTACACACATGCAAAGACACAGGTTTTGATTGTCTGAGTTGGAAGTTGCCTTTATTTTACAACACTGAAGCTGCAGTTAATAAATCCCTGTGGTTTCCAGAGCGAGCTGCGCTTGTGCACCGGGGGATGTGAAGTTGGTGTGTCCTGTGCCTATGTCCCCTATGCAAATGTACGTTTCCAAATGCAACTGCAAGCCAAAATATAGATAAATCAGATGGTTTATAGATTGTTTTAGATAAATTCTGTTTGACAAGCAAGAATTGTGTGGTTTAGGTAGCATTAACTTCCCATTTCTGCTTCTTTGCCCTTCATGGGGATGTAGGAGGAAGAAGACCCCAAAAGAAAGGATGGGTTGTGATTAAATGTGGATCCAGCCACTCCAGGTGAAACACGGCAATTAGGTAACCCAGCTGGTGCTAGGCAGAGGTTGAGCAAGGAACTGGTCCAGCTGCAAAATACAGTTCCTCCCTTTTGATCTTGATAGTGGCTCCTGAGTGACAGGATGAATTATATCCCTGGGCTCTGCTCCCCCTCCTTTCCCTCCAATAAAAGTGAGGAAATTTTTCTCACGGAGTGAGTGGGTGTCTGGGATTTGGTAAGGCAATTCCAAGTGTGGAAAACACCAGTTCTCGCTTGAGACTGGCTGAATAACTTGACTGAGGTTTTAATGTTCTGCCTCCCCTGGGGAGAATAAAAAATATTTTTAGATCATATTTGTAATGATCTAAGGAGAGTAATTTAGACTCATCCTTAAAGGTGAGGAAGTTGTAAATGCTAATTGTGAGACTGTAATTCTGCAAAGGGTTATTTTAATTCTTTGGTTTCCTATTTCAACTGCTTCTGCAGACTTTTTCTGAAAGCACAGTTCCTTAAAGAGCTCCATTATTTCACTTATGAAAGGGAAGATGAAGAGCTGAGCTGGTCACTGTCCATAGCAAAGGGAAGGAATACAAAGAAAAGCTGATTAGATCTCAAGCACTCCAGTTTTCTTTAAATCTAGAACTTGTGCTGCCTCCAGCAATGACTTTTTAGAAAAAGAACCTTGTCAACAATAGCACTGAAGGACTCATTAAATCAGATTCATCTTGTCCATCTTCGTGGAGCCAAGCATCTTGTCTAAGCTGCAGCCTGGGTTTTCTTGTCAGTGGAGCGAGATAATTACCTCTGGATGTAATTTGTGCCATCCATTTCCTTCCATGACTGTAGAGCAAGAACACATAAATCATTTACATTATGCATTTTAAGACAGCTAGAGCTAAGTGACTAAATTAATTCACTGTGTTTGAAATATTCTGATGCTCACATCCTCTTGTTTTGAGACAGAGAGAGAGGCCCTGAAGCACTTTCTGTATCTGTATCACCACACAGCGTAATCCTTAAACATGTAGTTGATAAAAGGGGGTGAGATTGTTAAAGGACATGATCTGCTTCATGGAATCATGGAATGGTTTGGGTTGGAAGGGACCTTAAAGCTCATCCAGTTCCATGGACAGATACCTTCCATTAGAGCAGGTGTCCAGCCTGGCCTGGAACACTTCCTGTGAACAGCAAAGAGGAGAAAAAAGAAAGAAACAAGTGTGAAAAGACCAACCAAATTTTCAGGTGATGTTTGCAGTATAAAAGTCACTGCAATTTATATTTGTGTGTTTCAATTTTGCAGAATAATGTGATTTCCAGCCGGTTTTTGTGTGAGCCTCTTAGTGCAAAGAACTGCAAAGGAAGTGCTTCTCAGGAGGAGCAGTGAAAGACACACACGTGGTGGCCAAATGTTACAGAAGAGGCTTCTCAGGAAGGTAATTTGGAGGCTTGTGCAATGTGTTTTCACCCTGATGGCTGAGGAGACCTGCCTGTACCTGCTGACACACCTCAGGTGGGAAGGCTGGGTGGATCTTCAGGAGTTGGAATGAGTTTGGAGTTTTCCCCAAACACTAAAGCAGACAAATCTTCCTATAACTGGGATCTGTGAGTCTGTGTAGAGTGTAGGCACAGCTTGTTATGTGCGGCAAATGCTTGCTGGCTTCTTGCTCTTCTTTATCTCCTTGTGCTTCTTCAGCTCTTGAAATTCACAATTCCTCTCTTTTATAAGAAAAGGAGGGAATGCAGTGGCACAAACATCAGGAGTGCTCCTCTCTGCCTTCCTTTCCAGGAGAAAATGTGCTTTTATTATAGACAATATCATAAGTTTCTCTCCAGATTTGCTTTAGGAACGTGGCTGTAAAGGTCTTTTCCAACCAAAATGATTCCAGCTTTTTTCCTGCATTTCCCCATCCTTGCCAGTAGTGTGATGCCAACGTAATCACCACCCTTATGAAATCTCTCTGCTGACTTTCCACCGTGAGTGAGGACCATGTTTCACCTTCTATACCAGCTAATTGTGGATGGGGTTTGTTCCTTTCCTTTCCTAATTCTTTACTTTATAATTTGAGATTGATTTTGTTCCTTTTTCCTTCATAATTCCAACGTATTTAGAGTTGCTGGGCTGTTCCTTTGGCCTTTTCCAAACACTCTCTTCATCAGGACGTCACCCTCTGCAGATTAGGAAAGGAAGTAATTATGGTTCTGATATACAGGACTAAGAAATTAGGAATTATGCAACATTGATCCCTCTCTCCCCCACAGATTGGCAATGTGAAGTGGAAATCAGCTCAGAATGTTCCAGGTTCTGCATGGTGAGAGGTCAGTTTAGCAATGCTGTGATATGAGATTATTTGGAAGAGCCAAGGATTTCTGAGGGATTTCTGGCTCCCTCTGACCCTTCTTCTAAACTAAAGTGTCTGTGTTTGCAGGAGGAGAGGGAGGAAGAGAGGGACTGGTAGATTTGGACATCATTGAAATAATGGATAGAACTGGCCATAACCTTAACTCTGCTTTCACTTCTCAGGACCAAGTTTGGAATACTCTGTTTGAAACAGTGCAGTTGTGAAATACTTACACTGATTTTCTGGTGTTGGTAGGACAGCTACTTTCTAAATTAATCAAGATAAGGCAAGGGAAAATCATGTGGACTGATAAAGCTTTCAGTTGCTGTATTTATTGCTCCTTGCTCTAACAAGGGAGTAATGCCTCCTGTGGGAGGGAGTGCTCATACACCTGATTTTATGTGTAATTTTTATGTAGAGCTGGTCTGTCATTCTTTATTCTGTCTCCCCTTTCTGGCCTCTCTTGTAGGTAATTGCTGTCACGGTGAATTCTGAGGTGTGAGAAACAAGGCTGATGAGAGAAATCACTTCCCCACAGAGGTTACAAAATCCCTTCTATTATGCAGCCACTTCAGCGTGTGCCACCTCCATAACTCCTGTACCCAGCATTTTCCTCAGCTTATTTCCCATTTATCTCACTAACAGCACTAGAAGTTATCCCATGATAACATTCCCCAGCCACATTCTTCGTAGTTTTTGTTCAGGTTCTTCTCTTCCCTGTTTTTTTGCCATAGCTTGGCTCATACTCTCAAATACGTTTTGAGTTCTCATGGCAGCTTTTCCTGTGTTGACATCCTGGCCTGCCTTGTTCAGACATGCAGAGTCACCTCTTTGGTGCCTCCTCAGCCCTGAATTTGGGACTGGAAACTTCTGGTGTGATTTGGGTAGAAGTATGGTCACCTGGTGCTTGGAAAAGCAAGTTGGGATGAAGAAAAGAGCAATAATGAGGGTTTTCCTCAGAGCTTAAGCGGTTAAAAGTGAGGGAAAGTTGGTGGGAGATTGCTTCCACACGTTTTTATAATTTCTCCAAGGGGTTAAGGGACCTGAGGGTGTAGTTATCACCAAAGGACACAATCTGCTCTACCAGGGTGTGACGTGGTGTGACAGGAGAGAGATTCTATCACTTTCCATTCAGCAAGTCTGTGCTGCAAACCCTGAGTCACGGGCTGGTGCTTTTTGGGGGGCAGCAGATAAGATCTGCTGTTGTGAAAGATCACATTGCATCACATGAAGCTATGAGGATTCAGTTCTGCTGCTTCAAACCTGGGGAGCACACCCAGAGAATGGGTTACCAGACCCAAAAGATAGGGTTAGCAGCAGCTCTGGGCTGCACCAGCTGCTCCAGTAGAACACAATTTATCAAATCCTTACCCACCTGAGCCTTTTCTACACCAGCCTTCAGGACCATGAACAAAAGGCAGTGAGGAGTTTCCATGGAAAGCACAATGTCTTACCCACAGCACCAGTTTGGCTGAACACATCTGAAGTCCTCAGTAGAACATCAGGACCCTCAAAAGTCCCTGCCGTGGCATTCCTTCCAGTTTGATGCTGCAAACTCCAAGGACTAGCACAGATCCTGCTAGGAATGAGGAAGGAATAGGAACATTCCTCTAAGGGGTTGCACCACATGAAAGAATAAGAAAAGAAAACGAAGGAACAGGGGTTACAGGCTGCAAATAATAACTTATGGATACAACTTTCATTCTTCTATAAATGACATTTTTATGGATAATTTCTTTTGTTTATTTATTTATAATGAATAATTTCTTTATTTATATTTTACTTTATGTTTTGCTCTGAGTTACTCAGCTTAATTAGTGCTCCTTTTATTTTTTTCCTTTTTCCTCAAGAGGTGGGTGATGCTCCAAGCCTGGCAGTGTTTAAGAAGCATTTGAACAATGATAGAGGCTTTAACTTTTGGTCAGCCCTGAAGTGGTCAGGCATGATATTTGTTATCATATTGATATTTGGATATTTGATATATTTGATATTTGGATATTTGACATTTATTTAGTCATTTGATAATGACTAAATGATCTAAGTGACTAAATGAGAGTCCCTTGCAACCAACTCAACTCAAATATTCTATTGTATTCCATTCTGTTCTATTCTCTCCTGTCTCTAGGAGAGAGGAAATTCCTGCTTGTACTTTTATGAAGGTGCTTGGCCTCCTCATGTCTTTGGTGTCAATCACCTAATTAATGTTTCTCTCCAGAATCTGCCATGTTCATGACATGCAGAAAGGGACCTAATGGAGTCCCTTTGGCAGTCAGCAAATACATTAATCACTTAGGAAATGCAACAGCTCCATTTGGAAAAAATCAGATTTTAATCTGCACAAAAAAATCCATTTAGCTTTGCCTCAATTTTTTTTTTTTTTAGGCTTGATGACATGTTTTAAGACAAAAGTTCCAGAAAGGACCATGGTGCAGCTTTGGTACACTGCAAGGAAAGGAAGACTGGATTACAGGAGCATAAAAACGTGGGATGTGTGAAGGAGCAATGGTTATCAGGTAGCTATCAAGTCATAATTTGATGCTTATCTTTTTGGCAGCTGACATCTTCATTGTGAAAAGGCAAGTTGCAAAACCAATCAGTGCTGCTTAATGTGAGTGAAAGAAGTGAGGAGCTGCAACCTTGATGATGTGGTGCAGATTAATGAAGGGTTTGCTCCCAAATGGATTGTCGTGTTGTAAGGACCTGCTGCTACAATGGAACTGGGTGCTGATATCAGCATTTCTATCACAGCAGTGTCTACAGTGATAATGTCACGAGTGTCCTGCATGTGACAGGCAGCTCCTTCTCCCAGCAGGTTACCTGGCTCATCCTGAGGAAATTAAAGCTTCAGTTATCCAAGGGCTGGACATAAATCCATGTAAGGACTTAAAACCTTGCTACCATTTTGTGTGCTCAAGGGCAGTTTTTAAAAAATCTAAAGCTCGAGCTAAGCTCTTGCTTGTCTCCTGAAATCCCCAGATTCAAGCCTTGACCAACCTGGCCTGGAACACCTCCAGGGATGGGGCAGCCACAGCTTCTCTGGGAACCTGTGCCAGGGCCTCCCCACCCTCACAGGGAAGGATTTCTTCCCAATATCCCATCTAACCCTGCTTTCTGTCAGTTTGAAGCCATTTCCCCTTGTCCTGGCACTCCAGGCCCTTGTCCAAAGTCCATGTCCAGCTCTCTTGGAGCCCCTTTCAGTACAGGAACTGTGCACAGAAGTTGTGTTTGGGGTTATTTTGTGTGCTCCATACACTAAAAACCCTCTGGGGAGGAAGTTTTCCCTACTTGCCTTACTGAGCCAGTGGGAGTGAGGCAAGTGGGAGTAAGTATTTAACTTGTGCAGGATTTTAGGGTCAGAGAAAGGTTGGGCTGATGACCTTGAAGGTTAGACTCGATGGTCTTGGAGGTCTTTTCCCACCTTAATAATTCCATAAAGCAGCTGAGGAGCCATGAACACAGGACAAGGAGGGGCTGGATTCTTCCTCCTTTTCTGCTGAATATTCAGTATTGAGTGTTCAGGGTAGGAGGGGAAGCTAAAAGGAAGGAGTTGTGCTGCACTCCTCAAGGTGTGTGCTGGAGGTGGCTTATCCCAAATGTTACAAAAACACATTCTGCAAAAAGCACCAAAAGTGAGCCTAAACGGGTGGCAAAGCCCAGGAATCAGGAGGAAAAGGTGCCTACTGTGACAGGGGAGAAGCAAAGAAACAGATTGATCAAAACAATTATTAAACTTCCTTTTAAGGCACCTTATTGCACTGGCTGTCTCTGGAGTTGGGCTGAGAAATCAGCTTTAGGATTTTCACACCTTCCTATAAAGGAGAAGAGCCAGAAATATTGTGTGAACAACTTAATTGAGATAACTAGATGAGATT
Source organism: Lycocorax pyrrhopterus obiensis (assembly GCA_014706295.1). NCBI lineage: Eukaryota > Metazoa > Chordata > Aves > Passeriformes > Paradisaeidae > Lycocorax > Lycocorax pyrrhopterus. The sequence goes on from JACSVZ010000007.1 coordinate 1,583,150, forward strand.
TCATCTTTTGCATCAGCATTTCTTTTGGAAATCTAGACTGCAGAATTGTTATCTAGTGTGAGATTTATCAGCACAAGCAGACTCAAGAGCAAACAAGCACAGAGAAAAAAAAGCAAGTAGATGTGTGAGGAATGTTATAAATGTAAAGCAATTAATTCAAATTAATTAATCATCAAAAGACAGTAACTCAGATAAATTAATTCATGTACTTTGAAAACCCTGTCCTAATTGTGGGCTCCTCCATCTGGGTTGTTGCTGGTGTGGATTTTAACAGGTAGTTTTCTACAGGATTAAGAAATCATTCAGTCAATCCCAGTTTTAAATTTTCAAGATTGGGTCTGTTTTGACAAGAGAAAATTGTGTGGATGCTGACTGTTCAGAGGGAAAGGAAAAGTGGCACCAAGTGTTTTTCTGCAATTAATGCTCATTTCCTGAGTCCCCAAGTCTAATTAACAATTTTACAAACACGAAGAGGGCAGTGGGAGGGGAAGAAACAGCAGTTTCACAAGCTGCCATCAGAACCTGGGACAACATTCCATGTGTGCCATCCCAGGTTTATCCCAGGTAACAGAAGCACCCAGGGCAGAGCTTTGAGGATTATTCCTGCCACGGGCTCTGTGGGAGCTCCCTGCTCCCTGCTCGTTGTGAGTGCTGGAAAACTGGACATAGAGAAATATGGGGTTTCATCAGGTCCTAGATATAATACTGAGTTTTCTGGAGATTGGTGTGGTTCGGTTGTTGGGTTATAAGAATGTGCTTAATTCATGTTTCATCCAGGGGGTTTGTGGACATTAACACCAAAAGCAAAGCTGCAGAGCGATATTATTTTTTCTGGTTAATCAGAGGAGTGTTCTAAGGGAAGTTTTCCCTGTCTGAGCCTGTTCTGGGAATGGGATGAACTTGCTGAGAACCCCCCTAAGCAGTCAGGTACTCCGCACCTGTGGGTACTACGGGGCTTTGGGTCCTGGGGATGCAGAACCGGGGCAGGAAAGGGGCAATTTTGGGGGCTCAAACCCAACTCCGAGGAGCTGGAGCTGGTGGAGGAGGCGGGGACCGGGGCCGGGGCGGGTCCCTCCCTTAAATGCCACGGCGGAGCGGGATGCGGGGCTGGAGCTACAGGAGGGAGGAGGGCAGGAGGCAGGATGGCACCGCCGGGGGGTGGCGGGGAGATGCGGGATGGGGACAGGGACGGGGACAGGGCCCCTGCGGGGGGGCTGCGGCGCTTCACCTGGGAGGAGATCGCTCAGCGGAGCGGGCGGGGGCCGGCGCCGCAGGAGCGCTGGCTGGTGATCGACAGGAAGGTGTACGACATCAGCCACTTCTACCGGAGGCACCCGGGAGGGGCCCGGCTCCTCGTCAGCCACGCCGGGCAGGACGCCACGGTGAGCGGAGCGGGGATGCGGGAGCCGGGATGCGCCGGAGGAGGGGACCCCGGCGGAGAGGGCTTGGGAGCGACCTCGGTGGGAATCGGGGTACGGGACAGGGCCGAGGGAGCGAAGTGTCACCGCTCCGTGCGAGCCTCGCCATCCCCATGCCATGGGAAAGGGCAAAGGAGGAGATGCGGGAACGGGATCGGAAGTGTTGCTCCAGCTAAATCAGAGCAACAGCTGGAGCCAGACCAGAGGAGCACATGGAGATGCTCAGAGGGCTGGAGCACCTCTGCTAGCTCGAGTGTTTAGCCTGGGGGAAGAGAAGCCTCCAGGAGGAGCCCAGAGCCCCTTCCAGTACCTCAAGGGCCCCGGGAGAGCTGGAGAGGGACTTTGGACAAGGGCCTGGAGAGACAGTACAAAGGGGAGTAACTTTGAACTCAAAGAGGGTCGATTTAAATTGGATATAAAGAAGAAAGTTTAGCTGATGAGGGTGGTGAAACGCTGGCACAGGTCGCCCGGAGATGCCCCATCCCTGGACACACTCAAGGCCACGTTGGATGGAGCAACCTGATGTAGTTGAAGATGTCTCTGCTCATTGCAGGGGGGTTGGACAAAATGAGCTTTAAAAGTCCCTTCCAACCCAAACCATTCTGTGATTCTTAAGTCTTCAGGATTCCTCTTATCTCCAGGTCTTGCTTGTGCAGTTACTGTGAGCTGCAGTAATTTTTTCCATATATAAGGGATATTTGAGGCTCATGGAAATCAAAATAATTTTCAGTCCATCAAGTTTAAATTTCAAATTGTGTATTAATTGAACTTTGCATTCTGTAATTTCCATCACTCATTTCTGGAGTTACTACTACTGCCAGGTTTCTTTCATTTTAGCATGCTGGAAAACCCCAGACAATGGATGAACCAGATACTTTGTTTCTGGGATCTGAGCCACTCCTTGTAGGTTGGTTCCATGTCCAGATCATTAAGCTCCGCAGGCCCTGAGTCACTTTTGTGTCTGTCCATGTTGCATTAGGTCCATTGCTTAATCTTTTGGATGTATATTATGAAAAACTAAGGAATTATCTTAATTGAACTGGAAGATTTTTAACCAAAAGCATAGAGCCCTGAAAGGTGGCAACTCAGGAGAGGATGAGAAGCACAGAAGGCTCTCAGTGAGCAAAGAAACCTGAGGAATGAAAAAAAACAAGTATGATTAATGCCACCATTTTAGTAAGGGTGACACTGCACAAAACTGTGGAGTCCTTTTGGTGCTGCTTTTTGTTGTGCCTTTGAGTTCTCTCACAAAGGATAAAAAAGCAGGGACACCTTCCTCTAGACCACATTGCTTCAACCTGGCCTTGGACACTTCCAGGAATGGAGTGATTTAAAGGGCAATTTCTATATATAATAATAATAACAACAATAATAATAATTATTTTTATTTAATTATTATTATTATTATTACTAAATTTTGGTCAAAATTTGGATTTCTTTTCCTTTACTCCTGTACCTTTTCAGGATGCCTTTGTGGCATTCCATGTCAACAAGGTGCTGGTGAGCAAGTACTTGAAGCCACTGCAGATTGGGGAGCTGGCACCAGACCAACCCAGCATTGAGCCCACTAAAAATGTAAGTCTGTCCTCACAAATCAGATCAAAGGAGATTAAAGGGAAATATTCTGAGGTTACACCTTGTTCTTCTCTATCAGCACAGCTCCTGGAGCAAGGGGATCCAGCTTCCTCACATTTTTTTGTGCTCCTGCTTAGAAACAATGCATGAGTATGAGCCTAAATCCACATTATGTGGTTGAGAATGAGATTCCTGAAGATGAATTTTTATTATCACAGCAACAAAATAGCAGAGTTATCACCTCTTCTTTCTCTTGCTTTGAGGAAGGGCTAACCAAAAGGAAGAGGAATAGTCTTGGAGAATAAATATTCTCCTTCAGCTGTGGGTGCATTTAACCCTCCCCTGTTAATCCTGGGAAGGGAAAAGTGAAGATAAATATAAGGAATCATTTCATCCAAAAACCGACCACAAGGTGGCATGGGAAGTTCATGCACACAAAGTACAACTTCCACTAGACACAACTTCCAGCTGAGCCCTCTGCTGCCTGCCAAGGGTTTGATGGAAGAAGCACCGAGGATTTGTTTTAGGGATTGGGATACAGGCATTGTGATGGCTGCTCCTGGCTCCTCAACAAAAAGCTGTAGCAGAGTAATGACGATGTTTATTAAACTCAGCTCTTGCCCTTTTAGCCAGATCCTTTGCTCTTTCTCCCCGCCATTAAAGTGGGTTTTGGGTTATGAGGCCGCAGTGGTGCCCTCTAAAACAAGAGAATTGTAATCCTGGTGCTTCCCTCAGGAAATGCTGGTGAAAGACTTCCGGGAATTGCGTGCCACAGTGGAGAGAATGGGACTCCTGGAGCCAAACCAAGTCTTCTTCCTCCTGCTCCTGGCTCACATCTTGCTCTTGGATATAGCTGCTTGGCTCATCCTCTTCTACTTTGGGACATCCTTACTGCCCTTTGTTTTCTCCCTGCTGGTGCTGACCATTTCCCAGGTGAGCAATGAATTCCATGGCATGGACTTGCATCCAACACACACACACACACACACACAAGCAGTTTCTTGTCCTTTGTTTCCTCACTTGGCACAGTTTTACTTTGCCATAAAAACACAGCTGCTATCTGGATACCAAGAAGAAATTCTGCATGTGGGGAGCTCACACTAAACTTAGTTTGGGATTCTTTTCAGCAAGATATATTCTGGGGGAAGCCTTGAGAGTGTCAGGATTTCACAGTCCCTTTCTGCTGGTGACTTGGGAGCAGTGTCTGAGAATTAAATCTTGATATTTCAAAGCAAAGGACGAGTGTGGCACCACCCTGGCCTCAACTCCTGGTTTTTCTCCCCTCCCAAAGTTTTGTTTTTCCTCCTCCAGGTCCAGGCTTCCTGGTTACAACATGATTTAGGACACCTCTCAGTATTCAGGAAGACCAAGTGGAACCACTTGCTGCACAAGTTTGTGATGTGCCATTTGATTGTGAGTCCCTGGAAAACTTTGGACGGTTTTCCTGTAAAAATGTGTGTTCTGAAGACTCTGTGGAGCATGTGGGAGGGAACTGGATCAGGAACTGAGGGGCTTCTAGCTCTGAAAGTGCTTTTCATGCTTTGTTCTTCCCTTGAACAGGGGGCCTCAGCAAAGTGGTGGACTCTCCTGCACTCCCAGCACCACGCCAAGCCCAACTGCTTCCACAAGGACCCTGACATTGATATGCACCCTTTCCTCTTCACTTTGGGGAAGAAATTCTCCGTGGAGGTCAGTGTGTGGGTGTGGGAAGTCTAAAACTAAGGTGTGATGGCATTTTCTTCAAAGAGATTTATTTCTCCACAGTTCAATTAAGTCCCTTTAAGAACTGAATATTGAACAGCTGACACGGTGGTGTAAATGGATTAGACATGATGTAAGGGCATTGTATGTAGGGCGGAAAATCCACCAACACATTAATGGCTGGAGAAACCTAATGACCTAGAACAACAACTCAGTAATTAATGATCATTAGATAACTCGTAAACATCAGTGTAAGGCATGGCTGCACTCAGCCTGGGATTATTATTTTAATATTAATGTCTGAGGCTCCGTCAGAGGGGTGGCTTTGGTGTGTCCGTCTCTTCTAGGAGAGTTTGCTGTGACAGGAACAGCAGGACTGAATAACCCAGGGCTGTTCCTGGAGCTCCAGTTGGGCAGAATTTGATGGAGCATGTAGGATATTCCCAGTTTGTCCTGCTTGGACACTTCCAGGAGTGACAACCTAAGAGTGCTGAACCCCTTTTGCTGTAGATCCCATCAGTTCTTGAGACCCCATCATGGCAGCTACAGCAGTGAAATATTTTTCTCCATGCCATCATGGAACTGCCATTTAAGCTGAGAGAATCAGAGAAGAAATAAGAAGAAAAAAATGAGAGAAAATACATATTTCTGACCACTAATATTACTTAGCCTTGATATATCTAATTCTTCACAAAATGGATTGTGACACAAGGAATGAGGGTTGTGGGAAGCATGCAACAAGAGTCCCTCTGGAAAATAAATGGAAAAGAGCAAGTTACCTGTGCAGATTGCTTAGTCTCCACTCTTTTTTAATTTTTTTGCTTTTTTTTTTACAGCTTGGGATCAAAAAGAAAAAATACATGCCCTACAACCACCAACACAAATACTTCTTCATCAGTGAGTATCTCCATTCTCCTGCCTTTCCCTGAGAGGTGCTAAAAGGGCTTGGAGATTCTACTTTTGACCCAGAGAACTTGAGAAAAACAAAGGTGCCTGAGTCAAAGAACACAATAAAAAGCCATAACAACAACAACCAGATTTTTGGAAGAGTTGAAGACCAGATCTCCCACATTCTCCACAGAGGCCCTGGGTTATGATGTCATACCACATCTTTCATCAGTATCAAAGTCTGTGGGTTTGGGGTTTTCTTGGTTTGGTTTCGTTTGGTTTCTTGCGGTTGTTTAAAGTACAAGAGAGATGTCCTTTTGGAAAGTTGAGTTCTTCAACCCCAAATCCCTGCTAGAAAAGGGATTTCATATGCATTCCTGTTGTTGCCCTGTTTTGAACTAAGGAATAAGGAGCCAGATAAGCTTTGGGCTGTGGAAGCCACTTCTCAAAATAATCATTTGTGGCTGTTCCTCAGTCACGAGCCTAAAATGCAATCTGAGGTTTGTAAGAACTTTCAGATTAATGGACAGCCCTAGAAAGGTTTAAAGGCACTAATACAACATCCTAACCTGGAATATTCTCCACACTGAGCAGCAGTTCAGGACCCTTCCCTTCCAGGTTGATGTTGTCACTCAGTCCATGATGTCACCAGTGATGATGAATTTTTCTTTCCAGCTCTTCCTCCGCTCCTGTTCCCCACCTACTTCCACTGCCACACATTCTACATTGCCTACACAAAGAAGTACTGGGTGGTAAGTTCTGCTATTTGTGTGACCAGAAGGGACCTTCAACCTTCCTTCTGAGCATGGAGCCAGCTCCTTGCTGGGCAGCAATGCTCAGTCATTAGCTTGTGTTGGATTGCTCTGGATTATTCCATTCAGGAAAAAAAAAACTGTCAAAGCTGAATGTAGACTGTTCTCTTATACCTATACTATGAAGCTTAAAAAAAGACTTAAGCAAATGTAATTTATAATGACCTGCTTTTCTTGTTGTCTCTGGGTTTGGTAGGACCTGGCCTGGATGCTGACCTTCTACATCCGATTCTTTTATACTTACGGATCATTATTAGAAACAAAGAGTCTCCTGGCATATTATTTTATATTCAGGTGATGTCTCTTTAGAAGGTTCTTCAGCCTTTCCTCCCTGCATTCTTTCCATCTGTACCTGCCTGCCTTTCTCTACTTTTATACTTCACCATTCTCCTTTACCACCTCATTTTTTGCCTGCTTTTTAATTCCTAAATTCTTTTGTTCAATTGCCAGTACAAGTTTTATGTTGCCCCATTCGCTGTGGCAGCAAAGAGATTTCACTGAGTGCTGACCAAATTGAGAAATGTCTACCTTATATAACATTCAATGCTTTGGGTGCTGGATCTGCTGCTACTTAAAGAGAGTGTTTAACCAAACAGCTTAGCCTGGGCTTGCAAATGCCCAGGCATTATCCAGCAGTGCTGGCTTGAATGGACAGCACGCTCTCCACTTGGATCACTTCACTGATTCTTATCAGTTTGGGCCTTGGCTACAGATAAAACAAGTGAACTCCAGTCAGTGTTATAACAAAACACATTAAATAATCATGAGTTTCACAAGGAAGTGTGAAACTTCCAGGGTTTGGAAGTCCTTCCAGGTGCTGGCTTAGCAAGGCTAGTGTTCAGCCATGTCTGTCAGTCTGGCTCTGCTGCTATTTCAATGGCTCCTCCCTGACCTGCTCACCCAGTAATGAATTGTCTCATCTCATTGCACAGGATGCTGGAGAGCAGCTGGTTTGTCTGGGTCTCACAGATGAACCATATCCCAATGGATATCGACTACGACAAGAATTTGGACTGGATGTCTACTCAGGTAAAGTATTTTTCCACTCTGAAGAATTGTGGCCATACGGGCACAAATTTTAACCATAAGCAAGTCTCCTGTTGCATTAAGGGTGAAATCTGTTGGTGGCTGGGAAGTGAGGGTTAACAGGGCGATGGATTCAGTCATGGAAAAAGTAAAGGAGGACAGCAATGACACACTCATGGGCAATCCAAAATCAAATCCAGGTCCAGCTCTGGTTCCTAAACATGCTTGGACCTGTCTCTGACTTTGCTTTCCTCTACCCTCCTCTAGCTCCAGGCAACCTGCAACGTGGAGCAGTCGCTGTTCAATGACTGGTTCACTGGGCACCTCAACTTCCAGATTGAGCATCAGTGAGTACTCACCCCAAGAGTGAATTTTGTTTCCCCTCATCCTTTCTTAAAATATTCTTCCTTCTCTCTCTTTTTTTTTTTCCTTCCCTATTCTTTTTTTGCTCTGAGTTCTACAAATAGTTGTGGGGCACGAATGAGTTTGTCTTTAAAAACTGAAACCCCTAAAGAGAATCATGTAATTCAAAACTTTCACTGGATCCACAGGATGACAAGAGAAAATGGAACATGGGTAGGGATCCATGCAAGGACAGCAAGAGGGTCAATCCCAAACAGTAGGTTTTGAGGATCAGTGGAAATGTCCTGGTTAAAGCACCTGGTTTTAGTCTGCCACAGGAGTTTAAAGCCACCTCTGTTGATTATTTATGCTGTGACTCTATAGAGTGAGATATGCAAGGATGAAGGATGGGCTCATCTCCTCTGTGCTATGCAGATGGCTACTTCTGGGAAAAAAGGGAGGGAGGAGAGTAGTTTCTTCCATAAGCATCATTTAATTTAGAGACAAACTGTGGAAAAGAACAGAGGGGGAAAGCAGGGAATTCCTACGAGTTCCTTGTGCTAAAAGCACCTCAGGGGGAAAAGAGCTGGGAACAGCTCCAGAGCCTGCTAATTGTGAGCTGGGTGATCCTTGGGAAGCACTAATGACAAGGATTTTTTAGGAAGCTTGCCTGTCTCCTGTTCACAGCCTATTCCCCTCCATGCCACGGCACAACTACTGGAAGGTGGCCCCTCTGGTGAAGTCCCTGTGTGCCAAGCACGGCATTGAGTACCAGTGCAAGCCTCTGCTCACGGCCTTCGCAGACATCGTGCAGTGAGTAAAAATAACCCCCCCCCAAAAATGCAGGAGGATGCAGGAGAAACTGGAATCCTAAGAGCAAGAGATGTCTTGCTCTCCTTTTACCCTCTTGGGCACATGGTGACTCGTGGGGATGGTGCTGTGCAGGGCTGAGTTGGACTCCATCCTTGTGGGTCTCTCCCAACTCAGCTTGTTCTGGGATTCTGGGAAATGAGCATGGGGAAAACCCCATTCCCTTGTCCCCAGCAACACTCCCCTGAGCAGCCCTGCAAAGTGTCCTCTCTTTCTCTCTCTCCCAGCTCCCTGAAGAACTGGGGAGAGCTCTGGCTCGATGCCTACCTGCACAAATAAAGGACAAGGCTCGGTGCTACCATTCACAGCCTGCCACGACTGCATTCCCAGCAAGCTGAGGGGCAGGGACCAACAAGGGACTCTCTGGCAGGAGAAAGTGAGTAAGGACTGAGGGATACAATTCCAATAGGGATGAAGCTGCCTGAATTTTTCTTCTGTTTTTTCCTGGGGTTTTGGTTCAGATATGTTAAGAGTGGGCAGGGCAAGCGGAAGGTGAATTGTCAGAAGAGGGAGGAGCTCTTTGCTGACTGAGTCTGAGCATTTCTGAGCCTGGGCATGGGCTCAAGTCAGATCACGGACTGGTGCAGCTGCACACACTTAACTTCATGTCAGAGTCCTCTGACCACGGGGTTTTTTTTGTTTTCCTCATGTGGAGGGTTTAATGCTTGATACAGCATTCGCTTAGTTGAATTTGAAACTGCAAAGGATTTTGGATTAACATGGTGTTCCAGCAATGTGCTTAAACCACAATAAATTAGGATAAACTACAAACCACACTTAGACTGTAGCAAGTGCAACATGCAGTGAATAAAAACATAAATGTGTTTTCATTACTGTTCTCTAGAGCACCCTTATCATCACAAGGCCAAGAAATACATGGGTTGAAACCAGCTCAAGCTCACTGCTCTCTTCAAAATTTATCTGGTTTTGGGGGGTTTTTTTGTACTTTGTGTTCGGCTGAGACATGTGGATACTCCATGTGCACTCCCCACCTACACAGGACTAAGATTATTCTATAGAAAGGTAAACCAAAAGTAAAATAAATCACCTACAGACATTTGGTCAAATCCGAAAGTTGCTGTTGCAGCTAAACCAGGATTAGATCAGATTTTGGCTGTGCCAGGCAGACGGTGAGTCAGAGAAAGAGGCTGGTCCAGGTACTTTGAATCACCCTTGAGAGGAGACAACATCTTTCCATAAATTAGTAAGAAAGCCTGTTCTTTGTCTCAAGTGAGTACTACAGTGAGTACATACTCAGACCCTGAACTAAAAGACCAGCTTTTGGAAAGGGGACTGTGGGAACAACCAAATTCACCTTAATATCAGCAGTTACCACCACTTTTTACAATAATTCAAGGTTAATAAATAGAAATCTCAAAAGGTAAAAGATATAGAAAAGCCTCTGAAGTAACAAATGGACTTTGTATTACTTGTGCAATGATTGGCTGAATTACTTAAAAACCTTTAACCCCGCACAGTCAGCCAGAACAAGGGAAAGATTTTCTATTAAACCATTTTTCCTGCCTTGGAAAAAGTGCAATTATGTTTAGAGGTTAACAGCACAAAGTACAATGCCTGACCCACAGGAGTAAAAGAAGCAATTCCCAAAAATTCTGTGGGAGAATGAAGAAATAAAGCAGGAGTCACAACAGTATCAGTTATTCACAAACACATTTCCACTACTTTAAAAAGCCTTTTAAAATTACCTTAAGCAGTCTTTGAAAATGATTTATTGGGTAGATGAAAGGCCTGATTTTGAAGATGATAATTTGATTTTTGGACCTTTGACATCACTGAGCTCCTAGTTCAGCACCCCTGCAAGTCAAAATGCAATTAAAAAAGAGAGCTGTGAATGTTTCCATTGTTTGAGGACCCAACAGTGCTCCAACAAGGAAAGGTGTGCAAGAGGATTGAGCAAGAGTGAGATTGTGGATGAATATGGAATAAAGCCTAAGCAATATATGGCTCAATGCCAGAGCAAACAGGAGCAGGGAAGACAGTTCCCACTGGAAATAATACTGAAAGTTTAAATTCAAAGTGAAGTATTTTTCCAATAAAATCCCTTAGGAAAAGTACTGAGTGGCTAAAGCACCTTGGACTCTGCACACACACAAGTAAAGCAGGGAAAATGAGATTTCTTAATTCCTGGTTTTCCAGCTTCCCTCCACAAAGTCGAGAGTGTTGTTGAGACCTTGTAGACAGCACAGGAGCTATGATTATGTAGGAATTCTGTATTTTCATTCTGTTTGGGGAGTGCTGCAACTGCAACTCCATCTGTAACCAGCACCTGCCATCCCCCTCCTTCCTCAATAAACCTTACAACATATAAGCACAAGGTCAAAGACTCCACAAGTGTGGAAAAGACAATCACACAACGGTTTGGGTTCCCAGCTATTTGTTTGTAGGAAGGTGAATCCACTTCTGTGTCAATCCTGAATCAATGATCACAGGGACAAGGATTTGTTGCACTGGAAAAAAAACCCCAACCAAACAATAAAAAAATAACAAAAGTTCCCAATCCTGGTCCAAGTTTAAAAATGGGGAACTTGAGAGAAACGAGCAAAGGATAACCATTGAAATTAAGACACAGCAGATCTATATAAAGGATTTCTGTGGTTTATCACATGCTGTCAAACAGGAAATGAAGATTTCCTTCTGACTCGGTCCATTAGAGATTTACAGTATTTGAATCACAGAATCACTGGATCCAACTTTGAGTACAACTATGCAAAAAGCCTTTCAGAATCTTGCACTGATCTGAATGAAATGGATTAAAATCAAGGTGAACAGTTCTGAGGTTTATAAGAAATTATGAAGACATTTTCTTCCATGACCTCCTCTATCCACCTACTTTGGGTAGCAGGATGTAAAAATATCTTTTTCATTAAAAAAGTACAACTATCAGTTTACCAAGCTTCACTGTGTGATCTGAGAACAAATTTCAGCCCAGCTCCTGGGGGCCTGCAGTGCAGGGAGATTTCCAGCTGCTCTGGGGTTGGAGTTTGACTTCAGGTGGAATTCCAGCGTGACAAAGGTAATAAGCTTTCATCAGGCAATTAAACCACACAGGCTGGAAAAGTGTCATCATTAACAGTCAACTATCAAATACTTCACTTGTTATTTTCACACCACTGCCTCCTCGTTCAGCCTTGATTTGCTTTCCCAGACTGTGTAGCAAGGCACCACCTCACAACCTTTTGCAAACACAGGGCTTTTCTTGGGAATCTTCTTCATCTTACTGATGCACCCCAGCTGGAATCATCCTGAATGTCACAAACCTGGCAAAACTGCCTTACATTAATTTACAATAATCAAAATAGAGCCTTAGTTCTTTTCCCAATTCTGTCCAAAATGGCCTTAGGCAACTGCTGAGGTTTAATCCTTGACGTCAGAGTCGAGGTTATGCTCAAGCCCACCTCTGCATGCCATGACCTGTGTCGTGGCCACACAACTTCGATCCCAAACATCAGGTCAGACTCAGCTCTGCAATAGTACCTGGAAGGTAAGAGTCAGGCTGTACCATGCATTGCAGACCTTCATGGAATTTGCTATCAGCAAGAGATAAGAACACACAGCACATCAATGGATCGATTCACTTCTGCAGGGCTGGGCTGAGCCCCAAACCCCACAGCAAACTGAACTCAGAGTGCAGACAGAGTCATAGAGGGCTCATCCAGTCCAACCCCTGCAGTCAACAGGGACATTTTTGACTATCCCAGGTTGCTCAGAGCCCTGTCCAACCTGGATTTGAACAATTCCATGGATGTGGCACCCACCACCGCCCTTGGAAACCTGAGCCAGGGCCTCATCACCCTCATAAAACATTTTGTGAGAAAATGGTGACTCACCTGCCTGTGAGAATCCATGGATCAGATCTGCAAACAGAGAACAAACAGCCTTCTTCTGCAAGGTGAGCGACAGGTATGGAGTATTTGGCAAAACAATGTGATTGGTTTACTGGAAGCTGAAATGATGGATACCCACACACTGCTTAGCAGGCAATTCCCACCAATGAGCTGCGCTCAGGAAAGGAAATCAGGGCTTTTTCCAACATCTCTGAAGCACTGGAAGTCTGATCCAAACCTACCTCACCCTTTTTCTCCCCACATAACATTTAGCAATCCCATGAACTTCCTCATCTCCTGGCACAGCTCACTTCAACTAATGTGATTCTGGGATCTGCTCATGGCTTTTGGATATTCAAGTTCAAACATTCTGGGAAAGGGAAAATAACCTAGGAATGAAGGCCCATGAGAAGGAGAGGTACTCCTGGAGAAGCTGTAATTTCCCAAACATCGGTTTCAAATTCACTCCCAATTCCACTGCTAGAGATGCACATCTAAAATAAAACAGTAATGAGAAAATGTCGAGCAATTCTGCTTTACAGATCACTGGAACCATATTGCAATAACCTGCCAAAGGAATGTTTGACTTTAATTGAACAGAACACAAAAACAAAACAAAACTGAGGTCGTGTCATGTCAACAGTCTTTTTATTCTCATGATAAGGAGCTGTAAATGGATTTACTGTCTTATTTATTTGAAGAAATAGCATTATTGTTCTTCCGGTGTTGCCTAACGCTCGCCACACCTTTGGGAAAAGCCAAGTTTTCTGTACTTGTCATGGCCAGTTTAGCAGAGAGCACAGGTCATTTAAGTCATTTAAGCACAACTGTGGGGTTGAAATGTGAGTTTTGAAAACAAAGGCAGCTGCAAAAAGTACATCCAACCTACAGCTTCTGCACCATCTCCAGAGAAACAGATGAAGGGATGTACAAACTTCCTAGATTAACACAAACTATTTGAAGACATTTGCACAGAAAACATGTTGCCAAGAGATTTTCAATTCCATTTATTCCAGAAATAAAAGAAGACAACAGTATAAATCACTGAGCAGACACAACCAAAATTAGAAGATCAGGCCTTGTTTACTCTTTTCCAAAACTCTTTAGGATTTTCTGTTCCAGCATGAAATATTCCCACTCAATCATGTAACGCCACATGCCTGATCAGGTAAAAAGCCAGTGGAATCCCAGAATACAGCAGGTCATCAGTTCATATTATTTTACTGCACCTCTATGCCCAGCTGATTTTTCACAATAGGTTGACAGACAAATTAATTGCAGAGCAAGTAGCATTCTCCAAAGTTTAATGGAACAGCATTTAGTATCTACTTTTCTTTACCTGCCATCATTCCTGGGAATTCACACTTAAATCACGTAGTAATCCTAGTCAAAACACAACTCAAGACAGCCCCAGAACTGCAGTGATTATTGACAAATCACCCCCAAACTGCTACGATTGGAATTTTTTACATTTGCCTGAGTTAAGAGCAGGAGCTGGGCTCTGAAATGCTTTGCATTTAGCTTGGACAATAATTATCCCATAAAAGGGCTGCAAATGTTTTTGCACAGATTAACTAAACTGCAGATGCTGGGTAACATTGCCACAAGCCTCAAATCAGGTTTTAGACATATTTTCTAGATATCTGCATTCATACAAACACGCTGCTTTAATTAAAGGATAACCCTGAAAATTAGCCCTGGATTGATCAAGAAATAGCAGCAGCAGATTATTGCAGTAAAATTACAATTTCAGCAACCACTGGGAATAGCTTTGGAAGTTCTTGAGCTTGAATTTCAATATTCATGCATCTGAAGGTTCATTTCTCAAACACTTTGCATGTTAATATTTTTTCTATTTAAATTCTTACAGATTAGGAAGAACAATTTACTCTCCTACCCCCTGAGGACTGTAAGGTGTAATCAATTTAGTTGTAGAGTGCATGAAATAAGAAAATACCCTTTGCTACCTCCCTTATGTCAGTTATATCCCAACACAGCATTAGTAAGCAAAGATTATCTTAAAATATATATTGGGAATAAAATTGAACTAAATTTAGATTAAACTTTGTCGTTAGGTTTATCTCTGTCATAAGGAATGAGTAAAATGTTGGTATGTCTCAAACTACTGGGTATAATTTTGTTTCTGGAGGGCCAAAAATGCAATTCAAAGGATGTGTTTACAAATACATACAGATCATTATTTTATCAGAAATACTCAACAGCATCAACTTTTTAACAAGTTTCTCCATGAGGGCAATCACAGTGTCCTGATAGAAATTCTACTGTGTCATTTAGCCAGGAAAGTTTTACAACAACAAAACAAAATGAAGCAGTATTTTGATTAAATTTCTGTTTGCTCCTAGAAATTAAGACAACTTCTTATCAAGAGTTGTTTAAAAATCCCGTAAGTTGTGATCAAGCAGTAAAGCACTAGTGTGGAAAGGCACTAGGATTGGAGCTTGTGTTACCTGGTTTTCAGTACAGACAGCACTTGAGAGCTCAGTAAATCACACCTGTAAAACACTCCTGTGCTTGGGCCCACGTCTGCTACATTCATTAAAGCGTTGGACAGGTTCTTGTGCAGGTGGAAAGATGCAAAATCCAGAGCAGATCTCTGCAGATTTACAGGTTGGACCTTTCCTTGACAGACATACGGGTTGTGGACTGTGTGTATGTCCTAATTACATCCTGAAAATAAAGCAACAGAAATACTCAGAGCGAGTTCCATTTAAAGTAAAGAACTTCAGGAAAAAAGGAGAACTTAAATCAACAAAGCTGTTGTTCTTTGGAGCAAGCACTGAGCCCAGGAAAGGCTTGTGGCAATGTTTCATTACTATCACTAAGAGTGGGTAATCAACCTGACCACATTTTGTGTCACAGTTATCTTCCAGAAACCCTACAAACCCCAGCGGAAATAAACTCTTTGTACCTCAGCAGTTAATCAACATTTAATTGTTATTAGAGTGATGCTTCCTTATTTTGCAATTCTACAAGCACTGACTTCTGGCCTTTAAATCAAACAGGAATCAAGACCAATTTCTCAATTCACTGGATTTACAAGAGAAGCCAAAATAATCCACAGCCAGTCAAAATGCAGCTACAGAAATCATTACCATACCTTTTTCCCACCCTCAGCATTGTATTTGTCCAGCAAAGCCTGGATACAGGCTCCATATTTAGGATGAACATCAGTGAAGTTCTTCACCTGAACAGGAAGACAAAACAGAAAAGGCAACAAGAATTTTTCCCTCCATTTCAAAAGGATCTTTTACCACATTTCCTGGGCTACAAGCAGCAGGTATCATAAGGAAGAACAGTTTAATTCTGATCAGTCATGAACAAGCTACGAACATCTTCAAACACTATTTCTGTTATTCCACACAGAGCTCATTCCCAATTTAAACAAAGTTGCCCTGGGAAGGATAAGGATCCAATCCCTCCTTAGCCCTCACTGCCTTCTCCTTGTTTAGAGCAAAACCTTACTCTGGCAGCCATCTGATTTTTGAAACACCAAGCTAAACACATGTTCAACATCTGTCCCATTCTTCCCCCCAGGAAGTAAAAGTTACTTTAATATGTTATATATTGATGTTATATTGTGTAAATAGGCACATATTTAAGTATGAGAATTCCTGCATAAGAAAAAAATCCAGCCTTTTCAGAGAATTTCAGAGAATTCCTGATCTTCCTTTCATAAGCCATTATGAAAAATGCTTTTCTTTCCAGAAGCCATTAAGACAAAGCTATTAGACTGGTAGGAAACCTGGAATAAACCCCAAAGAGGGCACTTACAGCTCGTTTCTGAATGAAGAGTTGGGCATCCTTCAGATGATCTGCAATGTTTTTACACAGCCTCTGGCGCTCTTCCTCGTTCAGCACTTTGAGGTAGAATTCTCGCACCTGGCCATTGGAAAAAAAAAGGTTTATTTTGAAATTCCCAAAAGTTACTAAGTCAAGCAACACTTAACATGCTCAAAATGTCCAAAAGGCAGCCAATCTGTGAGGGTTTTTCTTTGGCAAACCTGCCAACAACTCCTTCTCCAGACGCTAATGGCAAGAAGACAAGTCAGAGTCTCTACATAACGATACCCAAACTCTGGATTTCAGAGTCTCTGAGAACTCACACTAATGCACACCCTACACACTCCTCACGTGTGCCAAGCAGCACAAAGCCTTTCCACACCCCCACCTGGGTCACATTGTCCTCATTGGCACTGTTGAAGCGCTGCACATCTCCCGAGGCAAACATGCGGCTCTCCTTGAGCTGGGGCTGATCCTCGGGACCAGTGAAGCTGTTTGGGTAATAATTTGGGGCACCACCTGGCACAAAAAAAAAAAAATCCCCAAACCTAATCAATCAGGTGGCAGCACTCTCAAATAAGTCAGGAGACAGAGGATGTTCTTTGCTTGGAGGAATCTAAACCAATTACTCAGTTAGGATTAGTTTTTAAGGAAACAGTTGACAGCATTTTTCTGTCAACACCTTCAAGCCAGTACTTCAGAGCACTTGCTACAAAGAGAATTTCCATAGCCTTTCTCAGAGAATATTGATTTGATTCAGAAATAAGAAAATCTGGCCACTTCCACAACAATATTGCTCAACTATAATAGACAAAGTCATGGTTGAAGTCTAAGGCAGTATGTAAACACACTGTCATTTGCATATCTCAAGTACTACAACACTTCCCTGTGTAAGGAGTGTATTTTAAACATAATGAACTTAGGGAACTGCATAAAAATAAACTTATGATCTGTTCTGGGACAAGAGCAGCTGATCTCAAGTTCCTGTTTTTCAAATATTTCCCTCTCCTCCCTCAGCAAGTGTCTGAATTCATAGCCCAGAGGAACACATATTTTGGCATGAGCCACAGCTTAAGTACATCCTTGTTTACTCTCAGGTGGAAAACAGCCACTCTTGGGCAAACCCTGACAGAACAGAAGCTGCTCAATAGAGGGGAAGTTACAGCTCTACTCTTGGCATTTTCACTTTTCTCTTACACAATCTCTCAGAAATCTGAAAGCAAAGCAGTTTAGTGACGTGAACTGAGCATATGGAAATCAGTCTTTAAATTTCAAAAACGCAAATACAGATTTCTCAAAAGACAATTAGGCCATCTCCGTAATTTTTGGATTAGATTTTGCCTACATGTAGAAACAAAGAGGTAGTAATTAATTAAAGTAAAAATACTTCTCTGACACATTACATTTCAAATCAATAATAATTTAGAACTTTTTCAATTAAGTGCCCTTTAACAAGCCCATTTCTAGAAGTTTTTAAAGGAACATAAAGTAGGGACATTACTGAATTCATTTCACTGCAGGCATTCTCTTGCAAAACCCCTTTCTGTTAAAAGCTCACATCTGGAAATTCTGAAGCTAAGGAGTTAAGAGTTGAGAGAAAAAGTCACCAAAGACATAAGATGCACGTGAATAATGATATTGAAAGCTTTTTTCCTGACTACCTTGGTTGTCAGAAACAGTCATTGACCCATCCCTCTGGTAGTTGGCCACCCTGGCTCTGAAGGGACAATTCACAGGGATCTGGAGATAGTTGGGGCCCAGGCGGTGTCTGTGGGTGTCAGGATACGAGAAGAGGCGTCCCTAAAACATTGATCACAAACATTAGCCACCACTTGTAGAAGACTGGGGCATGTCAATTCAAAGCTTTCGTGAGCAGCAAAGTAACCAGTGCTCCTCAGGCCAAACCTCCTGGTTACCTGCAGCATTTTGTCAGGGCTGGGCTCAATTCCAGGGGGCATGTTGCTAGGGTCATAAGCCATCTGTTCCACCTCTGCAAAGTAGTTGACAGGATTCCTGTTCAAGACCAGCTTTCCCACAGGGATGAGAGGGTAGTCACCATGAGGCCAAACCTGTAAGACACAGCACACATCCAGCAAAATCAACATTATTACAGTATTATGCAGCTTAACTGCCAGGCAGAATTCACCCGGTTTAAGTCTCGATTGAGAAAATACATTACTGAGTTTTTCCCTAACAAACATTGAGAAATGTCTTATTTTAAGAAGCCTTTTGCAATTAATACAGGGTATTAATGTAACTTATTTCATCATCCCAGCATAATCTCAGCACTTGAGTACTTAAATGAAACACCCGCAGGCCCTTGAAAAGCTGCCTAGGGAAGCAGGGCGTGGGTGGAACCGGTGGCACAAATGTTTTCAGCTACTCCAAAATGCTTAACTGGCCTTTTCTTTGCCATCTGAGCTGCACTTTTAAGCTCAAAGGTCTTTATCCACTTGGGTAGTGCAGTGTTAGAGGTAAAAAAGAGCACTACAAGTTTATGTCAGCACCATTCAAGGAGGCATTCCGAGGAACAGCTATTGAGAGTGGGACAAAATGAGACCAGCAAGGCTCAGGGTGTGACTCTGATCTGAGATCACACTTCTCAAGTGCCATGGGATCTCCAGGCCTGGAATCAAGCCCTATCCATATTTCCCTGAGGAAGAGCAACATCAGATATAACACGACTACAGTTTCATCTCCAGAATTCCTGGCTCATCAGGGCTCTGCAATAAAGAATACACTTAAACACGACCTGAAACTGAATATTCCCAGCAGTATCAGACATACCTTAGTCACATCAAAAGGATTAAATGGGAACTTCTCTGCTTCTTCAAAGGTCATAACCTGAATGTAGAAGGACCAGGAAGGATAGTCCCCCTTGGCAATGGCATTGTAAAGGTCCCGTATGGCATAATCAGGATCGGTAGAAGCCAATCTTCCTGCGTCTTCCACAGAAAGGTTTTTGATGCCCTGGTCAGTCTAAAAGCAACAAAAGCACCAGTTACAGCATGTAGAAAGTACTACAGAAATCATTAATCAGAATGGATTTTTATAAGATTTATAATCCGAGAATGAGATATTGTCCAAGTTCTAACTTCCAGTAACTTGAGTTTAGATTTACAGTACATTCAACAGCTGCCTTCCAGATAAAAATCAGTTCACTGACAGTGCTCCATTAACAAGAGACAGATGCCCCAAGAAGAGTTTTTTAGTCTGTAAATGATTACAGGTGTTAGCAAGAAGAATGATGCCTCTCCTGTTGGTTAAAGGTATGAAACTGATACTAAACAAGGACTCCACACATCTTTGAGCCTGAATTAAACTTATAAAGTCACACATTGGTTTTCATCCGATATGATGTATAGTTCCAATAATAATAATAATAAAAAAAGAGATCCATACCTTGGCATGGAATTTGCAGTAAACTGCTCTTCCACCAGCATTAACCAGTTTGAAAGTGTGTGATCCATATCCATTCATGTGGCGATAGCCATCGGGAATGCCACGATCACTGAACAGGAACGACACCTGAAGAGAAGGATCAAACACTATTAATGGGCTCAGCAGATCAAGGAGAAAGTCTTCATTCCACACTAAGTTTGTTTATTGCATTAATCTGCATCACTGGGAGCTCTGTTAACGTTGTTAGGAATTCCTTGAGGAATTTCTACTTTAGGTGTTAATGAAATAAAACTGATTTCCCCTGTAAGCACAGGTAAGCATGGATCATTTAAAATTATATTTAAATAAAAGTAAGACTATGTATGCTTCTAGATCAAACATGGAAAAGAGGGAGTTAAAAACCTGCTGTCATAACATGATTTTCTTAATCATACAAAATAAAGTCACAGGAGAAGCTCACTTGATGCAAAGACTCAGGGCGAAGACTCCAGAAGTCCCACACCATGTCTGGATCCTTCAGATGAGTCTGAGGGTTCCTCTTTTGGCTATGGATGAAGGATGGAAACTAATTTGTCCAGAAGTGGAGGAGGAAAAAAAAAGAAATTAAAGACAAAGCTGTAAGATCACTGAAAAAAAAATCTTCTACTGCCATACCCTTCCTGCAAACAAATTAATTCACAGATCAGTGAAATTAGGGTAATGTCAAACATTCACAATTAGAATAAACAGAGATAAAGAATGCTTTCATTTTGTGGTTGATAAGGTGAGAGATAAAACTGTTCAGATTTGTATATCTGTATTTATGTGACTCATAAATTAATGCAGAGATACTATAAAATATCTGTGCAGAACTCCTGCACTCAAGGAAAGCCCCTCTGCCAAGTGCTGTTAAACTTACGCCAAAAAACCAAAAAACCCAGATTTAATAAAAAGAATTGGTAAGAAGCTTTTAAAGTGAAAAGTTCAAGTGAAAAATAGGAAACCACATAAGTTATCAAGCTTTAGTTCTTCAATTTACTTCTGTTTAAGAACATATTTCCAAGTAAAAAAATGTTACATCTGACAAAGAACAAAATTTAAGTGTGTCAAAACAGCAGATTTTGCTTCTGAGGGAAGCCAGAACAAGATGTGAAGGAACTTTTGGACTCTCTGACAAAGCATCCTCACCTCTGGTGCTTACTCACCAATATTGCATCCCGAATAAAGAAGATGGGAGTGTTGTTTCCCACAAGATCCCAATTCCCATCTTCTGTGTAGAATTTCATGGCAAAGCCTCGGGGGTCACGAACTGTGTCAGCTGAGCCAGATTCTCCAGCTTGGAGAAATACATAAACATAGAGAAGTGTTAGGATAGGAAATGCATATAAATACAACCTGAAAATAGGCCATAAAAACCTAAAAGGACAGGGTTTACTGCAGTCTTTTCTACACCAACGAATTTTAGGAATATTTTCAGCAATACTTCAGGCACTGTGAGGTTTCAAAGTATGAACCCAGCCAAACATTCGGGCCACAGTTAAAAGAAGGAAAAAACAAGTATATCCACTTGAACCAATTAAGAGTGGAATTTGCATTATCACTAAGAGAGACATCATCAGATCATAAGGCTGAATCATCTAAACCCACATTTGTTTCTGTGCACCAAATCCCAGTGGGAAAGCTCTCATTTGGAAGGTAGCAATCTAACCAGCGTGCCTAATAAAAAAACCTATGGAAGAGCTGTAATCCTTTTAATTCCTCCTGCTTCACCCAGGATGGGATTTTCAATGGGAATTTGGACCAGAGCACAAGCACCTAGCACAACACCTGAGCAGAAGTGTTCCAGAAGTGCTCAGAACAGCTAATGCTGAATTGTGATGAAATCAGTAGGACGCTCACTCTCTCGTTAAAAACCTTGTGTAGTCCAGAACAGCAGGGAGGAAACGTGTCCGAACAGGGCAGGGAAAGGGAAGGGAAGGATGCAACAACCTGCTCCAGCAGCAGTCCCTATTTCAAACTCAACTCCATGGCCTTACCCTGTACAACACTCAGGACCCCCCAAATCCTAAGGGATTTAACACTGGAAACAGCCAATAGGCCAAAACCAGCAGCTCCCTGAGCCTTGCTAGACTACTTTTTTCTCTCCAATACTTCCAGAACTGAATCCTCATGAGGATTTCTTTTCTTTTAAATACATACACATCATGAATTATAATTTTTCCATCAGACAAGCTATGGATCACAATTAGCTTCAACAAATAGCATTTAAGGTTTTGCTTGTTTGTGCATTCCAATCTTTAAGAAATCAGAGTTTATTTATGGAAGATTGTTTATTTTCTTTTGCCCGGTATTTAGGTTACATCATTCATCCCCAAAACATTCCTGCAGCATAACAGATTATAGGTATTTCACTTGCAAGTGTTGATTGTGACCCAACCATAAACAAAGCAAACTTTCTGTCAGAAAAAAACAGCTCAGGCTGCCCTCCCTCTCACATTTTAGACAGAAAAGTGTCTCCAGAGAGCTCTGACAGAACAGGGCAAAAGCTGCTTAAGGTCTTCCATGTAAGTGAATTTCAGAGAAGAGGAACTGACTGGAAGATAGGATTTCAAACACCCCTGAGTGTCCCACAGTGCAAACACTGCTCTCAGGGCACACATGTAAAAGACACGAAGTGAATTTAGAGCCTTACCAACAGTGGAGAAGCGGATGGCAAGTGGAGTCCTTTTCCCAATGTGCTCAAACACTTTTGCCTTACAATACTGGGTGATATCATGAGTGACTTCAAAATAGCCAAAGGCTCCTGAAGAACAGCAAGTTCAAAATATGAGATCTAGGCACCTTCCTTCCCCTCACAGCCTGTCTGTTAACATACAGCTTCAAGTCAAAGGCACACGTGGAAATACACCAGTTTAAACAATGCTCTAAACGCTCAATTTACTTTCCCAAAATGAAACTGATTCAACACAAACTCTTTGCTCACTCTCTCCTCCTTAACTGACTGTTAGCAGCTCCCAGCAGCAGCACAGAAGATGCTCTTCTGCCAAGATCTGTGTATTTATCTGGGAGCAAGGCAGGTATTTCTTTATGCTGCTATGTGTTGCAGAATTTTTGGTGCTCCTGTAAGCTGGGTGAAGCAACAGAACCCTTCCCACCCCCACAGAGGAACTTTTCCCATGTACATTCACATTTTATACACAGCCCCACGTTTGCTCCTTCTAGAGCAATGCATAACAAAAATCAAGGTACTAATTCCACCTTAGTAAGGCCAATAATAATTTTTAAAGGTTTAGGTTTTTTAAATTTAAATATTAGATCATCAGCTTGCTTTGGCAGACATACATTGGAAGACAAAGTCGAGTTCTCTATTAAATAACATGCAAACAACATTAAATAGAGATGGGGAGGAACAGACAGAGGAAGCAGAGACTACACCAAGTACAGTAAAAATTGAAGGGCTATAACCACATTTTCTCTCAATTTTGTAAACAATTTTTCAGTGCTTCAAGTTTTGGCACTGAGTTCTTTTAAACCAGGCCTTACCACTGTTGTTTATATAGATTTATTATAGCTGGGAACACTAAATTATGGATAACAATGTAATTTATGTGCCACAATCTACATGTTAACTCAAAAGCTCTTGAAGTCTAATTCTACACAAAGAAAATATGTGATTTTAAACATACCTGCCCCTTTTGCATGCACAACTCTCTCAGGAATCCTCTCTCTGTCAAAGTGAGCCATCTCATCAGTGAAAACAACATCTTGGACAAGAAGAGGTCCACGTGGCCCCACTGTCAGGATATTCAGCTTATCCCCAATGGGGTTCCCAGCACCGGTGGTCAGGACATCTGGTTTCTGGAAGCAAGAGAAAGTCACCATCAACACCAGAAATTAAAAACCCTCTGGATGTGAGGCACACAATGTGCATGACGGTTCGACCATTACATGTCACAGAACAGATCAACAAGAAGTGGCAAAATGACTTCAGATTCTGGGGAAGTTACAGAAAATACAGACGTTTACCTAAATCACAGAGCTAGGTTTAGAACAATTACACAAGGGCAGTTCAAATCATGAAATGTTTTCCATGGTTCAAAAATACTTCTTCTTCAGACTACTGATCTTGCTTCAAGAAAAATATGGGATGGGAAAAAAAAAACCTAAAAAAGGAGCAGCTGCTGGAAAATAAGGGAGAAAGGAGAGGAAGAAGAAGGTAATGTCAGCACAGGGGCAGAGGCGTAAGGGAAGAGCTCCAGCCATACTAAAAGGGGTTCTCCATGATTACTGTTGGTCTGGAAGAGCTGTGGAAAATAACAGAAGTAGGAACACCTGAGGAATCATCATTTTAGACTCCTGGACCACAGAAGAACTAAGATTAACACAAGCCCTAAGAAGCTGTACTGCCAGGAAATGTCCAGCAACTTCAAGAAACACCTGCACTATAATTGAGTGTACTCCTACTTTCTCAGAAAAAGATTCCAGTAGAAAAGACTTTATCTGCATCACGTGTGGGGTTCTATGCTCCTCTAAGGCAATATTCTTACTTCACTGGGTGCTGGAGAAAACGCAGTGAGAAAGGTACATCAGTTTTTCCCTGGAGTACATTTATTGTTAGGGGCCAGTTGTTTGTGAAGGATTTAGAAGAACAGAAAACAAGTTAAGAACAAAGGGAAAAAAAATACAGTAAATAAAGAAAAAATTTGCACCAGAGCGAGCTCAAACAGCAGAGTCACAGATTACGAGCAGCTAACAATAAATCCACCACATGTTGCACTAAACTCGTAATTCCATATGGGCTCTCTATCCATACCATCCTACCTGAAGCCTCCTCACACCTGAACCACGCCAGCACAAACTGCCTCAGCCCCTCTCGACTAGTTCTCCTCCTTTTAAAGTTCTATAGATGAAAAGGGATGGTGGAGAGAAAGAAAAAGCAATTCTTGATGAGAAAAGCCTTTACTACTCTAACAGTGACTTCATGGGGTTGCAATTCTTACCCTAAGTTCTGCTTTAAGGGGTTAATT
The DNA here is from genome assembly GCA_014706295.1 of Lycocorax pyrrhopterus obiensis. Lineage (NCBI taxonomy): Eukaryota > Metazoa > Chordata > Aves > Passeriformes > Paradisaeidae > Lycocorax > Lycocorax pyrrhopterus. The sequence goes on from JACSVZ010000007.1 coordinate 1,607,836, forward strand.
ACTGCAAACAGATAAAATTCCCATCTGATAGAAGACTTTTTTCCCCCAAGAGGCAACCCACAGAGCAAGGAAAGAACAATTATTCACATCCACACCCAGAGCTCTGGATGAGGCAGAGGACACAGGGAGTTCCAGACACCTTTGTTTCACTCAGGTCCATGAATAACCACATAAAAGGCACTCGACAGGACAAGTGCATTTCCACTGTGTTCCTACTAATGTGCAACACACACTACTCCAGCTGGCTTGAATCCCCAAAATATCCAAGTTCTTTATTCTTCCTTCACCACTTCAGTAGCATAAAGCTTTAAGCATAAACCCAGCTCCTTTGGGATGCCTGGAATCCTCACCTGCACTGAAATCTGTACAAACATTTTAAAAGACAATATGTAACTGGTTACAAATATGAACATGATGCTCAGAAACTTATAGGAAAGTTACTGTAAATAAAGCTGAATTGGTATTTTAAGTCAAAGAAACATCTGCTGAAATCAAAAGGTTATCTATAGTTTGTCATGGGAAATGTGCAAGAGTAGAAATTGTTCTCAGTATATTTTCCACTGCTTATTTATTACAGGCAAGACTATTCTATAATGCCAACATTTAAGGCCACCAGAAGCAGTTGCTAAAACCACAACTTGTTGACATTAAGACTATAAAAAAAATTAACAGCTTTGTGGCTGTTCAGTCTCTTTTGTGTAGGTAGACTTTCTAGTGTTCACATTAGAAGTAAAGAATATTAATTTATTTAATGGTAGGAGATATTCACTTTAGTTTCAGGATAATGTTACATGGGGCACACAAAGTAAGTTCCAGAGAGGAAAAAAAAAACCACACCATAGTTTAAAGAAGAATTCTCATACTAACTTTTGGACCTGAGTTTGTTTGATGCCTGTGTTTTCATATGGTTGGGAGCTGCACACAGTCCAAACCTTGACAGATAAGAACTTCTGAATCTGCATTTCATTACAGCACCAACCTGCCATGACAGAAGGAAGGGAAGCAAAGCCAGGAGAATTTTAGTCACTGCTGTGGTAAACAGCACACATCAAAGTACGCTCTTCCAGGCATTACTGATACTTTGCACCTTATACAACTCACTTTAAAATTCTAATAAGTCCTCCCTACTTTCTATCTTAAAGTCTCATGACTCCTTATGCAACACAGACTTTGGGTTGCCTCCCAATCTCCGAATTAACCTTGGCCTCTTTTCAAATACTGCTTTCCTACAGAAAAGCCAACATCCCTGCAAAAAGAATTACTCATGGATAAAAAAGGAGCTATTATGACACACGCTAGGATATGATGGAGTCACAAGTCATCAGGTAGTTTTCACACTGTACCTTTGAGAACATAGAAAAAAAGAAAATAAAATTAAGATGACTTAACAGCTACAAACGGGGGAACTGAGGCATCCACTTGCATCTTGTAAGATTGCCACTTAAAACCAGCAGAAAGTGTATTTAGTGGCAAATGCACATTTCTGTCAGAAACTACGTGTAGAAACTGTTGCAGTGATTTGATGAAGAAGAAGGGAAGTCGACTCCCGCAACATTTATATATTAACTCGAATATTTTGGGGTCTGTTCTATATCTTCAGGTGACTGAGTGCCATGCTGTTGACTACTTGCCCTTATGATTTCAGTCAACCACTTGTCCCAATCCACTTCATGGACTCATGGAATGGTTTGGGTTGGAAAGGACCTTTAAAGTCATTGAATTCCATCCCCCCTTGCAGGGCAGGGACACCTTCTATACTATTCCAGGTTGCTCCAAGCCCCATCCAGCCTGGCCTTGGACACTTCCAGGGATGGGGCAGCCACAGCTTCTCTGGGAAAACTCTGCCAGGGTCTCACCACTCTTACAGGGAAGAATTTCTTCCTAAAAATTCACTTCATCCTGGTCAGCAAGTCCATGCAGAATACGCTGAGTTGGAAGGGAGCCACAAGGGTCACCGAGTCCAACTCGTGGCCCTGCACACCCTGCTGAACGTGCTTTATCCTTTCTGTTACTCTCTCGTTAATTTTCACAGGGCTCTGCCGCCGCGGCAGCACACCGAACCGCACACTTGTGATTTAAGACGGAAACAGAGCACCACCGTCCATCCCTGCCCGCGGACCGCGGCTCGGGCGCAGCGCAGCCCCTCTGCTGCCCAGAAGGAGCAGCCGGGGCCAGGCAGCGCTGAGCGCCCTTGTCGCTCCGGGCCAGCTGGCAGCCTCCATCCCTCCGTGCCTCGGCGTTCCCGGGCACAGCTCCAAGCCGTGGGGGCGAGGCCGGGACGGGGCGAGGGCGCCTCGCCCTCCGCCGCTGATCTGGGGACGCCCGGGCGCTCGGAGCGCCCGCATCCCGCGGAACCCTGCGGGGCTCCGCGCCCTCCGGCGCCGAGGCTCCCCGCTCCCTTCGCGACGCGAGGCGCGGGGGTACCGGGCACGCCCGGCGGGTACCTGCGAGCCCCGCTGGCTCTTCCACTGCTTCAGCTGGTCCGCGGCGTCGTCCCGCCCGTCGGCCATTTTGCAGTCTCCGGCGACCCCCGAGGCAGGAAGCGCGGGGCGCAGGGAAGCGGCGTTCGCTCCCGGGGAGGAGGCAGCGGCGCGGAGGTCCGGCGGTGGCCCGGTCACGCCGTCACCCCGCGGGAGCCCTGCGCTGCCACCGCGTCCCGCCCGCAGCAGCCACGGGTAGCGGGAGGCACCGCCAGTACAGCCCCGGCTCCCGCCCGCGCCCGCCCCCGCTACCTCCTCGGCCAATAGGATCGCGGCCAGGGACCAGCGCGAGTTCCGATTGGTCTACAGCCACGTCAATCAGGCGCGGGGAGGCCCCGCCCACTTCCCCGCGCTGTGGGGACCGGGGCCAGCGGCGGTGTCGCGTTCCTTTGCAATTCCGAGGAAATTAACCCAAGGAAATTAATCCCCTGCGAAAGGGATTTTTTGGCTGTAATTCCATTGTTGAGATGCCGCAGCTTTCCAAAGCTGCTGATGGTGGAGGCGTTGTTCAGTGACAGACGAATTCACAGGCTCGGCACCGTGAAAACTGCACGTACTTACGGAGTTTATGAGGCAGGGTTTGTTTCAGCGGGGAAAAAATGATGTTTTTAAATTGCAAAATCAAAGTGACCAGTGTATAACTATATAAATTATATTAGTGTATAACTATATAAAAGCTCATTCTTGTATTGGTGCCTGAAATGGGGTACAGGTGATTCGTAAATTTGATCATAATTCATATGCGCTCAATAGTAACGAGCATTTCTTTGGAGACCGGAATTTTTAACCTTAAAAACCCATCCACTTCTGAATTATGTGGTTATACTTACAAATTATGAGTAAACATGACAGCTGTAGTTTTGATAATACTGCAGGAGGTCCCTGGCTTGGTGCCTAATGCATGTGCTGTGGATGATAAAAGTGGTAAAAAGCTGGTTATTTTTCTTATTTCTGAGGTAAAACCTTTGAACAACACGAATAATCCATCTTAAACTCCTCATCTGCAAGATTATATCTATATTGTCTCTCTGAATAGATACAAAGAATAGTCTTAACTCATTATTTCAATTAGAAAATTGCTTTATCTAGTATGTGTTATTATGAGTTAGAAGGTTAAAGCTCTCAAATTCAGGTCTGTACTGTACAGGGAATATCCCTAATTCTATTCCTTTTCTTCAGAATTAAGAACAGCAAACTCTTTTTCTGCTTCACCCTTTATTGGGACATTTCTTTCATGTCTTGAAGCCTCATAAATTTTTTCTTCTTCAACATGATAACCAACATCATGAAGAATAGCAAGGAAGATCACCTATGTTTCTCATATTTTTACACAAAATACATATCATCAGACTACACCTACCACGCCTAGATTTAATATTAGGATTGCCCACATACGGTTTTTTTAATCAGTAATTGCTGTTTCAGTTTGCTTAACCAGCAAATTGGGGAAAATGTGGACATTTTCATGAACAATTAATATTTGCTTTTCCTTTAAAGTTTAACACTTTAAATTTTAAGCAGGCCAACGTGTAGATAAACTCGCCGGTCACAAATTTGTTTCAAAGTAAGAGCAACTTGCAAAAACTTCTCTTTCCTTTCCTATCAACCCTTCTTATTATATGCTAGAGGATATATGTGCATATACCTACATGTATGCCTGCATAAAAAACAAACAAACAAACACACAAGAAGAGATTAAATATTGCCTAAGAAAATATGCAAAATCCAAACCAAAACCCAGGGGAGAGCAGGTGGCAACACTAGTGGCACATATTGCAAACAGTGTTTGCACTTTGGCTTAACTAAAACCAAGTGTCTGCATTTCGTAAGAAAGGTCACACACAAAGCTCAGTGTGACACCAACACTTTTGTCTCTCATCTTGCTCTAATTTTATGTCTTTTCAGGGAAAAAAAGCAGTGAATGCTGGTTTGAATTCCACAGGTATCTGGCTGTGGGTGTCTTCATTTATTTCCTTTTTCCCCCTCTCCTATCTTGATATTTGTTTCCTGCGGCACCGTATTTGCCTGTGTGAGCCTCCTGTTATGTATCTGCATTAAGTAAACAAACTTCAAACAATTCCAAATTAACCACCTTTACTTACCTGGGGAGACTGGTTCTCTGCTGCCACATGACTTTCTGAGGCATGATCCAAACCACACTTTGGCCTTAATTAAGATTTGGGGAGATTAAAAGACACAGTGCTTTGCTATTTGTGTTTTGTTGTATTTAAAGTGAGTTTAAACACAAACTACAAGGTCAGTGTCACACACACAATTGTGCTGTAAATAAAGTTTACACATAGCTCAGTGATCTACACCCAAGGGAAGATCTAGAATTAGTTGAGTGGCAGGTCAGCAGTGCCTGTTCCTTTGCTAATTAAGTTCCACGGGCACCCCAAGCTTTCATCCTGCATCTCTCAGCCATCTCTGGCTGCCTTGGTCCTTACTTCCTGCCTGTGATTAAATCAGAGTTACAACGTTCCCATGCTCCCTACAACATCTGTGCACTCTGAGTGCCTCTGCTACAGAGCCAGAGCATTTAACTCCAGCACAGAGCCTGGGCGACAAAGTGACCTTTAAAAATAAAAGATCAGAAAAGAGAAGCACAAGAGAGAGCGTGCTCACTTCTTAATTAAACTGATTATTGATGAGAACACTTACCACAGCACTGGGAGACTTATTGACCCTTCTACTAAAGATGTATCTTCCACAGCATCCAAATTATGTATCTAGAAATGAGGCTTGGATACATTTCCTACCCTGAGCCACGACGAATAAGGTCAGAAAAACATAAAACTCTGGTTTAGGCTCACATACTAAAAATATAATTGATATTACTGAGTATATTTTCAGTCACAAAGCAAATTCAGCTACTGCATGTGGACCAGTTATGAAGTAATATAATGAATCTATTCTCAAGACCTGAAATAGTAATTGGCCTTTATAAATATCCAATATTTGTATGTTTGCAGTAGCTCAGGAGCCTTTTCCACTCGTCCTTCTGCTGTCATGCCTGGTGTAAACATCAGGGCACGGAAAGAGCATGGAAAGAGCAACAAAGAATAGTAACATGCCAGAGGATTGAGGGGTAGCATGGCAACTACAGACAGAAGAACTAGGTTGCTATTATATTTTAGAAAAAAAGCAGAGATTTTTGAATAGAAACAACAGATAAATGTCCATTTTAATGCAATAAACAACATTCTGCCTGTGCTGATTCCCAACACACACCCAGGGCAATTTTATATCTCAAGCTGGCAATTACACAGACATGAAGTTCATGCTGTGAAAGGTCAGCCAGCCTCTGGGTGACATGTGCTGAGGTGTTGGACATGGTCTGTGGTAAGGAGAAGAGATGGAGTAAGAGGTAGGTAATGATAAAGTGGGGATCTCTGCGCCTGTGAGATAGGTCTGAACACATTTTGCAGCTTTGATTATAAGTTTATCACTCAGTAACTTGCACTGCATGTAGCCTTTTAAATGTTGTGTTTTCAGGCACCAGATCTAATGGAAAATGTGGAGAGCACTGAAATACAGCATCTTCAGAATAGGTGGGCTTAAAGGAATCATTGAGGGGACAAGAAGGTAAGCAGGCAGGAAGTAAAATCTGGCTTTTATGGGAAATAGCACATTGGACTGTCATTGGACAGAGTGAGATACTGAGATGCATAGAAAATTTGAAAAAATCATGTAGAAAAAAATCAAGAAAATGCAGAGGGGAAACCTTACCTTATATTTGTAATTTTCTACTATCTTCTGCTGTAGTTATTAAGGCGAGGTCTCAATTTAGACTACTAGAAAAAAAAGATTTTGAAAAGTGTGGAGAATATTGAAAAGTGTGTTATAATATTAATAATTTATATGTTTCAAACATGTTTTTCTTTGCTTCCCTCATTCTCCATAGGCAAGAATGACTTCAGTGATTTTGGAGCAGTTGTCTTCAACCTTTGTGGTTTGCATGGGGTTAGTAAATGCCAATGGTCCTAGACCTCATCTTTTTTTACCAAAACCAGAATTTAATTAATCTATATTAATTGTTTCTAATAATGCCTTGCTTTTCATAAACAGTACTCGTGATCATCATTATGAAGAAGTTGTGTTTCATATTTAGTGCTGGAAAAACAGCTGCAATCTGCTCCTTTAGATCAGTGAAGGAACAAAAATAGGGTAAGAACTGCAGCACTTTTCAGGTAGTGGGGTATTCAGACATCTTTAGCATCCTGGATACCTCGGTTCTGTGTTTTTACTCCTCAAAACAACATCATTAAAATGATTTCACATCATAGACACACAGTTTTCTTTTGTTAATGCAGATTTGGTTTCCTTTCAAGTTAGAGCACCCACGAGTGTTTTTCTCCATTTGTTCTCTGTGTTATTAGCAGCATTGTCTGAAGCATCTCCCCAGTGGCAGTTAATAAAACCTCAGTTTTGGAACCTGATTTTGCCCATTAAAGCTTCATTCTGCATAAGAAAAGATTTAAAGCTAAACACAGCCATATTTTATGCTGTTGTTACAATCAGAAGCTCTTAAGCTTTTAAATGGGTCAACCACCAGTATGACTTAGTCACATGTTCTTTAAATTAGTCAAATGCTTAATTAGCATGCTGGATGTTTGCATGTATAAATATAGATGTTTGATCCAAGAGATACCTTGATACAATAGGTGTCATTTCATGTGTTCCAATTCCACAGAAAGAAGGGAATCCTAAATGAACTGAGCTTGAATTTGCAGGAAATTAAAGGCAATTAAAAATGTTGTCTGCCCAGCAGGACTGGAAAATCAGGCTATTATTTTATTGCCAGGAAAAATCAGATATGTGCCTTTGAAAATTTTGGAGATACGTGTGTAGCTAAATGCATCAGTAGGGCTCTAGGCTGATACATGGAGATTGTTGATATAATTCATTAACACCAGTGATGATGGATTTCAGCACGGCTCATACCTCAAATTTCAGTTAGTTTTGGTACCAAAACAATGTTAAAATTTGCTCTTTACAGCGGTGATTTCTGAATGTCCTTATGAATATGGCACTGACTGGAAAATAAAACACCATCATAAGCAGCTTATGGGGAAAAAACAACAACAACAAACACAGCAGCCAGTGGAATGGCAACAAACCAGATGGATTTGTGGTAACCACAGCAAATATGGATGCTGGGAAACAAGGAAAGGCAAACGAACAGATTTGTGGAGGTAGAGAGGAGGCAGAAATTCTCCAGACTTGAACTACTCACCAAGGCACAACTGAGAGATTTGAGTCAGGCAGCCAATGGTGTTTGGGTGTCCTGAGAAAGGCTGCATGGATCCCTTTCTGTTTCAGTGAGTTGGGAAAGGTGGGAGGCCCTGCAAGCACGGGGACATCAAAGGCTGTCACCGTGCATGTGACAACGGTGGCAGGCACACGTGGCATTTGTGTGCCAGAGCATCAGCAAGCACTCCATGTGTGTAATAATCCACTCTGCTGACTGGATGGGTCAGGTTCCCATAGAATCACCTACAGGGAATTGCTGCAAATTCCCAGTGTAGAGACAGCCTGCAAGATCCCATTAAAATAGCATTTTCTAGGTGTTCATAATCCAAATGTGGTTTAACATGTTTTCTCTTTCACTTTTTTTTGGTCCTCAAAATACACACACACTTAAAATATTTAAATTGATTCCTTTTCAGTGTCTCTAGCTGATTAATAGATGCTAAACATAACTGATTTTTTAAAGATCATTTCAATGATTGTGAAATAAAGGCAGTTTTTAAAATCTGCTTTATTACAGAAGATGGATGTAGCTGTCTCGAGGAGCCCTGTTTAAGAGCAATAACAGCTATTGAGGTTTGTCCCTTGAGATGCTGGCAAATAGAACCCAGGGAATAATTAATCCTAGGGCACCAGCACACTAATTAGTATTGCTGGAATTGATAGGAGTTTCAGTACCTTTGAAAATCTGTTTGTATTTTGATGTGAATATTTTAGCCTTTTTTTTTCCCACTCGAAGTAGCTGCCATTCTCAGTCTATTTTCCATCATAATAGGAGACATCTAAGGATGGGAGAGTGGCAAAAAGTAAACCACCTGCTTAACCATCTTCATTCTGACAACATGAAAGACTACTAAAGACCCTGGGGTTAGTAGGATATTACATAAATATAAAATAACGCTTCCAGCCTGGACTAATTGATCCAGCCCAGTGCCTGCCATCTGGCCAGCAGTTTGCTGGTACCCTTTGCCCCAGCTGTCAGCTTTTGAGTTGTTGTTCCACTCATTGCCTAAAAAGCAATTTTTCACACTGCCTAGTTCTAGATCATTATGGGTGGCAAAGATGGCCATTGTTTTGTTTAACACTTACACAATTGCCAGGGACCTGCTTCTGAATTACAGTCCTGGACAAGCCCTTGGCTGTTGTGACCACAGGTAGGTGCATGGAAAACAAAACAGCAGATTTTTTTTCTGCTCTTTAAGCCAAAGTTCTCTTCTGTACATTCAACCTCATTTTTCTGTTCACAGAAAATTCATTGCCTCAAATAGGTAAGTTGGAATTATGGAAATACACTTTAAAAAAGGCAAAATAATTCCATAACTGCCAAGTCTTTATAGCATTTAGTTGGACACTGACTTCAATTTTAGGCATGCTAAAGACTGCCAGCTTTTTATGTGTTTAAGAGCTGTGTTTCTAAAATGTTCATCTTCTTTACAAAAGTTGCTAAAATAATTACTTTGACCTATCATTGAAACTGTAACAAATTACTAATGTGTTTTGAGGTTTTTTTCCCCTGGAGATTGATGCTTGATGCTACGCTACCAGGTTAATTGACATGTTTCTTTCCAGCTCCTAATTGCTGCCTGCACCCTGGCTGGACATTTACAAGATATTTACGAGAGGTTTACAAGCCCTTTGCACTGCCAAGAAACCTATGATGTAGGGATAAAAATGAAATACAGATCATAACTTCCAAACCACCAAACTTATAAACACACTAAACCCTCCTGCACAGATCTACAGGGATCTATCAGCATCCCTGCCCAGCTTTGGTTGTGTGCATTTCCTATTTTCCTTGCATTGAGGGCAGTGGTTGAACAGCACAATTGGATCTGGACATGTAGTGTGGACTTCCGAACAATTTGAAGAGGAATACACATTTTTTTCACTTTGTTTTTTAAATACTTCTGGTCTAAAAATGTTGGATAAATTTTTACAGCCACAGGAAAGAGTGCTACATCATATTAGGCATGGAAATCAAGCCTAGTTTTGACCACCAACTACTTTTGATTCCCCCAGAGTGAAAACAACTCTTTTTCAGTAGTCCTCTGGTTATCATATTATTTGAGAAAGTTCTTTTTTCTTTACCTTTTCTTTACCTTTACTTTTGCTGTTAGTATGGTAAGGAAATTCTCTACTTGTTTCCACAGTGTGCTAATCCCTCTTCCATTTGCTGTTTTTATCCATACACATTCCTGAAACTGAAAATAGTTCCCAAGATATGGAAGGCTGAGATATCTTGATTTTCTGCCCGCATGACAGGTTCCTGAGGCTTTTCACTGTCTTCTTCCAGAATGATGGTTTCCTCCTTTTCCTCCCCACCACTCCTAGGGTTTGCAACCAATATTTCCTATCCCATTGTACTTGAGAATTAACTTTAAGTATTCCCCTGTGGCCTGGAGGCAGAACTGGGTCTATCCCCCTCTATTTTGACACATTTGAACCAGGAGGTTTTGCTGTGATCCGTAATGACTTATCCTACAATATCCGCCCTCCATTCTTCATTTAATTTAATCCTTTTGCCAACTTCTGATACATTTCTGACTCACCATTTTATTGAGTGCTGATGGCTCCTGGCACCAGCCCCACTTTTACTGAATCATCCAGACTGCTTCTATATTTTTGGGGGATTGGTTACTGGCTGTGCAATGCACAGAACACTACAGAGCACTGGGACACTTCCATCGCAGGTGATGTGTCCCGGGAATGCCTTCCCAATGACACAGGTGGAGGCGGGGGGAAAGGGAGTGGGTCATTATCTCCCCTTTGCTTCCAGCATGTGTTTCATCCTGAGTGGCAATAACAAACTGGCCTGTGTCAGCCGTCTCCGTGTTGGAAAAATATTCCTGGGTTATGTGATAACAAGCAGCCCCTGTGTCATAACTGGAATTAGGGATCCAAGGAGGTGGATGGTGTTATGTTTATCCAGGCTGCACGTTGACGAGGCGGTTCCTGAGCCAACAGTGCTAATTAACAACGTGTGCCTGTACTGGGCTGACAACTGGATTTGAAACCTTAGTATGGGATAGTTTCCCTCATGGTTTTTTCCCCAGGATTTTACTTTTGAGGTTGGAAGTCTGCCTGCTCTTCTGCTGCAGGAAAACCATGGCGGGATACACATTCTGCATCTTCACAAGATGGGTGAGATGGCAAAAGATTGTTCACTCACATAAAAACTGGGAAGGAGCATGCTGGAAAAGTGTGACCAGTGCATTACAGAAGGTACTTTCTGACCAACATATTCACTCAGGAAGTCTCCCTTAATTACTACACTCACTTGGCAATAAATGTCCAGCTACAAATTCCTGCTCCCAACATACGGAGATTAAATCTTCTCACTGAAAAAGGTTTCTAAAATTTTTAGTAAGGGTAATATAATTTAGTTGTGAATACTAGAATACTGTTACAATATTATATAGAATAAAAAGATTCCTTTGAAACTTTTTTACAGATTCTTTGAGAGAAAACCAAAGATTTTTCCTCTTTCTCAAACTTTCATGTTTTAGTGGCCAACTAGTGGTACAAAGCTTGGGTTTCTGGCTTGTTTTTCTTTCTAAAAAAAGCAAATATTAATGATCATGCTTGGTGAGTTATATTTTTCACATAGGACTTACACATTTTAGATACAACTCTATAAAGATTTCAGCCTAATTTTAGGCAACTAAATTAGAATTATATGCTCTTGGTTCTGAGCTATTTAAACAATATGAAATATACCTCAAACTGAAAAAATTATAGCATTCTCTTGCAGGTTTACGTGCAGGTAAGCAAAGTTTTCTGGTGTATAGTGGAAAGGGTGAAGAAACTCGAGTTTACCAGAGAAATCGGAGAAAAGAAGATCAGGGGTCATGAAGTAAAAAGGTAAGAAGTTCTTAGTGAAAAGAGAATTCTGCAATTAAAGATGTTTTGTTGTGTGTTTCCCCCTTATTCTCACACGTTTGGCTTTTTTTAGTAATTATTTTGTTGCTGGAAATACTGATTCATTGTCGTTTTTTTCCCACAAACATATTTGAACTTTACAGAATATATTCCAATTCAAGGTGAAGCACCTGAAGCCTCAAAGTTCTTTATTCGCTCCTCACTTGGGGCAGGGTAGAAAGTGGCAAAGTTTCACTACCACACTGCACTTCCCATTGTAGAAAAATCTCTGCAGCGGTGCTGAGTCTCTCTTGCCAGTGAAGAGAAAGGCGTGCTCCCCCTTCCAGAGGCTTTAGGCTGAGCCTGAGGAAAGAAAGCAGATTGCTATTTTGAGTTTTATAAATAGAAGGGTGGCAGCTTTGCTACTACGCGGTCGGGATGTTGCTGTGGGCATCCTGCAGCTCTTCCAAGCGGTTCCGTGTGCGAGGTGCTGCACATGCCGGTCCCTCGGTGAGGCAGGACCCTGTGACAGTGTCACACCACGGGGACATCATCACCTGGGCCACGCAGGCAGAGCCTCGTCAGAGCTCACACACATCCCCATCCCACGAGGAGCGCCGGACAGCCCTCGTTCACACGGCTCTTCCCTCATCTTCCTCCCGAGCATCCCTCATTTTGTTAATTTTGGAGCTCCCACGCGTTTGACGGACGGACAACCTGGAGCAGTTCGAATGCGGCGCTGTTGCGGCATTGCGGCCTCAAGAGGGAGGCAGCGGGCTGCGTGACACGGCAAAGCTGCTAATCCCATCAAGTTCGGGATTCCTTGGGAAAATAAAGGTTTAAGCACGACCGGAGGGAAGCAGAATTTAGGCACAGCCGGTGTAGATTATGGTGGAGTCGTAGCTAGGAAGCTGTGGCTGCACTGGTGTATTTCAGCACACAACAAACACTGCAGCTGTTGTCCTAGAATCCCAAGTTACTTTCATACAATCCTTTCCTTGGGATCGGAATGATCCCAGGCAAAGCAGACGTGGGTTTTGACCTTGAATGTCCTCTATAATTCGTCTTCAATTCTTTGCAGCACTGTTTGCCATTGTAAATAACCACTGATCTCAGCATGGCCTGATAAGCTTTGGGGCATCCACTTTACAGCACTCTTAGAGGGCAATACTTCATTTGATTTCTTGGCAACTTCCTGACTGTTCAGGGCTGTGAAAAATACAATATTTAGCTGTAATTCTTTCTCTATGGCTATTCTTCCCGTTGGCTTTGTAATCACACTGATTGACTCTTGATAATGTTCTTGTCAATACTGTGTCCCTGGCTGATAGGGGAGAGCTGAGGATATGAACATTACTTCAGGAAACATGACACACATCCGTTGCAATCGATACAGGTAATTTGCTCTATCAAGTGCCTCATTGATATTACAGCCAGTGAATGTAATAAGCAGTAATAAGTGCCATTTTGACATGAACTTCTTCCAAACATGTGAGTATTTTGGCACACAGGACTGCAGCAGGTTTCCACACAGACATGATACAGCAGAGGATCCCGTGACCAGATAGCTGAGATTTCAAGGGCCTCCAAAGAGTTGTTTTACACTGGTAGCTAATCATACAGAGACTTGGCAGGCCTGGTGTTAGATCAGAGCTGAGGATCTGGGTGACTGGGGAAGTTTATCCTGCCGTAACTTTATAGCTGGATGTTATAAATTAGAAGCTGTTAAATGCTGAAGAACAACATCGTTATCTGCAGTTATTTGGTAACGCCTGATGGCTCTCGGAATGTTCTGGTTGTTTGATTCCTGCATAAGGAAGTAAATGCAGGCACTGTAAAATTGTAATTAATAGCAAGAGTGAAATGAGAGGAGAAAGAGTGGGAGAAGAGGCCTCAGTAAGTTTCTGTAAACCTTTTGTCTTGAATACTGTCATGTGATAAATACTCTTTTATTCCCTTCATTTGATCTGATTCCAGGTAAAATATGATTCCCCTCACTGATAAGATTTCCGATAGTGATTGAAACGGTCTGATACTGTACCAAGTTTTTATCCAGGAATTTAAGGCATTCTAGTCTAATCTTTCTTATTCTGACAGTTTTCTCCACCCTTTGTCATCGCAATCATTTTATTGGGCAAATAATCCAACCTAGATCCATAATCTTTGTAGTTCCATAACCTTTCCAAATAAGGCCTACTAAAACACTTGCTCAGTTGTCTGGTGCACTTAAAAATAAAAAAGCATTTTTATATCACCTCTCGTCTTCATACACTCTGAATTTCAGGACATAGATGTTCAATGCTTGTTGAACATTACATTTTAAATTGGATAAAATATCATTGGTTATTTCCAAGATTAGTTTAGCTTTTCTACTTCAAAATATTTTCAAAACAAACATGAAATAAATGCATTATAGCTGCTGGGGAGGGAGCCTATTTGCTGCCTCTAAAAAGTGTAGGAAGCATCTTCAGTACTACTTTCATTCTTAGAAAGTGTTTGATTTAAAGATGCCTTAACCTATACAATGCGTGCTGAATTGAGAGAGATTGAAAACTTAATTAAAGATCAGAGGATTCAGCAGCCATGCTGGAAGTTAGTGAGGAGAGGAATTCCAAATGTAGGCAGACTTTGGAAAGGGGGAGTTGTGCTGGAAATGGTTCCTCTGTGTATCCTTTGCAGTGGAAGGAGCAAGATTCATGGAATCCTTGTGGTGGCTGGAAAGCACCTCTGGAGATCATCTAATCCAACCCCAAAGCAGGGTCAGCTAAAGCAGCTTGTCCAGGATTGTGTCCAGCTGGGTTTTGAGTATCTCTGAGTATGGCGATTCCACAACCTCCCTGGGAAACCCGTTCCAGGTTTTCACCTGTTTCACCTGTTCCAGTGTTTTACCACCCTCACAGTAAAAGGTGGGGGGTTAAAGTTTAAGTGGAATATTTTGTATTTCAGTTTGGGCCTACTGCTTCCTGTTCTTTCCCTGGACACCACTGAGAAGAGCCCACCTGTCTTTTTCCTTTTTTTATTCAGCAGGTATTTATACACAAACATATTGTCCCACCTTCTCCAGAATGAACAGTCCCGGCCTCTCAGCCTCTGAAATGACAGAAACTCCAGTCCCTTGATCATCTTTGTGTCCCTTTGATGGACTAACTCCAGTTTGTCTGCACCTCTCTTGTACTGGAAAACCCAGAGCTGGACTCCGACTCCATCTGAGTCTCATCAGCCTGAGCAGAGGGAAGGATCACCTCCTCCACCTGCTGGCAGTGCTTTTCCTGGGATGCTGCTGGATTTCATTGCCACAAGGATGTATTCCCAGCTCATGTCCAACTTGTTTTCCAACAGGGCTTTTTATCCAAAGTTGTTTTGCACTTAGATTGAAAGGAGCCACTTATCCAGGCAAAAATTCATCAGTTTGTCAGTGAGGATGTTGCAGGAGCGAGTGTCAAAAGCCTTGCTGCAGTGAGGATAATATCAACTGCTCTTCCCTCACACCACTGATATCATCATGGAAGGCTGACAGATTAATCAGGCATCGCTTCCCTTCCATAAATCAATGGAGAATGGATTGAGAGCAGCCTGGAAAAGACTTGGGGGTGTTAGTTGATGAGAAGCTCAACAAGACCTGGCTTACAATCACACACAATCCAGAAAGACAACTGTATCCTGCATCAAGTACTGGGAATTAATTCTTCCCTGTGAGGGTGCTGACACACAGGCACAGGTTGCCCAGAGATGAGGTGGAATCCCCATCCCTGGAAAAGTTCAAGGCCAGGTTGGATGTAGCTTGGAGCAACCTGGTCTAGTGGGAGGTGTCCCTGGCTGTGGCAGGGGGTGGAAGTAAGTGGAAGGTCCTTTCCAATCCAAACTCTGTGATTCTAAATCACCTTTTTGTCCTTAATGCTTTCCAGGGTTATTTGTTCCACCTCTTTCCCAAGGATAAAGGTGATGCTGACCAGTTTGGTGGTACCTGACTGGTACCTGACCAGTTTGCTCTGAAGGATCTCTGAGGAAGTTGTCTGTACAGCAGCAGCAGAACACCACTCATTTGTTCATCTTGGGCAACTGATGTACACCTGCAGAGATTTCACTCCAAGTTCCTTATCACTCCAATTATATCTACTACAAAAGGCAGCTCTTGAAAGTAGAAAAGATATTGTTAATAGATTCTCAGTGGTTCTTATGCTTTTCATACCTGAAAATGTGTGTCAGAAGCAGGCTGTAATATAAAATCTTCAGCAATTAAAGTTTTTTAAATGGTCTTGCTTAACAGTGACTATTAGTCATGATAGACATGACCCCTTCTTTCTTGACAGTGTTAATTTTGAGGAGCTCTGCCTCATCTGTCATTATAAATAACAGTAAAGCTGATCTGGGCTGATTTCTTATGCTAAGCAAATTTAAGTTCCTGATCTTATTTAAATAGAAATTATGTTTTAATTGACAGCCTAAGGATACGAGCGAGGCAAGTTGTGTAAGGACAAGAAATGTCTTTTATTAGACTAAATAGTAGAGTAGAAAAAAATGAGGCAAGATTTGTTAAGCAGGAGTGTTTCTCTTGATAGGAATTGTTAATAGCAAAATGTAGTTTTAGGCTATGCTAAATCACAGATAAAATCAAGACGGGGAGAAGGTGAGATGTCCATTTATTATTAACAGCCTGAAGAGTTGTTCAGCACGGCTCTCTGATTTCAGTGACTTCTAACCATCTGAAAAGTTTACACAAGGGACAGCATTATTCCTGCAATTCTACATTCATGAGATTCTGTGTTCTCCTTTTAAATTTTAATTAGTGCCATCAAGAAAATTTACCTAAATTACCAATCAAGACAGTCTGAAAGGTAAGTATTGTAACCTTGGCAAAGGCCATTTTGCACAAAATGAATGGGGGAAGAATTTGAGTTATTGCACGTTGAATAAAGTTTCTCTCAGCCGGGAAGATACAGGAACCTGGCAGTGGCGAGGTCAGCAGGGAGTATTTGGTCACTCCAAATACTGGACCAGCAACTCCAGTAAGACAATAAAATGAGGGCTGGATGGGGATTTTGCTGGATGGTAGAAAACACACCAGATGAACATTATCTCTCCATCAGTGGTGCTTTGAAAATATGCAAAATGAGTTCTCTTAACACTTTTTTTTCCCCCCATTTAATTTAGACTTGATATGTGATTCACCTGCTCTAGTCACACTTCATCTCTGCTCCCCCCCATCACCTGCTGTCTGGGCTCACACTGATTTTCAGGTGTCAGGCAGCAGCATTCTTTGTTTATTAAAGAAAATAGTTCTGAATCTTGCAGATAAAATGCACTTTAATGAAACATAAGGAAAATGCCATTAGCACTTGTTCAAAACAGAGGCAGCAGCTTGAGAGGGAAATTTCCAGCAACATCCATGGTGGGCCAGCCAGCTGCTGAGCCTTTGGGCTCATTAACACCCCATCCCACAGCTGCTTTAAATAAGGTTTGGAAAGGGTTCCTCTCTTTTTGGTGCTGCTCTGAGGGTTTGCTTGCACCAACCAAGCAGCTTCTTTGAGGGTTCTGCTAAGGCCAGTTATGTTATTAATTTTTTTTGTTTGTTTTCCTGGTGGAAATTTTTGAGTCTTCTTTCCTTCAAGGGAGTCGAAAAAGCTTACGTGGGACCTAGAGGTAAGGGATGTTTATGCTGCTCAATAGCATATATGTGAATAGTATTTTCTAGAAATTCACTGGACTGTGTGGCTTGAACAGTAACAGATCAATTTTTCAAAGTATTCGCTTGGAGTCTTTGGTACAGAGGAAGTTTATGGGGATTTTAAATCTGATTTGCCTGCTGTAGTTCCTTAAGACAAGTGATTATATTTTAAATTGGTTTGCTATTTTTCCAGTTGCTATATGTGTGTCAGAGAATGCTAAGGCTTTTTATTTCTAATTCTTTCTGGTGTACTTTAAATTCAAATTTTAAAACTCTGCAGTTTATCAGAGCTAGAAAAACTCATATCTGAACCCTTTGCATGAAAGAAAATGGAGCTCCTAGAGTGCCATGTTTTTGTTTATTCTGGAACTTCCACTGTTACATGTTTTATCTGTTTTGTTTATGTTCCTGAAAGTCTTCTGATGCTTTCCACTTTCTTAACACTAATTTTAGGGAGAAACGATTATGAGAAAAATCTGTCTGTGGAAAGTTGACTTTTATTTTGTGACAATAACTTGGGATTCCTGATGGCTCAAGTTGAAACATAGGCAAACAAAAAAGGCTAAATACTTATTGTGCCTTATAAATCAAGGAAAGTTAAGTTATTGGTTTTTTTTTTTTTTTGGTGTATGACTTGTAGTCTTTACTCTGTTCAATGTCTTGGAGTTTGAGGTTTAAATCTTGAGTAAGGAAAATCCTTTCCATGCTTGAGAGGGGGCTTTTGTTCTAAGGTGTTTTTTCCCTGTGGAAAAGGCTGGTGATACCTTTGCAGCAGAGGGAGAGAAGGATTTATCTGGTGAAGGGGTTTTTTTTGTACAAGGAAATGCTACAAGTGAAAGTGTAACCCCTAACAATGGGAAAATGCTGTCTGAGGGAAGTGGGAAAGCAGAGGCTGCTTGTTAAACCAGATAATTGTTGGTGTTGTTAAATCACATGGAATGGCAGGAATAACAAACTGTGTGGGAGTATGGGAGAAGTGTGATAAAGGGAAGGAACAGAAACGGTTTGTAGGAGTTTTGAGTGCTTGCACAGCTGCATTTTTCCTAACTAATGTCAAGTTCCTATTTGCCAACTATGTAGCAATTCTCAGTGTCAGCTGAGCCTTGCTTTTGTGATTGAAATGAACCCTAGGAGATGAGCAGGATGAGTTTTAGAGAAAGCTTTTGCAAAGAGGCATCACAAAACAAAGCACGAAGGCTTTTTGGTGAGAGAGGCCAAACCTTGTTGCCTTTTTCTGCCCCATTCCCATTCTTACAGTGATCCTTGTGAAGACACAAGAGTTCTGTGCATGATCTTAGAGGAACTAACAGGAATATCCTGGTTTCGAGGATTTGGGGACTGAAGGAGGGGCACCACATGGGCACCCACCAGAAGTCTTGTTTAAGAGGCCTGCAGTAGTCTGTGGCACCCTAAGATTTGGGATTAAATACAGATGTAAGAAAGAAGATGATTATTTTTTTCAAGGAAGTGTATTGATCGAATACATGAGACTTAAAACTGGGTGCTTTGAAGCAGTCATGCCTTGCCTCACATTTAGGGACCTATTTACCATGTTTGCTGTCAGTCTTGTATTGTCAGCTCTTAAAAATATAGCCTAAAAACCACACCAAAAATAGCAGAGTTAGCTTTGATCTGTAAAATAACACCTGAGTGAGGCATCAGTTGTGTAGTAAAAATACCAGTTTCTGGGCTGAGAGTGGAGCACAAATGAGGTGCTGAGGTGTTAAGATTTCCAGATAAATTGGGATTACTTTGAGAGAATTAGGTCTGGTTTTATTAGACAACTTTTGCTTTGTGTTCATGGTTTCATGGGGAGAAGCCATGAAAAAGCTGAGAGCTGCATTATAGTTGGGCTTCAATATAAGAAAGATAAAAGATTATCTTATGTTTAAAAAAAAATCAGTTTTGGGGTTCAGCTAGTCGAAGTTAGGACACCCTGTTAAGTATTTTGTGGTTTTGTACAAACAGAAGCTGCTTGATCATGTGAGCAGAAGTGCATAAGTAAAATAGATGACTTTTCAAGTATTTCATTCATACCTAATAGTTATAACACATTTTTATTGACATTAAATAATGTATACGTTGCAGTACAAAACGACAAAAGGATGTCCTGTAAGGCATGGTGGTTTTGAAGCAGGAAATCTTTCCTTTATCATCTAAATCGTCCCTCTGTCAATTTATAACCATCACCCTTTATCCTGTGACAACAGGCCCTGCTGAAAAGTTCGTCCCCGTGGTGCAAAGACAATTTGTCTTTTTGAACTTAGCTCTGGAAATCCAGGTATTGAAGCTGATAACAGTTGGAAGCTGTATCTTGTAAGGAACATTACTGTGGAAAAGATGTATATTGGTTTTTTAGCCTGTAGTTGGGGACTGTGTAAGATCTGTCTTGACAGTACCTTTTGATGTGAAAATATCCTTTGAGAAGTCTGGAATTTACTCTCTTTAGGCTTCTATTCGTACCCTTTCACATACATCCTACAAGCAGCGAGAATATGGCAGGAATAGAGAGCAAAATTCAGAATCCGTGTGAACTAACGGATAAAAATGTGATCCTTTGAGCAGGAGCGTTTTTACGCACTTTGTCGCAGTGGCAGCGTTACAAAGGACACGCATTCTCTCTTGCTTTACGGTGTGTGCCTGGGTCGGGTGGCCGTAAATAGCAGCCGGTTTGGGATCTTTGCGAGGGCTGCGTCTTGCAGGAAGACGTGCAGAGCGCGTTTTAGGTTAAATTATAAGGATTTGAGGACCCGAGCCCGACACGCAGCGACGCTCCCGGCTCGGCGCCGCCGCTCCCCGCCGCGGCCGCGCGGGGGCGCCCTCGGCCCGCGCACCCCGGCGGGACGCGCCGGGCTCCCCCGCTCCGCGCGCGGCTCCCGGCCCGGGCCCGGGGGCGACCCGCCGTGCCACGGAGGCTCCCGTCGGGGGCTCCGGGCCCCGGGGCCGCCCGCACCATCCCCGGTCCAAGCGCCGACCCCCGCCCGCCGCCCCGCACGGGCTCCGCACCCCGAGCCGCGCTCGGCCCGCTCCCCGCGCCCTCCCCCGTCCCGCCTCCCGCCCCGCCCCTCTCGCGCGTGATTGGCTGGGCCGTCACCCCCGCCGCCGCCGATTGGTGCTGGCCGCGCGCCTCATTTGCATGCGGCGGTGCGGAGCGCGCGGCGGAGCCGCGGCGGGGAAGTTGCGCCGGAGCCGCCGCCGAGCGCCCGTCCCGCCCCGCCGGAGCCTCCGCGCCCGCCGCCGCCGCCCGGCCCGAGCGGGACATGGCTGAGCGCAGCCCCCCGCCGCGATGGAGGTAGCCGGGCCCTCGGGGAGGGCTCCTGCCCGCTGCGCTGCCAACCCTCCCGCGCCACTCGGGGCTCGCTAGGGATCTGCCCCAGCCTCACCTTTCGCGCTTGTCCTGCCGCTTGGCTTAACCCGTCTTTCCTATGGCTGGGATATACAGCTCGACTCTGAAGACCCTGGAGGATTTAACTTTGGACTCTGGTTATGGGGCAGGGGATTCCTGCAGGTCCCTTAGTCTCTCTTCTTCCAAGTCCAACTCGCAAGCCTTCACCTCTTCTCAGCACAGAGGCAACTGGTGGTACTACTCGGGCTCCATGAACAGTAGGAATAACAGCTGGGACACCGTGAACACCGTGCTGCCGGAAGACCCCGAGGTCGCAGATATCTTCTCCAAGTGCCCTAAGCTGCCGGATCTGGAGGAATACCCTTGGACTGATGAAGACATCGGCAGAATCCTGCGCAGAGGGAAGGCGGACGGCCACGGCAGGAGCTTCTCGCAGGAAGCTGTCAGGCGGCTCTCGCAGCTGCTGCGGCGCGCCCTGATCAGGGTGTCCCGGGAGGCTCAGCGCCTCAGCGTGATGCACTCCAAGTGCACCCGCTTCGAGGTGCAGAGCGCCATCAAACTCATCCAGAGCTGGGCCCTGGCCGAGAGCTGCGTCCTGGCCACCGTCAAGGCGCTCTCCCTGTACAGCATGAGCGCCGGCGATGGGCTGAGGAAAGGCAAATCGGCCCGCTGCGGCCTCACCTTCTCGGTGGGGAGGTTTTTCAGGTGGATGGTGGACACGAGGATCTCGGTGAGGATCCACGAGTACGCGGCCATCTCCTTGACGGCGTGCATGGAGAACCTGGTGGAAGAGATTAAGGCTAGGGTTTTGGCGAGTCAGAGCCCCGATGGTGGCGGGGAGATCTCGGCTGAAATCCTGGAGATGGTTATCAACAACGATGCGGAACTTTGGGGAGTGTTGCAACCTTACGAGCACCTCATCTGTGGGAAAAACGCTAATGGTAAGAATCCACCTTTTACAGTCTGTTCCCTTCATACCAGCAAGCTTTACGGTAAAATCCTCGCTCTCTGTGGACTTGGGGTTTTGCTGGGTTCTCTTTGCGTCTGGATTGCATCTTGGTCGTGGTTTGTGTGCGCGTAAAGCGGGCATGACGCTCTTGCCAGGCAAGAATGATCCTGCTCCGTTCCTAAGATGTACCAGGTTATAAAAGGCTGTGGGAAACCGAGCCCTGTTGTCCTAACAAACATCTGACTTTCCACCAGCTGCTGTTTTGAGCATTTTCCCTCTAACCGGCGTGCAGATATGTTCTCTGTAACCCTAAGATGAAATATGCTTTGCAAGCCCCTGTCCAGAAAGTACCACTATATCTCTTTTAATCAAAATTTATCTTACAGCGAGTATCTCGCAGTTTCATCTTAAAGATGCTATTACCGCATACAGCCTGGAGAGGGAAAACAACATTAATTCTTTTTCCCCCTTTGCAGCAGTAAAAGTCACTTTACGAGCAAAAACTTTAAACTTCATGTTGCTTGGACTTCCTTGTAGTTCAGCAGAAACCTGTGGTGTCCTTTCCTGCCATAAACAAGAGCAGCTTGTGTGTGAGTGTAGGACGGTGCCTCGGCGATGAGAATAACGCGGTGCTAAGGTACTTACCGCTGTCATTTGTTTGGAAAGCAAAGTTTCCGAACACTTGAGCAGATAGAGGAATGTTGGCATCTTCCTGCTAGAACGTGGAGCAGTTTGGAAGGCTTAAGCCGTGACAGTTGTGTTAAGGAGCTGCTGCGCTGTTTATTTTGCATTGACACACTGAGGAATACCATATTTTTCCATGGAAAATTCAGAGGAACGTCCAGTTTAGAAAAGTATGTTGTGTGCCACCCACGGTTTCATGGCTTTTGCTGGCCCCTGTTACGGTTGACTATTCCATGCTTAACACGTTTGTGATTTAACTCTGTAAAACCAAGGGGCT
The DNA here is from genome assembly GCA_014706295.1 of Lycocorax pyrrhopterus obiensis. NCBI lineage: Eukaryota > Metazoa > Chordata > Aves > Passeriformes > Paradisaeidae > Lycocorax > Lycocorax pyrrhopterus. Next base: position 1,630,345 of record JACSVZ010000007.1, read on the forward strand.
TGGTCTTTTCAGGAGGGACTCTCATGGCGAGAGAAGTAAAGGAGCTGTCTTCATTCGAGGGAAAACCCCTTTGAAACACTGTGTCGGGGATGGGCTGACTCACCTCCTCCTCCCTGGGCGCATTGATTTCCTGCGCTTTTCCTGTACCCGAGCAATTCTGTGATTCAGATCACGAGTAGGTGACTGCAGCGAGTGTCCCCTTTGGGTCAGCATTACTAAACATTCGTGAGATAAATGCGAGGAGCCCTGTGGGTGTTCTCTTGGCGCTGGTCCAAGGCATAACTGTAACTTTAAAAGTCAAACACAGACATCTCCACTTCTAACTAGAAGCTCTTGGATGATTAGGGAGGTATGAGGATGCCGTGTCTGCCAAAAACACTTGCCATTCTTTGTTTATCCTGGGAGCGTTTGTCCCCAGCTCCTAGAAGAGGACTTGTTTCCCCTCTCTTGTTCCTTATTTAGGACACCTGGGGTGAAATACTTTGGTTCTGTGAACCGAAATGTGCATATCAGCTCTTCTCTGCTCAGTGCTTCTGCCACACAGGTTCTGTGTGTAAAGTGAAGAGTTGGACCCTCACTGAGCTTTTTTTTTTTTTTTTTTAATCTATTTCTTAAGAGAAATCTCCTTGGAAAAACTGCGGTGAATGAATGGGTGCTGGTGTTGAATGGGAAGAAGGGCGAGTGTGCAGGGAAATGCTTATAAATATTCAGAGCACCAAATGGTCAGTTCTGATAACGCTCCTGCACAGTGGAAGGCCGAGCAGTCAGTGGCCACAGAAGGATTGGCTTCTGTTGCCTCTTTTGTTGTTCCTGCCTTTCAGATCAATTCTGTCAATAATTGAATGCATTTTTTAAGTCTGGAAATTGAATAAAACCGCACACGAAGGCATCCCGTGATTTTCTGTGACAGTCTGTCACTGGTGTTTTACCTGACACAAGTCAGTGAATCCTTTAAATGGCTTTTCTTGCAGTTGTAAGGCCACAAATGGTTTTTATATGGATGCAAAAAAGCTTGAAATAACTTCTCTGTTCTTCTCCCTGTAGGAATTGTAAATGAGTAGTATTCGCATCATTCCGCACAGTGCTTTCAAATGATCTTGTCTTTTACATTAATTTAAATCTGAAGTAGATCTGGCAGTGAAATAACTGGATTTATTCCTGTTTAAGGAGCAGGGAAAGTTGCTTTGCTGTCACTTTTGTTTCTTTTCTAGTAAGAGCGTTTAGTGGAGCACTCGTAAATTGCAAACTTGGGCGGGGTGTGTGTGTGTGTTGGGTTTTGTTTTATAGCCCTCAGTTTGATGTCAGAGATAAAAAGCACTTAGAGGTTCAGTCCTAACTCCAGTCAAGCATTGTAATCCCTGGATGAAATCCACGGCGCTGTCCTGTGCGGAAGATTGCCCGGGATTATCATAATGGACATTTCTGGCATTATGATCTATGGAATACCATTTTCATTATTAGATCAGGACAGCCTGCTGCTTTGGAGTCAAAGAAACAGTAAGTAAATACATAAATCTTCCTAAATTCTCATGAGATGGAGGTTTAGACCTGTATTTTGTCAGTGAGTAATCTCCCATCAAAGAGCATGGTCCAGTCGCTGGGCTTGAAGCTTTGGAGGCTGAAAGAGCAATATTGTGTATAACAACAAACGTGTTTTAATCAGCACCTGCTGTGTGAAGGGTGAAGTTTGAAACTCTGTAGATGCTTTAGGGGGAATTCTAATATTATTTTGAAATAAACAACAATCTGTGGCTTGCTTGTTTATTTGCCCTTTGTGTGAAGCTGTTCTTTAATCAAGTTTTTTGCTGCTTCTGTGAGCCATTCTCTGCTCACTGTGCGTGTGAGTTCTGACTTTGTGCTTGGGACTTGGTGGCTCTGCCCTGGAAGGAGGAGGAATGACCGGAGCCTGTGGCCCTGAGGAGTCCTGCCAGGCTCTGGGTGTGTCAATGCCTCCAAGGGTAAGGTCTTTCTAGGCAGAATCTAAGAGAGGACGTTGCAAAAATAAAGGAATGCTGGGCAGAAGATGAAGCACAAGCAGCAAAAATGATGAGCAGCTATTGAGCAACGTAGCTAGTGAAAGGTAAAACAAGTGGAAACTAGAATACATGTTTTATTTTCTATTTTTAATTACATGGAGATGTATGATATCCAGTGGTAGAGAGTGCACCCAGTGGTTTCACAGGGATCTTGAGACATGCTAATTTGGAATATTAGAGTCTATGAACTTAAAATGTTTGTTGAGAGACGAGTTGGAAATCCGAACTTACCTTGGGAGTGTGATTCTTTTACTTGATCTGCATGTGTTTGGTGCGTGGTTCCTGAGACTCCGAGCTGTGAGCACTGCAAATACATTTTGGTATTATTGCCCTGTTAATTACAGCACTTGGGTTGTGCTGAACTCTCTGGTTATGGTCAGGCACTCCTGTGTCTGCCAGTCCACCTGCTGTGCTGTTTAATGCATCAGCACATCCTGGTGCTCTGGAGATACAAGTGTTGACAGATGTTTTGCCAAAGGAAAAAAAAAAAAAAGAGGAGAGGGGGAAGGGTTGGAATTTAACTTGATAATGCTGTTTCTTCATGTACCTCTGAGCCCAAACACTTGAAGTTCTCCCTGGATGAACTAATCCACAAATGAGTCTTGTGGCTTGCTGAGCTGAGGAGGAGGAGAAATAGGATCTGAAATAATTCTACTTGTGTTTTGAGGCATTTTTCTTAGAAGAGGGTTGAGGGGGGAGATGTATAAGCTTTCCTCACAGTGTGAGGGAGTGGTTTGGACCCTATAAAATTAAACAAGGCATGAATTTTCTTCTCTCTGGTACTAAACACTGACAAACCTTATCAAACATCAAACATGGGCTTAGCATTTACTGTCACCAACCCTGTGTTCTTCTATATTTCACACTGCACTAACACAGGTTAAAAATTACAGCCAGTTTTAACATAGAGGGTTTTTTAGAGCTATGCCACGATGAAAATTCCCTTTTATACCTGTCACATGGTCTGAGATAACTTTTTTATTTCCACATAGTCACGGTGCTGTATTGAAATGCAGCATGGGGGGAAGAAAATACTGACATTTCAATAAGCAGAATGTCCTTTTGTTATCTGAGCTGAACAAATGGGTGTGCTCATCAAGAGTCTCATCAATTTTAATAAGCTATCAGCTCCACAAGTCTTCAGGAAAGCGCTGCATGGTGGAAGGGAGGCTTTTTTTGGGGGGGGAAAGAGCTGCAAAGGCAATCAATAAATGAAACTGAGGGGAAATAGAAGACTCATGCGGTGGTACAGCAGGTGGCCTGCAAATTGTTTCAGAAAAAAAGAATCAAATAACTCTGTCTTCTGTGTTACCTTGTCTGAAGCAGGAGTTGGGAGCAATTTTGGGGATTCCTGGGCAGGAATTTGGTAACTTGTGTACACGTTTCCGTGTGGGATGAGCTGGTTGTAGCTATGATCCTCTTCCAGTGATGGCTTCATTCACCTCTGGAGCTCCAGCCCACCTTGTGTGCTTCTACTCCTACACAGCCAAGAGCTTGGATTTCTATCCACAAAGCCACGGGGACAAATTCTTTAAGCCTAAATATGAATGCTTGTACACACATGCTCCCCTCTCCTACAAAAAACAAACCACCAGGTGCATGTCTGCAGGTGTCTGTGTTTTTAATTGTGCATCTTATGGTGAAGTGTAAAGCAAGTGAGGCTAAAATGCCTATTTTTTTCCACTTACAGTCAGTTTTCTGTGTGTCTGTATAAAGTTTTTTAGTTATAGTAAAGGAAAAGGAATGTAATTAACATAAAAAGTAATGATGCTGTCTTAATCCTTCACGTTGCTGGTATTGCCCCAGGGCAATAAAATTTGTGTCCTTTCAGTAAAATTGGTTAAAGAGCAAGTGCTGGAATCCCTCTATCTGTAACTACCAGCAGCAAATGCTGGCAATATTTGGGTTTTTAGTGGAATCTGTGCTGGTGGCAACTTAACTCAGTGAAACAGGGGAGTTGAGCTGTGAGGGAGGGACCTCTTGGAGAGAAGACTCTGTGATCTGTTGTGTCAAGGCTGAAATCTCTTGTACCGCTGAAGTCTGAACTGAGCAAATACTGTTGGGGCCAGGACCGAATTTTATCCCTAAGTTACAACAGGGTTTTGGCATTCGGTTCATTGATTTGTTGATTTTTCCAGGTGTAAAATCAAGCTGGTTTAGCTCAAAGTTTAGCAGCCAACACCTGTGCAATATTTTGGGGTGCTCTTACATGTTCTTTTGTGTGTATATGTCAGCAGAAAATGAGGAGTGAGCTCTGGGTGTTCATATTTTAGTAATGGAATAGGGTGTTTGATGTATATGTCTTCTGATATTGGAATGACTGGAATTAAATTGGAGATCTTGCAGCTGGTTTTGCTGAACTGAGCCACCAGGGTGTGGGGTTTTTTTCTCATGCACCCCATCTAATTTCTAATGTGATTTGAAACTTAAACTCACCTGATTGAGGGAGAGTTGCTGGTTGTCAATCAGCTTCCATAACTGATCTGTGGGATTATGGATATCCTCCTCTTCCTTGAGATCAGCACTCATCCAGAGCATGGATGTCATATATAAAGATTTTGGCTGTTTTGACATCTTAATCCTCCCTAATTTGGGGTTCTTCCAAAACTAACTGCAGTGGTAACAAAAGGGTAGTGGTGAATTTTGAATCAATTTTGTTTTGATAATGGGGTTGAGATGAAACATCTTCTTAGGCTGAAAAATCTTGTTTGGGTAGTAACGTTCTTGCAATGTTTTCATGTTGTAATAATTTATTTGTGCTGATGTACATCACGGGGTCCAATTACTCCAGTTAATGGTCCATTTAGAGCTTTCTTCATCTGTTTGATTTTTCTGTCACTTTCCCCAGCTTGGTTTTGTAATGGATGGGTCTGCAACAACTCAAAGGAAATGCTTCAGTTTATGAAGTCTTCTGTTGCAGGAAACATAAGTAAAGTACTGGAAACACTTATTTACAATAGACTGTAAAATTCACTTAATAAACAATTACCAAATTGCAGAGAAGGACGGGTGAGGACTCAAACATTAACTTCAGAGAGACCCAAAGCTCAGAAGTGCCCGCTTGCACTTGGGAGCTTAAACCCAAAATCTTGGTGTTGAAGTAGAAGTTGTTAAAAAACTCATTTTACAGCAGTGCAAGAAGATGGAATAAGGCCAAAAATAGCATTAATCCTGTGATCTTCACTAAATTAGCATGTTGTCCTTTGTTAAAGGCTAATGCATTTCACATTTAATTTTTTCTTGAGCAATTTGTCCATTGTGCCAGCAGAATTCCACAGAAGAGAAACAGAGGCTTGTAAACACAATAAACCCACTGGACACTCTGCAGTGCCCAGTGAATCTCTCAGCTGTCTTAATTCTCCTGAAGGTTTGGAAACGAGACGAAAATAATTCTGCATTTCCATCTGAGCTCTCCCTTTGCATTTGGTCGGGGCTGAGCTTTTCAAGTCAGTGTATGTGGTCCATGTTTCTGAACATCTCCCTTTGTTTCAGGCTCAGGATTTTGCAGGCTGGACGTTGAGGGAAGCCTCTCTCCCTGGTGAAGTTTTGCCCCACCAGTAGACAGCAGGAGGAAATGTCCATTTGCTCGCCCTGGGCTATGAGAATTCAGGCTGATGAGCAAAAGGATAAAACCAATCATTTCTGGTGCTCTTCTTGTTTTAAGGGGATTGATTTACGTGGTGTTTTGAACCTAAGTGCCCAACATGACATTTGGTTAAATCCAAACAAGCCTGAGGCAGCAGTAAATCCAGGACAGTGGGGGCTTTGTGCTTTCTTAATTTACAAATTGGGGCCAAAATACTTCAACAGAACTCTTGATTCTCTTCCATATGGAAGGGCAGCTACATTTAGAAAAAAAAAAAATATATATATACATATATATAGCTGGTGGATGTTGTTGAGAGCATGAGTCAATTTAAGGGTTCCAAGTTGTGGATTTTTTTATGGAATATCGGGTTGGAAGGGACCTGAAGGATCACCTTTCAACCACGAGTGAGGAGAGCCTTCGGAGTGGAGTTGTCTTGTTTGCATGGCAGGACTTGTCCCAAGAAAGCAACAATAGAAAGAGGAAAGGTTTGTTCCTTTCACCCCAACACATCCAGACTTGTCTTTGGCCTTGGGTCACAAGCCAGGCAGGGTCTGGGAGCTCAGGCTGGTCCTTGGGAAGGGTTTGGATGCAGCAGGTGACCTGGTGAGCTTGGCAAGGCAGCGAGGAGAGGCCAGTGACGGGCAGGGCACGGCTGAGGTGGTTTTGTCAGCCCCTAATCCGGGTGTCTGCCTGCAGGGTGGTGGCTGCACTTCCGTGAGCTTGGGATACGTGGGACAGAATGAATAGCGTGGAAGTAACTTCTGGGGAAAGGGGATGGTGTGACTGCTGCTCTCTTCAGGAGAGGACACTGAGGATTAAAGTTGAATGGAATTCTGAGCTATAAAATCCTCGTCTGCTAAAACCTACTTGTTACGTGGTGCTTGCAGATGGAAGTCCCTTAGAATTGTAGACTTCCTCCTCCTCATCTGCTCCAAACCTGTTCCTTAATGATGTGATTCCTGGTGCAGCTGGTGCTGTGTGAGGAGCCCCTCCGTGGGGCGGTGGTTGGGATTGGTCTTTGCTGTGATCTAACCTGAAGTGTTTCTCTGAGATCGCTGCTCAGCAGGGCCGAGGTGCAGCCCTGGAGCATCACTAAATCGGGTCTCAGGGCTTGCTTGGTGCTCTTTGTGTAGCTGTGACCCAGACACTCAGAGGTCACTTGTACTCCTGAGCACTCGTCAGTCTTGTTGTGGTTGTTTAATTATTACACCCGGACCGTCTCTTTCTTAAAACCTGTTTGATGTTCACGTCGTGTTGTACTTGACCTGCTTCGTGTCTGACTTGAGCAAAATGCCAGAGCAATCTGTCACGAGGCTGCATTGGGCTCTCCCTGTCCAAAAATTAAAAAGCCTTGACATAAGCAAAAAAAAAAGGGGAATGTGCTTAAACAACTCCTGTAGTTTTTATGTAGTGACACTAAAACGCTTGAGATGATGAAGGGTGTTTGTGGTAGAATCCTGGGACAGAGACAAAGAACTGAAGCCAAATAAACATTTCAGAGCAGCTTTGCAGTTTGTGGATGTAGATTTATAACAACTGATACATTTGCTGTGGGGCCATGCAAGATCAAAGTAAAAGTTGTTTATGGCATTTCGGGGATGACAGGAAAGGAACACTGCAGAAGACATAATCTGCTTGTCCCATTCTTCAGTGTTTATAACATCACAGTCCATGCTGGATACTTGTTGCTTTAATTTCTATCCCAATCTGAAGTCTGTTGCCCGGGACCTGGAGAATAAAGCAGAAAATGTAACTGTGTTTATGCTGGGACTTACACATTAAAAAGATAAGCATGCAGAGGCATAATTATCTAGTATGTTTTCGATCCTATGTAGCTCTGGATTTTTTCCTGATTTAATTCCAAGACGACAGTGAATAGATTTTCTTCTAATATTTACATTTTATTGTTTGTGAATAAAGCACGCTACTATTTGAGCTGAAGGACAAGAGTTAAATATTGGCAAACAGCTAAAGTAGGGAATTAGGCCAGTTTTGCCTCATATTCTTTCTTCAAACTGTTTGGGTTTTTGATGTTTTAGTAGAATTTAGTGGAAGTCAGTTTCTTGTTTGTTTTGTTTACATGACTACTCAGTACTCCAGGCACCACTGACTCATGTCAGGTGAAAGCAAAAACCGGGGGTTTTGAGCTGCTTTTAGGCAGTTCACTCATCTTTATCTTTGACTCCTCTTGCAAATAGTTGTGAGGTTCCTTTTTATTGCTTTTTCCCCGTTTTTGTGCAATTTCCTGAGATAACACCACAGGCCTGAGCAAAACCTTAGGGATGGATGCTTGTTGTAATAATGTAAAAGATAACATAGAATGAAATGTATTTCCTCTGTGGGGGTGGATATAAGTTCTGTGTAATTGCACATTGAATTTCTGCTCTTTGCTTGAATGTTATCTTCATTCCAGCCCCCCGCCCGGTTTTGTGCTCAGCGTGTGCTGGCGACTTTGTTTAGTCTAGAGATCCTAAAAATTGCTCCGGAGTTGAATTGATACAGTTTTATTACGATCTTAGCGTGGTTTCTGGTACTTTTAAGCTGTTATATCAATTTTATCACGTGTCTTTGGATATTTGCACTGAAGGGACAGTTGAACTTAGAGGGGAGGGAAGAAGGTGAAAAACTATAATGGTAGCAACCAATTCATAATCTTTATCGTTGTTTTTAATAAACCATCTCCTTCTGTTGTCAATATATAAAGGCTTTTAAAGCTTTTTTTTTTTCCCCCCAGGAGGTGTTATGAAAATTTATGCTATGCTTTGTCAGCATGTGTTGAAATTGTGGCTTGGATGAGTATCAGTTTTGTTCGAACCTGAAGTAAGATCAGGAGATTTGTCAGAGTTGTTGTCAATGACCTGCTGCTGAAAGAAGCTCAGAATCCATGTGGGAAGTGCTGCTTCCCTGCAAGATTAACCTTGCTGCAGCCAAAGGAATAATTTCCATTCAATTTAATAGGTAATTGATCAATTTTTGCTTCTCAGAAAAGACCGCATCCTTTCTGAAGCAGTTGCCTGGGTTCCAAATTGCTTGGATTGAGGCCACGTGTTTGTCTGAGGTGGTTTTGTTTTAGTACTTTGTAATAAACTTAAGGGATTTACACCTTGAGGTGGGAGAAGCTTTGGCTTTGGTGGCCATTCCTTCTGTGGAAAACCTGGCTGGGGGGATTTAAAGCATCCGTGCCCTGGGGTAGCTGTTCTGGTGAGTGCAGTGTGGGTGACTGGTGCGATTTTGTTACCATTATTCCTTTGGAAAAGCGTGTCCATCCTCTGGCTCCGTTCTCTCAGGGCAATGCTGGATGCAGAGCCTCTCATTAAAGCCACTCAGGGAAGAGTCATGCTCAACATTTCTCCATGGAAAGCAACCCTGGAATTGTTTCTGGCACCTTTTCCCTGTGTGTGTAACTCCGTGGCTCGTGTTTTTGTTGCAGACACGTGGAAATGCAGCTTTCACCGTGGGTTATTTTGTGGGATGATGTCTGTGCTTGCTGCACATCCATGAATTTGGGGAGGGGGTGTCTTGCTTCGTTTTCAGACAGTTGGGGTGACCTGTGACCTGCTGGAATTGAGTGATAAAACTCTGTGAGTTTTCTTGTACCTCCACAGCAGCTCGGAATACTCAGGGTTTTCCTGTTACGGTGTGATGATGTATATGCAGGGCTGTGTGATTGTGGTTTTTCACGTTCACTGCACAAGGCCAGAGCTCCCCTAAGGCAGGCACAACTTATAAATGAAAAGGAATATAATTTATTAGCATGCAGGTAACTCTTGCCACACAGCCAAGGCTTAGATAATGCAGAAGTTGTGGCAGAAGATCCCGAGCTGGCACGGGGCATTTGGCCTTGCACCATCTGCAAAGCCCGCACTCCAATTTTCTGCTGTTGCCATGGGCTGCAGACTCAGACAGGAAATCATGGTAGGATGGGAAAGGGTCCAAAATACACACAGCCAGTATAAGGTTTGCAGTTAAAAGAGAGTTTCAGAGAACAGGCTATCTGTTCTGCTCACCAGGCAGGGCGAAGCAAAGCTGCCTTGTGTGTGCGCGCCCGCGCGCTTTAAATGTCGTTTTATATTTTATACCCTCATTTTTTTAAAAGCTTGAATTTTTTCCACGTAAAGTAACGTGCATAACTTCGAATGATCCATTTGTATACGAGGGGCCTGATTCAGCCTTCGCTTAATTGGTCATGCTGGGCCGAAAGGGGAGTAAAACAGGGGAGAAAGGAGCAACCACACAGAGCTTGGGGCGCATCAGGCAGAAGAGCAGCTCCTGCCTCCCCTCCCCACGGACTCATTTTGGGGGTTTAGTCCTGTTTTCGGGGTCAAGGCCCGGGTTCTGTGCACTGTAGAGTGTAGCCGTGGGAGGCTGTGTGCGTATGGCCCATGAAGTGACAGGGATGCAGGTGGTGGTTGGTTAGTGGAGCTGGGCTGCTTTCTAGCCCTGGCTGGATCACAGGCTCAGAGTTGTTATTAATGCATTTTCTTTGAGCTATAATAGGTTAAAATAGGGAATACTGGAGCGATTTGCTTTGGAGAGCAAACAGTTTTATCTGCCTATGAGAGATAAGCACAGTAATCTGCGTGTGATGAACTGCACAGTCTGCAAAGCTTCCAGCGTGTCTGAGGAGTAGTGTAGGACTGGTCACTTATGCTCCCTTGACTGATGGGGGGAGAGGATCATTTCTCCAGCAGTTCCTAATTCAATTTTTGTAAAGGAGATGCTCCTTAACTAAAATTTACAACAAATCCACACTGAGCATCGTGCTTGGGAGGCATTCTGGACAGACAGAACAGGAGCTCAGCAAACTTCTTGTGGTAAAAACCTGCTTTGGAACTTGCTCTCCCAGGCCCATCTGCGGTTTTTAATTCTGACTGAAGGGAGCCATGTAAGAGGGAGGTTTGTTCTCTGCGCATTTTCCAGTTTGGCCTGTGTGTGTAGTCCCTCTCCAGCTGCTTGGAAGAATGGAACTGTGAACAGGAGTTAGGTGAGGTCTGTGTTACACCGCCAAGTATTGCTGGATGCACTGGTGATGTATCTGTCAAGAATGAGACTGGAGCTACCAATTAATCTCATTTAGAAATTAAATAACTTGGGGTGGGTTTAACCCTGGGCTTGGGATCAGCGACTGAGGTGGTTTATTTCATGACCCTGTATCTTTCAGTTACTGCTGCCTTTTTACGTGCGATATAATGTCAGAAAGATTTGCTGCCTTCCCTTTTTGATTTTATTTAAATCTGACGGGAGACAGTGTTCACATGGCAGACTGTCTCAGCCAAGCCATCTGCCTGAGCCCTCAGCGGCGCATTGTATTCCTGAAAGAGCATTCTAGTGAAACATCCCAGTTCTGAAAAGTTTGAGCTGATTCTCCATTAAAAGAAGTGATCCAAAAAGCTGCTGGTGATTTACATGCGAACGCTGCCAAGTATTTCTCTGATGAGAGTGCATAACAAAGGAGTGCTCGAGTGGTTGAGTAAGGCTGATTGGAACAATCTGTTGTGGGCTAGGGCTCTTTCTGATGCTCCACAATGGTGAGAAGCTACTGTCACTCGTATTTTCAATCTGTATTTTGCTTAGAGGTACGAGATCTTTTGTTGTCAGGTCCCCTGAGCCAGTTGTGGTGGGGGGAGAGACAATATTTCTTGCTTTAAAATATTCATGGAGCTTGCATGGGCTGGCTTCAGCTGACTTTGTCACCCAGAGTGATTTCTAGAAGACGACAGAGAAGTTGTATTTGATTCGTCTTAATTAGGGCTTGATAGACACATTCTAATTTGACTTCTGGGTCTGAATATGGATCTGCATTAATAATCCACTGCTCTGCTAACCTTGCTTTTTGTTCTCAGCTGTTGCTGAGGAGTTTGCTCAGGGAGTAGCTGGAAAAATGTGTAGTGTTTGTTGTGCGGGACTGGTTCATCTGAGGACACTTCTCTGTTGTGCAGGGACAGCAGGTTATTTTCTGGGCTTGTTCTGTGATGAACAGCACAAGCTTGAGGAGACTCGTGTGGGAGTGATTTCTCCTACTTTTTTTGTGATTTGCTGTTGAAATGAGGCAGGTCACATAAAGCAGCTGCTTATTTTGGAACAAAATCAGCATAACACATTAAAGAACCCATTAATCACTTAGCTTGACCTTCATTTATTATTAAAAAAAACCTATTGCATCTCTTGTAGATTTTGAAATGCCAGGGATCCTAAGATGTATGTTGTATATTCAGATCTACAGGTTAAGAGCATCAAATAGAGTTATAATAGGGAGTAAAACCAGAAAAGATTCCTGTTGAAGTATTGGCTCTCCTTTTAGTCATTTTTAGGAGTAGGAGGTGGCTGTGTGAATACCTGCACAAAGAACTGCTCTGAACTCTCATCTTGTGTAAGTTTTTGTCCTGGGATAGTGGCTTCTTCCCTTTGTTCAGTTTTGCCACCACAAAAGCTTTCATCCTCCTAAAAGTCTTTCAGGAGAGGGGAAAAAAGATACATTAACCAGCTTCTGCATCTCCTCTCCTCTCAAAAATCCCAGTGCTTATTTTACAGCAGGACTTATTCTGTAGTTAAAGCCCTGAGTTCCTTGGGGATGTCTTTCTTATCTATCCCCTGTGTAGTCCTAATGGTATGAGAAGAGCTTACTGCATTATAATCACATTAACTTGTTACAGAGTTGGTTTTTTTGGGGGACTGGGAGTAAATGGATCAACCATTAAAGCCTAGTTTTGAGACAGGGGAAGGGATCAGTAGATTTGGTCAGAAACCTGCTCTGTAGCTGTCTAATAACACAATTGTCTGTTCCTGCAAGCCCAGATGGGATCGTAACCACAGGACCAAGCTTCCATTCAGCCTTTAAGGAGGGTACTCAGGCAGCATTTTCATTTTATTGGGAGGGTACAGTCAGGTTTGTGTGGTCGTTAATATATAGGAGTTCATAAAACTGGCAGCCTTAATTGGATATAAGGGGTAGTAAAGCATGAGGTGAACCAGAATGAGATCTCTTGGGGTCTGAGTTGTGCCTCCTCTTAAAATACGCATGGCTTGGCACAGTGAGTAGCTGGGGCTGAGAGCAGCGTAGTATTAATTTTGTTTGAATAATGGCATTCATGTGCCCATGCTAATGAGCTGTGTTCTGCTGCCTGTCCTGCAGACTGTGGACTGGACTCTGAGCTGATTTCACATCCTTAAAGGCTTCCTTCTGCAACAGAGCCTGTCTTGGTTCCCAGTGATGTAATGGATCAGAACCTGACCTTGCTGCACTGCTTTTCCCACAACTGTTGTGCAGCAATCACACAGCTGTTCACTGATAATTATTTTTTTTTCCCCCCAATTGGCTGCTTTGGGACACATCATTCTTTAGCCTCAACTTCCTAATGCAAGTCAGGAGCCACTCTTTGGTAACAGCACTGAGGCAGTGGTGTTGAAGGCTTTAAGTATTGCCAAAGTGTTTGAGTCTGCTCAAAATGTTGAATGAATATTAGGTTTCTTTTTATGGCTGGGGAATGATGTGCTTCCTTTGCCCCTCTCTTTTCCTCAGTTTCTGACAAGCTAAGACAAAAGCAGTGTTTAATAAAGGAGTGAAGTGTTTCAAATAGAAATATCTTGTAGGTTTTTTCCCCAGTGATGTCATGGATATGCTCTGTTACATTCAGCATCAGGGATGTTGCATGGACTAGCAGTTCAATGTGTTTTGGAGTTTATTTGTGGTTTGGGGGGGATTTTTCAAGTGTTTTTTGATTCATTCATTGTGAAAGTACTGTGAGCTGATGAATTAGACCCAAGAAAGGGTGGGAGGAGGAATATGAATTAATACTTAGGGAGCTGGAAATCTCAGCTGCACTGCACCTTGGAATCACTGAAATGCTGGTTAGGGTTTGCTCCTGGAGGTTGTTCAGTCCACTTCCACTTCTGGTTGGGCTCCTGCCAGAACTGGATCAGCTGGGCGATGGCTTTGCATCTCTAAATCTTGAAAGCACCCCTGTGGTAGATCCCACAGCCTCTCTGAGCAACCTGCTCACTTTTTTTTAGTGAAGACGTTTCTCCTGATGTCCGGCATGAGGCTCCGAAGCCACTGTTTGTGCCAGTGCCCATCGTGTGCTGCTCCTGAGCAGAATCTGACTCCATAAACTTTGTAGCTCCCCTTCAGGGAGTTGTAGGTGCTTTCCAAACTGGCCTTCAGTGTCCTCAAAGCCAGACTCCACAAGCCCAGCTCCCCCACCCTCACCATGTCCAGGCAGAGACCATGTGCTGGTCTCTCTGCAGTTTATCCGCATTCCTCTTGAAGTGGGGAGCCTAAAAGAGTGTTCCCCACAAACCTGCTGAGGCTGCTCGTGGAGGGATTGAGCAATGTGGACCCTCAGGGTCAGCTCCTGTTCTCTGTCACGTTATGGAGTGTGGTCTGCTCTCACCTCTGCCCCACCTTGAGTGCAGAAAGGCCCTTCAGGTTGGAAAGTGCTGCTCAGTTATGTGGTTGAGGCCGTGACTTTGTGAGCAGTGGGGAAAAAAGTGTGGGAAAAAGAGAAGTTCCAGATGTAGAATTTTCGTTCTGCCGGAGCACGAAACTGAGAGAGCCCTTTGGAGTTCCCAGAGAGAAATGACTTCATTTCATGACTGAGCTGCTTGCTGCCATGAGCAGCGCTTCTTGAGTTCCTTTGTGCCCATTGGTGCGGTCAAAATATTCTTGAAGTTTAAAAAAAACAGAGCAAAACAAAAATGAAAAAGCCACTGCACCCAAAACCCACCAAAAAACTCCCCGAAAAAACCCAGCAAAATCAAACCAACAAAATCTCTTAAGGTCTTTTGTGTGGCTATTGAATATGATGGATTTTTGCAAACTCACCTGAGTTAGAGCTATTGCAATGGGTGAGAATATCGCTATTTTCCCATCCAGACACCTTCAAAACCAAGGGTTTGAAGCCTGGCTGTGAGTCTGCTGCTGCCTGAGATCTGGTCTCAGGTTTCAGTGCTTGTTTTCTTTCTTCTTTCCTTTCCTGTCCCCCCGACCAGAGCTGAAGGCACAACCTTGCCTGATGATTGTAAGCGTAGAAGATGGGAAAGAAGGTCACAGCAGCCTCTGTTTTGTACTTCTTTATCACTGGCTGCCCTTTTAAAATTCACAGTCACTTACATGAAGGCTGCCTCCATGTACCTGGAGAATTGAGTCACTCTGTGCGAGTGGAGAAGTGAGAAGCAAATATTTTGGTTTCTCTGCCCACTGCATTGTGGAGCTTTCACAAACCAAAGGCTCATTCAACATTTCTTTGGAAAAACGTGGCTCTCTAAACACTGCCTGCCCAGGAAAACAGGTACAGGATTATGTTTTAGTCTTACATAACCCTTAAAAAACATAACGTCACCAGCAAAAATTACAGACCAATAATATAAAAGCAAGCAGCTGAAGAGGATTTTATACCAATTAAAATAGCAGTGCTGGTGACTGTGCAAGTTTCAGTGTAGCCACGCTGATTTCCTTCCAACTTCCATTTATTTTGCTTCTAGGCTTACAAACTTTGGGGGAGAGAGAAGGGAATGGAGGCTGTGACACTGAAAGTTATTCTGTCTTAACTTGTTCAGCTCTTGAACAAAGCTCTTAAATCTTGAGCTTTTGAAGTAATTAGTAAAAATAACTGATAAGAGTTGTAACTTTTCTCTCCTGTGGAAATGCTGAGCTTGTGCTGAGCCTTTCCTTGAAGAGGCTGGATCCCATTAGCAGTGCCATTCCTGGATGCAGGGTTCCCTCAGAGGGATGGAAAAAGATGGAAAAAGAGTAGAGACTTCTTTCTGACATAATTAAAAACTCTGGAAATGTCAGCAGAGATAATGCTGACTAATGAGGTAGAGACTGCAAATATTGGTATATCCCAGAAAATGGTGTTCTCCTGTCTGGAGCAGTGGGACTAAATTGGGTTTGGTAGTAGCAAGAGGGAACTTGCTCCCCACACACAAATTCGTGTCTGTCTTGCTCTAATTGAAGTAAACCCCCTGTGAAATTGCTACCCAGAAATGACCTCACCGAGGCTGTTTGCTCAAGCTCTTGGCCATCGGTTTTGAATACTTAATGCAGTAGCCAGAAAGCAGCAAAAAAACCCCTCCGTGTGCCAGAGAATGAGTGAGGTGCTGGTGTTGCCCACTGCACCAAAATGCTCTGTAGTTCCTCTCTGCTTTTAGTTGAAAAAAATAATAGTTAAAATGGTATTTTAATGTTGCATTTATTAGTTACACCCTGCCATGTGACATCCAAAGAAATGGCTCTGTGTAGATGCTAAAAATGCCAGAGGTTAACTGCTTCAACATTTCAGATTAATCTGAGTAACTGTAGTGAGCTACTTAAATACAAACATTAGGGAGAAAAAAAATCCTGCACTGCTCTTGTTGCCAGTGTGACTTTGAATTTAGGTAATTTCATGCATGCAGAGGTAGACTTTATTTTTCCTTCATCAGCTAAAATAACAATAAAGCTCAACTTGGTATATTTATTTAATGAAACACAGGATCCCTGCCCTGATGGTTTTAATCAGTCCCCTCGCTATGTGGTAATTAGGGGTTCTCTCCCATGTTCTGTTTTTACTTAACTTTCAGAATGTGCAGCCAGTTTAAGTTTCCAGAGATACTTGCAACTAATGTTGCCTCATTTACATGCAGATTATCCAGAGGGGACCCTTAAACACAAACTCAAGTTACAGAAATGCAGCCCCTTTCAGCACTTTCTTATTCAGGGAGCGGCCGTTCTCCAGGAAAATGTTATCTTTTGTCAGGAACTCATTCATTCCACTCGGGGGATGTGACCAGCCCTTTGATTCCTCCAGCACACGAGGATTCAGAAGCTGGAGGTGGCTCAGAGCCAGGTTTGCCTGTGTCCCGCTGGATGCAGCTCTGCTAATTCAGGAGAGCATCCCTGAAATCAGGTTCAGGCTGTGCATCTGTCACGGGCAAGCCGTGTGTTAAACACAGGTCGAGAAATGGGCTTTTTCTGACCAGGCAGAGCCTGCCAGTGCTTCTCATCTTTGTTTAATAACCAGCTCCCTTCAAGGGACCTGAGCAATGTCGTGTTTGTGCCTCTGCCTGTGCAGCTGGGTGCCATTTGCTCCTGGCAGCTACGGAATCGCTGGAGACGCGAGGAAGCAGAGCAAACACAGAGCATTTAAAGCTCTCTGAAACAGCTTCCCTGCATAATGTGTGATGTTAAAATACTAGGTGGCAGTTTGGTCCGGCGTAAAAGTTTTATTGGTGTGAGCTTGAGCCAGCCACATTATTCAGGAAGCCACTACTGAGCTCTCAAGTCATCTGAAACGTGTGCTAGTAAAACTCTTTTTATAAAGCAATCCAGCCCCATGCAAGCTCCCCGTGTGCCTCGCCATCCCTGTCCTGGGCTGTGGCTGCTGCGATGGTTGGGCTGCTGCTTTGTGCAGGTACTCTGCTTGTAAATCCAGACAGGAGTGAGCTTCTCCCAGTGCCAGGATTCCGGAGAAACCGCCTCTGCATTGTGCTGAAACCTGTTAATGAAACATTTCTCATTGCAGAACCGAGCCTTGCTGCTGGTTCATTTCCTTTCCCGAGTAGTAGGAGGGAATTTGTAAAGTTTTATCCAGCACACCGTGTGCTTACACTTTTCTGATCCTGCTGTACTTGCGTCTGGTGTCTTTCCTACAAGCAGAAATATCAAAAAGCCTTCCCCAAAACATGACCATTGAAGGGATGGCATTGAAACAGTGGAACTGGAGTTTGGGATTGCAAGAGGGGAAAAAACAAAGTTACTTTTTATAGCTTTTATCTCAGAATAAATTAATCTGAGAATAAATCAATAAGAGATTAAAGCATTTGGGTTGCAAATACAAGTCCAGTAGCTGGAGAGATTTGGGGTCAGAGCTGGGACAACTGGTACAGGAGCATTTCTCCCCAAATATGGATGCACACCCAGCTGGTTTCAGAGGTCCTGTGCCACGAATATCCCCCTGCTCCCATTCTTGGGAATACTGATAATTGTGAAATACCCTCAGAGCAGAAATGCAGTGTTAGGATGAAGGTCTGTCATGTTCTGAAGGCAGTGGGATCTCTTGTTATTTGTCTGAAAAGCTGTTCAGATTCTGAGCTAAATAGGTCTTTCCAGGCGTCTTCGCTCGCTGCTTTGATCTGGTTTGGCACTTCTCTCTCTCATTCTGTTGTCATTTTTTTCCTTTGCAGCTCAGCTGCTCTTAATCACAACAGCTCATGAATCTGGGTACGTAGTTGAGCTCTGACTTTGAGGGGCTTCATCTTTACATTTTTATCGTAAATAACAAAACTAAGGAACTGGGTAGTGTGCTTTATTGAACAGTTTCAATAGGAAAGCCTGTCACAGTGCACTGTGGGAAACCTGTTTCACTGGTACCAGTCGCAGTCTATTAACAGCAGCTTAACTTTAAACTTACACTTACTGCCCACAAAACACCTCATACACTTAAAGCAAACGTAATTTTCTGTTGGGAAGAAGACATGGATGCGTAAGTTTTTAAAAATATGGTTGTGGAAGAGCTGTGGGTGACTGGTTTGGAAACCGAGCAGGAGGTGGAGATTGCAAAACAAATTGCTCAGAATTCTTCCTTCATTCTCCTCACCCAAAAAAAAAAAAAAAAAAAAAAAAGGGAAGGATGACCAAGAATGAGAATTATTCTGAGCAAACAGTAGGGAACCCAGCACTGAGTGGATTTACTGTGATAGTAGCACACTGTCCTTAGTTCTGTGGTAGCATCCTATGAATAGCATGTAGGTGAGTAGGGGGGACTGAGGTGTCCCCTGCTTTCCTGAGGGATCAAATATTATTCCTGCTTTTACATTGTCTGATTGGCCTCTTGTTAATATTTGGATGCAATCAAAATATTTGCAAACCTCTCCAGGTTTGTCCACTTTAGGGAACGTAGCAGTGGATGAAAGATTGTGGGTGAATAAACGTGACAAGGTTTGAAAAATGGGATCTGCATTCACTGCAGGGGTTGTTCTGTGGGAAAAGGAAAACTAATCCCTTTGGGGAGAAAAAGGAAAAGGAAAGCAGATCCCTTTGTGAAAATAAAGACACGTATGGGATAGATTTTTCTTGTATTTTGGGTATCTTTTTTTCTTTTTCAGTGAGGCCTGACTTTGTTTAAGTTGAGTATTGCTGCCAGTTAGTATGGCACTGTACCCAGTGTATTGATGTGGCACTGAAAATTCAATCAACTGTCCAAGACCACCTTTCAAGTCAGTATTAAAGCTGGAATTGAATTCTAGGTGTCCTGGCTGGTTTAAGTTTTGAGTTTTTGTGCTCCCCTTGTGTGAAAACTTAGAGCTTCAGATTCCAGAGGACGAGTTGCACTTGGCACAGCACCAGCTGATGATGGGAATCTTTAGCAGTGACTTTATACCATGAGCATCAAGCCTTCAGTGAAAATAACTGCAAGACCTTACAGCAGTAAAAGTCACTGATGTTTGCAGTAAATTCCACAGCTACTTTGAACTGCTTGCTCATCTGGTGTTTTCTCTCCAGGCTGGCAGGCTGGGACAGTCATGAAGAAGAGCAGTGAGAACACAAGTAGCCAGTTAACTCTGGGGATTTCCATTCGGCTCAGCTGTGGCGTTGTGTCAGACTGAAATTCGGTGTGTTGTGATGGAAGGCTCTAAGGAATACCCTCTGTACAATACCCTCTGTACAGTCAGCCACATTTGGGTAGCGTTTCCACATTGTAGGAGAGCAGAGCACTCTGCAAGCTCATTACAGAACGTGTTGGTGCAGCTCCCCAGCAGCAACCTCCACCTCCCCGCCTGGTGACGGATGCTGGCTCAGCCCAGCAACTTCTGCTTTCTGATAAGCCAAGGTGGTTTCCTTGGTGCAAATAATGGGAAGGTCTCTTTCTTTCTCTTTCTCTCTGAAGCTCAGCCATCTATTTTTGGATTCGGTTTGCATCGCGTTGGTGATGACTCTGCTGGGTACGTCAGAGGCTGTCATCATTCTTTTTTAAAGTATTCTCCAGCTGAGCAGAATTAGGGCACACCAGGCACATGGGGAAAGCCTCTCTTTTCCCTTTCAGCTGTATGGAAAAGCTGTGTGGGTTCTCTGGGTGTTTGTGCAGGTCCCCAAGTGTTGCAGGCAGTGTAGTGGTGAAGGTGACACACAAGAATTTGTGTGCTGCTTCTACCTCACACCCTGCTTACAAAACACTGTGAGGGCTCCAGCCTTCCATAAATAAACCTATAGAGCTTACTTATTATAATAAATAACTTGGAATTTTTACAAAGTACTTGTTAGCGTTTTGCAAATACTAAATAAGCTTTGTAGTGCTTATTAAGGCAGAAAATACTGCAAGTTTGAAACAAAAAGGAAAACGTGAAATGTATGCAGAAGTGGTTAGTTTAAAACAACACCAAAAAGTGGCAAAACTGGAAAGAATCCTTGAATCTTGAGTTGACATTGTGGTGCTACCTAATGGCCAGATGTGCTGTTAGTTCAGGACTTCTGCCAGTTCATCAAGGCGTGAAACAGAGGTGTCCTGGAGGTGCTGTGAGGCTGCAGCAGAACTCAGGAGTTCTCAGAGCCATCCCAGGACCGCATGAATTTACAGCCCACAAACAGTGGAGAGGGGACATGACACAGCAAAGCATCTTCAGCATCCCGTTCCATCCCCAGGCTAGGATTTGGGATTCTGTCTTCCTGAAATTCCTTTGGATATTGAAAAGTTGTCATAGGGTGGTCTGCTTGAGGCTCTGTGCCGTGCTTAGGCCATGGAGTGTTGGCTGTTCTTTTCAAGGAATTATTCTGGTTAGAGGTTTTGCAGGGGATTCTGCTGGAGAGAGATGCTCCTGCAGCCGAGCTGAGAATGGGAGCTGCCTTCTCGGGCTGAGCCAACTCTCAGCTCATCACACATGATTTGGTTACACAACTCCTTTCCATGTTGAAAGTGAAATCTCAGACTGTTTCCATTTGGTCCTTCCCTGGAGGAGAGAGTTTTTATTTCCTTTACAGCCCTCTGGTAGATGCTGAAGGTGAAGGGCGATGCATCTGCTACTGCATTTTTCTTTATGGCAGCTGCATAGAGTTCATTACTGTCTATTTTATAAAACTTCACCGAAAAAGTAATCAATCCCTCATTGTTTTTATGGCTCCTTTTAGAACTGCAGCACAATTCAGTGTTACATTAAATAAGAACTGGTTTAGCACAGATAAAAGCAACTTCTGTCATTAATCAGCTAAGAATATTATTTCTTTTTTTAATTACAAATAGAAAATTCCAAAGGCCTGAGGAAGTTCACTAGCGTAACTTAAATATAAAACAAAAAGTTGTGATTTATTGCTTTCAGATCAGGCTCTGACTTTACCAAATGGATCTGGTGTTCATCTGAGCTCCAGTCGTGTATCTGAAATGAGCATCTGGGCTGGTATCTCTTATCTACAGAGAAACCTGTTTCAAACAATGGCCCTTCAGACCAGTAAAAATTAGTTACTCAGTAAACTCGGTTATTTAAGGTAAAAATCAAGTTCTGCATGGAAATTTAGGCTCGTTCCATAAATATGTGTAACCATAAATTTATCTGGTTGAGTAAACTTGTAACAACAGTCCTCAATGAGACATTCTAAGGAACAGCTTTTACATAAGTCATGCTAAACCTCTGGAAATGTTATTGATTTATGAGTGGCTGAATTTCCGTGTTGCTAAATTTGTTTTAAAACGTCCCTTCCTCTGGAGAAAAATGATTTTCAAGCGTTGGTCTCGCTGGTTCTGCGTAAGCTGTGGGGTGGATTCGTTCTGGTGTGCCTTGCAGAGCTGGTCTAACACCTTCTGGCGTTCCTACCACAAGGCAGGACGGGACTTGAGTGTGGATCTCTCCACCTCCTCCCCGGCCTGCCCGGTTACCTGGGCACCCAAGTGTTCTTCCAAGGAAAACGGGAGTTTCCAGTGGAGTTACAGCGGCAGAGTTGGGAAAATGGGACTACAGGGAGTCCCTGGAATGGTGTTGGTTCAGAGCTTGGGCACGACTGATGAGTGAGGACCAAGAGGGGCCGTGCCAGCACAGGATAGTGGTGGCACCAGAGCCTGGTAGAGCGTTCTGTATCTGTGGAGAGGATTTTGACATTCAGATTTGTAGTTTTGCCTTCTGCAAGGAAAGGAGGTGGTCATGAAAGTATTTTCCCAGCAGATCCCAGTAAATAATACAAATACCTTAATGAAAGCTAATTGTCCCTTATGGGGGGAAAGTTTCATTTTCATCACTGCGAATTGAAACCGTGCTGGAGGTGGCTGCTTGCAACGGAGGCCAGGCTTGGCTCTGAGAGCTGAGCTCGTCCTTTCCCAGGAAAGGCTCTGGAGTGCAAATCCTGCCCTTCCGACGTGGGTGGCAGCTGCATCACGCTGTGTTTGTGCTGTTGGTGGGTTGGGATCCCAAAGCAAGCAGCACCTGCGTTTAGGTGCAGCAGGAGAGCACTTGGTACGTGGGATCTCATCCTCCTCCTGCCCCCAAATCCGGACTGTTGTGGCCTTTTCATTGGTGTCTCCCAGTTGGATGTCTTCCCTGGTGAAAATTTCTGGTGGGATTTTTTTTTTCATTGGATAGAAGTTGAAGTAAAAGAAAAGTGGAAAAGGCCCGATCTGTGCCCTAAGAACAGTGATCTGGCTCTGTACCCGGTGTGAGAAGGAGCAGAGCTGTTAAAGAAGAGCTCATCATTGCTTTAAAGTCATTTTTCAAAGTGGAAGCACTCCTGAAACAGAAACCCGGAGAGTCAGGTGCTGGTAGAAGTAAAACTGAACGGAGCACTTGAACTAAATCGAGTTAACTGCACCATCCAGTTGGAAATTCATGAGCTCTGAGTTTCGTTCTTGTAACTTGAACTGGGTTGTGTTCTTGGAGGAATATTCACTGAAATGCACATCGTGGTGGAGAGTTCTTCCAGGTGTGGATTTCCATGCGAAATAAGCGGTGGTAAAAATGTGGTAAGGCTGTCTTAAAACTGAATAAATGGAGTTGCTCTGCATTTGGCAGGGTTGGTCCCAGAAGGAAAACAGCACCCAGAAAGTTGTCCCCATTCATGCCATGGTTTGATGATGAGTACTAAAGCTTTTACATGCTGTAAGCCCTGCAATATAACCACTTTGCAGTCGAGGGGGAAAAAAAAAATATGATCTTTCAGAATATTCTTAATGCCAATGAACAAAGAGAGAAGATCAAAGCCAACCAATCAACCCCATTTTTTTTGTTTTATTGAATTGATTTCTAAAGGCCCCTGTTACTATAGTAACTCCAGGAGGTCTTTTAATTACAAAATTTGTAAAAACGCATCAATTATTCAGAACTTCTGGGGGGGTGGAGGGGGGAACAGTGGCACAAACGCATTTAAAAAATATGTAGAAAATTTGCAAACAAAGCTTGACAGACTTCCCACAAAGCACACCAGGGACTGCCACACCATCAGCACAAACACGTGGAGTTCAAATTCTCAGCAAGCAATCCCCTGTGAGAGGGTTCCCCTTTGGCTGAAGAGAGACGAAAAAAATCCCCATCCCTGTCCAAATCAAGCACTTCCCTCTGCACAGATACAGATGGCAGAGCTTATTCTTTCTCTGCTCTAAGTTTAATTACAGTGTATCTGAGTGGAGCCCTCGTGTTATCACGTTAATTAGCAGTTTGGGGAACTGCTCACTCCTGGGAGTGTGGAATTCCAGTGGAACACCAGTGTGTGTTGCAGGTACTGAGCTCTAGCAAAGAGGAATCATTTAGCAATAACGAGCACCTTTCAAATAATAATTGCATTTAAAATAGATGCTGTCATCTTTTATCATCAGGTACATTTCCAGAATGGATTTATACTCCAAACAGACTTATATTTATGGTATCAGAGTAGAATCGGAGACACCACGTGAGCAATTTCGAAATGCCATCTCCTGACTTGAATCCATGCTGAGCTGATGGATTTGGCAGGGCTGCTGGAGCTGTGGGAGTCACTGACACCCCTCGGGAATGCACTAGTGAAATTTGGGTTCTGAATCTAATCTCTGGATTGAATTTGAGTTGTAGCCCAAACCTAGGTGGCTTTGCCTGTACTAAACTACTCCACTTGCTTGGCTGTGTTGAACAGAGTCTGCTTCTCTTGGAAGCTCTTGCTTCGCAGTTTTCCAATTTGATGCATTTTTCTGCTTCCATGCTCCCTACTTGCCCCCTGTATGTCAAAATCTGTTTGCTTCTGTGGCATGGCCAGGGTTTAATCCTACATTTCATGGTGCCTGTTCCATTTCTGCAAGACTTGAACTCTCTGAAGTAATTGTAAAGCAGTGTGGACCAAGAAGTCTGGATTCTGTTAAATCTACTGTGCAAGTGCAGGGGGGAAAGGAAAATATTAAAAAAAAATCATCATAGATTCTTATGATGGTTTGGGTTGGAAGGGGCCTTAAAGACCATCTTGTTCCCAACCCCTGCTGTGGGCAGGGACACCTTCCACTAGACCAGCTTGATTTTTTTTTCATTCTTGAAGAAACTAGTTAGTGTCCAACGTTGGAAGTGATAGAAACAAGGAATTGCTATGCTGTGTAAAATGGTAATGGGTGTGGACACTGTTCTGACCCTGGTAATTAGCACTCCTCTCTCAGCCTCTTCATTAACCCCTGGTGGTAGCACTGTGGTTTGAAGTGCATGTGTGGTTGTAAGGCACGACTGGGTTCAAAGCAGGTTTGGTGAGGTTTGTTTGCATCCTTGGAAAGGCATCCCTAATGTGTGCTGCATGCAAAGATGCAGGTTTTGGGCAGAGGCATCCCAGGAGCTCAGTGGGAGATGAAGCTGAACTTTTCCTCATCAAACAGCAAGTGCTCTGAAGGTCTGGGAACAACTCCCCTTCAGCCAGCTATATCAATGAAAATAAAATACTTTGTGAGTCTTCCAGAATCTCAGTCACATGAAATGTGTCCTTGCTTCTAAAACAAACAAGCAAAATGAATTTGCTGCTGCCGTGGGAGTGTTACTGGTTGTATTCTTTCCTAGTGCTGCAAGGAGCATCCTGTACCTGCTGTTTACTGAACGTGGGCTTGTATCAAACAGAACGATAAGGGGTGTTTGTTAACCCCTCTGGGTGGGTTGGTGTGAGCTGCTTTACCTGGCCAGAGTGAAAATGCACCACAAGATGTTGAAAAGGTTCCCCCAAGACTCGAGTGTTTACACAGGCTCAGCAGGTTGCAAAATTATTCCCCTGAGAGGCTTTCACAAACACCAGCCTGGCAGTGGATGCTTTTTCGCATTTTCCAAACTCTGGGATTATGTGAATCCAAGGAGCTGTGGTTAACAAAGCTCCAGTGTTGGGGAATTCCTGGGAAGGAATTTGTTCCTCCTGAACGTCCTGCGTTCTGTGTGAGCTGTGACTGGGCTGTGTGAGTGCTGAGAAAATGGGAACTCTCTTTACCTGAGGAATAATCCATGCCCACGTGCAAGGCATCATACTGTGCTCAGTTCCCTTCCATTCAAGAAGGACATTGAGGTGCTGGAGTGAGTCCAGAGAAGGGAATGGGGCTGGGAAAGGGTCTGGAGTGGCTGGGGGGGCTCAGCCTGGAGAAAAGGAGGCTCAGGGGGGACCTTGTGGCTCTGCACAACTCCCTGACAGGAGGGGGCAGCCAGGTCAGGCTCTGCTCCCAGGGAACAGGGACAGGACAAGGGGAAAGGGCCTCAAGTTGTACCAGAAGAGGTTTAATTTAGATATTCTGAAAAATATTTTCATGGACTTAATCCTTTATTGGCTTGCAGAAGGTTATTTCTCAGTTTGTGAAGCGAGCTAATGGTACAGAGTTTCACGGACCCAGAATTGTGAGAAACCCTCATTTATCCTTTGTCTTTAAAAATTGTTTTCAAAACAATTTATTAAAAAAAAAAAGGAAAAAAAAACCCCAGGAGTTTTGAGATGATAACTGTAATTTGGGTGTTCTTTTGTGATACAAGAAAAGAGCAAATGTCTTGTATAACATCACAATGTATCAAGAAAAGTGGAAACCACTGTTGGAATGATAACTTTTAGTGGTTAAAAGTAGCACGTCTGTTGTGTCTTAATAGCACAACCCTCCTTAAGGTTCAAAACTGCCACAGATGATGAAGTTTCCATTAAAGGATAATAAAGTCTCTCTGTCAATGTGACAAAAGAACTCCCTTATCTCTTTGGAATAAGAATGCTCTTTGAAGAGCTTCATAAAAGGCTGCGCTATGAAATAAGTCTGGTGGATGGTTATTTTGAATTTCTATAAAGTGCATCAACCCAAAGGCTAAAGGGATTATCTGGGAAGTGCCAGAATGTGCAAGATGAATGCTTTCCTTCTGTGCAGTGAATGGCATCTCTTCAGAAAGCACAGGTGTGGCTGGTTCTCCTCTCATTGGGAATGATTCCCTGAAATGAGCAGAGCCTCTCGGATCCAAGGGATGCAGCTACAGTGGAGCGAATTCAGCTTAGGTGGAATGTACATCTGAGGTGTAAATAAACAGCCATGATCCTGAGCCAGCACATTTATCCACCTCTGGTGTTGGAACACCTTCCTCCTTTCAGCTTTCCTTACAACTGTAGGTGAATTAAAGTGACCAGGAGCAGGCGTTTTCCACACATGAATTTACTTACAAATTGCTCTCTCTGACCTGAGTGTGTTTGCAAGTCTGAAATCAGAGATAGGTTGGATCTGATGAGTCATATTTAATGTTTATGCGTTGCTTTTTATTATTTTATTCATAAACTATCGAAATAGTAAGCTTTTACTCAAAGGCAGTGGGAGTGAGGCTGAGGAGGGGAATGCATTTTGCTCACTGGTGGCCATGTGCACTAAAATTATTTTTTAAATTTTTAACCAGCAAGGAAGAAACTGTGCTTCCATTTCATCACATTCCTCGTGTGCCAGAAGTGTAAAAGCCCCTTTAAGAACGAACAAATTTGGAAATAATTGCCACAGCACTGTGCTTTTATGATGGAGGTATCTCTGAAATCAAAAGCAATGTGAAATTTATTCACCAAAATCCAAGTTATTAAAACCTTTGGATGGTTTTGGTGCTTTTTCATTCATTGAATGCCAGGACTCTGGGGGAAAAAAAAATAAAGGGATGTAGGTGAAAGCTATGAATTCAGATTTCCAAGCCCCTATCATTCCCAATTAGGTTTGGCAAATGGCAGAACAAAATTAATGATGCCAAATTATCCTTCAGTGCAGTGTGTGATAGCTTAAGTCTTTTAGCTGTTCCAGGGTTGTAAATGATGAAACTGATAACACACAAATGTGATCCTTTCAGGCTTCTCGTTTGTATTAATGAGTTTTAGTCATCTAAGGCAAACTGATAACCACTGATTAATAGCTCAGCAACTTCCAGGCTGGCATCAAAGCCTGATCTCTCCTTTTTTTTTTTTTCTTCCCCTTTTTATTTTTTTAACTCTTTGATGGGTCAGGAGTTAAGACAGTTAACAATTAATTCTGAGCTTAATTGAAATCCAGATGTTAAATTTTTGATGGAAGTTAATTTAATTCTGGTCTCTATGGTTATAGCTGATTTCAGTCTGATTTTTTTCTTTAAGTAGGTTTGAACTTGCAAAACAAGAGTGTGATTTGTTTCACCATTTTTTAAAAAAATTATTTCTTGACATTTGCAGTCTGTTGAAGGAGGCTTGTTAAACAAACATTGGACAAAGATAAGTTATCACAGAAGTATCAAATCACTGCCAGCAAAAGCAATTAAGCCCCTCAGAAAATCACAAAATTAGCAAGAGGAGGCAAACTGCTAAAGTGTTTAAGTTGTTTTTAATTTCTATATATATGTGTACGAAGAACAGACCCTACATTTTCAGGATGTTATTTCATAGTAAAGATCAGAATAAGAGTTATAAAAGTCAAATAACCATCACTTGGTCAAGAAAATGGGTTGGAGGGTTTGGAAGCAAAATTATGGAGAGTGCAATAACAATGCTTGGATACAGGATTGGCCGAAACTCTTGGAAAAGTCGGAGTAAGACATTCTGTTAATAAGAGATCCTATTACTGTGGGCTTTGCTTACCCAAATACCCCGATGCCACTTCCAAACATTGCACTTCTGAAGCAGAGGCTTGCAGAGCCAAGGAGGCAGCAGTTCAGAGGAGAGCTCGTGCAGTTATTGTCACAAGCGCTCTGCACTTTCCCGGGCCTCCTTGCTCAAAATGACCCCGAGCAGCTGAAGTTCTTGCCCTGACATCGATAAGCCAGGTCAGCTTCTGCTCTTCAAACAACTGCCTTCATTGTTTTCCAGGAGGAATACTGCTCCAGGTTTCCAAATAAGCCATTCCTCAAAGTAAGGAAACCTGATCTGCTGAGAAGTCTTGGCCTAGAGATCAGAACCAACATTCTTTAATCAGTGTTTCTTTAGAATACAGCGATGTGGACACTTCTCTTGGTGCCTGGAGTTTTAAGGCTGTCCCACAAATGATGGGAACTAGATTTGCAAAAAACCAATCTCACTGAAGAAAGGGGGTCATTGGTGCACGTTTTAGTCCTCACTTTAGATCAAGACATCTTGCAGTCACTGGATATTCCACACAACATCTGCTGGAAAGATAAATCCATTGTAGTGGAAATGAAATGCATATTTTAAGTTCAGGCAGTTTTGTATTGTGTTGTCAGTGATGGAGAGGCAAAGTAAATGTGAAAGCCATTTAAAAAGCCTGTGTAAAACGTGCCTGTGTGCTAAAGGATGTTGTCCTCTAGAATTAGACCCCAAATCTGACTCTCTTGTCAGATTGACTGGCTTGTTTCTAATCTTAACAGTTCTTTTCATCTTTAGAAACTGAGTTTGAAAAAGAACTTTAATATTCTGCAGCAGAATTATACATCTGAACAATGAGCATCTGCTGCCATTTGGGATTCCTTCTTCCCTTGGAAAGTGCCCTGGTTCAGAGTGTGCTGCTGTGGGTGTTGCTCAGGGAGTTCATCTTGAGCAGATTTACCTTTTTGCTCAGTTTTGAAGAGGCCAGCCTGAATTTGAAGTACCCCCTAACTCAAGCTGGGCAGGTTCTGTTTGACCAGATGAGTTTCCTGGGCAGTGTTAAGTAAAGGCCTGCATGGCAGAAATGAGATAATCACAATGGGAGTTCCTAAATTCCAAATTTTCTCCTCAGAACTGGCATAAGATTCAAATACCAAAATTAGTAATAAAAATAAGACATTAATAGATGATGGTATAAAAGTTTTAGTGCTTATAATTGGCATCCTTTGAATATTAAAGATACTGAGACAGAAGAAAAGAGCACTAATATAAGGAACTTAATATAAATGACTGAAGCCTTTCAACTAACTAAGGAGGACTGTTCTAGCAGAAAATACAATATATATTGGTTTGATATTGATGATAGTCCTGGAATGCCAAAGAGTTCTCATTTGCAGGATCAAGGCTTGATTCTTTTAGCACCTTCAGTATTCCAAAATCCTAGCCTGGCTGTTCAAGAGTTAGGAGCCTGTTTTTTTAATACAGAGCAAAACAAAAACCCTTAGTTTTGGTTAGGTTTCTTTTCTGCTATTTTTAGCCTGCAGTGTTTAAATTGTTGCCCTTAACCTGTGAAGAATAAAAAGATGGATGGTTTGTTTGCCTTTTATTTTTGTTGTTCTTCTTCTAAAGAATATTTTTCTGCTCATTTAACACTTTTGTGCTTGAGAATTGGAGAAAGCCCCAGATTTGCAATAATAGAGTGACAACTCCTGACTGTTGTGGAGCCTTGGCTTTGCACTGAAAACTGCCAAGAGCTTGCATAGCCTTAATAATAATAATAATAATAATCAGTGATTTGGTAAATCTTGCTTTTACTGAGTCCATAGCATGTGGACAAGGTTTCATCAGGAGAGCCTCACAATTGCTTTCTGGGTCTGTTGTTCCTCTCTTTATCCAGAGCTTTGTGCCAGCCTCTGTCACCACTTTCATACGAAAACGGTTCTAGCAAAATCCTTAACATCCACTTAATTTGCTCAAATGGCAGAGAAGAGGAATCAGCCTCATGCACAGCAACTCGTGCAGTTGTCCAGAGATCCTTTGGTGTCCTGTGAGTCAGTCAGAGACAATTCAGGGTGCAGGTTCAGCCCAAGTTTGGGCTGCCAGGGAAATGAGATCCCGTCTCCCTGGGCCAGCCATGTGCTCCCTCTGTTGGTGTTTGCTCTGGCAGCTCTGGCTGTGGGCAAGCTGGATCAGTTTGCTGACTTAATGGAAAACTGGCTCTCCAAACTGTAAAAGCAGTTTTTCTGTTGGGTTGGATTCTGAGGCACAAAACTCTGCAAGGCTGAGGGTGAGAATCTGCTCCTTAGGGGAAAAAGAAAATAGGATTTCACTTTTTGACAGCAGCCAGCACAATGTGACCTCAGTGATTAAATTCTGATTCCACCTCGCTGAAGTTTACAGAATAATTTGGATCTTTTTAAAGCATCATTTGGCAGCTCCAGGTGAGACCCTGGTGTGTGTGTTGTTGGATGTGAGCTGCCCTGCGTGGTGATAGCTCTGCATGTGGAAACACTGGAATGGGTGGAATTTGACAGGCAAATAGCCCATCCTCGGTACCACTGACTCACCCCTGGCCAATGCATCACCTGCAGTCCTGAGCAGCTGTTACATCATGGGTATTTCCTAGAGAAGGATGAGGTAAACACGAAACTTCCCTGCAGCCTTATCAGAGGGTGTGGAAGCAGTCTTGAAACACCTTTCTTTGAGTCAGAAGCAGGAGGAAGCTGCAGCCCAGGTCAGAGTTCTGGGTGAGCGCTTCCGCTCTCGAGTCGGTGACAGACTTAACCAGCAGGAAACTGCAATTTCCAGCATGAAAACAAATGCTTTATCCCCTCATCTCCTGTGGGCTAATCTCATCTTCCTCATCGGTGCTACAGAGAGAGTGGATGGACACACTTCTTTCTTTTCTCTTAGAAGCTTTATGCGAGATCCCATCTCGTTCTGATCCCCTTCCCGTTCACTCTGATACCCATCAGGAGTAACTCTGTTTGAAGTCAAGGTGGTAATAAAGCAGGATATCATCCTTTATTCCTGGGACTAGTCCCTACAGCTAACCTGGTGGGATATGCGCTGCAGAACCAAACCTTCAATCAGTGGAAATTGTGATTTCTTGGGCCAGGTTTATGGTGGGAATAAATACCATAAGAAGTGTATAGTAACAAACATAGGGCTGTTATAAAACTCCCTGTATCACTCTCCCACCCCTCAGCAGGGGAAAGCAGAATAAATAAATTAAGTTTCTGCTTTTAAGAGAGCAATGTCCCTCCAAGGTCTATCCCAGGCCTGTGAGCAGACCCAGCCTGGTGCAGCTGCCCTTGGAAGTTCTTATCACTGAGAGGAGTGAAGCCACGCTCGGCCCGTGTTTGCACATTTTTTAGGGGGACTGTTACAGGAATTCACTTTGCTTTTTGCACTGCAGATCAAGGTTCTTTATTACAGTAGCTGCTAAAAAGAGCTTTATCAGGTTACTCTGCTTTGTAGCTGGCCCTTGGCATCTGTGTTAAACGTTTATTTCCCTGTTTATTGCAAGGACAGTCCAGTCCTGCAGCTGTGCCTGTGGTGAGGTGTCCCACAAACAGGAGTTTGCATGGAACAACTTTCCCAGTAAATCATCTCCTCCCAGCTCTTCATAGTTTGCCAGGCACTTATTTTAACTAGCCTGAGCACTGTGGGCAAAATTGGTAAAAAAAGTCTAAATTGTGCTATCAGATACGAGCCAACCACTGGAAATCAAAGTGTACAATCCCAGTTTGGTGCGTGAGGCATGCAAAAATATCTTATGGCTGTGGTACAAATCCTCGTGCTTTACCTGCTTTTGTTCAGGTACAGAATTGGGGATAACAAAAATAAACAGCCTCTCACGGCTCACAAGAGCATTTTCTGCAGCTGCTTTTTCATGTTAATGTAGTTCTTTGTTAATGTACCAGGAACAGATGCAAATCGGAAGGCCGAACTCCAGGCTTTTTAATGAAAATTGAAATTAGTGTCACAACACTGGAAGCAAGAGCAGAGGCTGTGCTTTGACACTGGGAAGAGGGCAGGAAATTCAGATGGATAATTCTGATTGGCCCCTTTGTTGGAGGTGTTGTTTACTAGTATGGAGTTTTACAATCAGAAAATGTTATTATTGTATACAATTAATTCTCCTTCATGTGTCTTTTTCCTTACAATTACTAGATTTCTTAATTTGCAGTTTGCAGGCTTGATCAATGAAAGAGGACCGAAAGTGGAAAAATTGTTTTGATCTCTTTCAGCATAACCTCTGGCCAGAAATTCATGATATTCCAGAAGAGGGAGGAAAAAAATGAGAGAAATGTGAAAGCTGTTGGTGTAGTGAGGGGAAGCCCTGCTCCCTGAAGGATAGAGCGATTTCATGCCCCCCTATTCCCATGGAGCATTACAGCCTGTAATGCAGCAATTATTTTGTTGGGTAGGTGTTTCATTACCAACCTGGGCCTTGGAGGTGATGAGAGAAAATTTGTCTTGACCTTCCAGGGAAGCCATAAAAGGGAAATGATGTCTAAATAATAAATGTCCAGGAGAAACGTGGAATGCCTGACGGTGTTGCACTTAGCTTCCATGACATCTGGGCGTTGTAGGATAAAGAGCTGGGATGTGGATCATTTCAAAAGCAGGAATATTTTCTATTGTTCCCCTGCATTTTTGACCTTCCTTCTCCTGGTTCAATCCCTATCAAATAGAGTTTAATCTTTTTTTTTTTTTTTGTCCTGCAGAATGTGCGTTTTCCTGGTTTTCCCTTCAGACTGGAGCAAACCACGAAAAGCAGATTGGGGAAAAAACCTTTTGATTCCAAAGTGGGGGCGATGGGATCAGGTTTTTATTTGCTGTACTTTGCCATATGTGCAGCGTTTGGGATTGGGAGCCACCCAAGAAGGAATCTTGCCTTCTCCCTTTGATCCTGTGACAGTGGAACCAATAATTGTGTGGAAGAGAACATGCAGGAGTAGCTGTGGTGACACATGACCTTGCTTTGTACTGATGGTCAGGGGTAGGACTGCAGGTTGCTCTTGGTTTGGGATGTTGTGGGGTTTTTTTTCCCCCCCCCCATCATTTCCCAAATTTAAATGTAATAATTTCCAGGACCAGCAGTTGAGGTTGTTGGCATTCTAAAGCTCCAAAACTTGTAATTCGGTTGTGTTGGTCAGTCCCTTGTTGAATATTCATATTGCTCTCTGTGCTTTTGCTCTTTTAAATGGTTTTGATTTCCTCTGTGAGGACTCTATGATAAAACTGATTTTAATGAAAAAATAATTGTTCTAGGATAAACAGCCCATTAGACCATCTCATTCTTTAAATCTTTCCTTCTAAACAAGGATGAGTGTTGCCACGTGCTGCTGTTCTTATTTTATGTTCCTCTGGGTGTAGTGGAGGCAGAGATTCTCTTTTGCCAAGTGAATGTGATGCCCCCCAAAGAACTGCAGATCTGGGCAGACAAATGAGCATTATAGTGGGGTTTAATGTTCCCAAGAAGCCTTGTGTAACATTATCCATCCTAGCAGAGCGTAGGAGGAGCTTCTGATTCTATCTGGCCTGAGTGATCTGCCTCGTTCACTGGAGTTTTACAGCCTCAACAATCCCAGAGACCGATGGATCAGCTGTGGGTGCTTGAAGGGTTTCTGTTCATGGCTCAAGATTCTTGGATAGACTCAATCCTTTAGAGAAATAAATGCTGAACACCTTCCCTGCTGCTTTATTGCGTCTTTAGCTCTGTCAGGTGGGTCTCTCAGGCTCTGTGAGGTTTGGAGCAGTGCTTTCTCCACACGAAAGCTGATCAGAAAAGGTTCAAAGCAGGGTGTTTGGGCAGGTGTAAAGCAGAACTCGACAGCCAGGTCCTTCAGCTGCGGCATCTGAAGTGCGGTATCAGGGTGGGCAGGGGCTGCTGAGCTCAGAGTGCCGCTCCCTCCTGCAGAGATAAGAACCTGCTCCAGAAACCGCTGATAAGGAAATAAGCAGGGTCTTGCTTCTTTTTGAAATCAGTCTGTAACTTCAGATTCCCATTGGGAAAGGAAAATCTGATCTGATACCTCGGCCTCAAGATGTTGCCTTTGCTAATTTGAGCTTGGAATCTAAGGAAGGACAAATGAAACACCGTCCAAAAGCCTCTTTTTGGTACAGGAGCTCGCTCCTAATGCTTTCCATCGTGCCTGTTGTGTTTCTGAGGTTGTTCTCTTCCAAACACAGCTGTACCCCTCTTCTCTTCCTCCTCCATTTCGACCTCACTTTTCCATAGCTGGGAGCCTTCATCAGTGGATTCCCCCAGTACAACTCCCAACACATTTAATTTGTGCAGGCTGAGTGCTCTTCCACTGAACTGGCCTCAGTGGCCTGCCCTAAATCCTCTTTCTATTCTTGAGACTTGCTCAGGTTCTGCTCTCCTTCCTTTGAGCCTCTTCCTTCACTGATTTCTTTCTACCTTTTCACAGCTCCTTTCCACATATCTTCAAATACAGAGAACTGGATTATGGCAGCTTTATTTTGGTGTCTGTCTCTTCCTTGGGCGTGGCCTTTTGCCCATAAAAAGCCCTTGGTAGATGTTTGTTATGGCACAACTCCTGGGAGCTGCCATGTTCCCGTGATCAGGTTGTGCCTCTGATTTCACCCCTGGCTGCCCCTGCTCAGTTTTGAACCACAGCCCCACTCATGTGCTGTCTGAACCTCGTCATCTGCTTAGGGAGAAAATAGATGTCTAAACTGATTTAATGAGTATTGGTTTGGAGGCTTCAGGTGACTGGGGGTAGTACACAAGCCTGGGGGCGGTGGGAGTGTGATAGGTGACTTGTAAAAGCAGAAACTTGGCGAGTTGAGAGGACAGAAAGCGTGATTCATCCGTTCGTGTCACTATTACAAACCTCACAAAATCCCCAAGTAGTGGCTCTAGCATTCACTGAGCTCAGCTGAGAGGTGGTTTTGATCACGGGAAGAGCTGCCAGTTCTTCTCAGGACTTCCAGACAGCCTGGGTACTGCACTGACATCATGATCACTGTCAAATGTATCTGTACATGTGTGTACATGCAGAAAAGATTTACATTTGTGATCCCTTATCTCGTGACAGATGTGCCTTGCTTTACTGTGCCTCAGAACAGCATCACTGCTGATATGTTTGCTCTGCTCTTTTACTGCCTGTCAGTCCCTCGGTTTTGCCATAAAGTGGTGGTTTAGGAAAAAAAAAAAAATGAAATGCACCAATGTGTACATTTGGATGATCACGTTGGGGGTTGCTGTCAGCAGATAGTTGAGATAAGCAAAAGCATATTCCAGATTGGAAGCTGGAAGGAGCAATCATCATTGCCCTGCAGCATGGCAGTGGCAAAAACGGTGATAACAAAGCCATGTGGTTTCTTAATTTCCTAAAATATGAGTCCTGCTCAGTGTAACGGGGCTGCTCCATAGGGGGTCTGTGTGATGGATGTAGAGTGAACACAAAGATATGTAAGATACAAAGTTGTTACTTGAGTTAATTACTGTTTGTAGAGCTGAAGAGTTAGTTAAACAGTTGCTTGCCTCAAAATTACTTTCAGAGCGTAGGAAGAAATGCCATAATAGCTGTGAGTGAAGCAGAGTGTGTGGAGTCTGTCCATCCATA
Organism: Lycocorax pyrrhopterus obiensis; assembly: GCA_014706295.1. Lineage (NCBI taxonomy): Eukaryota > Metazoa > Chordata > Aves > Passeriformes > Paradisaeidae > Lycocorax > Lycocorax pyrrhopterus. Next base: position 1,665,514 of record JACSVZ010000007.1, read on the forward strand.
CCTGAGAGAGATGCAGGAGACCAGCAGGGGCAAAAATGGGAAGAGCAGAGTGGAGCTGAGACCTCCAGGTTCCAGCTCTGGGATGTGGCTACTCGACTTTATCTCAGAAATGCAGTGGCAATTGCAGAGCCCCCAGGTAATTCTGGGGAGAGAATTCTCCCTCTTGCCCCCTGCAGAGACCTTCAAGTGCCATCCTGGTGCAGCCTGTGATCTGAGATTTTTTCCTGGTGGACAAAAGCAGATAAAAGTCCCGGGCAGGACTGCTGTTATGAGTTAGTCTCACCTCTAAGTCTAAGCAGCACTATACTGGGTTTAAGCATCTGTTAGGAGTTAAGCAGAGCGGCCCCCTGACTTTTCCTTCTATCCATCCTAATTTTCTGGGCTTTTTGTGCCTTTTTCTTGGCTGTTGGTAAGCGCCCCCCACAGCATTTAGGGGCTGAAGCGTGGTGTCCCCCCAGAACCCACCCTGGAGAGCACAAAATAAAAAAGATTCTGTGTGTGCTGCTGCAGAGGAAGAGTCTTTGAAGGAGTGATAGGAAGAGCATGCCCTGGGATGCCAAAAATCATGGGACCCAGTTAGTCTTTGTGGCCCACTGGTGAGTTTATAACTGGACTGGAGGTGCATCCTACCTGGTGTGTTTGCTGGAAAACTTGAGCTGATGGCACAACAAAAAGGCCTCTTGGTCCCTGGGATGCCAGCCAAGATAATTCCTGGGTTTCTGTCTCGTTGCCTGTCTCGTTACCACTCTGGCAGGTTTGCCTGTCAGGGCTGGTGCTTCCCCTTCAGAGGGGTTAATTTTGTCTCACTTTGCGAACACAAGGGAATCAAACTCAGCCTCTTTATTCCTTTGTTCCCCCTCCATTGCCCATGTTAATTTAATTTGACAGCCTGGCGAATAGGATTTGTCAAATATGGTAACCTTAAGCATCTCAGATATTGAAAACTGTGCTTTAAATTTATATAATCCAGATGTGAGAGCCAATAAAAGGCTTGGATGAAATGAAATGTCAGGCTTTGTGGGGAGAGAAAGGGGAAAAATACTCTTTGCCACTTATTTTTCCACATGGCATAAAGTGCAGAGCAGGGTTCAATCAATTATTTTAGTCAAGAATAGAAGCAGGTTTTGTCATCTCAGTGCTGGTAGCCAACAGTAAATCTGATGGATAGCAAAATGCTGAATCTCACAAGACTGCATCAAGTAAAAACAACTTCAGAGTTTGGGCAGTGAAAAGGTGAGTCTTGGGAAGGATTTAGGAATGATGAACACAAGGCATTGCTCAAAGAGAACATTTCTCTTAGCAGTACTAATAAAAAAGCCACCACTTTAATGATTTAGGTCTGTAGGCATTATCCAAATGGAATAATATCCCACTCACTCGTTCTACAAAATATGTTCTCAAATTATACACACAAACCAACTTCTGTTTCCACAATATTTGTTCTCCTGTATGTAGAAAGAGGCTGAAAGACGTAGAATAATTACCTTAAACTAATTCTCAGCTAAATCTCTTCATTCCCTCTGGTGCTCCTTCTTTGGCAGAGGGGAAGAAATAAATACTGAGGGAACACTAGGCAGTATTAATCAAATAGTTCATTCCCCAAAAGTGCAATTTAATTTTAGCTCAAAATGGGTATGCATCAAATTCAGAGCATTGGCCTAATAAGGAGGATTAAAATTCGGAAAGTTTAAAACATCTCCATTTTAGACTTAAAGACAAAGATTTTGATGGCAACATGAATTAAACTTTCAAATTTGCCTGCATTTAATATGAAAGCTGAAGAAACTTTCAATCAAAACCAACCAGTTTTTCATGTTGTAAAAACAATTTGATAGTAAGCCTGAAGTTGTATGCCTAGCTCAATAAGTAAACTGGTAGTTAGACTTATTTTCATTCATTCCCATATGCATTCAGCGTTCAAAAATAGTTCATAAATCAAACTATATTTAAACCACCACCCCCAATTCCACTCTCAGACAAAACCACCTTTAATTTGTAAATAAAGTTAGACCTGAATCAAGTCCATCTATGATTTGATCCCATAAAAGCAGAACATGCAGGATAAGATTTTGCAAATCCAACCCAACCACTGGCTTTGTGTGTGTGTCTAAATGATTTGCTTCATCATAAGCTGTAGGAAAAAAAACCTCAAAGGTTTACGGGGGGGGGAAAAAGAGTAGGATGAGAAAATGCGTGTGTTGGAATTTGTCTTACTGCTGAGACACAAACCTAATAGGCCATGATATTGAAAGAGCTTCTTTGGGCTGATGGAGAGGTAAAGCTTTCATCAAAGTTAGTGTTGGAATGCAAACTTGGGGCAAAGCTTCCTGTTCCTGCTGGAGTCTCCAGGTATCCCAGCCTCTGCAGGCCACGCTTAGGGTACAAACCAGCTCAGGGGTTCAAGCTGATATTATGACTAAAAGGGCAAAGTTTGAGCAAATTGAACTTCACAGGCCTGGGTATTTTCAAAGAGAGGTGTCCTGTTAGGACTGCCTGGTGCCATAGGTGTATTTGAGAGGGAAATGCTCCCAAAGTTGTTCTGCCCCAGGTTTCGTACAGGCTGCTGCAGAGAAGTCTTTGCATGAATGGCAGCAAATTTGGATGGAGACAACACTGCTGAAAGATGTCAGTGGGGGCAGATCCACATGGAAAACTTCCATGTTTCTGGAGATTTTTTTAAAACAATTCGGTATCTGTCTGGATCCTGGCTCTTTGAAACCTCGGTGTAACCATGCACAAAGCCCTAAGCAGTAGTAGAAGTGCCATTTCAAGAAGTGAGTCCCATGCAGCTGATCATATGATCTCCCCTCTTGGGTTCGTTTAGCTTCATTCATTAGCTCTGAAATCCATTCCTTTCTGCTGGGCTCCCATAAATCACGTGCTTGCCAGAGTGGAGAGGGTTGTTTGAAAGGATGGAAGAACCATTAAGTAGGAAGGAGAGCGTGTGTTAAATGCTCACCCCGGCGTAGCTGGGGGGGGGGGATGAGCCCTGGCCTCTGGAAGTGTGGAGCGGGAAGCCCAGCAAAACCTGAGCCATTTCCCCTCTTTTTGGTTAAAGTAATAATAAACACGAGGCTGGGCTGCTCCCAGGAGGGACATCCTGCAGCTTCCAACACTGGGAATGGCTTTCTCCCGTCGCGCTCGGCCGTGGCTTTGTATGTTTTCCCTCGAAATTACAACATGGTTTTAATCTAAACAGACATCGGCTCTCTACGCCAAGCACATCAAATCTGTACTGCAGGGATCACAGAATGGAAGGAACATGGCTCGTGGAGTGACAGTGCAGGGAAGAGGAGGGGGAATTGGAGGAAAGGGCTGAGCAGGGAATGGACCCCTCAAGGAAAGCAAGTTTAATGAATAGAGGTATTGTATTCGAGTTTGTGAAGCAGAGTCCCCAGGGAGAGGTTAGGTTCCAGGAGAAATGAAATCTCCCCTCAAAAGTTCTTCCCTGTTCAGGTACAGGCCTGGTGATTACCTGGGAAGAAACAGGATTGAAAATATTTATCACTTCTGCTCTAATTTACATGTCTGTGCAAGTGTCTTGGTTTTGCCTGGGTTGGAAATGCTGTGTCATCAGGAGGTTCTGCCTTTCTGGGAGATATTTTCTTGTAGGATCTCTCAAGCACCTCCTCCCATTTATTTTTTTAATTTTCTTACAGCTTTTTGTGCATAGTGCTGGAGGAAGGTCCAGGCTTTTTCCACAGTCAGCGCAAAACTGTTCAGAGAACAGAGTCAGCACTGTGCGGGTCCCACATTTTGGTGTCTCTCCACCTTCAGAGGAGTTTTGGAAGGGAGTGTGAATGGAGAAGTGCTGGCTTTGAAAGCCTTAAATCATGTGTGAGCTCCCAAATTTGTACAGGCAGGGGATGTGAAGTGCACACATGCCTTATGGACTGCTTCAGGTTATTCACATCCTGAATTTGAGTAAAATTACTTACCAAGCATGTATATATGGTTCTCTATTTAGTAGATCAAAGGTGCGTTAAACCAGGATCATCTGCAGCTGCCGCTAACATGGTGAGACAGACTGTGATATTTGTATTGTTTTTAGAAAGTTCTGCCAAACCTTTTGGAAAAAGGACAGATTACAGAAGTAGTCACGGCACAAAAAAAACCCAGGCACAGAAAAGAGCCGTTCTCGGAGCGCGAGTGAGAGCGCAAAGGAAGCAAGCTGCTTGTGGAAGGTGTAGGAATGGCTTTAAAAAACAAAAACCAAGCTGAAACACGTTCTCTTTGGTCTCTGGTCTCAGTCTACAGCTGCTCCTTCTCCAGCCAGGCATGCAGCAGTTTCCTTGCAGCGCTCCCTGCGGACTTGGCATGGCTCGGTCTGTCAAGACCAGCGACAACTCAGCGCTGCTGAAACGTGTGAAGCACGAGTTGAGTGGTGCCAACACTTCATAACGTTACAGAGCTTTTTCGCCCCCCAGATAGAAGGATCCCACACTGAACTGCTTTGTGTTCAGTCCCCTTTACAAATCTGCACCTCTGACTCGTAGTTTTGGAGAGGCATTTATGGCTTTTCGGAGGTGTGGCGCGTTCTCGGGCTCGTGCTTTGATGTTCTGTGTTTTGACGTTTGGCTTCAAAGCTGAGGTGGATTGGGCTCCGGAGGGGAGTGTAGGTTCAGACTCCAGTTTCAGATGGATGAGAACGAGGGAGGCAAGTCAAGTATCAGACCAGAACTCTGGGAAGCACAGTGGTACTCAGTAGCAGAGCCAATACAATAATGCACGACCAGAGTGCCAGAAGCAGAATCACAGGACAACTGGGACTAAAGTCATGTCTTTCTGAGTTTTTTTTTTTTTTCCTCTGGAGCTCCTTCAGTTTCTTTTATGGACCAATGGAAATGGTCTAAAGTTAAAGACTAATGGTGAAATGCTGAATTTCAGGCACTGTTTTCACGCTGACTCTCCCTTTGTGGCCAGAGGTAAAATGTTTTGGTGTTGCTAATGTGCAGAACAGGTCAGACACTTCCCCTCTCAGAGAGACATATGGGAATTAGCTTCCACTTCCAAAGTATTTTAATGTGCTGTCGTCCTTCTTGGCTCAGAATGGACTTCACCCACGGAGATCTCTGCCTGTGGCTCAGCACAGACCACACCTACCACATTGCTGTGAGCTTTATGCGCTTGAGTCACCAGAAAAAAAGCTCACAAATTGGCAGGAGCTCACAGGAGAGCAACCCAAACAACTCAGGGACTGGCTGGAGGGGTTAAATTAATAGCACAAGATTAAAAGAGATAAATACAGGTAGTTTGGTGAAAGCTGTTCCCCTGGAGTTAATTATGCCGTATTAGTTGGAAGATGTGAATGGTGAAGGATTTGCTTAGTGCGCTCTGGAGTGGTAATTGGCAGGGGAAAGAGGATGCAAAAGGGAACTTCAAGTTGAATACCAAAGGATTTCCTGACAGTGGATGTGTTGCTCTGTCAAGCAGCCTTGCAGGAAAGCGCCGAAAGCCCCACTGTTGGAAACATGAAAGTCTCCTCAACGCAGGAGAAATCCTGAGCTGAGATAAAGATGAAACCCAGTGAGTTTTGTCTGTTCCAATTACTGTAAATTGAGAGGTGATTGATACAGCAGTAATGCCCCGGAGCTCAAATCAGAGAGGTGCTGTAGGAGCTCACAAACAAGCTTTCCCTATCTGTCATAAATTCTGTAGAGTAATGTGGATCCAGACTGACTCAGAGGTCAGTCCTGAAGGGCCACAGCCCTGGATATTCCTCCCTTTTCTGTTCCTATCTGCCTTGGAGTACCCAAGAGTGGAATACAGCTCCTTAACTCATTCTCCATGCATGGACTGCAGTTCACAAACCCAAAAATGCTGTCCCCGGCTTCTGTGGTCCTTCTGATCTGTAATTGTAAGAAAAGCCATTAGAAGCTTCAGAAACTACAGAGAAAAACTAATTTTCCTGGAGGTTTTCTACTTCAGTTAACTCCCCAGTTAATTCCAAACATCTTTCCCCCTTCTTAAATATTTTCGTTTCTCGCGGATTCCAGGTGTTCCTGTGCTGCAGCGCGCAGCAGAGTTGACCTGAATATTTGAGGAAGGACAGCTGGGGTGCCCTGGAGTTCCTTGCAGGCAGGTTTATCCTGGAGTCCTAGCAGGGTATATTAACCCATATTTAGTGCTGTGCTGTTGCAATTACTGCACTCACAGTGATTAACTTGTTTAGACTTATCACAAGCATCTCTGCAGCGCTCAGCAGTCAGCTAAGCCTTTTTTCTAGAAAACAGCATCAGCATAAAATCAGTATTTCTGCCAGCTAAATAAGCTGCAGTCCTGAAATCAGACCACGCTGGGCACTTTATTTAGACCAGGCAAATCCTGAGCTCTGTTCTGTAGAGTAAGGAAGAAGTCAACCTAAACACTCACGGCTTTTAACTTGCCACACACTGGGTTTGATCAGAGAGCTGGATCAAATTGTCCTTTGTAAACAAAACAGTACACTGGAAACCACACGTGAGAAATGACAGCTCTGAAGCTGTAATCATAATCACATGGGAAATACTGAAGTGAGCTGTTTAACTAAGAGCATTTAAATTTCTGGGGAAGAAATAGTCCAAAGGGTCAACACAAAATTATTTTTGCATCTGTGATAAGCAGATGGGATCTGCCAAGCTCCATTCCCTGTGCTGATGAACTTTCCAGGGTTTTATTCCCAACCTGTAATAGGCCAGGAATGGAATTTCAGTTCCATTCCCTTTCGCTGTCAGCATTTCATGGCTTCTCTACAGCTTTCTACCAGACCGAGCCTCAGCCGTGGCAGAACACCTCTTAACATCGTGGTCCTGATTTGTGGTTAGCAGGACGTTGTATTTACACCATGAAACTTCAAGGCATCTCAGATGGAGGGTCTAAAATCCAGGGAGACGTGGGTGTGGGATTTCAACCTTTTCAAGCTATTTTCGTAGGATACTTCTGTTTTGGGGCATTAACTTGGAGGTGATTGGGTTTTTAGGAAGCTGTCCCAGTGGAATGAGAACAGCGAGATTTAGTGTTGCTGAAACGCCAAGAATTCCCTGCTGTTCCTGTGCTGGGTAACTCCAACACAGGAACACGAAGAGCAGCATTTTTATCATTTTAAGTGCTGCCAAGCACTTCACTAAATGTGGGAAAAGCCGTGAGCTGGAGCTGAGTACATTTGCTCTATTCTTTCAAAATAAAAGTGCACGTGCCATGACAAAGCTTCCAGAGTACTGATGTGATTCTGGTATAAGAAAATAGAAAATTGAACATTTGAAAAGCCTGTGGCATTTTTGGGTTCGTTCAGCTCTTCGCTTCAGCCTCGCTGCTTCCCAGGAGAAAGTCTGGTGTGCAAATTAAAGCCGAGGTGACAGTTCTATTCCCAGGCCCAATTCTGGGAGCGGGAGTGCCTGACTTATCCGGGCCGTTCCAGCTCCCGTTATCCGCTCCCCGCCGCCTGTGCATCGGCCCCTGCGCCCCATCGCTGCCGCTGCTCCGAGGAGCGGTGCCGTGATAACGGGGAGCAGCTCGGCCGTCCCGTTGGCTCTGTGTGGCGCCTTGCCGATAACATTAATGGAGTTGGCTGTGTGAGCGCTCCCTGGGCAGGCTGCCAGCTCTGCCGGGGGGTTTTGTGCTCCAGACGTGCTGCTGAGGCAGGGGGTGAGGTACTAGCCCCTCTCACCGTGGGCACCGCTCTGGCGTCGCTCCCCGTCGGCTCCCGAGGGATGTGTACAAACATACAGGGCTCTCTGCTGCTTGGGAGCACTGGGGTCTTCCCTCTGTCACAGCAGTGGCAATGGGAATGAGCAGTTCACAGGTGGAATTCCCTGCCTGGGTGACGCATTTGCCGCCAACCACGCTTTCTTCTCCTTTGCCTCCTTGGCTCTATGCATCCCTTGGCTTGGGGTGGTCGGTGGCTCTTTCCTCTGCTTCCTCCCTTATCCTTCTGCCCTCTTCATCTCTCTGGCATGGGAGAAATTAGAAGCCAGAAAACTTTATTTTGTTGTCTTTTAGACATTGGCAAACCTGCTGCTGGCATTCTCCCTTTCTGTTTAATTTCTGTGTGTTGTTCCCCACTCCTCCTCAGAAATTCCGCTAGGAAATGCGGCTCTGCTTCAGATACAGGGCTCAGCCTTCCTGTGAGGGTCCCATTGCATCAAGGAAAGGCAGGATAAACTACAATAGTTACTGTGCTGATGTCACCAGGAGCTGGACTTCAGTGATCCTCGTGGGTCCCTTCCAACTCGGGATATTCTAAGGGATAACTCCCTCTGATCCATATGAATGCACAGTGTGTGTGCGTTACCAAAGTCTGAGTTCTTTCATTGTTCAATCATTATTTTTGTTCAGGGACAGGTATACCTAGTGAGGGCCACTTCAACTGTTTATTGCTTCAGCTGTTTAGAAGTTCATTTGTGTTAACTAAAAATCTCGTACAGAGGGAAGAAGTGTGTGTGTGTGTTTGTAGCTAGAGAGACAAGGGCAGTCTTTTTAGGTATCCTGTTTTGTTCTGAACAGAAATATCTTCTTATTCTCATTTTCCCCTCTCCCCTGTCAAACTTGGAGCTTCAGCAAGCTGATTCTAACTGCTAACATATGTCTGGGGGTGGGGAAAGTGATGCAGGAAGGAGTACTCCAAGGAGTACAGTAGCATTTCTATATTCAGCAAGTTAGTCATCAGCTCCTTCGGTTGTAGCACGAAAAAATGAAATGAATGGTCTGTAAAGGAGCTGTAAATCTGGGAGAGCAAAGCTTGTGCTGTTCCCGAAGTGATCACGCAGCAGATCATAACTGTACCTGCTGTTTTCTCTGTGAGGAGCAGCTCAAAGCGCTGCGCCGCTTTGAAGTAACAGAGATGTTTACTGCCTCTGCTTCACAAACGAAAACATGAAGTGCCAGACAAAGACAAAGCCAGATCCTGAATTTCTTGCTTCTCAAGAGCCATTTAGTGCTTTCAGTGTGAGGTGCTGTATGGAAGGAGTTTTGACAATTCAGCAAGTAGTGATGGAGTGGGAGATGAAACCTTGTCTGAGGGGGGGGGGGAAGGCCAAGATCTCTTGCTTCTTAATCTGTTCTTGGAACCTCGGGATCATCTTAACTTTTGTCTTCCAAGTCAGGCTCCAGCAGCAGCACTAACAGCTCTACCTGAGCAGCATCTGTCCTTGCCTCAACTTTTTGAAATCTCTCCTTTGGACCTGCCCCAGCGGTGATCCCTGTGAGCCATCAGAGTGTTTTAGTTTGGCCTTTTACTGTACAAATCATGACCTGGGGGTTGTCTCACCACCTCATTTTCCCACCTCTGCCTTGGAGCACTTGAGGATTTTCTTTCTGTGTCCACCCCTCCCAAAACAGACACTTTTCCCCCTGTGTTTTAAATGGCAGGCATCCCTATACCTGGAAGTGTTCAGGAGCAGGCTGGATTGGTCTCTGAGTAAGCTGGTGTAGTGGAGGGTGTCCCTGCCCAAGGCAGGGGATGGAACTATGGTGATACTTAAGGTCCCTTCCAAGCCAAACCATTCTAGAATTCTGTGATTCTGTGACATAGGTCTATTTACTTTTAGTCCTTAAGGATCAGCAAGTTGTGATTTAATTGCTGTCTCCTGAGTATTTCTTGGTTAGGCAGGTAGCTGGAGAAAGAAAAGCACTACTGGTTGTCCTTTAAATCAAATTGCTTCAACGTGTGCTACGTGTGTGGTCAGTATCTTCATTAATTTTTGCTCTCAAATATGAGTTGCCCATAAAACCTCTATGACTCCTGCTGGGAATGAGCCAAGAGAAAGGAGAGCTGTGAGGAGCAGGAGCACATCTTCCCCATAATTGCAATCCCATTTGAGTCTGCTGGTCCTGCAGATTTAACTTTCTGCTTCTGTGCATTCCTTCACTGTTATCACCTGGGGTTCAGCACTGGGCTGAGGCTTTGCTTCAAGTCTCATCTTGAACGCACGCTCTGCCTTTTTTCTTTCTCTTTTTTTCCCTTCCCTTTGTGTTTGCTCAGACTCAAAACTCTGGTTACAAATCCGGGTGGAGGAGTCCTTTGAGCCCCGCCAGTTGTTTCTGGAACTCATTATTGTGTGTTAGTAAATGAACCAGGTAGAAAGAATGTTAAATGTATCAGACTTGCAGCAACAAGTCTCCTGTCAAAAGGCAAAACACTCACCTCTCCCTGCCTGATGAGATAGCAGCAGTTGCAGCCACCAGCTGGTAGGAAGGTGAGGCACAGAATAAACCGGGAACAGAATTGTGATATTATACAGTGAGCTGCTTCAGGCAGACAAAAAACTGTCTGAAAAGCAGAGCCCAAGACTGCTTCCTGTAGCACACGCATGGTTGTGTGCTGCTGGCAGTGTAAGGAGAGCCTCTTGTCTCTTTTTTTATTTCCTCTCGTCCTTTCCAGACTCAGTAAATGCTGCAGAGGAACAGGAATTTGAATGCTGACTCAGAGTATGCATCCCATCCTGGTTGGTTTGATTCCTGCTTTTCCAGCTATGGCAGGATTTCTCCAAATGAAGTTTCAGGCTCTCAAACACATCCACTTGCCCAGAGGGGAATAATGAAATCCAGAATGCAGCAATTCAAACCATCCCTGATTCCAAACCAGTCCCGAGTCACTCAGTTGAGGGGACACCATTTAAGAGTGAGCTCAGTTCAAAACAAACCTGGAGCTCATTATCAGTTTGGGCTGGTTTAATCTTGCAGTCCTTCTATTGTTATTCCTTTTGGGGACTGTCTGAGGTGAAAGTTGGATCTCCCACTGCAGAAGGTGCCTCATGACAGTGCTGTGCAGCACAACCTGCTCTCACGTTTGTCTGACAAACTCCAGGAGCTTTGCAATCCAAAAAGGAAGCTCATACTAAAAGCAGGGAACAGTCAAAGAGTTTGCCATGAGTCTGTGAGCTCCTTGTGCCTTGCTGGTTTTACTCATAAAATACCTGTGATAAACTCTGAAGTGCTGCAGTTTTTAAATGAAATACACCCTTTTCCCCCGTTTTTTCCCTGCATCTGTACCGTGCCAGGGGAGGGGACTGCTGTGTTCCAGCACATGCTGTGCCAAGGTAGCAGATGCTGAGGCAGTATCAGGTGTCTCCAAAGTTCTCTCCTCTCACAGAGTCTGGTCCTGGAAGAGCAGAATTGGGAATCGATCTCAGGTGTCGACGGCTGTGCTGCATAATTAATTATAACTTTATATGGCAGAGAGAGAAACAGTAATGCTGGCTCTGGGTGCTAATGGTAATAAATGGATCTGGTTACCACGGATCTGTATCACAGTTTAAGGGGTTTTTTTAATCTTTCCACTGGTTTATCATTTCATCCAGACGTTACCATTAATTAATTATGTTGTAATTAATCCTTGTTGCTGTTCATATCTGTTCCATCTGAATAAATTTGTATTAGCCAGGTGACTAAGAACAAAGGCATTTTTGAACTCCTGTCGGTGCAAAAAGTGACCCCAAGTAAACAATACTTTTAATCCTGCGGGTATCAGTCACTTCAGCTCCTCTAAAATACATATATTTCTATTTTGCAGTAATATGTCTTCACCTTTACACACGTGCTGTGAATTTCTTTTCAGTGTGTGCCTTATGCAGCCTGGCCTGCGAATCCAGAGGTTAGGAGCTGGTGGAATGTTTGGGTTAGGTTGGCTCTCTCTCTGCTAGGACCTCTCTCCCTCTGCAGACAGTGATACATCCTCTAGGTGCACTCCATGCTCTTCTTGAATTGGGACCATAGCCAAAATACAAAACTTACTTCCAAGCTACACCTCTGCACGTTTCCCAGCTGTAACCTAAGGATGTCATTTAATCCTGACACTCTCCAGCTGCACAGAAACCATGACAGCTCCAGTGAGTTTTATTTTCAATACACAGGAGAGGGGTATGTATTATTCAGGATGCAGAATGTGACACAGTGAACAGGTATTTGTGGTTTCATTCAGGTCAGTTATTTGACTGTCAAAAAACCCAGCAAGTAGTGGGTTGGGTTTTCCTCCCTCCTGCTGATTACACTTTATCCTCTTTCCTCATACCCTTCTTATCTATTCCTAATTCTCTATAGAAATGCTTCACTGAATATGTCAGATGTTTAATATTCTGGTGTTCCCTGCATGGGCTCAGCCGTTTTAAACAGTTGCTTTAGAAGACCTATGAAGTGATTTACTAAATATGAGTGATCGTATCTTAAATTGGTTTGCTTTAGAGAAAATAAAGAGATGGGAATTGCAGAGAAAAGTTCTTGGTTAAAATGTAAGCATGAATCAAAAATTGCTTCTGAGGATATCTGAGTTCTGACTGTTCCTAGTGCAAGGGCTGCACAGTCAAATTTTGATCTGATTTAAAGCCCTGGCAGGCCTTTGATGTCAGCGAGGTTATGCAAGGCTGGCTTTGCAAGCCTCTCACCATTTCCTCCCACGAATCCAACCCAGACTCTCAGTCTCTGCAGGATGAGCAGATGGTTTACTGGGAAATTCACTTGGTTTCACCAAGGTTTTCCCAAGTTTTGATGTGTAAGTGAGGCAGCAATGAACACAGGCCACCAAAAGCAGGTCTGATGTATTATCCTGGCAATACCTGCCCTGGGAGCGTAGCGCTGGCTGAATGCCCAGTGGATGAAGGATCCTGCTGCTGAACTGGGAGGTGGGGGATTCTCCCAGCATCTAGAGAGGAAAGGTTGCACTTCCAACCTTAACTCACCCAGGTTTTGTCTGGCCAGTGACAATTCCCAAATTTGACAATTCCCAAAGAGGCACACTCTCACTGTTGTTCTGTAAGGTAAGAGATCTGGAGGCTGCTGGAGCTGTAATAACCATGTCTGCAGATACTGGCGTGGCCTGCATAGCTCAGCTCTTGCCTGGGCTTTTTTGCAAAGCCTTTCATCTGCCAGAACAGTGTCTGAGTCTCAGTCTCCTCCTGCTCACACTGATTGTTGGCACATGAGTTGTGCAAGTCCCTGGTGTCACAGCATCCAAAGGAGAGCTCTCTGCTACCTTCGTTGCGCGTGGGAGTCTCCTCAGCTTTGGCTGTCTCCTTAATAAGGCTACTTAAATATGTCCATGGTTCCATTTGGGATAGTTTAGGCAGAACAAGTTTTATTTATTCTGCCTGAATTCTGCAGTTTAGGCAGTGTTTAGTAGTCCAGTGTGCTCCACTGTTAGAGTGGAGAAGGGACGTGGAGGAGTAGATGTGGCACTTCGTGAAATGGTTTAGTGGGCACAGGGGTATTTGGTGTGATGATCTTGGAGGTCATTTGCAACCCTAATGATTCTGTGATTCTGTTTATATGATGAGCTATTATGCACTCAAAGCAGAACCAGCCCATCATAAGCCTTCTCCCAAATCCAAAGCTCACCTCTGGGCACTGTTTCTATATAGAAAGACTCACAATGCAAGACACTGAATTTTCTGTCTGAAAGAGCTTTCTGTCCCAGATGAACTCTGCTAAACAGATAACCGTGGGAGAAGAAGTAAGTAAAAAAAGGTGGATGGAGATGGCCTAAGGAGAAGAGAAGGGGGCTGCATGCACAGAGAATTATGGAATTACGGCTTTTCAGTTCAGCAGAACTGACTGCTCTCAACAGAAATTGGTCCTGCCTGTTCCCTGACGGCCCTGGCAGATGTGTATCCCTCAGCTTGGGCAGTGTTTGTCCTGACAAAGTGTGGTCAGTGCCATGGATCCAACTCCAGTTTGTCCCACAGCCTCTCGCAGGGAAAGGCAGGGCTGCTGCGAGGAGCATAATTCGGGATTTGTTTGCTTTGGGAGCCTTCTGGACCTGCCTTTTCCTGTAGGTCTCCCATGAGTGTTGGATGTTAAATAAGAGAGCCCAGGGCCCCGGGGGGCTGTGATCACACTGCCCTTGTAGTGGGGGCTGACAGAGCTGGGGTGTGTACCTGGTTTTGCTTGGAAAAAGAAGTGGAGCGTGTTTTTAAGGAGCGTGTTTCCTTCCTAGGTGAGCACAGATGTTATTTCAGAGAAAACTGCAGCCACACAGATTTGTAGAAATTGTGGACGATGCTGTTTCCTTCTCAGTCTCATTCATCTGTACATCTGTACAGTCTTGTAACTCAGAAGGGCTCTGTAACTCAGAAGTTCTTATCGTTTCCAACACGAGATTTATTTTCTGGGCCTTACTGGAAACATTACCAGGGAAAACTCGGAGCTAGCGATCCATCTATGCTGTGTTTTACTGTCTGTTTTTTATTATGCCTGTGGTTTTCACTAGATTTGCTTCAGCTGTGATTTATTTTGGTCTCCTGCTCTGGCATTTGCTGGGTAAGCTTGCATATTCTTTGCATTTTGTCGTGTTACTACTTTGCTGTTCTCTGAACTGTGGGGTTATTTTTAGGTGACATTCAGGCCTTTGTCTTTCTCCTGAGTACGAGTTTTCCAGATCCTGGTCAGAGACAGATTCCAGGCTGGCTCAGCACCTCCTGCTCGACCCAGGAGTTCTTGCTGCCTTTTTTATCTTAGTGAAAAAGCTGGAAAATAGGTAATTTTAGTCAGAGTGTTCAGCAGTTTAATGCAGTAAATAAGACCAGTGGTGTTCAAAAGCATCTGAGTAAATCTTTTTAATTTAATTCATTATTACAAAGTTCTGAGGCAAGTCTTCAACAGAGAGGGATGGTGGGGTGAAGCAGGAGCCAGAGTTTTCTCTGTAGATTTGAGGCTCTTCTGTTCTGGGAGGCAGATAAAGTGTGACCATTCCAGAGCCCAGGTTCTCTCACTTTTTTTCACTGTTCAGTGTCTTTTGGGGGGGCTTTTCCAGCTCTCAGTCCCTGAGTTCAGGGCTGCTGCCTACACAACGTGTAGCCCAACACTGTGTGCATTGTTTGGGCAGGAACTTCTCCTTTGATTACCCTGTGATTCACAGCCCTGCTGTGCCACCAGCTTATGTCATACGTGTCCTGCTCCCACACCCACAGTGCTCACAGAAATCCTCTGCTCTGCTTGTATTTATTTTGTTTCTTTTGTAGTAAAAAAGGGTGGCTGGAAACCTCAGTTGTGGAAAAAGCAAGTGTGGTCAGCTCTGACAAGGTTTTTTTGGCTTTCCTTTCTCTTTTCCTCCCTGTGTGTTTACACACAGGGCACAGCCTTGTCTTTCCTCCCCAAGCCAGGATCCCATTACGCTCTATCCCTGTGCTGTCCCTCTCTCCCTCTGCTACTAACCCAAATCTAGTTATTAATGCAAGCCTCCTGCAGGTTCTGTACCTTCTTGTATCCTTCCCTACACAACCCGTGTGTGCCAGCCTCAAAAGCCACCGGGCTGCTGCTGATGTGACATCAGTGACTTAAGTCTGGCTGCTCATTTGCACAGCCCCTGCTCCTCTCATCTCCAAGCTTACCAGTTTTATCCTCAGCCATTCCTGTGCAGTGGTTTCTCGCGGGAATTAACCATGAAGGTTGCCTGCCACGGCCTCTTATCTCGGGGTTTGGGGATGGGATCCTGCTCCTTATCTTCAGTCAGCCACCTGGGACTCGGCAGGGCACGTTTCAGATGGAGCCGTGGCCCTGAGGGTGGGATTGGACTGGATGCTCTCCCTGGAGGTGCTCTGGACATGGACAGCGTTCCTTGTCCGAGGGGACGGTGACTTCCATGGCTCATTGCTGCTTGTGCTGTGCCCTGTCCCACCAGAGAGCTGTGAGGGGATCCAGGTCCAGGCATCTTGTAGGAGGCTCCAGGACAGCGCTGAAGCCCGGATATTCTGGTGGCCCAGTGTGGATTCCCACTGGAATTTCATGGTTTATTGTTTCCAGTGAAACCCTGCGTAGTCATTTAAACCACTTTATTGTTTGCAAGGCTCTGTCCCTGAGCACAAGTGCAGAGAAGCAGAGAAATGTCACTGGTAAAACACAAAACCAAAGAGAACTGAGTGTGAATAAGCCTTTTCCTCCCCTTTCCATGAGGCTTCAGTTCGTGATCTCATGAGCCAAAGATGCCGAATGCTTTTCTGGTGGGAGAGTTTTTCCCCCAATTCTTTGTTATCCATAATACCTTATTTTAGCCCTTTAATTTGGTATTGCAGACTCCCAGTTAGGCTTTTGTTGCCTTAGACTGGGAGGGAACCACTGTCTTAATACAGTTTATTTTTCAGAAGATGTAGAGAGATAGCCAAAAAACCTTTTTCACTTCTGGTTTCTGCCTTAGCAGTTCTGAACCTTTCAAACCTGCACACTTTAGTTGGTGAAATACTGTGTGAGAAGATGATTTGGATTTCCTTGGCCAGGACAGAGCAGAAAATACTCCAGTGAAGGTGAAAGTGTAGAAATGACAGCAAGAGCTGCCTCATTGCAACTTCCTCAGCCCTTACTTCCAGTAGTAAGAGCTACAGGTAGTACCTGGGTCTTCTGTTGTTTTCTTCTTAGCTTTTTGGGGTATTTTTGTTTATTTGTTAATCTATCCAGACCTCATACGTGGCAGGATAAGCTGCTTGCAGTAACAGGCTGTAAAACAAATGAGTAATGATAATAAAAAAAGTTATTTCAGTCTTGTTTGGGATGCGATTTATGGGCACTCCAGAATCACTCTGCTTCCAGAGTTGGAGGATCAGATGATGTTAAATAATTAAATGAAGAAGGAATGTTTATTTAAAAAAAAAATAGACTGTGGAGCAGCAATTGCATTCTGGTTGGTGAGGAGAATGTGTGAATGCAGCAAAGAGATTAAAGAGGCACGAGGGTGAGCCAAGATGTTACACATTTTAAGAGATCAGGAAGGGGAGATTCTTCCCTTTCACAGCCTGGCTGTGAGCCTGCCAGCCCTTGGTCGTGACCTTGGGAAAGGCAGCAGAGAAGCTGAACTGACCATTTACTTGCCTTTTATTTTTGGAAGGGATTGGTCTGGAATTAAAGTAAAAATCAGTCTCTTACATGATGAAATAAGCCTTTTTTTTTTTTTTTTGGCTCTGCCTGTCACAGACTTGTCTGCAGCTCAGCCCCAAGGGATGGAGCAGCAGGTCCTCCCAGGGGCAATGCTATTAACGTCAGATGGAGTTGGAGTTGCTCAGAAGCAGGCAGGGAATGTGGAAAACTGCAAGGAAAGAAATAACTTTCTTTTAGAGATGATAACTGAAGTTAGGAGTAAAAGTTGAGGATGGAAAGTGCCATTTCAGCATGGATTGGTTCCATGCAAGAGGGTGATGCTGGAGCACGTGGGTTAGGGATAGCTGCTGCTACAGTCCAGCCAGGCTGGGCTGCAGGGAAAGGCCTTTTCCTCCTCTGGGAAGTTCCAGGGATCACATGCTGGGGATGGAAGCTGTGTGTGTTCATTACTCATTGCAGAATTATGGCAAACTGTCCTCTCTGCAGCCTCCGTGTCAATCTGAAACAGAAAAAGCGTTTGCTCAGAGAGAAGCTGTGCTGCAGAAATGAGCCTTGCCCATCAAGGACTGAAACTGTGAATATTGAGTAAAAATTCCCGTGTTATTCCTCAGCTCCCAGGTGTGGAAAAGGAGGACATGGAGTAAAATGTCCTAACTGGAGGATATAGTCCCAGAAAAACAACATCCTTCTGTGCTCTACCTTGTGACAGAGCAAGCCTCGTGCTCATCTCTTGCTCCAAGGCTCCAAGTTTCAAACAAAGTGAAGCTTTGTGTGAAGCTCAAAGTGAGGATGGCTGGTGAAGCTGGGTGTCTTTTAGTCTCACCACAACAGATTGACCTTCTTTTTTAATTTCTTTTTTAATTGATTTTTTTTCCCCTCTCTGGTCAGACAGTGCCAATAAAGGGAATTTTCTGTGTGTGTGACTGGTGATCTTGAAGTCATTTGCCTGCTCCCACTGGCGTGCCCTGGCTTGCCTTTCATCTCCCTTCAGGCTTTTGGAGGCAGGGGAGAGCACAGACAGATTCAGCCTTATCTCATAATTTGTTGTAGAACAGCTTCTTTGCTGCATCATTTGGTTTGGAAGTGTAAAAAAAATGGTATTTTTATCAGGACACAGATGTTGCCACAAACGCAGAGGCAACGAGCAGCCCCTGTGGTGGATCTGGACGGAACTTCAGGGCTCTTTCCCCGCTCTGCCTTGTCCCTGCACTGGTGGAGAATTAATGATTTAATTGCAAATACCAGAAATCTCTAATTGCAGCAACACCTGCCTTGCCATAGACAAGAAAGTGCTTGTTTTTCAGGTTAATACTTGTCTTGGAGCAGCTGCTGACTTTGTCGTGGCTGTGTTCACTGAGAGTTGTCTTGCTCTGTGTTGGTCGGGTTTTTTTTTCCTCCCCCAAGAGTTCTTTGGAGGAAACCCAGAATTGTGAAGTTGCCTCGCTTTGAGGCTGATACACAATATTATGTTTTATATAAAGCAGCAGGCTGAAGCTCAGCCTTCTGTCTCAGCGGATCATGGATTCAGTGCTCAGTTTAGAGCTTTTCCCCCGTGCAGACTGAGAGCTTTTGTCCTGCCCTGCCGCTTCCTCCCTCCGCATCTCGGAGCGTTTTCCAAGCATCTCTGAGGCATGGCTGTGGGAAGCAGGGTTGTTAACTGTTTAACAGATGAGAAAACCGAGGGAAATGCCTCAGTCACATGGCTTAGTGACTGCAGGCTGGAATAAATTCAGTGTTTCTGCTGCCGGGTCCCGGGAGCTGTGTACTAAACCTACTGTTGCCTTTCCAGCCTCCGAAGGCTTTTCCCACTCCGTGCTCTGTTTCAGCACAGGCTTAGGGGTTTTTAATGCTGCCTCAAAACAGTTTTCCCTCTCTTCTGAGAATAGAGAAGTTTTTCTTTCAAAATACCTCCCCTCCCCCAGTTTTCTTTTTGTTTTTAATCATTCCCTGCTGAAAACCTCCACATCAATCTGATCTCAGCTTGTCCTTCCAGCAGGAGAGAGGGGTTTGCACAGGCCCCATCCAGAGCTGGGAATGTCAGCGCCTCTCTGGGTTATTTAAGATACGTCTGCGATGCAATAAATCTCATCTTGTCATTCTAATGGTACAATAACTTGGAAATGAGAGGAGTCAGCTGGGGGAATATGTGTGTGTGCACTGGAAAAGCCATCCAGAAGGCTGTGCTGGAACGGGGCTTTGGATATTGTTGTGGAAAAATCTTGGAAGCCGTTAGCCTGGTGCACAGGAGCAGTGAAGCAAAGCAGGGATGCTTGTTTGACAAAGAGAGAAGCTACAGGAGAGTGGCAGGATGGACGTGTCCGTTCCTTCTGGACTCTTCCATTGTTTTTTTTTTTTGTAAAGGTGCATGTCTTGTTGGCACCATGCCTCAGGAGAAAGGGCACATAAAGAAAACAAGCCAGAGGGTAACCAAAACAGTACTGAAGTGGACTATAGCACTGAAATGGTTCAGATTTTTGTTGTCCCTCCCAGCTGAAGACACTGAGTAAACCATATCCATATGGAAATGCCTTGAGCTTTTAGGCTGCCAGGCAGGTACCATGGAGGTTATTGCAAAAATCTGCTAAGGGGAGATGGATTTCACCTGGACACGGCACCAGGTGCCCTGTGGTCACCAGAGATGTGCCAGCAGGAAAAGAATTACTGATAACCCCTTCTGTTCTCCCACCCTTTTCCCTGTCTTCCAGGGCATTGGGTTTCCTGGGGAACCAAGGGCTTTGATGGCTGTGCCTCTGTTTCTCCTGCTGGAAAACAAAGACAGTGATATGGATCTTTGCTTTGTACCAGGTATTGTTTGGAACTTCAAACTGCTTTAAAAGGAGGAAGGGCCAAGGCGATTGAAATCCATAAATCAGCGTTTCTGCAAAGGGTGGTTTGGGTCTATTCATTGCATCCCTGAAGAAAAGAGGAATTGTCTGTTTGTTTTTTCAGTCTGATACATGAAAAGAAATTCAGAGACTTTTTCCTTCCTACCTAAGAAAGGCAGAGATGGAAATAGTTCCTAAAGGCTCCAGTTAGACCCAAACCTCAGCTCTTTGACCGTGTTTGGTGGTGATGATGTCTTTAGTGAAGCCTAAAGCTGAACCAAATTTTGAGATATGCTGTGTCTGTGTAGTGGGTCCAAATGCTCCTTCACAGCTTTTCATGATGGTTTTGAAATCCACAGCTCAGGTTTCAGGCAGGTGTGGATGGAAACAAACAAACAAAACCCTAAACAAACAAACAAAAAACCCGCAACCCCCCGTGATTTTCCTCCTCAGTGCCTGGTGAGGAGAAGAGAAATGCTGATGTATCTGAAGTGCATTTCCTTTCATTACAAAATACAGAAAGTGAAATCGGGAATGAAACCTGATGCAACAAATGCTCTTTTATTCGTGGAGAAGACATTTGGCAGCAGAAACACAAATGACAACATAACCTCTTTGAAACAGATGACCTCTGTTTGCCCTGTAAAATTTCCTGCGCTCTGCTTTTCATTAGCTATTTGCTTGTGCGGTTTATGTGTTTTATAGATAAAAAAAACCCATATAAAATATGAACTATGGTATGATTTAGACCTGACATGGGCCTTACGGATGATGTGACCAAGCTTATAAGAACTGAGTTCTCTGTGGTTGGATGCAATGTGGTTCTTACTCGAGTCAGTGCTTGAGTGGTATTTTTCCACCTGGGAATGCCCTTGGTGTTCATGGAGGTGTGGGATTGGGATATGCTGATAGCTTGGAGGGAGCCTCTTCCATCCTGGGATGATGTACTGAAAACTTTAGCTCAGGCACTAAATGCTTTTGGTTCAGGGTTGTATCCTGGAGCTTCCCCCGGCCCAAAAGGATTAAAGATGAGTATATTTTTGCCCCAGAGTGTTAACTCTGGTGAGAGATTAATAGGAGATTACTGGAGCTGTTTAAGAGGATTCACCGTTGTGAGAACTGAATGTTCAGAAGCAGAACCTCATTTCAGACCTTTTTTCCTCAGAATGCTCCGCTGTGAGGGGAGGGAAAGAGAAGGGAGAGAAAGGCTCTTTGCAGGAAGCACTGCTGATGAACTACCTTGTTTAACGTGTGAGAAAGTTCTTTTAGATGCTTCAAGATAAAAGGCATCCATAATGCTGCTTCAGAATTAATGATGTCATGGCAGCTCCATCAGAGAGTTTATGACTCTTGGCTTCTTAGACTCTCATAAAATAGGCAATTTATCAGTGCTGCTAAATGAGAGAAATCCCCCTGCAGCTGCAGTGGGGAGTACTCAGGCTTTGATTGCAGTGGGAGAGGAAGAGAAGGTTGTTGGATGAGCTGTCATGTTGTGGCTGCTCAGTGCTGTGTTCTCTTTTGGAGTGAAATTGTCTAAATATTGCAGAGGTGTTCTCTAATTATGACCTTTGTGTTATTTAAGTGTCAGCTGCCCTCTTTGCGTGTGCTGTGCTTTCCTTTTTTGAACGTGGCACTGCAGAATTCCTTGGCTTGCTGGCACTGTGCTTAATTCTAACTCAGCAGCAGCACCAGGGGCTCTGTGGCTTTTTAGGGTTGGAGTTACCTTGTAGTCATCCCTCTTTAAGCAGGACCCAAGAAGGCTCATGTTGAGTGCAGCAAATTCTGAAAGTGTTACTAAGAGATGCTCACTGCCCTAAGAATCTTAAGATGTTTTAAAAACAAACACCATTTCCCCACCCTCAACAGAGCCAACTGACCAACCTCAGGAATAAAGAGAAGAAATCCTTTGTTTCTGGTTACAGGGAGTGAGTTTAGAAGCAGCCTTGCCCATCAGAGCTGGGGAGAGAACCCAGACCTCCTGCAAAACCATTTCTCCCTGCCTGTGGTACCAGCAGCTTGCTAATTTGAGAGCAATATTGTTCCCGTTCTCAGGCTATCTGGGCTGATGTAATATTCTTGGCTACAGTCAGGTGGGTCATAATAAATTTTCTGGAACCACTTCCAGTTCTCTGTTTCTTTTCTTATAAACAACTTCTTGCACTTGGCAAATTCCATTTGCTTCAGAATGCCAGAACTGTGGATAAGTTTTCTATTGACTTCTAAAAGTAAGTCTTTTACTATTTTCTCTGAAAGCAGAAGAGATTAAATTTAAGGGGTTTTACTTAATTTATGATTTTTTCAGCATTTCAGCAGTTTCTGTTATTTCTACCAGACGTGGTGGCACTGGCAGGGTGTGATTTTGTGGCGGTTTAAGCTGAACTAAATCGGGGGTGCTGCAGTCTCACCCATCCTTTTTTGCCCCCAAACACGTCCCCACTGCCCCTTTTATGCCTGCACTTGCATTTGTGTGTTTATACAGTGCTTGTGCTGAGGCAAGGAGTTGATGTAACCAAAGCTGAGCCTGCTGAGGGAGGATATTCCAGCTCTGACAAAAGCAGAGGCCGGGAACACAAAGCTTGGGACAAAGAGGAGCAGGGCTGCTCCTCATCACTTCGGATGTAGCTCAGTGGAAATTTCAAGCGATGTAGGTGGGAATGAGAGCACCTTCAGCTCATTTTTAATGCCCTGGGTCTCTTTGAGATACTGCCTCTTATCAGTGTAATGTGGAGACACGAGGGTGGAATCCAGCCTGGAGCACGTAATATCGATGGTCTTCCATCAGCATCAGGCTGGAGAGGGTGAGAGGTGCCTCAGTCTCCAGCAGGTTAAACGAGTGCCACTCACCTGTGGGATCTGAGCACCCCAGGCTGTCTGCACCCGGATCCAGAGCGAGCTGGGAGAGCAACCCAGGCACAGAGCCCTGTCCAGGCTCATGGTACAAACACAGGGCAAGCATCGCTCTTTTCTTGTTTTGGACAAGTCGTACTCAGCTTTTGCATCTGGAAAACGCCGGTGGTGGAGGCTGCAATAGCTGCAGGACTTGGATGTGTTTCCTGCTCTCAAACCCTGCAGCTTTGCCACCAGTCAGTGACGCAGTGCATTGTAACCACTATTTAATATAATGCAATATAATATAATACAGCTCCAGCTACTGCACACGGCCAGAACGGACAGGTTTGGCCTCGACTCCCACACAAGTTTTCTCTGTGTACACTAATTTTTTTTCCCTCACATCTGTTTTTGGCAAAATTGCGGTTGCCAGGTTTGAGCCAAACATCTGCTTTTTGCTGCTGGCTTTGTACAGTTTTGAACTTTGGCAACATCACCAGATACCAACGAGGAGGCTTGGGGTGACCTAATGCAGCTTCCAGTACCTGAAGGGAGTTACAAGAAGGATGGAGAGAGACTTTGGACAAGGGCTTGGAGTGACAGGACAAGGGGGAATAGATTCACGCTGCCAAAGGGCAGGTTTGGATGGGATATTGGGAAGGAATTGTTCCCTGTGAGGGCGGGGAGGCCCTGGCACAGGTTGCCCGGAGAAACTGTGGCTGCCCCATCCCTGGAATTTTTCCAGGCTGGGTTGGATGGGGCTTGGAGCAACCTGGGCTAGTGGAAGGTGTCCGTGGCAGGGGGCTGGAATGAGAGGATTCCTTGAGATGATCCCTCCCAGCCCAGACCGTTCTGTGAGATACTGAGAAAGCTTTTCCGTCCAGTCCTTGGCTAGGTACCATCTATGACCTGCTGGTTTTCTGGTAAAAAATGGGGTTACAGGCAGAAACTCAGAGTGGAAGAAATCTTTTGTGCTCTAGAGATAGTTTTGGTGGGCACTGTAGTGACATTTCCCAAGGGGAGATGGAGGAGATGGATTGCTCACACCTGAGCGAGAGCAAAATGCAAACAGAGGAGCAGTGCAGCTGGAGATCAGGATTCCTCCTGGCTTCACACAGCACAGATTTCCACATTAGTTCCTGTCAGCTTGGAGACCCCTTGACATTATTGGGTCAAAGAAAGGTGCTAATCCATCACAGAAAATGGCTTAGCACTTGATTTATATTCATTTATCTTTGCTCTGCACAAATGCTTTGTTCCTTACCCTGCTTTGAATCAGGCCAGCCTAATATATTGGCACCTCAATCATCATTTGGCTCCCACTGAGATGAAGAAGCAATGGTCGGGCCTGCAGGGCCTGAACAGTAAATCAGTGATTTATTAGGAAGAACAGGGCAGGAAGGTGAAGATCATCTTGAAAATAGGTAGTGAGGAGACTGCTACATTTTTCTGTTTGTCTGATTATTCTGCCCTATAGAAGAACCATAAAACAGCAAAAAAACCAAAACAAACACATGTAACTTCAGGTTTCAAAGCTCAGTATTAAAAAATTGAGTCATTTATCTTTTTATCTTGTTATGGTGATCTCGAAATTCGCCCGGGAAGGGGCGTTGGGAGCTGAGTGGCTTTGCCCACACAGCTACAGTGGGTATCAAGTTCCATCAGCACTGAGCCAAGGCACGGCCAAGCTCTGCTCAATCCCCCTTTGTTTGCTGTGCCACTTCTCAGGGAATGGGATGAGGGGAAGGGAGACAAATGATACTGGGGGTTAAAGGATAGTGAGTGTTACACATTCCTCAGGAATTTGTAGGAAAAATAAAATATTTCCGAGGTAAAGGTGTAGAATTGGCTTTTATTTGTAGGGCTGTTTCCCGCTGATTTCTTCCATCAGGGAATGTTCAGGTTTGGGGTTTTTTTTCCTGTTTCTTTTCTACCATCCTTCTTCCGTGTATCTATTCCCAGCCTCTCTGAGTCTTCTGTGTGCTCCTTTCCCTTCCCTGTTATTACTGTATTACTTTTTGGGGGAAAAGATAGTTCTAAAGTACAATTTGAACTCCAAGTAAGTTTCTGTTTCAGATCCAAGTGATGTTCCCTATCTCCTATTCCAATCTGTTCCCACCCTTAAGCAGAGCTGCAGGGCAGCCCAGTTTTAGCCTTTTTACCAGCTTGTCCTTTTTTAACAGAACAGTCTCTTATTCGAGCTGTCACTTCAATAATTTGGTAAAAAGAACAGAAAAAAGCATTCTTAAGACACTTGAGCCTCCCCAAATCTGCCTCTGCCATGGTTCTGCCTTTTGCTTTATTCCATGATAAATTTAAAAAGCCTTTAAGACTTTTTTTTTTTTCCCTTGGCAATAATCAAAGCTGTTAATATTGCTGGGATGTAGCGGTTGCAGACAAACAGCTGGATCCAAAAAGTGATTACTTCTGTGGGATGGGATTATTTGTGTGGGATGGACCTTTGCTTTTCAAGTCCTTCCATGCTGTGCATCTCTGCCTCCCAGCAGTGGAGATGCTGCACGTTGCCCCCGGAAAGAAAATCATGATGTAGAGCAACACAGAACCAATGAAATAGAAAAACAGGCATTTTATTTTGCATCTTAATGACTACAGAAGTTTCATAGACAAAGGTAACGCTGTGATTGTTCATTAAAATAAAAGAGTTTTTTTCCAGCTGTGTAATTTTTTGTCAATTAAAGGATCTTGCTCTAAAAAATTCTTTCATTTTGCTTCTGCCGTGAGGCAATTTTCCCTGTTTTTCCATCATTTCGCCTGAAATGATGAAAAATGGGGTTTTTTCCCTCCATTTCACCTCTACAAATAACGATGTTCCAAGTGTCAGGAAAATAATTGCATGCTATGAAATGGGGTAACTGGAAAGTCCCTTGCAGGAAAGCCCTGAGACAACAGCACGCTGTCAAAATCAGCCGGGCTGAATGCTTGAATCCATTATGGGTCTGGTGCATGGGTTTGATGGAGATATCAAAGAGTATTTTTAAAATAAAATACCAGGTTGGGATTATAATTCTCACCCCTACGCAGATGCTGTGTTAAAAACCCAGAACATGTGGTAGTGTTTCCAAATTCTTCAGAGAACCATGGCCAGTTCTTCAGAACTGCTGCTTTCGATGCTTATGCAAAAAATCGGCTGTTTTAAAATAAAAATACAGGTTTTCTTCAGAGTTATAAAACGCTGCTGGGGATCCAATAATCGGAGTGGTTTCCAAGTATTCAGATCTTAATGTCTATAAATAATACAGTGGCAGCAGCATTCTTTTGGAAACAAAATTCAAAGAGGTCCTGTTTGAGCAGCGAATACTTGCTCAGGGCAGTTATATTTAGGGCTCTAATGGAAGTGTACAAGTTATGCTTTTTATACAAACTATAAATGGCTACAACCAAGAGACTTGGACTTTGAAATGCACTTGGCACTTAGGCAGTGAGAGAGACAGGCCAGAGCCTTGTAGTACAGTTGGTTGGTTTTTTTGTTGTTTTTTTTTTTTCCCCCCTCTGCCAGCTTTACAAATATCGCCAAATTCTTACAGTGTTGCCACCCCTAAGGGGCACATTCGAAAATAGATGTTGGATCTGCTCTCGTTTGGCACTGGTGACTGAAAAGGGCTGAACCCTGAGTGCGAGTGTGGTGACAATGAAGAGGTGATGGGGGACAAGAAAGAGGAATTGAGATGCAGAAGCAGAGAGCGAAATAGGTGCCGGAGCCAGATCGAGCCGTCGTGGAAGGAAGCCAGGCACGAAATGTAGATGGGATGAGATTGTCCTTGAGTACCACACACGATGTGAGAAATGGGCTAAAGTGTTGGAGAGATCGAGGATAAAGCTGAGCAGTCGGTGAGTAAGTGGAATTCCTCAGCTCCACTTGTGAGTGTCTAAACAATTGGTCATTGTTGACAAGATCTCCAGGATGCTTTGATGTGAGGAAGCAGAAAGTTGCAAAATACTGTCATTAGTAAGAGACTAATCCGCTGTATTGAGGGGGAAACCTGCCAGATCCTTCCGAGTGTTTGTTTGAGGAAATGAAAATGAAGAGAGGCATAGCTTCTGTCCTAGAATTGCAGCTGGTCTGCAGTGCTATCAAAATACTCCTCGAGAGCAAACCCTGCCTGATAGCGCTTGTCAAACGCAAACATTGTTATCTGCACGGTGGAGCTTTGTGTTCGCCTTGTCCCAAAAGCTCGCACTGGTGCCGGGCTGCGGGCAGAGCTGGGGTAAAAGTGACAGAGCTTGTGATTCACGGGTTGCTCACGCAGGTAAGCGCTGCTGTGAGCAGTTCTCCGCGCTGGAATAATCCTGAAGGTTAAGCTGCAGCTATCAGATCCGCAGCGGTGCTGTCTCCTTCCCCGTGAGCCGCTCAGGATGCGCCCGCCCCGAGTTTTGTGCTGTCTGGCCGGTGACTCAAAACCTGAATCATTTCTGTCTGCGGGCAGCGTAGGAGCGATGCTTGCCCTGCGGAGCCTCCAAGCCTTGCCCTCCTGAGGTCAGGCTCCCCGCTCTCAGCGCTGCGCCGTGTTTCTCTCAGATGAAATTTCAATTTTATATTGAGTGACACGTGCATATTCCACCCTGACAAAACCCAAGCTGGTGGTGCTGACAGCAGCCTAAAAAATTCCTTCGGGAGCAGTAGGTTGGTTGCTGCTGAGTTCCTATTTCCTCGTGGCTTTTTAAAAATAAACTGAGAATGATCAGCTCTTATGACACTGATACTTTAGGTCATTAACTGGTGTAATTGTAGCCTTGATGTTTATTATTAAGTGACCATGGTTTCCGAAATCTGATTTTAATGGCGTGTTTGGAACAGCCAGGAGAGGCTAAGGAGGGTAGATTTTATCAGGCCAAGGGCTCACCTGTATAAAGAAGGTGCTGGGCAGGGATAATCCCGTCCCAAAAATTGCTCTGGAATATTTTAGAAGGAATTGCACTGGATTATTCTGGAGTAGTGCCCCGGTCAGATTCTCCATCTTGACGTTCCCTAAGAAAAGGAACTGGGAGTGACAGAGGATATAAATTTACTATCCTCTTTGTTTGGCAAGCATACAGATCATGGGATGTATAAATAGAAGAATTGAAGGCAAGTAAAGAGAGGTCATTATGGGATGTACAAAGAGCTTACTCAGAGCACATCTGGGGAGCTGGGCATGATTCAAAGGCCAGATTACAGGAAGGACAGTGAACAATAAGGAATGGATTAGAAGAGGGTATTGTGGAGGGTACAAGGGCTCGAGCTGGTGCCTGTGGTTGCCGCAGTCCCACTGCTTACACCAAATGAAGCTGGTTTTACTGTGAAAGCACCTAAATTGGAGACTCCCAAAGAATTCCAAGGGAATGGAGACAGAACCCTCTTCTTCCTAAACTTTCTGATCCCCACAGCAGTGCCCCTAAAGGACTCTGTGTTTCTGGAGTTACCATTGCTTACCTGTCATACCCCTTTCCCTCTTCAAAAACCAAAGCTTATTTTTTTTAGCTTTCTTATATATATGTTGTTTCTTTATAGTTTCTTATGGTATTTCTGCTCTGTTTGTCAGAATAACTGTCTGATTTTGTATCCACATCCAAATCTCTGCAAAGCTAAAATAATTTTGTTTTCCTTAACCTTCTCACAGTTGGGTACAGCTTCTCTTCTGATGTCATCAGCTCCAGTGAGGTGCAATTAAATATTGTCACAATATTTGTCCTTTAATCTCGGAAGTAGCTGTGTCTTGGGGAGCTTTGTGGAAGGTAAAAAGGGCTGTTGTAAATGAAGAAAGGGTAGGGGCAAAATGAAGAAAGGTAAGGGGCAAAAAATGTACTATTGACACATATGGGAAATGGGGACACTGCTAAATGTTGAGCAGCGTGAAGGAGTGAGTTGAGGATGAGAAATGAAGCAAGAACACTGCTGCTGTCACACCACCCTTACCAGGAATGAAGCAATATCCTCATTTTCCAGATAAGCAGACTGGGACACTGAGATTAATCAAACTGCTCGAGGTTTACACAACTAGGGAAGTCTAAGTCTTCAGCCTCTTGGACCGCAGTCATTTTTTGGTGCAGGATTCTGGTTTTGTACTTCTTTCACAGTGTTCATAATCTGTTTATACCACTCCTCATAAAACTTCATTTTTTCATTGATATTTATAACCCAGTGTGGGGTTTTCTCTTTAGTGTGCCTTGCTGGATCCTGAAAATAAGAGTCCTGGAAGCATGGATTTATTGATAATTGGTGGGTTTTTAAATACTGATATTACACTGTAGTGCAGGTCTTCGCCTGCCCTTGGACCCTGCACAGAAGAGCCAATGCCTGGAAAACGGCATGTGCAAAATTCCAGAAGGATTAGCCTAGTTTTAGGGATGTACTTGTTGACATATGAGCACCCAGGCTCCTCTTCAGAAGTGCTTGTAGGGAGTAATAATGGTAGGAAGCGTTTACAGTTTATATTTACAGATTATATCCCCAAAGGCCTTTTATTAGGACATATAAAATAGAGGAAGCATAGTTCTGCAAACCTAGGCTTAAAGCCACGTGGTTATTCCATTCATTTCCAGTCTCTGGATCCGGGTTATGGGAGCAATGGCTCTGTGCTGGCCAGTTCCATACAGGGAATTTGAACTGGGAATTTGGGACAGGGAGCAATGGTTCCATGCTGGCCAGTTTCATACAGGGAATTTCTAATTGGGAATTTGGGACAGGGAGCAATGGCTCTGTGCTGGCCACTTCCATACAGGGAATTTGAACTGGGAATTTTGAATTGGGATTTTGGAACAGGGAGCAATGGCTCCATGCTGGCCGGTTTTGAACTGGGAATTTGAACAGGGAGCAATGGCTCTGTGCTGGCCACTTCCATACAGGGAATTTGAACTGGGAATTTGAAACAGGGAGCAATGGCTCCATGCTGGCCAGTTTCATACAGGGAATTTCTAATTGGGAATTTGGGACAGGGAGCAATGGCTCCATGCCAGCCACTTCCATACAGGGAATTTGAACTGGGAATTTGGAACAGGGAGCAATGGCTCTGTGCTGGCCACTTCCATACAGGGAATTTGAACTGGGAATTTGGAACAGGGAGCAATGGCTCCATGCTGGCCACTTCCATACAAGGAATTTGAACTGGGAATTTGAAACAGGGAGCAATGGCTCTGTGCTGGGCAGTTTCATATTGGGAATTTTGAATTAGGAATTTGGAACAGGGAGCAATGGCTCCATGCTGGCCAGTTTCAAACTGGGAATTTGAACAGGGAGCAATGGCTCTGTGCTGGCCACTTCCATACAGGGAATTTGAGCTGGGAATTTTGAATTGGGAATTTGGAACAGGGAGCAATGGCTCTGTTTCATACAGGGAATTTGATCTGGGAGGTTTGGGCTTTCCAAAGTGCTGGTTCTGGTGCACGACTTTCGTGGTTGCTTCTCTTCCTTTCGTCCGCATTTCTCCGTCGAGGAAATGGGAATGAGGACAGTCATTGTGCTCTGTTTTTTGGCAGTCGTGACAATGCAAGCCCAGGATGTGTTCCCTTGTGCTCATGTTGAGTTAAGTGCTTGGGGCCAGGCCAGGTTAGTGGTTGTCCAGAAGACCACAGGGATATGGAAGTGGGATTAATGACTCAGTAAATACTGACTCGGTATTAAACCAAGGCCTTTCTCCTACATTTGTAGTCATCACAAGGCCGTACGTCACAGCTGGATCCAAATGGAGTACAGATACTTCCTACCTGCTCCCCTCCAACTTCCAGCCCCATTCCACCATTTTCACAGGAAAACTGAGGCAAAATGTGCGGGATGAAGACAGGCACAGGGAGTTTCCTAGGAGTAAGGAGGCGTTTATGGTGACTGTCCATCAGCTCCTGCCCTTTCCCTGGCGGTGCATGCAGAAGGAGTGGCAGTGTTGCTGTGAGCTCCAGTGCTTTTCCCTGCTTTTTGGACTTCCAGTTGGCTGCAGTGACCTGCACCCCAGGAAAAAGGGGTGGTGGATTTTGAGAGGGCTTTATAACTCTCTTTTGGGGTATTTTTGTGCTTTAGTTAAGCAGTGCCTGTTGACACTGAGCTATGGGAAGGACCAGACTGTGAGCTTGAAGGCAACGCATCTCTGATAGCATTCCTGAAGTCCAGGAAGACTGTATTTTGTTGATTTGGAGAGGATATTGTCTCTTGGAGCAGTAAGACCAAGACTGAGGGCTGTGTGACTCTGAGGTGTCCAGAAGTGTCCCCTTAAGACATCAGCTCTTGGATGGAGAGACCCAGTGTAGCACTTGCAGAAAATTTAAAAATCTCCCCCACTTGAAGCTCCTCCCTCCTCTGCTTCTCCTCCTGTTTCCAATTACAGAATTACTGTTTAATGTGGATGCAGATATAAGAAACTCTGTTTGATTTTTCTTGCTGCTGACAGAGACAGACTGGGAGGGATGCCTGCCTGCTTTCTAGCAGGAGCCACGCTCTTTTCCTGTAGTGAGCAATTAGGTGCATTGTTCCCTGATCACAAGCCTCTCTCACCGCCTGTAGCACGGCTGCAGTTGATTATAGAGCCTGATGTGTTGAGATTTTGAGGGAGCTCTATCAGGAGCACTTTGGTTGCTGTTTTTCGGAGGGGTTTGCTGATGTTCTGTCCACATGATCCCGTCTCGTTTCATAAAATAAAGGAGGGTCGAGCTTTCCTAGCCACGGTGGGTCAGCGAGGAGAAAACGGAGCTCCAGGAATTGGCACGCTAATTCCTGCTGGTGCTCCGCACTCGGAACTGATTGGCAGGAGGGAACTGCGGGGCATTGTGTGGTGTGGGAGAACGGGGAGCAGAAAACAAGGAGAGCCTTGAATGCTCCTGGCCATGGAGAATTGCAGGGCTTTGTGCAAGGTGACAGCCGTCCCGGTGTCGTGGCCGCGTTCCAGCGCGGGAACTGCACTTGCAGTTGGCCCAGGTTTCCCCCGGCTCCCTTGGAATCGGTGGGATTTGGCTGCTCCAGCCTAGCCAGGTCATCACCACCCGCCTTCAAAACTTTGGCCTCCCACCATTTCAGTTCACAGGGAGCAGCCGCCGTTCCCACCCCCCGGAATGTTTCTTGCGGAATTTATCCCAAGCCAAACACTGCAAAAGTACACTGGTGCAGGGGTTCCTGCTTGGTTTCCTAATGCATTCTTCAAGCACACTCACAGCACTCCTGGTTTCACACGTGGGGCTTTTAGGAACAATTTATAATGTATAGAGATGGTTTTGAATTTTCCAAGGGCTTTCTGCTTGGTTTGGCCAAATAGGTGCTTTCTTTCCTACTGTTCTGATTTGTTTGATGGAAGTGTTCAGGTACAAATAACACATTGTATTGTCCCATGCACTTTGCTGGGTTTATACTTTTTTAAAAAGCAGTTTTTCCTGTGTCAGTAGTTTATGGTGTATATCCCTGTCCTAATTATATTCCTGATTCATTGCCTAATCTGTCATGAACAGAGCCAGTGCATTTCTGAAATAAGGGAATCAGTACCCTGGGCAATTTCCGTGAGGAATCCAAGACAGCAGAATTGCAGTGCTTTCCAGCCAAGTCTCCTTGGCCCTTTGCCACTTGTGAGTGGCCCCATCTTAACCTCTCGTCGTCATATAAGTGTTTGAAAGCCATCAAATGGCTGATGAGTTAATCTCTAGGAAGTTGTCTGCCAACATCAAGGGTCCAGACTGGAGAGAGCCCAGAGAAAACCATTACAACAAGGTAAAAACGATGGCAAGTCCCTTTGCATGAACGTGGCGTGCAAATGGCGTGAGCTGTGAGGGGGCCGTGGGTAGCTGGAAAGTCAAACATTCCAATCTCGCGACAAAATTCAGGGAGAGGTCTGCATTCGCCTGTATCTTGAGATCAAAAGAGCAGAACTTGGTGGCAGCCTCTGAATTATGAGGACGTTCAGAGGTGGACCTGGGGTTCCTGCTTGCGGAACTGGATCCACTGCCCAGCTTGGAGAATCATAGAATCATGGAATGGTTTGGCTTGGGAAAGGACTTTAAAGATAATTTCGTTCCAATCCCCCTGCTATGGGCAGGGATACCTTCCCCTAGCGCAGGTTGCTCCAAGCCCTGTCCAATCTGGCCTTGAGCACTCCCCAGGATGGGGCAGCCACAGCTTCTCTGGGAAACTGTGCCCGGGTCTCACCACCCCTACAGTAACCCCCCTACAGGGGTACACCACCCCTACCTTCCCATCTAAACCCACCCTCCTTCAACTTAAAGCCATTCCCCTTTGTCCTGTCCCTCCAGACCCTTGTCCAAAGCCCCTCTCCAGCTCTCTTGGAGCCCCTAGGTTCTCCCTGGACCCTTCCCTTCTCCAGGTTGAAGGTTCCCAGCTCTCCCAGCCTGTCTCCAGAGCAGAGGTGTTCCAGGAAACCACACAAGAGCTTTGCCCAGCCCTGCTCGTGGGAGCCATCGCGTTACAGCCAAAGCTCTCCTCAGAACTGCTGCACCTCTTAAAGCAGAAAGATGTCCAGGAGTGTGAACAGACTTTTCCCTGGATCTTGCTCAGACTGGAAACATTTTCAGTTGCTATTAAAAAGCATCAGATTACGGACAACAATTTCGAACTCTTTAGGCAAGCAGAATAATTTGAGTTTAAGGAACTGCTTAACTGGAACTCACCCAGTCGTGACTGCCTTTTAAGAGCATTGGCAGCAAGTGCTCGTGAACAGGTTTCATATTTAACTGAGGTAGAATAAGTATGGCTTTATTTCCAGCTGCTGTTTTTAAAGGCTATGGAAAGATCAGGAACAAATTGTTAGCCAGCCGTGCCTTGATCGAGAATCAGGCCATTCCAGAGGTGACTTCTGAGCTCCTCCTGCTCCTGAGGTTTGGGCTAAGCCACACTCAAATTCATAGTCTCGCCTTAACTCCGCCTGGGCTTGGATCCTGTTCTTAAAATCTTAATTAAAAAAACTGCCCAAGTGGTTCATTCCTGCACAGTAATTATGTGCAGTTTCGCATTGTTGTTTTGTGGGGAAAACATTACTTTGGAAAGTCAGGAAATAAAGGTGAATGTCAAACAGAGAGTGTTTTGATGTGGATTGATTTATTTCAATTGCACTTTTGCTTGTCTTGCTAGTCATGATTAAAAGCAGTGTTGCCACTAATGCAAAAATGCAGGAAAGTGAGTGCCAGGCAGAAACTGCCCCATGACAGCTTTTGACTGAAAATTCCATGATTTGGGAGGCAGGAGAGCAAGAACCATAGTTTGGGATATAAATAATCAGCACAAGGCAGTTGTCTGTTATCAAAAAAAGGAGTTTTAAAATTGGCGTTAAAGATTAAGCCCTGTTCCTAATTATCACTGGGCAAAGCTGGACTGCAGATGTCCTTGTGCCTGAACTGCTGATCTGAGGAGCAAAGATGATGCTCTTCCAGCTCTGTGGAGTTACTGGAAGCGGATCAGAGAGGAAATCCTGATCAGGGTGCTGCAAGATAGAATAGTTGTGGGGTACGTTTCTACTGCGCTCCCCACTGTCTCAGAATCAGCGCTGGGAGGTGTGTCCTCATTCCCAGCCCTGCTCGTACCTCTGGAGACCTGCCAGACCTGGGGAGCCTTTGAGTCCTTGTGTCATTAGGGCCTGATTCATCCCCCTCTCCGATCCCAGGGGAAATCCCCAGTGGCAGCACTGGGCTTTGGTGCCTGGCCAAAGTCTTGGCAAATTCCTTTTTCCTCTCTGGAACGTAGAGGATGCTCCTCAGCTGTACCAAGGGAGGCGACAGCATCAATCTTGTCCACAGCCATCTCGGATGAGTCATTTTTCCAAAGGTAAAGAAATCCTCCCTGTTTTCCTCACACCACCTGGCAAACTGTGAACTGGAAAACTGAGAAAATGTTGTTGCCTTTTGCGAGCCAAAGCGTTCTGCAAACCTTTTATTTTTAATTCCTTGTTAGAAAACAGAACCGACTGGAAGTGGCTGGCAGAGAAAACGTGCCCCATTTCTTTCCCTCTGCCGGGCTCAGCAGTGGAGCTGCCAGTTTCTGTTTTCGCCTCTGTAGAATTATGTGCCTCTATTTGAAAGTTTTGACAAATCAGGCTGTTTTCATTCTCCCTCTGCCATAAATTCAATCCATATGTCTCTAAAACATCCTTTCATAGCTTTGGCATGGAAAAGGAAGCGGCTTGGGCTCTGTATAGCGTATTTAAAGCAAAGCTCTCCTCGTTTGCATGCATGGCTTCTGGTAGCTCTTAAAGCCTCAGCTTCCTAATTATTCAGGTTAAGAGGGCATTGGCAGAGTGTTCTCCATTAACTAACAGTGATGTACAGTGAAGAAGCACAACAGGATAAATCATTCCCTTATTCTCATCGTGTCCAGGAAGTTTTTGATGCAGCCCTTGGCTTTACCACCAAGCAGGATGCAAAGAGGATGTGAAAAGGGTAGGAGAGATCAATGCGGCGTAAAATCTCAAAAGAAAACATCAAGACAAAGAAACAAAGGGCCTCGCACAATGAGCTGCAGGGTTTTGTTGGGCAACAATGCACAGCACCTATGTGACAGGAGGTCACTGCCACAGGAGTAAAGGATCTCCACATCCCAGGCCGACCCGGGGTCGGGAGGTGAGGGCGGAAGGAAACGTGGGTCCGAGCTCAACTGTATTGCTGTGGATCAAAGTTCAAAATCAGAAATACAGGATGCAGCAGGCTAAGAGCACAGGCAGTCGTGGCTGCTCCGAGTGGCCATTGTCTGGAATCATGGGAAGTTTGGGCCGGGAGGTGCTGCTGGAATTGCGGGATGGATCTGTAATTAAAAATGGGGCAGTAGCGAGGGCACAGGAACACTGGCTGAGTGACTGCAGGTGGCTTTTGGGAGTCCACCTGCCCTGTGGGTGCGGTGGCACCAGATCTACCCCAGGGTGCCACTGGCCAGGGCAGGTCTCTGTCCCACGCCAGCCCCTGTCACACTCCCTGCTCCCTGCCTCACCCCCACGGCAGAGGCCACGTTCCCTCTGTTCTCTGTGCCACACGGAGCAGTCGGTTCCTGTGCGTTTATGCTGCTGCGTGCAAGGAGAGGAGGTGTGTGTGGCAAACACGGGTGTGCAGTGTAATTACCTCCTAATCTCTCTATCACACACAGGGGTCACTTACAGAGATGCAAACACAGGCAACCTCAGAAGTCCCGGGCGTCGCTTGGCGCATCCAGAGGTGTGCACATGCAGAAACCACAGCCTGAGCACCTGAAACTGCCTGGCAGGTTCAAAGGGCTGGCACAGCCCGTGGTTTTGTTTGCAGGGCTGCAGGGGTGAGGTGGACTCCAGGCTATATTCCACATCGCGCCAGATCAGGCCCTTCTATCTGGGCATCTGCATACAGCTGTTCAGCAGCGAGCCAGTTGTTGTGTAAACACGAGCAGAGGCTTCACCACAGCTTTTCATGTAGTTTTATCTCGACTGCAATTTGTTTCCAGCCCTTGAAGGCTGTAGGAACATCCAGCCTTACTCCCCGGAGCCTGTTTCAGCCATTCCAGCAGTATTCACAGCACCGTTTGATTTCCTTTGAACTGCTCCGAAATTCCCGGAGAAAGGCGCGAGTTCTGCATCCCTCCTGGAGGGATTTGCTTTTCCACACGTGTAGGCTCATTTCTAAGAGGTGTGCTGTGTGCTCTGCCCCAGGTGTGCTGTCCCTCCCAGCCTACTTCAGCCCCTACCATGACGGCTCGGTGTGCAGCGACGGACGGGCCGACGCCTACGCGCAGCTGGAGCTCCGGACCCTGGAGCAGTCCCTGCTGGCCACGTGCGTCGGGAGCATCTCGGAACTGAGTAAGTTCGGGGTTTCATCAACCACGGGGTTCTTCCAGCAGAGCAGGAGAGCCCATCCCTCCGCTGCTGAGGGCAGCAGGAGTGCTGCCGCCGTTGGCAGCGTGAGCAGCGTTTAATGTTGGGTGAGATTTAATTGTCTGGTGGTGCTGTTTGTGGAAATCAGCTGGTTTCATTAGGGTTTCATTAGTCTGCTTTGTGTCTAATTCACCTGGAGAGGCGTAAGATGCGCCTTTTTTTTTTTTTTTGGTAGAGATGCTACTGCCAACTAAAGTTGGATGCTCTTTCCCAGATGCCTCTGGAGGCTCTCCTGTGCGTTTGTAGAGCACAGCAAACCTCCCTCAGACGGCAAAGAGGGTTCTCTTTGTTAGTGTTTCTGCAGTGGAAATGTCCAGCATATTCAAGGAAAAGCTTTTTGGTTACTTAAAAAGCAAAAAGCGGAGGAAAAAGAAAATCTGAGAGCACTCTGGTAACAAAAACTTGTTCAACCCCCTTGGTTTTTTTTTTTTAAAGCTGACCAAATGAAATGTTCCATTCCTAGAGTACTCACAAAGCCCCTTTAAAGTAAACAAAAATGATTTGTGTTTTCCTGGTCTACTTTTTCCCTTGCAACGTTTCTGCTGGCATCACTTTCTCAGCCTGCACCATCTGAATGCTAATGAATGCCAGGGCCAGTAAGGAGTTTGTGGGTTTCACCATTTATTTTGCAACCTGCCTTAATTTGAGGTTTTCAAATTCCTTTAACACACCTCTATTTATCCTGGAACACAAGAGAACATTTGTAGCAAGGGCCTGAAATTGAATGCAGCTTCCTCTCTCCCTCTTCCCCCGTCCCTGCCTGGCCAACTTGCTCAGTCCATCCAGTGAATGGATCTCCTGATACAGTTGCCTGCTTTTTTTTTTTTTTAAACGTTGCTGCCCATTGCCAGAAAAATAGAGTGAGTGTGCAAAGGAGAAGGAACGTTATTCTGAGCCTGAAAATTTGAATTCCAGATGCATCTCTGCTGTAAACTGTGCAGACTTCTGTGTTAGCACCAGCGCTGGAGGATCCGTGATGCTCTCGTAAAACGTGCAGATCCTGGAGCTACTGAAGTGGAAAGGCAGAGTTGTTAGAAGGATTTTTTTATTATTCTGAAGTGGGCCCTTAAAGCTGAATGTGCTGTACAACAAAGGAGTGGCACGGCTTTAGACTGCAAACTGAGATTTTTAATACCCCGTTGGTCTGAGCCACTAAAAATGTCATGTTTAGACATACAGTAGCTTTGTGGGGCTTTCTCCCATGTAACAGTAGAACCCCAGGGGTTCTGGATGGCAAATTCAGCGTTGCTTTTAGATATAAATGAACAAATAATAACTTCCCAAGAATTTCAGAGGGAGGTGTTGCTAAAAGATACGTGGCACTGCTAAGCTCAGGGCGCTTTCCCAGGAGCCGGCTTTGTGATGGGGCGACTATTTCGGTTCCATCCTTTCCCAGTATTGTAACTTTTGGACACAATAGAGCAATGTTTCCTGTGAGGGTTTGAGGGGACTGTAAAGCATAAAGCAGCAGAGATTCTCCCAAGGAAAAAACAGATCCTAGCTAAGTATAGTAATAATTCAGCTCGCTGCTTGGTAGCTTGGTAGTCACCCTACTCAGAGATGAAGCTTTTAAAGCTTTTTTGGAGTTTGTAATGCACCACAACACAAGGAGAGTAAACAGGGTCGTGCCTAAAGCAAGCTTATTGCAACAAGGCTTTGGGGTCCTTGCTCTGGGAACTTTTGAAAAATCTGCTGTCCTGAAATTCTGAGTGCAGCTGTGTAATCCAGGTCACCTTCTTCCAGGCCTCCTCAGGTCCACCCTGCTCTGACACATAGGCAGCTTGGCTCGAGTTCTAAGACCAAGAGGACTGAGAAGCCCAGAGACCTCCTGGACTGAGCTTCTTACAGTGCTGAGGGACAAATTTCTGGCACAGCTTGAGACAGCCAGCGTGATAAAGATTGGCTTTTCAATAAGAGAGTCAGGTCTTGCCGTTCTGGAGAAACCTGCAGCTAGAGTGAGAATGGGAGCAGCAGACCCCTGAAAGAAGGGGTTTCTGTCTTGAACATAATGTCCCTCATTTGTCTCAAGCTCCTGGGCAGGAGGGTAGAACAGCATGACCCAGTTGGAAGAAATGGGAGCAGCCTCCTAACAAAAATGAGAGTGAAGCACTGGTGCTACTGACTTTGCACTGTGAAACTGTCGCTCCTGGGTTGGACAGAGGACATTTTACAAAGACATCAGGAGTTTTTGCAGGCTGGCAAAAAAAGCTTGGTGTTTGTGGGAGGAAAGAGGAGAAAACCAGCAGTAAACCAGCAAACTCACTGCAAAGAACGTGTGGTAACTGAGAAGTGTTTAATTTCATGTTTTCTAACTGATAACTTGGCCTTTGAAAGCAAGTGCTGCGGAGTGGCAGCCTGAGGGACAGGACACCCTCTGCCTTCGTGGAGGAGGTTCTGTGCACACAGCAAACATATCTCCGAGCTGTGAGAGCTTTGACTTGTTCAAAAAGTGTGATTAAAAGCACTGTGGGTGACTAATAAAGAGATGATTTTGTGTTTTCTCTGTGTGTGTGTGTGCAGGTGATTTGGTGTCGCGAGCCATGCACCACATGCAGTGCCTGAACACCATCCGGCCCGGCATGAGCCCCGTGCGGCAGAGCCGGCAGCAGCAGCCCGTCTCCTGGTCCCCTGACGCCCTCCACACCCTCTACTACTTCCTGCGCTGTCCCCAGATGGAATCCATGGAGAATCCCAACCTGGACCCTCCGAGGATGACGCTGAGCAGTGAGCGGTAGGTCGGTGAGCTGGGAGCGGGGCCGGAGCTGAAAGGCTGAAAGGGCTCCTTTTGTTGGGTTTCCAGGGCGGTTTTGTGGGATGCTACCTATGAGGCATCAGTTATTCCTGCAGCCAGGCCAGATTAGGTTGTCAGCCCTGCCAAGTTTGCGAAGCCTTGGAATTGGAGCTGGAAAGTGAGCTGGTTTTTTTTCGTGCAGTCTTTCCGAGCGAGGCATAAGGCTGTGTGCTGCCAACACAGGGCTTGTCTGGAGACCTTGCCAAAAGTACATGTGGTTGCCTAAAGCAGGAAAGGCCTTCCCAAAGAAAATGTTACCTCCTGAACGGCGCCAGTTAACAATTGTCGTCGTTCTGGGAAAAAGCAACGCCGTTCGCTGCGGGGAGGGTTCGGGGGATTTATGGACATCCTATTTAAGGATTACTCCAGTCGATGCTGTGTGTCTGGAGTAGAAGGAGATTTCTGTAGGAAGCTGGGAAGTAACCAGGGAGGGCAGTGGGTCTCCTGCCTTCTGCCAGCTCCGTAACCGACTCTCAAAGTAGGGCCATTATTAGAGCGGTCAGAAATTTTCCAGCGGGATGTTTTTTCTCTTGGAAGCCTCCCTGGTTTCCTTCCTGCCCAGCTCCTTGGCAGGCTGCCTGACAGGCTGGTGGCACAGGAGAGCTGAGGAGCCCTCAGAGCTGAGTTCCTGGACAGGTCAGGCAGCTCCTGCTCCCCAGTTGCCTTCTTCAGGGAGACCCAGGCCACTCCAGACTTGTTTCCCCACTTCCCAAGTGCACATCCAAGTTTCTGTTTATTTCAGAAATCTTAAATGGGAAGTTCTGTTTTCTGGTTATCCGTTATTTATTCTAGCTTGCTTTTTGGATGTCTTTTTAGCCTGCTGGACATCAGGCTGAGGGAAGGCTCTGTCCTGGCCCTTCCCAAAAGCAGCCTGTGGTTGGGGAGTTTCCTGGTGCATTGGTGTGTTGAGGCCACACTCACAAAACAAAAAAGCGAAGTGCTTGCTGGACAGGTGAGCAGGGAAAGGAGAGCATCTCTGCAGCTTTGTAAATAACATGGTTTCTTCTTCTCACCTCGGGCTTTACCGTACTCAGCCCCAGCTTCTGAAATTGGTATGAAATGGTAGTAAAATAATAAAACAAAGTGACAAAAATAATTTATTACAAAATTAAGAAAGGTTGTCTTTCTGTTTGATCCTCCCCTGAAATCTTTTCCAAAAGACCAGAACTCTACAAAGAGAGGGAACTGATGTACACATATGAAGAATCAAGAGGAGTTAAGTTGAATAAAACAGGAATAGAAAGGGACATGGCTGCATAGCTCAGCCTGCTGGTAGCTCAGTTTTTTGGGCTCGCTAACCCTAATCAAGGTTACCCCTACCTAGTGCAAGGCTGTTTATTTTGCACACTGTGCAAAAAAAAGGGTTTTCCTGAGGCCAGGTTGTGTAAAGTCGTGCCACAGGTTCCCACAGTGGTACAGCTGAGGCTGCTGAACAGCTCGTACCAGAAATGTAGATTAAGCTTTCTATTTTGTGTTCTTTTCAGTGCTCTCAGTGTAATGATGTTACTGCAGCTACTCCTTTTGTACACTGGGGATAATAAATGAGTTAAATCAGGAGAGCAGTTATCTCTCCAATTGCTCCCAAACAATGCTCTTCACATGGTTCACCGGAGTTTTTTTGGAATGCAGGCTGCAGCTCTATTCTGTTTTGAAATCCACACTAGATCCTACAGCAGCTGGGGTAAGGGAAATTTCTGCCATTTTTTTCTGACCAATACTTAGCTGTAAAGGAAATTAAAGAGGATATATTAAAATGGAGCAAAAACTGACATTAAGGGGGAAAGAAAAAAAAAAAAAGAAAACAACCTGAGCACTTAAAGGACTAGCTTTGAAAAATTTATGGAAGCTGGAAATGTGGAAATGAGATTAATACTGCCCATCCAGCCCTACCTTTGGGTTGCTCCAGGATGTGTTTTTCTGTGTCCCGAGCTCTGGGCACACGTCTGGCACAGGCAGTGGGATGGGCAGTGCTGGCAGCGCTGTGCAGAGGAGCTGCTTTGCTCTCTCCTGGTTGGGGAGGAGAGGCAGCCGCGGACTCGTGGCGTGAGAGACGAGGGCACTGATTCACCTAATGTGACTTGGCAAGGCTCTGCAGCCCCGGCCTTTTATTCTTCCCTGAGCTGTGCTAAATCAGCTGCAAACTGGGCACTGCTCTTTTGTGTGTGTGTGTGTGTGTGTGTGCTCACTTTTCTGGAATAGACGTGTTCCGTGCACTGCAGTCCCAGCTGGCTTTCTGCTGGAAAAATCCCGGTCACAAGCAAGGACAGTAACGCTGACCTGTTGTGCCTCAGTCCCCTCACCCTCCTGCCTGACTCTGTAAATCTATTATCTGAAATTGAGCAAAGAGAGGGGTGGCTGTTAGAGCTGCAGACTTGGAAAAACCTGATTTTTGGGGAGGTCCACGAGCCACGCTGAGTCAGTGGAAGGAGCTGCAGTTGTTCATCCACAGGCCTGGCACTCTGCTGTCCGTTCTGGCTTTCCCTGTGTCACACTGCAAAAATCATGGCACCGTGGGGTCTGGAAGGTCTTGTCTTCAGCATGAAGGCAAGCCTAGGATTCAGTCCTGAAACCATGCCCTGACGGAGGCTGTCACGTGCCGTGAAGGGCCTTTAAAAGCCTGGCTGAGCTGCTGAGCTTACCCTGCAGCAAACTGCAGGAGGTATGAAAGCAGGCAGGCACACTTGCAGGTTTGAGGCACCCCGGGGAGCAGAGCCAGTTTCAACCCACACGAGTGGGTTTTTATCCACTCTGAACACCTTGGCAAAAGACCTGAGGTGAGGTGAGGTGAGGTGAGGAAGCTGGAGAGGGGTGCAGCAGTGGGGTGGATGGAGTCATCTCTGGAGCTCTCTGAAGTACGTGGATGCTTTGGGATGCCCCATAGGCTGAAACTCTGCAGAGTCTGTGGCTTGGTGGTGTTTGCTTCTGGCACCTTCAGGTGAAGGCGCTGAAGCAGGAGGAGGAGAAGAGGCAGAATTAGAAAGCACTCAGGTATCTCAGGCAAAACATGAAGCATTTCCAAAGTGAATGCAGCTGCTCGCTGTGCAGCCGAGCCGTGGCCCACTTCGAACCCCAGAATGACCTTGTTTGCTGCACAGACAATAAACCATCTGCTGTTTGGGGTCAAACAGGACACCTGAGGAAGCGTTTT
Source organism: Lycocorax pyrrhopterus obiensis (assembly GCA_014706295.1). Lineage (NCBI taxonomy): Eukaryota > Metazoa > Chordata > Aves > Passeriformes > Paradisaeidae > Lycocorax > Lycocorax pyrrhopterus. The sequence goes on from JACSVZ010000007.1 coordinate 1,707,688, forward strand.
GCAAACACAGAGTGCCACTTGTGCAATATTTTGGCGAAGGAATTAGACCCTGAGGTGAGCACGAGCTCGGTGAGGATACACCTGAGCGCCTGGAGGCTCGGAGCTTTTCCGTGTCAGCAGCGCTCTGTCTGTGCTGCTGCAAAAAAGGGCTCTGCTGGGCAATAAGAGACTTTTATTTTCTCTGACATCCCAGTCCATGCTGTGTCAGGGGTCAGACGATGTGTTTTTGGACCAGACACGTGGCACTCCTGCTGTCTTCACTCCATTCCTGCTCTGGGATTTCTCCCATTGCTTATGTCAGGCTGGCTGAGCTTGGGAGCACTCCTGCAGCGTGAGCTGATGTCCCAGAGCAGTGTTTGCTGCGATTGTTTGGGATACTGGGACTTGAGAAGAGCCATTCAAAGGTAAACGAAGTTCCTTTCTCCTTTTTCACTTCTCCCCAAGTGGGATATAAAGCTTTTGTTTTATTTTTAGTGGTGTGTCAAGGCAGGAATGCTCTGGCAGTGATGCTTATCTTGGGGAGTATTTGTCAGCTCCCGCAGAGCCCAAATCAGTATTTAGGCTCATTTCACTGCTGAATGGACTGCTCTGCCCTGGGTTAATTACTTGGCCAGGACAGTGGTCCAGCCTTTAAGCTGGGAGTAGACACCACTGACTGCCCTCCTCCTGTCTCCTCTTGGTTATCATGTGCCTACAGCATTTATTGTTGGAAAGTCAGCGTGATCTAATACCTAAGAACGGGCAAAAAAGTTGGATCCTGCTTCCTTGTGTAGCTGATTGTCTGTGGGTTTGGGTAGGCTGGGCTTCCCCCCCTTCCAGCTGCTCTGTTAGAACACCTCTAAATTTTTGTCTGTTGTCAGTCCTGTTGGTCTGTAGAACATTCTGGAGCTAATTCCAGGCTTGTCCATCAGTGCCTGTGGATCCAGCCGTGTCAAGCCTGTCCAAGCTGTCCACGTTGCAGCAGTGCCAAGTTTTACATGTTGTCTGAGTTGGCTGGTGCATTATTTTATTCCAAACATCAGGGAGTGTAAAACAATTCACATCAGCAGAAGCCCACAGACTGCACCCGTCTTGAGCCTGTCAGTGAAAATCCAGCAAAACGCTGGGGAAATTCCAGAGCTGATGGAGGGTTTGTCAGCTGCCAGCAGTGAAGTTTTGGGGCTTGCCAATTTAAAGGGAATTCGCAGCTCTTCAGCTGGAAAACTGCAAGAAGCCAGCTTCAATGAGGGGGGCCACTCGTTCTGTTTGCCATGTGCAGGCTCTGGATTCGCTGCTTGTAATCAACCCTGGGCTCACTCAGTTTCTCCCTTGTCACACAAAATCCTTCAGGAAGGCTGCTGCTCATCCTGCTTTCAAAGCTCAGTGGCTGCTCTTACCTACCAGGCTCAAAAGCGACCTGAATTCGTTTTCTGCTTCCGACAGGAGTCTTCCCTGTCCAGCTGTTACCCCTCATGATCCAGAGCCAAAGGACAAACATGCAAACCATATTTTCCAGGAGGGTCAGGCAGGAAAAAAGGACTCCTCTGTGCCACGTTAGCTGGGCAGAAGAGGAAGGAGCTGAGCTGCCCAGTTGGGTTTTCCCTGTGGAGTATTCCCAGCAGTGCCTGCTCTGAGAGGTTATTTATTGGGAAAGGGTGAAAAATGCATCTGATTCTGAAGGAGGATGCATCAATGCTACAGAAGGAAAGATTGTAGCCCTTCCATGCTGTTTCTCAGTGCCAGTTGCTCAAATGCTCTGTTCTGCCAGCATCTGAGCTATTGATTTAAATCATCAGTGGCTGGAACACTTGGTAGTTTTTGTCTTGTGTGTAATCCAAACTTAACTTTGGCTGGAACAGAAACCAGAGTGGGGTCGAAGTTAATTCCTCTTGATACACTGTCAGAATCCTGCCCAAGCAGGATTGATTGATGGATTGATTGATTAATTTGCAGTGGTCAGTGCAAATAAAGAGCCCCTGTGCCATGGCTGTTTCTGAATCCCCAGTGAGCATCCAGTGGTCTCCTCATCGTATTTCCTAAATTTCATGTTTTGAAAAAGCATGGCTTTGATCTTACTTAGTTCCTTTCTACTCTAGGTGATTTCTAGGTGCATCATTAGAAATAATTAGAGCCTCCAGCTCCCTCCCTCGTGGTTCGCTGGATTCTTCCCCTGTGTTCAGCAAATGCCTGGCACAACTGAACCTTCCTTCTGGAGTGATTCGGTCACGTGGATCACATTTGTGCAAAGATACCAGCTCAGAGTAAAGAGAATATTAACAGCCCACTAATTAATGGGAATTGTCTCCAAAAAGCCTTGCTTGGCATAGCATGGGCATCTAACTGGCAGGAAAGGAAGGAAAATCAGGAATAACCTGCAGAGCCTGCTGCTGGGACCTGTGTTTGCTTGAGCTGCATCCTCACCATCCCTGAGAGGAATCCCTGCTTTCAGAGCTGGTGGAGGCTTTTCAGGACAAATCTCTTCTCCAGATGGATCTTTCCAGACTCTCACTGATCTGTCATGAGGCTTTTTTCCCCTCTGCTCCTTTTAACTGCAGGTTTATGGAATTTTATTAAGTGCAATAGCTACATCATTGCCTGTCTTTTAGATTTATCTGTGGCCTAGTCTTTCCTAATTCCAATTTAATGTATTTATGTCTGAATTCTTTTATTTTACAGCCATAGCCTATTGTTTCCATGCAGTATCAGGAGCAGAACTTGATACACTTAGTTCCTTTGAAAAGGTCTGCAATAAAACAAGTTCTGGGGTCTCTTGTCTGAGAGGTCTGAGTATCTTTCCATCCCGTCTGCAGCTGCCTCACCACTCAAAAATAGGTGTACAGGAATAATAAAAGTGGACCCTGATCCAGTCATTTGCCTTGAGAGAGCAAAATGCTGTGATCATGCAGAATTTAACAGCACTTAAATCCCCTCAGAGTATCCCTGAAGTCAACAGAAAGATGTGTCCACATATTCCAGCCCCATCCCCATGCCACAGCCCATCGATTTTATTTTTTCCCCCAGAGCAGTTTGGATAGGAATATAGTGCTTAAACACAGGGAAAGAGAAGGAAGCCTTACATTGGACTGTGCCATTAGGGCATTGCTTGTGCAGAGGGGGCCCATAAAAATGTGCCCTCCTTTTTAAAGGAAAAAAAAAGCTATTTGCTATCCATGAAAGCTCAGTCTGATGGATTTATTAGAAGAATAAAAAGGTTATAAACAGATAAGATCAACTTCCTTCACCAACACAGGGAGAGAGGCTGCTAACCCTGCATTTTTCAGACTTTGACCAGTTAATGTCAGCCTTAATTGTGATTTTGAGGTGCTCATTCACTAGGAGAGGGCATGAACAGCCCCATTTCAGAGGCCAATAAGCTGCAACCCACATGTGCCTATTGACTGAAATTAACTGTTCAGTGGCACTGCTGTTCCTGACCTTAGGCTGCGTCATTTATGTGCTGAGCCCACACTAAATAGTTCAAAACGTGGAATACATTCCACAATCTTGAGATCTGAGAACATCTATCATTTTAAAAAGAGGAGCCAGTAGCTTTAGCACGTTTATGATGAGCAGCTTTCACCTTCCTGCTGTTTATGGGACATCTCAGCGCATACTCAGCAGTAACTTCGAGATGAAAACGACCGAAAAATGACATTTTGACAGAGTCAGAGCCCGTGGAAGTGGCACTCTTGCACGTGTGCTCCTGGTATTTTAACTGGAAGGCTGAAGAGAGAGCCAGGATGAAGCGTTCATGGAATATTAAAGAGAAGGGAATTAGAACAAGTCTGGCTGAAGTCAGTAGGTGACAGACACCCATTACGCTTCCGTTCCTGGAACACTCCTGCCTGTGCCTGGCATCACCTCCTGAGGTATTTTTACATCTCAACCTTTTTTTTTTTAAATTGTTCCTTTCTTTATAGTTCAAAGATTGCAGAACTGCAGTGTGAGCGGTGACCTTGGCAGTGGTGAGGGGAATTAATTGCAAACCCTGAGGATTGAATCCATCCAAGTGTAACTGCTGAAGCTGGCAATGCACTCCACTCTCAGTTAGATACTTTCCCCCCTCTCTTTTATGTTGTTTGTATAAACAAACACTGCTTAATTTTATTTTTTTCCCCCAACTCCACATATCTCGCACCTGGGGCAGACCAGCCTTTCTTCCAGGTTGCTGGCTGTCAGCAATTTGTAGTGTTATTGTAGTGCTTCCAGAGGAGCCCCCCCTGCATCTTCTGATCTTTCTGTCTTGGGGCAGGGGTGTGGTACAAACACAGATTATTTAAATTCTCTGCAGAATTGTGAGGAGGAGAAGAATCTGAAATGGAGCAGCACAGAGCAGGCTACGTGGAGAGTAAAGAGACAGGGGAAATATTACAGGTACAAAAGAGCAAACAATTTGATGATAAAAACTGTGGGGCAAAAAGTCAGGTTTTGGGCTGTCTTGAGACCTTGCTGCTGATTTGTCATGGTTTGAGATGTCTCAAATGCCACTGGTACGGATGGGACAGGACACCTGAAAAATCACCCATTCTGTGTGCTCAGCTGACCCTGGTTTTCAGCAAGGGGTTTGGACTGAATGATCTCCAAAAGTGCCTTCCAACCCCAGCTGTGCTGTGCTTCTGTGGTTCTAATTTCAGTATTTGCCTGCCCTCAGAGTTGTTTAACATCTCTCCACCCGGTGGTTTCGCACTCGACAGGAATCAATACCTTGTTCCCTGGAACTGGTTCTTCAGCAGGCAGTGGTTGGTCCTCACCACCTACCTGGAGAAGTGTGAGGTGTCTGACAGTGTTTACCCTGCCAGTCACAAAACATTTGTTTGAAAAGCACAAAAATTTTCTGCTCTTACAGTATTTTTACCCTGGTGCTGGGTGGAAATCCCCAGAAAGGCCGTCACTGACCAAAGCCACTTGTGGTGAAAGTCCCTGTTTGTAAAAGCGTTTGAAAAGTGGAGAGATGATCTCTGGCTGTCTGGTTCAGCAGCAGAGAGACAACAGGCACTGTGTGTGTTTGTGTGTGCTACCACCCTGCAATTACAGCTCCTGTAATTGCTGTAGCTGCTGCAGAGATGCCCACGTTGAGTTCTTGGCTGCTGCTCTTGAGTTTCCATCTGCTCGGATAAAAAAGAAGGTGCAAGGAGATGAGAGCCTGGTGACTCGGCTGCCTGGAATCTCGGGGCTGGTGCAGCCAGGAATCTCCAGTGCCTGTGGGCAGCCTGGCTCGTGCGTTCTTTGCTGTTTGCTCTTCACCATGAGCAGCAAACCAGCATTAAAATGGAAAGGAAAATAATCCAGGGAGACCTAAACCAAAGCTGTTAAAGCATTATAGAAGCACAGGGATGAGTAAGGCCAAGTCTTCTGGCTTCTTTTTCCACCTTTTAGACAGGGCCTATGGAAATAGTAGAGGACTGACTGAGAGCCTGCATCTCTCTGCTTGACTCTTGCAGGTTTGCTGTCTTTGCTGTCCCCGTCTTTCCTAGACACAGATCCTTAAGGACAGTCTCCTGGTACCAGCAGAGTGCTCTTGTAACTGATACAACTAAAAATCAGTAATTCTGGGGGTGAAAAGTTCTGGGCACGTTGCAAAGCGTGCTGATGGTAACAAGCCAACAAGTTTCTCCTTTCTCAGTAATTGCTGTTTCCAATTGAAGTTAATATTGTTTCCTATTGGAGTAAATTGCAGCCCTTCCCTTGCAGAGCTTGCCTGTTTCCTGAGGAAGGAGTGAGCTGGTGCTTTGACAAAGGCCACACTAAATAAATACAATGCTGGGCCTTTGCTGTGCAGCAGCCAGGGCTGGCAGGTTGTTGAGGGTTTTGCTGTTATTGTTCCTGACATCTTTGTAACACATTGCTGAGAGCGAGGCTGCACTGTGGAGTAAATAATTCTGGGTATAATTTATGATAATGGCAACAATCCTTCTCTCTCTGTGACCTCGTGGAGATCAGACCTAAGCTTTCCCTGGGGTAATCCTAGGTCAGTGTGTCTCTGCTTGGTTTCCTTTTTCGAGGCAGTTTGCACTTCCCCATCCCGTCCCTGTGCTGCCCTGACCTCGTGGTCGCTTACAGAGCTCAACTGCACCATTTTAACCACGAGGTCTTTACAGCAGCTGCTGAACTGAGTGTTTTAAAAAGCACCTCTGCTCTGCAAGACAAATCCTATTCAAATGAGCTGCATGTCTGAGCTGATTCAGACCTGGTTTTAGGTTCTTCTGGGGTTGAAGCACCTGGTGTTGATCCCATGGGTGCTGGTCTAACGTGTTTGCTGAGAGAGGAGGGACCAGGCTGTGCTTTGCTGGTGATGCTGCTGGAAGGGGCACTTCCAGCCTGGAGTCAAATGAGTTCCACTGGAGAGTTTGTACCTGCAGGTCTCTCTTCCCTGGAAAGATTGGAAAGTCTGTCATAATGGCTGGAGAATAGAAGGGGGATGCAGAAGCTGGAGGGTTTTATTCCTAGGCTTGCTGGAAAACTCTCTGCTGCTGGAAGGAATTTGGTTAAGGATTCCTGACCCCTTTGGCTTCGTTCAGAAATGGAAAAGATCCTTCCAGAGAAGCAGGAGGCTCTTCTGAGACAGGTGCTGCAGAACTGGGGACCTTCAGTGGGAAAGGATGAGCTGTCTGGGATGCAGTTCCAGAAGGTGGTCTGAGAGGAATAGTTGAGAGGAATGGGAGCACGTTAGCATGAAATCATAGCAGGGCTAACATAACCTGCTCAGAACTTAGCTGCTTGTCATTATCCTGCTCCCAGCAGCCAGACTGGGTGAGTAAGAGTTCCCTCTGTCCGCTCTGCGCCGTGCCAGGTAGCCAGTGCTCAGTTCCCTGTTGGGGCTGCCAAAATTCTTCAGGAAGGATCTCTCTGAAGAGTTGGTGCAGTGGAACATCACAGAAACATATGTGCCTTAAGTGACTTTCCATCTGGGCATCCCATTCTTCCTTGTACAAGAAGTTACAATAGTTTAATTAACACACTTTGGGGCCACTTGTGGTCTGCTGAACTGTCTGTGCTGAGACACTCAAGATTCCTAAAGACAAGTGGCCAAACTGGCTTAGTCTGAGAGCACAGTTTGCCCCAGTGCAGTGACAAAGTTTTGGCTCTGTACAGCTTCACTCACAGTCAGGGCTCAGAGGTACCTACTGCAAAGAAAATAAAATGAAAACCAGTTTATTTCTCAAAAAAAAAAGTTGTTTCTTCAGGGTTTTTTTTGAGGTGGAAACCCTGGGAAGAAAGGTGTGTCCCATGTCTCATATATGTTTTTTCGATTACTCTTTTTTTTGGTGTTTGGAATGCAGAGCACTGGGTGCTGGGAGAAGAGTTTGTTCAAGCAACAGGTACTGAAGTGTAGAGCAGGTGAAGATTTTAGAACGCTGATATTTTCCTCAACAACCTGAAGAAGAATAATTGTGCAGTGTGAATTGAGTGCAATGGTGTTAGAATGGATTCATGTTTAGCTTTGTCATTTTTATTGCATCAATCATTGATACTCCTGTGGTTTTAGATCTGCTTTTTGGCAGCAGCATTTTAATGGGGCTGGAAAGAAAAAAAAAATCATTACAATTTGGCATTAGAAACAAAAATCAGTGTTTTTTCATGCTGATCATTAGCTGGGTGGGCAGCTGGAGCTTGAAATTCCTCGGTGTTCCTGTAGGAACCACAGTGCTGCACCCTCGGCTGTGGTCAGCATGAACCAGGTTGGGCCTGTTGCAGGAACAGGTTTTATCTGAGCATAAGAAAACTTCATTCTCTTACCCCTATTAGAATGTTTATCTCATCTGTTAATATGAGACTATTTGAGTGTGGCTTTTTAAGGAGAGAGAGATGGGGTAACAGATAACTTGATACGGAGACTTGAGTGACAATTGGGTTTTTTCATCTGCCTGTGCTGCAGGTGTCGGGGTGTAAACAAACATTGCTGCTGCCTAACTCAGCCATTTGCCATCTGGGCATAAAATCTGCAACTCTGTAGTTCACAGTCCATGAGAAGTAGATACAAAGCTTTGGTAATTTGACAGGTTGCTTTGTAGGAGGGTATTGGTTATACCTCTGGCCTCCTGTTAGTGCTGGTATTTGGCCACAGCGTCCTGAGGCTGTCAAGGTAAGAGCTTTTTTTCCATGTCTCCTGTCAGCATTGCTCTTGGTTAGGCCATGCTGTGACCTGCTGAAAGATCTCCTGCATCCATGTATTGAGGTATTTTAATCATTTTAATTGCTCTCATTTGAAATTCAGTAGAAGTTCCTACGCTGTAGCAGGCAAAGCAAGAGGCTGCTCAGCAGCACTGCTGGCACTGAAAGGAGACTTAATAGTTGGAATTTGTGGCATCTGCTGAGAAGCTCCAAGCGTTGAAATGTAGTGCATGCGTGCTCTAAATTTAGGATATTTGAAAACTGGAAGAATTTGAGCTTGGCCAATTAAATCCACCCACCAGAATCCCAGAGTGAAGCTGTTGTGTCTGCCATTCCCAGTGCTATTTAGGTTCAGTGATGCCCATTGATGGGTCCATAAAAACCCCAGGGACAGAGCCATAGAAAGAGTTTGAAATTGGGAGATTTCACAGTCTTAAACACACAATGGAAAATGAGATGATTTCTAGTCTGGCATAGAAGGACTTCATTGCAACAGTTGTTTTCTTTAAATTCAGGAGACTTTTGCTTGCATTTCTCATATCTGTACCCTTATGTGGCACTATTTATTCAGTTATTTAAGGCAAAATGCAAACATGGAACTCTTCATGCTTTCCAGTAAAAAGCAGAAACAAATTCATTCACCACTGGAACTTTCTCTTCGTTCTGCACAGCAGCTCTTTGGTGTTTCAGGACAAGAACTGAGGAGCAGAACAGAAGCTCCTTGAAGATTTAGGTGAAATGTGTTCATTGAGCAGTTTGCCATTAGGACAGAGCGATGTCCTCCTGCAAAATAATAATTTAAAAAAACTTTTAAAATGCCACACTGGCATCTATTTGATCCAGCAGTGATGTTACTCCTCCTTCTGAACTTTGATTAATGGCAGATTTTGTGCCTTACCTGGCACTGTTAGAGAGAAGAGTGCTGTCTGTTCATTCACAAATGCCACGCCCTGTGGGCTTTGACTGCCCTTTATTTAAGCAAATGGACTCTTAAATGACATTATTGGGTGGAGAGGGTACCTGATTTTAGAGCACACATTGCATTATTGTGCCTAAGGGAGCTCCAAACCCGCATGTGTTGGTGTGTTCTTAGTGCCTTCATGCTAAATTAATTCCTGGAACATCTCAGATTCCAGGAATGTGAAAAGCCAAAAGACTCCTTGGGTTTTCATGTAGAAAGCACTGACATCAGCAGTGGGGTGACTGATGACACACGGGGTCCCTGCTCACAGGAGTGTGACATCAGTCAAGTCATTAGAAAAACAGGAGTTTCATCAACTTTTTCTGAGTCCTGAGAGGGAAAGAATCATCTTAGCATCATCTTTTTAACCTTGAAGTGTTTTGCCTCTAGATACCAGTATTCTGTGTTTTAAAATGTCTAATTTGAAACACTAATTAGGTTTTGGCTTGTGCTGGGATGTAAATGGGAGACGTTTCCCTGTTTATTGTGAAAACCCCTTTGCCTCGGTAAGAATTGTCTTTGTTTAACTGAACAAACTTTTCCAGCTATAATTAATTGAACAGCTCTCAGTATTCCAGGAGAATATTTCTCTTCCTGGCTCTTTGCTCACACAGCCTTTAACTCGGGAGCTCCGGGCAGTTATCATGAGCGTGGCAACGCTCCGTGTCGGGATTTTACAACTGGGCCCTGGAAACGAGTTCAGTGATTGAATCTGGCAGATTGGTTTTGGCTCCAGAGCCAGCATATGCTTTTAACATATGCACGTTGGCAAATCAGCTTGAAGTCATGGCTAAAAGGGCTGCTATCTCAATCCTGCTCCTGCTGTTGGGAATTACGTGTAATGGGCAAACAAAAAAATTGGGGAAGGAGGAGTCTCGGCCCTGGGTGGCGAAGAACCGCGCTGACCCCTGGTAAATCTGCCTGCAGATAGCATGGGATTTTTTTTGTTTTGTTTTGTTTTGTTTTGTTTTTGTTAGTTTGCCAGCATAGCTGCTGTATGCACCGTAGGAGTTACCTCTTGGTTTTTCTGCCCACAAGACTGAGGCTGGTCCAAGAATAGCAGACACCCCGCTCTGGCTCTCTGCCCGTGTCTATCTCTGGCTATCACCTAACGTGCTGTTACAGGCTCATTCCTTTCATGCATGTAAATTGTGCTCATGTCCTGCTCCAGAGTGTGCCAGTGTTTTCCTTTGCTGCTGGAATTGTCGGGCATGGCAAGGTTTTCCTGGGTCGGTCTCCTCAGGGTGGGTCCTGGGTGCCAGGACTCCACATGTTGGACTGGTTGGATCTTGTCTGGGAAGTGTTTTGTGCTTGCAAACCAGGACAGCCACCTTTTTGTAAGAGCTGGGAAAGGCTTGGATCTGGTGTGGATGGCCTGGCCAGAGCCACTGTTGGAATCATGGAATCAGGATAATGGAATGGTTTGGGTTAGAAGGGGCCTTAAAGATGATCTCATTCCATGCCACTGCCATGGGCAGGGACACCTCCCACTATCCCAAGTTGCTCCAAGTCCTGTCCAACCTGGTCTTGGGCACTTCCAGGGATGGGGAAGCCACAACTTCTCTGGGAATCTGTTCCAGGAATGCCTCACCACCCTCACAGGGAAGAACTCCTTCCCAATATCCTGGCTAACCCTGCCGTCTGTCAGTGGGAAGCCATTCCCCCTTGTTCTATCACTCCGTGCCTTGTCCCCAGTCCCTCTCCAGCTCTCCTGGAGCCCCTTTAGGCCCTGGAAGGGGCTCTGAGGTCTCCCTGGATCCTTCTCTTCTCCAGACTGAGCACCCCCAGCTCTCCCAGCCTGGCTCCAGAGCCGAGGTGTTCCAAACCTTGGAGCATCTCCGTGGCCTCCACTGGACTCGCTCCATGTTAGCTGAGGTCAGGACTGCAATTAGATCCAGACTCATGGAAGAACAGTTCATCTCCCAAATTGTTTGCAGTAGTTTTCACCTCACAGAGAGTTTTAGGTCACTGAGGAGGTGGGAGCAGCAGGGGGAACAGGATTGGTGGTTTCCTGTCCTCTGTGTTTCCTCCGTGTCCATCAGGGACCCAACAGCTCCATGTGGGGCTGGGGGACAGATGGAAATCAGTCACATCCTTGACCCCGTAACTGTGACCATATTGTCACAGTTAAACCATCATGTATATTTATCTGCCTCTTATCAACAGCTGTACACACTTTTAAGTTGGTTTTCATTGTTTTCTGCCTCTCTGGAAACCTTCCTCCTGCCCCAGCTTTGCAGATGTTACAAATATGTTTTTCTAATGAGACACATGGCACATTCCAGAGCAGCACCAGTGCTTGTTTCCAGCCTGAAAATGGAACCTTTTCCCTGTTGGTGAAGTAAAGTTTGTAAAATGGGATTACAATAAATAAACCGTAGACTTGAGAGCTCTTTTTAAGTTTCGTAGTGAGTTCCCAGTGATTACTTCAGGTTATTTTTTTAAGTGAGCTCAAATTTAGTTTTTCCTGTGCTTTGTAGTAACATGAAGTGAAACTTGTCTGATGCTGCACCTTATTTTTAAGCGTGGTTTGCAAAGGATGGAAAAGGTGTTATTTCTGTCTGTGGTAAGAAGGATCAGAGCTGCCAGTTCTAGATTTAAACTACTCTTGTACCGTTTTATATTCTCTAAGCAGAGGAAACTCTGGAGGCAGATTCAGTGGAGAAAGGATCCCAATAAATATAATACTATCCAGATGGCTTTCATTCCATTAGTGTCTGACTGCAGGATAACTCTAAACTCAGGGCATAGCCAAGCCAAGGCCTTAGTAACTTGATAACGATCCACTAAAATTTGAGAGCTCTTATCTTCTGAGATGTGAGCCAGTCATTGTTTTAAGGGAATGCAGAAGAACACTTTTTGGGGTCAGTTGGATGTGATTAAATTTCTTCTTCCTTTTCTGTGAGGATCTGGACTGTCTGCCTTGAAAGATGTTACACATGTTGAGATGATCCTTGCATAGGGCCCAGCGTGGTAATTCCTGTTTTTTCTTGCTGTAAATGTGGGAAGTTCTTGAAATTCTGTAAAATACTTCTGAATCTGTGAGGAATAGCTCCTGTCTGAAGCTGGTTGTATTTTGGAACAGCAATTTTGTGTTTCTTCTAAATCAGCATCTCTGTTGTTATTTTATTCACATATAATTACATACTCTGAGATATATTTTTTTTCTCCCTGCTGCTTGAAGAGGGATTTTAGTGCTTGAGAATCCAAGTTGTAAATATGCCACTGTTTTCCACATCAGCATGACACAGTTTGAGTTTTGGATGCTCTGTCTTGCCTCAGTCTTTTCCCTTCTCCAAGTAATGAGATTTCACTCTGATTTCTTTTCGACTCTGTTGCCATCCTTGGGATTTTTCCATCTCAGTGACTTTGAGCCATAGGGTTTGGTTCCAGCAATAAATTCAAACATTAGCTCACTGCACTGAAAACCTTTCCTTTCTACTTTTTAGTCCCTTGCAAAACTCCACACTAATCTTTAAAGATTTGGGATTCTTCTCTGTGGGGGCCTCTGTATAGTTCCTGTAAGTCAAACATGGGGAGTTACCATGGGCTACCCCACTCTGACCGTAAATATTGTGGTATTTCCACGTGTTTTAGTTCACTCAGAAGGCCTGGGGACAGGCAGGATGGCAGACTGTGCCTGTGTGGCTCAGGCTGCCAGGAGGGAGGTGAATTTTGCCATTCCCACCTGCTTCCATTAGGACAGGATTTTCTTTCCTGCTGTGGAAGAAGGAGAGCCTTGTTTAGAAGAACAAGGTTTTTCTTTCTTGCTGTTGCTGTCACTGTTGGCTCCCACTTTGTTTTGCTGCAGCAGAACAGAAGGCAATGAAAAACAGCAGAGAAGAGGTGGCTCAGCAGGGAAAACGTTTTATTCCTCCTTTTCCCTTTTTCCCTCCAGGTTGGAACGGGCTCTGAGCAGCCTGGGCTAGTGGAAGGTGTCCCTGCCTGTGGCAGGGGGGTTGGAACAGGATGGGCTTTTTCTACCCCAAACCCTTGTATGATTCTGTGATTTTCCAGCAGTCTTGTCACTGGGTCCTCCTGGGGACACAGGCAGAGGGAGGAATGTGATAGAATGGCTGGTTTTTGTGGGAAACCCTATGGATGCTGAAAAAGCTTCAGCAGAGAATTTCTTCAGCTCTCTGCAGCATTTTTGTGAGAGTTCTCTTTCCCATGCGAGTAACTGAAAACAATGTTACAGTTTTGTAAACTTCTTGCAGGTGCAGGTTGTTTTGCAGGATTGTTATGGTTCTAACTAGAAAAACACTCAGAGATGTGTGTCTTAGAACTTGACCAATCCCCTCAAGGGGTGGGTGGCCAAAAACCAATTACCTTATGCCATTTAACACAGTTTTGCGAACTAACATATAAAAGCCTTCTGAGAGATCATTAAATCACTTCCATTTATCCCGGAGCCTGGATTCTTGTGCTGTTTCTCTACTCGTCCGTGGGGAGAACAGCGACAAAACCCCAGTGCCTTCACCTGAGTTAGCAGGTGATCAAAGCAGAGGAAGGATGACGTGATTTTCTAACTCCTCTGGAGGGCTCTCCTTTTTGCATACAGTTAACTTCCCTCTGCCAAAAATATCCTGATCCCGGTGCTCCTAGACATCCTCAGAAGAGCCCACTTTGGGGATTGATTTCTTTGTGATGGGTATCCCTGAAAGTCTGTGGTCCCAGAGCTTCTCCTCGAGATGCTGCTGCACGTGCTCTCCACATGCCAGTCCTGTCCAAAGCCATTCTGATGAAAGTACCTTTTCCAGGAAAGAGTTATCCTAAAGTTTGCTGTAAATTCTCTGCCCAGTGCTGCTTGGCCTCCTCGGAAATGTCTGACTAAAACAACATGGTTTAGCTCAAAGGAGGGGGGAAAGCCCGTGATAAAGCCTGTTCTTTCTCGGAGCACTCTCACCCAGCTCCAGCGTGATCCCCTCGGGAATGGAGTCCAATTCCAGATGGAGAGAATTTCGGGGAACTTACGGGTGGAATATTGACAGCACGTGACAGTATCAGACATCAGTGTGATTCTTCACAGGGTGTACAGAAGAGGAGCAGTTCCCATTTCACTTCCCAGTCCTGTGCACATTCCCAGTTTAAGTGTGGCATCACTCCAAGACAACTTCACGGCAGAAAATTGGACAAAGCCCTGGTGGCATTGCTCCTCCGAGAAAACTGAGAGTCCGTGTCCCCAGCGAGCTGCTGCTGGAATATGACAGCTTCCCAAGGCTGGATCACTTCATGTGTGGAGTTTAATGAGCTGCCAAACGCTTCTAAATGTCAGGAAGACCAGAGGAAAATGGCAGCGTGCAGAACATGGCACAGGCAGGAGCGCGGAGACAGAAATTAATTCTTTAGCTCGCAGCGTCTCCCAGTTAATTTTCCATGAAGGTTTCTCCCCTTCCCCTCCTGCAGTGTTTCTCAGACTGTGAAATGATCAGTGATTCCTCGGAGGCAGATGGATGCCCAGGTTAAGGGCCACAGGGATGAGAACAGCGTTTTATTTTCTAGGAAATGAATAATTTCATTTATTTTCTCAGCGCGGCGTGACCCAGTGTTGGTGTTTCAGTTGAACCACACCTCTTCTTTCTGCTTCAGTCCTGGGATAATGCTGCTTATCTGGTGGAGTGTCAGTGAGCAAAGGAAGATAAAGCTGTTCCCAGAGCGTGGCCAGGTTGGGAGAAAGGAAATCGCTGGATAAAAGCAGGGGGGGAAGAGTAAAAAGCCCATCCTCAAGCTAGAAATTTGGCAGAGAAACAAAGTTTTTTCAGCAAAATAGTAGTTGAAGCCATTATAGTGACCGTTGATAGAATGATGAATAATTTATCTAATTTGCAGGGATGGGGTTTGGCAAATCAGGACAGCAGGATGAGAATGTCCTTCCTGACACTGCTGTTTGCATTCCAAAGACTGCTCCCCTTTGGACACAGGGGAAGCAGTCTGAGCTGTCACTTTTAAAGCCTTTGGAAAAATCTGTTGAGATTAAAAAAAGAAACAGAAGGTGGGGGGGGGGAAAAAAAACACCTTTCTCCTTGCCATTCCTCCCAAAGCAAGTTTTCCACATCCAAGGCCTGCTTGTGTGGAAGCCGTTTATAGCCCTGGCACATGTGGATTTTTTTGCAGAGTGGAAATTCCTTCAGGATAGGTGTTATTTCTGGTGCCGACTCCGTGGCATTTGCTGCTGGCTGACCACAGGCTCTGGCTGCCCAGGGTTTGATCAGGGACGTGGTTCCCTGCCCAGCAGCGTTCCCACCACGGCAGTGTCAGGGAAGCTGGGATGTGGCTTAAATCTTTATTTACCACAAAAGGTGGTGGATGGAATCGCTTGTGAGATGAGCTTTTCCAGTGCTCCTGAGCATTCCCAATCTAAATTTACTTTCATTCTGTTTTTAATTTTGGTGCTTTTAGCCTCCCTGGCCTACCTCTGTGCCCTCACCACCTCTGTGGAGCTCTGAATCCCATGCTAGAGGCTCTGCAGAGAACACAGAAAGGATAAATAATTAATTTTGGCTCCTCCCTTAAGTACCTGCATTTAAAAAGTGTGAATGACTCTTTTCCAGGCCGGATAAGAGTTGAAATTTTCCGGAGCAGAGAATTTGCTGAAAGGCATCTCCCAAATGCCTGTTGACAATTCCTGCTCTTCCCTTAGGGGGAAGTCAATCAGCTCTGAATTGGATGAGCTGGAATGATTCATCCCATCCCTTTCAGAAAGTCTTCGGAAGGGTGAGCTGCTGGGTGGTTTTCAAAGTGGCCACTGTAGCAACCCTGATATTCTGATTCTTTGACATAAAAGTAAACCGATAACGGGAGAAGGTCAATGTCCTGTTAAAAACACCCTTGCCCTGGCAATCCGGGATGGATCGGGTGCTTAAAACACCTCTGGTTTTGTAGATGCTGCTTCACAACGCAGAAGAGAAGGAGAAGAGGGGAGAAGAGTGGGTGTGCCTGTAGAGTGATAAGGGCAGCGTTTCGGGGCGCACCTTGCAGCTGGGAAAACCGGAGCAGCACATGTTTTCACAGAGTGGGGTTATTCCAGTCTGGAGGGTGTTCAGAGTCGTGACAAAGGGAGTTCTGCTTGCAAATCCCATTATGGATAAATGGTTTCTAACGGGATTGGCGCAGCTCACTCTTCCTGCCCTCGCACATACACACAGGCACGGCTTTGGAAATGCCTTTCATGGCTTCAGCTGCTTTCAGTAATGCCCAAATCAGTTCATATTCCCTCATATGTATCTTTTTCTCTCTGAACTTTGTAAAGGAATTGATCCTTTCTCCCCTCAGTCGTTTTCTTTTGAATGGTTAAACGGAAAAGGCTTTTTTTTTAATTTTTCCACAGCGCTAATGAAGTCATTACTGGGAATGGGAGTGGTGTTTTCATTACGGCTGGCACTTCCAAGCCTTCCACTGGGGTGGCAGGTATCCTTGGGGAAAAATCAAGCAAAATAGATCAGTCTGGCTGTATATTGAGAGGGTGGATGAGATATGTTGTGTGTGAGAGTATTATGGAACCTGTACATTAATGTGTAATCTCAGTGCTGTGCTCATTCTTACAGCGGGAGTAAGGGGGGCTAGGTCACGAGCTGGTGCTGCTGTTATTACCTTATTTATATTCCTTTATTGCCTTGCAACCCTTTTTATTGAGCAAAACCTCACTGCTCCAGCAGTTCTCTGGTCTGGAGGCTCAGGGGGGAAGAACCGAGGGGCAGGTGGGCAAAACCGAGCTCTGCATAAGAAAGGCAAAATGCAAAAAGCCGCGGGGGCAGTGGTGATGTAAAGATTAATGGAGGCAGGACTGAATTAGCAAGGTTTGGTTGAAGTTGCAAGCAGTCGAGGATATTTTTAGTGTTCCTAGCGGAGGAGCATAAAAATAGTAATAAATAATAAATAATCCTGTACCCATGGGTTATTCAGAGCAACAGACATAGTTATTACAAAAGCTGTTCAGATGACCGAGGCTGAGCAGCTCCTTCCCTCTGCCGTGACCTTCCAGCCCAGATTCCCTCCTCAGGTGGGATTTATCCGTGCCAGGCTCCCCCTTGCACGCCCAGGAAGCCAGGAGGTGTCCTCCTGCCTCAGCCAGCGTTCAGTAATGGATTTCTCCCCTCGTTTCACAGCCCCTTCATGCTGCTGCCGCCGCTGATGGAGTGGATGCGGGTGGCCATCACCTACGCCGAGCACCGGCGCAGCCTGACCGTGGACAGCGATGACGTCCGGCAGACGGCCAGGCTGCTCCTGCCGGGGCTGGACTGCGAGCCACGCCAGCTCAAGTACGTGGGCTAAGCTTTGGAAAGCTCCTCCGGTCCTTGGAGCTCCTTGAAAAGGTTCTTTTGCTGCGTTTCCCAGAAGCCAGATCTCACTGTGCTGTGATACGCGTTTAGCCTTCTGGTACTTGGAGAGATGAAGGAGCTTTGGCCAAACTCTGCAGCTGGGGCAGAAAGATTTTTGTCTTTCTGAAAGTTAAATGTGAAATATTTGGGTTTGGGGTTTTTTAATGCCTCAGCCTTAGTTACAAGATTATTCTTTGCTTTTTAAGATAGCTTGAATGAAAGATCTAAACTAAGGAAAAAACCCCGTTGGTTCCACAGCACATTATTTGATCCAAAAAGTCATTTTGTACCCAGCACATTCAGAGGGAAAGGAGATCTTGACATTGATTGATTGATTGATTGATTTCTGGCTTGCTGTGGGATAGGAACAGTGTGCAAAGACAAGTGCCATCCCTTCAAAAACCTTTGCTTTTCTGTGGTTCACTGGATTTCAAGTGGAGTCATTTTATTTCACTTTTTTTTTTTTACAGAGTTCTTACTTTTCTCTTTCTTCTTACTATTATACAAAGTTTTGCATCATATTCTGTGCAATATTGTAGGTTGTGATACCAGTTAGAACAGGATTGTGATAGCCTGGCTGTAGGATTTTATATGAGATTCGTCCTGAATCTTCTGCATGAGGTGATGAGTGGTTTGCTCCTCTGGCAGGCTGTCCAGGCTCTCCGGAGGAGGATGGCTGTGCTGAAAGCACCCCATTTATCAGAGGAACTTGGCAGGCTGATATCTCACTCACTGAGAGCTTGCTCAAGAGCCTGTGCTGGGAACCAGACGGGTACTGGGGAAGGCATTCACCCCAAAATAACATCAAAGGGCTGAGCCTGCCAGTGCCCAGCTGAGATAGGAAACCTCCAGCTGGGAAGTGATCCTTCAGTGAAGGAGACACACTTCCAGGTCTGGAATTCAGAAGAGTCTGAGCAGACAGCCAGAGGATTTACAGTAATCCCTTGGCTCCTTCCAGATGACAGAAAGGTTGTCTTGATGGTCATCTAAAGGATAAGAATTTAGTAGATCCTCGTAGAAATGTTAAAGCACTTCCTTTAGCTGAGTTGCTGGAAAAGCATTGAGGGTGTTCCCCTGCCTAAATTTGATTTTTATTTCATACTTTTTAACAACTTCGATATTTTTGTGCCCAGAAAAGAGTAAGGATCCATAACTTTTTTTATGGTATGGGCACCATCCAGGAGTTCTTTTGTCTCTCACAGACCTGAGTGCTGCTTCAGCTCCTTCCGGAGACTGGATGCTAAAGCTGCTACTGAGAAATTCCAGCAGGATCTGGGCTTCCGGATGCTGAACTGCGGGAGGACGGATCTGATCAACCAGGCCATCGATGCACTGGGCCCCGACGGGGTGAACACCATGGATGATCAGGTGTGCCACGGAACAAGCACTCACAACCCCCAAATTCCCTGCATCAGCAGCTCGCTCCTTCCTTTCCACGTGGCAAATCAATACCAGGTCGTGTTTGTTGCCTCTCCAAGGGTTTTCTACTCCTAGCTCGTGTTTTAGGCTGAAAATGCATCCCTTAAAACACAGGACAATACTTCTCCACCCCTCTCTCAGGCCACCCCTCCAAAATATCCCATTAGAGCCTGGAGTGTATTGTTTATCAGCTGGAATGCCTGTTCCTTGGATGGGCTGTCTCAGGCACTGATGGCAGGCAGGCTAACACAGGGGCAGTGAATGGAAAGTCTGATACGTGCTGAGAGGATGTCAAAGCAAAGTGGTTTCTTTTCCAGTGACACTCCCCGCTGGCTCGACAGCCCAAATTCAGGCTGGGTCAGGGAGGAGTGACCACAAGGTGTTACTGTTTCGTGTCTTTTGGGCTCCGAGCAGTTTGGAATACAAGAAGCAGCGCTGAGAACCCCACCCCAGTGGCCTGGTGTCAGTCAGTGTTAGATTTGCTCCAAGTCCATCACGCTGATGTGTCTGTTTATCCATTTTTAGCTGTTCCCTGCTCAGCTACGCTGAACCACAGGGATTTGGTAGTCCTGAGAGTCTCTGGCTGCTTCTGCTCGTGCTGTCAGTCCCATCAAGTAACAGCAGAGTCTGTCCTCTGGGGCATCATTCAATGCATGGAATTAGCTTTTAATTTAAAAAGGGGGGAAAAAAAGCCACCTCTCCTAAATAAACACTCCTTGTAGCTGTCACAGCGAGGAGAATGAGCTGTCACATCTCTGGAACAAGAGGATATTGAGCAGTGGGAAGGGTTTATGTTCAGGTAGAGAGGTTTTCTCACAGCCAGCGTTTTACTGCAGTAGCATTTCAGACCCAGCTCTGAACCTGGCACATCTTCCCACCTTCCTGCAGTTTGAAGGGAAGTGTGATTGTATACACAAAGAGCAGAAACTGCTCCTGGACATATCTGAGCCTTCAGTTGCCTTATTTACAAATCCAGTACCAGGAGCTTTGTGGTCACTGGGGTGGGTATCACATCATAGATATTCACTTTACTAAAGGGACTGAGGTGGCAGGTTTATATTATGAAGGTTTCCCTCTTGCTGTGTTATATTTTTTAAAGTAAGTTTTTGCAGTTCCTGTAGCCCAGAGAGGCCTCTCATTCTCTCAGAGATTATTTTGTGATTTGCATTGTGAGCCACTGTGCCCCAACACCACAGACACTGGTGCCAGGACTGTCACTTCTCGCTGCAGGATGTTCCCTACCTCTCATCCAGCCAGCAAACTGGGAGCTGTCTGGCTTTTGTCAGCATGGAGACCCCTGTGGACAGCTCCTTGAGGAAGTTTGAGGAGTTTCTGCTGTCCCTGACTGATGTCTCATCCTGTGGGTGTGATCCTCGTGCCAGCCCTGCTGTGAGCAGGGCAGCTCTGTCATCTTTGCCCCTCAAAAAGTGTTTTGGCACCAACAAAAAGGGCAGGACAGGGCCCCTCTGGAGACATTGTTGCTTGGAAATTCTCCACTTGACTCTGGAGCAACTCAGATTTGTGTCCAAGCAAGTTCCTGCATGGCACTGCCAACCCCAGGCAGAGTTAAATCCAAGCTCTGGGAATGAACTCTGCCATAACTGGAATAGGAAACCACAGCTGAACTTTGCCACCAGCTTGTTTTACCCCTCTTGGTAAAGAATAAGACAAAGCCAGATGTCCAAACTTGGGAAAACTGACCTAGGCATGACAGAACTGCTGGACTAATTTAATACAAAGGCTTTAGATCCAGGTTTGGATTTTGACCACTCCCAGGGTGTGAGCATGCCCAGGATGTTCAGACCCACTTCTCCATCTGTGTGCATGGAGATTTGTGGGAAAGAACTCGGAGCATCCCCTCAGAAACCTGAGTTTGGGGCAGGTCCCTGTATTCAGTTCAGGTGGGGACCAGCCAGCATCCTGGTTTCAGGGGATTTGAGATGTTTAGGAAAACAATCTCTTCTTCCCTTCTCCAGGAGCAAGCAGGCAGTGCAAAACTAACGTTGAAAATTTTAAGAAGGACAAAGTAAGTCTATACAAGCCTAAAGTTTTAGAACCCTGCCTGGGGCTTGTGCCTGCAGACCTGAGTTTTGAATTCTCAGTTTATGTGTCTGTAGTGAGTGTGGAACCTCCCAAGCCGCACAAAAACCAAAATACCTCACCCAGAGAGAATCTCACCCAGAAATATCTTCACAAATGGAGCTGCCCCAAAGCAGGAAGCTTGGAGTTGTGGCTGCTTTGAAAAGACACCTTTGCAGAGTCAGGAGCAGAACTCCTGTGTGAGAGCCGTAATTCCATTTTACAGTACAGGCCCCATTAGGGATGAAGCTCTGTTATTGCACACTGAGCAGCAGAGATGCTGCCTGCAAAAAATCCAAATGCCTGCAGTAATTAAGGGGAGGGGGCAGGAGAGCTGTGGGATGTGAGCAGGAATGGCTTTTACCAGGCCATTTCCTTTCTGTCCTTGGCTACTTCGGGAATGCACTCCATAAGTAAGGCTCGTTTTTCTCATAATTCATCTCTGAGCCGTCATGGTTTGCTGGTTAAGTAGAGGGAGAGAGATTTATGGGATTGAAATGCTGAAATATTGTGGCAAATCGGATTTTAGCAATGAGGAGAAGTTGCCAAATAAATTAATCTTCTGTATTTTTGTGTTGCTTTCTGCCTTCAGTTCATTTGGCTACAAATGAGCCAAGAAATGGCGTTTCTTTGTTGGCAGCCTTGGGAAAGCTTGAGAATGGTGGACACTACAGGGCTGAGATTTTCAGTGATCCTTTTTTTGTTCTTTCAGCCTTGTCCAGTGATGTTTTGCCCAGGTCATTTTCCAATATCAGTCGTGCCACTCTGCATAGAAATCAAAAATGCTTTATAAACATATGTGTGCTGTCCCTTCACACACTTGGTACATTAAGATTCAAGCTCGCTGTGTCCATGACAGTGTCACAGTTGATAGGGATAGAAAGATAACTTTGTTTTCATTTTTCTTCTCCTTTCTGAAGGGTATGACCCCCCTCATGTACGCCTGTGCTGCTGGAGATGAAGCCATGGTCCAAATGCTTATAGATGCTGGAGCAAATTTAGATATACCAGTGAGTAACCCTCTGCCCATAATTATCCAGCTGTAAACTAACAGGAGAATTCTCTCCTAGCAACTGAAGCCTTCAGTTCTGGAAGCTTCAAGTGAGGCAGTTCTCTCAGAAACCATCGCTTCAGGGATTTGGGAGGGGGGAGAAAACCTTCAAAACCTCTTGGAGCACTCGGTGGCTCCAATTAGGATTGGCACTGGCAAGTCTGATAGGCACGGGGAGGGGGAGGGAAGGAGCTGCCACAGGGAGAAACCAGTGAGCCCATTAAAAAGTCCCAGGGGACGGGGCAGAGGGAGTGGTGGTGGCAGTGTTCTCTAAGTGGCCCAAGTCCCCCTTCCCTGGGGTTGTCACTCACAGAGGAAGAAGCTGGTTCTGCACGAGGCTGGGGATGAAGGCAGAGAGGCTGCAGTGGGTGATTTGCCTGCTTCCCTTCTCCCAGGTGCCCAGTACCTCTCCACGCTACCCCTCGGTCCATCCCGACAGCCGGCACTGGACTGCCCTCACCTTCGCCGTGTTACACGGGCACATCTCGGTGGTTCAGGTAAGATTCCGGCCGGGAATCCTTCCAGGAGGCACAGGGGGACTGAAAGGCAGCACTGTGAGACCTCACTCTCAGCCTTCCTGAGCTCCTGAGCCTCCTAAAAACCAGTGAAAAAACCTGTGTGGTGTTTAAGACAAGGAGAATGAAAATTGGTGGTGTAATTCCTAGCAAGGCCTTGATAACAAAACACAGCGTGTTTCCCTATTTTTCTTTGGTTTCAGTATTGGTCCAAGGCTCACTGCTTCCAAAACAGTGCTGCACAATGATTTCTTTGGTTTTAGATAAACTAGTGCTTTACGTGGAGTGGTTACAGGTTAGCTGCTTGATCAGGAGCTTTGTGACAGTAGATATTAATTGGTTTATAAATTTACATGTGCAGAAATCCAGTGTGTGCTGATTTCTGCTCTAATGGCAGCAAATCATCTGTAACTTCCTTTATAATCCTTGAGAATTGCATGAACAAGACTTAAGCTGTCATGGGATTTGAGCCTGTGGCATCCTCCCTGCTCCCTTTTCTGTGGAGTTGTCACAGAGGGCAGCAGGATGGGGTGGAGCCCCAGAAATGCTACCCAGACTTCCAGAGGAATGAGAAACTGATCACAGCAGATAAATCAATTGCTGTTGAATTTAATTTACCTTCTGCTCAAAGGGAAGGAGAGAAAAAAAAAAAAAAGATGTAAGTAAATGGAGGCTGCACACTCTGATCTTTTGTTTGTGTACATTTGTACATAATTATAAAGATTAGATTCCACCTGGCAAACTGCCCGGGCAGCCTTTGGTATTCCAGAGGTTGGACAGCCTTAATTTATGTGTAAGATATGAGTTTGATTCTCCCAGGAGATGAAGCCAAGTGTAGCAAAGCTCCTGTTGTGTCCTGCAGTGCCCACAGCCATGGAAGCGTGGAATATCCTGGTGGATGCACACGCACAGGGCTGGTCCTCTCGGCCTGTTCTGGGTGCTCCAGAGCCTTCTGCCAGCCCCACCTGGCCATGAAACATCCCCATCACCCTGTAACCCTCTCCCCTTCACCTGGGAGGGGGTTCTTTCCCTCACGGCAGCTCAGTGGAAGCAGGTTCTGCGTGATGGATCCCTGCCACTGCCAGACCTCCTTGCGCAGGCTCCGTGAGGTATGAATCCTCCAGGGCTGATTCCCTGGGGGAGCCCTGCTTCCTGTGCACAGCATGGAGCTAAGATGGACTTCCTGCTCTGACTGCAGAGCCCTTTGGAGTTGGGAGATTCCAGTTGCACAGCCACGACCATAAAGGAGATTAAAAAAAAGGAGGTGGTGCTCTCCAGACGGGCCCTTGGCGTGCGTGCCCTCCTCACTCTGAACCCACCGGTTCTCCTTTCTAGCACACAGCCCTGGCTCTTTTGTCCTTCTCAATTGCTCTTTTCCCAACTCCCTGTCTTTCCTGTGCCCCTTGCAGCTGCTCCTGGATGCTGGTGCCCACGTGGAGGGCTCTGCTGTGAACACTGGTGAGGACAACTACGCCGAGACCCCCCTCCAGCTGGCCTCAGCTGCAGGTGAGCTCCCTGTGGCCTCAGCACACTCCATCTCTTCCTGCCACCAGCCTGATGGGCCCTGAGTGTCTGTTTTCCAACTTGTCCCAGCCTTGCATCCTCCCCACATCCCCCACAGCAGAGCTGATGGCACCAACTCCTTCACGAAGCACTGTCAAGGAACATAAACCAGCCCCTGTCTAGTCTGGGCATGTCTGCGGACCTAAGCAACACCCAGATGCAAAAAATGAACAAGTTTCCATTCAGCCTGGGGAAAAATAACTGTTATATGAAGAAATTTGGTTTATTAGTTTATTAAATGCAAGTAAAAGTTCTGCATTTCTTCTAGCAGGCTGTCAGGAGTTGAGCATTCTGTGAACGGGTCTGTGCTGGCCTTGTTTGTCAACACTTTTCACCTCAAAGTGGTTTTAGCTTTTCTCCTTAATTTCTTTCTGCACTGTTTTTGTGCATTTATGAATATGAGTGTCTGGCTTGCTCTGCTCCAAGCTTTATGGAAGGGATAAAAAAAGCCTCCTCCCCTCTCAGTGAGACCCAGTGCTGGGTCTCCTGCACCACTCCCTGCTCCGTGTGATGGGAACGGAGCGAGGGAGTCCTGCCTGCTGCCAGTCCTGTGTTTGATGCTTCCAAAGAGGGAGAGCACCCTGATGTTCCTGTCCTTTTTCCCCAGGGAATTACGAGCTGGTCAGCTTGCTGCTCAGCAGGGGCGCCGATCCACTCCTGAGCATGCTGGAAGTCAACGGGATGTCGTCGTCACTCCACGAGGACATGAACTGCTTCAGCCACTCAGCAGCACACGGGCACAGGTAATGCTCTGTTCCTGCTCAGGACAGGGGTTTTTTTGCACTCCAGGTGTTGCTGTGTGTCCTGTGGGACTTGGTGACCCAAATCCCTGCGTGTGCAGTTCAGCAGATGGGGTTAAGACTCTCCTGACAACAAAGAACAAAGATCTCTGTTTGCTATTTCTTACTCACACTTGCTGGTCTGGCTGTGCAGCCCTGAGAGTGAGCTGGTTCTAGGCCCTACATCAGCAGACCAAGGCCCACCTAAGGGTGGGTTATGAGATCAGGGTTAATGAGATCCTGGTTCATGTTCTGAGGTGGAATCTAATCAGGTTGAAGTGGCCTGGTTTCCTGCATCTCTGGTTTTTGGGTGGCCAGCCAAGAGGTGAATCATTAAACCAGCCAGCCTGGGGCTCTCCAACCCTGTTTCCAGGGTAGTTGCTCAGAAATAAGACATTACTTGCAAGGTCCTCCAGAAATCTCTGTGTTCCCAGAAAAAAGTTGGTGAGATTCAAGGCTTGTTCTGCCATCGGATAGGATGGGGTGATCCTAAAACCTTAAATAAGCTGGATTTAGCCCCAGGGAGTGGTGTGGGTGCAAGGAGAGCACCAGCTGGTGGCAATGCAGCAGCACAGCCGAGTGCTGGGTGGCCCTGCTGGGCTGGGGGATGTGTGGAGCAGCTGTCCCCAGCTGCCTGAGGGACACCAGTGGTGCAGACTCCCCAGAGCGGCCGGACACAAACAAGAAAGTCTCTTGCTTGCAACTGCCGTGTGAAATCCCAAACAAACCCACCAAATGAGGAGAACAGGCCATGTTTTTGCCCTTGCTGCCGGGGCACCAGTTTCTGGGATGTGGGGTAGGAAAAGGACAAGTGGTTTCACTGCTGCTCCAACAGTGCCAGCTGCCTTTGGGAAGGAAATGATTGTTTACTGAGCCGGCTCCCTGCCCCCAAATCCCCACAGCGCTGTCTGAGCCGTTGATATTTCATGTACTAATGAGTGAAACCTCTGGTCCCTGCTCAGGAACGTCCTGCGCAAGCTCCTGACCCAGCCCCAGCAGGTGAAGGGGGATGTGCTGTCCCTGGAGGAGATCCTGGCCGAGGGGGTGGAGAGTGACACCTCCAGCCAGGGCAGCTCCAGCGAGGGGCAGGTGCGGCTGTGCAAGACGCGGATGAAGGCTCTGCAGGAGGCCATGTACTACAGCGCCGAGCACGGCTACGTGGACATCACCATGGAGCTCAGGGCGCTGGGTGAGCCCTTCCTGCTGAGCATTGTGCACATCTCGGGCATAGAAGTCTTCCTTTTCTGCCCCTCTCACTTAGAGGAGCAATAACCCCAGCTGCAAAGCTGTCTAATTGAAATTTTACAAGTGTTTAAGGCTCCTCACAAGGTTTTTTATTTTCAAATTCCTGCTGCTCTGGGATGTTCCTCACTCTTGGCTGGATCCTCTGTTCCCATGTATCAAAAGCAAGGGGCATCTCTCCCTGTCAGATACTGACACCTAAAATTCAGTGTTTATTCAATGGTGTAAGGTGAAGGAACAAATCTGATCTCAAGGTGGGAGAGAGAAGCTTTGAAGCTTGTGTGTAACCAGGAGAAAAGACCTCACACCACATTTGTGTGGGGTTATGTATTCTTACAACTCCAGTTCAAATTTATTTTGTGGTTCTGACTAACCGTGAAGCTCAGGACAAAACAGGGAGTCTTTGGTCCTTAAGAATCAGCAGAAATTTCCAATTCATGATCCTGGTACCAATCCTTTGTCACTTAATCTGTCAATGACCCAGTTCAGTCACCTTTAATATCAAGGTAAAAATCTGTCTCCTCTTAGGATGGAGGTAGAGCTGCTTCAGTGCTGCCAAGTGTTAGTAATAGGAGCAGGATAATCTCCTCACAGGCACTTCAGGAAATCACCTTTCACTGTCCCTTTTTCCCGTGGCTGCAGGAGTGCCCTGGAAGCTCCATGTGTGGATCGAGTCGCTACGGACAACCTTCTACCAGTCCCGCTACTCCGTGGTGCAGACCCTGCTGCGGGAGTTTGTCACCATCAAAGAGGAGGATTACAATGAAGAGCTGGTCACTGAGGGGCTGCAGCTCATGTTTGACATCCTCAAAACCAGCAAAGTAAGTCAGAGTTTTGTGACTGTGTCAGAGCTGAGTGTTCCGGGGTTTTTTTTGTTGTTGTGCTCAGCAGGAGCAAGGGAATGGCCAGGCAAAGTCCCTGAGGAGTTATGGCATGGAAATGGTCCTGGGAGCACTTATCTAAATTCATATACAGCCCCAAGACACCTGAGGGAAGCCGTGCAGCTCTTTATAACTCCACAGATACTGTAATTCCTTTAAATTAAAGCTTGTCCCTCTCTGGGGAGGTTACTCCTGTAGGGTGCAGTCGCTGTAGGCCTCAAGTGAGCCCTCAGGGCACATTTGGAACCTGCTCGATGTCGAGTTGCTGATCCCTGTTCCATCCTCCTCACAGAACGATTCCATCAACCAGCAGCTCGCATCCATCTTCACCCACTGCTACGGCAGCAGCCCCATTCCCAGCATTCCCGAAATCCGGAAGACTCTGCCCGCTCGGCTGGGTAAGGTGCTCACCCGGGCAGTGAGCTGCTTTTGATTGCTGCTGGGTTGTTTGGGGTTTTTTTTTTTAATTTGTTTGTTTGGATTTTTTTTCTGAAAAGCATGCACAGTTTTTGGGTGCAAAAAGTCACCTCTTCTTTTGTTTTTGTCCCCTTACCCAACAGATCCTCACTTTCTGAACAATAAGGAAATGTCTGATGTAACTTTCTTAGTGGAAGGAAAGCTCTTTTATGCGCACAAAGTCCTGCTGGTTACTGCATCTAACAGGTGAGTCACTAACCAGGGACATAATTAATCCAACCACGATAATCCCTGAAATCATGTGTGGTAGTCGGAGTGTACACATCCAGCCATTCCCTGCCTTCCCATTCCTTCTCCCAGAGTTTGCAGGGAGAGCTGCACTCGCTCCAGCTTTCCTGGAATCCCACACTGGCCTGGTGCACTTGCAGTTAGCAGCTTCTTTCTCTGTTCTTGGCCTAGTAACAGGGCTTTCCAGCTGTCACAGGGTGGGATTAGATCCGATCCAAGCAATTTACAGGTGAAATTGTCCCTGAACTAATCGTCATTAAATTGGAAGAAATGTTTTGATTTTCAACTTGCAAAGAATAAGGAAGGGTCTTTGTTTTCCCCTTGCTGTTTGTGACAGTGTTAGTGACACACTAATACAGTTAAATCTGTTAAATTACATCTATTAAAACCATTCCCAGGTTCAAGACACTAATGACCAATAAAACAGAGCATGATGGCCACGGCAGCAAGACTGTTGAAATCAGCGATATGAAATACAACATTTTCAAGGTAGGGGACTTATTCCACTTCTTCTTTATTCTCTTCCATCTTCTCAGCTGTTTGGAAGGTAAGACAAACCCAAGGAGTAACATCTTAAGTAGATAATAGGTAATAGCATAAGTAGATAATATTACAGGTAGAAATGGAGCTCCTTTCATCACACCTGAATTTCAGGAGTATTCTGAAATACCCTTTTTCCAAAGTTCCAGCCTTAAAACAGAATCCTCCAATCTATATTCTTATTTTCTTACTAGGCAGCTGACTCCCCCATAAAGCAGGAGAAGCTAGTCTTCTACTGAAAAGTAGTTTTATACTTTTAACACACCATTTTCATGCTTTTTATGGCACCATTTTCATGCTTTGCTAAGCAAAAAGTAGCTTATTTACAGCAGGTGCATTGCCAGGCTTCATATTCATTCCAATTTTATGATCAGAAATCAACGATGTCCCTGTCAAGAAAGGCTCAGAAGTGAGAACTGTGCTTTGCTTTTATGACATTTCCATATTTAGGGGAGGAACAGAGAGATGCGAAGTGCAGGATAGGTCGTGTAGCTGTTTCACTGAAGGGTTGAGGCTTTTCCTTTTTTCTCTTTTTATAAGCAAACAAACCTGGTCTGTTGGTCAGCAGTGCTGTTATCTCACTAGAGAGAAGTAAGCTGACCATGAGAACATCTTTGTTCTGCTTGTAAGGGGCTGTACAAGTCTTGTGTTGGATAGGTGACAGCCAAATTTTGCAGCTCAGGCCACGGCAGAGAAGAAAATGTAACTGAGTATTGAAAGAAGCCTCCTTAACAGCATTTGTGCATCAAAAGGTTTCTAAAGATAAACTTGTGCTTCAGGGGAGAGAGAGAGAGACAAATCAGAAAGAACTGAAACAGTGAAATAGTTCGCAATTTGATGGTAAATGCAGTCAGATTGGTTAAGGAGAGGCACTCTCAGGTAGGGTGGAGGATGCTGAGCCACCAGAGATGTGTGTCCTGCTTAGAGCTCTGCTGCGAAGAGCTTTGCTCTCATGTAATTCTGTTACACAAATAAGGCAATCTCACCAGCAGCAGCTTAGTTTTGTTCCCAGCCCTGTTGGAAATGGCCAGCAGGGCTCGCGAGCCCCACACAGCACCCAGGACACTCCTGTTCCAGCACCAGATCCGTCCCCTCCCCTGCCACGGCGGCACTGCTTGGGCTGGGGGTGGATCAAAGAGCAGGAGCTGCCTCTCGCTCTCCCTGCAAACAATTAATGCCTTTTCCTCCGGGCCTGGTGGGGGGCTAGAAGCTGATTAGAAGCCCAGCAGGGGAGGCAAGTGGCTGGGAGGTCCCCGGGACACACACGCTGGGCTCGATGGCAGCTCCGCGCGTGACCGGCCTGCCAGGCTCCACAATCCCGGATCCAAGACAAGGACAGCGGTGTTGCTCAGAGACACGCTGTCACCCTGAGCCCAAAATCCCCAGCAGGGCCCTTTTCAGGGCCCAAGAGAGAAAGGACTGTTAGAAGGCAGCAGATTTGCCACGCTAGGGAAGGGAAAAAAGCCACCAGTGGAGGTGAGAGCCGGCGCAGGACACGATTCCCGTCTGCTCAGGAAGGGGAGCACAGCCATCAACAGCCCCTTGTGACTGCAGTGATAACTCCATGCCTGGCCTTCTTCCCATTCCAGATGCTGATGCAGTATTTATACTATGGAGGGACAGAATCCATGGAAATTCCCACCACTGATATCTTAGAGGTGAGAGAGCTTTTTCTTCCAAGTCTTGCCAAGTGCGCTGGGGCATAAAACAGAGTTGAAAGGCAAAATCCAGGAGCTAACAGCAAGCTCCTGTTCAGTCCAGGAGCATGCTTAGCACTTGGAAATGAGCTTAAAAGTTTCAAAACATCACTGCCTGGTGTTTCTGTGTCTTGGTGAGAAAGGAGTGCAAATATGCTTGTGGGAGGAGCTTTTGCTAAGAGGGGAAATGTGTCAGTCTGTCACTTGAGCATGGAGCGGCCTTTTGGCTGTTTCATGAGGACTTGGCCATTAAAACAGGGAGTCAGAGACTCTTCAGAGAGGAAATCATCCGTCCTGTTTGCCTTCCCCAGGCCTTTCAAGCCTCATGATCTCAAATAGCCTCTCTCTTGTCCCCATAGCTGCTGTCGGCTGCCAGCCTGTTCCAGCTGGACGGCCTCCAGAGACACTGTGAAATCCTCTGTGCCCAGACCATCAGCATGGACAACTCTGTCAACATCTATAAATATGCAAAGGTAGATCCAACCCCCCTGGTTTAAGAATCCCAGTGAACAGCCCGTGTGCTCCTGGTGGTAACTAAAAACCCCAGGTGGGCCCCCTCTCTGCAGGTAACTCTCCCCCAGCCACAACAGGAGTGAGATGATTCCCAGCTCCAGGCAGGAAAGTCCTGCACAGCTCCGGTGTGTTTTCTTGTCTGAAGCAGTCATGGATGAAATGGATGGGGGATCCCTGCAGAGTAGGGGAGAGCTGTCTCTGCAGGCTGATACAGCAACATCAGCAAATCCTGAGGGATTCAAATCGTGGGAGCAGCGGGGGCAATTGATCACAGCACAGTAGCTACGGAATAAACCCTTTCCTAGCACCCCTGCTGCTAGAAAATACTTTTTTTAGCTCCAAAATGAGCATAAACTCTGTTGTGTGACAGCTATGCACCTCTGTAGCAAATAACCTAAATCACAGAGAAATACTCAGCCCTTCCTGGCATTTTGCAGGATCAGATCCCTTAAAGACAAGGAGAAAACTGCACAGAGGGCTGGTAACAATTTTTATTACTCTGTGTGTAGTGTCCCACTGATGCTTTTCAGTTTCTCTCAACATTGGGCTGGTTTCTTTCAGACCTAAAATTTAACAGTGTGCAGTGGTAAAAAGGGGAAACAGCATTCCCTACTGGCCTTTATGTACTTTTCCTGAAATTATTATTTGCACAGAGTTCCCAGGGAGAGGCTGTGTGTGCACAGAGCTTCTTAATATTGAACTTGAGTTTCGTTGCTCTTGTTCCTGACTTTCCCCCACTGATCCTGAAGCAAAAGGAGCCAGATCCCAGCCAGAAACCACCTCATGGTGGTTTGGGAGTGCAGCATCCCTGTTCTCCTGCGTTCAGCCCCTCGTTGTAGGGATGAGGCTCCCATCCTGTGACCCGTGTCCTGATTGCCCCGAGCCGTGCTCACCATCTGCCAGCGCAGTGTTGTTGTGTGCTGTGGCTCAGCCAAACAGGTACCTTGGCCACCTCATCAGCCAGCTGCTCTGCTGCAGGAAGGGAAGGGGCTGGAGTGCGGGCCAGCAGCCCTGCCAACAGCAGGCCAGCAGGGGAAGGAATTAAAAAAGCCTGGGTGCCTCCCTGCTCACCCCTGTGCCTGCGAAAAGCACCGGGAGAAATGATCAGACATCAGAGTCCTGCCTTCAGTGCCTTTCTACTGTTACTCCTGTCTTTTTTCTGTCTTAGAAAATATTAAAAGGGGAGAAGCATTAGGAAGGAGAGGCTCAGGGATGTCATGTAGATCTATGACACACAGGAGGGGTTGACGATCCTGATGTCTTCCGCAGATTCACAACGCACCAGAACTGGCCTCTTTCTGCGA
Source organism: Lycocorax pyrrhopterus obiensis (assembly GCA_014706295.1). Taxonomy (NCBI): domain Eukaryota; kingdom Metazoa; phylum Chordata; class Aves; order Passeriformes; family Paradisaeidae; genus Lycocorax; species Lycocorax pyrrhopterus. The sequence continues at coordinate 1,739,346 of JACSVZ010000007.1, forward strand.
GGGCTTCTTCCTCAAGCACATGAGCTCCCTGCTGGAGCAGGACTCGTTCAAGCAGCTCATCTACGGCAGGAACAGCAAAGTGCAGGGCCTGGACCCGCTGAGGGACCTGCAGGCAGCGCTGGCCGGCCGCCTGCACTCCGTGTACGTCACGTCCAGGGTGTGAGGCAGGACCGGCGCTGGCAAACCGCGGCGGAGGCGCCGCTGGGGCTGTTTGCCTTCTTGGATCTTCCTGAAAGTGCCCTGGAACAGGCACCCCCAGGTGCTGAGGGAGGGGGAGCTGGCTTCTCTGTGCTGCTGCTGCTGCTGCCACAGGAACAACACTGTCACACAAACAACACTGCCACGGCCCAAACACGAGCTGAGGGTGCAGGGGGAGAACCCGAACCGCAGAGATGGGCGCTGCCCTTTCCACGAGCACAGGGCTGTGGAGAAAGAGGCAATCTAACTAAGCCCAGCACTAATGCGTGGGCTTAAGTTCATCCACACAGATGTTTTCCGTGTAAAAAGGCTGCCTAGGAGGAGTTTCCTGATCCTAAAGGCCATCCCACGAGCCATCTGTCTGCACATGAAGTACTTCCCCTCAATAGTACCAGCGTCTGTACCTCGCAACAGACCGACAGAAACTTCCCCCAAAACTGTTTGCACCTTGAGAGAGAGGTTTTGTATGTTCAAAGCTGAGTAGAACCTAATACTAACACTGAAATTACTCACTCTTTAAGCCTAAGATGAAGAGCTGAGCTGGGGCAGGGAGGGGAGAGTTGGGGGTTTGCGTGTTTTAAATACAGTTTCACTGTGCCAGTTGTTAATCTGGATCTGTTTTGAGGAGAAAGAAAAAGTGTCTACCTTCTTGCTGTCAAGGTCTGATAGTTACAGTCACTTTCACCTTAAAAACCTGTTTCTGAACATTACCTGTGAGACCTGACACCACAAAAGACACTTTGTAGAAGGCTCAGGTGTAGTTGCAGGAGCGGGCACTAGGCTGAAAAACGGCCCAGTTGCATAAATAGCAATAAAAGCCTCCGCAGGCCTCCAAAGAACATCCAGCTCGGTGGTTTGTTCTCTCTCTGGAGCTGGTTGGGATTAAGGAAAGACCTCCAGCTATTCCCACTGAGCTTTGCTAAGCACCCACCAAAAATCATTTGCCAGGACACTTCCATTTGTTGTAGGTGGGTGAACAAGAGGAAGCCAAGTTTTCAGTGGAGAACTATTTATTCGTTATTAGAAATCCAACAATTTATTCCTGTTGTATCTAAACACACTGGAAGGAGGAGGCTCAGCTGGGCCCAGGCTCCAAAGCACAACACAGACACAGTTTAGATAAAGGGAAGGAGAAGGAGCCACCAGCATCTCCCAGCAAATCCATCAAAATCTGACATGGCCTTGCTCCTAAAGGATTTACACAGAGGCAAATTGCATGCATGGATAGGGATTTTTAGTCAGCTGACAGACAGGTTGGTCAGGGCACACTCCCTTTGTGCTTTAGGTACACATCTGCTGAACATCACCAGCTCCAATAACCCTATTTATTACCAGAAAGCCATACGGGGGGGGCAAAATTATCACTGAGAAATGCCACAGAAGGCTTTATTTTGGAAAGTATTTTCAAGTAGCTGCTCCGGCTATCTGTACAAATATGTAGGTCCTCTTTTGTTGCTGTAATATTACAAGGCTTTGTTTAATTGTACATTAATGTTGTCATTTATGTAAATGTACCAGGATTTTATTAACAACGTAATTTTAAAATATAGAGCTGCTGTTATTTATTCTGCTCCTCTTAACAGTAAGGAAAAAAAAATTTAAAGACACTTATGTGGAAAAGGCTATTGCAGTTGAAGCATCTTAAATTGGTTTTGGTGCAAATATATGTAATTTTAGGGATACAGAGGCATTCATTTCCCCTTCCTAGGCTCAGACATTTTTGTGAAGTTACAAAGTTCCACTTGCATTTTTCCCTAGCTGGAGTAAGATTGCCTGCTTTCCATCAGAAAGCAGCAGATGGTAGTGTCCAAAAAAACCCCTAATTCCAGGATTCTTCTCTGCAGCAGGAGAAACAGGGAGGGTTAAAGCAATTCTTATGCCGGAGGTATTTAAAAAAAAAAAAAAAAAGCAGGTGATCCTTCCCTTCCGTGTCACCTCAGGATCCCAAAGGCCAGAAGGGCTCTGGTTGGTGCTCTGTGGGAGGATTGATGTCAGAGCACAGGACTCATCTACGAGGTAAGAAGTATAAAAGTTTAAGAGCAAGAATTTGACCCAGAAGTATCCTTTTTTTTTTTTTTTCTTTATTTGGGAACCTGCCAGCATAAACAGTGAGTCGTTCTCGAGAATCATGGAATACAAACACCTCAGATTCCCTCTGGAGCACTTTAATAAGTAGGCTAAACAGAAATTCCTTGTGAAACCAGTTGCACACTGCCTGTGTTTTATAGAGTGCTGCCCGTGGAGCCTGAGAAAGTACCAGAGCAGCTTGCCCAGCTTTGGGGAAGCACAAAACTTTGCTGGCCATAATGACATCGTTCCAGGGAGCAGAGGAAATAAACATCTGCCTGAACAGGCTCGATGACTTCCAGCCTGAAATAAAGCCCTTTTTGCTCTCTAATAAGGCTTTGCACAGCAGGCAGGCCCTGGCTAATGCAGCAGCACCACTCACAGGCCCTTTGCCCTCGCCAAATGCTGCCCAGGCAGCCAGCCACTGCTCCCTGCACCTGCCACGGCGACACAGCCGGGGGGACACGCAGGGAGAAGGCAGGAGACTCACTCCCCTGAGGAATGGGGCAGCAGGCTGCTGTCTGTGGCAGAGGAGAGGGCTCCAGAGCTGGATCTGCCTCCCCAAAGGGCAGCCTTGGAGCCTGAGGGATCCATTAATCCACAGAATGTTGCACTTGGCGTTGTTTGCTCAAGAAAAAGAAGGGCAGAAAAAAGGTGTGATCTTGTGATAGTGATGAAAAATCCCAGCCGAGCAGGGATAAAGGAGCAACACAACCCAGAGCTGGAATCATCTCAGTGCTGTCCCTATTCCCGCTGTTCCAGGCACAGGATTTCACCTGGTGATCCTCTCTCCATGCTTAGGTCAGGCACAAGAAGTTTTCCCATGTCCCTTTCCACCTCTCTCCATCCACAGCCCTCACACCCACACGAAGCCCTGCTCACAAATCACACACCAGGGCCCTCACCACGACGGGCTTGTGATTCCTAGGTTCACAGGCAAATTAAAACCCAGCTCTGGAGGCTAAAAACTCCCCAGGGAATATCAGGAGGGCCAAATGGAAAGGGCACACCTTCCTCCTGCCCCTTACCCAGTGTTTCCCAGACAGCTTCCTTCTCCCTCACGCTGCTCTGGGATGCGAGACCTCTCCCGGCAGCGCTTCCAGCTCACAGCAGCCTCAGCTTCCCTGGTTCTGCTTCCTCCCAGGACGTGGCAGGGGTCAGCTGGCTCCAGCTGTCAGAAGAGCTCAGGGCTCTCCGAGCAGGCGGGATGATTCCAGTGACAAGTAGGTCACATCTCGCCGCCACCTGCAGGGAGCTGCTCAGCCAGACGTGGCTGCCACATTTGCCTCCAATTAGCCACAGGGCCCCGTCACTGCGGGCAAATGCTGGGCACGGGAGAGGTGGGAGAGATCCTGCTGCAGCGGGACCAGCGATCTGGAATGGCCAGACAGCGACCTGGAGGGTGTGGAAGAGCGCAGGGACTGATGCACCTGGGCACTGGGATGTGCAGAGACCTGTCCTGGCCCTGCGCTGGGACAGGCTCACAGGGCTGAGCTGGCTTAGCCCGGGATTAAAGGCACGCTCTGCAATTAGTGGCACACCCGGCTCCTTCCGGCATTCCCAGCCCCATCTGCGCAGGGTTTGGAGAGAGGGAATGGTGAGGGTGTTCATCCCCAGTCCGTGGCCATCTCTCTGCTTGTCATGCCTTGGAATAACAAAAAAATCCTTTCCCTAATGCATCAGGATGTTTCCAGCCCTTTTTTTTTTTTTGGGGGGGGGGAGGGGGCGAAATACAGCCAGAAACTACAGGATCGTAAGGTTTTCCAGGAAAGAAAAACAAGAGCAGAGATGAGGGAATAGGCTTCCAATTAACGATTTGATGGATGTGGGAGTGATTCTTGTATGTTTTACAACTCCCCTTTTTATTCCTGGAATAATTTAAAATTTTTTTCCTTTAACAAATCATCTAAATTTGAGAAGAAACAAGGCAAAATTCGTACAGGGAGAGACCATGGAATCATGGAATGGTTTGGGTTGAAAGCCCGTCTCTGAGCCTGTTCAGGGCAGGCTCCTGCCCATCGGCCACTCTTTGCAGGTGGACATGGAAGTGATGGAGGCGTTCAGGGAATGCTGATTGTTTTTCCCTGCCTATGGCGGTCTGGTCATTAAAAAGACTAATTGACCTCTTCCAATGGGGAGACATTTAACCAAGAGGTGCCAAAAAGAATTGGAGCTTCTGCACAATGAAATCTGCAAGCATCCAACTTAAAATCCCCCATGGATCGTCACCGGTCCGATTTCCATGGACTGGTCACCTTGGCCAGGAGTGTCCAACCCTGCTGTAAATGCATTGGACCAGAATGTCATTTTCATTTTATGCTGGTAAAGACCCTGTGGGTGACCCCAGTCACTGGAAGGACTGGACTAGGCTCCCAGGGCACTGATTCCAGGTGTTCTCTTTATGGGAATAGCACAGGAGCTTTCCTTCGCCCAGAGGAGCTGCAGTGTTTCCCTGCCTGGGACAAAGGAGGTGGAAAACACGCTGGGTCAGTGCGAGGGCTTGTAGGGAGAGGGGCATCCACGGGGATGGGAGACTTCCCGCTGCGGTGCCCATCTCCCTGCAGGCACGGACAGGCGACGCCGAGCCGGGACAAAGCGATGGTCGCGGCGCATCCCGGGACGAGCGGCCCCAATCGGGGCGGGACTGAGGGGATTTAAACCCCGGGAATCGGCCCCGGCTGCTTTGGCTCGTTCAGCGCCCGGGGCGGGTGGCAGCGGCCGGGCCGGGCTCCCCCAGCGGGGCCCAGGTGCGGCGCGGGGGCCTCGGGGCCCCATCCTGTACCTCCCTCTACCCCTCCTTCCTCCTGCCCTTATTCCCTCTTTCCTGCCCCCTACCTCCCTTCTCTCTCCCCTCCTCATCCCCCCTTATCCCCTCGCCTCTTTCCCCCGCAGCCGCGGGGCTCGGGGCGCCGGAGAATAAAGCCCAGAGGGCCGGAGCCCGGCGCCCCTCCCTGGAAGCCCCCACACGGGGCCGGGCCCGCTCGGCGGGTCCTCCCATGCAGTTCACAAGCACCGCCCGACACTGCCGGGGCTCCGGCTGTCCCCACATCACACTGGGGGTCCCTGGGGTGGGTCGGGCAGGTCCTGCGAGTTTGGGCTCAGAAATGAAGCCCGAGGTTCTTTTCTGGGACCAGACTCAGGAGCGCCGTGGCGGAGCCCGGGGAGCAGCGGGGCCGGGCCGAGGGCACCGGAGCTGCCTCTGCCGTGCGGGGCCCGAGGCGTCGCTCTGGGGCGGATTCTGAAGGGGACGAAATGAACATTTTGGGGTAAAATCTGGGTTAATCTGCAGGGGGCAGAATGAACAGTTTGGGGTAAGAGTGAGGTGATCGGTGCTCTCCGGAGGGACCAGCTCGGGCTGGTTCTGTGTTGCTGTGAATAATTTGCTTTATGGAATGAAAGAGACACCTGAGACTGCCGCGGGAATCCTGGGGAAGGAAACCCGGTCTGACTGCGGGAATGGGAAGGGGGAAGTCAGGCGGGGCCCCCGTCGGTCACTGGAGCCGCCGCCGTGAAGGCGACAAATAACGATGTGTAGCGAGGTATAAGAGACACATTGATTGTAGGATTATCTATAACGATGTATTAGGGACATATTGATTATTGGATTATCTATAACGATACATAATGGTTCTATAGAATGGTCATACAACGATATCTATATCTATATCTATATATATATATATACATATAGATATATATAGATATAAAATCCTCCATCATCATCCTTCTCGCAGCCCCGCTGTGTTTTCAGGATCTTGGGGGAAGAGTTTGGGCCTGGACAAGGCTCTTGGGCACAGGGTGGGATTCTCGGGGTGCAGGGCCAGGATTTGGACTCGATGCTCCCTGTGGGTCCCTTCCAGCTCAGGAAATGCTGCGATCCCGTGCCTTTGAGGGTGAAATAAAGGGGATCAGCGGGATTTTTCCCGTTGTGTTCCCGGCCCCGCCGGGTCAGTGCGGGCTGAAGGCGCAGCTGCCGCCGAGACAGCGGGACCGGCCGGGGCTGCTCGCTGCCGGTGCTGCCGCCCCGTGGGGAGAGCCCGGCACTGCAGCCCGGAGCGGCGCTGGACCACGGGATCGGCCTGGAACGGCATCCCAGGGAATGCTGAGGCGTCCCAGGGAATGCTGAGGCGTCCCAGGGAAGGCTGAGACATCCCAGGGAATGCTGAGGTATCCCAGGGAAGGCTGAGGCGTCCCAGGGAAGGCTGAGACATCCCAGGGAATGCTGAGGCGTCCCAGGGAATGCTGAGGTATCCCAGGGAAGGCTGAGACATCCCAGGGAAGGCTGAGACATCCCAGGTAATGCTGAGGGCGTCCCCTGCCCGGGGCACTCAGCGGCACATCCCTGATGAGGCTCATAGGGACAATTCTGGGGCTCAGAAACAGCGACTAAATCCTACGTTTTCAGGGCTTGAGGAGAGACCAAGCCCTGTGTGTTTGGCCTCAGCAACGGAGACCCAGGGCTGCATTTTGGGGGCTCAAAACCGGACTCATATGGCCAAGTTCAGACACAGACACTAAGTCCTGTTTGAGGGGCTTGAAACCAGGGTCCCTCAGACAGTATTTGGGATCACAGAGAGACCAAGTTCTGCATTTTAGGTGCTTGAGGCAGAGAACAAGCCCTGTGTTTGAGGGGTCTTGAAACCAGGGCCTGTCAGCCAGTGCTTGGGCTTCGCCAAGAGAAACTTAAGTGCTGCATTTTGGAGGGGGGTGGCGGGGCTTGAATTAAAGCCCAGATGCCGTGTTTTGGTGCTCGAACCGGGCTCTTTTGGCCAGGGCGAGTCTCTGTCTCTGAGCTCCGAGTGCTGCCTTAGGCACAGCCCAAAGCCGGGCTCCCCGGCCCCACGCAGAGCTCAGGAGCAGCGACTCAGCGCCGCGTCCGGGGCTGGCGGCAGAGCCCAGGGCCGCGTTCTGGGGCCCAGCGCGGGCTCCCGGGAGGGGTTCAGGGCTGAGAGCGGAGCCCAGCCCGGCGCGTCGGGCTCGGCACGGGGTCCCGGGGCAGCCCGGGCCCGGCACGGCCCCGGCTCCCCGCGGCCGCGGCGGGGCCGTGCCCGGAGCCCCGGCGGGTCCCGGCCCCGCGCCGGCCGGAGCAGGAGCAGCAGCGGCAGCGCCGGGCTCGGCCCCAGCGCCCGTCCCGGAGCGGCTCCTCCGGTCTCGATCGCAGCCCCGGCCCCGCCCCGGTCCTGCGGGCCCGGGACCCGCACCCCGCCCGCCGGGGGAGAGGCGGCACCGCCCGGGACCCCCAGCGGCCACCGGCAGGACCCGGACCCGAACCCCGGTCCCGGGAGCAGCCCCGGCCCGGCCCAGGTGAGAGGGGCGGGGCCCCGAGCGATGGTCCCGCCCCGGCAGGGTGGGCCCCGGGGCCGGGCGGGGCCGGGGCTCTGGGGCCGTCCCGGGCACGGGTCAGGTTCGCGGGGAAATTGCCCGCGCCGCCATTTACTCCCTCAGAGGTGTGGGAGGTTGCGGCCGGGCCGGGCGTCCCCGGCGTGGCCCGGGTGAGGCCCCCTCTACCCCTCTTTCTTCCCTCTCTTTCTCCTGCCCTTATCCTCCTCTTTCTTCCCGCCCTTATCTCCCTTTTTCCTACCCCTCCAACTTCTTTCTCTCTCCCCCCCACCCTCCCTCTCCCTCCCAGCCCCCCTCCTGCCCTCTCCCCAGCCTCCCCCTCCCTCTCTCCCTGCTCCCCTGCGCATCCCCGCCCCCCCCACCTCTCCCTCCCCTCTCCCCCACTCGACTCCGCTCTCTTTCCCCTCTACCCCTCCTCTGTCCATCATCCCTCTCCCCCACCCGGCCTTTCCCTTCCCCCTTCGTTCTCCCCAACCCACCCTGACTCCTCTCCCTACCCCACCTCATCCCTCCCTCTACTCCCCTCTCCCTCTTTCCCCCGCAGCCGCGGGGCTCGGGGCGCCGGAGAATAAAGCCCAGAGGGCCGGAGCCCGGCGCCCCCTGCCCTCGCTGGAGCCGCACATGGGGCCGGGCCCGCTCGGCGGGTCCCCCCATGCAGTACAAAAACACCGCCGGGGCTCCGGCTGTCCCCACATCACACTGGACGCTCGCCGGGGGGATCGGGGCTGGGGGTCAGGGCGAGCCCCCGTCCCAGGAGAGAGTCCTGGGGGGGTGGTGGGCTGGGATGGGCCCCCTCCGGGGGAAAGGAGGGACTTCCCCCCTCCAGTCCTCACCTCCTCCTCCGGACCCCCTTCTCCGGTCCCGGGGCGCAGGGGAAGCACAGGTTATGTCTTATCTCCAAATGTTCGTTCTGTCCCCTACGCAACACATCAGTGTTTTTCTCCAAATCACACAACCTTACATATTATCTCAGGGTTTTCCCTGCAGATTCTCCCTAGACGGTCCACTCCCGATCACCTCATTTCTACCTCAGTATGTTCACTCTCTGCCCTACAGATCTTCCCAAGTTTTACATCCAAAATTTCCTTGCCTACCCCCAGTAAATGCCTCAGTTTGTCAGTGTTCACACTCTCCCTAGAGATTACCTCAAGCTTTACCCCCAAAATTTTCCTTAACTGTCCACAACTTATTACCTCATTTGTACATCAAAATATTCATTCTCAACCTTTGGATTATTTCAAGTTTTACCCCCTAAAATTCCCCTACCTGTCCACTACTGATTCCCTCATTCTTCCTTCGATATTTTTATTTTCTACCAAGTAGCTTTTCTCAGGATTTATCCCCCATATTTTCCATTTGTCTACTACTGAATAGGCACCATCTCACCTTGTAGGATTTGTCTCTTATTCCCTCCAACCCCATTGTAGCCTCCAGGCACTGATAGTTCAGTGTCTCACAGTGGTTTTAGCCACCCTCAGGATGTCTAGAGGGCCAAAACTTTATAGCGTTTGCATTTTCCTTCTCTGTAGCTCACCGGCACTGAGCCCTGGTTGGCTTCGTGGTTTCTGTGCCTGCGATTCCCAGATCCCTGCATCTGAAGCCTGACTGTATCAAAGAAGGGATGATGACGAGTTCCTTTGGGGATGGGCAGGGCTGTGACTCGGCTGCCAGAAGCGAGGATGGTGCCTGCAGCTGGTGGAACACAGGAGCTGTCCAGGCTTCCCTCTGTTGCCTGGGCTCTGCTTTTGCTTTGAGCTCCTCTGAGGGCTTTTTTGGGCTTTTCTGGACTTGTCTGCCGGGAGCTTTTAGCCCTGTGACCACAGATGAGATGCAGCTGTGTGCGAGGGCAAGGAGAGGATTAAAAGCAGCAGTGGGAAATGCCCTTTGGAGGTGGTTGCTGCTCCAGCTGCTGAGCGCTGGGGCGGGCAGTGGGACTGTGCTGCTGCCCGGGACAGATGTCAGGAGCATAACCCGAGCTCAGACCAGCCCAGCCTGGCTCCACTGGTGGTGGGTGACAGGGGCAGGGCCCAGGGGACGCTGTCCCGGTGAGGGGAGGGGGTGTGGGGGTGTCTGTGGGTGCTGATACCAACCCTCAGTGATCCCTCAGTCCCAGGTTCTCTCTGCCTCCAGCAGGAGTTAAACCCTCACAGCCCCAGGCAGAGCGATGGTGCCTGAGCGGGAGGGAGCTCGCAGGGACAGAAGGGTTGGAAATGGTGTGTGAGACCTCACCTCAGACATCTCCTGTCTGGGAAGCTCATGAATTTCAAACAAAACTCAGTACAGGCTGAGGTTGGTTTGTTTTTGATGTTCTTGGTAGGTTTTTTTTTTCTTAACTTGGGTAAAGGATATTTAACTTCCTGGCCAGAAGGAGCCTTTTTTTCCCATCTCAGTTCTGTTGTGAGATGTGATGGTTTTGCACTTGAAGCTTTGTGTACTGAGTCCAAGATTTGGTGCTTTCGTCCATCTTGTGTGTGTTTTCTACTCTAAATGGTTGTTTGAGCTCTAGGGCACCATGTTCAAAGGCAAGGAAGTATCTTCTTAACAGCTTAGAAATGAATCTGAATAGGAAAACGTGTTTTACAGATAAATCTCAGGTGGAACACAGGACAAAGATAATTTGATGTAGGCACAGGGATGGATGGTCCCCACATAGCCAATGCCAGCCTCTGGCCACCCAGAGACTGGGCATTGCCACCCTGGGTGTGGAAAGGTGGCAAAGCAGACACTTTTAATGAAGCTTTTCTTGTCTGTGTAAGTTTGATGTGATCAATAGTGAATTAAATAATAGTGTATCCTCCAGAAAGATTTCTAGCAGAGTCTGCCCTCTGAGCTGAAGGCCAAAATTCAATTGAAATGAAAAGAAATTTTCCTAAGGAAAAGGTGCATTTGTAGAGATCACAACGCTGAGTCTTCCTTGGCAGGTCTGTCATTTTCAAGGGTAATTTCTAGCCCAGGGAACACTGATTTCAGTGCACTGTCCACACCTGGGAATCAAGTATTGGTGTCATAAAATGAATGTTAACACAATATTCCCAAGTTGTGATGGCAACCTAGGTCATGCAGTTGGGTTTTTGAAGGCAAAAGCCAGTGAATCCATGGATCTCTGTGCTGGCCAGAAGTAACTTTTTTAGATGATTTTGCCGATAGAAGATCTAAAAAATGATTCAGCCTTTTCATTGTTTTTGCCTTGTTTCACTGAGAAAAAAACGGTATTGTTTTTTCCATAACTACATGAAGCAATAGATCTGATGTGCTGGGGAAGAGGAGTCTGTTTTTCTAGTGGGACTGGTTTCTGCTTTTTTAATGGATCTGTTGGAATATTCATGACAAAAGCATGTTTAGAAGAGGAGGAGGCTGCTTGGGTTGTTGGCATGGGGATGGAGCAGCACAGGGAGAATCCAGGCTTTTGCTGGACTTCTCAGAATGGCATTGGCTGTGGGGATACCCCAGGCTGGAAGCACAGAACGTCACCAGGAGCATTAATCTTTGAAAGATCAGTACTGGAAATAATGTCACTTGCTTGGGTAGGGGACTTCCCTCAGTGTTTGGAGGGTGGGAGCAATGAGGGTGTTCACCCCTGGTCCCTGGCCATCTCTCTGCTTGGCATTGCTTGGAATAACAAAAAACAAAAGGAGAATCTCTTGCAAAGTTCTGTAAACTGTAAGTTCTTTCCAGCCTCTGGAAAGGGCTTTGACATGCCATGGTGTCAAAGGAGCATTTAATTCTGCATCCCCTCCTTTCCCTAATGCATTGGGATGTTTCCAGCCCAGTGGGAGGCTGCAGACCATACCTTAGCCAGACTATATTTGATTTTTCCATACAGCCTGGCTTTACAGCTTCATATTTCCATCTATATTTCTCTCATTCTAAAGGACAGGTGTAACTGCAGCCCAACCAGGAAATGTTAAAACAAAAATTATACCTTACTCCCTGCAGAGGTTAAAGGATTCCCCCATCCCTGGGTTTGGACACGTGTGGGTTGGTCTGACTTCCTGAACCTCCCAGCTGCAGAAACCTCTCGTACTATCTGCCTCCCTTCAGCTGAGTGAATGCCTTCTGACTGTGCCATGGAAATTGGTGAGGTGTGCGAGGTGGAATGTAAATGTACCCCGTGTAACTGGTTATCCTAGAGGGAAACTCCAGGTGTGATCAGTGTCTGATGGAGCCACAAGGCTGTGGGACCAGCCTGTGTGTCTGCTCGAGGACATGTTCAACTGCCCATGTTCCTATCTAAAGTATTTGTTTTTCTAGGGAGCCCCGGAGGCTGGGAGATGTCAGTTTTGAAGTTGGTGTCACTCAGAGTTTGCAAACATCAATGCTGGTTTATTGTTCCATTGGGGATCTGCTGCATGTCAGGTGGAACTGTTCCCAGTCCAGTGGCTGTTCCCATCACAGGCAAAGGAAACCTGAAATCCAGAGACATCTTTCAGCTTGGACCTTTGCTTCTGTTGGGAACCAGACTTGGAGCCTGTGGCATTGCAACCCCTATTCCTGCTCAGGGGAATGCCAATTGCCAATTCCAAAGGTATGGTCTCTGTTGATTTTTCTGCACTGTCTGTTTCTGTAAACTGGGCATTTTCTTTCCCACACCAGTAAAAGGCAGCTGGTCCCATCTTTGTTTGGATCTAGAACAGAAGTGGGATCTTTGCCTTGTGCTGAAGGGGCAGTGGGTAGAACATCTAGTAACAAGACAGGCTTGAAATCGTGTGGGATCTGCTGCTCCAGCTGGATCCCTACAAATCCTTGGGGCCTGATGGGATTCATCCAAGAATCCTCAAAGAGCTGCTGGTGTCATTGAAAAAGCTCTCTCAATTTTTTGAGCAGTCTTGGGAATCCAGTAAGGTTCCAGCTGACTGGAAGTTGCTCCAATTTTCAAGAAGGGCAGGAAGGAGGACCCTGGAAACTACAAGCCTGTCAGTCCCACTTCAGGGCCTGGGAAATTTATGGAGAAGGTGATTCTGGGAGGTATTGAAAAACACTCGGAGGACAATGCAGTCATCAGTCACAGCCAGCACAGCTTCATGAGGGGAAAGTCCTGCTTGTCAAACCTGATTTCCTTTTATGACAAGGCAACCCACGGGAGTGGCCTGACCTTGAGTCCTGGGGACAGTTCTGGGCACCACAATGTAAGAAAGACATTAAACTATTAGAGAGTGTCCAAAAGAGGACAACAAAGATGGTAAAGGGCCTTGAGGGGAAACTGGACACGGAGCAGCTGAGGGTACTTGGTCTGTTGAGCCTGGAGGAGGCTGAGGGGAGACCTCATGGCACTTACAACCTCCTCGTGAGGGAAAGAGGAGGGGCAGCCACTGATCTCCTCTCTGTGGTGACCAGTGACAGGACCTAAGGGAATGGCCTGAAGTTGTGTCAGGGGAGGTTTAGGTTGGATAATCAGGAAAAAATTCTTCACCCAGAGGGTGGTTGGGCACTGGAACTGGATCCCCAGGACAGCAGGCACAGCACTAGCCAGACATAATTTAAGAGGTATTTGAACAATGCTCTTGGGCACGTGGTGTGACTCTCAGGGAAGGTTCTGTGCAGGGCTGAGAGTTGGTCTTGATGATCCTTGTGGATCCCTTCCAACTCAGCATATTCTGTGATTCTCCTGGATTCTTGTAGCCAGTCTTAATAGAATCCTGGAATGGTTTGGTTTGGAAAAGACCTTAAAGCTCATCTTGTTCTACACCCCTGCCATGGGAAGGGGCACCTGCCACTAGACCAGGTTGCTCCAACCTGATCTTGAACGCTTCCAGGCATGGGACAGGTGAGCTGTGGTTTGAGTATAAGGAATTTAGAATGGATAGAGAGGTGGTTCATCATCTCTGGTGACTGGAACTGCTGATTCCAGCTGATGGACCAGCTCCCATGGGATTGTGGTCCACCAGCAAGGCCGCTGTCAGCTCCCTGGTGTGATAATGCCAGCCGTGGCACTTGTAGAGCTGAAAATCTCTGAAATGCACAAAAATTTGACTCAACAGATAGAGTTTTGCTCTGTGCTTTCTCTGAGGAGTTCCCAAAGCCCTGTGGCTCACTTAAGGTGAGATCATCTCCTCTGGGTAATCACTTCCAAACTCAGAAGCTCAGAGAAGAGATAACAACCTTCTTTGGGCTTTGCCACTCTCCTGGGGCTCCAAGAGTCCCCAGATCCCCAAATTACATGGAAAAAGGTGTTTGCTGATGGTGGTATATTTTCAAACTCACCTGCAGAGCACCTTAATATCCACCTTGAAGAACATTATGAGGGAAGCAGGCAGAGTGCAGAGATGTAGTGGAGGATTATCCTGCAGAACCATGAGCAAGGGCAGCGCATGCCGAGCCACCCATCTCCTGTCATTTTCTCTTGCAAAGCTTCAATTTTCATCTCAGCTCCTACCTGGAGGCTCCTGGGCTCATCATACTCTGGGCTTAGCACCAAATCCAGGTGATCTGCAGCGGTGTGTGGTGAGGACACCCCGCTGGAGCACTTGCTCTGAAGTCTTCTCCTCATGGACCACAAAGGGCTCCTGGATGAGGACTGGAAGCTTTTCTGTAAGGAACACTTAAGGATCTTGCCGTTGCTGATATAAGGCATGTGCAAAGGTGATTTTTTAAATTTCTTTTTTTTCCCCAAAAGAAATATTTTCAGGAGGAGATTGCCCAGATTTGGGTGTTGCATGTTTTTATTTGAAGACTCCAGAAACAAGGTAAAAAGCTGGGAAAATCTTTTGCAGCCAAACCAGTGCATCAGGAGGGAGGAGAGACTTCATAGTCAGGAAGTTTTGGATGCCCCTTCTCTGGAAGCGTTCAAGGCCACATTGGATGGGCTTGGAACAATCTGGTCTAGTGGAAGGTGTCCCTGCCCATGGCAAGGGGTGGAATGGGATGGTCTTCAAGATCCCTTCCAACCCAAACCCTTCCAGGATTCTATGGAGAAGACAGACAAAGCAGGTGGTTGGCAGATGCCAACCCAAAGATGAATAATTAATTCTGTGCTGTCTTTTACAGCTTTTATTGGGTTTCTCCATGTCTCAGGTTGTGCTGCATGATTTCAAAGTCCCATTCTGAACACACACAGGGGATTAAAGGCAGCACCAAAGAAAAGCTCCTCAGGGTTGTGTAACCTACAGCTTCTCCCTACAAGTGCCATGACTTCTGCCCAGCACTGCCTAATCAATCTGTGCCTAAACTCTCATTTTAGATCTTGTAGGATCGTCTCTAAGCAGATCCCACTGGAAAGAGGGTTTTCCACTTGGAAGAAATCTCCAGCAAGGAGGTCACTCAGCGAACACACATGGAAGGAATGGCAGGAAGCAATTGCTCCCAAGCAACCGAGTTCATCTTGGCAGGGTTCACTGAGGCACCAGCAGCTCAGGTTGCCCAATTCCTGCTGTTCCTGCTCACCTACCTTGTCACCATCCTGGGGAACCTTGGGATGATTGTCTTGATCAGAGTCAATCCCTCGCTCCACTCCCCCATGTATTATTTCCTGGGCAACCTGGCTTTTGTGAAAAAAAAAGCACTTCCACTCTGCACTTCCACCATCATCACCCCCAGGATGTTGGCTGGGGTTTTGTTGGGGAAGAAACGAATCACCTATGACGGGTGCATGGCTCAGGTGTTCACTTTTGACCTGTTTGGGATGGCCGAGTGCTTCCTGCTGGCTACGATGGCCTATGACCGATACATGGCTGTTTGCCACCCCCTGCTCTACCCCCTTGTCATGTCCCCAGAGTGCTGCTCCTGGCTGGTGACCGGGTCCTACCTCCTGGGGCTGACCAGTGGCGTGGGACAAACCATCGGCATGTCCAGCTTGTTCTTCTGTGGCTCCAGCGCCATCGATCTGTTCTTCTGTGACATTTCCCTGCTGATCTCGCTCTTCACCTCTGACACCACCCTCAGCCTCAACATCCTGAGGACTTCTTCATCTTTGCTCGGTGTTCCCAGCATCCTGGTGGTCTTGGTGTCCTACGTGGCCATCATCTCCACCGTCCTGAGCATCAGCTCCGCCGAGGGCAAGCGCAAAGCCTTCTTCACCTGTGCCTCCCACCTCACCACTGTCAGCACCTTCTATGGGTCACTGATGTTCATGTACTTAATCCCCAGGTCAGACACCTCCAGGAGAGGAGATAAATGGGCTGCTGTGCTCTACACTGTGGTGACCCCTGTGCTGAACCCCTTGATCTACAGCCTGAGGAACCAGGAGGTAAAGGAAGTTTGGAGGAGACTCAGGAAAATAAAATGAGCTTGGATGTTTTAACTTTGTGGCCAGATATAATGGAGGTGTGGGTGATACCCTGGGATTTTTGTGAAATATGTCAGGACATTTTCAGGGCCTTCTGCACTTTGATTTAGATTATATGCTGGCTGATTCAATATCAGCTGAGAATAACAATTTCACTCCAATTTTGGTGTTTGGATGAGGCTTGGTGCAACCTGGTCTAGTGGAAGGCGTCCCTGCCCACAGCAGGGTGTTGGAACTGAATGAGCTTTGACGTCCCTTCTAACCCAAACCATTCCAGAATTCTGTGACATATTTGGTGTTAATGTTTTGGTGCACAAGCATTGCATATGTGAAAAAACCCAAACCCTCCAATTTGTGTATTGTCTCACCCTGTGCCAGGTCCATGGTGAAATCCAGAGTGATGGAGCTCTCCTAGAGACACAGAATCACTTGGGATGGAGGAGAAGCTGCTTGGTTGGATTAAATCAAGGCAGGATCAAGGAAGTTTGCTGATTTATTGATGACACACAACTCACAGGCACTCAGGGTCAATCAGCTGAATCCTTTGTTCCCAAAGCTTCCTGATAATTCCCTGGTTATTATTTAATCCGGCTGCCTGGATCAATCCCCCTGAGCTATTCATGCTCCTGTTCCTCTCTTATCAGCTGTGCTGACCCCCCATGGCAGGGACCCCGGAGGTCCTCAACTCACACATCCACAGATGTGGAGACAACGTCCTCAAGTTGCACCAGGGGAGGTTTTGATTGGATATAGGGAAAATTTCTCCATGGAAAAGGTTGTGCAGCCCTGGATCAGGCTCTCCAGGGCAGTGGTGGAGTCCCCATCCCTGGAGGGACTTAAAAGCTGTGGGGATGTGATATCTGGGGACATGGATTAGTGGTGGCCTTGGCACTGCTGTGGGAATGGGTGGACTTGATGATCCTAGAGGACTTTTCCAACCTAACCAATTCCATGATTCTGTGATCAGGACCATAAACTGGGACCTCCTTGTGTTACTCCTGCTGTTCTCCCACCCTTCTGATCCTCCCTGCCACCCTCAGGACATTGTTTAATTTAGGTGCAGAGAAGACTGTACATTTTTTCTTTAAATATGACTAAAGATTATTTTTAATGTTTTCTTTAAAACAGAAGCCCCCCATAATTATAATTTAATAAAACATTAAGACATTTAAAACATAAGCCCCAGAGCAACTCTCCTTGCTCCAGGGCCTTGCAACCATTGTTTGTCACTAAAATATTGAATATTTTTAATAATATTTGAAAGATATTCAATATTTGAATAATCTTTTGAGAAACCATTCAATGACTTTTGTCCATTTCTTCTTGCCTTGACCATCACCTGACCTTTAAACAGGAACATGAGCCCTTAGTGAATTAAACCCCGAGTCTGTGGCCATGGCACTGTCACTCTGCGCGTTGTGGCTTCGTGCCGCTCTCAAAACCAAAAGGTTTTGGCTCGTTGTGCAAGTGGGGATTGGGGAAATGGGGGTGAACTGTGTCCAGCTTCTGTGGGAACAGCATCTGACCATGGGAGAAGCGGGGACCACCTTATGGGGTTCGAGGAAGGAAATGGAACACCCAGCATTGATGTTTGCTCCTGAGGGACGCACCTCCTTCAAGGGTCATCCTGTGTCCCTGCCCATGGCAGGGGTTGGAATGAGATGAGCTTTAATGTCCCTTCCAGCCCCAGCTATTCCAGGATTCTCTGGCCAATGCAGATGACTGCAGGTGAGTCTCCTGCAGCCATTTTGAAATACACATTACAAAATGGCTTTTCAAAATGAGCTTTCCTGGTCAAAAATGGGCAGATGGAAACGAGAAAAACTTGGAGAGGGAAAATGCTGAGCGTTGCCCATGGGGGAATAATTGTCCCAGACACTGGGACAGGCTGGAGAGAGCTGTGGATGTTGTGGTGGCCACCAAGATGGAGATGAGCCATCGATACCTCCTGAGTGCAAGGACATTCACCAGCAGCTGGAGAAAAGCATAGACAGCCACGCAAGTGACTTCCTGCAATGAACCTCTGACTGAGAGATGGAGGAACAGGGAAGGAACAGCTTCTTTGGGATGGTGAGGGGAGAAGAGAAATATAGAATTAGAGAAGAATTAAAAAATCTTTCAAATCGAAGCCTTTAGCAAAAATCCTTGTTTTGGTGTTTCCTCCCGACAACATCGTGTTCACAAATGGCATCGCTCAGGCTCTGCAGGCATCAATTCCGATGTGCTGTGGGGATCCCATCCCTAAAACTCCAGGGAGGAACCTCGAGATGGATCCCAGGGGCTCTGGGGAAGGCTCGTTCTGTGTTCAGGTGCCTCAGAGACCCTGTGGTAATTGGTTGCGTGGGGACGGGGTTAAACTTAAATATTCCGGCCACGTTAGAGGATGGAAACGGAAAACTTCCTGGTTTTGGCCAGACTGATGGAGTGTGTGGACTTCAGCTCAAGGACCTGTGAGTATCTTATTAGCCAGAGAGGCTGAAATTTTAAGTGGTTTTGAGACAATTTTTTGCTGGATGGGGAAAATTACCCTTCCCAAGTGTTTGCAGAAGCAGGAACCTCTCCATGAAGGTTTTTATGGAATATAATAGACAAAGAACTCCAGGAAATTATGAAGGTCCTTCCTGATGGCAAAACATTTACTCCAGTACATCTGAACCTTAATTCCTAACTCAAATTTTGGATGAATATTCCTCATATCAGCAGAATTGGGAGGCGCACTCTGGGCAAATTGACCAAAGGGTCAATCTGGACCTAAAAGTCTTAAATTCAGCTCATCCTTATCACCAGAAAATGTAAAAATAAATTGCAGCAGGAGAGTTCCTGCACAGTTTTCCTTTCATCCTAATTAGCAATTGAAACACTTCTCCAAACCCTGGGCTGTCTCTCAATCCCTGAATCTCAGTTTCTTACACTAGTTCTTTTTAATTCCTTGTGATGCCAGGAAATTAATTATATATTTCAAGAGATAAATTTAAATATATATAATTACATATATAAAATTAAATTATATATATTAGGAAAATATTTATATGTATTAATTATATCTATAACTGCATATATAAAATAAACCTCTATATTAACTTTTTTATATATTTAAATGTTCATTTATTTAATTTTATATATATATATATACACACACACACATATATATATATATATATATATATATGTTGTGGTAATTAAATCCTCAAGCTGCCATTTAATTTCCTGAAACTAACTGAGTTTATTTAACTAATTGTGTTTATTTGCCAGTGCAGGCCTCCTCCTTAAGGAGCTGCTTCCGAAGTCATCCATTCCCAAGGGAAATTTCCTTCTCCAGGGGTGGGCAGTGACAACCCCTTTGGTGTTCCTGTGAATGAAGACTACAAACAGCAGGTTTTTTGGTCAAGTTTTGATGCTCTTTGTGAGGGTAAATTATTCCTGTCTTCCACACTAATATTGGGAGAAATCTGGGTTTATTTCTCCCTGGAAATTTTGGTCTAGGAGAGAAAATCTGATCAAGCAAAAAGGGCCCCGAGATGTGAGAAAACAGGTGAGTTTTACCCAAAATAAGGCTGCAAGGAGTTGATCTGTTGCAAGGAGAGGGCTTGAGGTGGGAGCCTGTTCTCACGACAAATAATCATCCAAGCTCAGGGTCTCTGAGATGAAACTCAGGAATTTATCATGGAATCCATGGTTTGGGTTGGAAGGGACCTTATGGATCCTCCAGTGATGATCCATGGGCAGGGACACCTTGCACTAGCCCAGGTTGTTCCAAGCCCTGTCCAACCTTGCCCTGAAGATCAATCATTTCATAACAGCACTACCTGGATTATTTCCCAAATTATATATATTTATTTCTATTTATTTGAACTGTATTATCAGCATCTTACTGCCCCCAGTTCATCATGGCACCACAACATTTTTGGGGCCTCCAGAGTTTTAAAACCCTTTTCTTTCTCCACTTCACACCTCTCAAAGGAATGACACAAATATCACCATATTTAAAGGGTTTTTTAATACACTAAATCTCCTGTTTGAACCTGAATTTCAGAGTTTCACAGGAAGGAAGGGAAGAAATTTGTTTTATTTTCATTTGTTCTGACTCTCCAAAAAAAATTTTAAAGATGTCCTGACCTCTCACTGGTGCTTCGTCTCCTTTGGATCTTCTAAACCAATGAGGTTTGGGGTTGTTTTTTGGGCGTTTTTTACTGTTTTCAGTTTGTTTTTCAAATTAATAATGATTTCTAAATTCAGGATAAATTACTGTAGTTAAAGCTTTGAATCTGATGAGTAACAACCCCCTGAACTTCTTCAGGAGGTGGAATAAACCATCCAATGTGCAAAGTGATTTATCAAGCCCAATCAGTGGCTAAACCAGACTAAAACCATTAAAAACAAACTCAGTAGTGAACTTTGGCTACTTTAAAATGTATTTTGAACCAAACTATAAATCCCCCAGTTCCTGCATCTCCAGGCTGTGTTTGCTGATAAAAATAAAGGCATTTTTAATGTGTTTCTGCAGAAAACAGGAATGTGCTGACTCTGCATCTCCGTTTTTTTTACAGCACCTGTGTTAGGATGGCAGCCAAAGGAAATGCAACCTCCAGTGCTCACTTTGTCCTCTTGGGATTCTCCCAGCAGGAAAATGTCCAGGTTGTTCTCTTTGTGGTCTTCCTGGTGATCTATGTGATCACCCTGCTGGGGAATGTGGGGCTGCTGGTGTTGATCCGGCTGGTTGCCCAGCTCCACACCCCCATGTACTTCTTCCTGAGCAGCCTGTCCTTCCTAGACCTCTGTTATTCCTCCTGCATCGCTCCCAGGCTGCTCCGGGATCTCCTGGATGAGGAGAAGGTCATTTCTCACGCCGCGTGCCTCACGCAGTTCTATTTCTATGTGGCCTTCGCCACCGCTGAGTGCTACCTCCTGGCTGCCATGGCCTACGACCGCTACGTGGCCATCTGCAGCCCCCTGCTCTACTCCCTCTCCATGTCCCGAGGGATCTGTGTGCTTCTGGTGGCCAGCTCATGCCTGGCAGGGATCACAAACGCCACCCTCCACACGGGCCTGGCCCTTGGGCTGAGCTTCTGTGGCCCCAATGTCATCGACCACTTCTACTGCGAGGGGCCCCCGCTCTTCGCTCTCTCCTGCACGGACCCCGCGCCCAACGAGCTGGGGATGTTCGTCATGGCGGGCTTCAACCTGGCTGCCACCATCCTGGCCATCCTCCTCTCCTACGCCTTCATCCTGGCCGCCATCCTGGGCATGCGCTCGGCCGCGGGGAAGCGAAAAGCCTTCTCCACCTGCGCGTCCCACCTGGCTGTCGTGGTGCTCTTCTACGGATCCTTTGTGTCCATGTACTCCCGGCGCAGCTCCAGGAGCTCCCGGGAGCGAGACAAGGTGGCCTCGGTGTTCTACACCATGGTGACCCCCATGCTGAACCCCTTCATCTACAGCCTGAGGAACCAGGAGGTGAAGGCCGGGCTCCGGAGACTGATAGAGAGGAAACGTTCTGCTGAGAGATAGTATTTCCTTTTTTATTTGTGTTTGCTGCCTGATACTATTTTAATTTCAGGAATTTAAGCCCTTCTTGATCACTTGTAGAGCTTGAGGACCAGGGACTCTTCATCTGTTCTGATTACAGCTACTGCAACCATTTCCTTCTTTTAGGATGTAAAAAAAGAGAAACTTTTCTCTTTTCTCTCATAAACCTGATCGTGACTCCCTCTGATACCTGTATCTGACTCTCTGGGTTTTTAGACATATCCCAGATAATGTACAAATAAAATGCAGCAGGAGAGTTTCTAAAGTGTGCTCCCTTCTTCCCAATTAGCATTTGCAGCACATCTCCAAATCCTGAGCTGTCTCCCAGTCCCTGAATCTCCACTTCTTACACCAGTTCTTTTTATTTCCCTGTGATGCCAAGAAGCCAATTATATATTTCAAGAGATAAATTTATATATATTTAAAAATATATGTATTTTAAGAAAAAAAATATAAGGACATTTTATAAACAAATTTTCTTTATATACATAAAGAAATTTATATATTAAGATCTTTATACACATAGTTTTTTAAATATATATAAAGAAGTGGGACATAAACCCTCATGCTTCCATTGAACTTCCTGAAACTAACGGTGTTTATTTACCAGTGCAAGTCTCCTCCTGAAGGAGCTGCTTCCACAGTCATTAATTTCTAAGGGAAATTTCCTGTGTGCCACCAGAGGGTGGGCAGTGACCAAACTCAAGGCCCAGGCTTGCTCAAGGAGCACAGAGCCATCATCTGGCAGCTCCTATGGATTCTGGTGGAATTACCCACCGCTGCTCCCTATCCTGGCATTTTGATCGTATTTTGGTTTTATTATTAAAGAGGTTTTGTTTAGTTTCGGGCAATTGTGTGATTTCCCGTCTAGAATAAATCATGAGACACAGAGGAAGGAAGAACAAACTGTGGGAAGTACAGTGAAACTGAGCACAGAAGAGGCAGGACTGCTGACCAGGAGCAGATATGGGGTAGAAACAGTTACAGGATCCCACAATCATTTCAGTGGGAAAAGCCTTCCAAGATCATGGAGTCCAGCTGTTAACCCAGCACTGCCAAGGCCAGCACTGACCCATGTCTGAGCTCAGTCTGTAGAGGTGACACCTGAGAGCCCCTTCCAGAGCCTAAAGGGGCTCCAGGAGAGCTGCAGAGGGACTCTGGGCAAGGGCCTGAGGTGGTTGGACGAGGAGGAATGGCTTTACACTGACAGAACATTTACATTGGATACGGGGAAGAAATTCTTCCCTGGGAGGGTGGTGAGGCCCTGGCACAGGATTCCCAGAGAAGCTGTGGCTGCCCCTGGATCCCTGGGAGTGTTCAAGGCCAGGCTGGACAGGGCTTGGAGCAACCTCGTCTAGTGGAAGGTGTCCCTGCCCATGGCAGGGGATGGCACTGGATGAGCTTTAATGTCCCTTAACACAGTCCCATGGCAACACATTGACCCTCCAGCTTTTTGGCTCCAGGGTCTGGATCTGGCAAACAAAGCAGCTGGAGAAGTTCACTTTGTCTTTAACAAGGAAGAAAGTTTTTTCCTTGTTTTTCTTTGCTAATTAGTCTCTCATGGCTTGTTAAGAAGAATGAAAGAAATTGTTGAAAAGCCCTCTGAGAAGCTCCATGATGATGATTAGGAAACTTTCTTGGCAAAGCCCAGAAGATCTTGTTAAGCTGATGATTCCTTGAAGGGTGGTTGGTCCCCAAGGATCACTTCTTGCTCTGGGAATGGGAGCAGCATCACTTGTGGTGGAAATAGCTGTGAAACAGGTGGGACCCTGGAGCTCAGACCTGCTGGTGGGCTTTCTTAATTCTTCATTAAAACCTGAAAATCTTGAACTGAAGGAGAATGGGTTTACACTGGATATAGGAAAGAAATCCTTCCCTGTGAGGGTGGCGTGGCCCTGGCACAGGTTTCCCAGAGAAGCTGTGGCTGCCCCATCCCTAGAAATGTTGAGGGCCAGGTTGGACAGGGCTTGGTCCAGTGGAAGGTGTCCCTGGCCATGGCAGGGGGTTGGAATGGGATGAGCTTTACAGTCCCTTCCCACCCAACTTTGATATCAAAAGTCTCTGTCTTGCCAAGCCCTTTATCATTTAATTATATCGATTCCAACTTCTTCATCCAGCTCCAGGTCCACCTTTCCCAGGTGGAAGGCACTTTCCCCCAGACCTAAAACACCTCTTCTCCTGCTGTTTTTTCCAGAGAAGAAGGACACTGTTCACCATCCATTCACTTTTCAAATGGAAGTTAATTCTCATATAACTCCTCAGAACAAAACATCTACACGGCACAACACCAAAGGGAAAATTTTTCTGCTTCCACCTTTCCCTGCCGCAGGCAAGGCCTATCCCTCTGTGGAGTCAGAACTCATCCCACCCCCCAAAGGTGTCAACAGCTGAGGGAGAACCAAAATCAGGTGTGTGGAGAAGAGGAGGAAGAGGGGGAAGTGTCTGCTGACCTCATCCGGACCACTCGAATTGTGAAAGGAAGTTGCAGGATTGCAACTCAGTTTGCCCTCAGAAACAACAAATATTCTTTGGAATTCGTTAGGATGAGCAGAAATTAGGAGTCTTTTTCCATTAAAAGTGCCTGCCAGGAAAAGATGAAGGATTGCTGCTCTCCCCCCAGTGTTGTGGCCATTCCTGTACCTCCTTTACTGAGCCATGATTGGGAGAACTGTTGTTTTTGGCTTTTTTAGGGCCTTTTCCAGACCCAGACAGCTCCCAACTCTCCATAGATCAGGTGTTAAGGATTATTTCTCCCATGGAAACCAGACATGTGCTTAAATTTTGGGTGAAATACACTTGTTAGGTTTTCATGGTGTGTTTTGGCACTTGGACATTTGCATTCCCCTTGATATTCCAAGGTGTATCTTGAGGTCCTGACTTGCATCAGTTTTTTATCCTTCTAAGTCTGGAAAAAAATGCACTTTTTCAGCCTTTTATCTTATTTTTTTACCAATCAAATTTAAAAATACTCTTCCTCTTCCCAAATGCTCCCTCCCACCCCAGAAGCTCACTCTAATAAATAACTCACAGGTAGTAATGAGGAATTTTATTGGAGTTCAGGGATAAGTACAGTAATTGTGCAAGAAAAATACATATTGATCAGTGCAAAATAAGTTATAAACCAATAAAACTGTGATTTGTTCTTCCTGAGAGAAAGAGAGGTTTAATTGGAATAATAGCCTGGAATAATTCTGAGTGATTTCTTTGGACAGGCTGGTGGCTGCAAAGGGAATTCAAGTTTGAGGCTCCCACTCCTGGTTTCCTTCCAAGGAATATGTGACTGTGAGGTCTCTTTCTCCAGGATAAATATTGTAATTGAGTTCTGAGAGGAACTGTGGAAGAACCTATATAAAATTGTTAGGATCAGGGAAAAATCCAATTATTTTAATAGATCTTACTTTAGAGGAATGGTTTGCTTCCACAAGGGCATGGAGTGGCAGGACAACATGGAATGGCTTTAAGCTGAGAGTAGGTTTAGATGGAATTCTGGGAAGAAATTCTTCCCTGTGGGAGTGATGAGGCCCTGGCACAGGGTGCCCAGAGAAGCTGTGGCTGCCCCATCCCTGGAAAAGTTCCAGGCCAGGCTGGATGGGGTTTCAAGCAGCCTGGTCTAGTGGAAGGTGTCCCTGTCCATGGTGTGTAGGCCCAGAAGATCTTTAATGTCCCTTCCAACCCAAACCATTCCAGGACTCCCTCATGCCATGAGTTGCACCTCTCTGATGCCAGCAGTGGTTTAACATCCTCCTCCTGCACTTCCCCAGCGCCGCCTTCACCTCCTTGTTCCTCAGGCTGTAGATGAAAGGGTTGAGCATGGGGCTGACCACGGTGTAGAAGACAGAGGCCACCTTGTCCCGGCTGCCGTGCCGGGACGCCGGCTGCAGGTACATGAAGAACAGAGCCCCATAGAACACGGACACGGACACCAAGTGGGAGGCGCAGGTGTGCAAGGCTCTGGCCCTGCTGGGCGCCAAGCGCATGCCCAGGATGGTGTGGAGGATGCGGCCGTAGGACAGCAGGATGACCGCGCTGGTGCCCAGCCCGTTGGCGGTGGCCAGGGCGAAGACGGCGGCCTCGCTGCCGCGGGTGTCGGAGCACACCAGCCTCAGCACGGGGCTGGCGTCGCAGAAGAAGTGGTCGACCTGGCGGGGCCCACAGAAGGAGCCCCCAAATATGCAGCTGGTGTAGACGAGGGCACTGAGGGAGGCCACGAGGTAGGACCAGGCCACCAGCTGCCAGCAGGCCCGCGGGGACACGACTGCGACGTAAAGCAGGGGGTGGCAGATGGCCACGTGCCGGTCGTAGGCCATGGCGGCCAGGAGGTGACACTCGGCCGTGGCAAAGAGAGCAAAGAGGTGGAATTGTGTCACGCAGCCGGCCCAGGAAATGGTTTTATTCCCAAATAACAGGCCTGTGAGCATTCTGGGGGAGATGACGGTGGAATAGCAGACGTCGGCCAGGGAAAAATGGGCGAGGAAGAAGTACATGGGGGTGTGGAGGCTGGGAGACACCCAAACCAAGACCATCAACCCCACATTCCCCACCAAAGTGATGATATAAATCAACAGAAAGAGCCCAAAAAGAGGGGCCTGTGCCCATGGAGTGTCTGTAATTCCCAGGAGGATGAATTTGGGTTGCGTGTAGTTTCCTCCCATGGCTGGGTGTTACCTGCTGAGGCAAAGGGAAGAAATACATCAAAATGGTAAAACCCAGAGTTTAGCTTTTGGGCCATGTTTAACTCCAATCAATCACCATTTTAATTGCCATACTTAGTATTTTCCATATATTTTCCAAACATAAATGCTGTACTTTTTTACTTATCAGCTGACGTGCTTAGAAAAGTACACGGAGCTTGAAGTAACATGAGTGGCAAATTTGTTTTTCCATGCCTGGATGTGTAAAACTGAGGATTTATTCTGGCACATATTAATTCAGAATGAAGAAAATAATCAGATAGTTATTCCCTTGTGGTCTGAAAGAAATTTGTTTCAGAAGACAGCTCGGAGGAATCTCATTGGAGATAACATAAACCTGGAGTGGGAGAAAGTCCCAGTGCCAGTGAAATCCCAGATTACACCACATTAAGAACATTTTTACTTGGCTTTTAATTATTAATCCAGTCCATCAAACTGTATCATTCTCACTGGATAAAATTCACATGGATAAACTCATGTTTTATACCTTTCCGAGCTCCAGCAGGCTGAAACATCCAAAAACCACGGGAATTAAGATAAAACTTACTTGGAATGGGAATGAATTTCAAAACAATCCAATTCCAAAGGCTGATTTGTTAACAACTGTATTCTGCTGACAATTCTTTATAACTAAATAAGACTCATCCTTAACACTTCCATAAGTCCATTTATCTTGCTTTAGCTGCCTAAGGAAAATAAAAACCAATTTGCACAAGCCATTACTCCCATTTATTATAAAAAGTCCTACTTTTGGGAGGCTGTTTTCCAACACAGCCCCAAAAAAAGAGGATATGAGGACATGAAGAAGGAAGTCAACTTCTTTCTCTTGGATTTAGAGCTCTTCCTGTGCCCTTGTTGAGGTGGTGGGAGCCAAGGGTTTATCCCAAAAGCAGCGGAGAACATCCAGGCTGATGTGGAGAGGGATGGGCTCCTTCCCTGACTCCGACAGCTGAGCCTGTGGGTGACAGGGCTGTAAATATGTTCCCTCTGCTCTCCGGGGATAAAACCCTCAGGGCTCCTCATAGCAGAGCAAATAAAC
Organism: Lycocorax pyrrhopterus obiensis; assembly: GCA_014706295.1. NCBI lineage: Eukaryota > Metazoa > Chordata > Aves > Passeriformes > Paradisaeidae > Lycocorax > Lycocorax pyrrhopterus. The sequence continues at coordinate 1,766,425 of JACSVZ010000007.1, forward strand.
AAAGAAAAGAGCAAAAAAAAAGAAGGGATAGAATGGAATCCTGAAACTTTTTGTGCTTCAGGGATCGCAAATCCATCACGTGGATGAGCCACCACGTCACATGGACACACGGCACCAGCGATGACCGGCCGGTCAGAGGGTCCCCAGCTGTCACACAAAGCACCTCTGGCTCCGGCTCTGGAGCTGCTGACGGCCCTCTGCGGACACCAGACAGCCCAGTTTTCCTTCAAGGATGGGATTATCCACGTTGAAGTACTTGCAGCCTGGATGTCCACACCTGAGCAGGTGGCTCTGAGCACTTCCAGACAGTGATTAGTTGTCTCAGAGTGAACTAATTTGCATTAATCACCCCATCTGGGGGCTCCATCCACACCCTTGACCCACAAACTCTATTTAAGCTCAGCCCAAGGAGGTTGTTCCCCTCTGGAGTTATACTGGAGAAGTGGGGGTTTCCAGTTTCACAACACGTGCGCATCTCTGGATTCCTTTAATCTGCACCTTGCCTTGATCACAGATCCAACCCTGACCAGGAGCTGACTTGGTTTTCAGATGCTTCAGCCCACTGGAGCTCATAAAGGTATAAAACATGAGTTTATCAGTGTGAATTTTATCCAGTGGGAATGATACATAATAGAACAGTTTGATAGAGTGGATTCATAATTAAAATAAGTAACTGATAAATAAAAAACCATAGCACTTAGGTCAACGCTGGACCTGCCTCATCATCACCAGCTCACCTGGTGGTTTGGAGTCTTGGCTCAGAGAACATCAGGAGGCCTGGAATAAATTAGGTTCTGATTTATAAAGCAAGATGGAAGGTGGAAAAACAAGGTTTTTGGGGAAGTCAGTGGTGATTTGGTGTAATACAGTCCTGGAGAGAGACAGAATAAATCTGATTTGGGGCAATGCCAAAGAAATGGAGCAGAAATGGCCATGAAAGCAAAAATTGCCATTTTTCTTAGAACATGCACAAAGGCAGAGGAAGGATTTAGCGATAAACCGTTCAAAGGTTTATACTTAATTACCTGATAATTATTTAACTTTTTTACAAGTTGGTTTACCTTCTTGGTTGTTCTTTTCTAAGTATCAAAAGTTTCTCAAGGAAATAACTGGATTTCATGGTTTTATTTATGATTTTGAGAAAAGAGGGGGTGTTTGAAGTTGTGCCTGGAAGATTGGTAATAAAACAGGGACTAATGGGAACAGGTGGTAAAATTTTGGTGCAGAAACTCACCAAATTCCAACACTGATGTTAAAATATTGTTGTTTGCAGAGCTACACCCAACCAAAACATCAGCTTTTGGATGATCTTTAAGACTCCTTCCTACCCAAACCATTCCAGGATTCTATGTGACCCTGCATGGATCTCCTTTGGACATGGCCCATCCTCTTCCAGGCTACCTGGAGTCTCTTGATCCCTCTAATTCCACCTAAGATAACATAGGATGTGCTTAATGTTATTGATAACTGACAGATAAATCCCATCTGTGGCTCCAAACTGTACTTGGGGGGCAGCTGAGATATTCCTGGGGATACCTGGAGCAGAATAAGGTTTAATGGACTCTGGATCATGTTCTGACAGGTGGGTACTGTACAGACCTCTCGGTGCTAAACCAGGAGTAGCCTGGAAGCCTTTTGGGTTCATTCATTACCTGGAGGCTTGGATCAGCCCTCACCTCCTGTAATCCCAGTTGGCTGCTCCAGGGATCCATCCAGAGGTACTTAGGACAGCCTAAGGTGTTTGCAATGGATACCTGGAATAATCCCACCCACTGAGCCTGAAGTAAAGTTATATTCACTATAAAAATTCAATAAGATTTCTATTAAAGGATGTTTTGCTGATGGAGAGGGTTCCTCAATGAACCATGTGATCTTGATGCTCCTCTGGTGAGGTAAGAATTGGATTTTTATCTTTAATCCTTTTATTCTGATTTGTTGTGTTATCAGGACAGGGAATTCTGTCTGGCTCTTTTTGCCCCTCCCTCATGCCAGGGCTCTCACCCACACCTTGTTTTCAGCTGGAAATGAAGTGGGATCATGGAGGTTTGTGAGGGAGAAGAAAATCCAGTAACGTGGGTGTTTACAACCCACATGTTTAACCCAAGAATGTTTTGCATTTTATATATAAATACATGGTATCATGTACATTTGCTATTGGATTTTAATATGTATTTATAATTTTGGATCAGAAAGGACATCTAGGAGATCACTGACCCTAGGATGGCAAGTTTTACATTTATATCCATATATATTTATGGATATGTGGCGTGGAGCAGCCTGGTCTAGGGGAAGGTGTCCCTGCCCATGGCACCAGGGTGGAACTGGATGATCCTTAAGGTCCCTCCCATCCCAAACCATTCCTGGATTCTATGAAAGGTGTCAGGATCCCCTGTATAAAGTTGATGTGGGTTTAACAAATGAGACATTCCAGACTTCCATGATTTCTGGGCTGGATCAGGGAGCCATGAGCTCCATCAGGAGCCCCCATGAAAAGCCCTTTCTAGGAAAGATGGAAGGACAACATCTAAATGGATTCATTTTCAGTTTTAACGCCATTTGGAGATAATGAGATATCGCCCATAAGCCAAGTCAATGAATTAATTAATAAATAGCTCCCTATTTGAAAGCAGGATAAATTTCCAGGCTCAATTGAAACAGTCACCTTTGTCCTTTCCTTTTCCCACCCCCAATTTCTGCCTTTCAAAGCCTTCAACAAAGCTACAATTAGTTTTCCACTTTATGCCCCTGGTGGTTTGTTAAAAACAAAGTCAGGGATATTATCAGTGGAGTTTGTACCCGGAGATTTGCGCTTTGGCAGTGGGGAGAAGGGACTGAAAAATAACAAAACAAGGCAAGAAAAAAACATGAACAACCTGAAATAAAAAAATGGAGAGTGATAATTATTTTAAAAATCCCTTTTTTGGGCAAGAAATAACTCCTGACAGAAATTGCAGCTCCCTCATTTCTCCATATTCTGGGTGAAAGCTTGGTGCTGGCAAGGATGACAAATCGACCTGGGGGTTTTTTTGTCAAAAAAACCCTTTCCTTGTCAAAAGTTGCGTTTCATCTACTTCTGAATGAAATTAATTCCTGTTTTTACACAAACAACTTATTTTTGCTCCTTGAGTGCACCATGGTGCTCCGTTGTCAATCCCAAGGGATGTTAAAGAGCCATAAAAGTCCTTTTAAGGTACGAAATGGAGAAGTGGAAGGGGGAAAAGGTTAAAAAATATCCATCAGCATTTCCTGTATGTTGCCACCATCTATTGGACATTGCTGGGAACATCATCTCCTTTTTATTTTATATAAAACCTCTTTTTTCCCTGATGTTCCAGTCAGCCTTGGGTAGCAAAGTGCCTTGTTCTTGCTCAGGAAACTGAGAAATCAGCAACAAATAAAACAATGGCATCATGTGGCTGATCCCACCTGGATGTTTTCTTTTCCAAGCATCAGCTCCTGAGCCTGTTGAAAACATTGGATGCTTAAAGTTCTCCTAACATTTGGAAATGATGCTTTATTTTTGTCTCAGGATAATTTTCAGGTGATGCTTCAGGTTGTCTGAATCCTTCAGGTGGGGTTAGATGGGGTATTAGGAAGAAATTCTTCCCTGAAAGGGTGGTGAGGCCCTGGAATGGATTTCCCAGAGAAGCTGTGGCTGCCCCTGGATCCCTGGAAGTGCCCAAGGCCAGGTTGGATGGGGCTTGGAGCAGCCAGGGATAGTGGAAGGTGTCCCTGCCCATGGGATGATCCATAAGGTCCCTTCCAATCTGTATTCCATAATACAGATATTGTCATAAACTCCCCCCCAGGATAATTTTAGGATGTATTCAACAATTAAAGGCAATGTTTTTGAACTGTTGTTGTTCAAATAACACCTTCTGCTGCCATTAATTTTTAAATCTTCCTGTCTTGACTTGGCAGTGGAGGATCCCGGGACCCCTCAGGGCTTGGCTGCTCCTCGCTTGGTCTGACAGCTCCCTGGAGGGTGAGATGTTATTCCCTGACTTGTTTTGGCTCTGTGAATCCTCCACAGGGCAAAGCCCTGGAAACACGGGTGTTACATGGGAGAAGCCCTGGTGTATCTCTCCAGCTGGAGCTGGGAGCAGCTGGAACTATAAAAACCGCTTCAACGGGACCTGGGAGCAAAGAGGAGCAAAACCCCACCTTCAGGTAGGTTTAGATGGAATATTGGGAATAAATCCTTCCCTGGGTGGGTGGTGAGGTGCTAGCACAGGTTTCCCAGAGAAGCTGTGGCTGCCCCATCCCTACAAGTGTTTAAGGCCAGGTTGGATGGGGTGATCTCGGTGAACCCTAGGGCAGCTCATTGGAAGCTCTTCTACTGCTGTGCCCAAAGATTTTATGGAAATTGGGTGCCACAATGGAGATCCTCACCACAGGAGGACAAGGATGAACACTCCATTAGTTATTCCACACCAACCACCTGCCTCTCAGCAGGAATAAAATATAACCTATGGGTTTTAATTGAATTTATTTCCATTCCAGGTCTCCGATCCATCACAAAAAGTAAAGTTGGTTGGGTGAGTAAGGAAAAGTGAGGCTGGATTATAGTTAAGCAAGAAACTGAGGTCAATTCTCTGATGGCAGCAGATTCAGCCCCAAAAATGTCTGGTTTTCCTTATTTTTAACACCTCTGGCTCTGCCTCAGGCATCTCCACGTGGGTGATGAAAAGCAGCTCTAAATCCTCGTTAATAACTCCAGGAGACCATGGAACACCTGAAAGGAGATGTCAGGTTCTGGGAGTGAAACTCAGCCCTTCAACCAAGGCTCATGCAATAATGAGGATTTCCAGGTTTGGATCCGTTTGTCAGGAGCCAGCAGTGCCTACTCTAGGTTTACTCTCTGGTGTAACTCCGTCAAGCCATGATTATCCAGGAGAAAAATCCATGTTTATTCTATCTGTCGTAGAGTGGGATTTTAGGAGCTGCTGATCTCTCCCTGGTGAACAGCAAGATGGAACATGAATTCATCTTTTACCTCCAAATTAAGCATCACATCTAAAGCAAAGTGAGGTAAGACAAATCCCGGCTCTTATTCCTACAACCAGGAAAAAATACACTAAGGGAAGTCCCAATTTCCAATGCTTTCACCTAGAAAATCTCTTCCTGGGACATGGGGAGCGGGTATTTATTCCTCAAGTGCTCGGACTGAACAGGGGATGGTCAAAAGATGAGAAATAATTTTATTTTCCCAGCAATTATCAGGAAAATCATGGAATTCCATATGTAAGTGGATTGAGGAAAACTAGGAGGAAGCCTTGCAACTTATTTCTGATTTATTCTGGTATGGTATTTCCCTTCTTAAAGCCTTAAATACGCCCCTGCTTCCAAATATGTTGGCTGAACAGGGATACTGGTGCCAGGAGCTTGTGGTTTTTCTCTTTCAAGGAGAATTTACCTTTTCTTGACTGAAGGCTTTGTAACTGCTTGACAAAAATTGACATTCTTATCATTATCGATGGATTTATGTGCCTGAAACCTTTCAATCTAAAGACAGAAAGCAGCTGAACTGCATACATAAAATGTTCAGTATGGTTGGAGAAAATGAGACGTTTGCATCTGAATTTATTCTCCTGGGCTTCACCACCCGGGCAGACCTGCAGGTGATGTTTTTTGTCTTGTTCCTTGCCATCTACGTGGTCACTCTCCTAGGAAATCTGGGAGTCACTGTATTGATCCGTATGGATCCGCGCCTTCACACCCCCATGTACTTCTTCCTGAACCACTTGTCCCTCCTGGACATCTGCTACTCCTCTACCATCATCCCCCAGAGCCTGAGGGATTTTTTGGCAGAGAAGAAGGCGATTTCCTTTGTGAGATGCGTCACCCAGCTCTTCTCCTTTGCCACCTGGGCCACCACCGAGTGCTACGTGCTGGCCGCCATGGCGTACGACCGCTACGTGGCCACCTGCAGGCCCCTGCTCTACTCCGTGCTCATGTCCCAGAGGATTTGCATTGGGATGTTGGCTGGGGCCTACCTGGCTGGAGTGATCAGCTCCACCGTACACACAGTTTCCATATTCCACGCCCCGTTCTGCCGCTCCCGGGCCATCGACCACTTCTTTTGTGACGGGCCCCCGCTGCTGGCCCTGTCCTGCTCCGACACCCGCGCCGGCGAGCTCGTGGTGGCCGTTGTGGTGGGGTTCAACGTGCTGAGCACCGTGGCCTTCATCCTGGTGTCCTACTCGTCCATCCTCGCCGCCGTCCTGCGGATCCGCTTGGCGGCCGGGCGGCACAAGGCCTTGTCCACCTGCGCCTCCCACCTGGCCTCCGTCGCTCTGTACTACGGCAGCACCATCCTCACGTACCTGCGCCCCGTCTCCAGCCACTCCTTGGAGCAGGACAAGGTCCTCTCCCTGGTGTATTCCGTCGCCGTGCCCATGCTGAACCCGTTTGTTTACAGCCTCAGGAACGCGGACTTGAGGAACGCCATGAGGAAAGCAAAAAGTAGGATCCTCACTGCCTGGTCCATCCGTGGCTCCCGGTTAGCTGAAAAGAGAGGACAACCCCGCTGTGGTGAGGGGTGTTAGATTTTGGACCCTCAGGAAGAGGGGCTGAATAGCAGACCTTCAGGATTCCAGGGTCATAGTCCGGACTCATCTTCCAAGCCATCGGTGCCATGATCTCCCTGCAGCAGCACTGCGGGGAAGGGATGAGACATCTCCAGGCATTGTCTGGAGCGCAGGAATGGAGGGGGAACGTGGCAGAGCAAAGCCTGAGTGGGAGATGAGGCACCATCCTCAGGGACAGTCCCTGTACTGTAGGACAGGAGCTGGGGAGGCTCCAAACCTTTGGGGTGCTGCCCTGCCCTCCCTTGATTTTTCCTCCGTGTTTTGGGGCGATGTTCATGTGGAAAGAGCTTTGTGGAAGCACCGAGCTGCTGGCCAGGGCACTTGGACTCGTTTTGTGCCTTCTCTGGGGGAGAGGAAAAAGGGAAATGCGGGAGTCCAGGGGGTGATGCTGTCATTTGGGGCACCCCAATGTCTGTGGAGTGAGAGTAGGTGAGTGAGGGATGAGGAGGGTCAGGTGGGGTGCCCCAAAACCAGGGAGATTATAGCCCAAAAATGCCTGAAAATTCTTGAGGGGTTTGTGTGTAAAATACTTAAAACTGCAAAGATTCTCATTTTCTATATATTGAGAAATAATGTTAATTTATATATAAATTGATTTAAAAATAAATCCCCTCACCTGCTGTGTTATAGGCAGGATTTTGGGCTGCAAGAAATGGAATATGGATCTGTAAGGTTCGAAAATACAAATAAAGCGTTTGTGTATATAAATGAAACAACAAAGGGCTTGAAAAGGCAAGACAATATGATCTGTACGAAGGAAATAGGAACAGCTCTGTGTGTTCGGAATTCTTCTGTCGCTGTAACACCCGAAATCTGGGATCTGGGATGGGATTGGAACCGGGGTTTAGGGGCACCCCCGCCTCACAGCGCTGCGCATGCGCGGTGGCCGCTTCCGCTCGGTGCTGCCGCCTTGTGGGCACAGCCGGTACTGCAGCTCCGAGCGCCCGCGGCGCTTCCCTCAGCGCTTCCCAGGCTCCGCCGGCACCGGGACCGGCCCCGGGACGTGGAGCTGGACCGGGACAACGACGGGGACAGCGACCGGGACCGGCCGTGCGGGGCCCATGGCCGGGGCCGCTCCGGGGTCGCTCCCGGCAGGAGCCGCGGCCGCTGTGCCGGGAGCAGCAATGGCGGAGCGCCGGGAGCGGCCATGGCGGGAGGCCCGGGGAGCGGCGGGGCCGGGCCGGGGGCACCGGGGCGGCTGCTCCGGGCTCGGAGGTGAGCGGGGAACGGGGCCGGCCCCGGGCGGGAGCTGAGGGCACCGGAGCTGCCTCGGCCGTGCGCGGCCCGGGGCGTCGCTCCGGGGCGGATTCTGTAGGGGACAAAATGAACATTTTGGGGGTAAAATCTGAGTTAATGTGCGGGGGGGAGAGCGAGAGTTCTGAGGTAAAAGTGAGGCAATCAGTAGTGGAGGTAGGGAAAATCCCAGCCGGGATATAATGGATTATAAAAACCACGTGTGAAATCAGAACTGTTCCAGCAGCTTTCCTTCCCATTGCTCCCCAGGTGTTTTCCTTGTTTTCTGGTTTTCAGAAGCGAACACAGTTTGGGATAGCCCAGCTTTGGAGAGCTCTGAGTTTTCCTTAACTGTGCGGAGATGTCGGGATCTGGAGGGCACTCCCGTGTCCCTGAAGGGGGATGCCCTGGGGAATGCCCTTTCCTGGGATTTGGCTCCTGTAGAGCCTCCCAGGATGAGCCGTGGTGGGCTCGGATCCTGTGCTGGTCCTTGCACCCCCCTCATTCCCCAGACTCCGGGAGCTGCCGAGGTGTCTCTCTGGACCTGCCCGGCTGTGTCAGATCCAGTGGGCCCTCCAAGTGTTTTATCTCTTGCTCCCATTGAAATTGGAGTCCTGTTTGGTGACTTATATCCCGCCCAAAATAGGATTGACTTCTCACAAAAAATGTGCCACAAGAGCCATTTTTTTCCTTTATTTCCTAAATTTCCTCTCCTGATAATTTCTCTTGATGCAACAATAGTGAATGTCACAGAAGTAACAATGGGAAAGTGGAATAAATGGAATGTGACTGAAAATGCTGATTTTTGATATTTGGGCAGGAACTGGCCGATGTTCAAAATGTTCAGGCCAGAGCAATACGAGCACAGCCACAGGAAAACCCAGGAACTGCTGAGTTCAGTCCAGGGACACCTTCCACTAGCCCAGGCTGCTCCAAGCCCCATCCAGCCTGGCCTTGGATACTTCCAGGGATGGAGCAGCCACGATTTCTCTGGGTTTATGGGCACAGGAGGAAATTCTCAGCAGGAACTGAGGCGTTTCTTTTGCTCTGTCCAGCCCTAGCAGGGCTTTGGGAGGCAGAGGGTGTGGGAACAGGAACTTTGCCCACTGCCTTGGGGGAGTCTCTGATGTCCCAAAACCCAGCAGAGCAAATGTTTGTGGTTTAACATCCAGTTAAAAGGAGATGCCAGGCCAGGAACGGGAATGGACTGTGGAGCAGGGATGGTGTCCAGCAGAGGGGTGACCGTCCAGAGGGTCCCACCAGTCCATCCCTGCTGCCCAGGTTTGGGATGAGCAGGCTGGTGACTGTCCCTGTGTTTGCTCTGCAGGATGAGGAAGCCAGCCCTGCCGAGGAGGAAGTTGAGGAGGTGTGGGAGGATGGAGACAGCAGCCACCAAAGGCTGGGGAAGGCACAGATCCAGGTAGGAGACGTTGCCTTCCAAGGAACTGTCACTGCCAGCTGCAGCACCTGTGCTCACCCACATCAATGCCACAGGCAGGGGAGCCTTGTCCCATGCCAGGATTTCACTGGAGGGTCCTCAGCTCCTCGGGAACTGCTTGAAGGTAGGATTGAACTTTGTTCTGCACTTCCGTCTGTTTCCCACAGGAGTTGAAGTGTCAGGTCTGGGCCATGCAGGAATTGAGCTGCTATTTTTTTGTTTTACTTCATGTTTAGTCAACCTTGAGCTTCTGGATATTTTTTTCTGTCTGATTTGTCACAGGCTGATGTAAATTTTAACTAAAATCCCAGGCAGCTGTTCCCTGTAATCAGGTTAAAGGAAGATTCCCGTACATAGACACATTTATGCAGCACTTTATTAGAAATCCTGGCAAGCCCTTGGATTTGAGCTGCCTTAGACTTGGAAACAAGTCCCTGTTTTAGAAGCTTTCAGTAAATTACTTAAGTTCTTTTGAGATCCAGCCTGTAGCAGCTTCCCATCCATCATGGGCAACTGGGCAGGGACCCCACTAAAGACCCTCTGGACTGGGCACAGCTTTTTTCCCTGGAGAGATGCTCCAGCAGCACTTGGCAGCGAGTGTTGGGGATTAATCCATAGGAACAGATAAATCCATGCTCACTGCCGGGCTCTTTGCAGCACTGAATTCCCAACTCATGGGAGGGAAGCCTCTGAAACTGCAGCTGATTTGTGCCTGTACCTGTAACCTGGGATTGATCCTGATGGATCTGGAGTCCCTGAAGTGCTGGATTATGGAAAACAAGACGAGACGGTGGATCAACCCCTCGTGTCACCCGGTGGTTCTGGGCAGGGCACAGCAGTTGGCAGTGGGTGTGTTTAGGGGGAGGAGCCACTGCTTCCCGTCCCGGCGAGGTGTGGGAAAGGCAGCCCACAGGATGAGGCTTGGGAAGGAGATGTGAACTGAGAAGTAGCTCGAATCGAGTTTAAGTAGCCTTAAACTCCTGGAATAGTCTGGATTGGAAGGAACCATGTAGATCATCCTGTTCCAAACTGCTGCCGTGGTCAGGGGCACCTTCCTGGGGTGTCCATGGAATACCCTCCATGCCGGGCTGGTGGAACGGGCGGGGTTTTCTCCCTAAGCCCAGTCCCAGGCAAGATTGGGGTTTGCATGGGAAGAAGCCTGTGAGCTGCATTTCCGGAGCTGGGAAGCTCCATGCCTGGAAATGTTTCCAGTCCTGCTTTTTCTTTTTTTCCAGTCTTGGCCAAAACGGTATTACATTTCTTCCCTAATCAAGGTGGTTTTCCCTGGATTGTTGGGACTGCACACTGAGTGTTTAAGGGCTGTGTTGTCTCTTTCTCCTGAATAGAAGAGTGAGGAAATGGGGATGCTCCCAGCTGTCACAGGGATGTGGGAACAGCCCAGTTCCAGAGAGGAATGTGATGCCCAGCTCATGGTATGTGCCCTGAGATGGTCTTCCCTGTTGTTTTGTCCTTGGAGCTGGTTGGAGTGCTGGCCTGGATTTGGGAGGAGCCAAGTAGCCTGGAGTGGTGAGGTTTTTCCTGTCAGAAATCCATGATGGGGATGTTTTCCCTGGCTGTCCCAAGGGGAAGGAACAGCTCTGGAGTTTTTGCAGCTGCAGGCTGTGGATGCATCCCCTGAAAACCAGTTCAGGATTGTTCATCTGACTCTGCCCCTGACCCGTGGCTTTCAGGGAGCCTCCTGGTGTCCTGGATATTCCCAGGAGAGGATATTCCAACACCTGCTTTTTGAGCCAGGAATTCCAGACCCAGTAAGTCAGTCACATTCCCTGTGAGCTGTGCCAGTGGTGGGGCGTGAGGGGGAGCAAGGAGGGGTAGGGGGCTGGTATTTGAGACATTCCCGGCTGGAATTGGGGCTGAGCAGTCATTTCAGAGCTCTGAGGCCACAAGTTCAGCCTCGAACAGCATCCCCAGGGAATGCTGAGGCATCCTGTGCCTGTGGCACTCGGCACCACATCCCTGGTGTGGAGCAAAAAGAGACAGGGGGAAGTCCTGGGTTAGTGGGAGGAGGTTTCGGGAATGGAGTTGGGATAGGTGCTGATCCACCCATGGAATCACGGCATGGTTTGGCTTGGAAGGGAACACAAAGATCATTTACACTCTGTTTGTTGTCTGATTCCACAGCAGAGAACATCCAAAGCTGCCTCCTCACCCTCATGGACAGCAGGAATGTCTTCCATAGCTCTTGTTTAGGAATGGGAATGGCTGTTGGGAGCTCTGGCAGGAGCACCTGGAGACCAGGTAAGAACAGCAGTGGGATTGTTTTGGCTGCTGCTGGAGGTGGTTTTCTCTTTTCAAGATACTCCTCTGACTGATGTTTTCATAGTAGTTTTCTAGGGCACGTTTGAGGGTAATTCCAGGAATTTCAAAACAGTTGGAAAACGGTGGGGAAAAAATACAGACTTGATCCATTTCTAGTAATTCCAAACTTCTCCCACAACACCATTCCGGAGATAACCTGGTTAAAGATGGAGAGAAACAAGTGTTGTAAACCCTCCTGGCTCTCTGACAGAGCAAACCTTCCAGTAATCCCAGCAGATCTCTCTGAGAAACTGTGGGATCATAAGGATTTCCAGGGAAGCAAAACAAGGACAGAGATGAGGGAATAGGCTCCCAGTTATTAATGATTTGATGGGCGTGGGAGTGATTCTTGTATGTTTGATGCTCCCCTTTTTATTCCTGGAATAACTTTAAATGATTCCTTTAAAAAATTGTCTAAATTTGGGAGGAAACAATGCAAAATAAATGCAGGGAGAGATCATAGAATCATCATGGAATCCTGGAATTATTTGTGTGGGAAGGGACTTTCTGGATCATCTTATTTCACCCCCTGCCATGGGCAGGGACAACTTCCACTAGACCAGGCTGCTCCAGGCCCCATCCACCCTGGCCTTGGACACTTCCAGGGATGGGGCAGCCACAAAATCTCTGTGCCAGGGCCTCATGACCCCCACAGGGAAGAATTCCCTCCTAATACCCAATCTTTCCCGTTTTTCTGCAGGAAATGGCCTGTGACAAGGGAATTGGCCCCAGATGGAACACAACGGGAACATGGAAATCCCCTGCAGTGGGAGCTTGTGGTGCTCTGCGTTAAATTTCAGATTCATAATGTTAAAGGAGGGTGTGGAGGGGCTTCTCTCCTGTTCATTGCTGTTGTTATCAATGTTCTTGTTCCTGTCATTGCTATTATGTGTTGTCATCAATATCAAATGATTGTATTTGTCTTGGTTTCCATTATTAAACTGTTCTGAGCTGGAATTTTGTCTCTGGTCTCTTTCCCATCACACTGGGGGGGTGAGGGAGCGGCTGCTGGTGCCCAGCTGGGGTCAGGCCATGGCCCGGGGCACTTCTGGGGGCTCCGAACCCGAGGGACTGGAGCGGTTTTGGGCTCACAAAAAGAGACCCAGTGCTGTGTTTCGGGGGCTCAAAAGCAGGCTCAGAGCTTAAAACCAGAGACTAAATCCTGCATTTTGGAGTCCTGAGAGCAGGCTCTTATGGCCAGAGTTGGGACTCAGTGACTAAATCCTGTTTTCAGGGCTTGAGGAAGAGACCGAGTCCTGTGTGTTTGGGCTCACAAAGAGAAACTTAAGTGCTGCGTTTTGCTGGACCTGAATTAAAGCCCAGATGCCGTGTTTTGGTGCTCGAACCGGGCTCTTTTGGCCAGGGCGAGTCTCTGTCTCTGAGCTCCGAGTGCTGCCTTAGGCACAGCCCAAAGGCGGGCTCCCCGGCCCCACGCAGAGCTCAGGAGCAGCGACTCAGCGCCGCGTCCGGGGCTGGCGGCAGAGCCCAGGGCCGCGTTCTGGGGCCCAGCGCGGGCTCCCGGGAGGGGTTCAGGGCTGAGAGCGGAGCCCAGCCCGGCGCGTCGGGCTCGGCACGGGGTCCCGGGGCAGCCCGGGCCCGGCACGGCCCCGGCTCCCCGCGGCCGCGGCGGGGCCGTGCCCGGAGCCCCGGCGGGTCCCGGCCCCGCGCCGGCCGGAGCAGGAGCAGCAGCGGCAGCGCCGGGCTCGGCCCCAGCGCCCGTCCCGGAGCGGCTCCTCCGGTCCCGATCGCAGCCCCGGCCCCGCCCCGGTCCTGCGGGCCCGGGACCCGCACCCCGCCCGCCGGGGGAGAGGCGGCACCGCCCGGGACCCCCAGCGGCCACCGGCAGGACCCGGACCCGAACCCCGGTCCCGAGAGCAGCCCCGGCCCGGCCCAGGTGAGAGGGGCGGGACCGGCGCAGGTGAGAGGGGCGGGGCCCCGAGCGATGGTCCCGCCCCCGTGCCGGGCTGGACGGGCCCCGGGGCTGGGCGGGGCCGGGGCTCTGGGGCGGGGCCGGGGCTCTGGGGCCGGGCCGGGCGGGACTCTGGGGCGGGGCCGGGCCCGGCTCAGGTGAGAGGGGCGGGACCGGCCCAGGTGAGAGGGGCGGGGCCCCGAGCGATGGTCCTGCCCCCGTCCCGGGCAGGGCGGGCCCCGGAGATGGGCGGGGCCAGGGCTCTGGGGCGGGGCCGGGGCTCTGGGGCGGGGCAGGGCGGGGCCGGGGCTCTGGGGCGGGCCGGGGCTCTGGGGCGGGGCCGCGGGCCCGGCTCAGGTGCGCGGGGCGGGGCCGGCTCAGGTGCGCGGGCCCCAGTGCGGCTGCGCGGGGCCCCAGTGCGGCTGCGCGGGGCGGGGCCGAGGTGATTTAACCGCCGGAAATCGCCCCCCGCCGCCATTTGCTCCCTCAGAGCGCGGGGAGGCTGCGGCCGGGCCGGGCTCCCCCGGCGTGGCCCAGGTGAGGCCCTCTCTACCCCTCTTTCTTCCCCCTCTTTCTTCCCCCTCTTTCTCCTGTCCTTATCCTCCTTCTTCTTCCCCCGCTTATCACCTCTTTCCTACCCCTCCAGTTTCTTTCTCTCTCCCCCACACCCTCCTTCTCTCTCCCAGCCCCCCTCCTCCCTCCCAGCCCCCCTCCTGCCCTCTCCCCGCTCCCCAGCCTCCCCCACCCTCTCTCCCCGCTCCCCTGCGCATCCCCGACCCCCCCCACCTCTCCTTTCTCCCCTGTCCCTACCCCGCTCCCCAACCCGACTCCCCTCTTCTCCCCCTCTCTTCCCCCTCTACCCCTCCTCTGTCCATCATCCCTCTCCCCCACCCGGCCTTTCCCTTCCCCCTTCATTCTCTCCAACCCACCCCGACTCCTCTCCCTACCCCACCTCATCCCTCCCTCTACTCCCCTCTCCCTCTTTCCCCCGCAGCCGCGGGGCTCGGGGCGCCGGAGAATAAAGCCCAGAGGGCCGGAGCCCGGCGCCCCCCGCCCTCGCTGGAGCCGCACATGGGGCCGGGCCCGCTCGGCGGGTCCCCCCATGCAGTACAAAAACACCGCCGGGGCTCCGGCTGTCCCCACATCACACTGGGGGTCCCCTCCTCAGGAGGGGGTCCTGGGGAGGGGGTGGGTTCGGGGAGGGGGTTGGAGTGGGGTGAGGTGGGCCCCCTCCTGAGGAGGGGGTCCTGGGGAGGGTGGTGGGGGGGGTTGGGGTAGGGTGGGCCCCCTCCTCAGGAGGGGGTCCTTGGGGGTGGGGGGTTGGGGTGGGGTGGGCCCCCTCCGGAGGAGGGGGTCCCGGGAGGGGGTCAGGGTGGGCCCCCTCCGGAGGGGGGGTCCGGGGGAGGGGGCGGGGCGGAGGGGGGACTTTCCCCCCCTCCAGTCCCCGCCCCCTCTCCCGGACCCCCTCCTCCGGACGGGGCTCACCCCGGCCCCCTCCCCGGGACCCCCTCCTCCGGACCGGGGCCCGGGGAGGGAGGGGGGGGCGGGTGGGGTGGGGGGGAAGCAGGGGGGGTCACGTCGCTCTGCATCATGAACAGACATAGAGATCAGATCGTGTGCCAAACAAACAGCCTCCCCACCCGCCCCCCTCCCTCCCCCCACCCCTCCCTCCCCCCCGGGCCCCGGTCCGGAGGAGGGGGTCCCGGGGAGGGGGCCGGGGTGAGCCCCGTCCGGAGGAGGGGGTCCGGGAGAGGGGGCGGGGACTGGAGGGGGGGGAAAGTCCCCCCTCCGCCCCGCCCCCTCCCCCGGACCCCCCCCTCCGGAGGGGGCCCACCCTGACCCCCTCCCGGGACCCCCTCCTCCGGAGGGGGCCCACCCCACCCCACCCCCTCCCTAACCCTCCCCCCAGGACCCCCTCCGGAGGAGGGGGCCCACCCCCCCCCAGCCCCCCCGGGGACCCCCAGTGTGATGTGGGGACAGCCGGAGCCCCGGCGCTGTCGGGCGGTGCTTGTGAACTGCATGGGGGGACCCGCCGAGCGGGCCCGGCCCCGTGTGGGGGCTTCCAGGGAGGGGCGCCGGGCTCCGGCCCTCTGGGCTTTATTCTCCGGCGCCCCGAGCCCCGCGGCTGCGGGGGAAAGAGGGGACAGAGGACGGGAATGAGGGAGCAGAAGGGGCGGTCGGGGTGGGTCAAAGAAGGAGAGCAGGTCGGGGGGGGGTCGGGGTGTGCAGGGAGAGGTGGGGTGGGGGGGACAGGAAGGGTGGAGGGGGGAGGACGAGGACGGAGCACAGGTGAGGGAGTCAAGGTGCAGAGGGGGAAAAAGGGAAGAGGAATAGGAGGAGGTAGAAGAGGAAGGAAGGGTGGAGGAAGGAGAGGGAGGATTGAGGGCAGGTGGGGGGAACTGGGGGGGAAGGGGAGCAGGGTGAGAGGGCAGGGGGGAGCCGGGGTGGGGGAGCCGGGGTGGGGGGAAGGGATAGTGGAGGAAGGAGAGGGAGGATTGAGGGCAGGTGGGGAGAATTAGGGGGGAAGGGGAGCAGGGTGAGAGGGCAGGGGGGAGCCGGGGTGGGGGGGAAGGGATGGTGGAGGAAGGAGAGGGAGGGTGGAGGGGTAGGGTAGGGTAGGGTAGGAGGACAGGGAGGGGGGTAGGGGGGGACCGGGCCGGGGGAGAGGGAGGGGAGGGCTAGGGGGGAGAGGGAGGGGGGGGTAGGGGGGGGAGGGAGTAGGGGGTGGGGGAGGGGAGGAAGAGGGGGAGAAAGGAGAGGTATAGAGAAGAGAAATAAAGAAAAATATAAAGGAAAAGAAGTACAGAAATAGAGAGATATAGAGCTCGGCCCGGCCACAGCCTCTCCCACCGAGCGCCGAGGGGCAAATGGCGGCGGGGGTGATTCCCGAGGCTTAAATCCCCTCGGCCCCGCCCCGCGCAGCCGCGCTGGGGCCCCGCGCACCTGAGCCGGCCCCGCCCTTCACACCTGTGCCGGCCCCGCCCCGCCCCGCCCGCGCCCGTAAATCCCGGCGGATCCGCCCCCACCCCGCTTTGTGCGGTGGATGCTCATCCTGGGGTGCGGCGGGACCGGCGTTTGGAGCGCTGTGCGGAACCCGGGACCGGGGGCTGCTCCTGGTGCCGCGCCGAGCCCGAGGCGCTGAGGTGGGACAGGGAACGGGACCCGGACCTGGGGATTTGGGTCCGGGTCCTGTCGGTGTCTGCTGGGGGTCCCGGGCCGAGCCGCTTGTCTCTCGGCGGGCAGGGTGCGGGTCCTGGGGCCGGAGGACTGAGGTGGGATTGGGGCTGGGATTAGGGACCAGGATCGCCGCAGGCGGGAAGAGGCGCTAGGGCAGAGCCCGGCGCTGCTGCTCCGGCTGCGGTCAGTGCGGGGCTGGGGTCCCGCTGGAGCTCCGGGTACGGTCCCGCGGGGACTGGAGGCCGCGGGGAGCCGGGGCAGTGCTGGTGCCGGGCCCACCAGGAGAGCGGCGCTTCCCCGGAGGAGGCGCTGGATCGCGGCTGCAAGCGGGCGGGGCGCGGAGACCGCCCGGGCCGGCCCCGGGACCCCCCGACGCCGCCGCTCCCTCAGCGCCGCCCGCCCCGCTGGGCGCCGCCTGGCGGACACGGAGCGGCGGCGCGAGCGCAGCGCCGGCCCCGCAGCCCCCGGTGCGCGCTCCCGGCCCGGCGCGGCCCCGCCCGCAGCCCCCGGTGCGCGCTCCCGGCCCGGCGCGGCCCCACCCGCAGCCCCCGGTGCGCGCTCCCGGCCCGGCCCCACCCGCAGCCCCCGCGGGGACGCGGAGTCCCCCTGCCCCGGCACTCCCGAGGCCACCGCACCCCTTGCGTAGAGCAGCGCCCGCCTCCCGCTCCCCCGTGGCCGCTCCCCCGGGGCCTCCCGCCCGCCGCGCCCCCGCGGAACGAGCGGGGCTGCATCGCCGCGGGCGGGAGGAGCCGCTCCGGGCCGGGCGCTGGGGCCGAGTCCGGTGCTGCCGCTCCTGCTCTGACTACGCCCGGTGTGGGACTGGGGCCTCGCCGGGGCTCGGTCCCGCTCGGGCCGCTCATCCGACACCTGCCGGGTGAGACCTGATGCTCTCCTTCCTCCCCCCGGCTTTCTCTGGGGCTCGCACTCTCCAATGCAAAAACCTCTGGGGTTAAAAGTCCGGTGAAAACTGTTTATTTCCAGAGCACAGGATATCCTGAGCGGGAAGGGACACACAAAGAGCACCAAGGCGAACCCTTATGTGAACGGCTCATCTGGGGGTTGAACCCACAACCTGGGCATTCTCAGTGCCCTGCTCCAACCAAGCCAATCTCAGGTCGTGAGAATGTCCTGCCAGGGATGGGAATGCCAAGTGCCAGCAAGGTAATTCCTATGCAAATGCAGCTCCTTTTATGCTAATGCTGCTTTACACACCAGCCCTTGGAATGGCCACAGGGCAGAGCTCCATGGCCAGCACCTGATCATGGAACAACACAGGTGAGCAGTTGTGTGACAGCACAAAACTCTTCCCATAACCCTGATTTCCTGCCCTTTCCAGGATTTACCCAACAGCTGTAAAGGTGCTCATCCCATGTCCCTTCCAGGGAGAAATGAGCAAGGCAAGTCCTGAGGGTTCACTTGATCCATGGCCAAAGTTCTTCTGGAAGGTGTCAGGGCTGGTCCCGCCTGCAGAGAGGCAGTGCCTGCAGGTGAGTGTTCACAGCCCAAAATCACAGCAGCTGCTGAGGCTGGGGCTGCTTTTCTGGCCCAGAGCCCTCGATGCCTCCCCACTCACTGCCAGGAATGTTCTTGGTGTTCCCTCTGTGTGTCCCAGCTGGCCAGGAACAGGAGGAGGGGAACTGCCCGGGAACTGGCAGGAGGAGGCTGGAGCCCCAGGAAGGGAACCAGCACCCCTTGTCCTTGGTATTTGCAGGGGAGGAGCTGTGCCTGCGGCGTCCTGCCCGTGGCACGCAGTGTGCCAAACACACATCCTGGGGGATGGGCACTGGGCGCCCGGGCAGCGCTGGGATGGACATGGATAAAGGGCTGCCCACAGCTCCTTGGCCAGGGGCTGCTCTGAACAGGCACCTGGAGATGCTTCAGCCCCAACAGACCCCACCGAGACCCCAAAAATACCCCAAGGAACAGCTGGCACTGGGGAATGTCAGCACAGGGTGTTTGCGGAGGGGGCTCAGACAGCAATTCCCAGTGCTGAGCTCCTGGAGCTCCCACACACCTGCCAGGTATGTCCCAGCCACCCCAAATCCCTTCCCTTCCAGCCTGAGGACATCATTCATCAGCAGTGTTAAAGCCAAGGCAAGCTTCCCTTGCAGAAATTAAATCCCAAGCAATAACCCTTGGAGATGCCTTAAAATCAAAGGTTGGAGTCAGATGAAGTTTTGTTTGGATTAAGGTTGGAGTTTTTCAGGGAGCCAGCTGGAAGTGCAGAACTGATGGAAAGCTTTCCCAGGTGGGTCACACTGGAAGTGTGCTGAAGGCAGGGATGTGCATCCCTTTCCTGAGGGAAAAGAACTTCCAGAGGCCACTCCTGAGGCTCTGAAACAAACTGAGCTTCTGCAGGGAGAGATGTCCTCCTGTGGGCACAGGGGCTGCCTCAGCACAAGCTGGGAGTGTGTCCGGCCACTGCCTTCTCCTGCTTTAAAATATCACCTGGAGCCTGAGCTCAGGGGGGGTGCAATCAGCTGAATTCCAGGGAACTCTGTCAGGTGCCCCCAGGGACATTGGTGGGGCTGGGGGAGGAGGGTTATAAACAACAAATTCTATGGAATATAAACCTGTCCTTGTCCTGACCCCACTGAGCTCCTTGGAAGCTCTGCTGGTTCCTGACACAGCTGGTGTTAAAGCAGCAGCTCTGCATGGGAATATCCCTGCTCCAGGAGGCACTGTAAGGTTATTCCAGCAGGGAATTCAGGGCTTTGGGTATAATTCATCTCAACTAGCAGAGCTGAACCCCAAATCTGGGCACCACCCAGGGAACAATCTTTGTGCTGCCCTGTCAGCCAAAACCCCTGGGCTGGGAAATTTCAGCAGGCAAATGTATGGAATGATCTAAATCCCAGCACCCCCCAGAGGGACAATCCAAAAACCTCCATTTGCTCCCAAAGTGTCCACTCTGTTCCCCACAGGTGCCCTGGGGATGCCAGGGAGGGCCCTTTGCCCACAGTGCCTTTCCCCTGCCCCTCTCCAGCCCGAGGCCTCTTCTCCCTTCCCTGCCAGCTGCTGCCAAGGAAAGAGGACACAGGGAGTCCCGAGTTCACCTCAGAACAGTCATTCCCTCACCTTGAGATCACCTGAGATTTTACCCCCAAAATTTCCCTGTCTCCTTCTGAGTTCCTCATTTTCTACAAGGAAGCATTCTTTGCTCTGGAGATTACCACAAGATTTGCCCCCAGAATTTTCCCTACCTGTCCACTACCTCTTTCCTCATTTCCACCTCAGTATTTTCATTCTTTACCCTACACATGCTTTCAATTTTTACCCCCCCAGAGTTTCCCTACCTGTCCATAACCAATTACCTCAGTTTACCCCATCACGTGCATTCCTCTCTGCTACAGATCCCCTCAGATTTTACTCCTGAAATTTTCCATACCTCTCCACCACTGAGTACTTCATTTTTACCTCAAAATACTCATTTTCTACCATGGAGATTCCCTCAAGTTTTACCCCCCAGATTTACCCACCTGTCCACAGCAATTCCCTCAGTTTACCTCAGGATGTTCCTGCTCTCTCCTAGAGATTACCCCACATTTTACCCCCTCAATTTTCCCTACCTGCCCAATTCTGATTACCTCCTTTTTACCTCAAAATATGAATTCTTTCTTCTACAGCTTAACTTGGATTTTATTGCCAAAATGTCTATTTTGTCCCCTGTATACTAACTAGATTTTAAAGCCAAAACCACGCAGGTTATGTCTTATCCCCAAAATGTTCATTCTGTCCCCTACAAATTATGTCAGATTTTTTCTCAAAAACACTTACTGTTCCTATATAATTACCTCAGGGTTTGCCCCCCAAATTCTACCTGATGTTGACTACTGATCACCTCATTGCTACCTCAATATGTTCCTTCTCTGCCCTACAGATCTTCCCAAGCTTTACACCCAAAATTTCCTTGCCCACCCCCAGTGACTGCCTCAGTTTATGTCAGTGTTCACACTCTCCCTAGAGATTACCTCAAGTTTAACCCCCACAATTTTCCTTAACTGTCCACAATTTATTACCTCATTTGTACATCAAAATATTCATTCTCAACCTTTAGATTATTTCAAGTTTTACCCCCAAAATTGCCCTACCTGTCCACTATTGTTCCCCTCATTCTTCCTTCAATATATTTACTTTTTACCATGTACCTTCTATCAAGATTTACCCCCCAAATTTTCCATCTACTACTGTTTACCTAATTTTTACCTCAAAATGTTCTTTCTACAGATTATTTAATATTATTTTTACACAAGTTTCCCTACCTGCCCACAACTGATTCCCTCAGGTTACCTCAGTGTGTTCATGCTCTCCTCTAGAGAATAGCTCAGATTTAGCCCCCAAATTTTCCCCACATGCTCAGCACTCATCACCTCATTTTTGCCTCAGTGTTCATTCTCTACTCTTGAGATTTTGTCAAGTTTTGCCTCCAAAATTTTCCTTGTCTCCTACTGAGTACCTCATTTTTACTCCAAAATACTCATTCTGTCCCCTACAGATTACATCAAGTTTTACCCCCCAAATTCTCCTTCCTGTACAATATTAACTCTTTTCTGCCCCAAAAATGTGCGTTCTCTCCCCTAAACATCACCTGAGCTTTTCCCTCAAAAATGCCACCTCGCTCCCCTTGACATCCCCTCACATTTTCCTACACAAACAATTCTTGTGTCCCCTCTCTGTCACCCCAGGTTTTCAGCTAAAAATGTCTCCTCTGTGCCCTCTAAGTTATCCCAGGTTTTCCCAGTTAGGAGCTGCAAGGAATTCAGGCAGGGCCAATGAATTTACAGCTGTCCCCTGTGAATTGTGTCAAAGGCAGAGAGAGATCTACCAGCAAAGGGGAAAGGTTTCAGAAAACATTTCTGCAATTAATTAATTAATTAATTCCAGTTCCCCACTGAGAAGAACACAAACTCACAGCTGTTAAGGCCTGACAGTCCCCTGCAGTGAGAGCTCAGCACAGGGCCACAGAGGCAATTCCAGCATCTGAAAGAAACAAAGAAAGAAGTAGAAAAAGGTGATTTCTTCTCTTTCAAAGTTATTTCAAGTTCTCAGACCCAAACCAATCTCTGCTCTTGATTTTGGCTGGGTGAATCGTGAGTGGTGGGCACAGGTCATGTCATTGATGCTGATGTGAGTGATGCTTTCTGGGGCCAGAGCAGCTGATTTCCAAAGTTCACTTCCTGCCCCATGCCTGATCTGCACAGGAGAAAACCTCTTCCATGAAGGGATTTTGCTCCATCCAATGCCATTTGCCCAGTCTGTTCCATGTGGATATTGCCAGGCTGGGGCAGCAGAGGCAGATGCAGCTCTCAGCACTCTCTGCTCCAAACACAGCTCTGGGCTCCTTTGCAAACTGCCTGTGCCATGAGGTTTTCTCCAGGAGAAATCAAGGAATTGCTCATGGAAGGGTGGAGATTAAGTTATCCCAAAGGGAAGTAAAGGATAAATATTCCTGTAAGAGCCCTTGGGATCTGCTGGGCTGAGTTGGGAAGGGGACATTCATTCCCTGCAGGGCAAATACACAACAACCTCCAACACAAAGCACAGAGTGGCAGGTGGGGTCTGACAAACCTCCTTGGCATTCTTCCTTTCAGTGACTTTGGCAATCAAAACCTGGCTCACCTCCACCACAGGGCTTGGAGAACTGGGACCAGCCCTTCAATGCCCACTCAAAGGCATCTGAAGTGCAGGGTCAGCCCCAATTCCAGTCAGGAATGTCTCAAATACCACCCCGTACCCACCCCTTGCTCCCCCCCACACCCCACCACTGGCACAGCTCAGACTGAATGCGTGACTTACTGTGTTTGGAATTCCTTATTTAAAAAGCATTGGAAGATCCAGGACACCAGGAGGGTCCCTGGAAGCCAGGGGGCAGGGGCAGAGTCAGATGAACAGTCCTGAACTGGTTTTCAGGGGACACAGCCACTCCCAAGCTGTTCCTTCCCCTTGGGACAGCCGGGGAAAACATCCCCATCGTGGATTTCTGACAGGAAAAACCTCCCAGCTCCAGGCTCCTCCCAAATCCAGGCCAGCACTCCAACAGGCTCTAAGGAATAAACAACAGGACAGACCATCTCAGGGTGCACAACACTATTTTGAACAGTAACAGCAAAACCAGACAGAATTCACACTCACCTTTTTCTTCCAAGCACTTCCTGGGCAGCTCTCAAGAGCCTCACACTCCTTGCCTTCCATGTCTGCTCCTTTTCCAAGATCTTTGGAGCCAGTTCAGGGTAGCCAGTGGCCACCACAGCCCTGGCAGTGCTGCTGGGTGCTCCCAGCCTCTCTCTGAGGGCTGCAGATGTGCCTGCTCAGGGATGTGCCACTGCCACCAACCCACACACAGTGGTTTCCAAACCACAGGCAGGCCCAGGCTGTGTTGTGCAAAACCTGTGTTTAATCACAATCAGCCTCCTAGAGAAGAAAAGCCATCTTCACCTAGTAAGGAACTGTTTCCTTAGGATTTGCCAGGAAAAGGAGTTGTGAGATCTGTGGGTAAATACAACACAGCTGTGCAGCAGCTGCAGGGAGGTCTCTGTTCCAAACCCCCCCAGCAAAAAGCCAGAAGAATATCAAGGCAACGCACCAGGGCACTCAGGATTGGGAGTGGGACACCCTATGGCAAAGGTTTGCCCTGGGTTTGAAGCCTCTGGAGTCTGACAGGCAGCAGACCCACAGTACCAGCAAGTCCCAGCTCCAGCCTGGCACATGGTTATTGCCAAGCTGGGACCATGGACCAGCAGAGCTGGGAATTCAGTGCTTGGCTGCTCCACTGGCCCCTGAGGCCAAAGAGAAGATCACACAACCAGGTTTAGGTACAATAATGCTGATTCCTGGCAACCTGAATGCAAAACTTTCCACCAAAGCCAAGGGGCAGCTCTAGGACAGCAGGGAGACAGTGTGCAGTGATCAGCCAGCCCCAAACACAAAGTACATAAAAGCCCCTCAAGCTTCAAAGGACCACCAGAACCAGCAGCTGCAGAGATCAAGGTGTGCTGCAGTGCTAAGGCAGAGTCACATTTCTGTCCTTTGTTGTCCAAACTCTTTTAATAAACCACAGAACCTTTAAGATGCAGGAAGTTTACAGACTGATCTGCCCTCTTGGAATGGGAATTCTGTAGCTGCTCAAGCACCTTCACAACATCCCAGTGCATTCCAGTTCCTCACTCACGCTCTGCAGTCACACTTCATATAAAAACCTTCACACAAACACTTGAACTCTGCTCTTTCCGTAACACAAACACTTGAAAAATGCCTCTGAGGATTCTTCTTCCCTCCAAAAGTCTCTTGATTTCAAGGAGAACAGGACTTCTTAAGTACAGACCCAGCATTTGTTAATTCAAGTTCATTGATAGCTTTCAAGTCATTTCTTCCTCTTCTGCTTTAGATCTTTAGTCTTCTTAAATTTCTTCTGTTGCTTGGGTCCTCGTGCTGTTTCTAGTTTTCTTTTCTTCTCACTGGGAAACAGGAACAAAACAGCTGTTAAAAATACACTGGCTTGCCATCCAGCAGGGAAATTTTTGTTGTAAAATAGGAGTGAGGGAGAAAATACCCAGTTTCTTGGGTTATTTAAACTTGGTGCTAGAAAAAGCACAAACAAGAGCCTGACTTAGATTTTAGAGTGTCCTAAGATTCTCTAACCCAGAAGATCTTGATTTTTAGCTCTTGTCTTTGCTTTTCAAAACTTTATCTGCCCTAAATGGGGCATCTGGAATTCAGAGTATCTAAAAGAGAAACTACCACTGCTAGTTTTAAACACACAATTTTGTCCCTGTGCTGGATTCTGACTTGAGCAAAAGCAACAAAATTCCAAGCTCTGATCTTTATAAGCAACTGGTAAGACTCTCTCCTTCCTGGAAGGCTTCTGTAAACTCAGAGCTTCCAGCATTCATGGAAAAAACCATGAAAGGGTGGAACAGAGATCACATAGTTACCTTAGCTGTCAGGCACCCCAGGAAGGGGAAATAAGCGAGCAGGGAAGTCTCAACTATAAATCCCCAAGGAAAAACATGGGAAGATTCCATGCTGGGCAAGGCAGGAGAAAGGAGATGGATGAAAAGGAAGGAATTGCAGAAACACGGACATTCTCCAGGCTCAAGCTCACATGTGAAAGAATTCTTCTTCCCTGAATTTGCATTTTCTCCAGTGGCACCTCCAGGGGCTCCCACCCAGTGTCAGATCCCAAAGCAAACGGGGCAGTCAGGTAGAATGAGTGACCCAAGGGAGGAACAATCCCAACCTCTGTGTGGGATCAGGATCAGACCATCAGAAATAAAGTCAGAATTAAATTAATGAAGAGAGAACTATCCTTAGAGCAACACAGAAACATTGGGCAGCAGAGCTCGCAGCTGCTCACACCCCAATTTCTCCAGGAAAACTGAGGATCTGTCCAGGACACTGAGTTCACTTAACCTGCAATTAACCCTTTCACCTTCACTCCTTTGCAAAACATTTTAACAAAGCCAGCAGGAAAGACCAGAGAGATCTCTGGAATATTCCAACTTCCTTAACCTTTTCAAGCTGACGACAGAAGCGTTCTGTCCTGCTTTGCTCAGCACCTCGTTCCACTCCTCGTCATCACCCCGGATAATGTACCTGGAGTGGGAAAGGCGAAGGAAATGTCAAGTCAAATTGTCAGCACAAAGGAAAAAAACCATAAAAATAAGTTGTTTCTACTGTCAGGCACGCACTGCTCTGCAAACAAAGGCACTGTGCCAGCACCCAACCAAACCAGATTCAGGAAACACACACAGAGCCAGGCTGGCAAAGCTGGCACGGGATGGCTTTTCCCCAGATTGATTTAGAAAAGCAAAGAGCTGCAGCTTGCTTTTGAAAAGAGAAATGAAGATAATAATTGCTACTCAAATACGCTCATGTGGCCTTTGTCTGGGTGTTCAGGCAGCCTGGAAATTACACCCAGAGTTAAAAAGGCAAAGCAATTGTGTAGCAAAATGGAGTGGCTGCTCTCCATCTCAAGCTCCTGGAGATTTGGAACAGATAAGGCTTTGTCCACACAAAGCTGAACAATGATGGACAAAGCCTGAAAGTGTTCTATAACCTGCACTGAAAAGCGTTCAAAACTATTATTTTGTCCCTCTCTCCTCATGGAGGAGAACAAAAATCTATTTCTGTCTGAGAAAAAAAAAAAAAAGGCAACATCATCCAAAATGACAAAAAGGTGTGTAGCACCATCAATGCTACAAAATGGAATTCATTTTAGAACATTCTGGTTGTATTTATTTTCCTTATGTGACTGACTTGCCAGTCACTTCAAATCACACCCATTCTTGTCCTTTCTTCAAACCTGACCACCACAGATTCCAAGGAGCTTTTATTCCTTTTCCCAGATTTAACAGAGATCAATGTAGAGCCAAGCCAGAGAACTTTCCTGGGACATCAGCACATTGAACAGTGTTTATAAGACAAAAAGTGGGAGGAGAGAGAGAAGAATCAGTGGCATCTCTAACTCCTGTTGGCCCAGAAAGAGAGAAATCTGCTGACACTTCAAGCAGAAGCTCTGGCTGGTTGCTCTTTTTGTGTTGATTTGGGGTTTTTTAATGTTGTACCCACTGCTGACAATACACACTAGTTCTCCTTTACTTATGGTTTACTGCAACTACAGCCTTGAGCACAAATCCCAGCAAGACCCAGCATTCCACCCAGGGAAAAACTGGATTTTAGACCCAGGCAGATGAATTCTTACTGTGTGAGGTCCATTTCCTTCAGCTTCATCACGTCTTGCTTGTGCTTCTCTTGGAATTCCTTTGCAGCCTCCTCCTGCAACAGAACAGCACAAGATGCATTAAGTCCTGAGGGCAACAATGACTTTGTAATGGCAGGAAAATGCCTTTTCCCACAAATACACTCCCTAAAACAAATACCAGCTGATCCTCAATAGCTTCTCTCTTTTATCTGCTTGCATTTTTACATTATTTGTACACACAAACTTGTCATTTTCTGTGAAAACCCCAAACTGCAGCTTAAAGCACAACTCCACGTGCACATAATGCAAACCTGCCAGGTTTCAACTCCCTTACAGTGCCAGACGTGGTGTGGAACCCTTTCCATCCAAGAAAATGTAGATGGCAATGTTTCTGCACTCAGGGGGACTCCCTGAAGTGTTTACATAGGAACCAAGAATAAAGTTTGTAATTACCAAATCGTCATTTAAAGATTTCAGCGTTGGCTCCATCACGACATCCTTTGTTGCTGCCATCTGCTCCTCCACAGCTTTTTCCTGGACTGTGTTGAACAGCTGAAAATGAAATAACCCAGCATATGTAAGACTTGGTTTATTAAACATCATTTATCACCTCTACAACAAACTCCTAATGCCAGATTTCAGGAGCTTTGCCAGCTCCAAAACTTTCCAATTATTTCACTGGATTTCAAGTCTACCTCTAGATAACACTGGAAAAGAATTTAATTGTTTTCCAAGAAAAGCTGAGGTGCCACCAGTGCCCTGAACAACGGCTCAGGCAACATGGGTTGTCTGCTCAGCATTTTGGTCAGGGCATTTCCACGCGGAAAACCTAAGATAAGCACTCTTATCTGGGAAATCACTGCACAAAATCATGAAGTAGTTTGGGTTGGAAGGGACCTTAAAGATCATCCAGCTCCAAACTCCCTGCCATGGGCATTTAAATCATTGCCACACATTTCCCTGCTGGGATTTTCCCCACCTTACCAAGAGGTTTATGGTCAGTAGCTGGGGATGTGTTAAGGATGCCCAGTTCTGATTCAGCTCTCTCTTAGTGCCACATTTTCTGCTAATATTGGAATTATGGTCCCACGTGACCAAGGCCTGTCCTGCTGCTCTCACCTGCACTACTTTGCGGATGATCCTGTTGAAGAGTCCCATCAATTGACTGCTGGGCAGTTCCAGCTCCTTTTCCAGCTGGTCCAGAGATTTATGCTGCAGGCCAATCCCTAGGAAAAGGGCCTGAGGAAAAGACACGTATTCCAGTCACAGAGCAAATACAGACACACATTCCCCCTGCACTCCCTGTGTCCTCCCAAAGCCTCGCTCGGCTCCGTCCGTACACACCGACTGTGCAGCAGAGAGGGAGATGTCTCCCATCTGGCTGAGGAAGAACATCCTGGCAATGGTGGGAACCATGTCCATGATGAGGTGATAGTCCACCATGTTGCGGGAGTACATCTCCAGCCTCTTCAGGTCATACGGGATGAAAACTGACTCCAGTTCAGCACGGCTGATGGCTGGTGGGGACGAGAACATGACAGCAAGGTCAGGGACATTCTTCAGAGCTACCCAGGATCTCAGTGTTTAACATTTACTCAGGTATTTAATATTTTTTCCTGTGATTGAGAAAGGCCAGTTGCCACCCCATGGGTTCCCTTCCCAACACAACCCAGAATGCAGTAACACTGCTAGCTTGGTTATCCCAAGCCTTTTCAGGCAGGCAGACATCCGTATGAAAAACACGGCATCTGCCAGAACAGCCCAGCTTATCAACCTCAACATGCCAGAGAGACTGAAACCAGTGAGAGCTGAGAAACTGCCCAGCCCTTAACAATTCCCACTGGTTTTGCTGTAAAAGAGGTTTGTTCCCTCGCTGCAGCAGGAAAACCCTCTAACCAAGATGGACACTAAAACCCCACAAGACACAGATTCCAAGCTCTCCCCAGAGGATTCTCCTCTCTTGAACATCTTGAGAAAACAGCAAACTACAGGTGCCAGGCTCCAGCCATGCCCTGTCGTGCATTTTCAGCTGTCCCAGTCAGGGTACTCACGTGCTTGGGGCTGCTGTTTGATATTTTTGTTCTGTAGAATATTCAGCGCCAAGGAGGGAGAGAAGGTGCTGAACTGGTAGGAAAGCAGAGAAAGGAAGCGCCTCCTAAAATCTACAGGGCAAGAGGACAAAATAAATTACCCCAGTGGACCTCTGGAATAATGAACAGCCCAGAGGGTTCTTGTCAGCAGAGTCAGCAGGGTCAGAGTTACCTTTCCAGAAGGCAGTGAGCCAAGGTTCCTGCTCAGAGTCCTCTTCATTGAGCATCTTCAGCATGATGCAGGAATGCTCCCCAGTCAGGTGGTTCTGATAAATAAGATTCAATTCTGTGCTTCTGTGATGGATTCATTTCCCATCACCCCCATGAACCTTTTGCACTCTGTGCTCAGCTGAGGAAGGGAAATATCTTCTAAACCAACAACAACACGGGTCACCTGCTACTGACCACCTCCACCTCATGGAAAACCTGTGAACTTCTAGAATTTGGTAAATCTCAGCTATTTTACCAGTAACCACATTAATAACCTTCAACAGCTGCATTTTTGCTCTAAATTTTTATGTGCAAACTACTTGGAGGCCCACACTCACAACCCTAAAATTCTACTCCTTAACTACAGGCCCAAAGAACAAAAATGAACATAAACCAAGCCCTAAAAGCAGCCTCGGCAAACCTTCCCACCCCAAATCCCTTCTCACAGAGTCTCCTGGAATACATGCCCAGGGATTTCAACAGGGCTGGGTTTTCCCTCAGGAACAGTGTGGTACTTACTGGGGTCTGCCTCAGATAAACTGGCACAAATCCAGCACGCTTCCAAAACCTGGGAAAAAGAGGAAACTCACTGAGAATTAGGGAGCTGCTGACTACACAGTAATAAATTGTGGTTAAATGCCATTTATCTGCTGTACCAGGAGAGCTGGTGAGGAGCAGGCACAAGTCTCTAAGACACCCCAACAATCAGTGCAAATGAACACTGACCGAAAGCAGAACAGCACCCACCTGACTGAGGCTCCAGCTCAGGGGAGTGTAAAATTATGATTGTGATGTCAAAATATGAACAAACTTTCAAGGTGCTGTGACAGGCATTTACATCAGTCAGGAAAACCACCACCAGCTCTGAAGTCAGCAGCACCTCATGTGCACAGGTCACAGGAATTAGAATTTAACCCTTCCCCTACCTATCACAGGCTGTTCTTACTTCCACACTCTGGAAAAATGGGGCAAGTAGAGCTCATTATCTGTTCATGAAAGCCAAGATGTAAGTGGGAAATAGAATCATGTCCTACTTGAGCAATCTGGGTGTCAGGCCATAAGACACCCCGAGATAGTCCAGGTTCTCAGCTTGTCTCTCACTCAGTTTGAGCAGCAAAGGAGGCAAATCTTTCCGAGGTGTCACAACCTCTTCTAATAAACCCACAGTCTGAAAAATAAAAGTGGGACTGTGTTAGCAGCAACCCCCACAGAAAGCTGCCAATCAAAGCTCTTCTTCTGTATGAAAATCAAACCTGATAATTTCCTCCTTACAGAGAGGAGACTCACAGGGGAAATTACACAGCTTAGCATGACAGAAAATAAAAGAAATTATCATACCTCACTGCTCACAGTTGTGATTTCTTTTGGCTTTTGAACCGTTTTTTCTTCCAAACATGGGAATTTGCCTTCATAGTACATCTGCAGCAAAGTCAGAGCTCTGCTGCCGTAGCCCATCTGTGAAGAAGGAGCACACTGTAAGCAAAAAGAGGTCTCTGATTTTTAATACAGGGCAACAACGTTCTGCCCTTAAAACCCATTAACAATCAGCAGTGCAGACATCACTCAGGCACTGCAAAAATGCTGCTTCTTGCCACGTGGCAGCTCCACGGAGGAGGACACTACAGAAACAGGGTCTCCAAAATCACAGTGGGAGCCCAGCTGATAGCTCAGGGCTGTGCAATAATTCTTGGGGCTTAACTCTGGCACTCAGGAAATGCCAAACACTTGGTAATGTCCCAGTAAAGATCCCTGGATGTGGATTGTGCACGGCTGCTCGGGATGCTCCGGTGCTGCCTAGGAACAATGGGAGCACTGGTTTGGTGCCCTTTAAATGCTAAGAACTGGAGGAACTGGAATGTTTGCCCTGTTCCTGAGCTCTGCCTGGAGAGCCATTTCCATGGCACCACCACAGCTGGGTCCCAGGTACTTTACCCCCTGATAATCCGGGTGAACCGCGATGCGAACGACGCGCCCGCCGGACAGGCCCCCAAAATCCGGATCCTGGAACTGCACAAAGGACAAAAAGTCGATTTAAAGGATACAGCTGGGCACTCTGGGACCAAGAAAATACATCAAATACACCCTGGGTGCGAGTGCACAGCCAAATCACCCACCTGCTCTGAAATGGTCCAGGGAATAAGATCACCAGAGGCTTTCTTTCCCCTGGAGAGGCTGTTCATGATGGACTGGCGGGAGATCTCTCCCTCCATGCACACCTGCTAGGGAAGGCACAAAACCATGAACGCACCAAAATGCTTTCTCCTACGGCCACTCAGCTATGGCAGGACCAAAACTGACACTCGAGTCATTCTCTTACCTGAACAACGGCCAGGACTTCTGGTAGCGAGTTCTGGGTGGGCGGAACAGGTGGCAAAAGGCAAAAGAGATGATGGGCAGGGGCATCAGAGAGCATCTGGAGGTCGTTGGGGGAGTTCTGGAGGGTAAAGACATCAGAAAGATGAAAAAAGTATCCAGGGAATCACAGAATACCCTGAGTTGGAAGGGACCCCTCAGGACTGAGTCCAGCTCCTGGCCCTGGACACGACAACCCCAAGAATCCCACAGATGTGCCTGAGAGTGCTACCCAAATCCTTATTCCACGTGAGGAGAGCTTCAAAGTCCAGCTGATTTCTAAACAATCCCTCTATTTTCCAAATGTAGAGCTATTAAGGAATTTGGAGCCAGTACAATGCTGAGGGGTGGAGGAGCTCCCAGGCCAGCTCGTGGCTGTCACACCACCAGACAGCACCTGCTTTCCTCGAGGGAAAGCTCGTGCTCTAACATGTATGAACCTGAACTTCCTATTTTCATACAGCTCCTTACCTCTTAAGTACCAGATCCTAATTTTTCTTTAAGCCTCAGATTTTTAGAACTCAGCACTTCAGTGCTTGTGGACTTCCCCACTCACATCTACAGATCACCCCTGCTCTTGAAACCTTGCGATTCATTATTCCTCTTTCCAGTATCGTAATGGTGCTGCTCTTGATGAACTTGAGGCCACCAGAATGTGGTAAAGAGAACTGCAAATGAGGTTCAGCACTGATAAAATCCTGACGAGCTTGGAGGCTCATTTAGAATTTTATTTTCTCAAGGCAAAAATATTCCAGACTATCTGGAAATCCAGTATGTACAGACAGGACTGAGGCAGAGATCTCAGAGAAAGGAGAATACAGCTCTGTACACAACAAGAAGCAACAGAAGCTATTCAGAAACCTCAGTCAGGTTGTCACGACAAGCACTGCTGTCCCCAGAAAATTCCACACTGAAATAAATTGGATGGAAGAAGCACAAGCCCTACCTTGTAGTGCGAAGCCACGTAGAGGGCCATCAGCCTCTGCAGGAAAACTTCTGATGCTCTGTGGTAACAAAAGAGTGTGTCCCTATTTACATAGTACCTAAACACAGGGATTAAGGAAAAAAACCTCCTTGGAAACCAGGAAAAAAGCTTCCTGTTGGTTTATTTTCAATATTTGGGCCACAGGCTGGCTTGTCCTCTTAGACTCCACAGCTTTATCTACAGGAATAAATGATGTTGGGCAGTGTTTGCAGCTTTCACAGCCTTGATCTCTAAAGATAAACCTTTTGTAACTCCAACAAGGGATTCCCTTCATGCAACCCTTCCTTGAGGTCGTCTCTGCAGCAAAACTGGAGTTTGGTGATGTCCTGGCAACACACACCAGGAGAGCTTAACGCCAGGAGTGAGGTCTTAGGGAAAAGATCGTGTGCTGAGCTTATCCCATCAGCCACAGAACCAACCCTCAACCAGCCTGAGGAACATCCAGCGAGGATACAGGTCACAGGTGTCTGGCAGTGGGCACCCAGAGATGATCCTGGTGATGTTGAGGCAGTCCAAGCACAGGAGATCATTCAGCCACTTCTCCACGGGGTCCCCAGGGGCGTACCTGATGGACTCGTGCAGGGACACCTCGTGCAACGTGCGAGCTGCAGGGATTGCACAGGACATTCGGTGCTGACAGCCACAGCCAGCCAGGAATCCCACAGCATCCCTGTGCTCTCAAGGGCTCCCACATTAGGAAATTGCCAGTTGCTAACTTTCACCCCTTAAAAGCCTTCCACCTGAAACTCGTGAGGGAAAACCAGCGGAGTTCCGCCATTTCCCCACACAACCCCTTTCCCACGGCTGCAAAGCACACGGATGCGTGGGATAGCCACGGGATCTGGCTGACAGCAGCCCCAGACGTGCTGTACCTGAGGTGAGCTTGGCAGTGGCCGTGGACTTGTTCTCTGCTGTCAGGGTCACCTGGCTCTGGGCACTCTGCTGGCGGAGCTGCTGGATGAGCTTCAGGGACAGCGACCGACCTGTGCCCTCGTACCTGAGAAACAGGACACAGAGCGCCTGAAGCGAGGAACCAGGCAGCCACCCAGAGCTCTGGGGAAGCTCCAGCACGGAGTGGTTGCCCCAGCCTTACCCATTGATGGTGGAAGCCATGAACACCAGGTAAGGGCCCAGCAGGTTCTTCACCAGGGGCAGAGGAATGGCAGCAGCTTCATCGATCACCACGAGCTCGGCCTGCCCCAGCTTCACAGAGTCAGCAGGGTGAATGTACTGCAAGCAACGAGAGGACACCGTCACTGCCAGCAGCAGCCTGCCTGGGATCAGGGAAACATCAGAATTCACAAAGCTGGAGCCCTGGAAAGCTCTTTCCCTGTTCTCCTCAAACACCAAGCCAGAGACCGAGACGTGGAAATCAAAAAGTCAGGAGAGGGTTTATGCTGCCCTAACAAGGACTGGCTCACTCATCTCGTTTAGCACGATTCCACACCAATTTATGTGCAGAGGTGAGGAAAATAAAGGAAATCTAATCACTAAAAGCTCTTCCTGCAGTGCCCCTTTCACCTTCCTTTGCTTTTGTTTTGGGAGAAACCCACGAGGGAGCTTTGTAATCTACAAGTCATTCCCTGAAAGAGAGAAGGTATTTTGAGGAAGTCACTCCCTAAAGGTCTGCCTTTCAGCAAACCCACCAGGACAGTGACGCATCACACGGAATGAACCTGCTTAAAACCAAAACAACTTCAGCACTGGCAAAAACAACAGCCAGGAATCAAGAGTGGTAAGGCAAGAATGCCAATTACCTGGATGGTCTGCCTGTGCTCCTTGAACACATTCACTCTGACCACTGCCTTGTTGAACTCTGGATTCAAGGACTGAACAATCTCATAGTCCAGGTGTTCCTGGAAAATAACATTTTTAAACAATATGAAAAGCCAAGATCTAAGAAAAAATATAATTTACCATCATCATCAAAATAAGCTCAGACACTTCTATTTCACATTCTAATCAAGAATTCTTACAAAAGCTTCAAAGACCTGAGAACTGGGAAATTATTTACTAATGTTAAAATCTGCTTCACAAAGAAACTGATTTACCCTGCTTAAAACCAGAGAAACATAACTCTCCCATGATTCCTTTTCGTGCAGAGCACCGTAAAAAAGGCTGGCAGCAAATATATGTAGCCAAAAGCCCAGATGAGGTGTAAAACCTCCTACGCAGGAACGCTTTGAAAGTTCTGTAAAATAAGTCTGCTCCCCTCACCTGATACTGCAGTGCATCAAAGCCTTTAAATATGAACTCAAAGAGAGTGTGCAGGTTGTCTGGGCTGGGAGATGTGACAAAGATATTGGAGTAACTGCAGAGAAAAAAAACCCAAGAGTTGAACGATTTTTCTGACAAATTTTACCACATAAAATACTAAATAGGATGGGTTTTTTATAGCAGGAGTTGACTTTACCTGATAACCAAAACACAGCAGGTTTCTTTAGACACTTATCTCAATTTATGTGTGATTATTTTGAGTTTCTTTAAGAAACACTTGACCAACAGTGTATGCAGCAATCAAAGGACACGAGACTAAAAATATGAGGGATTTAAGACTGGAAATCACAAATATATTCAGATCCTGTCATCTTGTTTTTGTGGGGTTTTTTTTTTAGCTCAGGGATGCAGATACAGCCTGGGGGATTGGAGGGGGGCATCACTCACCCAAAAGCTACAGCTCCAGCAATGGCCAGCCCCAAAGCAGCAGATTTCCCTCGTCCCCTGGCTGCTGTTAATGCCACAGTGCTCCTCAGGGTCTTCTCAGAAATGGCTTCGATAAATTTTAGAACCGCTTTTGCCTGAGGATTAGAGAAAGCCCCAGCAAACAGTGCTTGAATTTCTGTCTCACTGGCACCTGCCAAGCCCAGAGAACCTGAACTTTGGCCACCACACCAACCTGATCCAGGGTTTTGCAGCCTTCCACCAGAACTCCCACGGGCTGTGTGTCCTGCAGGCTCTCCTTCAGCTCCCTCAGCTCCAGGTCCTGGGGCCGCAGGCTCTCCTCCTGCAAGCACACAACAGGATGAGCCAAGGACATCTCAGCACAATTCTACCCTTGTGGTGTCTTCTGGCACTGCTGGTCAGGCAGAGAAAGGGATCTGGAAGGGAAAGTTACCACAAGGAGAATATATTCCCTAGGAACAGGAAAGTTTATGTGGCCAGACAAGTATTTAACACTTAAATTTCCAGGCATCTTCAGGAGAATGGTCACAAAGAGGTTCTCCCATCCTGGCTTCCCCAAGCTTGAAGGGAAAAAAAAGGGAAGGGTTTTGCAGGACACAGTAATTAGAGAATGGCATTGATAGGAAAAACATATCCTGGAAAAATGTTTTGAATAATTTAACTCATTTTTCAGTCTTTGGACATTTATGATCCTTGTTACCCCTGTCACATGCAGTGTCCATGTAGGGGGAAGAACTGCTGCAGCAGCAATATCGAAATAAAATCAAGCCTTTCTGAGCCAAACAATAAACCTGGACACAAACACAATCAATTTTAGATGGGAATGAAGGCTGATTTTCCTTGTTGCCACCTAAAATTCCCAGAGGCTCCAGCCTTACCAGCCAACAGATGAGCACTTGTGCTGCTGTCAGTATTGTTCTAATGCTAAAAGGAGGTTTTATTTTGATTTTTTTTTCTCTAAATCACGGCCCTATCAGAATGTTTTTACCACCTCTGACAGAAGCAGTGTTGGTTATTTCTCAGGCCACACAGCACAGTTCAAATGCTTCGAGATTTCTGCTTAAAACTGGTTCCACTTCACTGCAGTCTACAACTGGAAGTGTTAAAAGGATACATTTCTAACAGTGCAAATTCGTGTCTGGATTATCCTCAGGGAATTTTTCCTGGAATGTGACAGGTGTAACTCAGAAATGGAAACAACTGCCACAGCTTCCAGCTGCGTCCTGAGCCTGCAATGTACTTCTTTCCAAAGTGTTCTCCCACCCTCCAACCGCCAAAAAAGTCTTTTTATTTGTCTTGTCCCATCTGTCCCTCAGCTTGAAATCCCTCCACAACCACAATTAAGCTCCACCTCACAGGGCTGAACAGCAATGCAGGAAAATTAATAAATATGGGCAAGCACAAAGAGAGATGGGCCAGAAAACTTACAAAAAAACCAAAAAGGAAAGAAAAAACAGCTCCCACATAATTTTTGCAGAACATTCTGCTTCCTCTCTGCAATGCCCTCATTTGATATAAATCAAGGTGAAATAAAAAAATTCCCTGTTTTTTAAATCTTTAACACCCCGTGGCCAACTGGGAGGGATCTCTGCCAGGGAGAAGGGCTGGGATCACTCACTGACCTGGGACTGGGGGGGGACAGGAGTGATGTTTGCAGCGTGGCTGGAGATGGGCAGGATATTCAGCTGGTCATCAATCACCAGGCAGTTCTTGCACGAGGCCAGGGACAGGATGAACCTGAGCAGGCAGAGAAAACTCAGTAAAAACACCAGCACCACTCCCTGGTGGGTCCTTTGAACTCTCCTCTAAACACAGAGTGAGAGTTTACAGCTACCCACAG
Source organism: Lycocorax pyrrhopterus obiensis (assembly GCA_014706295.1). Taxonomy (NCBI): domain Eukaryota; kingdom Metazoa; phylum Chordata; class Aves; order Passeriformes; family Paradisaeidae; genus Lycocorax; species Lycocorax pyrrhopterus. The sequence goes on from JACSVZ010000007.1 coordinate 1,802,950, forward strand.
CTGGGTATTCGCAGCTCTCAGAAAAGGCCTATTCCAATGCAATCCTGTGGGATGTTTTGCTGCCAGGAAGAGCCAGCGCTGCTCCTGGTGCTCTCCTGGGGCAGACAGCCCAGACCTGACACTTTCTGTGCCTTAACTGAGCCTCCCCTGATAGGGGAGAATTCCCCAGCCCTTGCCTGGGCTCTGCAGACCAACGGGACTTTTCCACGCTTTTGCTCTCAGATAGTTGTTTGTCAAGCCTTATCAAAGGAGCTGGCTTGGGAGCACGACTCCCCTCAGAAAATGCGAAGGAAAAGGCGAGTTAGCAAGATTACACCGTTCTTTTAAAGGTAAATCACCCAATGAAAACCCAACACGAAAGATATTTTTACTTTTCTACCAATGTTCAATAAATCTTTCTGTCACATGAAAGGAACTGCGGAATTTTTCACCCAATCCTCTCAATCCACTTTCGCCGCAGAACATGGAGTAGTTAAAGACAAAGAAGAAGGTGTGGAGAACAACCACAATCCTCCATTTTAAAGTTTTTGCTTTTTATCTATTTACTATATTAACAAACCCAACACCTCTAAATTTTCACCCTGTGACAATCTTACATAATGTTCTATCACTTAATTCACACCAGTGTAGATTCTGTTCCTGCCCAGAGGGTCGGCAACTTTCTCCATGGACAAAGGTCAAAGACAGGGTTGTCCAGGGGGGTAGAACCCCCCAAAACAGGCAGAGAAATATTCCCTGCACTTTGGACTCCCCCACAGGCCCTTCGCACCCTGAGTCACTCACCTCTCGTTGAACCTCCCCACCACGTCCTGGTGGGCCTCTGTCCTGTACCGAGAGTGAACGTCCTGAGAGAGAAAGAAAAGGAAACAGAAAGAAAACGTCAGTCTGGAGCAGGGGCAGCGGTGACAGTGGCATTTACAGGACTGTGACACCTTCTTTCCCACTCTTGTCTCTCCCTTTCCAGCCACAGCACATCCCAGACAGGACTGTGACTCTGTTGTGAAACACCCACATCCCCCAAACCCTTGTTAAAAACATTCCCTCTCCAGCCATGCTTTTTTCACAAGCCTAACTTATTCTTGCCTGACTCAAGGGTCAGCTCTGCCAGAACATTTCAAGCACCTCAGGGATGCAAAGGAAAACTATTCTATCACTTTAATTCACCTACTGGCATTATTAAAATTATTAACAATGGCAACAACTCCAGACTGAGGTGTAAGCACACTCAGCGGGAATTGTTTTGTGAAGCTGACCTCACCTAATACACAAAACACTCCAAGGGCCCTATTTTTCAGACTTAAATTGCTGACCCATGGGCAGACAGAATAAATGCTTTCCAAAACTGTCGTGGGACAAAAGAACAGTTCCATTTGTGAATGACAGGTGTTTCCTGTTTCTTCCTTGTAATTCCTTCCTTCCTGGCAGCCTTTCAGAAATGTCTGAGTGTAATATCCAGTCACAGATGAATGAAGGAGCAGGAAAGATGATGGAAGGAGGATCACAGCCCATAATAGAAGCAATAAATACCCACTCAGCATCACCTCAACGTAGCTGCTGGTAGAGAACAGCCACACTGTGCTGAACATACCATGGTCATTGTATAGAGCTGCTTCAGGGAGTTCATAGTTCTCAGGAGAATCACCACAATTCCACCACCTTCCACTGTCTCCACAGTTCTGGCCAACAGGTTTGGAGTCAAGGCTTCAAAATCCTGGGGAGTAAACAGAACTTTCAGAGCTGCCCAGAGCCCATCAGTGCAGCTGGCTCCTACCGAAAGGCACAGGAAGCCTAAAAACTTCATTCCTCAAAGTTTAATTCACACCTGAATTTGCACTGACCAATGTCCACGAGGCCACCTCAGCCTCACACAACTCGTGAGGGATAAGCAAGGCCACCAGAACTGAAGTGGCAGAAGCAACAAATCCTACTCCTGCAGCATTCCAGCTGATTACTGCAACGCCCTTTTGGGAGCCAAGTGATTCCTCACCTGAAGGACACACATTCCAAAGGTGTTCCCAAGGATCTTGTGAGTTTCATTGTAGTAGCAGTAGCGGATGTTTGTGGCTGCTATGAACAGCTCGAAGGGATCATCATCCTTGATGTTCAAAGTTCCACTCTTAATCTTCTTCTGGAGCTGCCTCATCCTCTTCTTCCGGTGGCTGGGGGGCGAAACCACACAGGAGTTTTCTTGGGAAAGGGTTTGAGAAAAGCGTGCTCAGGCTGAGTCTGGAAGCCAGAGCTCAGTCCTAAATATGACTGAGGTTCAACAGCTGAGGAACCCAAGTTTTGAGGCTAAAAAGGTGAGGGGGAGTTTGGTGCAGGGCAGCAGAGTCGGTGTTAGAGCTACAGAAACAAACCAGAGGTACTTTTTACCGGTGTCAACCCCATCATGGAAGCCAAACTTCAGTCCTGGAACAGCAAACTTGCCCCAGCTCCTCCAGGAACGAACCTGGCTTCCCCTCACACCCGAATCCCTCAACCAACAGCGTTTGCTCCCCAGAGAGCAGCAAGACCACGGGGATCTCTCACCTGCTGAAGCCCAGCTCCTTCTTGTAGCACCACAGCACAGAGGGCCTGGCCTTCACCGTGGCCTTGGACAGCATGTGGTGAAGGATAACGACCTGCCAAAGCACACAGACAGCTCGTGAGGGAACATCCAAAAGCAAAGGGCTTCTCCAAACTTAACTTCACAGCTGCATTTTTGCTGTGGAAAGCAGAGGGGTCCCTTGACACGAAGTGAGGCTGTGTCTGCGCCTTCTCCAGGGCTGCACGTCGCTGAAGACGCTGGATTTTACCTCCTGCTTCCTTGGGTCCCTTCTCTGGCAGAACTAACTGCACACACCGATTATTCCAGGCTAACCACAGCTCCTAGGGCTTGTCTCTTATGGATAATCCATTAATATGGCTTTTCCACGGAGTGCTTCAGTGAAAACACTGAACACAACCAGGCCTGGGAGATGCCAGAACCCACCAGTAAATAATGCCAGCATTCCTGTGCTGCCACCTGAATAACTAATTCTTTTCCAAGTTTTTTTCATAATTAGCTTATTAGGGAGATAAATGAATTACCAGCTGTACAGCAGTTAGAACAGAACAGCAGCAGCACCAGGGCAGTGATTGTTCCCCTCTGCTCAGCTCGGGGGAGGCCACACCTTAAATCCTGGGGTCAGTTTTGGGCCCCTCACTGCAAGAAAGACATTGAGGGGCTGGAGTGTGTCCAGAGAAGGGAATGGAGCTGGGGAAGGGGCTGGAGCCCCAGGAGCGGCTGAGGGAGCTGGGAAAGGGGCTCAGCCTGGAGAAAAGGAGGCTCAGGGGGGACCTTGTGGCTCTGCACAACTCCCTGACAGGAGGGGGCAGCCGGGGGGGGTCGGGCTCTGCTCCCAGGGAACAGGGACAGGAGGAGAGGGAACGGCCTCAGGCTGTGCCAGGGGAGGCTCAGGTTGGATAAGAGGCAAAATTCCTTCCCTGAAAGGGCTGTGAAGTCCCTGCCCCTGGAGGGATTTAAAAGCCACGTAGATGTGGCACTTGGGGACAGGGGTTAGTGGTGGGTTTGGCATCGCTGGGGGAACAGCCGGACTCGGTGATCCGGGAGGGCTTTTCCACCCTGAACAATTCTGTGATTCCGTGAACCGACTTATCCTAAAACACCACGGGTTTGCCGTGCTGCTCTTCCCCTCCCCGCTAGAAAAACACAAGGCCAGAGTCTCTGAAGAGGAACGACTTTAGCACTTAATTTCTTCCACACAACTTCACCGAGCAGGTGCATCTGCGAGACGACTCAGCACACCAAGCCCCCTCCGAGTGAGAAACCACCACAGCTCAGGGCAGAGCCGAGAGGAAAAAAACTCCAGCTGGCCAGAAAATTAAATATCCTTCGCCGCAGTTAAAAAAAACCCCAAACCAAACACACAAACCCCAGGCTGTACTGAGTTTTGTTTGACGTTCATGAGCTTCCCAGACAGGAGATGTCTGAGGTGAGGTCTCACGCACCATTTCCAACCCTTCTGTCCCCGCGAGCTCCCTCCCGCTCAGGCACGATTGCTCTGGCTGGGGCTGTGAGGGTTTAACTCCTGCTGGAGGCAGAGAGGAGCCGGGACCGAGGGATTACGGCAGGCCCGGGTGGTATCAGCACCCACAGACCCCGCACCCCCGCCGGGACGGCGTTACCTGGTCCTTGCCGCGGTCGCCCACCACCACGAACAGGCTCCGCTGCCGCTCCGCCACGCCGTTCTCGATGAGGACGCGGATGCGGTTGTCCACCTTGCGGCGCTGCATGGCTGCGGCTGCCCGGAGCTTCTCCCCCGGCTCCGCTCCCGGCGCCGCTCCCGCTCCCGGCGCCGCTCCCGCTGCACCACGTGGGAGCCACGTGGGGCCGGGCGCGAGCGCCGCGCAGCGTGGGAGGACCCCGGGGCTGCCCGCGCCGTCCGCCTGCGCGACGCGCACATAAATCTATTTCTAAATACACATTTCTGTATAAACACACTTTTCTCCATCTATTGAACTTTCAAGCAGAATAATTGAAGGTAGCTTTCCACATGGGAAAGGACTCCTGTGCTCAGCCGGCTCCCAAAATCCCTGCGAGACACAGAGCAGCACGTACCTCCCACTGCTATTTATTTATTTATTTATTTATTTATTTATTTATTTATTTATTTATTTGTTTGTTTATTTATTTATTTCAGTGATTTTGGATGTAAAAAGGGAACGAACCAAACTTCAGTCGCAATGGAAACGCTGATTATATATATATATATATTTTAAACGCTTTGTTCTAAAGAAATCCTGCCTGCAACCCCCCAGGCGTGTGGGCACAAAGACCAGGCCTTGGATTTTATAAAGATAATTCCATTTCCACACCAGCCGAACTCTGATTTTATAAAGAGAATTCCATTTCCACACCAGCCGAACTCTGATTTTATAAAGACAATTCCATTTCCACACCAGCCGAACTCTGGGTCTGGCTGGCCTTTGCTGCTGGGGGGAGAGACGACACAAACAAATCTATATTTAAAAAAGGGCATTTGGAGAGAGTTTCCCTAAGGAAACGAGACTACAGAGAGCAAACAGAACACATACAGAAAACAACGAATCTTCAGGATTCATTATTAAAGGACACTGAACGAAACCCCAGGAAATATTAAGAGCCCTGCTCCTCAATAAAACGATGGAGTTCATAACATTTAAGCTCTGCTCCTGAATAAATCCACCGCAGCTGTTTGGGAGTTTCCCGTACAAAATCCCAAGCTGCACAACCGTGGAGGGGCAGCAAGAGAACGATTTTGCAGCCTGACTTGAAATTCAGAGTTTACCGAAATACGGGATTTTATTATTTTAAAACTATTCCTAACCTTTCAATACCAAAGTTGAGCCGAGCTATTTGCATAGATATATTTATTCTTAGCTTTTAATACTGCCAATTCTTTTTTTTTTTTTTTTAGCTTGAACATTCAAACAATGAAGTATTTAAAACCAGGTGACATCGTAGGAAAAAATGTGTTTAATACCACTGGATGTATTCGGGGTTGCTTTAAAAGATAACAAAAATATGATAAAACGACTTAATTAATAATCATAAAAGGTGTGGAACAGTAATTTTTTTAGGTGAACCCAGGTAAACCCAGTCACTGAGACAAAACCACCAACGCAACACAAGTGTAGCAAGACAACCCCTTTAGGTATGAAAGGTTTGCTTGAAAGGGAAGGACATAAAACATTTAAATAGATTTATTTTTCAAGTGTTTACATAAGCCATGGACCATTTTGTTTCCAACGGTGAGTTAAAGAACTGCAAAGACATATGTACAGGTATGTTTAAGGCCATCAGAAAATTGAAACCTGACAACAAACTAAAAAGTCTCAACACTTATTTCATGGGGTAGAAGCATTACTAAAATTCATTCTAAAATCCAAGAGCTTCAAAAGAGGAAATACAGTTTCATTTAAGAAAAGTCTCAGAGATATTCCCTAAAATTTAGCTTGAGACCAAGACTCCAGGTGTACTCTTGGGTAGAAATGGGCCGGCAGCGTTGGAACCGAGCTAGTTACACCCATCAGATTCGTTTATGAACATTAAAAAGGGAGGGGAAAAGAACCTGGCTTTTAATAGAAAACTACAGCAAGGGCAAACAATCAATTTAATTCAGAACCAAATGCCAAGTTAGGCTCTAGTTTTCCTCACACAGTTCTCCCACGTGCTGCTCCAAGTGGCTTTTAGGAAGCGGATTTTGGAAAACAGATTTCCTTCCCTCCATTAAGGCTGGATCCAGAGGGCCACAAATTTTAGTACCATTATATCCAAAAAGCCTCTGAAAGTGGTTAATAGAATAGCACCTCTTCCCTTAGATGAACAGTCTAGAAAATTAAATTTCTCCTCACTCTGCCACATCACACCAAAAATACACCTTTGAAGGACCTTCCCCACCTCCTTCCCTCTGGAAAAATGTATTGGCCCAACAGGAAAATGTTACAGTTTAAGCAATCAGCCCTCTCCACGACTGACAAAATAAGGGAATGTTCCCAAAATTCCCTGTCAAAGCTCCTTCCCTGAAGTTGTGCCACTGACTCCTCGACAGCCAAGATCAGTCTGAGACCAATGGAGCACCCAGATGCATTTAACAAATTCTGCCATTTCAAGAAAAACACCATTAGAAGGGAGCTGCACAGTGCTGCAGTGCTGAAGCTTCCAGCAAAGTTCCAGACAATAATCATAAATATATTTAAGGCCAGATTTAAATAAGGAAAGTGTCCTCTAAGTTCATCAGGAGAGTTTTGTTGTTTGGGATCGTTTCCTGCTTGCTCTTCAGATGTTCTGGTCCATCAGTGCAGGACACCTGCACCTTCCCACCGCATCTGTGGAACTTCTCTGGTGCCAGCTCGAGTGATGGGAAATGTTTCAGTCCCATCCGTACCCAGTGCAGATGGAAAACTGGAGGAACAGGTGCCCAGATTTTAGAAACCAACCCAGCCTCCTTCACACAGTGCCAAGCCTCAGCTCCAGCTTGTATCTTCAAGCGTCCATCTCAGTGCTCTGGAATCCTTTAACCAAGAGCGGTTTCACGTGAGCAAGAGGGATGGTCTGGATTTTCCAGGATGGGACTGCAGCCCCATTAAGAGGAGGGGAATACCAAGATTCTCCAACCAACTGGTTCTGTATCTTGCTCTGCTGGACCACAAAGAGTTTGCCCAGTTTGTTCTTAATCATATTAATTTTAACCACTTTTCCAGAATAATTTATCATCTTTTCAGTATTTATCTACATTTAGAGCCTCTTCAGTAACTTCTCTCTACTCAAATGCCATTTGGGAGAAAGAAGGAAGCTCAATCCTTTCTCCAAAGACCTGTAACACAACCAATCTGCCTAAAAACTTAAGGCTGGCAAGACATTTTGAGAAGACACATTTTTAAGGACACGAGGTTCTCTGAGAGTTAAGCCCCAGCCTGGTTAAGTAACAAGAAGCCAACAATACTCTTCCAACTACTCTGACTGATGATCCAGAGATTGCTGTATACAAAAGACAGGATGTGGGGAAGAAAACAGGGGTTAAGTGAAGTTTAGAACCCTCTCCACAGCAAAATCCCTAAGCTGCACTGGTGAAGTGTTCTTAGAAAAGAGCCTGTACACAGCAAAAGCACACGAGTAAAATGCAGGACCAGGGTGGCCTCAGGTGTAAGACAACAGCTCACCATCTCTGGGTAAGGTAAGTAGGAGGATGTCTAGGAGGATCCAGGTTTCCCAGACACAGTAACTACGTACAAACACCTGAAACGCTCAAGTGATTTACACGTTACTTGCTCAGGAACCCTTCAATTACAGCCAAGTAAGAGGCTGAAGGCAGAGGTTTGGTTTCAGACAGGCTCAGACACAGCCCTGTCCCACACTCTCCCCTTCCAGCCACAGGATCAGGCCCCAGCTACCCCATGGAATAAACAGCTCATCCCTACATCCAGAACGGGCTTGGCACCACAGCCAGCCCCCAGCTGCCCCGGCTTTGCTCCAGGATGAACTTCTGGTAACAGTCTTTGCTCAGAATAGGACCTTTTCCAAAAGAAACGTACCTAGGAGTGCCTGGGGTCTGGAGGGAACTCAGATTTAGAGCCAAGCTATGGAGTAAAACTTTAGAGCTCCCCTGAAGAGGCCAGAAAAGCAGCAAGGGCTCCGTGTGCCACAGGGTGACTCCAGCAGATGTTTCAGGACAGTTTATTACACAGGGGTGGGATTAAAGGGGTCTGTGCAAATTCCCAGCTCACATCTCATGGACTTGTTCCACCTCTCCCTCCATCAGAGAACAGCAGAGAGCTGCTCTAAAGGCCATTTTCTGACTTGTCTCTCAATGAAGAGGCCCAGTGCTTTATTAATAAATTAAAGTTGGAAAAAACCCCCAAACCAACCCCCCAAAGTTTAGGTGGAATGTTTTGATCCGTTCAGTGGTCTCTGACTGAGTATGGTGCACATTTACTGACAAACTACAATTAGTTCCTTAAGGAGCATCTGGTGTGCAATGGAGAAAGCTGAGCAGCTTGTGTTCTACCAACCACTTACAAGTAAGCTGATGCACAAATAAAAGAATTAAAAGAATTCACTGTTTTCCTACATCAGTTCAACATTAAAAGGTTTGTCTTTTTATTTTTTTTCCAGTTAAAAAACAGTTGGGACTATTATCTCAGTAATAGCTTCCTAAAAAAGACACAGAACAGCAACTTCTCACCGGACTGCAGTTTAGGAATGTTCTAGGCCTTGACTCAAACTGCTGCTTCCAGACATCAGCCCCGTTTCAGGATGCCTGGTGTGGAATATGGTCTTCACAAGCTTATCACTTCCCGCAGTGAAAACATTTTTCATTTGTGCTCTTCACACAGGACATGGAAAAGTGATTTCCCACCTATTTGTATGGAGTTCCAGACTGTTTCACAACGAAGTCAAAAGTATCTGACTGCAAGTTCTGAAAGTTCAGTTGTGATACAAAGTAGAAATGACCCTCTGAGTGAAAACAACCTTCAGTTTTGTACAGAACAGTTAAAACACCACGCAGCTGTTCCTCAATTTCACCTTTCCACAGGTAGGAATTATTTGATGAGCAATACTTAACATATAATATAGCACTTTTCTTCTTGCAAGTGCTATAGAATGCAACAGAACTACCAACACCTCTATGGAGGCAGCTATCAAAATATTCTCCCCACTGCAGAGAGAGTGCATGTGCGCAAAAGGCAGGCACAAGTGATTTTTCCAAAGATTATACCACAAGGATGCAGTAAAACTTGAATAAGACTTGGTATTTTCCAGCTCCTAGGCTTATGCCATTTCTTTTATACATTGCTGCCTTGATGAAAAAAAAAAAAAAAGGAAAAGTCCATCAAAAATAAAAAGTTTCCCAGAAGTCACAGCTAGTAGAATAAAACCAGAAAAACAGGAGGAGGGTTTACATCTAGTCAGGAAAAAGAGACTACTGGGGAAAAAAACCAAAGAAACCTTATGAAATGTCACCCCATCACATTGAATCTGTTTCAGCCGTTGAAAACCAGTGTTCCAGGATACAATTTTTATAAACATGTTTTATTTATCTTGCTTATACCATTAGAACTGTAACTGCTGGCTGTCATTTCCCTGAAAAGGGGAAATCAACTCAAACACAGACTGGTGCTTTTCAAAAGATAGCAATTGGAAGGGCAGCAGCAGCGGGCATTTGAGATTTCTTAAAACCTTCAAGGCTGCAGGAAAGACAAAAGGACATGTGACCAAAAGTGTTATGATTATCCATTAGAGATTTCCATCAGTACCGGCATCAGTTATTTAGGTGATAATACAGCAAGGTCAAGTATTAGTGACAGACAATGTGCAAGTCATAAGGAATGATAGAGAATACCAATCCTTACAAAAGTCATTGCTATCAAAGGAACTTAAAAGTGTTTCAAAGAGATACCTAAATACTTCACATCAAATATACAGTGGCCATCCAGATTATAGCTCAGATTTGTTGCAAAATTTTGTCCAAGTGCCAAATCAAAGCTTTTTTTGTTGTTCTTTTTCACCTTGTCTCCTAAAAAAAAATAATTACACAGTTACATTAGCAGTTATGCAAGCGCTCTTAACTCCTTAGCCACAGGAATCAGGGCCCTGGTGATGAGCAGTGCTGCAGCTAAGGGTGCCTCTTCTCTGTCACAAACTGCTTCTAAGCCCACCTTGTCTACGTAGGGCATGTGCATCACTACACACCTTGAACTGTTCAGTGCTTCAGTTTAATGAGGAAAAGCTGAAATGCAGTTGTTCTACCAAGCCACACTTCACCTTTTCCGTCCTTTCATGGGAACATTTAAGTTTTGTCAACTGCCACCACAGTAAATCTTTATGGATTTGCAGATTTTATCTGAATTTGTTAAATCACTTTTAAATGTCAGAAGTGAGTCTTTGCTTTTTCCTGCCACTTCAGTTAACCATGGAGATTGGATCACCCTGAAAATTGCCTTTTTTGCTTTACTCTTAGCAAGGGTGAGGAATCTGAATCTCATGTGCAAGGCTCAAGATGATGCTTAGGACAGAACATGCAGAGTAAACGTTGTTTCGTTCCTTTCAATATCCAGGGAATATAAAGCTGGCAACTGTAGTCCTGTCATTATGGGTAATGAAAATAGTCCCTTTACAACAAACTTCCTGTAAGGGAGAACAAATAGATAATAACTCTTCTGGTAACATGTATTGTACACTGGCCAGCGTGTTTTTGGCGTTGAACGGAATCCTGTGAACGTGTTTAATTCACTTGCTGAGCGTTCATCTGAGGCATCCCTCTGTTTGGTCTGGGGGGCCCTCCACGACCTAGAAGGCACACAGAAAGGGGGTTGAATTCTGCAGGTTAATTTAAAAATAGTCCTAAATCTTCTGGGCTAAACTCAGGAAGACTTTGCTGTGCTTCCTAAAACACGTTCTCAGCTTCACCACAGCCCAGTGCTGCGCTGAGCTCCAGAGGCCTCAGTGCCACACCTCAGGGCTTTCGGGACGGAGACAGGGACAGAACCCTTCAAAACTGAGCTGCCACGTGGGGTTTCACACACGCAGGGCACAGCCTCGAGCTGCCCTCACTGACAAGGCACTCAGGGCAATGTCTGTATGGAGACAGAACAGCCTCAGCACCAAAAAAGGACTAAGAAAAAGACGTGAAGAAATAGTGATGAAAATAGAATTTAAAAGCTGAACTACAGCCTCATTATGTCTGTGGGGTTTGTTTCCTAAGGCTTTCGTTAATAAAAGACAGTTAAGTAGTTCTGCTGTATCTAAATGCCAACAGCAATTGCCGTTTTAGCTTCTTTTCCAAGAATTCCTCATTCAAGAGCCAACTAAACTTCCGCCACCAGTTCACAGGATCCCAGTAATTCAAGTCAGCAGGGTCCCCAGAGGTTCTCCAGGACCAAGCCCTGCTCAAAAGCAGGGTCAGCTATGAGGTCAGAGGAAAGTCAGCTTATTCTTAATTGTGAGCTGCTGAGTAAGGAGTGAGGTTGTTTTTAAAGTCCAGAACTTTAAAAGTTGGCTCAGATACTTCCACTCAACCCAAATCAATTATTCACTACTCAGGAAATTACCTCTAGGAGCTCCCCGAGGTCCACTTTGTCCAGAGCCACGTTTGAAATTCTGTTGATATCCATCCTGAAACAAAGAAATTTAAAAAGTTACAACATAAAACCTGGGCATTCTGTTATTAACTGCCAGCAAAATAAGGAGCTTTTAGAACAATATGTACTGACAAAACACCTGTAACTTCAACATGCAACACTTTATTAGTTTAAAATAATCTTAAAAAAATCAATTCTTACTTTCACTAGTGCCTAGCAGCTGTAATAAAATGTGCAGTGACAAATGCTCTCTCCAGTTACAGGATGTGTTGCTCAATATAACTAAGAAATATAAATAGATGCATTTAGTGTTCAACTTTTCCAAACTACACAGAGGCAGTTTGTGTTCCTGAGCAATAAAAGAAGTCCCAGAGGAAGTTGTCACTAACAGCTCTGAGTGCTTTTGACAGGTATTTCCCCCCCCACTGGTAGCTTACCCTCTGGTAGTTTGAGTAATCCCGAGGAGCATTGAACTGGGGCTGTGTGTAGCCACTGTTTGGAGTGTTGGAAAAGGAAGGACGGTAGCCATCATATCCCCCTAAGGAACAGGGCATAAGTCTTTCACTTGCAAATCAAAGTTGCACTTAATACTTGACCTTCTGCTACTATAGAAAGAAAAGCAGTAACAGCATTTTACCTAAACCTTAAAAAACCCCATCCCTTTAGGAAGGGTTGTTTACCTGCAAGTCAGGCAAATGTCTCCAACATCAGAGCTAATGTATTACAAGAAATGAGAATGAACATCTGCTAAGGACTGGGAGGAGGCAGAATTCAGTGCATTTCTCAGAGAAATCTGAGGTTTGATTTACAGAACATGCAGTCCAAAGCTAAACATGATCCTAAATGTCCCAGCTGTGATTACTGCATTCACACTCCAATCAGTTGTATTTCTATTACACAGGTTTCTTTCTACTCCCCAGCCACAGGAGAGGAAGAGAGCGTGGAAGACAGTATCTGTGTCCATAAGTTATCCCAGAACATCCGACAAGGAAACCATCTCTCCTATTCTAACATAAACCTCTTTGTAACACTGACAGCCACACATACAAGGTCCAGGAATCATGAACATTCTCTTATCTATCCAGAACTACAGTATCATTCCTCCACTCCTGTTAATTCCCTTGGCCTAGTGACTTTTGGACTCTCGTGTTCTTGTATTTCTACATAAGCTGGCCTATTCTCTTTCTGATGAAACAGAGAACTATAAAACACACTGTGGAAATAAAAAGCATTTTTGAAATATCAACTGGCATCTGAATTCCTTGCTTGCTGGCTGGCTATTTCTGCATTTGCTTATACTTGCAGTAGATGCCTAATACTGTATTGTAATAGAGGTCCAGACACACACGTCAATTTTAAGTTGCTCATCTACAGCCAGCAAGGTTTCTCCTGTAAGTGTCACTGTCTCACAGAGCTACTGCCCCAGTCTAACAGCAGCAGGTCAGTTTAACACCTGCTATCCTGAGCTGGCGCTCCCCCAAGTGCAAGCAGAAGTTGTGAGTGTCTCGGAGAGCTGCTCACCTCTGAATCCGTTTGCTGGGCCCCTGTAACCGTTCATGAGGCCCCGGGCCCCGCGGGATCCCCCCCGGGACACCCCCCGGCTGTTGTAGTAAGGCTGGCTGTTCCTGGGAAATCCAGTGCTCTGCTGGGGAGGCTGCTGGTGGTTTCCTGCCACTTGGTGACTCTGGTCTGGGGAACCGTGGTAGGTACCAACCACTGCAGGGGAACAGGGGGGAAAAAAGAAGTATAAAAGTCTGGATTTCTTTATGTTCCCACAAATCTCTCTTTAAACCCAATGCTCAGTTATGAAGGAAATAACCTCCTTATTTCTCCTTATTCCACATCCATACTGGTTAGCACTTCAGTGGAAAGTGAGGACAGTGCTGAGAGAAGAACAGCTCTGGATACAGACTTTCATTTTTTCAAGTTGCTAACCTGGAAAGCATTTTGCCTGCTGAATTCAAACCACACCTCACTGATTTCAGCAAAGCATTCCAGACCTTTGTGAAATCTTACATCAACTATGAGAAGTAGTCCATATTTGCTCTCATTTCTGCCTTACTATTTCCTTTATAGAATGTCACCTCAAAATGCACTGTTTAAAGCAACCTTAGCATCAGCAGAGCAAGTACTTCACTCTACTGCTTTCACCTTCAGAATAATCCTGTCCGTGTCTTTATTTAAACTCACATAAAACTCAGTCACGTGGCTTAACAGTTGGAGATAAATATACTGAATTTCACTCCCTGTTGGATATTCAAACCCAGAGTAACAAAACCTGGTATTGCTCAGGCGAAAGGTTAGCAAGGGAACCTGTGACATGCTTTGCTCCATCATCTAGGACTTCACAGACTGTCATCTGCTCTACCAAGGCCACAAGAATTTTACCTGTCTGGAGTTGTTCTTGCTGGAGATCTGATTGTTCTACTTGGTGAGGTTGATTGGAGAAACTCTGGTTGTAACTGGCCTGGTACTGGTTTTGTTGCTTAAGGGTTTCTGGCTCATTAACAGGAGGAACAGGTGCATTCATGTTGAATACCTGTAAGAGCACAAATTCATTTTTACAGCTCTTCATTGTCTCATGTAAAGAAGCACCAAGTCTGAGAAATGTGAACAACCAAAGACTATCACATGTAGCTACACGACTGATTCCACCACAAGGAACGAGTACCAAACTGAAGGGATCCAGTACTGATTTCCTACTCACTGTTTGCATGGATTGGAATGGAGCTGCGTTAACATTGATTCCGCTGCTATGCAAAGGCTTGCTGGATCCAGCCTGGAACACCTGCGGCTGGGATGCAGTGGGAAGTGATGATGAGGATGGGGTCTGGTCTGCATTCAGTGACATTGAAGCCTAATAATTAAAACAAACAACATTTCAGCAGCTTTTGAGGTACCAAAAAATTAACTTTAAAAACTTTGCTTAAAAAAGAGTGGCAATACCTCAGCTTCACCTCTACAAACAACTGTTTTCTACTTCAGCTCAACAGCCTCATTCACAACAGCATCATGAGAGGAAAAACCTAACCATCTTCTCCCTCATTAACTTGAAACACAACTAGAAAACACTGGAGGGGGAGATGAGTAAGTTTCCAGGCTAACTGCTGGCCAATGTAAAAAAATAAATCCCATTTCCTAAGCCAACAACACTGATGCTCCCATGCTGATGCTGGCACGCTGCATCTAACTAAATAAACAAGCTTCCAAATGAAAAGTCTTACTAGGGAAGACTTACTGGCCACAGACAGGCTCAGAATTTTGGAATCAAAGGGAATTGAAGCGGCCCTATCAATAGGCAACTCAAAATAATGTTATTTATGAAGGAACAAACTAACATTTGATGTCACCTGCCATCAGAGTTCTTCCCACCCCTGTGCAACCTGACTTGCCTGAATCTGGTCAATTGATTCTTTCTGTGGCCGCTGCTCTGCTGTGTGAGAAGGCTGATATATGGATTGGGAAGCTGTATATCCCTCACTTGTAGAAGAAACCAAGGGAACCTGACAAAATAAACCCCAAAGCCCCCCAAAGTCAGCTGATGCTCACGCACAGTTTTGTAAAAGTATCAGAGAACTCTGGGTGGATGGTACTGTCTGGTCTGTGAGCCAGCAGATCTTCACCACCAGTACAAATTAATGACTTTCCACCACCAACATTCTAACATGACACAACTCCAAGCTCAAACACAAGTGGACACGGGCTGGCTTCCAATGGCCTGAATTTTACATTTTACAAGCTCTGCTCCCACAGAGAGCCCAGGGAAAACTCCAGCCAGCAAAGCAGAGGGCTGTGCATCGAAGGCTGTACTGGGGAGTTTAAGAGGCAATGGCTAACAACTGATAGGGGTGTTCACATCACACTGGAATGTTCCAAAGCCAAGAGTAAGTTTAGCTGCTGCTTGCAAGATCCTCAAGAGAATCACTGGCAGCACTGGTTGAGGTACGGGAAATAAGAAAAAAAAATTCCATTGCATTAAGTCAGACATCACCTAACAGTAAAATAAAAACTAGTGCAGAGAAAATCCTCTGCTCAATGAAATTATTCTACTCATACAAGACAACAAAACTGTGGAGAGCACCAGCACTTCAGGAGGTACAAACAGAGGAAACTCAAGAAATAATTCCCTCACTCCTGTTTCTATGTAAGTGAGTCATTTAAACCCTGCAGACCTAATCTGGACAAGCCAAAGGAAGCAATTTGTATTGCCTGTACTGTGAGATCCATCATCTATCCAGGTTTTTTTTGGTTTGCAAGTACCTACAGGGATCAGACCCATTACTGAGACCAGCAGAGTCCTCGGAGACGCCACACATGCTTAACACAAAATTAGGAAGTTCTTTAATCACCAGACAACTGAAACATCTGAACAAGAAGGTGACTACTTCCATTATACAGTGGAGAGGGAAGTTTAGGAGATCCTACTTAAAGCTCAACTGAAAACAGCATTCAACCCACGCTGACTGCTCTACAACTCCAGTATAAAATCTCAATCCAAGCAAGCAACTGGGAGTTAACTCTGTAGTTAATGCATTAGATCTATTTGTGCCCTGACACTCACCTGAACAGACACAGGCTGCCCTTAAACCAAGTGATTTCTGTTGCAAATAAATAACAAACCACCTGCTTCTAGCTAAGCTGAAAGTATTACTACCCATGGATTAACATGAAAGAGAACACTACTAAACAAAAGTAAGATCCCATTACTGGAAATTTGTAATGTCTGCAGAGAATGAAACGAGGAACTAGGAATGCTTGTAAGCAACAATGGAGACCACCAGTTTCCCAAAATTGGAACTTCAGCTTTTTCTTTTAGTTTCTCATGTAGTTAGGAATTATTAACTCAGGCCTAATATCAAACTCAAATCCAAAACAGAATTTACTAAACATTTTACCTGTGTAGCTTCTGGTTGCACAGGAACTTGGGTAGGCTGGGCAAGTCTTGACTCAGCATGAACTGAAGGAAAATAATCTCACTTATTACATAGTAAAATCAAACCTTTTACAGAATAGCTTTCCTGTCTTCTCGGATCAGTTATGTGAGAGCTGATCATCATGAAGAATATGAAGCCTTTAGCATGGCAAAGCTATACTCAAATTACCAATTCCTGTTGCCATGCAAAGAACATTTTTTCTAGTTGTCCAAAATAATCCAAAGCAAAACCAAAAAATCTTTAGATATTCCGTATTTCCAAGCAAAACCTATAAGCAAGTGAGAACTGGAAGTCTAAAAACAGCAAAGTCACGTTTCTGAGAAAAACACACTTTAACAGGAGTGTACTATTACTTGTGGGGACGCTTTCACTACGCAGCAGTAACTGAAGCGTTTCTAAGAGATGACTTGCAGGCTTCCCCAGTATTTATGTTTAGGATTTACCATTACAAACCTGGAGGGCAAACCATTTGTGGCATGTCCAAGCTCTGTGCTGGGTTCATGGGCTGTGCAGATACAATGGCAGGATCAAGCGTTTGGTTCTCAAATTCCAGCATCGAGTCCTGGGGAGAAAAAATAAAAAATACTAAAAAATCAAATCCACATTGCTGTGGGTTAAACACATGAACATTTAGAGTACAGAAATACCTGCATGAAGTTGTAGGGGCCCTGCATCTGTGCCATGAGGTCCTGTACTCGCTGTCTCCTGACCAGGGGGTCTGCCTGAGCCACAGCAGTGAGCGCGTGAGGTTCCGGGACGGGAGGAGACGTCGCCTGTGTCTGTTGCTGCAGGGAATTTACAACCTAACAAGAGACAACAACCAACTGCAATTTCAGCTCAAGGCAGCACTGCACTCAAAGTGATTCGGAGTTCTTGGCATTTCTGGCTATTGCCTAACTGGTTATGGATGATGGAATTGCTGTAGTGGTGTTGAATATTACATCCTACAGACAGGTCAGTGCTGGTGGCCAGCTACTCATCTGAGCACTCACAGGACTACAGAGTTCACACTCTGCTCTTTTTTATTCTCCATCTACTCTTTTCCCCATGAAAAAAAGTATTTGTTCAATATTACATGGATTTTTTTAGAGCAGGATTTGAGACAGCAATTTATCAGCACTTGGAAATTTAAAGGAAGTGGGGGAAGAGTAAGCTTCAAAAATATGCACAAATGGGGAACAATTATTTTCTCATAGCTTTTTGGTAAATATAAGTGGAGTCAAAATTTTTGGTCTTTCTTAAGACTTCAAAATGCTCAATTTTCACAGCCACTGTTATCCTAGCTCCCTGATTTACTGTCTCAGGGAACAGCAGGCAGCATTTCATGACAAGGATTGCCAGACAGCACTGCAAGGGGACACCAGAAGCCCAGAAGCAGAAGCACAGCTCACAGTGGGCAAGAAAGCTCAGATTTACCAGACATACTCCCAAGTGGCAAACATCAACAAAGGAACAAACTGCAGTGGACTTTCAGATAGCACCTGATCAGACAGCAGAGCAACCAGCAAAGCTGGACATCAGCATCTCAAACATCCATCAGCAAATAAGTTTGAAAACAGACAGCAGCAAGGATGGTCGAGCTGTACTTTCATGGCCCTAACCAGTCCCTACCCTGCTCTTTAGGCAGCTCCCATAATCCAGAAGTGCCATTTTCCGTGTCAACAAACGCCCTTTAAAAGTATCTTTGTCAATAACTTGTTTATTACTGCTCTATTTCAATAAGCTTCTAATACTAAAAATCTTCCAGACGAACAGCTAAGCCTTAAAACTTACAGTTACACAGGATATTAATCAGCATACCTGCACCTGAAAGTTCAAAATATCCATGTAAAATACCTGATTTCTTATTAGAACTGCAGAAGACAGATTTCTGTGCAGCCATCATGACAATTAACAAACCAGTCCTATTTTAGACCAGTCCTATAACAAAGGTCTGAACTTTAAGCCTCAAGCTGCCACTATCCACCCTCAAAGCCTGTATGTTTGTTTTTTTTTTTAATTTCTCAAAGAAACCTACAGCACCTTCCACTATTCCTACTGCTTGCCCAGATTTCCAAACCTCGTTTGTACATAGCATTCTGCACAGGCAGCTGCCTCACCAACTCTAATGGCTTGTTCCTTGACCAAATCCCTGACAGAAAATCTGAACAAAACTAAAAGTTAACCACAACCTACAGTCCTCTTCAAGATTCCCTTCAGAGCCAAATCACCACTAGTAGCAATCCAGAGAGAAGCAATCTGACAATTCCCATGAAAAATACACTCTAATGCAGTTCACACTGGAAACCAAGCACAACTGCTCTGGTCTATCCCCAAATTTCATATTGTGGACTGTTTCCAAATTAAGAATTAAGCCCCGTGAGTGGAAAAAAGTTATCTAGAGCACAAATATAGGCCTTTTGCACATTTCAAAGTTTTAAAATTGAAGAGAAAGTACAAGCCAGATCAGGAGAAACTTCGAGTAGTAAAATCAGCAGCTACTCATCTCCTGCATAATTGTTACCGAAAATACTCTCAATTATTTGAGCACTACCACTCAACTCATGGAGTCCAAGTCATTCACAACAATTCAGTATCTTCAAGGAAAAATAAAAAAGAGTTGATGGAATCATCAAGAACACATAACAGTGACAAAAATATCCAACACTTTCCTTTTTCAGAAACAGTACAGTAGTAACTTCAGATGGCATTTCATATTTTACATTATCTTTTCCAATCCTTTTTTAATGTCAAAAGAACAGTTTAGGACCTATTCCTTCAGCCTTATTAGCACTACCAGGTACTACGACCTAGTACAAGCAGAGTAGGATGAAACTATTGAACAAATTTCAAGTTGTGTGGATTTTAAGTTAACCTTGGCAGCAGGCAGAGCTGCCACACACAATGCAAGGGAGACTGACAGGGGACAGGAAAAAAGGAGGAGGAAAGGTAAAACCACAAGTTTAATGACACCACAAACCAACAGAATGAACTTGTATTCTGACAGTCTGAGAACAGTTTTCAATTCTACACAAAATCCATCCAACCAGAGTTCCACAATCTAAGACACAGTGAACTTTGTGTACAACCAGACTCAGGTACTTTTTACAGAAGCAGCAGTTAAAAAAAAAATTAACCCCCCACAAAACAACAATAAAAAAACCTCCATAAATACTATTACCAATAAAGGACATCTTCACCAAAATTAAAACATCATATAATCCAAATACACTTGGAAAATTCACAAGCAAATTCTTTACTTTAAAACTCATGGAAGGCCCATAAAAAAACATCCTTGTGAAGACATCATCACTTCCCAAACCAGAAACACATCACAGAAATCCTGACTGTATCACATCTACTTCAGGGTTACTGAAAAAGAGAGAAGTTTATGATATCCTCCCCCTTCCTGAACAACTACGGAGCTCTTCTGAGCAAATGTTCTCTTTCAGATTTCAAAATTCACAGCTATCAGTGTACATTCTGTGTCATGATCTTACCACAGCACAATTCTGCTGCATTCCCACAAGAAATGAGATTGTGGTGCCAGAAAGAATAATTTTACAGGCAGATATTCTCAATTTCCCTTTTTTGTGTTATAGCTGAGAAAATAAGGTTCTTAATTACGAAGAAGTAGTGATTTTCAACTTCAAATTTTTCTGAATTATTCCTTTTTACGATGTCCAAGATATTGGGACAGACAGGACAACTGAAGCATACGTTCTTTGTATTGTCCTATGAAAACAAAGCTGTTCCAATCCCATATTGGATCTAGTACAGATGCCTGAAAATGAGGAGTTTCAGAAATCTGTCTGATGCCAAACTACAACCTGAGTTATGTCTTCGTCTGTATTCCTTATATTAAGGACCACAAAGAACTGAACAGCTCTGGACACCTGATAGAAACACAGATATAAAATGGGTATCATTGAAGCCAATCAATCATTAATTTTAAAATGCTGTGCCTTCTAAGAATACTCCAACCAAGCATGACTTTAATGTGTGGGTTTGGAGGGTTTCTTCAGTTTAACAGATTTCTTAAAACACATCCAACAGCAGTGATATTTTAGGGTTTTTTGAGTAGAATGAAATACTATGACAAGAAACTACCAAACTCATTCACATACATGGCAAAGCTGTCTACTTAGTTCTAGAAGCCTCACACCCATCCTCACTATTACTAAATCTCTTAGTGGTCTTCAATACTGTAAAACAGGAATTTCAGCCAGACACAGTGTAAATCAGCTGGATTAGTTTATCAGATCAAACCAGCTGCTCTGTTTTTCACCACTTCAGGAGATGATGAACGCTTACTCCACTCCTACACTTAGAAACAGCCCAAAGGCACCAAGAAAGTCTAAAAACCCGACCATCTGCAATTTGCTGCTGCAGAAGGCTAAAATCAATCAAAAATTAACTCGCCAGTACCTGAAACAAGCTGCTCATGCTTCTGTTTAACAGACAGACACAACCCAAGCTCCAACACACCAAACGTGGGGCTTGTCCTTTCCCGTACATGAACAACACAAACTCCAGTGCAATAAAATCATGGACTTGTACACGTAGCAAAGTCTGAGTGCAAATCACTAAACTGGGAACGGATCCCAACACCAGTGCACCACAAACACCACAAGTGAACACTCAAGTGCAAAGTAGTAACAAGTGAAATACTTGAAGAACTGTAGTTCTGGGAAGCAGAGACGTACACACAAGCATATTTTAACATCAAATTATGCACATAAGCAATCTGGAGCAGGTATTAGTTGAGTTACTCATTTTCAGCTCCCTCTCCAGGGACCTGCTCAATGAAAGCACAACTACACCACACTGTCAGCAGCTGGGGAGATAAACTTTTAAGTTCTACATTTGCAGCTAAGTTCTCAAAAAAACCAAAAAAAAAGACTTCAAAAAAGTCTTTAAAGTCTTTTTAAGCATAAGACTTTTAAGTCCTGTTTTCCCAAGCAAGCCGCTAATGAAGAAAAGCAAGTTCTCTGCAAACTTAGCCAGACTAAATAGATTTTATTTCTTTTTAAGTACTCCTGAGCTAAGTATGTAATTAAAGAATCGAGTAGCGAGTCCAAGCCTACTTAAATATATGTATTCTTTTAGATATTAGGGGACAAGGGATGCAATACTAAAACCTATCATAAATTGTGAGCCAGCAGAAACAGGGATTGCAATTTTACCTGCAGTACACAAGATCTTACCTCAACCGTTTCAACTGTCCACTCATCTACCTGTTCCTTCTCACTACTGCTGAACTGAGTCTCTGCCATGAATTGTCTGTTTACATACTAAAATAAAAATAAGAAAGGGTATGAAAGTAAAAGTAAGTGGCATTAAAGGTATACAAAATGACAGTCTTTCAGTGAATAATACCTCAGTTGATTCAACTTCAGTTGGTTCAGTAAATTCTTCTGCTGGATCCGGTTCTGGAAGAAAAAAGAAATAAACCATTTGTCTGGGAAAACCCCAAACCAACAACAATAAAGAGCCCAACCACCCTCATGTTACAGACCTAGAAGATACAAAGTTAGATGAGAAAATCTTGTGTCTCAGAATGAAGAAATGTCAGGGGCATTAACAGAGAATTAGTAATAAATATTCACAGAGCTTTGAATTAAAAAGCAAAAAACTCCTGACATTAAATTCTTGCTAGGGAGAGTTATGCTCAGCTATGCCTTCTCCCCAAAAGGGAAAAATGTCCTGAGTTTTTTCTTAAAATTGGATACAACATTCCCAACTTTAAGTATTTAATCACACTAACTGCTTCAAAACCTGCTCCCTTCTAACACAGCTTAAACTGGTGGGAACCCCTGAAAAGTGGCAAAGCCTCAGGCAGCCAGAACTTTCATCCTGGATGGTTTCAGTACTAAAGACGAACACTGCATTTGCAATTTAATCACTCTGAGGACTGCAGAGACAAGACACAACAACACAAATGTGTCAGTCACAAGGCATCTCCCCCTTCTCACCAGCCTCTGCTGCAGTGTCTTCTACTGCAGGTGCAGGTGCTGCCTCCTCTTCCTCACACAGCCCATTCTGGTGGTTGTGGGTGCTGTCAAAGTAACTGGTCTGAAGAATCCGTTCAACAACCTCCTTCAGTGCTTTGTCTGGGAAAATGGAACAGGGAAACATCAGCACCAACTCAGCCCTCACTATCTTCTCCTTCCTTCCCAAAGATCACATGTACATTTTATGACCCTTTTGCTCAGAAGATGTTGCTGCCCCAAGCCAATCCATGACCATTACTGCTACAGGATTTCTTCTCTTACTAGGTCACGTTCAATAAATCCATAAATAACTCATTGTCATTCAGAAAAATCTGAAGGCCAAGAAGGATCTTAAGAGTACATATAAGTCTTCAGAAGATTTCTGGAACACTTCACAGTGAGGTCAAGTTTATGAATATAACTACTAGACTTTTACTCCTGTTATTTAAAACCATTACTGTAAGACAATTTCTTACAAAACAACTGTCAGTACAAACAAATGTACACAGGTACCACCTGATCCATGAAGGTTCTTCCCCTGAGGTGAAGTGGCTCAAAAGAGCCTTTGTAAGCAAAGAACACTTGCCCTCAGTGCCTTGGATGAATGCTGGGGCATCTTAACCCAAAAGACATCAGCCCCA
This sequence comes from Lycocorax pyrrhopterus obiensis, assembly GCA_014706295.1. Classification (NCBI taxonomy): domain Eukaryota; kingdom Metazoa; phylum Chordata; class Aves; order Passeriformes; family Paradisaeidae; genus Lycocorax; species Lycocorax pyrrhopterus. The sequence continues at coordinate 1,826,098 of JACSVZ010000007.1, forward strand.
TTGGCAAAGCAGCATTACTGGCTGCCTAGGCCACGTATTTGGGAATTATTTCTGCAAAAAAGCAGCCTGGCTGGCATGGTCACACCCTGATCTGCAGTTAATCAATGAAAACAGGGCAAAGCCACAACACTTTCTGCAGGAGCCAAGGGGGAGAGAACACCCCACTAAGGAAGGTTATGCCACTTTATGTACTAGGTCCTATAACTGACAAAGCTCCTTGTTCACACACAGATTTCCAGAAAATAGACCTATTACTGAGCACCAGCAGAGCACTGCTGAAATAGCAAGAATGGACTGAGCTTCAATAGTGAGCAATGCTGAGCCAGTGTAGAAAAAAACCACCACACACTGAGTCTAAACTTCACAAGTCACTGTTACAGTCCAGCTAAGAGCTGAGAAAAAGCAGTTACTCTAAAAACTCAGAGATAATTAACTGCCCAAGTTCTCTTCCATCAGATGTGTGTTTTAGTTCAGGCACAAATTCAGTGTGCTGTCTCTTCATGTAGAGACTGTACTTACAGGTTGTTCCACAAACTGGTTTTTCCTTCCCTTCCAGTAAGTCCCACAGGTGAACAGATGCTTGCTCATACTGCTCATTCAACCTTAAAAATTAATTAATAAGAGTTAATTTCTTACTGAGTCTTTAAATTACCATACAAATACATTGTTAACCGACTGGCAATTAGAAAGAGAAGCACTTTGCTATAACCCTACCTCATGTTCATGTCTCGTTCAGGGTAAACCAGCTTGTAAAACTCATCCAGCATTGTCAGCTCCTCCTCTGTCAGCACTGGCACCCCATTGGATCCTTGCTTGAGGTCGCTGCGCACTTCATCATCACCCAACTTCTCCAGAATAAACTGCAGCTCCAGCACAGTCTTCAAACGCTTCTGCTCAGCCTCCTCTCGCATCAGCTGCTCCCTGCGAGCTGTCTTCTTTATTGTTTTCTGGATCTGGAGTGGATCCAAGGGAAAAACAGATGGGAAATGTCTTTAATTGCTAAGAAAAGGTACAGGAGAGCAAGAGAAGAGCCTAAGTGTTGGGTTCTTCCATTTGGAAAGGCTTGGGTGATGCACATTTTTCACACTGGCCACACAGAGAACAGGAACAGAGAAGTTATTCACCATATCCCATGACAGTAGGAAACATTCACTGGAACTGCCAGGAGATCAGCTTAAAACAGATAAACAAAAGTACTCTGTTTTTTCACGCACCATGGGAGGGAACTCATGGAATGTTTTGCCATGACAGGCTGGGGAGATAGACAGGATCAGCAAGTTCAAAAAAGGACTTAAACAAATTCTTGGACATGAGATCCCCAGTCAGACACTCCAGGGAACAAGCCATGTGCATCCACTGCAGCACTCCCAGTGTGAGGAGCACGGATGCAGGGAGGGAGAGGATGACACATCATCATCAGCCTTGAGCTCTGCACTGAACCTTCCACAAGACAGGTCTAAATGCAGCACCAGTCTGAACCCACAGACTGTTTCTTCCATTATTCATCTTAATCCAAGCATCCAGCATCCCAAATTCAGCTGGTTTACCTTGTAAATGTAATATTCTCTACCAAAAAATCTATTGTGACAGTAACTTTCTCACTTTGAAACATCTAAATTTCCTTTTTTAAAATCAAAGACATATCTTAAAATCAACTATATGTGAACCAACTCCAGTCAGGAAAAACTGCAATCAAGTTTGAAAGCAGAGCACCAGTCTGGTACTCCTGGATTCACTGGTTTCTTTTAGCAGTCAGCTGACCAGGGAAACACGGCAGAACTGACTTGTCCAGAAAAGAACATTCCCCATTACCAACATTCCATAAACACAGATGGAACTGTGATGCCAGAAAACAAAGAAACAGGTTGGCTTAGTCCTACAAATTAATTTACAGCCCCAACCAATGTAGAAAGCAGCTTGTAACACAAGGATGCTGCTGCCCTTCACATTATCACAGCCTGTTCACAAGCTAAAAGCACTCATTAGAGCAGTCAGCTGCACTAACATCCACTACACAACCAACTCCTCCAATGCTGCTGCTCCTTCCAGAACTCCCAACCTTTTAGAATTTAATTCTCGATCACAATGTTATTTTGCATCCTTGGTAAAACACCAACCCAAAAGACTACCTATTTTATAGTATCCACTTAATTTATCCTTTACAAAAATATGAATTGTCCCACAATGTAGTTTCAGATCGTATTATTAAGAAACGAAAATCCTATGAAATCCATTTAAGAAAAAGTTACCAATGGTAGCAAGTGACCATCTTTAATGTTGCATGGCAGACCTGTTCTGTGATCACACTGTTTTCAACACTTGTGTTGTGTCAGAAAATGACTACATTATTCTTGTTTCCATACATTTATGTAGTGCATCAGAAATTCTTCAGAAAACCTGACACCAACTAATATAAAGAACAGAATAAAACAGTCAAACAACAAGAAATCAAGGGTAATTCATCCCTGTAAATAGAGGTGACTACTGAATCAGGGGAAGAGTTTAAAGTGTTTGGATAACCCACATGGCAACGCTTGATCTTTACTTACATCTTGGCTCAGAGCCATAAAACTCCTCTGCAGTTCCTTAGCAAATTCCAGATTATTTGTCACTTCCTGGTATTTTGACACGGCATCCTTAAAAAAACCCAGAAAGACCACAAATGTAAACCAGCACCAACAGAACAGAATATATACTTCCAACAAATAAATTCCCACGTGCTTTAGTTCTGAAGAGAGACACAGGACCCCTGAATGGGATTGCAACTATGTTAAGACAAATTTAGATTTTCACTGGCCCAGATATCAAAGACTTGTCTACGTCCTTGGGGCCTCTAGTTTCTTTAGATATGCTAAACATATATAAAAATACGCCTTTATGTGCTCACATGAATGATGGACTGGTTTCATGGTTGGCCGTAGACAGTTCCTGACAAAAACTAACAAACAACTGGGGGAACGGGGGAGAAGAACATCTGGCAACTCAGAACTGCTCCAGAGTTTGAGAATTAATGATTTGTTATCTCCAGACAGAGCCCAAATCAGAATATACAGAGCATAATGTCCCCTTCTCCAGAAATCTTTGCTTTTGCTATCTTCTTAAACCTAATACTCTGATTTGCACCAAAGCAAACCAAACTCCTCAACCCATTTGGCAGCACTGAGAAATTACATCAAATCAGAATCAAATCAGGGGGGATATGGATGAGATATTTACACTCTTGCTGTGACAAAATAATGGATTTCTCCAAACAAAGAAGATTTTTATCAAGCCTGGTAGTCAGGCTTCATAAAAAACATGTGTTTCCCTCCTCAACATGATGTCAGTTCTCTTCTCTGCTCAGCAAACAGAACCCTTATCGTGGTTTCTCTTCACAACAGGCCATTCCAAAATAAAAATACACAGATCTGTGATATTTCAGTTTTCAGCTGGCACAGAACCACCCAAGTGAAGATGAAATCACATGGACCAAGGGAAGCAGCTCATTCTTTTAAGTGTCAACAGCTGCAATAGTTGAAGGGTACATTTTTTCCCTTCACTTTCTCAGTGTTAAAAATCATCAACAAAACACTGTTGATTACTGAGCATCTGGTGATCTCTTGAAGTATCAATGTGCATGTTTGCACCATACAACTGAATTTAAATTAATACTTGCTTTTTATTTACTACAACTGCAAAACTGCTGCTGAATCAAGCTCTACAATAACCTACTTTAAGAACCAGCCCCAACAAGGAGAGAAGCAGCACAAAACTCCTCACCACAAGATGACAAAACAATTTAACAGAGATCTGGTTAGGATTTTTTTGGTTGTTTTTACCAGTTGATCTTGATTCAGACGTTCTCCCTTGTTCATTCGTTCCTGGTAATCATCAAGTTTGCTCTGAAACAAAAGAAAAATGCTGTTATGAAGAGCCAAAAATCAGTTTAAAGCTTTTTTCTACTTGGGCTAACAAAATTATGCACTGTACTATTACAGTACACAGACTGTAACATGTTACACAAGCACATAACTGTCCTGCAGGAAGAGTACAAGAGAAAAATTCTCTTCTGGGTTAAAACATAAATATCTTCCCAAGAGGTAAATATTTTAACCTTGTTTATTTGGCTATTACAATGTCTTCACGGCTAGTTGGATTTTCCAAGGAAATTCACATTCCTCCTAAGGGGAAAACCACTCTCAATGGACATTTCCTTCAGTCCAAACACCAGGGAGCTGAACTGAGGGCTGAGGTAGAGCTTATCACCACTTTATCACTACAGCACCAAAACCTGACTGCAAGCCCCCACTGTCAATGCTATTAAGATTCAGAACTGTAATTCTCTGTAGCTGCATCACTTAAGAGACTTGTAAAGAATTTTAAACAGTTTCTAATCCTCTGTGCAAGAATGCCCACCAACACGATTCGTATTAATAGCTCTAAAATAGTTTTGTTCAAGAGCATTAGGATTTTTTTTCCACAGGAAGAAACTGAAAAAAGCATCATTAGGCTACTCTGCAGCAGGATCAGTTTTCCCATCTGCTTAAACAGAAAATCATGCAGAAGAGTGACATCAGCCAAAAGCAGGTAAAACTCCTGTGTGCCCAAGTGACAGATTCCACAGGCTAACTAACTAGAAAGGGTCTTCAAAAGGAAGCAAAGCCTGTAAGGATAACACACCTAATCACTAAGCTGTTTTCATCATTTCTGTATTATCACTAATTACTATATACTGAATGAAATTAGCCTTGATCTGATTTTAAAAGTTATTAAAATGAATCCTTAACAATTATCTTCCCAATCTAGGATAATAAAACATGAAAAGCAGGAGAACACTTCATTTTGAATGTCAAAGAATCAAAACCCTGATGGCAATCATTGTCTCAGGGTTTACATTTGCCACTGAGTGACACCTCGTTTGGTTGCTGTTGCTCTTTGTTTCAGACTTTTCAGTTAAAATATTTTACTGATATTTTTCTAGTTAATTCAACTGCTATGCTCAGTCTCAGCTTTTTTGGAAAGATCAAAGTCTGTGGAACAGTTTACCAGGCAAGCTCCTCTTCCGAAAGTATTTGATGCCCATCATTACTTCCTGAAACCCAATCACCGCTGTGAGGCTTGGTCCTTTTGATGTCACTGGTGCCCACAGACTGGATCTTTGCAAGTCCTCCAGGTCAGATACAACATTTAACTACTTCACCTTCCAGTGTGTCAGAGCCAGCAATGGCCTAGGCAAAGTCAAAGCAAGAATTTCCAAAGCTCCAAAAATATATTGCTGGGAATTTCATGCTGGGGACAGAAACTATGTGGTAAGAGTTGTTAAATGCAGCAGCCACAGTTGGTAACAGATCAAAAAAGTAGCCCTGGAGAGCATTTGGCACACTGCACATCTATCTCAATAGGAAGTAAGGTCAGGTTACTCTTCTCCAGTCCCATTTCAGAGCAGATGATGACATGCTTGGACAATCACAGGACAGTTCTCTTGGTTTAGGAGAGTGTGGCTGAGCTGTGAAGCCAAAAGGGAGGTAAAAGAGCTGAACCACTGCAGTGCCCCAGCACAAAGCCAGGTCAACCCACACCTCTGATGGCTGAAATCCTACAGCAAACTGGCTTTGCAGACGAGGAAATTTCAAAGAAGTTCCTACTTGCTCAAGTCACTGGCTCCCCTGCTGCAGATTACAATTCCCTTGGTCACCCTGATGCAATTGTTTGTGAGGCTGCTCACAAACATGAGCCAGCTTGAACACTGTCTACAAAAATGCACTAAAACAAGTTCTGTGATCCAGTTTCCAACACAAACCCATAAACAACAACAGTAAAACAAACAGGGTGGAACACTGTATTCCAGAACACTACTTTGTTCAACTTTGCTGAAAAAACCCATATATTGCAAAATTACGCTGTGAAACACTCACAGAATCCATTTTGGTGGCTGAGGGCGTAAAGGAGGGAAGAGACAAAAATATCCTAAATAACTACAATTTTTTCTGTACACTTTTTCCACGCATGGTTGGTCCTTTCAGATTAAGATATTACAGAAAGATTATGAACAATGCACAACCTTTTTCTTGAATGGTCAAATATTCTTTGGTCTAATGTAAATGCTTTGCTTTCTTTTATTCAACCAAAAAGCAAAGGGTAATATGTCTATTTCTGTTAGGAATAGAAGAAAAGTTACTTGTCTTCACTTTTTCTTCTTTAAAAATATTCCTATTGGGAAGGTAAAGCAGAGGAAGGAAAGCCCTGTCAGCTGCAATGCAGAGGACAAGCCAACGTGCATTTAGTTAAATGTTACCACAAAGATTTCGACTGCCAAGTAAGCATTCTTCTATCATCCCAAAGACACTTTAAGATCCAAAGCTGCATTACACAGAAATATTAAGTAAAATGCTTTCCTTTTTAATCTGCACTGTCAACTAACAGCAATCCAAGAGCAGCATTAGTGCTGTAAAACAACTGCAGTAAAATTCCTGCTTTAGGAACCTACTGCAGTGCCTGCAAGAGGGGAAGACTGTCTTTATCTTAACTCCCCTACACAACTTCACCCTCACTCCTCACAGACAGAGATCTCAGAGCATGGAGACCAAACCAGCAGGAAAAAAAAAAAAAACCGTGGCAAAGTGAGCACATAAATTGAGTACTGAACAGCTCATGAGTCAGCAGCTCCCAGTTCTGCAGGCAGCAAGCCACCCTGCTTCAGCTTTTTCCACTGAGATACCTGAAGTGCTTTGGAGTTTGCTGGGGAAAAAGCACCAAAAACAGGCTCCTGGGGCTGTGGTGTTCATTGCTTAAGCATGCCCTGGATTTCACTTTATAGGAATCCAAAACTGAATTACTTTACTGCAGTAATAGACAGGTCTCTTCACCTCCTCTGAACTGTCTCAAAAATGTCATCCTAAAGTGGAAACAAAAAATGCAGTTACATGGCACTGCCCTCCAAACCAGCACTGGTTTTAGAAATGCCTGACCACTGAGCCGTCACTTCCAGTGCTGTGCTACAAACTGGATCACTGGAATCATCAGATTAAAAATAACCCTTAAAAAAGGGGGTCAGGAGCAGGAGGGAGGCTCTATATTTAACCAGATAATTTCACTGCTATGGGTTCTACCAATTACAGCAGCACAAGTGTGCATGACAAGCTGCAAGGTGCAAGGGGACAAGGTAACCTCTGTGAACAGCTGGAGTAAACCTTTTGTAATTCAAACTCTACTACAAGCTAAGAAAAGCTGGAAAGGACATTCCAAGTCTGTTTCCTGAGGCATCTCAAAAACTGAATGTTTTTGACAGCACAAAAGCAATTAAGATAATCCAACATTTAAAATAGCTATGTAATACAGTTTGCACTGAAGTCAAATAAAAGCCAAGTTACAAATCAGAAGTTTATTAACATTTTTTACATCTCTGCATTGTAATTTGTCTGCCCTCTGCCATCATCTCCACACTCATTCATTGTTTTGCAGCAAAAACTGCCCAGAAATGAACAAAAAAACCCCACAAACCAAAACCAGACTTCCTATTTTCTCAAAAAAAACAGAGAGAAAAAAAAATCAAAAAGGGAAAACACTTAACGAGGAAGTTCAGAACCTCTCAAACTCCACCAGTTCTGAGAAGCTGTTTCAGTCCTGAGCTGGAACCAGGAAGATGGAAGGATGCAGTAACACCAATATTCCAGAATACAAAACACTTACAGGTCTTCTGTTTAAACTGAATTTATTTTTGAAATAACAGTTGTAGATATTCTGGTGGGTGGGTGGGTTTTTCCCCATAGTCTGGGAAATTTGATGGTTTAGAAAAAAATATCTGCATGATGTATTAGTTTCTAAACAAATGACAAAGATACATCAATTCTGAGACTGCAGTTTCATGATCAGTTAACGCCAAAGGGGAAAAAAAAGCTGCTTCAGTAACCAGAATTAAGTCACAGAAGAGTGGAACCCCAAGTTTTGGTGACTGCACAGAGATGTTCTTTCCAAACCACCACCAATACAGGATTTCCTACAGAAACACTCTGAATTTACAGGGAAGTTGACTACGCTGCAGGAGACCTGGATTTTGCTCTACGCATCATTTTTGTTCAAAAAAGTTACTTTTACAAATGAATTCTAGAACACCAACTGGGCTGCAGAACACAAACCGAGCTCTCCCAACACATTCTGTGTGTCTTTTTCTTCTGAAACAGAAACTGTCATCCAAACCCCAAAGCAGCATCTGAAAAACTGAAACTAGAAGGTGTTTCCAGAGCCCCTTGGACTCATCATGGATCCAGTTAACTGAACTCACTGGGAGACAATCCCTATTCTACAATAATCAATTAAAACCCAAACAGACCCGGCTGAAACCTCAAAGCACCAACCACCACGTGATTTCACAGATAAACTGCTTGGGTTTTCAAGACATGAAGCTTGCTATCCAAAATTGCCACCAAGAGAGGTTTCAAAGAAAGATTCAGGCTTTTAATATACAGTTTGAAATGAATTTTACGATTTGGTCCAAAATCATGTTTATCTCCAAAGATAAAATTCAAACCAAGCCTCACAAGGAAAGGTTCTGGAGACACTCACAAGCCTGGGACACCCAAGTGGCCCAAAATCATGGACAAAAGCCTTGAGAGAGGTGCTACCAATGGGCAGCTTCAAACTTCCTGCTACCATTGACTGCACCTGCAAGAATGGAAAACTGATCCAGCTTTTACAATAGGTTCCTGTTTCCCATGGGAAAGCCAACATTTTACTGAAGCACATCACATCAACTTCAAATGTCCATCTGCTGTTCCATGAGAGTTCTCGTGCAGCAAGGACAGCAGCACCTGTGAACTGCTCACTTTGCACCCCAGCCAGGGTTACACTCAGGAGGAAATTCAGACAAGCTGATAAAGTGACAGCAGCTCAAGTTACCAGGCACAGGCAACATGTGCCATCTTTCCAGCTCCAGACACCAAGCTCACATCAAGTTTTTAAGCTCCCATGTTACCCTGTGAACATCTGCCCATCCCCTAACCCACGTGTTAGCAAATTAACTATTTTGCCCCTTTGGCAGAACATTTGTTTGATGAACTGTTCTTACATGGCTCATGCTCTATTGCACAAGTTGAAAGCAAAAATAACTGCATCATTCAGCCCTGAAACAAACCCAGAGTTTGATCTACATTCAATTGGCTTAAAATTTGGAAAAGATTTTCCTTCTAAAAACAAAAACGAGAAGAGCCAGGGAGAAGGAGAAATTGAAGGTGAAATATTTTCTCCTAGGGAACATGGAGAGCTGGCAGGATTCTAACCCCAGACACCTGACAAACACCTGGAGGAGTCCAGGTAACTTTTAAAATAACTAAGCTTGTCAACATAAACTCGGGTTGCACATCTGAAGGTACTGTAGAGAAAATACCCCTTTAATTACCCCCTTCCATGCACACACAAATATCTTGTCATCTAAGAACAGAAAAGAGCATTCCTATCATTTCCAAATACAAAGAGATGAGGGGAACACAGACGTTTTCAGGCCATGCTTTCACATCCATTTCTGAACAGCAACTCCATTTATCCTAGTCCCTTTTAACACAACCAAAGTTCATTCTTTCAAACGAGGTCACATTTAGGAAAAGAAAATGAAACTGTAACGAATAATCTAGTAGTTTTCGTTTACACAGAAACATTCAAAACAGTATAGATCAAAGTTACAAATATTATTTCAATTTGTATTTTGGTAGTCACGCTATTTTATCCTCTGCGTTTAGAGGTAAACGTGACATTAAATTTACTCCAAAAATTCAATTTTCTTCATGAAGAGTGACCTTTCCTCTACTAAAAGCTGCACACTCCTTTTAAGTAAAACCTAAGATGGTACCTCTTTCAGAGCAAGCATTTTTCATCCTTCAGAAACGTGTGTCTAAGTATATTTTTGTATTCATTCTGTGACACAAAGCTCTGAAAATCATCTCTACTGGCCTTCGTTACCAGCTGCTGACAAAGAAAGGATTAACTGTCCAACTAAGCACAAGTTCCCAGTGAGATTTACTGCATTTCTCACTCACTCCTGTCTTGTGCAGTATCCAGCACAATTTTACATTCTGGATGGTTGGAAAAATTAAAAATGTATTCTTATCCACAGATACAAAACATAAGGAAATACTGATGTGTACAATGAGCTTTGTTTTCAGACACAAAGCATGTAACGCTCTCTTTACTAAAGAGCATTATTTACTACACAGCTCTTGATTCCCCCACCAAGGGAGAGGCTCAAGCCCACAAATGAGTTACTCTGCTTTACCACACCAAAACCCATTTCTCTCATGACTTCTGTAGTGCTTATGAGTCCTCCTTCAGGAAGTTTCAGAACTTCAGGCCATTAAGACTTAGGAATCTTTGAACTTTAATTCATCAGTGAGAGACAACACGGAGCTTTTCCTTTTCAAGCCCCAGCCCTTGCCTTTTCTTTAAGCCCATGCTGCCCAGCAGAGAGTATTCCAAAAATAAATGCTTTCAGCAATTTTCATGGAACACCTTCCAACAAATGCCATGTTCAGAAAAAAAAGGGCACTCTGTCCCCTCTATTCACTGGGTGGAACACTACAGCTGACTAAAACTCCACTCAAACCGAATGGAACGGCGAAGGCAAGTGCAAATTAGGTGTAAATGACTTCAAGGTAAATAAAAATACTGCTCCCAAGGAAAGCTGACCCTCACACCAGTAACACTGTGCTTTACCCTCTTGATTACTTCCAAGTACAGAACAGGTCAAAACGTTTACCTGCTAATTTTGGTTTTTAAAATACACATTTTTAACATCAAAAAAATATTTTCAGAGGATTTTTGTGTATGTTGGGTACGACAGTTAAATTTCAAACAATTTTCTTGTATTGGAACAGTCAGAGACAGAAAGATCTGCTCCCTTTCTCAAGTTGAGGACCAGTGCTGTGTGTGTACATATTCCTGTGTATTAATGACAAGTTTAGGACAGACATCTTGTCCTGTCTACATACAACAGACATGGAAGAAAAGCTCCTCTGATTCTAAAACTTACCTAAAAGGTCCTGGCTTGCTGCTTTTTGCCATGTCATTTTTAAAACCGAGGAAAATCCCACACCCAGTTTTTAAATGGGAAGCTACACAGTACACGGTGTATTTATACAGTATATTATTGATACACAGTGTATTATTTCTAGCTAAAACACAGCTTCTTTCATTTACAACCCACCTGTACAGACTAATTTACTGGTAATATTTCCACCTTATACAATATGGAATACTATGAATACGATCAAAAGTGCCAGTTAAAAAAATTAATAGAACAGTTATTATGCTTACTCACGTCTAAAAATAAGAACAGATTTAGGGCTCCAACACGAAAATAAAATTATTTTTCAGTAATCCCTAATTTTAGCTTGGCAATGTGGTGTTTCAAGGCAAGTCTTGAGGCTATCTATTATCTCTTTTTCTGACGGACGCCTCATGCTCTGTAGGTTTTAAAGCCCTGCGAAGCTCATCTAATCTGCCACCACCGAGAGGGTGCAAAACACGCCGCGAGTAACCACGACACCCTTTTCCTCTTGAGCCACAACTCGAACCGTCCGAGCACCACGGATTTAGTAGCTGCTCCTTCTAAAAATAGCCCCTGAAAGGCCGCTTCCAGCTGGGCTCAGGCTCCCAAAGAGTTGAGCTTAGGGCGATGGAAAGCGAGCAGTGACACCGGGGCGGGGTGGGGTGGCCCCGGCTTTGTGCGGGCGGCACAATGAGCTCCGCCGGGGAGGCCGGGCCGCCGCCATGTTACAGCTCCGCGTCCATGTGCCCGGCACCGGGGGCATCGCAGCCTCTGCCCGCCCGCTCCGCCGGGCACGGGCAGCGGGAGCGCTCCGGCCACCGCGCGGAGCGGGGATGTGGGGAGCCGATCCCCGGGATGGCGCGGCTGGGAAAGGCCCTGCCGAGAGGAACAAAAGGCGGAAGGAGGGGGAAGGGAGCGGCGCCGCCGAGGGGGCTCCGGGCAGCGGGGGCGAAGGGGGGGCGGCAGCCGCGACCCCTCCGGGCTCTGCCCCGCGGGCCGGGGGGAAACCGGGCCGGGTCCCGGGGTGGCGGGAGGGCGGCCGGGGATGGGGCAGGGGGACCCCGGGAGGGGAAGGGGACAGGCCGGGGGAGCGGCGCTCGCCCTTCTGGAACCTTCCAGCGGGCGGCCTCTGGGGGCCACGCCGGGAACAACCCGGGAGGGCTCGGCGGAGGGTCCGGCACAATGGAGCGGAAGGGAAACAGGCCGGACCGGCTCGGGGGCAGGGGCGGCCAGAAGACGGGGGGCAAGGCGGGTGGGCACCCGGGGTGGGCTGGGGGTCTGAGGGGACGCGGGGATCACCTTCTTCTTCTCCAGGTTGCGCAGCTTCTTGTCGATCACCCCCAGGATCTGCTTCATGGCCTCGGTCTGCACCGTGGTGATGTTCACACCCGCCGCCGCCTGCGGGGCCGCCGCCGCCGGGGCAGCTTCGCTGCCCGGTCCCGCTTTGCCGGTGCTGCTGCCGGTGGTGCTGCTCGCCATGGTGCTGTTGGTAGCCGAGGGCATCTCTGTGAAGGAGGGAGGGAGGGAGGGCGGGAGAGAGACAAGAGAGCGGAGAGAGCGGCGGGCGCGTCACAGGGAGGGGAGCGCGGACGGCGGGGACGCGCGGGAGCGCGCACGCGGCCGCGCGCGCACGAGCCGCACCTGCCCCGGCGCGCGCGCCGCGGAACCCCCTCCCCCCCCCCCAACTCGCCCCTCCCTCCGCGCGCGCGGGGCGGCGGCCACGTGACCGCGCGGGGCGGCCGCCTCGCGCCCAACGGTCATTTTCCCTTCACGCTCCCCTTCCCCCCCCGCCCCGCTCGGTGTGTCCGGAGGGGCCGCGCCGCCCTCCTCACCCTGTGCGCGACTGAGCCCGGGGCGGGGGGGACACGCTGCGCTCTCTCTCGCTCGGTAGGAATGGCCGCCTCAGCCACGCTCCAGCCCCGCCGCCCGCGCTGCTCCTGCTACCACGGGAGAGAGAGGCAGAGAGAGAGAGAGAGGGAGAGGGAGGGAGCGGCGGCGCGCACGCCGGCGCGTAGAGGCGAGGCGGCGCGGGAGCGCGCGGGGTCCTGGCCGGCCTGCGGGTGCCCGCGGAGAACGCCTGAGCCCGCGGCGGCAGCTGCCGCACTGCCCGGGCGGAGCAGGCGCGCCGCGGCGGGTCCTTGAGGCGCGCGGCGGGCGCCTCAGCGCCAGACACAATAGTGGGGCGGCCCCGGGAGCCCCCCCCGCCGCGGCCGCCTCCTGTTCCCGGCACAAATGGGGCTCCAGAACACGTTTTCCGTGCCCTGGGGCGAGTCCCTAAAACCGTGGACGTGCAGCGAGGCTGTAATTGAGCCCTAATAACCGCGGTTCACTCGCCGGGAACAGCTGCTTCGTTTGTCTTTCAGGCTGGGGTTTGCGTCTCCAGATACAATCCCTGTATATCCCTCCAATCCCCACGTAACATTAGTCCTGCACGTTTCAGCCGCAAAAAGCTGCCCCGTGTCTAGCCACCTCAATAAACCTTTACTTTATCTAGCAATTAATTATTCCAGTATTAATTTAAAGACTCTGCATTGACACGACACCGGGGGTTCTGTGAGGCAAAGGAAATTTTGGGATGAATTCTCCGCCTGCTCAGCGGGGCACAGCTGGAAAATGAGATGCCGCTGCCTTGACCAGGCTGGGAGCTAAATGGGAAAGGGTTTGGTGGTGGTTAGTGAGTTGTCCTCCTGGAACTAATGGATGGAAAACTTGGGGAATATAAATCCCTGGAAATCCAGTTCGCAGTAGTCACCCATTGACATCGGAATTTTTTGGTTATAATGAGCAATTTAAGACTGTATTTGCACCATTGTTTTTTAAAGTGTTTTTTAAAAAAAATCTCTTCATTCGTGGATCCACACCATCAGTGACATTGAAAAGAAGGAAAAAGCCCAATTCTTTGAACAGCTGGACCAACCTGGTGGTTCCCCATCACCACAAGGGAGGTGTCTCATGGCCTTTCCTCACCAAATCCTTGCCCTTGTTTCCATCCTGGTTCTTGCTCCCCAGGAGTTAATTCAAGCTGATAATCCAGAAAGAAACTGGTTTCTCTATGGTCAGATTTTTTCCCTCCGTTCAATCTGCAAATATTGCTCCTTATGCTTCTGCTTTCCATGCATTCCTGCATTTTCTGGAGCAGCTCAATGCTTTGTCATTTTGTGTTAGATATTTGCTTTACAAATCACCTGGTTTCGTATAACAGGTTACGGGACATGTAATAAATCACCCATCCCAATTATTGCAGTTGAATAAATGAAGTATAAAACAAAATCTTCAAATATCGAAAGTCCTTTTCACTGTTCACCACAAGGATTTTGGTAATACCATTGTATTTTGTTAATTCCATTGTATTTACAAGATTTAATTTCTATGGATTTACTTCTCCAAGCCCCATACACGGGGCTTGAAATGCCCTTTTTTCCCCCAAGCAAAATGCAGTTTTTCTGTCAGCATGTGAAGCACTTGAGGCTTTTTGTTCACAAAATACAATGGTTTAAAATAACATGGAATTGTTTCACCCATTCCTATTTATTTCTCCTTTTTCCTCGCATTGCCATTGCAATTCTCCACAAACTCTGGGCGCAGCTTAGGCAAATTTTTCAGCCAAGCTCTGACAGAGTTTGTACTCAAAACCCGTCTTGCTGAAGAGCTAAAAAAAAAAAATCCACAATAAAACAAAAGCCAGAGCAGGTGGGAGAAACAGGGACGATAAGTTACGAATATGTGATGGATTAATAAATACATCTCCTGATCAAGGGGAGATGTTTGTTATTCGTGGAAAAGTGAAACACAAAGTAACAAATGTTCACGGTCTCAAAAATAAAAGAAGTTAAAACGCTGCTCTTGAGAGCAGTTGTTGCACGAGATTACACAGTCGCTCTCAGCTCCTGAAATCTCTCTTAGTGCTTAACGTGCTCGTAATTTCAGGCAGGTCTTGCTGTGGATTAATAATCTACCTCTTTGCCGCCATTCCTGTAGAAACAGTGACCACAAGTTCCTCATCCGCCTGTGCCGACACTGCTGATCACCAACGCCCGGCAGAGGAAAACCCCACAGAATTCCCAAGTATCACTAAGAGCTGAGACCTTTGCGTGGAGGAAGCGTTGCTGAGCTCTGGGTAAACTCCATCCTGGCAACTTCCAGCTCGTAATTAGCGTGTGGGTCTCAGCATTTCCATTTCTTGGAGATAAGTATCCCTGCATTTCACGTTTGGGAGCTTTGCAAATGAAGGTCAGCTCGGGAGCTGCTGGGTTTGGAGTCACGTTTGTTCAGGCGCCAGAGGAAGTCCCCCCGACAGAAGCACTTCCACAAACGTGAACCTTTAGAACACAGAATTGCTCAAGATGAGGGAAATCACATTCCCGACCCTTCCCCTTTCAGATTCCTTCCCTTTTGCCTGCTTTGCTCCCCTTTGCTCGGGGACTTTCGACCAAGCCAAGCCTTGCCACTCCCTCTGGGGAAAATCCTACAGGGAAGTACTGCTAGTCCTCTACTCCCTTGTCCTTTCTCCAAGTTAAAAAGAGAAAAGAAAAAATTACGGCTTTCTTTTTTTCCCCCCAATGCCCTAAAAGCTATTTCCAAGCAGAAGCAATGTCTCAGGTTAGCTCCTTGTGTGCCCCAAGGATGAGCTGTGTCTCCCTGCAGCTCTGCCAGGCTCAAAAGGAGATGCCAGGCACACAAATGGAGATGTGCTCCCGTCTCCCCAAACCTGGCATCCCATCCCTGTGTCCTTCCATCTTCTAGTTCCCCACTTATCCAAGCACCAACTGGTTCTACAGCTCGCCAGCCTTCCCACCCTGCTGATCTCTTCCCTACTTCCCCAAACCAGGAACTCTGACCCACGCAGTGCTCTCTCCTTAATTGCCACATCTGCTCCCTGTTCATGCTGAGAATTACCCTGAACGATATAATGAAATTAATAGAATTAATAACTCCCATTTTTTCTAGGCTGGTTTGTTTGCATTTGGGGGTTTTTTTTAATAGGCTCCATAAGACTAAAATGAAATTTCCTTCCTGCACGTTATCAGGGGTCTATTCATCAAGCAGTTCCCTGCCTGAGCTCATGGAATGTTATGGGATTCCAGTATTGCCAGTGCTCTGTCGTGTTCTAGAGATAACCACAGCTTAAGTTGGAAAGCAGATCCCGTTCCAGCGCTGGGGCACTGAAAATGGGAAGGACCAAGCTCTGTTTCCAGTTCCCGGATTTGTTATACAGGGATTATGGTTGTTAGGTTGTGAGGGGGGCCCGGTCTGCACATTTCCGAAGCTGGGGTGCTTATCAGGCTGTTTTAGAAAGGTATGGCTTTGTTTTTATTTAGGTTTCCTTTCCCCCCCCCCCCCGCAGGAATTTGCTCAAAGGAGAGAAGTTCCCATTCTAGCTAAGTCCACAGGCTGGCTAACTTTCATAATAAAATGAGACCCAGACAAAATAAACTCCTCTGAAGAACGACTGAAATCTCAGTGTATGTTTTTTGTCTGAATAAGATTAAAATACGAGGTTTTTATCAGAAATGTTAAACATTGATGTTTTGGGAGAAAAGTCAGTAAAACATTCAGAAGGTATTTGAGTTCAAAAGAGATTAAATGAAGTCTAATGGTATGATTTGTCAAAACTAGCATAATTCCAGTCCAATGCAGCAAAAAATTGATTAAATGCTACTAAATGATAGATTTCCCTACACAGCCACCGATGGGAGATCATTACAAAAGGTATTTCTGCTTCAGTCCTTCGACCCGCTCCTGAAGCAATTGTTTACTGAACTCTCCAGCTGCAGAACCAGGCTGGGACACTCCTTTGCTCCACAAACTTTATGCAAAGCAGATCAAGCCTTAGTTTATGGACAAAGCTCTGGCACAGGAAGGGAGGAGGTTGGTCACACATGCCAAAGGAGCCTCAGCTCAGAAAAGCAGCTCAAAACTGCCCAGGGCTTTATATTTGCCTGGCTTAGCTAATTTGGATGGGCCCAGCTCACCACACTCTCCAGGATGTTTATGCCTGTCCTCCCTCTAATTTACTCTTTCAGTCATCTTTTTGTATTTGTAAATGAGATCAAGAAATTCTGTCTTTATTTCCTTACTGCTAAGGAAAATACTGGGTGGTGTTGTGACAAATGCTGCAGCCCCAACCAAAGCATCTTCTCAAATAACAATATTCTGTTCAATTTTGGGGTTTTTTTCCCAGCCACTTTAGTGTATCACAGCCATTTAAAGGAGAGTATCACGAGGCTGTAAGTCAAATTTAGGCTTATCATAGCCTGAGTGTCTTAGATCTTTAATTCTGGAGAACATCTACAGAGGTTGTCATCCCAAACTTGTAATCACCTCAGAAAATATTCCTTTTTTTTTTTCTCAAAGAGCTGTGCTGTGTAACTGTGGAGTGAAAAAATGCCTCTTACTGAAAGGATATTCAACCCAGTGCTGAACTGTGTCATGAAAATCAATAGTTGAAAGGCAAGGATGCTGCCAAGGGCCAGGTTTTACTGTCGATGGAATGGGCAACGTGGGGCTCACGATGTGCCTAATACCAACTTTTTACCTTTATTTCTATGAATACAATCATGTTATCTTTATGACTCTTTCTGTGAATGGAGGAGTCCAAATAATTCCTGATAGATGAGCAGATCCACTGCCTGCCCTCTTACCCACCCAGGAAATTTGTGCCTGAGCCCTTCATCTCTTCAGCTGATTTGGTCAGGCACAGTCATTAGAAAAACAATGGGTTTTGCTAATTATATTCATAATTTATTCATGGTCACGACACCTGAAAATTGCCAGTCAAACCTCACACTCCCCAAGGGGCACATCAGAATCTTCCTGCACATCACATCCGTGACAAAGGTAAAGGAGGAGTGAAATTGGAAGTAACTTAAGGTGGAAGATGACTGGCTATTCTAGGGAATCCATAATGCTGATACAGGACAAATTCCTCGCTTGATACCTCCTTTCCTTTTGACTGGGAATCCCCGGAAATTATTCTCCACCTAGACTGGCTTTGCACCCGCTTTACTGTGGTTTTCATTTGGGTCATGATTTCTCAGGCTGCTTCTGAGTCGTGTGAGAGAGTATCAGAAACCTTATTAAAGTCAGGAGATTTTCCCCTGATTTTCCCCTGCTTCTCCTCTGTCCGTCTGTGGAAGGAACTGAAGTAGTCTGGCACAGTTTGGTTGTGGCAAATTCATGTTGCCTGTAACCTCCTTTATTTCCCAATCACTCGGGTTGTTTAATGGATAAAGGTAGAGCATCTCTAATTTAATTTAGGAAGACCCAAGTACACAGCTTGATTTCGAAGTGGCCACATCAACTTCTTGCTTTAATTTTGTTTCCCAGTCTAAAAACTCCCATTAAGAGCTTTGAAATAGCAAAGTTTCTCCCAGAAAGAGCTGAGGTGAGGGGATGCCTCTCTGCAGTCTGAGTCCTGTGCTTGCTTGTACTGACCTGCTCAGCTCAGGCTGTATGATATAATTTACATTTCTTAACCCAATGTCTGTTTGTCAGGTCAAAAAGGGACAGGAAATACTTAAAACCTCTCTTACAAAACATTCTTGTGTGGAGAATTAAAGTGTTCTTAGCGAGCATGGCTGAAAGAGCTGGGAGTGAACAACCCTTAACAAGGGGCAGGTACAGGTTGTACCTTCCAGTTCCTCTGTGCAATCTTTATAGTGTAACCATGGAGCAAAAGAGAAGAAAATCACAGGGTGTTTTACCATTTCCTTTCCATTTGTGTATTTAAGCACAAATCTCCTGTTTTTCCGAGCTTCTGAGGATTTCTCCTGTGAGTCAGGTGTATTTTAAGGTTCGTAATGTATTGACTATATTTGAGTACTTTTTTGCCTGTCTGTCGGATGGTGGAATCCACCCATCAGCCTGTTCAGCAGATGAAGTAACAACAGAGATGTCATTTCCTCACAGTGAACAGAATCACAGTCCTCAGTAAACACTGGCACGAGGAATGCAGAAAGCCTTTATTTACCCCTGTAGGATAAAAGACCTCCAGCCCAGACGGGAGCAAGGAAGGGCTGACAATTCTCCCACTCCAGTCAGCACTGGAGGCTCAGCTGGGCTGTTTTGAGGAAGACTAATCCCAGACCCTGTGCTGAACAACAATTAATAGTTGCTTTAAACAAGTATTTCCAAACCTGTTGGTGTGATAGCTGCCTTGCCCGGTGTGCTGTCTCCAGGAGTGCCCGCTGGCACTGCAGCCCTTTTCCTTCCTGTGTGCTCATCACTCTCAGAGGAACCACATTTGTGTGTTCCTCAAGGCCATATCCAGCCCAGGGAAGCTGAACTAAAGAATTCTTCCACTAAAACTTCCACCAAAGAATTGCAAACGCTTCTGCGATGAAAAAAGCCCCAAACGGACCAAAAAAAAGGCCAAACAAATCACAACCCCACCAAGCCACAAAAATAATGTGAAAACAGGTAAGGAGGTCACCTACATAAATTCAGACTCATTCCTACATAAATTCAGATTTATTCCTAATTTTTGCCTGTGCTTCAATAGTTTTCTACTTGAAGTCCACACTCTTCAAGCCCACTGGGCAATTCTATCCCCCAGCACCCCAGTGATGAATGGATCATAAATGTGTTTCGGGAGCTCTAGAACGATCCACCAGGCATCTGCAAACACACAGGGTCAGACCCTACTGCAGCAGAGGAAATGAGAAATTTGGGAACAGCTCTCCCTGAGGAAGCTGTAGCACACCTTGCTGAGGGGCAATGAAAGATTTAAAGTTAAAAAAAAAAACCCAAACAATGTGTAATTTTCATTCACTGACATTAGTAACTAACGTAATGCAATAATAACACGTTACACTCCGAGAATCGCAATGGCACAACAATCATCTAATTAGAACATAAAATTAAGGACACCATATTTTAATGACTTAATAAGCGAGAAGTTTTTGTCAGGCTGGGAAATGCCACGAAAAATTAGCAGGGAGTGCAGTTTGCTGGCTAACAGGAAGTTTTCCTGGCAAACACAAAGTTTGGGAGCTGCTTTGCATCAGCTGCTCACAGAGCCACCACTGAGCTTTGTTTTATGCCTCCACATCTGTTTGGGGACAGGAGGGCTTGGTAGAGCTGAAGAGCTGAAAAATGTGGGATTTGGAGGAAATATTGGGGATACAATCCTTACAGACCCAGGGTTTTTAGTGCAGGATTGTTACTGGAGCAATTTCCCAATCTGCTTGGAAAGCAGCCTGGTGTTTAAACTGATGATGATGATGAAGGAGGCAGCCGTGAGGAGAAAGGCAGGCAAACAAGAAGGCACGGCCTCAAAGTAAACAGATAGCAGACAAAAATAAAAGAAAACATTCAAATAACGTGTGTCTGTGAAGCAGGGTGTTTGTTTTTGCTGGACAGGTTGCAATTAAGCTGTGGAAAGGTATGTAAATAATGCTCCATGCAAATGTTCCCGTGGACGCTGGCCTGTGATCTGTTAATGATTCCAACCCGACACCAGGATTTTGTCATCGCTGTCTGTGGCATGTTCCTTGCTTTAATCTGTCCTTTGGTCTGGGAGCTGCCAGATTTCCATAACTGGGTCACCCAGTTCTTTCCCGACTTTGTTTTCTGCTGCGAAACGAAAAATTAGCATTTTCGGTGACATACATTCAGGGCTTCTGCGAGGACCTTGAGTGGCCACTCTGGAAATCAGGCATCCTGCAATAGGTGGGGAAATAGGCAGGGAAATATTCATATTTGTGGATAAGATGAATTTTCAGTGAGCAATCACACCGTTTGGATGAAAATTGTTGGTTGGTCGGGAAGATAAATGTTATTTTGATGCACAGGAGGGATGTTAAACTCCCCCTGCACTTTGCATAGTGAAAAACACCACTCCAGTGCCTAAGAATAAATTGTGATAAAATCTTACTATAATTACAACCATAATTATAACCTTAATTTAAAAATCTTTTTATCTCTGAGAGGCATGAGTCACTGCGAGTGACTGATTGATGAAAATTGGGAAGGTGATGGAAGGTGCCATTAGCGGTAGTAGCTCTTTAACCACTAGAGAGCGTTCAAGAACTGCTCTAAAGCTCCATTTCCAGCTCGTCCCTTGAGCTCCAGGATTTATCTGAGGGACACGGGACAGTCCCGGCGGCTGGAAGGAGGAATAGGGAGACATCTCAGTCCTGGCTCCCGCTGGTGAGGAAGGGTGTGATGAAGGAAAGGAAGCAATCCTCGATTTTGGGGCGTTTTTCCATGATTATTCCCACCGGGTGTATCCATCCGTAGTGGCCAACAGCACGTCAGAGATGGAAAAAATAATCTTGGAAGTGTTAGAGAAGGTGAAGCTTTTGGTTTAGTTTAATTAGAAGGTCTGGATTGCCTATCCCAAGGATGAGTAAGCAATGCCATTTTATTAACTCGGTGCTGATAAAACTTTTCAATGATTTGTAAAATTCATCATCCTGCTAAGAGTTTTGGCTAAAACTGGAGCGGGGTGCCCAGAGAAGCTGTGGCTGCCCCATCCCTGGAAGTGTCCAAGGTTGCTCCAGGGGCTTGGAGCAACGTGGGATAGTGGGAGGTGTCCCTGCCCAGGGCAGGGAGGTGGAACGAGATGGTTTTTACGATGCCTTCAACCCAAACCATTCCATAATCCTAAGACTACTGCTGGGACCTCCACAGAGAGAATTAAAAAAGCCATGGAGCCCTTCAGCTGCCGGGTGCTGCACTTTGTCCTTCCCCTTCAGAGTGCAGTTTCCAAAGGGGTTTGTACCCTGCCAATCCATGGAGTCGGGGTGAAAAGGGAACACAACAGGCATTGTTACAAGTAAAAAAAAAATACAGGATTTCTGCTGGAGTCTTGTTAATAGTGATGTGGAGGAATCCAAAGCCAATTTTCCCTTCAGGAATTCTCTCTCCTGCGCTGCTCTCCTGTCTTTTCCCCACTAGAAGGCAGAAGCGAGGTTTCATGAGAACAATTACCAAAAAACCACGTTGCCCAGCAGGAAGATTTACAGCAAACTGACTGCTGCTGGTTTTCTATGGTTTCATCACCTTCTCTCTGCCGAGCACTTCCCAATTTCCAGGGTGCCAGGGCCCCCCCAATCCCGACCCGACCCCAGGGCTGTGTGCAGCACCCGTGGTGCCCATCGGTGGCTCTGCGGTGGGCTCTGCCTCCTCCAGCCTCACAGGGCACGCATGGAAGGATATATTATCCAGCTGAAACTTCAGGGGGAATTTTAAAAGGAGGATTGTAATTAATTGAGTTGGAGTTTGGCCAAGGCAGAGACTTTAATACGTCTTCTTTCCTGGCTCTTTTTTTCCCCCTTCTTCTTCTGCAGGCACAGGAATTGTATAACACCCTTGTCTAGAGCTTTGACAAATTCCTGGCAGTCCCTATTCCCGTCAGGAAGGTCCAGCCATGGGGCTGGGGATCCATTCAGCCCTGTGTGGGTGCAGGAATGTCTTTAAGGGACTCTCATCCAGGTCCCTTAAATGGTAAAATTGATGTGTGCAGCGTGTATTTAGTAAGAGCCCACGGAGTGTTAGTGCTCCCTCTCAGCACATTGATGCTTTCATGTTTTAAGCTCTTGGCTAAGCAAATCTTTGTACTTTTTCCTCCTTTTCCTTAGCACCAATTAAACTCCCCGGGCATATTTATACAAGAATCCCTGCTCTTTCCAAAGCAGAAACACTTTCTCTTTCTTCCCAACAGATTTGAAACCTCAGGATTTCGACTGCGGCGATTTCGCCAGTTAGCAGAGAGAACGAGCGTTCCCTCGTTCATCTGGCAGTCCTGCAATGCCATTTGCATAATGTGAAGTTTGGATCTTCCACTGTCACATGCTCGTTTACCACCCTAATGTCCATTGGAAGTGCACGATGGAAGCGCTGCAACATTCCTAGGCTCTTTGTTTCATACCAGGCTGGGATTGAAGCAGTTGCTTAATTCTCCCCAATTCCTGCAGCACTGCAGGAGTTCCCAACATTTGTCCCACCAATGTGCTTGTCTGAATTGCTGTGTCGTTTTTGCTGCCTTCTCTAATGGCTCCCTCCAAATAAAATGCCTTTATAGCATCGAGGAAAATAACAAGCACTTTTAAACCCCATTCTTCCTTATTTCTCTCCTCCCCCCCCCATAAACTGCAAAAATCTGCATATCTGATTGATGCAACTGCATCCTGATCTGAAGCCACGCTGCTTTTCTCTCACCACTCCCTCTAAAACCAGCTCTCATCTGCTGGCTACGATTTTTGCAGAGTTTTGTTTTTTTTTTTTTCCTCTGTACCGACAATAAACTTTCACCTCCACAATTATTTTGATCAGCAGAGTCACCTTTTGCCAGGGCTGAGGCAAGGATTGCCTTCAGCCAGGCACCTGCGAGTCTCTCACTCCCACGACTGTTTGTAGTGGTGTTATTTTTGTACGTGTTCCGCAGCCTTTCCCAATTTTAACTGATTCAGTGCTCTGGTGTTCCTGTGATCCCGGCTAAATATGGATTCAGCACTGCCTCACAACCTGGCAAGTCCGTTCTTGCAAAGTGTTGTGCAATCTTTCATACACAAAGATGTGCTGGGTCTGGGCCTTCATGTTTAATGTACAAGCACAGGGCCACAGAATCACGGAATTACAGAAGGGTTTGGGTCGGAAGGGACCGTAAAAATCATCTCATTCCACCCCCTGCCACGGGCAGGGACACCTTCCACTAGCCCAGGCTGCTCCAAGTCCCATCCAGCCTGGCCTTGGACACTGCCAGGGATCCACAGCTTCTCTGGGCACCCTGTGCCAGGGTCTCACCACCCTCACAGGGAAGGATTTCTGCCCAATATCCAGTCTAAACCCACCCAATGGCATTGCCACATGCCTTTTATGGGCAAAAACCCCTCATTAGCGCTAACTTTTAATTGATAGATATATTAGATATTTAAAACCTGGGTTTAAAAGCCCTTCTGTTTATTGCTCCTATAAGCAGGGTTGATGACAAAAGCAGATGCACTCCACTACTCCTGTGACAGCAAACCATGTGGCTTCTTTGTGTCCCAGCTACATTTTGGACTTTAATTAAATATAACATCCCATTCCTTAGCTTTCCCCTCCACTGTGTCCCTTCACATCCTTTCATTTTTGTTCCCCCTTGTCTTTCCCCCGCCCATATTTTCCTTTTCAGAGCTCTCCCTCCTGCGAACCCCTAATTTATTATATCCGTGTGTGCCTCGGGTGAACTGTGAGCCCCTGCAGCTCCCACAGCTCTGAGCTGGATGTGATCAGCACTTGCTGAGCAAGGATTTGGGTTTCCCAGAGCTCAGGACATTTTGTACACTTCCCTTTTCTCCTGTCAGTGTGAAATATACGTGACACATAAAGTGATACACGATGGGAGGGTGTTCGGGGGGGCGGCCCTTTCCCAGAAAAACAGAGGTACCTTCCGAGGGGCCTTCAGGATAGTTTTAGAGAAAAAAAAAAGGGGGGGAGCGGGGGGAAATAAAAAAAGCAGCCGTGAAGTTTTTGTTTTCAGTGCTTTCCAGAGGCCATCTCTGGGCTGGTGCCGTTGCTATCGCTCCGCAGGGCGTTTCACACGCCCCTGCCAAAGGGCTGCTCGCCCCTCTGCGCGGCCCGATAAGGGCGGCTCGGGGCCGGGGGGCTCGCCCCTGACCACACGGCCTTTCCTTTGCCTTTCCTCCTGCTCCGAGGGCCGGGACGTGCGGCGGGAGGGATGGCCGTGCCCTCATTATCGCCTCGCTGCAGAGGAGCCGCGGCAGCGCCTGCCCGGGCTCTGCTGATGCCGCGCCTTTGCGGCCCCGTTGGTACGGGGCTTTATCGGCTCCTTCGGGGACACCGCGAGTGGCCGCCCGGGACACTTCGGGCGGCTCAGAGCCCTGAGCAGGCAGGAAGGGATGGCCTCAGGTGGGGGTGGTGGGTCTGGGCCGGCAGAACCGCTCGTTCCTCGGGATTTCTGTCAGCGCACCTTCGGGAGACCAGGTTGCCTTCCAGCGGTTTCCTTCAGCAGTCAGGGATGTGCCAGAGATAGCTTTTCATCCTCCCACCATCCCTCTTCAAAAGCGTTTTACCCCCTGAGGAAGGACCTCAAGGGAATAGCACACACAGAGCTGATTTCCTCCCCGCTTCCCACAGCTGGGATGCAGCGGGAACAGCAGCCAGCCGTCCTCTGGGAGCCCCCGCCCTCCCGGGCACCCCCAGCCCTCGAGGGGGGCCACTTTGGATGGCTGCTGGGCAAGCAGCCATCCCACATCCCCAGTGACACGGCCCAGTCCCTCTGTGCTAATCCGCAACACGTATTTTACCTTTCTTAAACATCCCACCGTGTGAAATTCTCTTAAATACCAGTTTTGATTGCAGAAACTGCTGTTCTGCTTGTGGCTGTGCTGCTGACCTGGAACCACTCAGGCACATAAACGTCCAAGAGGTTTTACACAGTCCTGTTGAGTTCCACCCAAATTTTTTCATGTTTTTGAGAGGTTTTTAGGACTAGGTTTTCGTCTGCAGATGTTTTAGGCCAGCAGCTGGTATTTTTTTGTGGCATGGCTGCTGTGATAGGTGAACAGCCCCTGCAGACTGCTGTGATGGTGGATCATAAAATCATGGATAATTACAGATGTAGGAAGAAACTCAGGGAACAAGGGAGGAGTTGGAACATGGTCCAGGTGACAAATCTCACCCGAGTCCCTTCCCTGCTGTGTCACAGACCATGGGGAGGGGATCTGTTTTACTGGATGCGTGTACACGTTATCAGCCTGCACTGGAAAACCTTTTATTTTATTCTCAGTTTCATCTCCCAGTAATCTTTCAAGTATTTCTACAATTGAGCAGATGTTTAATACCCAGGGACAAGCCTAGAATTGAAGGAAAGATATTTTCCAAGTAATTTGGGGGAACCTGACAAGAATCCCTTAGTGCTGGCTGCTAACTGTGTTTTCTTCCTCTTTTGATAGATCTGGTTGTGTCAAGGGAAGTCTCCATGGGCTTGGTCTAACAAAGGCATGATGGATCTGACCCTTTGTAATCTTTGCCAATAAAGCTGGGAAAACCTTATTTTTTTTTCCTCTATTGCTATCCTGCCAAACATCATTTTGCTCCCAGGAAAGGCTGGCTTTGGATCGTGCTCGGTGCAAGAGTTACCCACCTGGGCTTGTATCTCTTACCCAAGCATGCCAACTATTTTTATTTTTTTTTTATTCCCTTTGTATTGCCAAGGGTTTTTTTAATTTATGGTGCCTCTGCTCTTTCTGAGGTAACGTTATTATCTGGAAAGAAGATTTTCCTGATCAGTTGCCATAATAAACAAAGCAAATCTGCCTTGGGTGATTGCAGACATGGAGCACACTTGGATCCCTGTTGCTCAGGATTTATTGTGGGCCATAATGTATCTATGGGATGCATGGATAGGAAATTCAGAGGGGAAAAAGGCCTCCTATCCCAATTAGGCTGGTGAAACTAAGGAGGGGAGAATGGTGAGAGACGCAGAAACACGGATGTTACTTCTGATACTCTAATGAAGAAGGAGAATCTGTTCCAACAGCTCTCCCAAAATTTCACTGTTCACTTAAAATGTGCTTCCTGCTTGTTAGGAACAACCTGCCAGGCTTGCTGGTAGTGCTGTTGTTAATTACTGACTCAGAAAGCTGCGTGAAGGAGGTTGAGGATTTAGATTCTTAGGATAATAGAGAAATTCAGCCTTTTAATAAGGAATGTGCCACCCAGGTTTGTGGCTAACAGAGGCATCGAGTGCTTTGGGCTGGAAGGGACCTTAAAGCTCATCCTATACCCACCCCTGCCATGGGCAGGGACACCTTCCACTATCACAGGGTGCTCCAAGCCCCAATGTCCAACCTGGCCTTGGACACTTCCAGGGATCCCGGGGCAGCCACAGCTTCTCTGGGCACCCCCGTGCCAGGGCCTCCCCACCCTCACTGGGAACAATTCCTTCCTAACTATTGACCAAAATCTCTCCTCTTTTAGTTTGATTTGTCTCTGATTTTTTGTCTCCAGCACAGCAAGTGAGCCCAAAATGACTCAATGATTTAAAATTAAGAGTCTTAGTGCAGTACAAAGTATTCTAATGTCTTTGGTTGGTTGAACTGCTCATTTTATAAAGAATATTTCCTAATTGATGTTTTTCCCATCAATCCACTTGCTCCATTCTTTCCAGCATCCTTCTTTGTGACCCAGCTGGGAGCGCAGTGCGATGGGTGCTGTGCAAACACAGGTCTGGGATGGATCCTGCACAAACAGTTCCCAAGGGCGAGGCAGGCAGAAGGTGCTAGGAAGGGAGCAGCATCATTTGACTGTGCAAGTGGAAAACTTCCAGAGGCAGACAAGGCAGTCTTCCCAAGAACACCCTGGGAACCTCTGGCACAGCCAAGAGCTGAATTAGCATCTCCCGAGCCCTTCAAAGACGATCCTTTCTCCCCAAATCAGTTTTATTTTCTAACACAAAGCCAGCGGAAAGAACCCTTTGATTTCAGTGATTGAGGCACAGTCCCAAATGCTCCCAAAAATCCATTGCTGCTTTCCCAAGCCACCTTATCCAATGCAGAGAAGAATTTTAACCTCTGTTTCTGTCAAGTTCTGACTAAAGTCAGGTAAAGGGTGGTGGCTCAGCAGGAGCTCTGCCCCCTCGCTGGCAGTTCTCTGAAAATGATTTATTTTTGTCGCTTCTTGTGATTAGTCATGTCTCACATGGGGTGTGTTGGTACCATCTCTCTCTCTCTTTTTGCCCTGCAGTTTGATTTCAGGCATGGGGTGGGGTTTTTTTTTGCTCAGCACACATCTCATATACAGAATACTTCAGGGAAAGTCTTTTTCTGACAAATCCTTGCGATGAGAAAAACCAGTGTTCAATTTTTATCATTCCCAGTAAGCAGAAACCAGTGGAGGCAGATGCTAAAAGTTTGTAGCCCACGCTTCCAAGGAAAGCAAAGAGCCACGTTCTCTTCCTCTGTTCCAGCCTTGTTCTAATCCCTGTGCATTTGCAAAGGCTTCAAAGCAAAGCGTGTGGAAATGCCCATGCCGAGTCTGGTTATCAGCTAATTCATTCTCAGGAGAAAAGCCCACACTGGTGAAGTCATCCTGGGTAAGTGGGCATCCTGAAGGATTCTTTTTTTGTCAAATCACTCGCCGGGTGATGTATTCATTTTTTTTTTGCGTTGTCAGAAAAAATAAAAAGGCAGCTTTCAACTTCCACTCGGTGGGTTTTCCATGTGTCAGCGGAGGTTCCCTTTACGTATTTGAAAATTCCCACATCCAAATTAACTCGTGCAAGGATGCTTTTCATTCATGGTTTCCAGAGAGGGACTTTGAGCAAGGGTATGGAGTGATGGGAGGGGGGGAATGGTTTTAAAATGAGAGAGGGTGAGTTTGGATTGGATATTGGGAAGGAATTCTTCCCTGTGAGAGAGGTGGGGCCCTGGCACAGGGTGCCCGGAGAAGCTGTGGCTGCCCCATCCCTGGAAGTGTTCCAGGCCAGGTTGGAAGGGGCTTGGAGCAACCTGGGCTGGTGGGAGGTGTCCCTGCCCTGGAACTGGATGATCTTTCAGGTCCCTTCCCAGCCAAACCCTTCTGGGATCGAGGGGGAGGTGGCCTCGAGGCCCTGCGTACTCAGGCGCGGCGGTGACTGATGGCCGGAGCTGGCGAGGGCAGAGCGGGTCACGAGTGGCCTTTCCTTGTCACGCCATGAGCTGCTCTCCTGTCAAATCCAAGGAGAACAAAAGGGGCCATTTGTTGCTGAGCTGCTGCCCAGCTGTGGCTGTGTCTAATCAGAGTTAATTACGGCGAGCGGCGTCTCTGCAACGCTCGCGGCCCCTGGGCTCCCGAGGACCCACCGCTTCATCCCGTCGCCTCCGCTGCCAATTTTGGGAGCTGCCTATTGTCGAGCACCAAAAGGTAGAGATTGCACAGGATCCCTGGCAAGCAGCACAAAGTATCCCAGCTTAACACTAAAGCAGTGACTAATCAGGGCATCCCAGGAGGAAGCTTTGCGGTAGCTCTTGCAAGGGTAATGAGGACAATTTCCATAGCTATGACACTTTCAGCCAAGCAAAATGCCACAAATCTTGTTTGTTCTTGTTTATTCTCTCCTGGAGCAGCAGGTAACAGGGAGCCAGAAGAAAAGGGCTTTTCCTGAGGGAAGGATTGCACCAAACGTTCTGCAGGAGGAACAGCCAGGGTTGTTGTTTTATCACGGCAGCGCTAATAGCTAAATTCTATTAATTGCTGAATGCTGTTTTGTTTGGCAAATACAGGAAGCAGTTTACATGGCTACGCAAGTGCTCTGGTTCCCAGTCCTTCTGAAATGGTATTATTGTAACGGGATAATACTGATTAAGGACAGTTCCCTGAGGAAGGAGGGCCTTTTGATGACTGAGTCATTTCCTCTCCCTGCTCGGCTCCAGGGCGATAGCGCTTCTCTGCCACAGGCACACACCCTTTGTAGCCAGGGACTTCTCCACAGAGGAGGTCCAAAGCACAGCCTCAGCCTTGGGTGGAAGGCCATGAGTCCTAAAGGAAGCACTGGAGCACCAGAAATATGCCAGCAGCCCAAGCAGAAACTACTTTTCCCCCCAAAAATATTTCACTTGCCAGTCCCTTTTCAAACCTATGGGGTAACACTGTCTTCGGCTACACCACTCTGCTGGAATAACCTGTCAGCCCCTTAAAGCATTGATTTTTGTTCCCACAGAGGTTTGGCAAATTAATTTGCTAAAAGGCAGTAACACCTCTGCAAACCACAGCAGTGGAGCCTTCTCCTTCTGGATGTGGTCACCTGCCACCAGTGAGCATCAGGCCAAGGCCACCAGGTCAATTAACACAGGTCAGAAATCAGCAAAACTGTTCACTCCTAAACTGCAGAAACTTCAGACTAAGGGCCTAGAGGGAAAAGGTTCCATGTCCTCTCACAACTGATGGGCACCAACGCTTCCCAACCACGCAAGCGCCAGGGGATCTGATCCTAGTGGAACATGGCACACAGGAACAGCCCTCAGCCTCTCCTTCCCCTTTGATTTTTGTCACGTATTGCCATGGGAGATGCTCGAATGAGCTCAAGTCTAACCACGGCTTAGCAAGAAAATGCTCCTGTTATCACTTCTGAGCCCGGCCCGGGCTCTTCTCAACGTTTTCCCTTTTGAGGTACAGTAATTGCTCTCCGATTAGGCAGGAAACTGTACCAGGGTTATTGCTCTAAAGGAGCCAGTGTTATCAAAAAACAACACATCAGGGCCTGTCCTCACAGGAAGGGAATCATAAGTAATCAGCAGCGCTATAACGCAATTGGCTGCTGCTCCCTCCGCGCCGAGCGCAGAAAAAAAGCGGCTCAGGACATTCTTATTTTTTGTAGCCAAAGTGTTTAAAAAGAGCCCTGGTTCCTCTTTGCCTCCCTGTTTGGCTTCTCCAAACATTGCTGTGTTTCCTCAACAGGACATAAAAAACCTTTGGTGTGTGCAGGGACGGGGCAGTCCCTCCCAAATGTTTCAGCCTGGTGCCATCCCTTCCCCGAGTGCTCCCCCCCAGTTTGGGAGCAACGCTAGTCACGGGGGAAGGACTGCCCTAGAGCAGAGAAGTGATGAAGATCCTTGGGTGACGCCCTTCCTGCTCTTTATTCCCGTTCAGGTTACCTCCCTTGGAAATTCTTTCTAAAAATAGCTGTTCCCCAGCACACGTGAACGCGCACAGGAGCAGCGGGGGCGTAACGCTGGTTCTCTTGTACAGCTGCTTGCCATAATGGCCTTTTAACCCTGTCCAAAGTGGCAAGGGTTAAATTAATTACATTAATTTCATCCATCAGGAGCTGCATCAATATCATCTCATTGAGCAGCACCTCCATGCATCCATCCATGAACACACCCACAGAGCCCTCAGTCCACAGCCGTGCGCAGTATTTACATCTGGATAACACAGGCAGTCGTTCTGGCTTTTAAAAGGAAACAGAAACACTGAATTTGGTTAACAATACGGAATCCAGCTGGAAGAGATGGCCAGGGAGCAAAGGGAAGGCAGGTCAGAAAGGATTTCCCACATTGCTGGACCGAAGGGGAAGACTTCAGGGTCCCACCCTGGTCAGGTGGGTCAGGGGATGTGGGGTGGTGGCGAAGGAGAAGCTGTGAAACCTGAGAAATCTGTGAAAACAAATTCTCCTGGAGGAGAATTTTAACAGCTCTTCCTGCTCAGCTGAGTCTGCCCTCAGCACAGAGCTTCTGACAATCCCTGATGGATGAGGAAAGGAGGAAATAAAACAGAAAACAAAAAATTCTGTCAATAGACCGTTTTGGAATGTTCCAATATTTTGCTGTTTGGCGAGTTTAACCATGGGTAACAAGAAGGAAAATACACGAACCTTGAGCTGTCAGAGAAGAGGCTGGAAAATCAGTTGGTATCAGCAAGAAAGGTCCCAACGTTTTACGCTTATCGTGTGTCCCCAGAAATAGAAATATTTGTCCTTTGGTCTCTGCTTTTCCTGTCTGTTTTCCCCCCTCTATTAAACATGGAAGTGCTCATTGCTTAACTGAGCCCCTGGATGAGTTGGAATCTGGACACACAGGGATGTGATCACATCCCCCAGCCCCACATCCCCCCCACAACCTCCCAACCTCCCTGGCAGGAGCCTGCGCTGCTCAGAGCTCACAGATGGAAGTCTGAGGAGCCCAAGAAGGAACATCTGCTTTGCCAGGAGTCACGATTTCCCCGTTTGGTCTGATCCAGGGGTCATGGTCCTTCAGACCTCGGCGGAAAGTTTTTACCTCAAGGGGTACTGCGAGTGCTGAGCTGCTTTTACATCTCAGCTGCTCTCCCCGAAACGACTTTTGTCAGTTTGGTTGTTTGTTTTAGTGGTGATGTTTTTAAACTAAAGCCTATGTGCCCAGAAGGCACATAAAATAAGAAGCTTTTAAAAGCCAGAGGATAAATAAAACACAACCTTGAATAAACAACAGGCTTTTGTCCTAATTTCCTCCCATTCCTTAATGGATGCTGATAAACTATCCGGATTTCTCAGTGTATTAATGCCACAATGACAGCAACACCAAACCCACAACCTCACAATAGCAATGATTTGACCAAATTGCTGCCTTTGAGACAAGCAATTGTTTCATTCCAAGTGGGTTGGAGGATATCGTGGCCTTCCCAGGCTGCTCCTTTCTCTACCCCATCACAGCCTGTTTCAGCGAGAGGCATTTATCAAAGAAAATGCACTCAGGGCTCATACATTTCATGGAAAAAATATCTTGTTTGATCAGGTAAGACCATGCACATCATGTTTCGTTACTAATTTTATGCTCACCACTCTTACAAAGTGGAACTGCTTAATTTCACCCCCATCATGCCGTGCTGGTGTGCCTGCAAAAGTGCCACCACGGCTCCAGTAGTGCCTGGTGTCCTCCACAGTGACTCCCACCAGGAGGACCTTGCCTCAGCTGTTCCTGGTCACGTGGGTCATCCCTCCCTTCACCCAGGTTTGTGTATTCATGGACTTCTCCCTGTGAGGGTGGTGAGGCGCTGGCAGAGGTTGCCCAGAGAGGTGGTGGATGCCCCTGGAAACCCTCAAGGCCAGCTTGGACGGGACTCTGAACAGCCTGTTCCAGTTGAAGACATCCCTGCTCACTGCAGGGGGTTGGACTCGATGAGCTTTGAGGTCCTTTCCAACCCAAGCCATTGC
Organism: Lycocorax pyrrhopterus obiensis; assembly: GCA_014706295.1. Lineage (NCBI taxonomy): Eukaryota > Metazoa > Chordata > Aves > Passeriformes > Paradisaeidae > Lycocorax > Lycocorax pyrrhopterus. The sequence continues at coordinate 1,858,728 of JACSVZ010000007.1, forward strand.
AGGATTACAGATCCATGAGCTGTGTTTCAGCACAAGAACTTCTGCTCTGTAAATAACAAAGGAGCCTTTTTACCCCTTCAGCCCAGTGGGGATTGGAGCCTGAGCCCAGGATTTCTGCTCCCAGCAGCTCCCATCCACGAGTCCACTCACAAAGTGCTCCTGATTTCGCACCAAGGGCAAGTCAAAACAGCCTGAGCACCCACCCAGAGCTTTGTTTGGAGAACATTCCCAGGGCACGTCACGCCCAATCCATTTTTCCTTCTGAAAGCCTCGGAACAAAGCGGGCGATGCTCGGTAACATAAACACGCACGCACCAAACGCGGCCAGAGCAGGCAGCAAGCGAAAACAAAGGTTACAGGCAAAACAGATTTACAGAAAAACACAGCTTTGGGCACGTCTAGACACAGACAGCGCTAATTTGGCGAGTGTATGCACTTCATCTTTATTGCTTGGCGAGAGAAATTGTTCCTCCTCCGTATCAATCCATTCCCTTTTGGTTTTTATTTCAGGCCATGTATCATTTTTACTGAAGGGCGGTGATAATTTGCACGACCGGATTTAATTTTGCTTCAGAAGCAAGCAAAACATTAAAAGGGGCCAATTCATAAAAATGCACTAAAATATTTCGCATAAAATGTCCTCACCTCCAGGAGTGAAAGCTGAGGATTCAGATGGAAAGCACAATGGTTTGTTACAAGGGGAGCAGATGGGCACCATCCTAAAGAGCAGGAATAGTTGTCCATCCACTGTTTTCTTCCTAAAGGGTTATTTTCTCGTGTAGCAAGAAGAGAAGCCAGACTTTACATCATCAGAAGCAATCTCTGGGCAGCCACGTGAGAATCAAGCAGGGCATGGATTCAAGTATTAAAAAGAATAGTGGGGGGTTCTTCAGCTCTGATTTTAGAGAGAAAAAGGGCTGGAAAAAAGAGATTTTTAATTTATAATTAATAGGCATTCCAATCTCCAAGGCAAATTGAAGTACTCCTGTGCTCAGGATTATCCCAAGCCCAAAAGAAATGGAAGCTGAGCTTTCCCCTTTTCTCTTTGATCCCTGAAAGCATCCTGGACATCACAGTGTGCCCTCAGTCCATCCTTGGGAGCTGGCAGCCTGGCCCAGGAGCAGGGCTGGGAGCACCAGGCCTGGCTGTGTTATGATGAATTCTCTGTTTTAATGATTTGGAGAAAAATATTGTTCGTGAGCTACATAAACAATTTTAATTGGCTCGGGCGCCCAAAATGTGCTTTTTTTGTTTGGCTGCCAAGGTTGCTTTCTCGCTTGCTAATTATGTTTCGCTTTAGCTTTCAGCAAAAACAGGAAATAAAGCATCCATTACTCGAATGACAACTTTTCAACAAGCCAACATTTCAACATCCATTGTGTAATTTCCGACCCGGAGCCAGCTAGGAGCTAAGTGCCTTTAGAGCCATATATCCCCTCCTGCGAGGGCCTTTTGGGCCCCTCGTGCTCCTAAATAATGTCTGTGTGCCTGAAACGGGCCAGACGTGTTTGCTGCTGCTACCCACTGCCCAAAGAATTCCCTTTCCTACCACAAGATTTCAAGGATCCTGGAGAAGACCATCTTTTTTTTCCCAGGTCATGGAGTGATGGGAGAAGGGGGAATGGTTTTAAACAGAGAGAGGGTGAGTTTAGATACTAATTCTAAATTTAGATATTATTTCTTCTTAGAGAAGAAATCCTTCCCTGTGAGGGTGGTGAGGTCCTGGCACAGGTTGCCCAGAGAAGCTGTGGCTGCCCCATCCCTGGGAGTGTCCAAGGCCAGGCTGGATGGGGATAGGAGCAGCCTGGGCTAGTGGAAGGTGTCCCACAGCAGGGAGGTTGGAATGAGATGGTTTTTAAGGTCCCTTCCAACCTAAACCACTCTGTTACTCAGTGATTCCATGTGTCAGGCCAAAGGCTGCCTGCATGTCTGGAAATCAAACTGCAGGGACTTTAGGAAAAGATTAAATGATGGCTTCTCCTCCCTCAGGTGAAAATGTGGTGGTCCCAAGCCACAGCAGCACAGAGGAGGGCTGGACTGACAAGTGTACGTGTTTTCCTTTTCCATCTCTGTTTCTTTAGTGCTGGTATTGACTCTGAGCTCTGATTTGTTGGGGTTTTTTAACAAGTCTTGCGAGTTAGGCTTTTTTCCCGCTCCTGAGATGCCCTGTCTTCTGTGGGTTCAAAACACCCTTTCAAAAGCATCCAGAATGGAAGCTCTGTGCCATTTCCCAGCTCAGCTGTGGAGGAAAAGCTCTTCTCCCTCATGTTCAGCCAACTGAGCTGTTCTTGGCAAAGCAAGCGATAGGTACCTACCACATGGTGGGGGTGAGTGAGGGTGCCCTTTAAATTACCTATAAAACCCTTTGATTCAAACTGCTGATGTTGCCATAGGCAATTTGCTAAGCTTATTGATCATCTTCTGTTTAAATTAAAGTTTGATGTCCTGGAACAGGCTATTCAGCACAGAGAGCTAATGGGATGGGATGAGCTACAGGGAGCGAGGGAAACATGCGCGTGGGGGAAATGGATTATGGTCAAAAAGGGAAAAAAAGAGGGTTATATGCTGGTTAGGTTCCGTGGGTCAGCTGGCAATAAATATTGTGGCTGTAAAAGAGGCCAGTGTGGATGGTGGAGGTGGAGGTTTGTCTGTGTCATTAAAAGGAAATGGGCAGCTTGGTAGAAAACAACATTTCAGGGAAAGGAAGTGAAAAAATGAGTGCTATGATTTATTATAAATGTGTGCTTAGTGATATCTGCCAGAAATTCCAGGTTTTTGGTAAGCTGGGTGAGACTTGAGGCAGTACGGGCAAGAGGTGATTGAGGTAAACGTGCAAGTCAGAGAGGTTGTCCCTGGTAGATGTGTGTCTGTCTCTCTGTCTGTCTGTCTCTCCATCTGTCAATCATTCATACTCAAGCAAAATAAAGCTTTGGAATGAAGGAAAAACCAGGCTTTCATACAGAATGAAATATTCCTTGCCGGAGCCAAACCCAGCAAGACTGAGGCTTTTTTCTTTCCCCATGAAAATCAAGGTTGATTTCCTGGGTTTAGAGTAGTTTTCAAGCTTTTCAATATTTTCATTCCACACCACCAAACTTGTCCTAAAGTTAATGGAACACAAGGCACTTGCAGAAGGAATATCAAGATAAATTCTGTGGCTGAGTTACCAGAGGAGTAACTGAGAGAACAACTCAACTTTTCCAGCCTAGGCACTGAATTTTGCCCACGCTGACCTAGGAAGTAATTTAATAACCCCCCAAACTGATTAAAGCTGGAATAGTATTGGTAAATAGTGCTCCTGTCAGATGTTCACCAGCAACCTGAGCAACCTGGGCTATGGAAGGTGTCCCTGCCCACGGCAGAGGGTTGGGATGAGATGCACTTGAAGGTCCTTTCCAACCCAAACCATTCCAGGATTCTGTGAACATCTCGAGATAAGCTCACTGCTGCTGCTGACTTTAGTAGGAAACTGCCAGATGTTCTCCTTTATCTCCAATATTGCTGTGAATCTATAAGCCCATGAATCCTTTAAAAAGGAAAGCTTTGCAAGATATTGCTTATGAGCCATCTAAGCATCCAGAATTTTTGTTTCTGAGCCCCCCTACTTGGATCCACAGCTTCTCTGGGCACCCTGTGCCAGGGCCCCTCCACCCTCACAGGGAACAATTTCTGCCCAATATCCCACCTAACCCCGCCCTCTGTCAATGTGAAGCCATTCCCTGTGTCCTGTCCCTCCAGGCCCTTGTCTCAGATCCCTCTCCAGCTCTGCTGGAGCCCCTTTGGGCACTGGAAGGGGTTCTGAGCTCTCCCCAGAGCCTTCTCTTCTGCAGGCTGAGCCATGAAGCCTCCCGAGCTGCCGTGTGTCAGGGGGACCCAGCGGCCGTGGTGGCCGGGAGGAGCTATCGCAGGAAGCCATCTGTGCTCTGCAGGAAACCCAGCCAGCCCAGCACCCATCTTTCATTATTATTTCCCTCCCTGGCAGTTTTTCTCCTTGACACTTTCCCCAAACGACACCGGGGAGGAAGTGAGCTGTCAATTGAGCATCATCACTTGTTCCCAGCCGTGGAATGCAGAGTGCTCTAGTTAAGAGCCCGTGCCTATTTATTGGGCATTTATTTCCTGTAGGCACAGCTAACAGGAAATCTACTGGAAATAGAAATAGTTAGAAAGCTAGAGTGCTTTTAGAATCATAAAATCACAGAATCAGCTAGGTTGGAAAAGACCTTTAGGATCATCAAGTCCAACTGCCCAAGTTTTCCTGAGAAGGGTGGTTTTGGCCTGGCCAGAAATTCCTGCTCATTGTTTTGGTGAGTTCTCAAAAGCACAGAAAGGTGTGAAACAGGAAAAAAAATAAATCAATTAGTGGACAAACAAAGCCTGATAAAAACTTTCAACAGGTCAGAGAAAAGCAATAGTGCACAATGCACCTGTAGGATCTCAGTGGACACTCCCCTCTGGAAGCAAAGCCAATCCCACCTTCCAAATTAAAGTTATATCTTTTCCATGGCTAAATAATGACTGAAATTGCCATTCTTTCTGCAAGAATGGCCATTCATTCTAAAAGAGCCACAGGGTGGTGGGAAGAAGACACAGAAAATGTTGCTGAGATTGCAAACCATCCTATTGTTCATATTATCAGTGCAGTATTAGGGCACTAATCCCACCTGGAAAATATTTTTCCACTGCCCAGGCCACTGGTTATGCAATTATTACATCTCCTATTATGTAAAACAACAAAAATATCTTTAGAATATTCTGTGAACAACTGATAAAAATCTTCAATTGAAACTGAAAGTCTATAAAACAAATCTAAAATCTAAAAAAAAAGCCCTAAACAAGGTTTATCAATTCAGTGTAGATAATGTTATTCTAAGAGTCTGGTGATCCTACTTGTGCTGTCTTTTTTTAAAAAAAATCATAATTCAGCCTTTCCCCAAACATAAGCTTAGAGTAAGCTTAAAGCATGTCATTTCTGCCCTACTCTGCTGTGGGGAACACCACTGGGTTTTGTTTCACCCGAGGAAGGCAGCAAGAAACTCCTCGAGAAGATGCTCCAGAACAGGCTGCCCAGGGCAGGGCTGGAGCTCCCGGCCCTGGAGGGGTTTAAAAGCCGTGTGGATGTGGCACTTGGGGACATGGGTCAGTGGTGGCCTGGGCAGTGATGGGGGAACAGTCTTAGAGGGCTTTTCCAACCTAAATTATTGCAAGATCTAAGCTGTGGCTGCACAGCCAGGATTTTGCTGGGGCGGTGTAACAGCACAGGCAAATATTCCCCATTTAGGTCTGTCCCATGTTTCCTACTCAGCAGGCAGCAAAGGAAATAGGAAATCGGACCTCAGGAAGGCAGAGGAGACATCTCTGAGCCTGAAAGAGAAGCTCCCAAAGCAGAAATCCCTCCTTTTAGGATTGTGTCCCCCAACAGGGATGTTGGGGACTGTCCTGCCCTGCAGCAGCCCTGCAGCTGCAGCATAACCCGGCTGCAGGGGCCGGGGGGGGGCAGAAATTGCGCAAGAAGCTCAATCGGCGCTGAAATGAGGAAGGAAATAATGTGTTAAATGATTTAATTCTCTGAGCTCACTTTGTTCCTTACAGATAGACCCAGAATCGGGGCTGATTACAGTGCCTTGTTTTGATTAACAGAGGGAGATCTGAGACGGAGACATTTCTATCAGTTTCAAAGAGTTCCCACATCTTGCATTTCATTTTCACAGTGGGGTCAGGAATTCAAAGAACATTTATCTTTCATTCTTTATAGCTAAAAAATTATTTTCAACGATGCCGGTTTAATGCTAGTCAACTCCACTGACCTTATTATACTTCAGTGGAATTACTCCAGATTTACACCAGTGGAAGTAGGTGGACTTTATCTGATGCTAAATGAATTTATGGGCTTTGAGTACTCTGTATGTGCTGGTTCCACTTCTTGGGGAGTCTGATGGGATTTAAGGGTGATCAATTATTTTAGTTGTGTTTCAGCTCTACATATTCCATCAGTCAGGTAATGCAGCCAGAATTTGGAAGTTAATGGGCCAAGTGCAGCCTCAGATGCAGCCTGGGACGCTGTTGAGACCAGGTCCCCCACCAAACCATCACTCCTGCTGCCAGCACCTGACAAATCCGAGCTCCTCTGTGCTGCTGCAGGAGATTAAAGCAACATTTCTTTTGTACTGCCCAGTAATCTTTATGTTGGGTGGTAAAGTTAATGTACGGGATTGTCACTCAACCCATTTCACGCCAAAGAGCCCAGAGCAGCTCTGAGCCAGCAGTCTGGAGGTGAGAGCATCACCCACCCGCTCCTCGGTCTCAGAGGATGTGTGGAGCTGCTAAATGAATGATTAAAAAGAATTGAGAATTCCTGAACTGTTGTAACTACTGAGAACACCTCCACCCCCGCCAGTCTCCAGCTCTCAGGAATGGCAACTCTCTCTCGGCTCGGTGGGAGAAATGTGTCTTAAACAACTCAGTTCTTTAGTGCGTGTGTTCCTCTTCACAAGGAAGGGAGACAGGCTCACAGAGCCCATTAGCTGTTCCACATGCACATCCATTGGGAAGGGGAATTAGTTTCTGGCCGGCACACAGCCGCTGGGTAACACAAAGGACAGGCTCCTTTAATCTTCGGCAGCAGCATAGCGGTGTCCAGGCTTGTCAGAAGCTGCAGGAGGAGAGATGCAGGAGGCTGCTGACAGCCTTCTAATTGGGTAGCAGAAAGCAGCTCTAAAGGATGTGTTTGTGCCAACAAGTGTGGCTTGACATCAAGAGAGATCTGCCGAGGAGCCGAGGGGGGAGCGCAGCAGCGCTGGATGTGCTCTGAGCCCGGCGGGGCTGGGGTCTCTCAGCCAGCAGAGCCGAGCCTGGCTGTAGTGCTGGAAAGCTCCAGGACGGAACACATTGCTCCAGTGCAATCAGGAGTGGTCAGCCTGGCTGCTCTGCCAAAACCGGGTGTCTGTGTCCTTGAGCTCCAGAGAAGCAGGGAATGGTTTGTGTTGGGAGGGTCATTAAAGACCATCTCGTTCCGCCCCCTGACACGCCACAGAAGACGGGAGGTGCGAGAGCCACAAGCACTGGAAACCATTTGCCCACCACGGGTTTGTCCGCTGGTCCTGATTCTCTCTCTCCGCACCCCACGGCCACCAGTGCTCCCAGTGCTGCCCGCTGCACTGCTGGGGTCCAGCAGCCAGGACCTCCTGTCAGCCCCTGCTCCTCCAAACCCACTGCAAAGCAGCACCAGAGCTGGCAAAACTTCACGCTGGAAAACACAGGCGGCCGTGTAACACTGCCTTCACTTAAATATTAATAGGGGCTGCTGAATAATTCCACCTTGAGACTTCGACAGAAGGCTGGCTGATAGGGAGCGTGTGATAGGAGCTGCTGCACCTACCTGTCACTGTGCTGAGGTGACTCTACAGCTCAGTCAAAGGGGAATTGAAACCACAAATTAATCTGAGAGTGCTCAGCCCCTGTGGTTCTGGAATTAAATGCCTGCTCTAAATATAAATAAAGGCTGACAGACTCGCTGCCTAAAATATCAGGCAGAGAGCTGTGGCACAGGCAGGGTGAGAGGCACCTGGCTGCAGGTGCAGGCCCTGGCTGGGGCAGAAAATGCAGGGAGGCATGTCCAGGCTTCCCCAGGCTTCGTTGTTCCTGATGAGCAGGAAGAGAAGCTGAAACTTCTGGGTGGTGACATCCCTCAAAAGGTCCCCAAAGGGGCTAAGAAACTAGAAAGGAGAGCTCCAGGGAAGGGTGCACTCCAAAGTGGATATTTTTCTTCTTCTGGGCTTATTTCCACCTGAGAGTGGCCCAGTGGCACCAGGTCCATACAAGAGAAAAGAAAACTGAGCAGTCGGTGGATGGTGGTGAGCAGATGGGGTGGGACAGGACGGGATGCTCTGCCAGCAAACCCCCAGCAGCCCAGCTCTCCTCCTCTGGCACACATCCCACCAGAGAGGGGGCATGGCCCTGCTGGCAGCTGTGGAGGTGCTCCAGAGGCGAGCCAGGGGCTCCAGGGGTGGCTGGTGCAGAGAGAAAAGGCGCAAGGATTGCAGCAGGAGGACTTCACAGAGACTGTCTTCTTTTAAAAATGTGTCAGGATTGATGAATACTCCATCAAACAGGGTTTTGATAGGGTCACTGTAAAGAGATGTAGTTAACAGCATGGAGAGACCCCAGTTGTGCTGGAACCAGTGCTCTTTTCTCCCTGAAATGACACTTCTCCACAGACTTGCGTGTGTGGGGAGGGAGCCAGACAGCTCATACCCATGGCATCCAGAGGCAGCTAATAATTCCCTCAGTGGTGGAGTGCAGCGTGTTCCACTAACATCTGCAGTAACTGGAAATTTACCCATCCAATTTTCTCCTCTCCCCCAGCCACAAAGGGAGACCACTCCAATTATTTTTCAGACAGAATTAAGGCTGATGTTTACCATTATCTCCCTGGTAACCCTCTCCTCATGACTACATTATGCAACATAATTGTAAAGCCGCCTCAGCTCACTGGGGTTGTTATTAAATGCACTCGGCTGCTTTTTTTTTTTCCCAAGGTCAAGGTTAGTAATTAGGTGGCTGGTATGCTTGGGACAGAGCCTTGTTAGGTAGGAAAAAAATTAGAAGGAATTTAAAGGATGCATCAGGCATTCCCAAGTGATGAAATTTTGTCAGCAGAAGGTCGGCCAGTGAAGGAGGGTGAATTAGGGGATGCGAAGTGGTCCAGCACACAGGTCTGTGGATGAAACTTGGACAGACTCACGGCGTGAAAGGCGCCGGACGAATTTCCACAGGGAATGTGGGAAAGCAAGCGCTGATATTGCAGGCTGAGCTCGAGCTTCTGGAGCGCAGAGGTGAACGTGGCTCCTCTGCGCTGCAGCTTTAATTGGAGCTGGTGGAACAATAGTGAATCGAGCTGTTTGTTTTCCTTCTGGCTGGTTTCTCTCCAAAGGCCCACGGTGCTGGCACGTGAAGTGTCAGCACCTTATTGTGCACGGCAGGGGGGCTGCAACGAGATGGTCCTTCAAGGTCCCTTCCAAGCCAAACCACTCCATGATTCTATGATTGTACAGCCCCCAGGCCATGTATTCCTGGGGATGTGCCTGTGCAGTGGGATGGGGCAGCCACTCAGCAGGAGTTCTCGCTGTTTCCCTGGTCCGTGTGAAGTAGGTGACACCAGACTTCCTCGTTAGATCCACCTCCTAATACACTCCATTAGGGAATATTGCTTCACTTCATGCTGAACCCTAGAAGGAATTAAGAGCAGAAATAACAGTGTTCCATGGGGGAAGGAGAGGACTGATGGGTTCCTGGAATGATGTCAGATTTCCTGGTAATTTTGCTGGTTAGTGCCAAGGTTGTTGAATCTACCCGGTGACTCTCCCAGGTGATATTGTGAAGGAGCGTGTTGACTAGAGCCTGTAACCTGGAAAAGCTGCTTTTGTTGGGAAACAGCTTGGAAAGGAGCAAAAGATGAAGACCTGCAAGTCTGCAAGGGTGTCTGTGTTCACAAATGCATAATTGTATACATGCTACATAGAAATGTGTAAAAAAATATAAATACATAAATATATAAATATATAGACATATCTGTGTCTGTGTACATACACAGGACAGCCTGAGCTACAGTCTCTGGTTGTCTGTGACTCCCTCTGAAATTTTCCCTGAGGGAATTGCCTTCCCAAGTCACCGTTTATTTTCTGAACTGGAAGTACTTGTGGGTCCAGCTCAAAGCCCATTTTGGTTCAGATGGGTCTCTCCCTTGACATGAATGGGTTGGGAGGAGATGTTTAATGCCAAAGTCAAAACTCTCCCCAGTGCCCTACTGGGGTCATTCCCATGCATCAGCATAGGCAAGAGTATTTACCATGGCAAAAGGAGGAATTACTTGAAAGGACTGTACTGTAGAGCAGTAGCCTTATGAAAACCATGACAGAGTAATTGGATCTGGCTTGCGTGCAAGGCAGCAAGAGAAATCAATAAAAGAAGAGGGAGGAAATGGGGAGGGGGAACCTTTCACGTTTTTGCAGTGAAATATCCCTTCATCTGACTGCCTGTAACTTACTTTTCATCATCCCTGATGTGATCTGCAGTTGAAGATTTCTCTGGGCTATAACCACAGTTGCTGGGCTGGGTGGGTTTTTTTTTTTTCCTCATCTTTATTGCTTGTGGGAGAAAATAAGGCAAAACAACCCAAAACTTTGTAACTGCTGAGACCTCTTTATGCACCAGGATCCTTATCTAACGTCTGGACCTCACAGTCCCAGGGCAAACCTCACCCTGAGTGTGGTTTTTATTGTTCTGGTTTGTTTTCTTCCAGTTCAAAGGAAGGGTTAAGCCCCAAAAAGAGAAGTGTGTCCTTGGTCAGGAGTCTGTAAGTTCTCTGAGTCACACTTCACCAAAAGCCTCCAAAGCGTGTTCACGTCAGGGCGTGTGGTCATCACTCAGTGACAACTCCTCATCCACCTCTGTCCCCGAGGAGGTTAGAAAATCTGCTAATTAAGAGAATGATGAGGAGGGTTTGATATGAAAAAAAAAAAACCCTACAAAATCAAAACAGCTCTTGTGGAGAGCACACAGAGCAGAACAGAACTTCCTGGCTGGAACAAAATTGCCAGATTCATGAAAAGGGAATAAACACAATTTATTTTTTTTTTGTCTTTGAATTGTGTGGTGCCCTTCGTGCCATTAATATGACACTGTGGTGATATGAGTAACTATTGATACAGCATTGATTCTCCAGTGGCACAGTCCCCTCTCCTCAGCAGCATCTGGTTTCTGTGGAATCCTGGAATCACTGAATGATTTGGCTTGAAAGGGACCTTAGAGATCCTTCAGTTCCAACCTCCAAATTCCTCCTCAAATATTCTGTGTTCTTCAAGAGAGACCAAGGTTCTTGTTCTGTGGGGTGCAAATTTGTGTCCAAAAAATCCAAATCAACCCAAAGTTTCCATTTCTTCAGAGCCTCATCCCAAAGGCTGGGCAGGTCAAGGCTTCAGTCCAGTGTGAGGTGGGAAAGAAGGGGGTTCTTGCAAATAGGTGGATTGGAGTGGAGCAGTGCTTCTATCACCAAATGGTGGCTCAGCAGAAGACAACAGCCCAAATTACAGAAATCCTGATTCCTTCATGGCAGCTTTCCTGTTAATTGTTCACCTTTAGTCACAGTCCTGACTTTTCTCTCCCACAGAAAGCATTAACAGAAAATCTAGGCCACTGTGGCTGAGATTTAATTCTTCCATCTATGCAGAGACTTCAATCTTCATAAACTGCATTTTTAGGCGACCAGCATTACTGGCTATTGAGGGCAGCAAAGTTAATCTTACTGAACACAGACTTCTCTAAATGAGGGTGACCTGAAATAGCTCAATAGTATCCATAAGCTACAGGGGGGACAAAGCTGGGATATACCAAAGGAATAAAGGTAGGAACAACCTGAGGCTGAGTGGTGATGACGATACCGTGGCCTTCCAAAACCAAGCTGAAAATACTCCCTGAGTGCAAGAGAGGATGTTTCTTTGGAAACAGGCACATTGAGCTGTTTCTTTAGATTACACCACTCATAGAAATGATGCGGCTTTACATTAAATTCCTGTTGAGAAACGTCTAGAAAAGTCCAGCTGACTTATTCATGGCCCATTATTGCAAGCCCTGAATGCTAAATGTAGTCTCTAACAGCAGATTTGACCTCAGCCGTGCTCCAATAATTAGTCTATAGCTTGATGTTTATTAATAAAAGTTAATTGAAACCAAAACTCATCCCTGTAGGATTTTCAATCAATGAACACACACACACACACACACACACAAAAAGCCACACTAAAGAGCACTGGAAAATCCAGCTTCACAGAGAAAGAAACAATGGAAAGAAAAGCCCTCACTAAAAATAGTGCTGGTCTTTTTGTGCCTGGGCAGGAAATGTCGGCACCACCAATTCCAGCGCTGAATAACTCTTTGTCTTTGGGAACGTTATTCAGCGGGAGGCAAAAGTAAATCAACAGCCAATTCTGCTGAGGAAAGTAAACATTTGCAGATGGGAAAATTGAGGCAAAGAGGTATTAAGGGACTTGCTCAAGGTGAAGAAAAAGAAGTCCTTTTTGATTAGTGGTCATCTGTTCTGGTGGGACAGAAAGTCCTCAGCTGGAAAGGCCAAATTTCACTGTCCAGAGCAAGAGTTTATTATATGTAAACCCAATAAATGAAAATGGAATTGTCCCAAGAAGCTGTATGGCTTTGTTCCTCAGAGGTATTTGAAGATGCAGCTCTTGGTCAGCATTCTGAGGACCTTCTTGCTGAGCTTTTCGCTGCAAATCCAGGGTTTTTTCCACTTTTCTTTGCTCACGACTTTGCCTGGCATCTCTCCTTCACAGGACCGAGAGAAAACAAGAAATAATCTCACAGTTTTAATTACCATTACTTTAGATGAGGAGACAGATGGTGCTTGCAGGCCCATGGAGTGATCCCAGCACTATCACGAGTTCTGTGCTTAAAGATCTGACTTCAGCTAGGAAAGGTTGTTCTGGATCTGACTGAAAAAAATGAAGCACATACAAATTGTCCTCTTCAGCTTCTACACTGCACGTTGCTCCACTGATTTTATGCAGAAAAGCTTTCTGCAGGTGAAGGGATTGATCTGGCAAAGCAGAGAATGATCCTGGTCTGTCCATCAGTGCACAAGTTCAACTATGAATATGAGAAATATCTCATTATCTGCCAGACCTGAGGTGGTGTGAGCAAAGCAAGGAATTGCAAAACCTTAAAGATGGTTTTTCCCAATGATCTCTGACCACTGTGTATTGTAAGTCCTCATTTTGATGTTGTTTTTCTAAGGAATTAAGCAATTCCGTATGTGCCAATGTTGATGTTTTTGTCCCTCACCAAAACTTTTGAACTCTGTTAGACACACAAAAGGACAGAGGTCTTAAATATATTAATTTCCTGTGAATTTTGGGAAAATAAATAGAAGTGGGGCAGCAGGCCAGTGCATCTGCAGTGTGTGCACAGCTTCTGAGACCAGAACATTTACTGGCATTATGGAATTGCTCACGTTATTCCATCAGGAGTTTATCAGAATCTGAGTACCCCAATCATCAGGGAAATTTTTGCCTTTTATATTTTAAGAGTTTATATTTTATTAAACCTCGAGACACAGGAGAAACCAAGCTCATAGAAATGTCTTGGGTTTTTAAAAACATGTTTGATGTCCTTCTGCATGTTTTTGAGCCACCTTTAATTCAATTTCTGATTCTTTTTTTAACCAAGCGAAGTTCCTGGCAGATTTTTTTTTGTGGAGTCTTGCAATAGTTTAGTTATTCAGTCTTCTGGCAAGATTTACATTTATTTTACTTTGCTGATCACAGGGTAAACACACCAGAAATTAAATGGTCATCATATAATTCAGTCCTGTCTGTGAAAACCTAACAAAAGAGCCTTTTCCTTCAACAGAAATGAGAGTGACTGTCCTGCTGTAATAGCTTAAAATACATCGGAGATAATGTGTTTAAAGAATAAGAAAGATGTGTTCTAATGACCAGTGATAGCTCTAAAGTATTTCAAGAGCTTGGTTCAAAGCCCCTTGAAAGGAATAACGGTCCTTCTGCTGACATTACTAATCTTTGGATCGGGCTCATTAATGTATTGCAGATATTATATCCCCAGCTGCCAAAAAGCTGGGAAAAAAGGAGAACGTAGTCATAAAAATAGACATCAAATACATTTCTCTTCTGGGAATTAATATAGAAGCGAAGTATTGCTACTACTGCTCTCCGGGGCTTTATTACAGATATTTCTTTACTGTTTTTAAAGGAATTAACAGGGCAAGCAGTTCATCTCATCCAGAACTCTGCCTCCAGCAAGGGCCAGTGTCTAGTGCCACAGAGACTGGCAAAGGCTCGGGTTGCTGCAATAGTTTTCACTCCGGCGCTGTAAATCAGTCCTTTCCGGGATGTGCTGTGCTGATGGAGAGAAGGAAGGGTGGGAGGGAAAACAGACATATTCAGGCAAGACTTTCCCCATCTTTAGCCTCTCTTGGATTAATTACAGATCGATACTTGGCACCCGCCGGCTTTTATAGGTCATTAACATCACACGGTGTCAGGGTGTAAATTTGTTACACAGCTTGCCAAGAACCGGGGGGTGTCTGGAGGCAAATGTTCGCTCGGGGCTATAAATGAGACACAACTGAGCTGACCAGTTTGAACTCTGGGTGGACAAATAATGCTTGGGATCTTTACCTGTGGCTCTGCAAGTGCCGTACAAACCCATGTGTGCGTGTGGGCATGTGCGCGTTCATGTCAGAGAGGGAGAGAGCGAGGAGAGGGATGGTGAGTGCCGCTCCTGTGTGCAGCCGAGAAGGCGGCACAATCCGGACCCAGGGGCTTATTTTTTTTCCAGCCCTTGGGATCATTCTCAGGTCGCCCACCTGCCTGCCCACAGAGACAGCGTTAGTAAGGAATTAATAACGTGAGCACGCCTCGGCAGCCCCCGGCCCTGGCTCTGGGGAGCCCCGCTCTGTCTCTTTAAGGAACCCAGCGAGTCGTGATGCTGCTGTTTGTATTGCCGAATCCCCAGGAGTGCAGTTAAGAAACGGGCAGCTGTCTCTTTAAGTGTGATTTCCTTCTATTGTATTTGAATCGTGATCAGGAAAAAGGAAATGAAACCAGAGAGCCGGGGCTGAGCCACGGAGTAATAATAATCCCGGGGATGCGGCTGCCGCCGCTCGCAGCGCTGCCGCCGGGGCGCGGAGCGTGTGCGGAGCTGCCCGCGCAGAGCCGCTGAGCGCCGGGCGCGGAGCCGCGGTGGCGGCCGCGGCCGCCGCCCCCCGCCCGCCGCGGGAGCGGCCCCGCCGGCCGGGGCGCGGGGGGAGCGCGGCGGGGATGGGAGGTCAGCGCCGGGGGGGCCGTGCGGGGCCGGGGGGGGGCCGTGCGGGGCCGGAGCGCAGCCCCAGCCCCTGTGTCTCTCTCTGTGTCTCGGTGCTGCAGGAGGAAATCCTGTGAATGTCATCGCGGGGCGGCGGGGCAGCGCGGCTGGCGACAAGGCTCCGCGAGCAGACAGCCTCTGCGGGGGCGGCGGGGGCAGAGCCCACCACCGGCACGCCACAAAGGAACCGGCCCTGCCAATGTCATCGGCCATCGAGAGGAAAAGCCTCGATCCTTCCGAGTAAGTGCGCGCTTTTTCTCCCCGGTGCCCGCGCTCGCCATCGTCCCCGGGAGCCTCCCGGTGCCATCCGTCCTCCCCGACGGAGCCGCCGCCGGCATTGTGTGCCCGGCAGCCCCGGAGGGCTTCGGCGGCAGCCCCCGCCGCTCCGACCCCCCTTCCCCCGCACCGGGGACACCCGGCTGCCCCGGCCCCGCGGGGCTGACGGTGCGGGGGAGCTTGGGGAGAACCCCCCCAAGTTGTGGGAAGGAGCAGCCGGGAGCAGAGAGGCGCAATTCCCCCCGGGCACGGCATCTCCCACTCGCTCATCCCACCGCGGGGTGGTGGGGATGCTCGGCGAGAGCGAGAGCATCCCGCTTCCCAAGCTTGAAGGTTTTCCATCCCGAGGGACCCTCTCTGCCCCATCCCCGATCTGCCCAACTCGCTGCAGCCGATCAGTGAAAGGTCAGGGCTGCTATCTGCGGGTGCCCAACTTCCACGTTTTCATAATGCAACTTCCAAGAGCTCGCAGAAAGCTTTGGTGGGGGCTGGGTGTTCTGCTAAGGGCATGTAGACAGACTTGATGGACGGGGTGCAGAAGATGAGAATTTCCCTCCCTGGATTTCCCACTCAGGGAAGCGACCGGCTCCCGTGTCCAGATCCAGGCTCTCTCCCGGGCTGTGCTCCCGCTGTCCCGTCCCTGCTGCACACCCAGGGACGGTAGCTCAGAACAGACCCAGGGCCACTTCAGCCCTGTATGTGCTAATTAACTGCACTTAGGCTTGTCTGGGATCGCGATAAGAGAAGAAAAAAGAAATAAATTATAAAATCTCCGTTCCCAGATAACGCTTAAAACATCGCTCTCAGTAAATTGAGTCATTCGTGGTTTGTTTCCTGTGAGATACTAAAAATGCCATCGCTTGGAGCCCGGAGCGAGCACATGGGAGCTGCTGCTTTTGGGCATTAAATCACTTCATTCCGTGATGTTTTACATGGTACATTTTCTTTTACGCTGTTTTTTAAGAAACGCTAATCCCAGCTCCTAATGGTGTCCAGCTTTCAACTACAAAGTTCTTTTTAATCTTTATTTATTTACCTGCCGTGTGTTCTGGTGGCTTAAGTGCTGGCTTAGAAATCCACGGACATCAAAAGCCTAATGCATAAACCAGGAATGCTGTTCTGCATAAACATCCGTCGGGCTGTTCCGGAGCTTAGGGCTCTCAGAGAAACCTGGCTTGGGATTCCCAAACACCCCTCAGATGAAATATTTTGGGGTACACTCCGGAGTTTCAAATAATGGATAATAAAGGATAATGATGTGTGCTTCCTTCCATTGGAAAGCTCTCAGAAGTTGTCAGCGTGGAGCCCACGTGTTAGGAAAGGGAGTATGCGGCCCAAAAGGATAAACTTGGAAAAAGTAGGGCCTAATCATGAGTTCCTCATGATTTTAATGAAAACTCACAGGATGGAGAGCTGGCAGGACAGGGGTGTTACGACATAACTTGCAGGGCACAGCAGTTTAAACTTAGAAGGGAGAAACCAGAGCAGAATATAACCAGATAATATCTCAGGGCTCAGCTTGCCTAAATAAAAACTGCAGGATCACTTTCTCAGCCCAGAAGTTCTTGACCAGAGGTCGTTCCTCCCTGCTGAAGAAAGTAATTTTTTCCCAGAAAACTGCTGATCCAGTAAATAAGCAGGAGTAATACAATTTTTTTCCTGTTGCCTGCTGGAAACTGGGAGCAGAGCTTCTTCATCAGTGTAGGTCTCCTCTGCCCCCACCAGCCCAGGGGAGGACAGACCAATGACAGAAGCAGATTGCTCGGGGACTCTGTGCTGGAGCACTGATCCAATAATATGAAAAAATTTGGGGTCCACTCTATTTGCCACAGGTTTGAAAGGAAGCAAGTGCTTAAGGGATGGATCCAGTAGATTTTTTGATTGACTTCTCTGCGGTTTGGGTGAAGCCCAAAACATTACAAAACTGGGTTCAGGCACCATTTTTTTAACTGTTTGCTGTTCTTTTTTTTTTTCCTTTTTAAGTTGTAAAATTACCCCAAAAGACACAGAAGTCCTTAAGAGCATAGCTTTGAAGAAAATTCTCACTTCTTTTACCAGAATTATCCTAGATCTCCAAGCTTTTTAGAAAAAGGAACAACATGAGGTGCATAAAGAGTCAGTGCTAATATCACGATAAAGATTTGTGCCTCCTTTCACTCATGGATGTGTAAATCCCAGATAATTGAGGGATGTTGGCATAGACCCATCCCAGGGGATTCATGTCCTTGGCTAAGGGAAAAAAGAAGTCCTGCAGCAACATGAGGTAAAATTCTGGCTTTATTAAAACCAGCAGCAAAACTAAAACCCGTCGGGCAACAGAATCAGCTGTCGTATTTATGCATTTCGTGCTGTTCTGAGAAATGACACGCTCAAACTTAGTCTCCAAATTTCCATTTCCCAATGGAAAGTGTGAAATCCCTTGGGTGCCTTTCTTAGTCCTGGTGCAAATGAGCAAAAACAAGGACACAATCCCTGTCCTAACCTGTCAGACCTTGTGGTTTGTTTTGCTTTTCCTCCTCCTTTGCACGCGGATGCTCTCGGAGTGGGTTTCCCTCGTCCGACAGTTGTCTCATTCCCGCAGGGAGCCGGTGGATGAGGTGCTGCAGATCCCCCCGTCGCTGCTGACATGCGGGGGGTGCCAGCAGAACATCGGGGACCGCTATTTCCTGAAGGCCATCGACCAGTACTGGCACGAGGACTGCCTCAGCTGCGACCTGTGCGGCTGCCGCCTCGGCGAGGTGGGCAGGCGCCTCTACTACAAACTGGGCAGGAAGCTCTGCAGGAGGGACTATCTCAGGTACGCATCCCACTCCTCACGCCCCTGCCCCCCTCCTTCCCATCGTTTGCTGAGTGCAGCTAGGAATAAGGAATTCATTTGGAATGGCTCTCGAAGCCTGGCAGCAGTCACGGGTGTAACAACGTCTGCAAGCTCAGGTTTGCAGTAAGGGCTCCTGTCGTGGAATCCCTGAATCGTTTGGGTTGGAAAGGTTACAGCTCCTCTTGTTTCAGCCCCCCTGCCACAGGCAGGGACACCTTCCACTAGGACAGGTTGCTCCAATTCCCCTCCAGCCTGGCCTTCCAGGGATGAGGCATCCGCAGCTTCTCTGGGCAACCTGTGCCAGGGCCTCACCTCAGGGAGGAATTCCTTCCCAATATCCCAACTAAACACACCCTCTGTCACTTTAACGCCATTCCCCCTTGTCCCGTCCCTCCACCCCTTTGTCCAAAGTCCCTCTCCAACTCTTCTGGAACCCCTTCAGGCACTGGAAGGGGCTCTGAGGTCTCCCCGGAGCCTCCTCCAGGGTGCACAGCCCCAACTCCCTCAGCCCGTCCTCGTATTTTTGGGATTCATATGCAGGTGCTTTATAGCATTGCTGGGATTCTTCAGTAAGTTATGGATAAAACTAGAGATTATCTGTGCTGGTTAGATAAACAACTTAGAGCTGTTTATAGCTAAATCTTTAAAAAATTGGGGGGAAGAACAGCATTTTTAATGGAAATGAAAGCTGTGCTACATGTCGAGGACAAAGCAGAATTATTTGATCATGTGAAGAATGTAGAAAGAACTCCTAGGAGTCAGAGTTGTTGGCATCTGTCCTTCTGCACAGACCTAACCCCATAGCTCCAGGTGAACCATGCAGGGTCAGTGTGGCATTCTGGCAAGCAGAAACTGGGAGAAGGGGCTGAATTCCAGCAATCTCCCACTGAGCTGGCAATGAACTGGTTCCCCTGAATGGTTTTTAAGGAGTTCTGTGCTTCTCCCAGCATTGCCTTGGAGCTGAAAGGCGTTTAAACCCAGGTAAGAGGTGAAAGATCATTTGGGTTTTTAGCATTCTTAAGCCTGGTGCTGAACAAGCAAGAATTTGCACATTTTGCAGAACCAGATCCTACAAATACACTTGTTATGGGTGTTTTCATCAATAACTCTCTGCCTGCCTGTTTTGCCAAAATTTGTAAGTAAGGGACTAATTGGAGACTAAGATATTTCACAAAAATTGATAACAAAGGATCTTTACATTCTTGATTGAAATGTGTTGATCTTTGCTGTGCTGGTTGCGTTCCATTTCTTCTCACGGATCCCTAACGTGTCAGGAGGTTTGTGGAACAGAATAATGGTATTTGGTATTTTTCCAGCCTTTTTACTGAAGGCTAATTTACCTGCCAATAAAAATGAAACCAAAATCTCAGTGGAATTCCTAATTATGCTGTCCCTGAGCTTTGCTGATGGGAATTTTGCCGAGCAGAAATGAAGGACTGAGTTCTGCTAATGGGACCACTTGTAAATCCAGCAGTGATCCGGTGGTAATTACACTTCCCAGATACTTTTCATCTTAAAATGGAAGCAACAGGAAGTATGGCAATACAGTTAATGCATTTTCTTGCAGTGAAATCCAACGTTTTTATTTACTTAATAATGCAACAGATAAAATCTTCCCTCATTAATGAAAAATTTGGCAACCTTTGTGTAACCTTAGCATTACTTTCACTGGGCAGAAGTAAACACTGACATCTCCTGGTAGACAAAAGGAACTATGTTCTTTCTCCTTGAAGGTCCCTTTTAATTTACCAGACGTCCTTTTTCCAGTTCAGAAGATGATATAAATCAGGCACAGCACATGCAGGAGACGTGTGGGAGGTGGAAAAACTCTTTCCAGAATTAGTATGGAAGTTTAGAAGTCAAACTCAATGGGTTTATACACTGAACACATCACCTGTAGCATTCCTCCCTTTTAAGAAAAAAATATCAATATATTCATGCTTCTTTATTACTGATGTGACTTAATAAACTCTGCAGGGCATTCATTAGAGGCTCCTTTTCATGGACAATATCATGAGGACCTCAGCAGGGTTTCTCCATGTGGATTAAAGAGCAGTCCACATCATAAAACTGTTGGGGCTAGCATAGGTATCTAGGAGGTCTTAGAATGTGTCCCTCTGAAATCCATCAGGAGTGACTTCATGGATCAGGAGTGCCTTCATGGATATAAAAATGATTGAAAGAATTTCCAGCGTGGAGGCACAGACAAAAGGCAGGAGAGCCTTAGACCATGACTTGTCTCAACTCCTTTCCGTAAACCACAGAGCAACAGCTTAAGAAAGGCAAAAATTATCAACAAAAGGTAATTTCTGTCGATCACAGAAGTGGAAGTGTTAGTATGGCACAACTTCATGCAGTGCTCTGGGGAACCTTTGCTCCGCCGATTCAGGTAAGGTCATTGATCAGAGAAGTCAATTATATTGATAGATTTGAGTAGATTTAGACTGGATATTAAGGAAGAAATCTTTCCCTGTGAGGATGGTGAGGCCCTGGCACAGGTTGCCCAGAGAAGCTGTGGCTGCCCCATCCCTGGAAATGTTCCAGGCCAGGTTGGACAGGGCTTGGAACAACCTGGGCTAGTGGAAAGGTGTCCTTGCCTATGGCAGGTGGTGGACCTGGATGGACTTTAAATTTCCTTCCAACCCCACCCATTCTGTGATTTTACCCAAGGTGAGGACCTTGGATTTTCTGTTTCAATTTCAGGTGTTGCAAAGTTTCCAGTTCAGCTCGGCAGGTTTCCATGTGACCTGCCCCTAACTCAGCACTGATCCTAATGGATCAAGGATGCTGTGCTCTCGTTGTGATGCGGTTTTCCCCAGCTGGCCAGCAAAGGAGCTGTGCTCACCTCTCTGCCGTGTCGTTCCAGGCTCTTCGGCCAGGACGGGCTGTGCGCCTCCTGCGAGAAGCGGATCCGGGCCTACGAGATGACCATGCGGGTGAAGGACAAGGTGTATCACCTTGAGTGCTTCAAGTGCGCCGCCTGCCAGAAGCACTTCTGTGTGGGGGACAGGTACCTCCTCATCAACTCGGACATAGTGTGCGAGCAGGACATCTACGAGTGGACTAAGATCAACGGCATGATCTAGCACGGACGTGCCTGGCGGTCTGTGACAGACACCTCCCGGGCCCGGCTGCACCGAGGACATCATCCCTCGAGCTGCGGGCTTTGAAACGGGGGGGGAACACCGCGCAGTGGGCCCTTGGCAGGCAGTGCTCCGTAGAATGTAAACTACACCCAGGTGAAGGAGGGAGAGCAAAGCAATAGTAGCTAGACTGACTTGTGTTCACAGTACGGACAGTAACTGACATCAGCTGGCAGTTGGGGACACACACAGCACCACAACCCATCCTCCCAACCAGAACAGAGTAGGGACTTCTGTAAAGAGATGTTATGACATTGTCACCTGCAGACTAGGATCGTGCAATTCGGTTTTCTTTCTGTCTTGTTTTAATTACTGAGCTTAGATGACAAGCTCCCACAGTAGGCGTGGCGAGGAACACTGGAAGGAAAGAGCCATCCCTGTCGTGGTCATTCCATATGGCCTCACGCTTTGGGTGGGAGAAGAAGCAGCAGGAGGGTGGGGGTTATTTTTGCATGGATTTTTTCTTTTTCCTTCAAGAATGAACAGTGCATCCTCTAGTCCCAAACTCTTCTTTTAAAAAACCCTGCTGAATAGTTGTTTTCGGGCACTGCTGTCTCAAGATGAGATGTTCCCCAGATCATTTCTATACAAATATAAATCTAAAGAGTTGTTCAACTATTTTATTAACTTAGATTATATCAATAAAATATTTGTTGTGTGTAGTAAGACTCTGCAGCTTTAATAAAAATAATGAAAGATTTGAGTGTTGTTCTTTCTCTTTTTTTTTTAATTGTGCTGGGGTTTTTTTGTATTATTAATTTTATTTTTTTGTAGCAGGGTTTCTACTCTTTGTCTACAGCTGGATCCACTTCAGGTTGCGTTTCAAAGGACAAATGCAAGAACACTGAGGGCTCAGTAAATCCTGTGCTCTTCATGCTAAGAAATTAGATAGTGCTGTAGGAGAAATTAGTGTTGTGTGACACCAAGGCTATTTGGTGTTTCTGAGGATGTTTTGAGGCTGGTTCTGGGTGTTTTGCAACAGATTGAGCCTGTCTGACCTCAGAAATTGTGTAAGACTTGGGTCTTTTAGAAAGGTAGCTCATCCTGATTTTGCTCTGGATTATGGAATCCAGGATAATATCACGAGAGCCAATAAATGTATTTAAGAAAGAATTCATTTCAGTCATCTTTAAGATCCCTTCCAACGCAAACCATTGTATGATATCATATTCTCTCCAACTTATTTTTCCTGAGGTGAATAGTCTAAGTCTCTTCTTTCCTGAAAGCTGTTTCATGCCTCTGATAAACTCTTATTTCTCATCTCTGGTTCTACATTATTCTTTCTGAGAGTGGGGCTAGAACCGCAAGTTGTGTGGAAAGGCACAAAAAATTAAAGCTTTTCCCACAACTGAGCAAGTCTGGCACCCACGCAGAAGGTGCTTGGCAGGCCCATTCACTCCATCACTACTGACACATCAGGAATAGCACCAAAACCTGTGGATATCTACTTGACTATTCTCAATAAACTTGTCACCCAGGGGGTGTCCCATCCACTGATCAGTGACAACGTTCTGCATTTTACAATGGATATTCTGAGAGCTCTTTTCTTGCTTTTGTTGTCACAAGTAGAGTTGGGGACAAACCCTTTAAATCTTGGTATCAGTGAAACTGGAAACTACACCTAACGAGACCATGCTTGGAAAGTATAGTTTGAGGCCGATGATATTTAGCTATTTTCCAGTGATATGCTGACCTCTGGAGGCCACAGGCAGCTGGTTATAATTATAATTATTAGCCTAAATTCCTGCCAGCAGAGGCTCAAGGAAAACACAGCTATCAGCTCTCTTCATTCCCAGTGGCTCCTTGCAAATATTCTGTCCAGCTACAAACAAAGCCTAAACTAATTGATGAGTTCATTTACACAGCTTGGTGGGTGTACCCAGGATGCTGAGCTAGGGTGGAGGTGCACAATGGTCCTCCAGGTTGTGTCACACGTACACACAGTGTGAGCAGTAACAGGGCTGATTTTCATGATTCCACCTCACAGAAAACTTTGACTGAAAATTTAATGCAAGGGGCATCATTCACATCTGGGCTGAGATCAGGGAAGAGTTTCAATAGCTCAGGGAGACCTTGTAGTTTTGCACTAAGTAGACCAACACTTGTGTTTTGTTCTCACCTCAGAAAGTGGCTTTTGGCAAGTTAGTTCAATGTTTTGCTTTTCATTTACCCACCTGTAGAATGGAGATGTTCTCACTCCATAAAACTTCCTAATGCAAACGCACTCATTATTTTGTGTAAGGTCTAGTTTACACAGGGAAATGTATTTTTAGACCTACTTGTAAAAGAAAGGTCCACAGTGGGGATCATGTTTTTATAAGACCGCCAGTTTTATTCAGTCTGTGTAACTTTAGAAAGTGCTTAAGCTGAACTGGAAAGTGCCAGAAGAGCCTCCACTTGAGCAGCAGTATTGCTCTACCCAAACAATTACACCAGTCTGTTGATGGACTTTTCCCTGACACATTCCCAAAGCTCGCTCTCTGAGTCCAGGAGGAGAGAGAGCAGATTTCTCTTGGAATTAGTGTAAGCAACACTTTACCTCATCTCAATTATGTTTCTCACAGTAAGGACTCTCTCCTGCAACAACAAGAAAATACAATGTTCCAAAAACAACCGCAGAAATGAAAGCAAAGCTGATTTAAAGTCCTAAGCAAAAAGCACAAAAATCTGAATATGACTTCATCACTGATACTCAAATGCGTTGTCCTTTCCGTGTTTTCACTATCAGCAGTATTTTAAAAGGCGTATCATCCGTCAAGATTCCCCTTCTTTGTCCCCATTATTCAGTGTCATGGCAGGAAGATGAGAGCATTACCATCGATACCACTTTTTTAATTCCCTGCCCTTGAATAAGGGCAATAAGAGCCCTGCATAATAGAGTTTTCAGCGGAGAGAGTAAATGGGAATCGGTTGTTAATTCAATACAGGATCCAGAAGCCGTCTCTCCCTTCTCTTTTCTCAAGGTAATACTCTGCCTCCAATTGTCATTATAGCCGAGAATGAAATTATTTGAATTCTGGACACATCAGCACAAAACCCAAGACTCCCTGCCAATTTCGTTGCCTGCTTGGAAGAGAACATCAGAGAGCATCACTCATTTATACGACTGCCAGCCTGAGACTGTAAATTCAGAAAACAAGGAGGCCTCAGGTGCTGCACTTTAACAGGTCTTTCTGCTCCTGAATCACCCCCCCTTTGGCACCCCCATCACACACAAGGTAACATTTTATCTCTGAAAGGCAAAGCTTTCAAGCATCTGCCAGAGCACACGCTCTGTACGGCCTGAATGTGAATTGAAAATGAGACTATTAAGTTTATTAATTGGTATCAGTGACTTAAGGCTTTGAAGGAGATTCATGGCACTCGGGAAAATAATCTATAAAGATTTTTGTTGCTCTAAAAAGACAGTGCAGCATCAGCTTATTTCACTTGCAGCAGGTTCATCTCTTTTATGGAGCACATACTGCACTGCAGGCAAAGAGAATTTTAATGGACACTGGAAAAAATTATCTATTCCTCTGTCCCACAACAACTAAAAAAACCATAAAAAGACACAGAACAGAGAGATTGAGATACGATATCACAAAACATTTAAGGCACTATAATTAAATTAAGATTCAGAAGTCTGTCAGTGAGATGAAGATTAAACTGGCAGAAAGTTGAACCGTGTTTGAAGCAACTTGTTCCCTCCTGCTGAGGGTTGCTTTGTACCAGGCTAATGAGAAGGCACATCTCGGAAAGGTTCCTAACACACCAGCAGATCTCTGATGGTAATTAATCAACGTGGTTTGCAGGAGCATACACCATGTGCCATTTTCAAGTGCCTTGCAAGCATTAATTAATGTGTTATTGTATTTCTCGCTCTCATTTCAAGCCACAAGCCCTGCCCCATAGCAAGCCATGCATGACAAATTTCGATTTTTTTAAGATTTTCAGGGAAGAGATTTTTCTTTTTTTAATGAAAAAATTGAGTGCACCTTTCGCTAAGCGCTCCGTGATCACCTCTGCTCTGAATCTGGCATATTCTGGTTACATTTACAGCTTGGCATAAGGCAGCAAAGCCTGTAACCAAGGGGGAATGGGCTGCAAGAAGGTTGATTCCTGTGGAAGTGCTGGAACTGGAGGAGAGGCAACAAGGAATGTTGCAACAGGAGCGACTAGGGTGATGGAAAGCTGTTGCTTTGCGGTGCTGAGAAAGAAATAACTTTTGAAAGCCGTGACCCAAGAGAAGTAACTCCTTCTGTAGTCCAGTAGCTCTGTACCAGCTACATTTCATGTGATTCCTGAGACGTTTCCTCTTCGGGGCTGCAACTTCTTGGGTTGGATGGTAAAAATTCACAGGGTTTTGGTTTTCTCCTCTCCTCAGATGTGTCTTGCATCTTGTCTCAGGTGACTTCACCAATGTAACAGCTGTCAGCTGGCTTTGAGATACAGAAATGCTTTACTTATTTGCTTGTATTTTAAAGAAACAATCAAAATCAAAGTGAAATTCTCCTTCAATGAGGCGCGCAGTCTTCAGTCTGGCATGGTGACAGCTCCCCGAACTGGTGCTTATCATGTTGCTATCTCATTAAAAAGACCCAAGACCTGCAATCATCAACCGAAAGATGCTTTGCAACGCCGGGAAACTCTTGGTGGGCTCTAAGATAAGGCTCCCTCACAACGTGGCTGTGATTTTTTGCAGTCCATGGCTGTGAGCAAGCGCCAAATGAGCCGTGATGCAGCCACCCTGGAATTCTTGGAGCTGGCCCAGCAGCGAGTGTGACCCAACACGCACGAGAAGCGTGCTGTCCAGCTGATAAGGAAACGTGCATCAGCAAATACGGCTTGTTTATCCCGTAAAAACTGCTTTGGAGGAGTGCAAGCAGAAAGAGGCCGGGTCTGCACTACACAGATAAGAGCTCTGACCAAAAGGACGACCAAAGGTCGCACCAGGCCTCCTGGAAAGACCCAAAGAGAAGCTTTCAGGGGGAATGGATGACTAAGGGAATTGCAAAGGGCTTCTGGAGGCTTTTATCTGTGTGCTACCTCTCCAAATCCAGCTCAGCACTTCAGTCATTTGTTGTTGCCATGCTCTGATGAATGTGCTCTGATGAATGGGCTCGAGGAGTTGGTAGCCAAAAAACCCCACCACTGCAGCCATGACTGAATGCCCGCCTCGTTAACAATCTCAGCTAATGACCTAAGGACAGTGTGTGGAGCTGAAAAGTGAGCTGCTATCTGGGTCATACACGTGGGGTCTTTTCAGGTCAGGAAAGACTCAACAGCAGGAGTTTTGTCCAGGGATGCCTCATTATCCTCTATGTTCCTCAGGTAAAGGAAGACCTCCTGAGCTCCCACACAAAGCAAGCAGGGTCTCAGCACTTTCCATGGGATCATGAAATATTCCTCCAGCCCCTTTCAGCAGAGTCTTTCACACATCCCTTAGGCCATGAACCATGTCATGACATTGGGAATCACACACAGTGAAAACGCTGGAAGTGTGTGAAATTAGAAATACTCCTGAGGCAAGAATCATGCCTTTCTATGCCATCCATACTCTCTAAAGTAAACAAACTTTATTTTTTATACTTTCCCAGGTTGATGTTTCCATTTGTAGTAATATCTTCTATTTGATTTATGTGAGAGGATGATATGAATAGAAAACCAACTTGGAGCTAAGCAATGCAACGAAAGAATAAAACTTGGCAATGCCAGTTTGTGTCAACACAGAATCTTTGATCTGAGGAAAAAAGCCCAGTCTATCAACATTGCTCTCCAAGTGGGATTCCAAACTCTCCAAACATACATAAATATTTCAGACCCATTTTGGAACTAAGAATCTGAGACAAAAAGATTTGCTAATAACCAAAGACAAGCCTGAAGCCACAGAGCACCTTGATTCAGAGCGGGGTGCAGTATTCACGCAAGGGCATGACTCCGCACACAAGGTGGAGAAGTGCAAAGCCTTTATTGCGCAGTGAATATTCCCTAAACACCAGCACCCAACAGGATATCACATCATATAAACAGGAAAGATGTTCACCTCAGTGTCCCCCAATCACCTGGGATAGTGCACACACATTGCCTATTATGGTAACAGGTAAATAATACCCTATAAGGTCACAAACTACAATTATCACTTCCATAGGTCCAGCACTGACCACAAACCCACAATCCTCTCTCAGCCCATCCCCGGTGACCTGGATGCACTCCCAGGGTCACCTGCAGGTCCAGGAAAGAGGCTCTCTCTCCGGCCCTCAGGGCCTGTCTCCCTTCTGGCACACAGTGCACCCCAACACGGGGAGGACCGGACATGGCTTTTTGATAACCTCAGGCAACTGATGCAGGCAAAAGCATCCACGTGGGAGATGGTCCAGAAGGATGAAAGCTGGGAGCAGACTCCAGTTGCTTTGTAAGCACCAGATGAAGTTGGTTGGTTGATTCTTGGAGATTCCTTGGACTTCATTTGACTGTGGAGCTGCCAAGGCTAATTTACCACTGTGTGAAATTAGGGAGAGGCGTTGTTGGGTTATCCTGGGTCTACGTGGCCGCAACAAGGCTGGGATTTTTTCAGCTGTTGTTTCCTTGTGTCAGGAGGCAGCTCGAAGCTGTGCTCTGTCAGAGATCCCATTTGTTACTAAAACATCCAACAAGCTCCCACGCAACCCTTAGTTTATTCACGTAGACATTTCCCTGAAGTTCTGGCTCTGATCCCTGCCTGTCATCTCTCACATCTCATCTGAGATTCGCTCTTGTGAAGCCTAAAGATGCCATTTGTTATCAGTTCATATGTAAATCCCCCACTGTTCAAAGGACTGCTGAACTGTCTTTATGCTTGTGTGATTCACTGGAGTCACCGCAGGATCGTACAGCTCCCATTTTAAATTTTCTTACCCTGCCCCTTCCGCGTTCTTTATTACAGTCACTCCTTGTGTTCTGGTTAATTTTACCTCATCAGATTTCCAAGCCAAGGTCGCTGCCTGGTTGTTCCTGTGAAGCCCTGACCTTATTGCATCTTTGCTACAGCAAAGAACAAACCCAATAAGAACAGCATAATAACAACACAAATTTTCTGGACCTCAGCTTCTTTCTTGCTACCAATTCCCCAAGCTGCCTCCTCCCCTCGAAGTCTCAGTTTTGCCCACGTATTAATGTCCATTTAGAGCACTAAAAAGCTGATCTTATGAAAAACAGACCATTCCCAAAAACCTTAGCACATTAGTTGAATTTCCAGAGACACTCAGCACCCGGTGGTGAAGATCCCCAGTGTGTCGTTTCATTAGATTTTCAAGAAGTAAAAATAAATGAAGGATGCTAAAAGCCTCATCATCTCTCACACATTAAACATGGCATGCACTGAGCAATCTGAGACATTTTCAGCCTGACGAGTACCTCTGATCTATTTGGCCATTTGGGCTCCATGACTGGTGATAATGGAAGAAATATTAGGCTCTGTTATTAAAGTGGAAAAGATCCTTTATGCCTAGGGTGAGCTGGGAAAATTCCATGATGACTTACTGGTGCCACAGTTTCTGCAGCTGTCAGTTATTTGATGGAGAATGCGAAGGCTGCTGCGGGTAAAACATTGAAATACTGCAATATTGTATTTATATTTATATATTTATGTGGGTTTATGTTTGCTTTAGGTTCTGTGGGTTTTGTTTGGTTGGTTGCTTTTTCTTTTGTTGTTTTTGGTTTTTCCTTCAGTCTCAGGAACAGATATTTCTGTTTTACTATGCTTTTTTCATAATTGTTAGGATATCCATTAGGAAAGTAAAATGCCAGCCATTTCTGCACTTGAGGAGCCTCTAGCCTGACCAGGGGTGATAATCAATTTTTATAACTAACTCCTATAGCTCCTCCACCTCCACCTTCACCACTGCCTAAGCCCTTGAGTAACACCTTGGATCTATGCAAGTGCTAGAAGCAAAACTATCCAGGCTTTTGGCAAAACCTGACAGAAAGAAAGAATTATGGACCTTCTCTTGGCTCTGCATTATTAGATTTTCATGGGCTACAAACCCAAGGACAAACACAAGTAATATCATTTTATTAGCATTTTAAATACACTTTCGCTATTGTGTTTTGTTCTCTACGGGGAACTTTACAATTATAGAAATTATACAGGACAAAAATCTCCCCAACAGCTAGCAATAGTGCAGTCATAAAACCATCCCCTTGTTCCTTTTTCCAGTTCTTATTTGAGCAGTGCTGCTATGACAATGAATTGATTCATTAAAATCCTACTGATACCCAAAAAACAAGAGAGAAAAGAAAAGGATTTCTAGTGTAAAATCATGCAGAAGAAACAATTGCTTCTTTCATATAAGAATATTCAACTCACTAAAGGTGAGGGGCATAAAAAGAGTAGCATCTATCTTTTTTGCAGCTGTCGCACATTGCGTGGTTTTTTCCTATAAAACCTGAACCTGAATATGCAACACATTTTTTTTTACTATTATTATATTCAACTCAGTAAGTTTATTTTCCCATTCTCAGTTTTGCCCACTTATTATTGTCTATTTAGAGCACTAAGAAGCTGATCTTGTGGAAAGTAGACCATTCCCTGACCAAAAACCATTAGCACATAAGTTGAATTTCAAGAGACTGAGGGCTGAGTTCTGAGGGTCAAGTTCTGAGTTGTGAATTCTGAGGGCTAAGTTCTGAGGGCTGAATATAATAATACAAATTTTCTGAACCTCAGCTTTTCATACTCCCAGTTCCCCAAGCTGCCTCCTCTTCTCAAAGTCTCACTTTTGCCCCCTCATGATTGTCCTTTTTAGAGCATTAACAAGCTGATCTTGTGAAAAGTGAAAATTCCCTGACCAAAAACCCTTAGCACCATTAGTTGAATTTCAAGAGACCGAAGGCTGAGTTCTGAGGGCTGAGTATAGCAACAACACAAATTATATGGACCTCAGCTTCTTTCTCACTACCAATTCCCCAGGCTGCCTCAGTTCTGTCCACTTATTACTGCCCATTTACAGTACTAAAAAGCTCATCTGGTGAAAAATAGACCATTTCCTGACCAAAACCCCATTGCACATAAGCTGAATTTCAAGAGGCCAAGGGCTGAGTTCTGAGGGCTGAATTCTGAGGGCTGAGATTTGAGTATAGTAACACCACACATTTTCTGGACCTCAGCTTCTTTCTCACTACTGATTACCCAAACCGCCTCTTCCCCTCAAAGTCTCAGTTTTGCCCACTTATTATTGTCCATTTAAATCACTAAGAAGCTGATCTTGTGAAAAGCAGACCATTCCCTGACCACAACCCCTTGGCACATAAATTGATTTTCAGGAGACCAAGGGCTTAGTTCTGAGGGCTGAATTCTGAGGGCTGAGTTCTGAATTCTAAGGATTCAGGTCTGAGGGTCGAATTTTGAGCTCGGAGGACTGACGGCTGAGTTCTGGTTTGGAGTTCTGAGGGCTGATTTCGGAGTTCTGAAGGCTGGGTTTTGAGTTCTGAGGGCTGATTTCAGGTTCTGAGGGCTGATTTCAGGTTCTGAAGGCTGATTTCGAAGTTCTGAGGGCTGATTTCGGAGTTCCTAGGGCTGAGTTCTGAGGGCTGATTTGGGAGTTCTGAGGGCTGAGTTTCGAGTTCTGAGGGTTAATTTCGGAGTTCTGAGGGCTGAGTTCTGAGGGCTGATTTTGGAGTTTGGAGGGCTGAGTTCTGAGGGCTGATTTGGGAGTTCTGAAGGCTGAGTTTCGAGTTCTGAAGGCTGATTTCGAGTTCTGAGAGCTGATTTCCAGTTCTGAGGGCTGAGTTCTGAGGGTTGATTTTGGGAGTTCCGAGGGCTGAATTCTGAGGGCAAATTTCGAAGTTCTGAGGGCTGAGTTCTGAGGGCTTATCTGGGAGTTCAGAATGCTGATTTGGGAGTTCTGAGGGCTGATTTCGAGTTCTGAGGGCTGACTTGGGAGTTCTGAATTGTGAAGGCTGAGTGTCGAGCTCTGAGTGCGGACTTGGGAGCTCCGAGGGCAGATTTGGGAGCTCCGAGGTCCGCTCGGGGGAGTTCCGAGGGCCGATTCAGGAGCTCCGAGATCCGCTCGGGGAGTTCCGAGGGCCGATTTGGGAGGTCCGAGGTCCGCTCGGGGAGTTCCGAGAGCAGATTTGGGAGCTCCGAGGTCGGCTCGGAGAGTTCCGAGAGCAGATTTGGGAGCTCCGAGGTCGGCTCGGGGAGTTCCGAGGGCCAATTTGGGAGCTCCGAGGGCCGATTTGGGAGCTCCGAGGATGCCGCGGCGCCGCCGCCCTGGGGAGGCGCTGCCCCGGCGGCGCGGAGGGAGGCGCGATGGGCGGTGCGTCCCGGGCACGTCTCGCAAGATGGCGGCGCCCCCGGACACGGAGCTTTCCTCAGCCCTCAGCCTGGAGCAGCTCCCCACCGACCCGCTGCTGCTCATCCTCAGCTTCCTCGACTACCGGGATCTGGTGAGGTACGGGCGGCCCGGGGGGATGGCGCGGGCGCGGCGGGCGGAGCGCTCCCCGGGTATGCGGGGAAAGGGTTTGGCTGCCTGCGGAGGAGCCGCTGTGCGGAGGACACGGCCTGCAGCAGCGGGCTTTCCCCGCTTTTACCTTCATTTTTCTAGCAAAATGAAATGTTCCCTTTTACTGAGAGGGTGGTGAGGCCTTGGCACAGGTTTCCCAGAGGAGCTGTGGCTGCCCTATGCCTGGAAGTATCCAAGGCCAGGTTGGACCGGGTTTGGAGCAACCCGTTCTAGTGGGAGGTGTCCCTGCCCGTGGCAGGAGAACTGGCTGATCTTTAAGGTCCCTTCCAACCCAAACCATTCAGTGAATCTGTTTTTCTCTCTCCCCCATTATATGTTGGCTTTGTTTGTACCTAAATGAAGCAGTAACTAAATTCGTGAGATCAGTATTTCCCCGAAACTTGTGTTTCTACGGGCAAACAAAGGGTGGTCTTGTTGCTAGTAAATGTATTCCACCGTTTGAGGAAAACCAAACGAAATGAAACAGGGTGGCTTTTCAAGGAGAAAAACGTGAATGAAAGTGGCAGGTGCTTTTTGGGCTCGGTGGCTGAAGGGTTGTGAGTCATACAGTGAAAATGAGAATGTGGTTTTAGGTAAAACCTCATCAGACAAGTGCAAGGTTTGGCAGTGATTGAAATCACGGTGTTTAATCAAAGAGGGAGGAGTAAGTGTAAGAAGAAAACAGAATATTACCAGAAATGTGGGGGGTTGGTTTTTTTATTCCCCCTAATAAATATTAGTCAAGAATGATAGGACATCAGGGAGAATTCTGTTAGGATATCAGCAAAAAAGAGTTTAGGCATAAGCAAAAGCTGTAACAGTTGTTATGGTGGCCCTTAGATATTTGGTCATGTGCCAACTTTTCCATTGTTTGTGTAATTAGTGAGAATGGCTTTAATTGCACTTTTATCACGTTTGAAGCCACATGTTCCTGTGATGCTGTGGTGACTTACTCCCTTCCAGAAATTACAGGCTTGATTGATAAACACCAATACAATAGATTTCTGCAAAGGCTTTTTGACTTTGGGATATTTCAGTTCCCCACCCCCCAAAAATATAAAAAATCCCCATATCATGAAATTTTTGCACAGCCAGATGTGCAGGTGTGAAGTGAATGTGTTCGTGGGGGTGTGGATGGAAAAGGTAATGTCAGGGAATAAAGGAGAATCACTTTGTCGAGGCTGATTTTGAGATACTAATACAATTCTAGTTTAAACAGTTTATAAAGCCCCAAAAAAGCAGTAACTGGAACCTTGTGTGGTACCCTCATGTGGAGTATTTAGGTGTTAATCACAGCCTTTGAAACACACACTTGTCTCTTTAGAACGAGCTACCAGAGGAAGTGATGTTGCCACATCTAAACTGATGGTATCTTTTGGAGACTTCCTTCGAAGTTTGTTATTTAAAAAATTTAAAGTGGAAAGTAAGTTTGTAATACTCAAACTGTGTAGTTTCTGTAGCTTACTGTGGAAAAGATAAGGCAGAGCCTGACCATCTAGATAAGAAAGAGACTTAAATCATTGCTAGCCTGTGCTACTGGAATGCTTTCCACTGGTGGAGTGGAGTCATGCTGGAATCTTTCAGGCACTGTTTACTTTGGTGTAGGTCTACAGGGTGACCTGCTTTACAAAGGTACTTAATTGCTGCCAGTTCCTAAGTATGTGGAAAAGTAGTTCATGACTTACTCAGCTGTGATGAAGAGTTTTAACTGTTGTAAGCACTGCTCTAAAAGGACAGCTAAATCATTTTCAAACTCTGCATTTATTTCAGGAGAGTGTGATGTGTGAGACAGCATTTCTCCCTGTTTGTTTTGCTGCAATCAAATGTAATGATTTTATATTTATAGTTGCTGCTATTTGAATCAAAGATTAAATCAGCTATCAAGCCATGATCCACTGTGGAAAAGACACTGCAAAAAATACTGGCTCATTTCAGAGTAAGTGGGATTGTTTTAAGTCTTTTTTCCTATGAAAATGAATTTCTAATGTTGTTTAGATGATTTTCAGTCCATCTCACTGTCTACTTATCCAGCTGATACTTTGTCAGCCTCTCCATAGCTAAGAAAAGCTGAGTGATGAAGGATGTGAATTAGCTTTTCACCAGCTCTAAGATTCACTGCTAGACAGAGCTCTGTTCAGAAGGCACTCTGTGTAAAAAGGAGTATTGTTTCTGAATTTTCCCCTAAGTACCCCAAATGTTTCCTAATTCTGTTCCAACTTGCTGTTGAATAGATGCTGGAATTAATTGAGTTTGTGTAGCTTCACAGGGCTACAGAATGTTCCTGGGTTAATGTTATGCGTGCTGTTCCTGCCAAATAACAAATACCAGCTCCTCGGGTTTAGAAGGCTCTTAAGCTGGCATTTGAACGTTTTTTTTCTTCATGTCCCCTTAGGGAGGAAAAAAGCCGACGGAATCAGAGCTGGAAAGCCATCTTCACCAGCACCTACTCTGATTTAGGAAGATACATCCACTACTATGCCACGCTGAAAAAAGCCTGGGATGACCTGGAGAAGTACTTGGGGCAGTGGTGTCCCCGCATGATCAGCTCTTTGAAAGGTACCCTGGCACAGCTGTGAGTGGGTTGGCTCACCCAGCCCTGCCTGTTGTTAAGCCTCATGCTGCTTTCATGAAAGGTGTGTGCCTTAATTAGCAGAGTCCTGAAAGTCAGGTAGATGTGCTCTCCCTTGGAAGCACGGGCAGAGTCCTTGCCCAGTTCCTACTGATGCAAAGATTCTCTGAAACCAAGATGATTTTTTTTCCCTAGTGACCGGTCTGTCTTTATCACAGTCTGAGGTCGCTATGACTTGTTGTTTGTTATTTTTTAGTGTAGCAACTCCATTACTTCAAGGATGTGCTTGTGTGATTTTATTTGTGAGGTTTTCGTAAGACCTAATGAAAACAGTGTCACATGAAAGCAGACGTTTTAATCTGAAGCCAAACAAAAAGGAAGGTGTTGGGTTTTATTTTTTTCTATAGGTCTTACCGTGGTCCAGTGGTGGAACAATAGTTTTTCCTTTTTTTTAATCCCCACTAAGATTCTATTTTCAGCCTCAGTTTGTATTTCAATGCTTGAAGTACTTCCAGTGTTCTAGGTCATAAATCACAGCTACAGTCAGTTTGGGCTTTTCTGGTATAGGGGACAAAAAAGCTTTTACATTTTCAGCTGCATTTCAGTTTTCTGTATGAAGTTGACTTTTAGACCATGATGTTTAATTTAACCTTATCTGTGAAATTAAGAGCCAAATGATCTCTTAAGAGACAATATTAAGAGATAGATTATCTCTTTCCTATTTAAATCTTGCATTTTCTTGGTTTGCTTGGGTAGTGCTGGATTCTTACTTTTTGCTAAGTATTTTTGAATGTAGAATGTGAATCTTTTATTTATGTACAGAAAGACAGAAATAGATTTCAAATGACCGATTTCCACACTTACATAATGATGGCAGGTTTTAGATAAAATTTAGGCCTTTTTCATACCATTTGTAAGGGATGTTGTTTCAATGAATTGTTAGTTTATGTCCTGTTAATGAAACAGATAATGAGTATGAAAAGGGTTTTAAAAAATTGTTTGGAACAGACCACAGAGGCCACCCAGTTGATTTTTGCTGGAAGTGAGGGTGCTGGAACCCCCCTCCAGTGCATGTGGAAATGTAAGAATAGTTCTTCTCCACCCCTTTCTGTTGTTGATTTGAAAATCCCCCTTTTACAACCCATTTATTGCTTCAGATTCCAAATGAATGGTGGCTGCAGCCAACATTTCTGTGTCACTGATTGAACTGGAAACTGAAAGAAGCAACCCTTAGGGTGATGAAAGAGTAAAATCAATACTGCCTGGAAGCTGTAGCTGGGACTGTTATTGGCAGTGTTGTGGGGAAAAGGTTCATTTCACTTTATAAACATTTGCTGCTTTCAGGCCTGTTGAGGTTTCACCGGACTGAGCTTGGTGCTGTATTAAATAATCAATTAATGCCATCATTTTCCTTTCAAATTTATGTGATATTCATTGTGTACCACCCAGCATACAATAAAGCCACCAAATACTGACTTGAGTCCACGCTGGATGAGGGCATTTACAGATTCCATGCTTTGTGTTGGAAATACCTGAACTATCCTTTCTTTTCCAGAGAGTGCGAGGGAGGAAGATCTGGATGCTGTGGAAGCACAAATCCGCTGCAAGCTCCCCGATGACTATCGGTGTTCATTCCGTATCCACAATGGGCAGAAGTTGGTTGTTCCAGGGTAAGGACTGAAAGCTACTTGCCAAGTATTAACTCCTTTTGTATTTCTTAGGCACTTCACTTATTAAAAGGTGAAATGTCCCCCGAACAGGATAAATGAAGCATTTAAATGTATTGTGACTGAGTCACCGCTTAAGTGACACTTCCAGAATTGGCTGTCTTCTAATCTTGGAAGTAATTGGAAGCCCAGTGTGGATTTCTAATTGCTCAAATTACTCTTACACTTCCCTTTTTCCTAGTGAGAACCCTTGTCAGTTTTTTGCAACAACTCAAACTTCCAGCTGTTAGACTTTTAATCCTAGCACTGCAAGTTGCTCCCCTGAAGTTTGGCTTTGTATTACAGAAGTAAATTAGCCCCTTGCACTCTTCAGGCTTCATTCTTTAATAATTCCTTTTTTCTTTAAAATGGTTAGGGAATGACTTAAAACCAGTTACTCATATTAAGGTAGAATCAAATTGTCAGTTGTGCATAAGTTTTCTCACTAGAAGATTTTACAATTTTATGCAGTTTCAGCAGTGAAAAACTCCCTTTTACATTAAGGTTAGAAGGCCGATGACCAAACAAAGTTTCTGGTCTTTCAGCTGTAAAAAAATTAGGTGTTTGAAGCACCTGATGAATTGCTGCAAACATTAGCAAAAGATGGAAAACTACAGCAAATCTTTGCAATTTCTGTAGGGAGGAATGCACTCATATTGCTCTGCCAAAACCTTCACTCATAAAGAAGGTGCAGCTTTCTCCAATTTGAGTGTTTTATGTGCAGAAGGGATATAGGAAACTGTTTTATGAAACCATAAGGATGATTTCTAGTTCTGTTTTCCAGGAGAGACTTAAACATTTTTTAGAGAGGGGGTAGGTGTCCTAGTTCTGTAGATTTCAAGTGGTGCTCTGCAGGTTGTGTGCTTCCTCTCTTCCTACTGTTTCACTCCCACAAAGCCTCTCCTGTAATGGTGTGCCTACGGAAGGGCTGCAGGAGCAGACACAAGGCTCTGGGGAAGTCTTCCAGCTTGGAGAAAGGCTGCCAGGGGAAGGTGTGGTCCCAGTGGTGGGGGATGAATACTGGGAAGATCAGGTGTAGGCAGTGGAAGTTTGTGCAGCAAGTTGTTAGATCAGAAACGGAAGCGATGCGGGACTCGTCCTTGTTAGATGCTTCAGGTTTCTGTGTTGGGACGTTGGCACTGCTTCTGTAGAACGTGCTAATTCCAGGCAAGACTTCCTAAGGAGAAGGAGGAATGGAACCTGTTGCCCAGGATGGGATCAGCTTTTAGCACGCTGACATGTGGCAGCTTGCACCTGAGTCACTGCTTTCATAACACCAGTAGAAACTCAGCATCTGCAGGAATTTACATCTCATTTGCCTTTCCCTGGTGTTCCCAAGCTGGGAGTGTGGGTGTGGAGTGTACGCTCAGGTCTGTGTGCTCCTCTGACTGCTGAGTGCGATGCGTACACAAAGCTAGGATGATGATGTGAACTAATAACCTAGTTCAGCATATGGATATTCGACTTGGATTTCACCTAAGTCCAGTATGCATCTAGAGCATTGAAAGAAGCAGTTTCCAAAAGATTAAAAGCCAGCTTTGCCTTGTGAGTGGTGTCTCCTGTTTACGTTCCCTGTTTTTGTTGTTCCAAGTCTGATGGGAAGCATGGCCCTGTCAAACCACTACCGCTCCGAAGACCTGCTGGACATCGACACGGCGGCCGGAGGCTTCCAGCAGAGGCTGGGGCTCAAGCAGTGCCTGCCCCTGACCTTCTGCATCCACACTGGCCTCAGTCAATACATGGCTCTGGAGAGCGTGGAGGGACGGAATAAATACGAGATCTTCTACCAGTGTCCAGTAAGGAAGATGTGTTTATGTTTCCCAATGTACTTTTGCGATGATTGGTAGTGCATGAGCCTTAGTGGAAAGTCGAAGCTGTAAATTCAGTTGCCATGGGAGCACTCATGGGGACAGGCGTGTGAGTTTTACATGTTTGAGGGTCTGACTGGGACTACAGTGATGTGTCAAGCAGCCAGACTTCAGGTTTAGTGAATATAGGGAAAGTGTTTCCTGTGCTGTTTGAATTTTAACCTTGAAAGTTCAGTGCTCTCTTTCTAATACATCCTTAAACTTCTGTCTCTTTCAGGACCAAATGGCTCGCAAACCATCTGCTATTGTTATGTTCATTACAGGTAGCACTTCAGATAAAATATTCAAAATGAAATAGTCTGTGTGGGATCATCCAACATATTTAGAAGTATTCCACTTGGGTGGAAGGGTTAATCTTGTCTTACCGTGGGGTGGAGGGGAAGTTCCATACACTGCATTTCGCTTGGTATTTTGAAGGTGGCAGGTAAATAGATCCACTTCCTCCATTCAGAGCTACTTTATACAAGGTTTGCATTTTGTGGATTAGTGGTAGAAAGGAGGATAATAAACTTGGAGTCCCTTAGAATTCCAAAAGATCAAAGGACAGCACACAGAGCTTGTGCTCCAAGGAAGAAGTGGTAAGTACGCTTAATCTAACGGGAGTGGGAGTACTTGATAACACATCAGGGAAGGCAAGGATAATAATTTCTTGGTAGCTCAGCTTCAATCCAGTTTTGAATCACTAATATTGACAAACAGTTGAACTCTGTGCTTTTCTATTGAACTCTATATTGCAATGCTTGGAAGATTTATGGCTGAGAAATTCTTGTGCAGAGAGCTGGTATGTGAAACTCTTTGAGAATTAAATGTGACAGCTTGAGTGTGTGCTTAGCAATCAAGCTGTTCCAAAATAATGGCTGTGGGTGTATGAAAAGCTGTTCTCAGACAATGGCTGCAAGTGTATAAAAATCCCAGAATGACATACAGCCTTATTCTTCTGAGGTTGTAGAGGAGTGCAGAGTGTGTCTATGATTTATCCTCTCTTCAAGGAGAGGAAATTCTGCAGTGTTCCTTAGAAGCTTTCCATATGGAATTCAAGTGATGAGACACACCACTGAAGACCCTGATTATAGTGTGAAATACATCGCTAAGAGATTCTTTGTTGGCTGTGTCATTTCTGGAGGGTGCACCCTTAACTCTTTGGTTCTTGATTGGTTTCTCCAAATTACCCATGTTGGTAGAATGAACTGGAATATTGACTGACTCATCTCAGTAAGCCTGAGAGTTTGTTATAAAAATAATCCAAGCTTTAAACTTTTTCCTTGAAGTATTTACTGTAATGTGCTTAGTGGTAAATTTGCCCGTTCTTAGGAATGCTTTTCTTCCTTGGCATCTAGGTACATCTTACTTGGAATGGTTTACATCCTATGTAAAGGAAGTTGTAACTGGGGGTTATCCTATCATCAGAGACCAGATTTTCAGGTATTGTGACTGGGATTTGTAACCTCAGTGCCAGGTTTTGGTGCTGCTTCTAAGCATGCTCGCCTCTTTCCAAGTAGTGTTGGGCATCAGATACAAAAGCTGGTGGTGGGGAGAGGAGAAAGCCCATGAAACTACTGAAAATAAACATGTAAACCAGAATGTTTAAAGCAACTTTGTTTTTTTAACCAGAAGCTTCAGAGCTTGTAACTTTGCATTAATGGGACTGGAATTCTGCATTATAAGTGATCTGAAGTTTAGCAAACAACATGATGTTTATTCTTTGTGCCATGAGTGTGTTTTTGCTGCAGGACTGTTCAAAGTCATTAAAAAAACAAATGCTTCAGCTAATTGTTCTCCTGAATATGTAAATAAGCAGGACTTGTTCTGGTGTTTGAAGCTTCATGCACTTGCAATTTCTTCTAAATACAATCAAGAACCTTAATTCTGTCAAACAGGGATGCTGTAGAACCAAGTTCTTGGATCTGTAAATAAATTTGCTGCTAGAGTTTCTAGGTTGTTTTTTTTTTAAATAGCATAGTGACACAGGCTTATTTAAACAGTGTGTTTGTTAATATTAGTTATTATTAATAACTAGTTTGTGTGTTTAGTTTTCTGTATTGAATGTGCAAAGCTGTTTGCAGGGTTAATGCTCTCCTCTCTGTAGGTATGTGCATGATAAAAAATGTGTTGCTACCACAGAAGATATTACTGTGTCTGTGTCCACGTCTTTTCTACCTGAGCTCAGTTCTGTGCATCCACCACATTATTTCTTCACTTACAGAATCAGGTAAAAATAACTGAATTAATTCTTAGCATGCAGGATAGACCTATGGAATGTTCACAGCAAATTTATGCACAGCATTCAGAAATGTTCTGAAATGAACAAGATGGGCACAGCATGCTGTACTTTTTAATAAAATAATCCTAATCATTACCTGAAGTAATGATTCATTGCATGAAGTACCAGTCAAGCTGGTAATTGCTAAAATACAGTGATGGGTGGGGGAAAGAAGTTACAAGCAGCTCTTGTGATTTAGAAAAGGGTAAAGAACAGACAATGAAGCATGGAGATGGATCCTGCTACTGAGGTTACCTTAGTGGGTGTTTTCTTTTCCCAGTCTACTTGGTGATGCCACGGGCACTACAGCATTTCTTGAAAGGAATGTATTAAGTATGTTCTCTGGCTTCTAGAATTGAAATGTCCAAAGATGCTCTTCCTGAGAAGACCTGTCAGCTGGACAGTCGATACTGGAGAATAACAAATGCCAAAGGTGATGTGGAAGAAGTCCAAGGTCCTGGAGTAGTTGGTAAGTGAAAAATTACTGGAGAGAGTATTTAATGTACTTGTTATTAAAATTCTGTTTGTCAGGTTGTGTGGTTTGTATCAAAATCAAAGAAAAAGTGATGAGTCCATCTGTTTTGGCTTTCAACCTGTTTTGTAAGGGGTATCTGAACATCCCGCTACTTAACCCCTCTCCAGTTTTTTATAATACCAGTAATTGCTGAGAATCAATTTATGCATCCACTGGCATACAAATTGATCTGCCTGAGTCTGTTGTGGAGTGCAAGTCCTGTAGCAATTGCTAAATTGTAGTTCTCCATCAGTCCTTACTATTATGATGTAACATTTTACCCACAGGGGAGTTCCCAGTCATCGGCCCAGGGAAAGTCTATGAGTACACCAGCTGTACCACGTTTTCCACAACCTCTGGATACATGGAGGGGTACTACACCTTCCACTGCCTCTACTACAAGGACAGATTCTTCAACGTCACAATCCCTAGGTTTCATATGGTGTGTCCAACATTCAAGGTGTCTACAGCATGAACGGTAAGCAGAGATGCAGTTGGCTAAAACAAACCCCCAAATTATAAAAATGACAAAAATTACAGTGCTGAAGGGTGTTCATATTGCTGATTCCATACAAAATATGCCCCATGATTCAGAGCTCCTCATTTGTGCCTGCAGACGTGGCATTGCGTGAGCTGCTTGGATTCCACTGCTCCCTCCTTGGTGGGACCACGCTCATTAATTTTAGCTGTAATAATGTATCTGCTCTATTCAGACATGCTCCAGTTAATGATAGTTTAAAAACTGTAGAGTCTGTGATGTGCAGTAGTTCTTGCTGAAAGTGCATTTCATAAAGTCACTTAATGACTTCGCAAATCACCAAGATACTTCACTTGCTGTTAATTATAAACTAAGTAGTTTTAGTTTGGAGATTGTGGATTAATTATATCATTTCTCCCTTTTCTCTGGCACATTTAGAGAAGAGCTCTTGATTTATTTTGTCCCTAGTTTTCGTGCAAGCACTGAGGAGCCTTGAGCTTTCCTCAGGAGCAGGCAGCTGCTTGTGCCCTGTCTCAGGTTTATCCCAGGATTCCAGACACTCATTCCCAGTGGCTCTAACAGCAGGTGCCAGCAGATGTCGTGCTTCTAACAAAACGACATCTCTTAACTCTTTCTCACATTTTTGGGAGCTGTAACTGCCTTCCTCTCTAACCTCCTTCCCTTCAGCTGACTGGAAAAATAATTTCCTTTTCTCTGTTGCTCTACCCCTGTTTTAAAGGGTAAAAGGGTAATAACCCTTTTGTTTTTAAGTTACTTTAGTGAAAGACAACCTAAACCACCAAGAAAATGGGTACAGCTTTACATAATTGTAGGTATGGAATATTGAAACCCAATGGATCCTTGGGGAGTGAAAGATCAAGTAGTTTGGCAAAATGACCTCTACTGCAAATTAAATTTGGTTTTAGGACAAAGATCACAATGTCTGCTTCAGCAAATGGGTGTGATAATGCAGCCCAGATTTTTCTTGGCAATTGTTAGTGCTTTCTTACAATTAACTGGAAGAGAAGATTTTAATTAAACCTGAGTGTGTTTTGTATTAGGCAACAAATCCTAATGAATCTGCAGTGGATGAAGACCCAAGATTCCACAGGCACTGATGACTCCCGAGACCGACGTAGAGTGTTGGACTTTCCTGCACCCTCTGGATGCTGCCCATGTCACACTACTGGGATTTTTTCCCAAACAAACTGTTTGCAGAAGCTGAACCCTTTGGGGCTAGTGCATAAGAATATTTCTGACTATTGTAAATGAACTCTGTTGCACATCAGGGCAACTAGCATGAATGCTGGTGCCAGTTCTAATATTCATTGGAGTATAACTTCTGTTTCCCTGGTTTGGAAGGAGGGGAAGAGGGAGGAAAACAGGGGGAGGGAGAGGAAGAGGAAGGTGTTTGGGCTTTGTTCACGGTGTGAAGCAGCTTGATAGTCCAAGGTAATCATATCTTACATTTTTGAAGTATTGCCTATTTGTGATCATACTGCAGATACAGTGTGGGGATTTGGTTCTATACAAGCATTTAAAATTAGCAGTAGACAAGATGGCAAAAAAGGCTGTATTCCTGTTGTCCTTTCTCATGAGTTTCTGCTCTGGATAACTCCTGCTAAGAATGAAACTTGCAGTTTGGTCTGAAGAGATTAGGTGCTCTTAGGGTATTTTTTTTTAAATTAATATAGGAACAGCAAAAAATTCTGGTCATCAAAATGCATAAATTAGGAGTGAAACTGGCCTTATTTTTAGACAATCTGTTTGTCAGCTTGATTTTATGCTAAGTGACTCTGATTGGAGAATGCCTCTGGGAATGTAGTGTCCATGCATAATCTGCCACTCGTTAACTTAAGGAATTTCTCAATGACTACAGAGTATGGATTTGTAAATATGTTTTGAGGTTTTTTTCCTTTACATGATGTTTGCTGTTGTCATCGGTGACAAATTTATGTTATGTATCATGTTTTGCTGAGCCCTCGATGGATTTTTGTAACTGAATAAAAAATTCAAAAAAAAAGAGGAGGCTGGCAGAACAGCAGATGACTAGAAAATTTATATTTAAAGAAGTATCTGTTTGCTTTATCATTTTTATTTTGTTTCTGTTGTCATTAATAAACAACTGCCTCTTTTGTTCTCAAGTGCTATATGGGACTGATTTTGCCAAGACTTGAGCAATAATTTTGTGACCAGCGCTGGTGTAGTCAGTTCTTCTTTTTGACAGCCAGAATTTGTAGGTTTTATGAGGTAGGCCAGCATATTTTGGTTCCAGCTCAAATTTTCCATTATTGACTAATTTCAGATTTCTTTTTTCTTTTTTTTTTTGCAAGCCCAGGTATTGGATTCTCCATGTGCTCAGCTTTCCCTCGTGCATTTTCCACAGTGGCACAAGGCAGAAAAACAAACACTGAGTCTGACCCCTACAACAGTTGTGAGGTGAAACATCTCCAGAAACAAAACCAGCTTGTGTTGTCCCTCACAGGAATCAGAACAGCACTGAGCGTTGCTGGAGTGCTTCCAAAACGTTGCCATTTTGAGCATTATCACAGTATTACCTGTGAGGGATAAGAAACTTCCACAAAAGTTCTGTCAAGGATCAGTAAAAGAAGGTTTTAGTGGAACTAGAACTTGCTGCAGGGCCGTGTGTTTTCAAGGACAGATTGCCCTCATGGTTGGAGGCCATTCTTGGGAGGATTCCTCCCAGGATCTCTATGTTCTAGTGCAGTGGAATCAGCTCAAGGGCATGGGACTCTGCACAAACACTGCCAGCTCTTGGCAATTTCACTTATTTTTCCCTACTGTTTCAGGGAGTGGTTCTCCCTTGGATTGTTACAGATGAGCTGGAATTCTTGCTTTCTGTGGGAGATCAAGATCAAGGCCAGTGCTGTGCTTTCAGCCCCTGAGCGCTGCGGTGCCGGGGTTTGAGGCCTCAGCTCTGGGCAGAGCTGGTGGCAGAGGGGTCTGGAGTGAGGAGGGAACCAGGCAGGGAATTGAGGGATTGCTGCTCCTGCTCTGAGCACGAATGTGTGTGTAGCAGGGCAAAGGGTATTTCTGTGCTTCAGGCAGCTATTTTAGCACAGGGTGCGTTGCCTGGAGCTGCCAGAAGCGCTGCAGCTCCTCATGATGTGCATTTGAAGTGGGGCTGAAGCCAGTGGCTCTCCTCACCCTTCCCAAACAGAAGGTTATTCCGGTAGTGTGAATCACGGAATCATGGGCTCAGTGTGAAATCAAAAACAAAGGAGTTGATGATGTTTGGCAGCACTGCTGGACTGTGGGAAAGTTCACTGAGCAGCAGGAGAGAACTGAGTTGAGGTCCCGCTGCCGCAGACAGCACCTTGCTGCTGTGGCTGGGCACAGGTGTGGGGCGGGTGTCACTCCAGTGCAGGCAGCTGCCAAACACTTCCTGTGGTCACTGGAATCATGGCAATGTCCTTCCCTTCAGCCACCATCCTGCAGGCTCAGCCTGAAGCTCTGCCACCTTCTCCTGACTCAGACCTGACTCTGATGCTTGGTTAGGACTTCACCTGGCCAGGTAAAACCCGCCTCGCTGAACACCTGTGGACTCAGCTTGTGGTGAAACCCTGGCACGTCCAACACAAACATGTAACTGGTCCGGTTCTTTTTCTGTCCCTATGCTGACAGTCTCTTTATAATTGCTCTGTAGGATTCCTTCAACATTTTTGTGGGATTTTGCTGGCTGAATGGTTTCATGGAGAGGACCTTTGGCCACGATTTCTTTGCTGTGACTGCATCACAGAGAGAAAAACAAGTGGTGTGCCAGCCAGTCAAATAAAAAAACCCAACTGAAAGTTGCTGTGCAAGTTATTCCAGTATCCTGGTGCTGGTTTTATTTTTTCCTGTCAGTGTTTAATTTGTCAAAA
Organism: Lycocorax pyrrhopterus obiensis; assembly: GCA_014706295.1. Lineage (NCBI taxonomy): Eukaryota > Metazoa > Chordata > Aves > Passeriformes > Paradisaeidae > Lycocorax > Lycocorax pyrrhopterus. Next base: position 1,903,602 of record JACSVZ010000007.1, read on the forward strand.
TTTATGCAAAGAATTTAAGGTGTAAAATTCAGGTCAAGTTTGAAATACCATTTATCTGTGATGATACAGATAAATGTGTGCCCTGTTGAAGGGATAGTTGCCAGATTTTGGGAAAGGAAAACAGGAAAATGTTCAGCTATGGCTGATGTTCCTTGTTCCCAGTCCCTCATCTAAGTGAATTATACAGGTTTTTTTCTATCATATTAATTGAGGGATTCTCATTTAATAAGCTGCATCCAATAATCCACAAGAATCTTACATCCCTTTGCTTCTATTTATGGCTTAAACAGAAGTCAAATCTTTTAGAAGATCGTATGCTGAGCTCACTGATAATCAACACACCAAGAGAATCTGATGTATGTTCTGAGTGATTTAGGGTTTGCTTTAGGTTTAGTAAATAAATTGGCAGTTTTAGTGTGGTAACAAAATCAAATGTAAGAGTCCTTTTTAAATACAACTGGTAGTTTTACAGGTATTTCATATTGTCCTCAAGTCAGCACTGAACTAATTTTTTTCTAGATAGCATGGATCTAAGTATTAGTAAAATACTTTTGGGGTCCTCATTTCTATTGCTGTTCAATGTTTTCCTGGGTTGTGAATGTTTAAATCTACATTCAGGTACCTCTGGAGGAAACTGCCACTTGCCATTCCTGGTTGTTCCTCTGCATGTTCTAAAACTCTTCACTGTTTTCTGTAATCTATTAATTCATACCATGAGGTATCTCTCTCTGGGGAGACCTTAGAGCCCCTTCCAATACCTAAAGCCTCCTCCAAGAGAGCCAGAGAAGGACCTTGGACAAGGGCCTGGAGTGACAGGACAAAGGGGAATGGATTTAACATGACAGGCGGTAGGTTTAGACAGAATGTTCGGAAGAAATTATTTATCAGAGCAGGGTGAGGCCCTGGCACGGGTTTCCCAGAGCAGCTGTGTGTGACTGCCCCATCCCTGAAGCGTTCAAGGCCAGGTTGCATGGAGCTTGGAGCAACCTGGTTTAGTGGAAGGTGTCCCTGTCCACGGTAAGAACTCTCGTTCTTGAAGTCCCCTTCCAACCGCAGCCATCCCAGGATTTAACCAAAGTGGCGCTGGCCACAGGCATGGCCACATGACGCGTGAGGGAGGGTGGCACACGCGTTCCCTGAAAGCCTCCCCGGCCTGAGGGAGCAGGGAGCGCGCAGCGATCTCCGCAGCCCGGCCTGAGGGAGCGCTTCTCCCGCCTTCGCCTCCCGTCGGCGGCTCCCGGCCGCCGCCCCGCCCCGGAGGCGGCACCGCCGCGAGAGGCAGCACCGGCGAAGGTTGCACCGCGTCCCTGCTCCCCGCACACGCCAGGATTTACCCGGGGAAGGTGAGCGGGACAAGCCCGGAGCAGCGGCGGCAGCGGTGGGAGCCCGGCGAAGCCAAGCGGTGGCCGCGGGGGGAGCGCGCAGGTCCCCGCCGCGGGGGAAAGAAGGAGGCAGAAAGCGGGGAGAAAGGCGGCTTTTCCCGGGAGCTGCGAGGAGCCGGGGGAAGGGTTTGGGTGGAATTGTGTGCTTGGCCCGGGGCAGGTGTGCTCTGGCCGTGGCCGTGGCCTGAGTCACGGCGGCCGCACCGCAGTGCGCTGTGCTGCGCTGTGCTGTGCTGCGCGGGCCGGGCGCGGGGCCGAGGGACGGAGCGGCCGCACACGGCGGTGGAGCGGGGCCGGGAGGCAGCGGCACCTGCCCCGCCGTGTCCGGGCACGGGAGACGGGGACCTGCTCCCCGCGGAGAGGCGGCTCGTGGTCCCCTTCCCCCTGTCCTTTCCCCCCCTGCTGTCATTTACGATGACAGCAGGACCAGGTCCTGTCCCCTTGCCTTCTCCCAGGTGGGACTGCAGAGAAATTCTGTTTCACAACCGGGCACTGAGCCTTCCGTGCTGTTGCGGTTGCTGTTTCTTGTCATTGAGATGGGTCGGATGTTTGACTTAAAAGACTAATTTAGAGAATTCAGCTCAGGAGATGTTTTCTGCTTTCATTTCTTTTAAGCCATGTTGTGAATTGCTGTTTTTATATGTATTTATTGTTTTTCAAAGGCCAGAATTTCCTGACGTCTCACACAGAAACAATTACTCATTTTCATGAAAATAGATGCACTGAATTACTACTGTTTGGCTGGCTCTGACGATTTTTATTCATCTGCCTGACATTTATGCTGGTCATGACTTGGTGTTGCTAAAAGGCAAAGCTGTTTTTGTCTGCTGACACATGGGTGACTGAGGACTCCTGGAAGATGGAGAGATTCCCAGGGTGGTTCTCTTTGCTGTCCAGAAGGGCTCTTGCTGTAACCACCAGACTTAACAGCTCTCCTGCAGATCCACGTCACTGTGGGATGAGCCTCTGGCCTTGAAAAGCTTCTTGCAAAGTTGTTTACCACAGACAATCAGCTCATCTTGCACATTATAGTTTAGTTTTTTATAGTTTCCCTCTGCTCAACAGTAAGTCATACAGAAAGGAGAAAAAAAGAGTGGGTTGTTTTTTTTCATCATTGGATGGGGTTTCTTTAGGTTCTTTTGGATAGGTTTGGTTTTTTTATTGGATGAGGTTTGGGGTTTTTTGTCAGTAGAAAAATTAACTAGACTTAAGGTTGAGAAGCATTTATTTATTCATACTTTTTTGCTGTGAACCCATCTTTTCAAGTCCTCAGTCAGTGTCCTGGGAGGAAAAAGCTCCATCCTAACATGGTTAAGGCATGCCATGCTAAAATCTTATAGCTGCAGGCAGAATTAAGAGCAGTGACTGTTTCACTACACTTTTATCAGATTAAAAACTTGTTATCTGAATACCTTTAATATTTTGGAACTTTCAGTGCCACTTGGGCTTTAAAGACAAACATAAATCACACCCTTCTAGCACAAGTATGGTCCTTCTCTCCCTGCTGTGTCTGCTTGATGCCTGCTTGGAATATCCCACTCTGCAATAGCAGAGATTTTGTAGTAGGAGCTGTGATTGTAGTTCAGTGCGCAGAAATCTGTCTGAGAACTCCTGCTTTGGAGCTGCCTGTGTTAAAAAAAATTCCTGACCTTCCCATCTCACTGCTGCCTACGGATTGCAGCAGCCATGGAGACCTGAGCCACTGCTGCAGGCACTTGGTGGGTTATTGCCTGTGTCAGTCCCTCACAGTGAGAGGGAGAAATTTTGGGAGAGGAGAGGCAAAAGCTCCTGTAGAGCAGCCAAACCTCTTGCAACCCCATGAGAGAGGAGAAAGGAGAGCAGTCCGGCTCCAGGGTTACCGGGGAATTGCTGAAAGAGAAAAAGCATTTGAGACCTTTCTTTTTGCTAGGTGCATTTGTAGCTGTGAGAAATTGGGAGGCCTGTTGAATGGTGTAATCAGAGAGGAGAGAGGAGACCCATCTGAGCCTGTCAGGGCTCAAATACCAGTTCTGAGAATAAAAATCCTGTTCTCAGAATAAAAATCCTCCCTTGGAAAGTGCAGTTATTTTTCCCTCTTGTGTTTCCCTGTTTTTCCTGGCCAGTGCTTTCAGTTTTATGCTGAAACAAGTCTTGAAACCTCGGTTCATCACCGGGCGCTTTGCTTTTGTATAGAATAAACTTGTAATCTCTCTTTATGCCCTCAAATTAGGGAAGAAGCATGACCAAGATGAACTGCATCCTGCTGACTGCCTGCATTGTTCTGATTGCTTTTTGTGGCTCTGGTGAGTAGAAGACAAGGACTTTGTGGTTTAATGTTATGACAGGGGCTGAGAAAATTGTGGAAAAAAATGCCAGAGGGAGGAAAAACAGCAAGAAAGGTGTGGATTATTTAATACCACTGTGGGGAATGTCAGTAACCATCGAAGCAGGGCTCAGTTTCTGTTCTGATTGTCTTGGGTCAGGAGAGAGAACCGGGGGCAGGATGTGATGCTGCTTAACACAGCAAAAACCTGGTGTTTTGCTGCTAGAAAATGGGATTTCTCTTGTGTGAATTGGAAACCAGTAGCATGAGAGGGAAAGGAGATGGAGTTTAAAAAAAGGATGGAATAAAACTCAGCAGCAAGTGTCTGTCATTGCCTGGAACAGGCAGTCTTCAAGAGCAGATAAAAGGAGCAAGCATTTAATATCTTGTTCTGCAGGCACATAACGGTAAGTGTTTTTAAAAGTGACATAAATACATGCTCCAAGATATGCCTTTCAAAATTGCCAGCCTCAATTGGTACACTGATATAAGCTTGTCAGTTTTAACTGAAGTCTTGGGTTTAGCAATTTTAGCTGAAGTCTTGAGCTTAATAACCAGGCATCTGTTTTGTGACAATTAGATGCAGATAGTGGTTCTTCCTTTTTTGTGTTTTTCTTTTCCCTTTTTAATGCTGCTGCTGCCTCAGTAGTTTATTATTCAGTAAAGAGAAACCCTTGTTGTCTTAGGTTATACCTTAAGATGTTACCACTGTGACAACAGCCCTTCCTTGTGCAGGACCAACAGCACCTGCTTAACGACCGAAGACACTTGCTTGCAGATTAAATTTGGTATGTACAGTGTCCCACAGACCTAAAATAAACCCACTTGGATCAGCTTTCATCATCTGGACACCTCTAATCTGGCCCTAGCATGCATTTCTCAGCCTCACTCAAAAGGAGCTTGCAAATACTTTTGAAGGTCATGCTTATATCCAAGCAATAATGGAATGATTTAGATAGGTGAGTTGTAGTTGTACAAGCATGTACACAGATACCTGTATATCCAGATTGGAAAAAATACACAAACAAACAAACAAACAAACAAACAAACAAAAACCTACCCAAAGGAGCTGACTTTAAAATACAATTTGTTACTATCTTTAAAAAGAGATAAAGGATGTGTAGCCCACAAAATAAACCTGCAGGTGAAGGGCTCAGTCATTTATGAATTCACACTATTAAAATAAATTCTCTTTTCCTGAGGGTGAAGTGATCTGTGTTTTAGGAGGGACATCTTCAACTAGATCAGGTTGCTCAGGGTCTGGCCTTGAATGTTTCCAGGGATGGGGCATCCAGCACCCCTCTGGACAAACTGTGCCAGTGTTTTTCCACCCTTATCTGCTCTTCAGGCTCTGTCTTCTGCACATTCTTCACTGAAAGCCTTGTCAAGTGCTGGCCCAGGCCGCTCAGGGCAGTGCTGGAGTCCCCATCCCTGGAGGGATTTAAAAGCTGTGTGGATGTGGCACCTGGGGACATGGGTTAGTGGAGGGCTTGGCAGTGCTGGGTTAAAGGCTGGACCTGATGATCTCTGAGGTCTTGTTCAGCCTAAATGATTCTGAGTGCAGGCTGAGCTGGCTGGTGACGCCAGGTATCACTCAAGCTCCACCCCGTATCTCCCAGTGGGTCACTTGGACTGAATTGGGTACACACTCCTGAATTCCTAGTGAAAGCAAATTTGGAAACTTCTAAACACTTGCACTTAAAAAAGCAAGTACATGGCTGTGGCAAAACCAAAACTATAGGGCTGATGCTGGGGGCACAAATGGCCCATGAACTACAGGACACAAAGCTTACCAAAAAGTGTCCCTTCTGGGGAGGGTGAGAGGCCAAGCCCAGTGATCTGTCCCTGAAAGTTCGTGTCGTGTTCTCATTGCCAGTTTGATACAAAACTGGGGATACATTTTATACCTTATTAGCCACTACTGTGCAGCGTGCTGTTGGTGGGACTGTGGTCAGACCTTCCACTCTTTGTACAGAGTATTTCCTGGTAGGAGGTTTGTGCTGGGTTTGTACAACACATTTCTGGGTGTGGGGTCAAAGAACCAGGCCACGAAGCTTCTGCCTCCCTCCACTGCCATGGCAACACAGACCACAAGGCCTCCATCCAATTTCTGTGTTTACACCATGGGCCCTGTCGCAGACTGAGCTTTGCCTTCTCCTCACTGTTTTATTCTTCTAACAGTGGCAGTCTAAGCAGTGCTTCTCTCTCTGTACCAAAAATAGTGTTACTGTCAATACTCTCTTAATCTGTTTAATTTTTTTGTTCCATAGGTAAATTGAGAACTTCCTCCTGCTGGAAGGCATCCCAGTGCAGTGTGAATGAAATTGCTGATTTCTTCCAGTTGGATAATTTTGAATTCTTTTGCTGCCAACATGACCTGTGCAATGAGAGTGCAATTACTGGGGTTAACAAAGCAGCCTTCAGTATTGCTTCTGTAATGGCCATGTTGTGGATGCTTCTGTAATAATCCTGATTTGTAAGCTCTCCTTTCAAGATGAAATTACACAAAACCATTAACTCTTTTCTATATTGCATATTTTCAGCTCCTGTCCCTAGGCAGAAACATTCCCTTGTAATTTTAAGTTGTTTCCCAAGGTTCTGTCCGTTAAAACACTGTCTCCATTCATGGGAAGGAGATGTGCATTGTTATCAGTTATTGGGTGTTTTGCTCTGTCCCCATGTTATGGGGAAGATAAGCTCTTGTGAAGTCATGTTATTTTGTGGAGAACCTGGGCAAACTCCAGTGGGTGATGTGAAGGAGAAGGAACACTACAGCTTTTCTGCTGGAAACTGTCATTTTTTTACCGTCCCATAAACTGTCATTATTTTTGGTTGGCATTTCTGTGGGTTTTGATTTGTTTTGCTTTGGATCCTCCTTGTCACAGACCAAGCAGTGGATTTGCCCTCAACACAAGACGTGTTGGATCATAAGTGCACTTTGCTGCAGTCTTTGTGATGAATATTGAAATATTCAGTTTCAAGTCATGTAAACACTTTGTTCCCATCACTGTACCTTTTTTTTTTTACAAGCCAATGATATAACCTTGTCAAGTGCTGTTATTTTGGGAGAAAGCATCTACATTTCTTAAACCAAAACCAAAATACTGCTATAAGTGAGAAACACTTTTCCTTCTTTTTTTTTTAATATATATATATATATATATATATATATATTTCCATGAGCATGTATACAACATGTGATAGCTTCTTTTTTTATTTTCCTCATACATTATCCATGCCTAGGATTTTAAGTGAGCATGTGCTTTGCACTGAGTATTTATTGGTATACTGAAAATCGATTATAAAATGCTAAGGAGTTGAAATGGCACATGTAGGTTACTTCCCCACCTAGTTAGCTTTTGGGTTTTGTTGCAAACAGCGACATGTAAACTTAACCCTTCAAGCTTCCACCTAAGAGTATTAAAATCTTGCAGAACTTTCTTTCCATAAATGCCAATGCACAGTATAGGTGTGTATTTATATAGCATGAATAAAACCTGCTCAATGTGTAGGTGTGAGAGGTCTGGAGCTCAAATAATGAAATACTGACTTTGCTCTGCTCCGTGGTGGGAGTCAGACCTTGGGACATCTCTGGTACGTGGAGACCCTCTCAGTCAGGTGAGATGCCAAATGCTCTTTCTCTTCTGGAGCTGCTGGCATATCCCTGCCAGAGTTGTGTCCATTGCTAATGGGATATCCTCTTCCTGAGGACCCTCGCTTGTGCTCGTGACACCAGTGACACCAGTGACATCAGTGACATCAGTTCACCAGTCACAACAAGGGTGTTGTTCCAAATCCCCGATGTGTTCTGCAGTGTACCTTTTGGTTGAGCTTATTGTAGCTATGAAAGTATCCTGGGATCTCTCCCATCACTCAAAATACGGAAGTCGTCCTGTCTTTGATTAATAAAAATGTCAAAAGAGAAAAATGTGGTGCGTGTGGTGATTTATTGGTATTTACAGCTGGATAGAACTCCATTTGTTTCCATGGGAGGTACATCCATGCTTCCCATCCAGAGACTCAGCAAGTTCCAAGTAGACTTCTCTCCTTCCATATTTTTATTTCCCACCTGATTAAAAACAGACACTGGAAGACAGTAATTTCTGCACAATGACTTTTTCCACTGCTGCAGCACCATTTGTCAAACTCAGGCTCATTTCAGGTGAAAAAGTATTAAAGCACTGACTCAATATAAATTAGGGGAAGGTTTGTTAGCAGAGAGGTATCTTTTGTTGGACAAGATGATAGATTCCTTATGCTTAAATCATCCTGATGGCAGCATTTTTTCTCTATTATATTGTCAATGTCTCTTTTTTGATGGTGGCACTTTTAAACTTGTTTTATTGCTATATGGCTTGCATATATAAAATATTCTCCTTTTTTGATAAGTGCAAAAAGGAGCTCTGTATTTTGTGTGTCTAGTCTTCAAGCAATCATTTTTACTATTTCTTTTTTGATAGCCTTGAACACTTTGTCTCATTTATCATACTTTTTTGTTTCTCTTCTAGAAGCAGCCTAAGCAACAAGTCCTTGTGTTTTAAATGTGTTACTTTCTTTTTGTAAAGATCAACCAGAACATGGTTTAATTCCTGTAAGGTTTGCGTTTTCTGAGTCTGGCTGTGCTGACTGCTGAGCCCTCTCCTGCAGATTGTTGAACAGTGACTGCTCCTTGAATTTTGGCACTTCTCCCCCTGCTGCTGCTGTGTTGTGCCCAGATTTGCTTCAAAGAGGACCAGTAAAACCAAGAGAGCCATTAAAACCTTGGCTCAAATATTAAAGTATTAAAATCTGTTCTACTCTGAGTCCACCAGGACCCCCAAGTCCTCTGCAAAGCTCTTTTCCCCCTGGTCAGCCCCCAGCCTGTGCTGGTGCCTGGGGTGATTCCCAGCCTTTGGGGTGGGTGTCGCAAAGTGGTGCCCGAAACCCAGGGACTCCTAACTTTTGGCCACCCTCAGTGGGAATATCAGCCAGATACTTGGTGTGGTTTAGCTGTGTCCTGTAAGACCCAGGATAATGCGAGATAAAGTCAGGGTGAGCGGCTGTGCCACTGTGCAAAGGTGTCTGTTGCCCTCTGCAGTGAGTGCTGGGTAACTTGTCGGTGTTGCCGGCGTTGTTGTGCTTTTGTTTTGTAATTATCTGAGTGGTTTGCTCTGTTCTGAATAAGTGGCATGACTAAAACCTCATCCTTTGAGTGTGCTTTTTATGCCAATACATATCATTTATGTGCTAATGGCCGTCTGATCATCCAAGAATATTCTTCCCTACATCTACTTCTCAGTTGCTCTCACAACCAGCAGTCTCTTTTTTGGGGGTGGGACACAAGTAATATAGGAACAAGAAGGACAAGGTAACAAATGGAAGCTGCAGCAACAGCAGGAATTCGTTCTTGTGATCTGTTTTTACCATCGATTCCTCCTCCAGGTCCTCATGGTGGTGACCAGGTGTCCTTTGACTTGAACTTGGGCACGGAGAGACCTTGGAAGCCTCCTGGTACTGGTAGGAATGTGGGGCTGATGTACCTGGTTGAGAGGAATTTGGCTTTATCCTGTGTGAAATCCTTCTCTAGTTTTGCCATCCCTCATCAAAGATGAGGTGGGATGTCTCCGTGTTATTTCAGGATGCAGGAAATTGTGAAAAGAAGCAGATGCACGGGGAAAAGGAGACAGGCAGAGCAAGCAATTTCCTCCCACTGCTTTTTGGTGTGAGAGGAATGAGGAGGCTGACCACTGAGCAGCTTTATTTTGTTGAAAGGAGTTGCTAAGATAATAGAACAGTCCCAGGAGAGAGCTGCACGTTAAGTAACTCGCTGTTGCACTAACTGGGGCATCTGGATACTGCTGTTATACAAATATTTAATGCATTTAACAACAGCAGTGTTCCTCCAGCTGGAAGAGAGTTTAATGTGTCTGAATCTCTGTGTGTCTCCAAGGGCTTGGATCTCACTGGTAAATACAGTCAGTCCTAAACTGGCATCACAGCAGGGGAGTTTGGCTATGCCTAAACATCCAAGAAAGCGTTGTCTGTGAGATCCCCACGTTTATTGAGGCAGAAATGAGCACACTGCACTTTCTGCCTCCACACAAGGTGAACATTGCACTAACAGGACAGTGCTAACACCATTCTGCATTTTAGAGAGGGAGAAGGCAGCAGCTGATTGGCTGTGAGATCCCCAAAAGAAGTATGTTGTCATCTCCACTCCCGTCTTTCCAAGAATAATTTATACACTGGGATAAAATGAAGACCTGCTGATGATATTAATTTTATGGGTGTGACAACTTACAGCATGGGGAAAACTGTCCTGGAGCCTAGGAAAGGGCGAATTAAAAATGCTTTTGGTTTCTTCCTCCTAAGTGGAATGAATCAAAAAAAAAGTGTTTGAAGCAAAGTTCCCCTCCCAAATAATGAAATCCCTGCATGTGATCCAGTGTTGGTTCTATTTAAGGGATAAGGAGTCTTGAATGGATTTTAGATGCTTCTGAATCCATACCCTGGCACCTTGTGAGTCCAGCTGAGTTATTCACGGCACACTAGCGCTGTTCAGGAATGACAACTTCACCATTCCTCCCTGCACAGGGTTGGTTTGATGCTTGATACAATTTAAACCAGCCCCTTATACCATTTTGGTGGATAAGGATGAGACTGAAGCACGTGCACTCCCACGTTCTCCTCTCCCACAGATATTTGGACATGCTGCTGTGGGGCAGGTTCGGAGAAAAGCTTTGGAGACACTGCAGGGTGGGGATAAAATCACAAAGGTTACAGGTTGAGTAGGTGGATGTTGTGGTGAGATTCACTATGGAATTTGTTCTGGAGACTGCTGCAAACCACAGAAACCTTATTCTCCAGAGGATTCTCCAAGGAACGCTCTGCGCTTCATTCAAGCCCACGGTACTGGAGTTCATTCCACGCTCAGATTCCTATTTCCAGAGATGCTAAAGTCTTCCGGGGAACTTCAGGCATCCATCATCATCGGCTGTCTTGTTACTAAGTGGTCAAGGCTTGGGTGAGACCATGCACAGCTCAGTGTCATCGTTTAGCTCGCATCCGAAATGAACGACAATAAGAGTGTTGCACCAGGAAAAGATTAACGTGATTAAAATGACAGCCACATCTTGAAATCTAATGACTTTTGAAGTCTGATGGGTTTCTTCCTTCCTGCTCCCAGTCATGGTAATGCTGTAGGCTCCTGTGAATCGAGGTATATTCTCTGTTCTGTGGGATAAAGGGATGCTTGTCTGGGGAATGGTGAGGCTGTAGCCCAGAATCCAGTGCCGGGTGTCTCTAGAAAGCTGCAGTCTGCACACAGATAAAATGACAATCTAAAAGATTACAGAAGGCAAAATAAGAAAGCTGCTGCTGTCAGATACGAAGCACAGCGCTTCCTTTTGTACTTGTATGTTTTACCGTATAGCTGGAGGTGGTTTTCTTTTTTTTTTCTGCTTAGAAAAAGGATTTTCAATCCACTCCTCTCCCTGAAAGCGAGATCAATTTATCTATTGTTATGAAAATTCCCTTTCCTAATGTCAGGAAAATTAATCCACAAACACCAGAGGTTTATGTCCAAAAAGGACACAGAGGAGTCCTGTTCCTTTATTTGAATAAAGGGAGAGGCCATGGGGCATTTCCCATGGGGTCTCTCAAATTTTTGGAGGATGCAGCCTCCTTTTTATCCCAATTTCCCGGCTGCGTTTCCCTCTCTCTTTCCCCACTGGCTGAGGTACTTGAGAGGTACAGACTCCCAGAATCACCTAATACAGACCCCCTTCTAATGTATACCCCCCTTTTTCTTTTCCTACGGAATTTATGGTTCTTCCCATTGCTTCTTTCGTCTCTCATCTTTACCTATCAGCAAACCCACAAATTTTTTGTGAAGACAAATCCCTTTCCCTCCTTCGATCAATCAGTGGAATTCCTCCCATTGTGTCTTTCACCTCTCAGGATCTAGCTTTTACCTAGCAGCAGACCCACAGTTTGTTTGTAGAGACAAATCTATCTCAGTCCTTTCACTAATAATACAGCAGCCAGTTTTTCTAGTACGGAAGTGTTTTTATTTGTAAATATCTCTCAAGTACATTATACACTGCAATGTACTGAGGTGGTGGACTTTTGCTGGAGACTTTGGCATTGCTCCTGTGTAACTATATCAAACTAAGGGACAGTCTAACCTGGAATGAAGGGCTTTGCTTTGGGGCAATGACTTTAAATTGAAGGAGGGCGAATTCAGAGTAGGTATTAGGCAGAAATTCTCTCCTGTGAGGGTGGTGGTGAGGCACTGGCACAGGTGAGCAGTTAATAAATACGTAGTAATGTGTTCGGAGACATATGTCTGGCTTGTAGGTCCCTGCTTCCTCACAGAAAAACGGGAAAAAAGCTGAGAAACACCGGGACACCAAGAGGCCCCCGCGCCGGAGCTCCGTGAGGGAGGCGGCCGGTCCTCCGCGCCGCCAGGGGGCGCTGCGGCGGGGGCGGAGCCGCTCCCGGCGGGCGCGGCCGAGGCTGCGGGGCCGCAGAGGCGGCGGCGACGGGGCCGCGTCGGGGCTGAGGGGGCTCGGCGGGCTCGGGGGCCGCGGCCGCCCCTCCGCCGCCCCGCAGGTGAGTGCGGGCAGCGCGGCCACGGCAAAACCCGTGCCCTCCGCCGGCAGGCCCGCCCCGCCGAGCCCCTGCGCGGGGGAAGGCGGGGGAGGTGGGGGGGTCGTGCACGCCCATTGCCAGGCGGCGATGGAGCCGGGCAGGAGGGTTTGGAAAGGAGGGAGAGGGTGGAAATGACTCACTGGAGTTCTGTGCGCCCCGCATGCACCTGCGCTGCTCTGGTCTGCTGTTTCGCCACTGGGTCACTCGTACAAAATAGTGCTTTCCTTGTATGTTATAGGTGTATTTATTGTGGAAAAGAAGTAATAATTCATATTAATATTTAAATGTGGTCAGTGTGACTAAGAGGTCGTGCTTATAACAGGTCCAAGTTATAGCTATATAAATGTCTCATTATATTTTTACAGAGTGTGTGTGATTTGGTTAACACTGCTTCAGTTTGTGCTGTGTGTTGTATGTTCATGCAGATATTGGCCAAGATTTTGTCCAGGAGCTTCTAGTTCATATATGGCACAGATCTTTTGGAAACAAATTTAGTTTGTTCAGCAGAAGAACCAACATCTTGGTGGGTAAAAGCAAAAGTGTGCACATATAAGGAGGAAATAATAAAATAAAAATGTTTTTGCTTTTTTTTAGTGGGTGTGTTTCCAACACCAAATTGTTTCGAGAAATGGGTTTAAAATAATATTAGCTGGGTTTTTACACAGTCTTTTTTTCTGCTGTAGTCCTGTGGCAGAGAGGAGGGAGGGGACTGCCATCACCTTCCTCAGTAGTGAGGGCTGGAATGAGCTGCTGCCCAAATCTGTCATGTGCCCCTTGAGCTGGGCCCTGTGGTCTGTGACTCAGGGCACTGAGGAGGCTGGAAAGTGCCCAGATGAATAATCCATGATTAGGTTTTTTTTTAGCTTGATTTGGCTGCAGCCGGTAGGGGATGGGTTAGGAAGGCAAAGCTGCCACTGGGGCTTTTCTTTTTGGTAACATCCTGTTGTGATAAGAGCTGGAAGCTCAGTTGTACTTTGAGCATCAGGAGGAAGCTGTTTTATAAAATGAAGCGGCGTCTGTTGTGTCTCTTGGAATTTGTGGAAGATAAAGAGTTGAGGGATTGCAGCTTTAACTAAAGATTGCAGCTTTAATTTGCTGTCTGTACCCCAGAAGAAAAAAGAAAAAACCATCCTTGGTTGATTTCATGCTGGATAGGAAAAACCTGATCAGTTTTGTTTCCCAACTTGATTTGGAAAACCCTTCAGTGTTTCGTGTCACTGAGGTAAATAAAATAACACCTGGAAGGAGTGGTTGAGGTATTCAGGTAGGAATGCTGGCAGGTGAGACAGGCAAAATGATTCCATCAGTCAGAGCTGGAAGTGAGCTGAAGTATTTACAAGTGAAATACAAATGCACCACTGAGTTCCATCTAGTGAGTCATTCTGTCCTCTTTGTGCCTGGGTAACCCTTTCATGTGTCTGGAAGTGAGCTTTCCACCGGGAACAGGTTTGATGTTACAGCTCTGGAGTAGTTATGAGAGGAGGGTTTGACTTACAGGTTCTGTAATTCCCACCCCCACGCCCATGGCTCGTTTGCTGATTTTAATGTTAGGAAAGATCCTCGGAGGATCCAGTCTGGCCTTGTAGGTAATGTGGGCCATAGGTTGCAGTCTGTGATTCCTGGGTTTAGCTTTGAAGTGATGAACAGCTTTAAAAGCAGCCTCTGCTGTCAGGCTGCATTCTTTTAAAGATAAGCTGTGTGCTGATGCTTACTATGAACTGCTTTCCAAACGCAGGCCTGGTCTGGGAATGCATGGTTCAGGAGTCTGTAATACAGAGTGGAAAGGACTCATGGTTTTCCTCTGGGCGTTGCTAGTGGAGAGTGACAATTACTGAGCAGGTGCAGTGCTGGTTGTACTCCTCAGATATGCAGCAGTCACAGCAATTAAAAGCAGTTTGATGTCATTTAATGGTTTTAGCCTTAGTGTGTGGTTTTCTAGAAATCTGCATCGATGTAATCCCTGTTTTCCTGCAGTGACAGGCAGTGTTTAAGGTCAGGTTAAATATTAGCAAACTGTATGTGGTTTGTATCTTCTATTTATGTGTTGGAGAAGCAGCTGTGCCAAATAATACTCCTTGGCATTTACTCTTTAAAGACTTCTCTGGATTATTTTTGGCAGTATTGGCATTTTACTGACTGGCAGCTTTTAGAAAAGGCACGTTATGCATGTGTTGAACATAATGAGAAGTGTTATTTCTCAACAGCTGGTGGTGTAGTGGAGATCAGAGGTGCTGTCAGAATTGAACAAATCGCCCTCAAGCATTTCACAATGAGATACATAGAAGTGTGAATTAATTACAGTTATTTGAGTCCCTGATACTTACTGTGGTATTATTTCATTTATGTTTTCATAGCCATCGTGGAACTATGTGGAAATGGGGTAGTGGAGATGATTCTCCTTCCAAAACAGCAGTAAGTACTGAATTACTATTAATATCTTTCTAAGATTCTCTGACACAGAGAATCTTTCCTTTTTCATACACTAACCATATGTATTTGCTCTTTTATAAAGCAGTTGTTTGACTGGTTTTACCATGACAGTTTTAGGGCTCTAAAAGTCAGGTTGTGTCCTTGTTTCTTATCTCCTTGATATTTAATCTCTCGTGCCTACCACAGCTGCTGTGCTTGTCCTCGTTTTTCTTATCCTGCCTTAAGGAAACATCTGTAGGAGTTACGTAAGCTCCATCCCCAGTGTATCTTTGGGCAGAGTAGGTTCAATATCAATATTTTATGGGTATTTATTTTATTTAGTAGCACTGCTGGCTGTCACAACACAGATCCAGTGAATGAGGAAATTCAGGTTTTGATACTTAGAATGCTTGGATGGTTTTGCTGTATTTCAAGCCAATATTCCTAAAGCAGTTCATAAGGCTTAGAATTCCACTTGACTTGGTAAAAACAGTCTGCTTATGGGTAGGTAAAATCCGTGGGAGTTTTAGTATTGCGTTTGCTGACTGTTGTAATGAAGTGAGGCACCATGTGCAGGCATTTGAGGAGCAGTGCTGTGAGCCCCATTTGGCTTTCTGAAAGCACCCTGAACATCCCCAGGCTGAATATTCCCCTGAACATCCGCAGGCTGCAGGCTCCCGGGATGTGGGAAGCGCGGCGGTGACGGATCTGACGGAGCAGCTGACAAGCACCGAGCAGCTGCTGGCACAGCTAAAGGAGCTTGTCAGGGAGAAGGATGCTGAGCTCCGGAGCAAAGATCTTCAGTTAAAGGTACTGTGCATGTGCTCATGTCAAAACCATTGTTTAAACCCCCCTTCAGTCATTTTTGTAATGTTTTACAAGGTGTCACAGCAGCTCTAGGATGGTCACAAGGAGCTGTTCTAGGGCCTGGACATTGCTGCTTTTTCCCAGCATGTGTTCTGTTCCAGGATTGAACTAGAAAGAATTTATATCTAATGTCCTGAAGGCTTTTTTGGGGCTTGTTATTCTTTTTTAAAAAATCATAAGGTTGGTCTCTTCCTATGAGAGGCTTCTTTCTGCCCTTTGTGTCTGTGGATGTGAACAGACATGTTAAAATACTGCATATTTTAAAACTCACTGTAAATCAAGTTCTCTTTAAACAAAATGAAATAAGCTTCTACGCAATTATGAAGGTGTCCGTCTTCTTGTATTTTTTAATGGAAAAAATAGTTAATTCTTCTCGTTAAAAATCAAGCCTAGAATTTGTATTGCTATGAAAAAAATAGGGAAATTTATATCATAAGGCTTTGAATTCTATACAGTAATAATCACCATGTGCAGAAAGCTTAAATAAGAAAATACTAAAGAAGGAGAAAATTTAAATAATGAAAATGAAACATTGTAATGTCTCTTCAGGGAAGATGTTTTTTGTTAATCACTTCAGATTTCTCCCTCTGTCTTTTCTTCTTTTAATGGAAGAATCGAAGCAGGCAGTTGTCTGTGTAGCTAATTTAGTCTGTCATGACTTTGGTGTTTGTAGGAGGAGAAGGAATCTGCTGATGCCAAACTTTCCAAGCTGAAGCTGCAGAACAAAGCCAAGGTTGCATCATTAACCTCGCAGCTGGAAGAACTTAAGAAGCAGTTACCAGTGGCAGGAGGCTCAGAAGCCAAAGCAGAACTGAAAAAGGTAAGGTGTCCTCACATTTTAAAGCAGATACAATTTCTGGGGTGCTGTAGGCAGTTTTCCGTGCTGGACTCAATGGGGAAATTCAAATTTTGAGCTGAGTCAGGTTAGGATTGGGGTAGACTCTGTGGGTGCTGTCAGTTCATCTGTGTTTTTATTTAATTCTTTTATTTTTCAATAGAAATCCAGAAAATTGCACATACCCTTCAAATTGTTTTAGTAAAAAAGTTCTCACTCCTTCATCCTGTTAGCAGCTTGAAGTTTTGACACATGTGAATCAGGCAGATAAGGTTTGGAGAAGAAATGAAAACAAAACCTGTCTTGTTCCTTAGGATATGTAAAGGTGTCCTTATTAGCAAAATGTAAATGAAGTGTTGGAAAGTGACAGGTGTTTTAACAAGAGATTCTCAGATGTGTTTGTAGTAACACAGTTGTACAAGTAGACTCGTGTTTCTTCTTCATACAGCTTCTAAAATAACTTTAGTAAGGCTTTGGTTTTTCAAGGGTATTTGTATTTAAAAGCTGTGCTGAAAGGGAACGGTAATAATCAATTTGATGCAGTGCCCAGTTGTCCTCAAAAATGTACAGTAGAAATGTATTTTTCTGATCTTTTTTTGGCTAATAAAATGTGTGCTTAGCAATTGCACTTGATTTCTTATAATGGCAGATACTTTCTATAAAACAGCAATTACACCTGTAGAAATTCTGATTAGAAACATGCCTAGGAATGGTTTAATTTACATTTTTCCCCCAGTAGTCCTCTTTTCCCTTTGAGGTATATGGACTACATTTGCCAGATGGTGAGTTCCAATTGCCAGAGGAAGTGAATCTCCTTGCAGCACATCCTGTCCACTTTTTAGCAGTAATTATCGTGAATAATTTAAATACAAAGACTTTTATAAGCTTAATACAAATTCTGTGCCATCTTCTACACAGAATATGAAATATATAAGAGAACTGAAAATCTATGAGTAAAGTCTGCTTTTTCACCAATATTATCTGGCTAAGTAGAGGTACAGAATCCAGGAGTTACCTGTTCATGGAATGCAAACCTCCCTGTTCTTGCAGGCATCAAAAGATGGAGACCAGGAAAATGCCGCAGCAAATCGAGGGAAAATATTAGTGCTGAGAAGGAGAATTGAAGAGCTGGAATCCCAGATCACACAGAAAAATGAAGAGTTACAGAAGAAGGTGGTGTTTTGTATGATGTGACTTTTCACCTTTGTGGTGTAGGATTATGTTGGAGTATACTTATTTAAATATATATTTTATTCTGTGCTGCTGAACAGCTCTTCTGGGAGTTTTGTGTTGAGGAATTGATATGTTACAGCCTCAGCAAGGGCAGTGGGAATTCTGTCATTGTGCCTTCAGTGAGCAGGGAATCCCGGATGAATGGAATAGGATACACAAAGATGAGCTCTGTGGGTCAATGTTGTATTTAAATCTTGCATTTTGAACAAAAATACCGGTTTGCTTCAATTTTTCTCCTTGAAAAAATAGGGCATAACAGGAAGAAATGTAGGCAAGGGCTGATTTCATGTTGTGGTGTTTTGTGGCCATAACTTCTCTGGGGAAGGTGGCAGGAATGGGAATGCTGCAGAATTTCAAAGGCAAAGGTCCATTAAATAAAGATTACACTTCAAACAGAACCAGTTACACACCTGATTGTAATTTTTGGAGTACTCTAACACAGGCAGTAAGGAAATGATGCAAACCATTCTTCTGTGCTGGAGATGGAAGCACAGACCACAAACAATTCTGCCTTTTCACCTTCAGGATGCTGAGCTGGAGGCCCAGCGCAGCCGTGGGGCTGACATGGATGCCATGCTGGCAGAGAAGGAGAAGAAGCTGGCTGAAAGGGATGCTTACATCAGGGATTTGCAGGTGGCCTGTGGATCCAGTGATGCTGCCAATGAGATATTCCTGCCCAATGAAGAACTGAAGGTATATTAGCAGCTCAGTTATAAAATCTCAGTAGAGTTTTCAAGGAACCCCTGAATTCTGATGTGTTATGTGGTCAGCCCCTCTCTGAAACACAGTTAATTCACGTGAATAGAAATTCTTTACTATCTTAATTTGTGTATATTTACTTAATTATTTTGTCCTTACCAGGGAAAGGCTTCATGATTGCTGTATCATTTTTCTGCTAATTGTCTTTTGGTTTGCCTTGTAAAGAACCAGCTGGCAGCTAAAGAGTCATCACTGCAAAGCATGGAGATTCTGGTGCAGAACCTTACCAAGAAGGTGGGAGACAGTGAAGAAAAATGCAGCTTGTTCCAGGAACAGATCGAGAGTCTGAAAAATATTCAAAACAAGGAAAGAGAGCGTTTCCAAGGAAAAGAAGCTACATATATGGAAAATGTAAGTAAATGTGGGATTCCAAGAGTTACATCCAGTTCTTAGGAAAATGGTGAGAGAGCTGCAAACCGCACTGGAAGCAGAGTACAGGTGTTTGAGGAGGAGACTGCCATTTGGGCTTGATTGATAGAAACTTGCTAGGAATGAACATAACTGACTAATTAATGTATTTACTGTTACTGGAAGCAAAATTCAGACTTAATTTGGAATCCATTATCTTGCTGTACCTTTAATTGGACAGTTCAGTGTGGTTTTACTATAGCTTATGGACTTATTTCATATTTATTTTCTTTGTGGTTTTAGGTACGTATGTTTCAAAACATTATCCAGGAGAAGGAAAAGGAGCTGGAAGCACAGAGAGAAAAACATGAGCAGGAGCTTTTTAGAGTAGCTGCTAAATCTGATGCAAGTGCTGACCTAGAACAGGTACGTTGCTCTGGAAACTCAGCAGCTTGAATTGGGAATCATGTAATTACTAAACTCTGTGACACAGTTCAAATGTCTGCTTGGGAGAATAAAAATAAGTCTTTTATAGATTTCTTGATTATTTAACTTCTTATTTTTGGTAGCTGCTAAAGGCCTTGAAACAGAAGCTCCATGAAAAGGAAGAAGTCATGCTGGGAAGGACGCAGGTGATTGATGTCTTGCAAAAAGAGCTGGATGCCAAGGACCAGCAGTTGAAAGTAAGAAATGCCATAAGCAGGAATACAGGTATAATGTTTGACAGTGGTAGGAAAACTACTTTGCATTAAAATTATAAATGTTTTTTGTGCTGCTGTTTTTTATTTAATAGGAGATTAATGAAAACCTGAAACATCTTCTGTCTGAAAAAGAAAACCTTCAGTCTAAACTGGATGCTGAGAAACATGTAATGAGAGCCCAATTAAGAGACATGATGGAGAAACATGAGCTTGAAATGACAAAAGTTAAGGAGAAATACAATGCTGATCTGCATGAAATTCAAGAGAAACATGAAACTGAGCTGCAAGAGAAAGATCAGGCCCTGGTTCAGCTTCAGAAACAAGTGGCAGAATTGAGTGGTGGTGGACAGAGTAACTCCAAAGAAGTCAAAGATCTGGAATCTATAACCAAAGAGAAGATGGAAGATTTGGAAGGTATCCTATTTAAGCAGTTGTCACTGGCAATATTAAAGGGTTCTTTGCCCCAGACTTCTACGTATTTTGAGCCAATTTAATACCTGTTGCAATTGGAACTACATGAAATTTGATGGAATATTATTGCCACACAAAGTGATCAAGTGCTATAATAATGAGGATCACCAAGATAATCACATGAACTATGAATTTCTCACTGTGTTTCTAATTCTTAGGTTTTTCTGTAAATGCTGTTGTCTTGTGTGTGTAACTTCCAATTGCTAAAGGAATTACACACAAGACTTGTATTAATAATCTCTCTACAGTTTTAAATAACTTCTGCTTCTTGTTTCTTAGTCCAAGTGAAATTGAAAACAGAAGAGGCCAGCAAATCTGAAGCCAAGTTTTTGAAAATGAAGGCTTGGTCCAAATCAAGAATCAAACAGCTGGAGGATGAACTGAAAAATGTATGTGTAGCTTTATGTTTAATACTCCGTGTCCTTCTCCAGCTGCTGCGCTTGGAGATTTGATTGGGGAAAAGTAAACGGGGGGGGGTAAATAGAATATTAAAATAGTTTATGAATTAATGTATGAAATGAAATGGACATAAAGTGTTGATACAAGATGTAGTTTAAATAAAAAATAGTACAAATTGGTGTTACCAGCATTCGGGAGTAAATTTGTTAGAGCTGAGCTGCTGTACTGCACTTTAATTACTAGAAAAACAGCTATTTTAGATACTATTAAAGAATAAGGGAAAAAAAGTTGCATTGACTTTGCTGTGATTTTGCTATGTTTGAAACCTCCATAACTGTGTTTTCTTTCAGTTTTCCTCAAAGAACAGTGATGTATCTGCCTTAAACAATCGTGTGTCAGAATTAGAAGTGGAAAATGAGGAGCTACAGTCAAAACTGCAGTCATTGCATGAAATCAGAACTCAGAATGGTAAAAGAAAATCTTTTGCAGATGATCCAAAAGTAAAGAGACAAAAATAAATTAAATTATTTGTGTCCTCACGAATCAAATTTGTTGTTTTTGTAGAAGAACTGCTGAAAAAGCTGGAGCTCTATGAAGAGCAGCAGAGGAAGCTGCAGGCTGATCTCGACCAAGTTACAAAGAGAGCAGCTTCACAGGTTGACTTGAAAATTGATTTGCATGACTTATTGATTAATGGTGCTAATTAGACTTTGAAAAGTGTGTCAGCTGGACTTTGGAGCTGAGGATTAATTTACTGATAGGTGGCTGTTCGGTTGGAGAACAAGATGACAGGTTTTGAATTACTTAAAAAGATTGATTTCTACCTACTGTGCACACACTTTAAATTACATTTTTCCAAGCTGTTTGCTATTTATTTAGCTATGTTAAACATGAGTCATCAAAGTGTGGCTGTTACTTTGTAGACAAAGTATTTGTAGTATTTTATCAAGTCGTGGGGCTTGTTTTTCACATAATCTACAATATTTACAATCTACACTTACCAATTTCATAGATTTTTATTTACGGAAAGTGGTGAATTATGATGGTTTGCCAATTTACAACGTATTTACATTTGCAGAGGGGTGTGGTAAATACATTTTAATGCAGAATTTCTCTTGTTAGGCCAGTGAATCAGGTAGTGTGGATGAATTGCAGAGTCAGCTCTTGGAATGGCAGGAAAATGTCCCAGAGTCAGAGGAGTCCCGAGATCAAGTCCGAGAAGAGAAATCTGCCATGGCCTTGAGAATGGCTCAGATTGAGGAGGAGAGAGAAGGTGAATTGTTTTATTTCCAATACAACAATCCTGTTTTTATAGATCTATGTGTGTCTGCTGTGCTTCAGACCGAATTGATAGCACACCACCATGACTCATTTCTGTAGTCGTAAAATATGTATAGTTAGTGAAATTGCTGAAATTTGCAATTTCTGCTTTTTCCTATTCCCTCGAGTTTGTTTTTCATACATTCATCTTGTTTTATATAATTTCTGTAAGTAGATGTGCTGTTCTGTTTGCCATTTGAGCTGCTGCTCTGTAAGACTGCTTGAAAGGCTTACTGTCTGCATATGAAAAATGATAAAGGTAATAAAAACCCATATTTTATCAATGATAAGTGTTCCCCATTGAAATATTAAAGCTGCCCGCCTAGGGCAACTGGTGAAGGTGTGGGGGACTGTAGTGTTGGTTTGAATTAGAGGAGTGAAGCAAAATGTACCTGACATGGAGTTTCTCTTTAGGAAATTCCTCATTAATTCTGTTTAGGATATTTAGGGATCTGTTAGTAGGTGCCGCTTGTATAGGCCAGCTGAATAATGCTAAGTGGCAGTGGCTTGGAGGTGGTTAAAAATACCAAATTACCTACAGAAAATAGCATTTCAAGTAATGTCAGGTTTTATAGCTTGCTAAATTATTAATTAATCAGATGATGAGGAACTGAAGTAGCTTCTATTAAAAGTTATAAAAGTCTGGTTAAATTTCAGATAGTTTTTACTGCTCTTTCCGTGCCATCTGGACTAAATTACAATTTTTGTCCCCTTAGTTAACTGCGTGGGGAATAATGGCAAATTTTAATGCACAGGACCTACCATCATAATTAATCCAATTAGTTAATTTGAGCTTTCTCTTTTCAATCTGTGATTGAATTATTTTTCATTTCCACGATCCATTTGAAAGTTCAGTGTGTAAGCACAGAAATGTTTTAAGGATCACGTCTCTTCTTTTCGAAGGATTTATGCTTTGGGATTGGAAGGGAATAACACCCCTTCATTAAATCTACCTGTTAGCTCATCTGTGCTGGCCACAGAGCCACATGCAATATTAATAACACTTACAAAATTTCCTCTCCCTCAGTCCAGGTTTAATTTTGCATTTTTTTCCCCTTGGGAATAGCATGACCTTTCTGTTTCTTTTTCTCCTGCCGTTCCACCTGGTGAGCCCTGAGCGTCCCTTCCCCCTCCACTCCTACCCTCCACTGCGATTTGGGCAGCCAGGGAGAACAGTTTCCCATCAGTTTTGTGCATGCAGGTTCCTGCAGCAATGGCCCCTTGGAATGTACTGTTGCTGATTTCTCCTGCTCTTGCTTCTGGTGGAGAAAATTGCCAACAGTACCTTGTAAGGTCTGCCATTGATGGTTTGTGGTTTTTAGCAATACGTGTAACAAGTGCTGGGTTTTAACCTGAATTTCTCCTGCCTTGCAATACCTGTTTCTTCTTTTATATTAATGAAATCATCTTCATTTTTCACTGTAGTAACAGCTGACTCCATATTTATGTTATAACTTGATCTAGAGGCAAATTTCTTGGCTTGCCACAAGTGGTTGTGACTAAGTAAGAATCAAATTCATTCTTAGTACTACCTGAAATTCAGTAGTATTTAAAAAAAATGGTATTCCATCCCATAAATTGCTGAACTTTGCATGCATTAATATTAGCTACCAATATTTTAAGCAATATGTGAGTAATACGTAGCATGAATAATGACACAAGGAAATACAGGCACATCATAGTTAGTTTATATGCAGTGTGTGTCTGGAAAAAAAGTGTTCTGGGAACTTTTTCAAGTTTTTATGTTAGATAATTGCAAATGAAAAGCTTCCTAAGCTGCTGTAAAACATTAGAAAATGTATTTATTTACTAATTGTTGTTAAAGCAATGCTCAATTTAACTGGAAGTGTTTTAACACTTGTCTGAGTGTGCTAAGTCATTCTAAAGCCCCGGTTTCTATACTTCCATTTTTCTTGTGACCATTGTAATTTCATTGTTTTTTTCGTTATCAGATACTTAGGACCCTAAATATATTGGGTTCCTACATAACAATGTCAGAGAAGGGGTTAAATTTTTACCTGGAATAAATCTTACTCTTTGAACCCCTTAACTGGCAGTTCCTGTAAACAGAGGTTTAAGGCCTGTGATCAAAATTTGGCGTTTATTTTTACGGCCTTGAAAAAGTATGTATAATGAAAAAAAAATGTGTAGAATCTAGAAAATACACAAAGGTGTGTAAAACACTGATAAATTGACAGTGCAGGAAGCCAAAGTGTAATTGAAATCAGAAGTATAATCCAGTTTATCAATCCCACTTGACAAGGGTCATTATTTTTTCCTTTACCTTTTTTCCCCACTAATCTTTTCTGACAAGGCATTAGGTGTGTAATTTTGAAATATTACAGGAAGAATTTAAATGTAGCAGGTGCTACAGAATTGTGAGTTAAGGAAATCTGTGGTATGAGTAATCCCTGGCCAACCTAGATGAAAGCAGAGTATTCCCTGTAGGGCTGAATCTCCGCATAGTTCCTGGTGTTGACCTCACAGATACATCGACATCAGTTCTCTGGATTTCGTGTGCTGTGAGGACAACTGTGGATTCTTGTGGTTAAGCTGAAAGCCAAATTTGTGATTATCCAATTAATGTGACTTTCAATTAAAGTATGGAGCCACCTTTACTTTCCCTCCCTTTCCCTGGCTGTGCTGTTGTGTCTGCTTTGCATGGGATGTGTTGTTTCCTAATCTTTCCCCTGGACGTGTTTTGTTGTATCACAAAACAGATGGGAATGCACTTCAGATGACAAATCATTTCTAACAATGAACAGGATGCACACCTAAGCTTTCATATTCTCAGTTTATTCAGTGTGTGTGTATTTACTAGTGATTCTGTATTTGTCTTGAAAAGAATGATGTTACTAATTTACGATAAGATGGTTTGATGCCAGTTTGCAGTGTAACACGTGCTTGTGACTTCCTCAAATGATCTGGCTTTAGAGCTCGTACTAAAATTAAAGGTTTTGTAAAAATGAATGTGATTGCTGAGATTAAAAAGGCATCAGCTGAAAAAGCTGTGGTTTTCATCATATAAATTAGGTATATTTGAAACTGGTAAATTGAATTGAGATGTAATTTGGCATTTTAATTGATTGGCTTTTCTTCTTAGTGTGGTATAACCTCACCCTTCCCACTCTCCTGGATAAAGTCTTCTTTTAGAGCTGATGAAGGAGTGAAGTTAGACTTCAGTTTCCTTCTTCTTAGTGAGATACTCAGACTTCATGTTCCACATGAGCAATGTTGGAGGGAAATCACAAGGTGAACGCAGTGGATTTTAATCTTTAATCTTGTTCCTGTCAGTCATTCATAGGGACTTCACCCTGTCCCTGGTCTCTTTTCATGTAGTAGTGTCTGATATAAATGTAAATGCTTTCCTGTGGCACAAAACTGATTGAGGATGACTGGTTCTTTCCTGGCTGCTCCGATCCAGCCATAGTCTCAGGGCAGCAGGAGCTGGAGGAGGAACTGGCCACAGTTCAAGGAATGGGCAGGCTGCAGCAGGCAAGAAGAAAAGGCAGTCAGACCAGCAGGAAGCTGCAGGTGGGTTCAAAGAGTTGTGAGTTAATTTTTACCTGTTAATAAAAATATGGAAAGTACTGTTATTTGTGTGGTGCTTTAGTCTTTAAAACATTAGGAGCTTAAGAACATAGATTGGAACTGAAGACATTGATAAATGAAATGATCATGTACATAGCCAGAAGATGAGACATTCCAATGGCATCACACCTCTCTTATTTCTTTCCACTGAAAAATCACAAGCTTCTCTCTGGAGTAATTCCCATGCCTGAAGCCATGTGCATGCTTCAGATGTTAAGGCCATTTTTGGCTTCAATAAAATCTTTACAAATCTATTTGCTGGTGGAGCTGTACTGAATAATTAGTGCCACTTCATTCAGGTGGACTTCTAGGTAGGTAGTGCTGTACCTTGCATGAAAAAATGGTAACTTTTGTAAGAATTAGGATGTAATTTTCACATTAACAGACCATTGGAAGAATACAATTAGTTAAGTGATACTTCAGGGAACTCTTAACTGTAGAAATCAGGGGACTAATTAAGATATCCAAGCATAGTTATCCATTAGCTTCTCAGATAGCTGAGAGGGTTTTTAAAGGCTGGCAGATACCTTAAAAAACCTGTGGGAGACGTGGCTTTTTTGGAAGTAATAGCTGGAAGCGGGGCATGCCGCTCTAGTCCGCAGCAATCCCACATACTTGCATTTAGGCACCTGAATCACGTGCTGAGTTTTGGGATTTTTGATTGAAAAAAATTTTTGATCTGGTTTTAGTTGCAGAATTATCTGACCCCCGCTTGCTTCCTTCTTTGAATTAAACTTCCTTCTCGTGTTTTGTGTGTAGGAAGAATTTCCCTTCGATGGCAAACAATGCTTCCAAGAACTGAATGTCACCTTGGATAGCACTGACTCAGCTGAAGGAGAAAACATGGGAGGTTGGTGGCCAGAGTACCCTTCACCTAATGCAGGTGTGATAGCGACTAGACAGTTGATTAAAGCATGCACACAGCATCTACATTTTGTGTCTATTTTTGTTTTCAAATTCAGCTAACAGCCCATTTGTGGTGTATTCTAATCTTTGTTGGATTTTTTTGGCTTGTGTTTCCTTCCTTTTCATTTCCAAGCATGTGCGTGCTGGATGAACTGCCTAGTTCTGGCTCACAAGTACAGCATAAATATGGCTGAGCACTGGAATTGGATGAGCTTTGATGCCTATCAAATATCCCATGTGGCAAGATCATGTGTTTTTTTTAAGTTATGAGTCTTGTTTCTTTGAATGTGTTTCCAGTTTATATCACGGTTATGTTGCAAACCCGAATTCCATTCCATTGCTGTTTAATTTAAAAATACAATTCTCAGTTTTTAATGCTGATGTTTTTATATCAGTGGTAAAGATTGCAAATACATCTTATTGTTAGGATGGAATAGGCTCACTTACAAATTGTCAGTCCAGACCAGTTTATTAATAATTACTTAAGATATGATCCTGCAAGTACCTGATTAACTTGTGGTTAATGTAACATGAGCCACACTATTGGTTGAGCCACAATAGTGGTGGCTCAGTATTAGAATATTTCTGCCAGATCCTCTGAGTTCTTGAGCTCTGCAACTTTATTTTGGTTTTCCAACAGTTAAGAGTACTTTTGCCTTCTAAATTTTGGGGATGTAGTGCCTTGGGTATTTCCACTAGAAATGGGTGAGATCTGATTGTGCCCAACACTGATGAGAACTTTGAATAAGGAGCTGCAACCATTTCTAGACTTCAGGAATTTCGGTAGACTTGTCTTGAAAGAATTTTTCTTCTTTGACGTGAGTAGGTTTACGGAGTGTGGTAGAAGAGTTGGAATTGGAAAGAAACCAACTGCAGGAACAAATACTTTTTCTGGAAGAGCGTTGTCAGGATTTGGAAGACAGATTTCAGCTTCAAGGTAGAATGGAGGCTCTCCAGGTGAGCTTTGGAGTTGTGTAAACCTGATGATGCAAGAGAATCATTCTCAGTTTGTGTTCTTGATATCGTAGCCTATAGTAAGCCAAAACCATCAATTTGCCGCTGACAAAAAATGGCGGCAGACTAATTTACACTCATTAATTATGTTGTCAGAGAGTGTACACATCCTGTATCATGCTTTGAGGTGGAAGCCCGTTGCTTTTGTTCAGCACGTGGAGAATCATGATTACGATTAAGCTTTATTTGTTTTCGAAACATAGTAAAAGACAACATGATTTTCATAATTCTTTGTGGAGGTCTTTGCCAGAAGGTCCAGAATTAGATTTTGGTTACGACTGGCTTAAGTCTCCCTCTTCTTAGCATCCCTCAGGTTTCTTTTCTGGGTATGTGTGTATTTAATATTTCTCATATACATATATATGTAGATATATATATATATGCTCATTTATAGAAAAGAAACTGTGTATAGAAAAATGATTAATAAATTTATATATATATATATATATACATGTGCAATCTGAACTATTGTATTAGCTGGACATATATTTTAAAACAATTCAATGAAGGCCCCACAAAGAGCAGTCAAGTTCTTTTCAAAGGAGAAGTTATTTTTAGTATTGCCTGACAGACAAGTTACTGTGATAATTTGTGAATTGTATTTTCACTAAGTGACACAACTGATCATGTACTCAAACTCTTGGTGCATTACTCTTAGTCTTTATCTGTTAAGCTGCATAAGTGTAAAAAAGAATGACTGGTTTTAAGATGAGAGACAAGCTTCCATTAATTATTGAGACTCTTGTAACAAAGCCTTTCAATACAGGTAACGTTTGGTGTAGAGGAAGAAGGGCAGCTATTGAGGGCGGTGCAGGTGTGTTCTGCCTCCTCCAAAATGCCACCTTCTTTTCATGAATGGTGACAAGTTTGCCATGTTTGTCCTACTTGCTGTTGATTCTGGATGTGTTTTGCTTTTGGTTTTTGGTTGCTGTTGTATGACTTTTTTTTAAATTTTTTTTTTGTGGTTTTATTTTTGAGTTGATGCAGTGGATCTGACTAGAGTAGGAGATTTGTACTGTGTTTAAAAACCCCAAAAAGCTGTGTGAACGAAGCTTGCTTCTTTTTTCTCCAGTTGTCTCATGCTTCTCTGAGTGTGATAATGCTCTTTATCATTGCTTTGTTGCAGAATGAAAACGAACGTTTGCAAACTCAACTCACCCAATTGCGCAACCAACAAATGCGAGATGTGGAAAAGCATCAAATTCTGATCTCTGGCTTGAATGAGCAGCTTAAAGGGTAAAAGGAAGGTTCTTTACAACTCCACACACCATTGGCTTTCTTTGCTTTAAACTACAACTTCTAATGAGTAGTATAATCTCTTAAAACACTTGGAAAAACAATTACTTGACTCATGTTTCTATTTGCAGTTGTGTTATTTTTATACTTGGAAGTTCAAGTGGAAAGCGTAAAAATGGCAATTCTCTTAGTTTGGGGCTAGTAAGTTCAGAAAACGTAACGCAAGCTTTGTTTTCAAAATGTCTAAATCTGGATTTTCTTCTTAGATTAAGTGACAGAAATAGTTTCCTTGAAAATTCACTTGGAGAAAGAGAACAAAAACTGGTGAGCACGACAGAAAAGCTGGAACAAATTGAAACTTTGAGGAAACTGCTTCAAGAAAAGGATGTTCTGAACAAAGAGCTTGGTGAAAAGTTTGTGCATGCTGAGCAAAAGGTAAGTTAAAGTTATAGTTAGTATTTCACTTACTAGAACTGATGAGCTTTAACCATAACTTTCTATTTGTGTCCCAGCAGGAATATTGCTGTTTTCCCAGTCTGAAAGTTTTTGCTCTGTCTTTACAGTTTTGTTCATTTAATTGCTTTGCATTAAGTTTGGTGTAAGGATTTCTTAGACCCAACACAGCTTTGCATGAATGTATTTACATTTTATTGGAGTGATAAGTTATTTTTTAGTAATTTGAAAGTATAAACTTCACTGTTGTGTAAAGTCAGTATTATCACTCGTAACATCACAATTTTAATAGAATTCTATGTACTTCTGTCACATGAACTTCTACTTTTAATACTAAGCTGAATGAAGCCTTAAAGAAATGCAGTGTGTATGAAGTGGAGAACGTTGAGCAGAAAACAGCCATCAGTGATCTCACAGAAAGAGTTGCTACGCTGAAAGAAAAGGTAATTTATAAAAATAATGTAAGAGAAGGAATTTTATGTTCATTTTTCATGGCCCATTTAAATGTCAGCAAAAGCGACAGCATGAGCTGCTTTAAATTTCATACGCTGAGCTTTCTGTTTGCTAAAAGAATCTAAAGAAGAACATCTTGTGACTTTACACTGGGTGCAGGCTGATTACTTTAAATGCTTGTTCTGCGTGTGGGGTGTAACTTCTGTTCTCCCTCTAACAGGTGTTTGGAGTGTTCTTGTAACATTATTTTCTTGCTGTTTAGACTTTGAAACAAGACAGCGTGGTGGAGTCCATGCAGCTGGACCTGGACCAAACAAATGAAGAGCTTGACAAATTGAATTCAAGCCATTTGGAGGAGAGGTCTCAACTCATTCAAGATCTGCAGAAACGTGAGAGAGAAATCGATAATCTGAAAGAAGCACTGGCAGAGAAGGACAGGGAGATGTCTGTCCTCTCCCTGAACATGACAGAATATTCTGAGCAGGTTATGATCCTGAAGCATCAAGTGCAATGCAAAGAGGAGGAGATGCGAGGTTTGGAAGAGGCTTTATCAAAGGCTGAAAGGGAAATGCATTTGCTGAAGGAAGTACAGACAGCTGATGTGAGAGATGCCAGCGTGAAGATCTCTGCCCTTTCTGAGCAGAGTAACACCATGAGACTGGAGCTGGAGAGAGTTAGAGCTGAGAATGAAGCTAAAACCAAAGAAAACGAGGAATTAATAAGGCAGAGCACTGAGAACAGCGTGACAATTAAGGATCTCCGCTCCGAAATCAAGGCCAACAACGTCGCGTACCATAACAAGCTCGCGGAGTGTGAGTCACAAATTACTCTGCTGAAAGAGCAAATTGCTAAATCATCTGAAAAGCTGCAAGAAACAGAGGATAAACAAAGAAAAGAAACGGAATATTTGAAATCTCAGCTTGAGGAAAACAATGCTCTGAAGGAAAAATGGAACAATTTGCTTAAAGAGAAAGAGAGCAAAGCACAGACACTGGAAAATGAGTTAAAGTCAATTAAAGATTCCTACAACAAGCTGGTTTTGGAAAATACTAAAAAAGATGAAGAATTGGCTGAGTTATCCAAGAAGCTTACAGAACATACTGACCATGAGGAAACAGCTAAAAAGGAATTGCAAGAGAAACAAGAGCTCATTAATTCATTAGAGCAGAAACTTGGGGCTTTGGAGAAGCAAAATGAAGAGACTAAACTTAAATTAACTGGGGATCTGAAAGCCAAAGAGACATGTTGCAAAGACCTTAATGACCAATTAAATGAAAGGCATGAACAAATTAAAAAACTGGAGCTAGAGACACAGGAGAAAGCTTCAGCTAATAACCAATTGCAGGCAGATCTTGAAGAGAAACAAGAAAAATTGGCAGAGCAAATAAAAGCAAATGAATATCTGAAGAAAAGTATAGGTACAATGGAAAAAGAGAAGGAACAGCTAATCAGAGAAAATGAGAATTTGTCCAAACTCCTGGATGTAAAAGAGTGTGAGTTGTTAAAGAAAACTCAGGCTGTGGCAGAATTAGAGAATAAGTTATCTGTCAGCACTGCTGAGTACGAAAAAACTCTTTCAGTACTAAATGGTGATAAAAACACCCTGGCAAAAGAGATTGAACAACTCTCAGCAGTTGCCAAGCAAAAGGAAAGTTCAGTTGCAGAACAGCTGGGGGAGAAAACAAAGGAATGTAGTATGCTGGCTGAGCAGTTGTCTGAAAGCAAGGAACAGACCCAACAGTTGCATGAACAAGTGCAATCACTGCTCATTCAGCTGAAGGAGATTAGAGATGAAGAAATAAAGAAAGAAGAAATGTTAAATAATAAATTATCTGAATGCAGTGGTCTAATCCGAGAGCTCAGCCATAGTAAGGAAAAGAATTTACTCCTGCAGGAACAAATTCAAAGCATAACTTTGGATTTTGAAACTGCGAGCAGGTCTCTAGAAGAGAAAAATCTTCAAAATGATTCATTATGTAAGGAAATGGAAGAGAGTAAGCTTTGTGTTGTAGAGTTGCAGGATGAAATAAAAAATCTTAAAGATGAAAAAACTAAATTATCTCAGTTGGTAGAGGAAAGAGACCTGGCTGTGAAAAGTCAGGGTTCAGAACTTGAAAAGTTTCAGAGGCAAATTTTTGAAAAAATGGAAGAAAATACAGCGTTAAATAATCAGCTACAGCTATTAAACAAAGAACTAGAGGTGCTTAGGCATGAAAAGGAGGACTTTTCAAGCTTACTGAGTGAGAAGTCACATGAATGTGAACATCTCCAGTCTGAAATTACTTCAGCAAGGCACCAAGCACAAACAGCAGCTCTAGAAAATGAAAAATTGAAAGCAGACATGGAGACAGTTAATGTTACAGTAACGAAAAAGTCAGAGGAAGTAGCTGCTTTAACTTCACACCTGTCCCAACAAAGTCATAATATTTTAGATTTGAAGGACCAAATTGACGGCCTGTTGATGGAGAAAGAAAACTTAAAAATGGCCTTTGAGGAAAAAGAAACTCTCATTTCTGAAAAGGAGGCTTTGATTCAGGAAATGAAAGATAAAGTGGCAGGAGAAGGGCAGTATGTAGAAATCATTTCAGATCTGCGAAACCAAATACAAGCCCTGGGTATTGAAACCAATGAGCTCAGACACTCAATGAAGGAAAAAGAAAATGAATTTAAGAGGCAAGCCCAAGAATTAAAGTTATTAAAAGATAAATCTGAAGAGTCTGATGTACTTAGGGTTCAACTGTCTGAGAATATGGAGGTTATTTCTGACCTTCAAAGTCAGCTTAAAAACTTAACAGAACAATCGTCCCAGTTGAATGATTCAATTGTACAGAAAGATGCATCTTTAAAACAAAAGGTAGATGAATACATCAGTTTAAAAGAACAGCTTTCTGAGGTACAGGATTCTTGTGTTGTACAGGAGAAACAGTTACAGCTTTTAGCCTCTGAAGCAGAACAGTTAAAGGTACTTGTTTCAGAAAAAGAATCAGCCATCAACAGTATTTCAGTATTCAGTGAGAGTTTAAAGATGCAACTTCAAGAGAAAGAGACTGAGTGTGGTGTCTTAAAGAAACAGATGGTGGAGCTGGAGGAAATGAAGGAGAATTTCCAAAAAGAAATAGAGCATCAGAAGAATGTAATAATTGAGATGGACCAGTCCTTATCAGAGAAGGAATCATCTCTTACAGAAAATGAAAGTCTGCTTGAAACTCTGAAGGAGAAAGCAAGGAAAGATGAAGAGAAGACACATTTAATTTCTCAGCTCCAAAGTCAGGTCCATGAACTAACACAAGAGCTACAAAACTCTAAAGAGCTAGTCCGTGAGAAAGAAAATGCCTTTTTATCTCTTCAGGAGAAAATTGAAGCACAGTATGAGCTGAGAACTGAGTTGAACGTGGCTCTTGGGCAAAAAGAAGAAGTTATTGCTGGACTGCTTAATTCCTTAAAGGAGAAAGATGCCAGTGTACAGTTGGCAGAGAGCAGTGTTAGTGCTCTTTCTAGTGAGATTGGCGTTCTCAGATCCAAATTAGAGGAAAGTGGAACAGCCATGAAAAACCTTACTGAGGAATTTCAGGAAAAGAACGAGAAGCTTGATAATCATCAGAAAAAAATTGATTCTTTGACTGTTGAACTTGACTCTCTTAAAAATGAGCACCAAAAAGCACTAGACCAAATAAATACCCAGGAACAAGAGCTACAGCAGAAAGACTTGGCTGTGGAGTCTCTGCGTGTGACGTGCGCTGAACAGGCAGAAAAATTGGAATGTTTGAAGTTGGAGTTAAACAACGTAAGTTCCAAATCATCTCAGGACTACCATGACAACGCACTTTTAGTAAATAGTCTACAGTGTCAGGTGGAGTCTTTAGAGAAAGAAAAAAACCTGTTGCAAGATGATGTTGGTAAACTGATGGCTGAAAACACACAACTTACTGCATCTCGGACTGATTTGCAAAAGAAATTGGAAGAGCTCCGGGAAATCCATGAAAAACTAGAAACCAGTGAGAATTATTCAAGGATGCAGATAGATGCTGTCAAACTGCAGATGAAGACTGAAAAAGAGAAGTTACAGATGCAGGTTAGTGTGAAGGGTGAAGAACTTTCTAAATTAGAATTTAAATGTCAAACTCTAGAACAAAGCCTTCTTGAGTCAGAAAACAAATGGGTGACAGAACTTGATAGGGCAAGTTCACAAAATAATAATCTTACTGAGCAACTGAGCAGTTTAGAAAGTGAAATGAAATCAAAAGATAGCGAAATCCAGTCTTTGCAGCAAGAGCTGGATCTTATAAAAGAGAAATTAACTCAGAGCTTATCTCCATTACTTAGTAGCAGGCTTTTATGTAAAGGAAAGAAGGCACAGACTTCAGATTCTGAACTGCAGCCAACCGATAGTAAAACTCAGTTGGAAAAATTCTCCACTCTGGTAACTGCTATTCTGAGCAAAGAAACAGAAGGAGAACATTTGCAACTGGTGCTTTTAGAAAAACAGAGAGAAATAGACACCATGAAAGATGAATTAAGAAATATGGAGTCGCTTGAGAAGCAGAAGGAGGTGCTGCAGGGTGACATGGAAAAGATGAAGGGCAAATACATGTGTGAAATTGAATGTCTGTCAAAAGAAATAGTCTCACTCAAGGAAACATTAGGCAAACAACAGTCTCTCCTGAAGGAAAGGGAGGAGTCTTTGGCAGAAATAAATAAGCAGGTGGAATTTCTTCAAGACAAGATGAATAAATCAGAAGAAATGGTAAGAACTAGTCAAGAAAAGCTGCAGGCTGAAGGTAAAAAAGTAGCAAGTCTCCTTGAAGAAATGGGGGGAAAAGATCAGCTCGTCAAAAACTTAACTTCCCAGGTCAATCAGCAGAAGGATTTAATTTCTGGTCTAAGCCAGCAACTGAAAGAAAAAGACTGTTCTGTTACCCAAGTCATGGAATCATTGTCTAATGAAATGCTGAATTTTTCTGAAGAGAGAAATACATTAAATGCCAAACTGCAAGACCTTGAAGCTGTTCATAATAGTTCAGTGGCAGAGCTAAACCGAGTATTGCGGGAACTTGAGGATTGTAAGAAAGAACTGGAACATAACCAGGTTATGTTAAGCAGCAGAGAAGCTGAATTTAAAGGTTTAATGAACGAAAAAGAGGAGATGAAGTGTAATCTTGAGAAAATGGGCAAGGAAAAAGAGAATCTGAAAAAGAAACTCCAAGCAGCATTGATAGTAAGAAGAGATCTAATGCAAAAAGTTGGGAAATTAGAAAAGAGTGGACAGGAAGAAATAGAAAAAGAGCAAAAAAAAGCAGAGGAGCTGTTGAAGCAAGTTAATGAGTTAAGAGACAAGCTGAAACTAATTGAAGGACAAAATAATGATTTTGAGTCTCATCTTGGAACTTTGAAACAACAACTTGTAGAAAAAGATGACAAGATAAGTGATTTGACCAAAACTTTATCTTCAAGATCATCCTATTTAGAAGAACTTCAGCACAATATCACAGAGCTAAATGATGTCATAGCTGAAAAACAAAATGTTTGTGAGCAGAACCTAAAATCTTTAGGGGAAAAGGACTGTATGCTTGCTCATCTGCAATCTGTGCTTGATGAAAAAGCAAGGGCGTATCAAGAGGAGCGTTCTCAGTTGCTCTTGACTCTCGAAGAGGTGAAGTCTGAACTTAAAAAGAAGGAAGAATTGTTGAAAAATTCCAGTTTAGAAGAGCCTGGTTCAAGTGCTGGAGACAGGAATGAGTGTCTGAATCCCAACAATGACATTAATGCCATGAATCAATTACAAAAAGAAAAAGAGGCTTTACAGAGGGAGCTTTTGGTCATGAAAGAAGATGCAAAAAAATTCCAGCAAGAAAGGGAAGAGCACATGAAACTGGCAGCAGATTTTGATGAACAAAAAACCAACCTTGAGCAGCTCAGGCAAGAACATGAAGCACTCTGGGAAGTTCTCCAAACAAAATGTAAAGAGCTGGGCTTTAACCAGTTAGAAGGGAAGGAGCTGGCTCCACCCAAGGCACTGCTGGGAGAAGAGCAAGCTGACCTAAGGAATTTGGAATCAGACAAACCAAGAAACAAGGTTGAGGTTGCATCCTTGAAAGAGTCAGAAAACATGATCACTTCAGTGCCGAGTGAAGACACCGAGCTAAAAGAACTAAGAAGTGATTATGCCAAACTTCAGGAGGAAACAGAGACGTTAAGGAAAGAGTTGAGAAAAATATTAGTTGAATTTGGTGATGATAAAGAAGAAACAATCAGTTTAAAGTCTTTGAGCCAGCAGGAGCAATTTCAGGGCAGCTTGTTGGAGGACATAAAGCATCTACAGAAAAAGCTGAAAGCACATGAGACTGAAACCGTAGAGCTCAAGGCAATGCTTGAACGTGTGAATAATGAGAAAAAAGCACTTGTTAAAAAAAGTGAAGAGGATTACAGGATGAGCCAGGAGGAACTGCAGAGGTCAAGAATTGAAGCTAAGCAGGAGGTTGCAGGAAAGAATGAGGAAATAGAAGCACTGAGATGTTCACTTATGGATTTAAAAGATAAACTTGGTCTGGAAAAGGAATTATTAAACAAAGCCATAAAGGAGGGCCAGGAAGAAGCCCACCATTACAAAACAGCATTTGAAGACATGAAGAGTGAAAAAGAGGAACTTCTCAACTCTTTGGAAAAGTCCAATTTGCAACTAATTAACATGAAAAAGGAGGTAGAACATTTCAGTGAAGAAAACAAAAATCTTGTGGCAGAGCTGCGTATGCTGCGTGAGAAGGCTGAGATGAGTAAACCTGTGGTGTCCGGCAAAGAGCTTAAGCAAGAAAATGGGACTGAAAAGGAATTGGGAGAGGTTGGTTCAGAAAGTAATTCCCATCAAGGGAATTCTGAAGGAAAAGTCACAGCTTTTCAGCTATCAGAGACTGATTACTCTGGGAAGACTAAACTGAGAGAAGCAACAGAACGTGAAATCCAGAAACAAATGCAAACAACGGAAGAGCCACTGGCAAAACCTGCAAATGGAAATGATTCCAAAGCCCAAGAGCAGAGAGCTGTAACAGAAGAGAAATCCAGAGAGCGCCTTCAGAGGAAATTACAGGCGGCTTTAATATCGCGTAAAGAAGCACTGAGAGAAAATAAGTGTCTAAAGGAACAGCTTGATCAGCTGATGTTGGAAAGAGAAGAACTGGTGAACAAGACAGGAATGCTGGAGCACTTGCTAGAGCTTGGCCGAGAAAAGCAGAGTTCAAGTGTTGTGGCTCCGTTGTCCGGAGAGGAGAGCCTTGCTTCGGAAAATGCGAGGCTGCTGACCGAAAATGAAAACCTCACTGCGGCGTGTGAAAGTCTGAAATCCACCATGGAGTCCATAGTTCAGGAAAAAGAGGCCTTTTCTTTCCAATTAAATACCTTAAAAGATTCTCAGACAGTTGAATTGACAGGATGGAAGGCTAAACATAGCGAATTAAAGCAGGAGTATGAGTCGCTTCTTCAGGCGTATGAGAATATCAGTAGCAAAGTGGCAGATATGAGGCAAGTCATTGATCTCAGTAGGAAAGAGAAGCAAGAGGCTGTTCAAAGGCTCAGGGAAGGACAGTCTGAGAAGGAGGCTCTGCAGAAACATCTACAAAACCTCCTTGATGAAAATGAGGTTATTAAGAACCAGCTGAAGCAGCTCAGTGAATCCAAGAAAATGGAGGTTGAGGAGTTACAGAGCAAAGCAGAAAGGCAGATTCATGAGCAGGAGGCCAGGATGCAGGAACACCAGGATCATCTGCATGAGCTCACTGAGCAGAACCATCAGCTGATGGAGGAGAACGAGCAGCTGAAGCAAACCTCTGAAAACCTAAAGCAGGCTTTGGAGAAAATTCAGAATGAGAATGATGTCCTTCACAATAACATCACTGTGACTAAAGC
Source organism: Lycocorax pyrrhopterus obiensis (assembly GCA_014706295.1). Classification (NCBI taxonomy): domain Eukaryota; kingdom Metazoa; phylum Chordata; class Aves; order Passeriformes; family Paradisaeidae; genus Lycocorax; species Lycocorax pyrrhopterus. Next base: position 1,940,808 of record JACSVZ010000007.1, read on the forward strand.
AGCCTTGGGAGAACTGCAGGTTCAAATGGAAGTCTACCAAAATGATACACAATCTAAAATCAGTGATGCATTGTGTGAGAATGAATCACTGTTAAAGGACATTAATGCGTTAAAGGATAAACTCTCTGAGAAAGAGCAAGCTGTGCTTGTCCTAGAACAAGAAAAAAACGTAATTTCAGAAAAAGCACAAGAAACTGAGAAATCTTTGCTCCACAAAACTCATTGTCTAACAAAGTTGGATGTGGAATGTAAAAGTCTAACACAAGAAATCGTTAATCTAAATGAAAAAGTTAAGATTTTAGAGGATGACAAGTGTCTGTTACAGGAAGAATTAGAAAATGTACAAGAAAGTTCTTACAAAGTAAAGAATGAGAGAGAGTTTCTTGAGACAGAATTGCTTAATCATGTTAAAAAAGTTGATCATCTTACTGATAGGATAAAATCAGCACAGGTGCAGAATAACTTGCTGTTACAGCAGCTGGAAGAGTTAAAGGCAGAAAAATGCAACGTGGTTAGAGAAAAGGAAGAGCAGCAGCTCCATCTTGTAAAAATGTTTGAGGAGAAGGTGAAAAGTGCTCAGAGGGATAATAATGGGACTAAAAACAAAACAAAAGAATTGCAAGAACTCTTAAAGGAGAAACAGCAGGAGATCAACCAATTGCAAAAGGATTCTATAAGGTTCCAGGAGCTGATCCTGGATTTGGAAAGATCTGTGAAATTGTCACAGTCAAAAAATGAAAAATTTGAAAAGGACTTAAGTAATGCGTCAGAAAAGCTGGCGAAATCAAATGATGAAATACTTCATCTCAAGGGAGAGCTTTCTGCACAGCTGAACCTGTTAGATCAGTCAAAGAGGGAAGTGGACAGGCTTAACGAAGAGAATCTAAACTGGAGGAAAGAACTTCAGAAGAAAGGAGACGAACTGCAGCTTCAAAAGAGAGGACATGAGAGAGAATTGGAATTTCATCTCCAGCAGCTGAAATTGCTTCACAAAAGTGAACTTTCGAACCTGGAGGAAAAACATGGTGCCCTTGAGAGAGAAAAAGATCGGGCGATGAGTGAGGTTCAGGGTTTGCAAGAGGAAGTCAGCACGAAGGACTCTCAGAACAAGCAGCTGCAGGCAGATCTGAACGCAGCTCTGGCACGATTGGCTGCTTTCACAAAGTGCATGTCCTCCCTTCAGGATGACAGGGACAGGGTCATCACTGAGATGAAAACCTGGGAAATGCAGTTCAAAGAGGCCATCCAAAACAAGGAGAAACAGCTGGAAGACAGTAACAAAAGAATAGCGGCCTTGCAAGATGAATTGAAAGATAAAATGACTCAGATTCAAGAACTAAATATCAAATATTCTGTGGTAGAGGAAACAAAGGATGAACTGTATTTGAGGCAAAAATCTGTTGATATGCAGCGCTATGAAGAGCTCTGCAGGATGAAGGAAGAAAATACCTTCTTTTTTAACAGACAGCAAGAGCTGGAGTGTGTTCTTCAGTCCAAAGAAGAAGCTTTGCAAGCACTCCTGAAAGAAAATAATTCTCTTAATCATCTCATAGAGAATAGTAAAAGTGCAGGAAGAGAGATAAAAGCTCTGGAAAGTAATTTTACAAGACAGGAGCAAGAATTGCAAGAGCTTCTAGCAGAGAAGGAGAAAATGAATGCTGAATTGCAAAAGCAGATGACCATTTCTGAGCAAATGAGGATCATGCTAAATAATAAGGACAAAGAAATTTCCTTACTCATTTCTTCAAAAGGGGATGAAATTTCGGACTATCTGATTCAGGTACAGACTCAACATAGGAATCAGATCAAAGAGTATGAACTTCAGGTGAGGTCTTTGCAGATGGAGAGACAACAAGCTGAGGAGTCCCGTCAGAGGCTGGAAAACGAGCTGAGAAGTCTCCAGGTGAAAGCAGAAAAAGCAGGTCAGGATAAGGCTGCGATTGCCAGTGAAATAGATGCCTTTAAAAAATCCATGTCATCTCTCCAGAACGACCGGGATGATCTTTTTACCAGATACAAGGAGCTGGAACATCTTCACCAGGATGTCTTAAGCCAGAGGGACAGTCTCCTAGTTGGCAGTGCGAGTGAGACTAATGCTTTGAAACAGGAATTAAGGGTCCTCCTCAACAGGATCGATGATCTGCATTCTGAAAATGCAATGCTGAGTGCACAGCTGATAAAATACAGGGAGGATCTTAACCAGGTTTTGTCTCTGAAAGACCATCAGCTGAAGGACTTACTTAAGCAGAAATTGGATTGTATTAAAAGCCTTGAGCATGAAAAGTACAATCTTCAAAAACAAATAAAAGAGATGCAGCTCTCCAGTGAACTGCAGAAGGGGGCTGCCGTGGCTTTGGAACATGAGAATAAAAAATTGGCATCTAAAGTAAGTGATTTAGAATCTCTGATTGCATCACTAAACAAAGAGAAACTTGTTTCTGAATCTGGAGAGAAGCTGCTAAGCAGTGAGAGTATTCAGAAAAAAGAATCAAATGAGCAGCATGGAGGAAAGCTTCAGAAGAAGGTTCAGGAACTCCAGAAATCCAGAGGCAGAAATGCAGATCAGGAGCACAGTGGGGCTCTTTTGACACTTGAGGATGGAAATAAACCTGATGCTTCTGCAGAGAAGATGCTGCTCGAAGTTCAGTCTCAAAACAGTGAGTTGAGATCCCAAAATGAGGCCTTTGGGAAAGCGATGACTGCTCTGCAGAACGACAGAGATCGGATCATAGAGGACTTTAAAGTTCTTCAGAGCAAATACACCTCCGAGCTCAGGAGCGAAAGACAAAAAGGAGATGACCTTGCAGCTGAATTGGAGGGGTTTAAATCCCATCTCCTGAGTATCCTCAAAGAAAACTCTCTTCTGCCTGGGGCTGTCCTTGATGCTGCAGATCAGGTTACCCTTGCTCAGGTGGCTGATGACGTTGGAAGTGTCTGTAGGACTTTAGTCAGTCGGGAGCTGGAGGTGAGCAGGCTCTCAGCCGAGTGTGGCAGTTATGGCCAGCAGATTGAAGCGTTTGCCAAGGCTATGGCCAGTCTCCAGGATGACCGAGACAAATTGCTGCAGGAGCTCAGCCATCAGAAGGTAACTTCTGAAGCCAAGCAGGGCACAGCTTCATTTCCCATTGATTGCAGCAGCGTCAATGAGAGAAATTCTTGTAAAAGTAGTTTGGATGTGCCTCAGAACAGTGGGGAAACTTGGGTAAGTGGTATTTAGCCACATGGCTCTGTAATTTTATTCTTCGTGCAGAGAATGCTCAGACACATGATGGGTTCTGGAGTTTAACTTTGTAGATCGTGTGAGTTTAACTTTGTAGATCGTGATCTGTGTGCCCAGAGAAGGTGTGTTTACAGTTTTGGGAGTTAAGGTAAATGGGGAAAAACCTTATTCTGCAATTAGAATTTTAGCACTAATGAAACTTCACCCATCTAGTTTTCATTCCAGTTCACTAATGGTGTTTATTAAACCTAGGCTAAAGAAGGAGCCAGCCTTGCAGCTGTTGAAATATCCAAACTGAAGAGCAAGGTAGATGATTTGGAGAAGGCTTTGCATCAGACAAAAGCCTTCCAGGCAGAAACCGAGAGAGAGATCGCATCGTACCAGAACGAGCTGGCTGGATTGAGGTATAACAGTACAGCTTTACCCTCTTCATTGGTTTGTAGAGAATACAGAATTACTTAACATCTGATGTTTTACGTTCAGGATGGAAAAAAACCTCCTCCTCTCCGAGTCCCAGGCGCTGAGAAATCAGTGTCAGATCACAGTGGCTGAGAAAGACCGGCAGATTGCAGAGCTCCAGAGGCTGCAGCAAGACATGGTTGGGAAGAAGTCCCTCCCTGCTGGCAGCAATTACCCAGTCAAGGTAAAGAAATGGAATGTAGCAGGAATGCAGTGTGGAAGGTGGCAGTTTGTGTGAAATTTGCAGCCTGCTTCTCAGAAGAGAACTATGCAGCACTCTGTAGTGATCCTGTAGGTTACTGCCTTAAGTTAGTTAAATCCAGAATATAAAAGGAAGAAGTTGAAAAAAAAATTCAAATTATTTATTATGGCTGTATCCCATTTTCAGGGACATGGTTTTTAAGAGGCTCAAAAAAGAGCTTGGTGGTTTACATGGACAGCAGGCTTCACAGTTTGTAGAGTTGATGCAGAGAAGTTTTAAACACCTAGTAAAGTTCATTCTTCAGAGCCTAAATCAATGTCTAATTACTGCAGATTAGACTAGGACCCAGCTGGGGGAGAAAGGGGAATGGAAGTGTTCTTGTCCTTCCCCTGAAGCAGCTGGAGCTGGCTTCTGCCAGGAACAAAATCCTGGATTTAGAAAGGCAGCAGCTGACACTCAGGCTGGCAAATGCTGTTTTGTAGACTGTCATGAAAGATTCCAGGAGAGTGCTATTTTAGAATAATATTCTTATTTACCTCTTCTGTGCCAAAGGAAGGAAGCAGTATTCATTTTAATTTCATTAAAACCAGCATTTTAGGCTGCTGAAGTTTGTATGCTGTTCAGTTTCTGTGATTACAATCATGAATAAGAGCTATTGACCAGTAATGTCTGTGGGTAATGGAGTATTTTATGTGGTAAAAACCTTTTATTTCACAATTGTGTGGGTAAATAGATTCCATAAAGCATTAGAGATGGCACATTTCCCTCCTTTATTGGAGATTAATATCAAAATGTTGAGCTGCAAAAGATAAAGAAGGCCAAAGCTGTAAATTGGTAATAAATTCAGGTGGTTTTTTTTTTTTCAAAACGGATTCTTTCAGCTTTAAATTCATATTTCCAAAACAGTTTTGCAAGTCATGAATACAATACATTATTAGCTTGAAAATAATTTTTGAAAGGTGTTTTATATTAATCCTTTGCTACTTTTCCCCTTTTTTCCCACATTATTCTTACATTCTTCACATTATTTGCAAATTAAAAATTAGGTTGGGTTGCCTTTTTGTGGTAATTTTTTGTTATTTTTTAATGCAAGTATTAACACTGTGTATTTAAAAAAACCAAACTTTTATTTGAAGTGTCTTTCAAATGTGGTACTAAGTTGTGAGAAGAAAAGAATCTTGTGAAAAGGGAATTCTGTAGGGTGTCTTTAGTGTTGGGGTTGTGGGTTATTTAGAGGACTCCTGTACCATTTACCCTGAATATCCTGGTATTTTTAAGGCTTTGGAAACTGCCACCCTTGCTGGAAGTGCAGATGGAGCAGAGGAAATCAAACGTGTCGTGGCTGAGAAGAACCAGCTGCAGGCTGAGCTGCAGCGCTGCCTCCAGGAGCTGCAGCAGAAGGACCTGCACTTCCAGCAGATTAATTCCAAGGTAACTTGGAGCAGCAGCTCTGGTCCTCAAAAGCTCACGTCAGTCTGGGCTGGCACCGCGTTGGAATGTTGCTGAAGTGGTGGTGTCTTGCATGACTGAGTGGTATTTTACTTTCAAACTTACATTTTAAAACAACTCAGCCTGGGAACTGCAAATCAAATGTCAGTTCTGTCTTTCTGCCAGGTTTTCCTGACTTGGTATTTGACTGAGAGGTTTGTTTGACTCTGCATTCTGAAGACATTGATGAACTTCTGAACTTCTACTCACAGTCAAATATTTTTCATTATAGACAGAAACAGGTGTCTCTCTTAGCTGGAACAAGATTTCAGCTTCTGGTTTGGGTGTACTGATGACAGGGGAAATCACTGCTCAGCTTTCATTATTTCCTCTGCTCATAAAACCTAAATCCCAACCGAACTGTGACCTTGCCAAAAAGTGGATGCAATTTTGAAACAGCAGGTCTCAAGTCTGCAGGGATTTCCTGGGAGAGCTAATCCCTGATTTTTAATGACTTCAGTGTGAATTTCCCTCAGGTTGTGCAGTCAGCAGAAGAGAATGCTGTCCTGTCTGCCCAGCTGAAGACGCTTTCCCAGACTCTGAGGGACAACCAGCTTCATTACACTGATCTGCAGAATCGTTACCTAAGGCTGGAGAGGGAATACCAGGCAATGCAAGTGACATCTTTCCAAGGCTCTGTCCAGGTAAACAGATACATGGAAATGCTTTTAGGTTTCTTCTTTCTGTGTCTCCACTTTTCTGGTTTTCCTGCTAAAAATGAAATAAGTATTTTTTGTTGTACTGATTCAGTACTTTTGCTGGCCCATGATGTGCTGAAGATAATTGTCTTTAGTGTTGTTAAGTTGGTTTAATGTGACTTTTCATTTAAGGAAGCTGTTTTACATACATTTTTGTTTTGAAACATCTTTTTTGAGTTGGTCTGCAGCTGGATGAGAGAGAACTGGATGATCCCTGCTCAGTGGATCAGGAAATTTAGTGATAATTTCACATCAGTCATGGATCATTTTACAAAGCTTGAGTAACATTTTCAGAAGTGAGATGTACATCACCAGCTCAGCATTTCAGTGCCCTTTGCCAACCCCTCATACACATCTGTAAGATTATTATTTGGGGTTGGCACTTCATGATCTTTAAAGCCCCTTCCAACCCAGTCCTTTAGCATTCTTCATTATTCCTTTATTTTTAAAAAGCTTACTGCCTTGGTTATTCATTAACAGTCATTAATAGAACACCCTAAATAGCATATGGGTACATGTAGAAAACAACTCTTGCTCTTCCATAAATGGAAAGAAATCCAAACAAGAACTGAAAAATAAATGAATAGCTGCCTTGCTTCTGGAATTGTGCTCAGTGCTGCATTACTGTGTGGATGTGTAGATGCATTTTTCTTTCCCCTCAGACATTGCTGAGAGGTGGAAATGAAAACATTAAATGGCACAAAGAATGATCTGTTCCACTGTTTTGTGGGGCTGTAATTGAAATAAAGACTTTTGGCAAGTAGAGAAACAGTCACTTGTTTGGGTTTTTTTTTTCCCCCTTAATATTTTCTAGGATGAAACCAGAGCAGAAGTTCCCCCTGGAGCACCACGGGAGAGATCTGGGATTATTGTGGAGATAGACAATATGGAGCTAAATGAGCTCAGGAAAAGGTCAGGACTCAGAGCATGTATTAGCAATATTGGTTTCCTGACAGCTGTGTTGTGAGTGTGAAAGTAATGCTTCTCTATCCCTCTGAGGCATTTGTGTGGAGAAGGGGAAGGAGTGGATTTACAGTGGATTAAATGAATCATAAGCCATATTCTTGAATTGTTATCATCTGGTAATACTTGGGGTTTGTTTCTGTACATAAATATACTGATGGGTGACTTTATCTCAATATTTAAGCCAAAGCATCTCATTATAATTAAGTCTGTCACAAAAAGGAAGATTTCCTAATAAAGAACAAGTAAGTAATTCTTCGAGTCCATAAAATACTGATTTCAGATTTGATTTTGTCCCAGGCTTGCAGAGACTGAGCAGCAACATGAGTCAGTGCAGCAGGCTCTCTCCCAGCTCACAGAAACACTGGCAGAGGAGAAGAGGAGGAGAGAAGCTGCAGAAGAGGCTCTTGGACTCTCTGAGGAGAGAAGTAACAGGTAAAACACGGATTATTTATTTGCCTTTTCTTTTTAGTGAGATTAGTGAGAGGTTTTCCTGTGGGTCTTAGATTTTTTTGAGATAATAATACTAATAATAAACAAACCTGTTTGTGAGCCCACAGTGCCTGAAACAGTGAAAATCCATGCGTTAAAAAGCTAAGTTAAATTCTGGATCAAGAAAGTGTTACAGGCTTTGGGATTTTTTTTTCTTTATTTGATTTAATTTGTTAGACTCAGTAGTCAGTGCTATTTCTTTCTTAGGAAAAAAATCTCCCATGTAACAGCTTTAGCAGAGCCAGTGGTTAGATTGAAAATATCATCATCCACCTGCCTAAATAAAGTGTCCCTCACTACCGTCACCTGAAAATCACTGTTCAGTCAGCTCGTGGTGGTGGGGGTTAATTCTGAATAAATGAAACACCTTGAGAGTAGATTGTAAATAGAGACTGAAAAAGACCTGGCAACACAAAGTGAGTCTGCTTTTTGTGGGGACCTTCCCTCAGTAATTTAAGTATGCAAAAGAATGGGTTTTTGTGTCAATTCAGTACTTAAAAGAGGAGGTAATTCAGCAGTGCATGTCTCTGTGCCTTGCATTTTTCTCTAGATTTGAAGTAGGCAGTTACAGGTCTGTCCCCAGTGACTACACTGTCCAGATGGAAGCTGAGGAGGAGAGGGAAGCCTTAATCATCAATCCCAGTGAACACGTTGTTGTGAGAAAGGTAAGGGAATGAAAGCCTTTAAAAACCCTGAATCATCAGCTCCTTAAAAGTGGTGGAGAAACATTCTTCATTCCTTTCTGTTGGGGCTGTGAGTCCAAGACCAGCAGCTGTGTAAACTGTGCCAGAAAACACCCTGCATATGTCCAGATTAAAAAATGTATGTAATCCTGTTTATACTACATGTGTGGCCATTAAATAAACCGCGTCTGCATTTAATTATGCATGGCCAAAAGGCAGTGTGCATATTTATGTGTGTGGAGTTGCATAATACACAGCTTGTATTCATTCCTTTCCCGTCTTATTAATGCAGGGTTTGGGGCCTTTAAATCATTTATGCTTGGGCCTTTGGGATCGGTTGTGTTTTGGGATCGGTTGTGTTTTGGGGTCAGTTGCTGTGTCAGAGGCAGAAGGTTTGTAGTGCCTCACAAATCCGGGCTGCAGTGGGGCTGTTTCTGATTTGTACTCCTGATTCTTCATCTGATAGTTTTCGTCTCTTCCCCAGATGAAAGGAGGAGCCCTTTCCTTGCGCCGCTGGCTCCGGGGGCGAAGCCTTTACTGCTCCAAGCTGCTGACGGCCCGAGCCAAATCCCGCTATTTATTCCTCACCTACCTGGTCACACTACACCTCGTTGTTGTGCTGTGCCTCACCGGTGTGCTCTGAATGCCCTGCACTCCCCGGGGGCTCCTTTCCCCGTGGGCAGTGCCAGTCCCAGCCCGGACACTCCTCCCGTGCTGCTGCTCCGCTATGCACTGGACACAGTTGTACAAATCCCTGGGTCACTACACGAAGTCCTGAGCTGCTCCAGTGAAATCTGTGCACATCACACTTGCTCCAAAGTTGACTTGAATTGCCCTTCAACAGTGGGATATTATATTTGCTAAGGAGAAAATATTCCCCTCTGCCCTCGAAGGAAACTGCTGCATACGAGTTATTTAATATTGTTTGTGGGTACATAATGGTTGATTACTACTGAATGGGTTGTAAATGATATCTTTTCTATACAAATTTTATTTTAAGAGTTAAACTATAAATTCTAAAGGAATATCAAGCTATTACTGTATATTGGCTTCTTGATTATAACAAGAAGTTTTATAGAGTGCAATAAAGGAAGAACTACTGGATTTTTGATTTTCTTCAGTTGGTTTGGTGGTGGTTTTTTTTTTTTTTTTTTGGCTGAAAATAAAAGAATTAAGAAGGTTCTTCTTTCCCATTCAGTTTGTAAAGAAATCAAGGTGCACAGGTCTGTGTGTGGTAATGAGGTAAGCTGATGATTAAAGATTCAGTAAAGATTCACAGTTGAGACGACATCAATATCTCCAACTTCTCATATTATTTTTGTAATTTTTTCATTCTGTAACTTGTGGGGGTTTGGTATCTTTTTAATTTACTTGCATTTTTCTTGGTGGGGTTTAGTTACTGCCTGTCTTGGAGGCAAAACATTCCTCAGCTGCAGAACACATAAAATTCAAGCTTCTGAAGACACAACCTTACGTATTTTACATGTTTCAGCTTCAAGGTACAAATCAATAAATTCAACTGAGAATCTTGTGGAAAAAGGAAAACCCAATGAAGATAGGAAAGGAAGGATTCCATCAGTTTTACTGATGAGCAGAAACAAGCTTGACTTGGAGATTATTTTAGTGATTTATCTGCTTCAGAGGTAGTTACTGCTGCAGGTAAATACTGTCAACCACCTTCATATGATGGTCTTTAATATTTCTTAGTCTGGTAAAGGTCTGGATTTTTATATAAATCCAATATATTCTGCTGTAATTGATTTTTTTTTTTAAACAATGATGGTTCATGTCCTTTGAGTGGCTGATTCAGTCCCTGTGTTCAGCCCTGGTGTCACCCAGATACCTAAACACCAGGTACAGTGGGAACACGAGTACTGGACAGGCTGACTTTTCCCTTCCCAGCCTGAAGATGGGTGTTAGCAGGATGATAACGAGCTGTTCTCAGCTAATTATGTTATAATGAAGCACAATGTTTTCCAAAGGCAGCAGTGGACCTTCAGTCCATCCAGTGTGAGGGATTTTTGTCTTCAGGGGAGAGAAAACAACCCTCTCCTGAGGCTTAGTGAGTGGGAAGGGATCCAGAGTTGTTAGAAATTCTGCCCTGCTTTTTCCAGGCCTCTGTGCTGGCACTGTGGGAAGCACAAACTGGAAAAAAGAAAAGCCAAATGGCTTGATGTGTAGATATCCTGTGAAGTCCGTTCCAGGAGCTGATCAAAATGTAGTGGGAGGTGAGCTCGTGTCATTTATGAAGCAGCTTTTCCTGGGTGAGTATTGCCCTGAGAGTGTTCATATTACTGTTCATGTTTTAAATGCTTGGCTTCACTTGGCCTGAGAAATTGAGGAAAATTGTTTAAAATTCTCTACCCTCAATTCCAGTGTCTCAGCTGATGTAATTCCCGATGCATGTAAGAACTGAGTTTCCCTCTGGTGTGTGGTGTTGGAGCCAGAAGCTGGGTGCAGTGCTGTAATCTCGGGTACTGCTGGTAAATAATTGGTTTATTGCAGTGCAAAGCCTTTTCCCGAGGGTTTTGGAAGAAAACAACAATTCATGGCAACGTGAATGAATGTTCAAAACCACCAGATACTAGAACTGAGGGATAAACATTCCCACATTAAAGCTCTTTCCAAATTTACCCGATAAAATCCATTTTTGCCTTGTTAGGGAAAAGAACTTGGCTGGACAAGTGCTGTTTTTAATTCCTTTCCCATTTCTGAAGTACCTTTCCTTACTGAGTTGTTGCCAAAGAAGGAAGAATAAAATCCTTCTCCCAACTGCCTAAAGAGGCACTTTTCCAGTCCTAAAAATAACCCAGGGACCCAAAATGAGGCCTGCCCTTGGTGAGAGCTTTGCCATGAATTTCAGGGAGAGCAGGACTGGGAGGTGTTGGCCAGCTCCTGAAGCTGAGGTGTTCCTGGGCAGTTGTGCCAGCTGCCCCTTGTTCTTTTTCCCAGAATAACCACTTCCATGGAGTGTTTGCCACTTACAAATATGGGATAGGTCCTGGAGTGAGCTCTCCACCTTACAGTGCACCTTAAAAAAACACAGCACATGCTTCCCTGAAACTTTTGCTGGGGGTTATTTTTAGTTGTTCGTTTGAGATTGATGATCCCCCTCTAAAAAAAAAAAAAAAAGAACCAAATTTGAACATTCCATGAGGGAAAAACTTTGAAGTAATGGATGTTTTTGGTGGCTTATTTACCATTAACTGCTAATGCTACAGCTGGTATGTGCATACAATCAGTTAATTTTAATCAAAGGAACTTCCCAGATGACAATTCCCCCTTGGAAAAGGTGGGATTGATGCTTAAATCCCTGTAGAGAGCCAAGTGTGTGTCCTGAAGCTGAGCTTGCCCACGGCCACGGGGCCAATTAACAGAGTATCCCAGGACCCTGGAGGCTGCAGCAGGAGATTTCTTTCCCCTTCGGAAGAAACAAAAGGCTGCGAATGTCCTGATTGATTTGCTTGGTTAAATCCTATTCAAGTGGGAATTTGTGTGGATACTTCACATGCTTGGTAGGATAGGGGTTTTAGCACTGACTTTGCTGGTTAGGTTTATTCTTTCCCAAAATTGCTGTTTTTTAATGATATGACGGCGTCTCCTGGGAAAAAAGCCCCACTTGTTGGATTTTATTCGTATCATGAGTCAGATTTTGATTTTTTTCTGGGCTGTCAAAACCCTCCCCTGAAGTTCTGTGTGAGGAATTATGTTTTGCCTCATATGCTGTGATATTATTTGGGGCAATCATGACAGGCTTCCTAATGCAAAAGTGATAAACTTAGTAAAAGCAGTATTTAATAAGTGATTTTTCTTCTAGAAAATCTGTCTCTGCTTTATATTAATGAATGAGTTGTTGCAAAATCCATGTTTTTCACAACCATTTGACTCCCAGCAAGGGGGGACCTCCTGTTTAAAGGAAAAATAATGGAACTGCTTAGACAGAGAGAGCAACCAAGCGAGTAAATCTAGAGAGGTTATATCTTTTCCACCTGCTTCCTTCCCTTTATTCCTCTGTGCAATGGCAAAGGACCCATTCCTTGTGGAGAACCATGAGTTTGCTGATGCCCACCTTGGCTGGGCTCCTCGGTGGGCAAAAGCAGCACTTCCTTCATTTTTGAAGCTGCCTTGGTCTTTCTGGGGGGGTTTATAGAAGGAGGTGATGCAGAGTGGTTACCCACAAATTCACATTTTAGTTCCTTGCATGTTTTGGGGGTGCATTCTGTGAGGGCAGCAGCAGGAACAGTATTTCACAGGAAGTTTTAACTTAAAAATGCTATTTTGTCCCTGAAGTTCCTGACAAACTGCACTAATATTGGAATAATATCCTTTGCAGGGTTGGAATGGGTCAAAAATACAGCAATGCAGGGGATGAAGCACAGAGTGGAAGAGGGATCCTGACACTGGAACATCCCACTGAGCATCACTGACTGGGATGACATGGGACAGGTGGGTGTTTTATTTTATTTTCTGCTTTACACACACTTGTCAGTCATGAAGTTCCTACTGAGGCAAAACATTTGACAATGACAGAAAGGAGCTAAAGTTAAAAAAAAATACAGGTTGCAATTCATCAGGGGTGAATTGGAGAAATACTAAACTATTGAAATTGGGAACAAATCCCGTGAGGTGCAGGGGAGGCGTGACTTTTCCTCCTCAGTACTGGCCTAGGTGAGCAAGAGGATGGGTGGAGCCCACATCCCACATTCCATGTGACATTCTCACTGTCAATTCCAGAGGAAAGGACAGACAGGGGCTACCCCTCCCTACATTGATCCTTTGAGAGGGGGTTTTTAATTTTTTTTTCCTGAAGCATGTTTTTTCTGTTGCCAAAAGTTAGCTTTTCATATCTGGGTGGTCAGAAGGCATCTTTATTCCCCATCCAGCACAACTTCCTTGGCATTGTGCAATGAGCTCTGTGGGAAATGCCAGTTCCAGGATGTCCCAGGTGCAGGCAACAGGGTGTGTTCATGGGAGAAGCTGCTAAATATCTTTAATATCCCATGTGTCCTGGTCTCTTTGGGAAGTATCTGGGTCTGTGTGTGGAACATACTGTACTGTTTGGGGGGAAGCTCCACAGGGAAATGCTCCTGGCACTGTTTTCCTGAGGAAAATGCTGCTGAAAGGGAGATACAGGCTTGGGATTGTTCTGTACTCTGCTTGCTAGGATGAGGTGCAGTTATAACCCATATATCTAAACGCAGTTACTGTGCCATATCCATGGACCCAGACTGTTCCAAAGGAACAGACCAAAGGTGATCCAGGAGCAGTGGGAGTTCCTCAGTTGGTATTTGGAAATAAATTGCCCACCTACTCCTCTAGATGGAAGCACAGTACTTGGATTTCATTCTCTCCCTGCTTGCTGCAAGCACGCTTTTCTAAGTACATCCCATTATGTTTCTCTTCCTGATAATTTTCCTGCTGTTTGCATTCAGCAAGAAATAACATTTTCCTGTAGAAAAAAAAATTAAAATTGTAGGCCCATATTTTATGTTCCCTCATCCGCATCTGGCAATTGTCCTGTGCACAGCACGCACCCGTGTGTGTTCCTTCCCAAGAGCAGACCATCTAAAATTGAGTTAGAAGAAGGAATTAGGGAAGGTTAAAAAGGTGGGATGTGCTTTCCTGTAGTGTGAACTCCTGGCTGGACTGATTATTTTTAGGGTGTAACATGGTGGAGGCCTCAGGCAGTGCTGTCACTCAGATAATGGTCAGGTACTAAATGGGCTCTTGCAGCTTGAGCTTTCCTTCTTTTTGTCACTTAGATGGATGCAGGACTTTCTTGTGGAGGTGGCTCCCTAGTGATGCCTTGAGAGACCTTCTAGAAACAGAGACTGGACAGAATAAGGGAATAAAGGTTGGTATTTATTTGAAAGGCCTTCAAAGGTACCCCTGGGGAGCCAGAGGCCACTGCCAAGATGGACCCCAAGGTGGACGACAGGCCACGAGTTCTTCACACTTTTATAGGTTTAGTTCATTTGCATATCAGGGTTAATTCTCCAGTTAAAGCTTCAGTTTAATTAGGTAATTTCCCCAAGCTTGCTCCCCCTTTCAGAGGCTTTTGGTTTACTCATTTTGGGCCTAGGATGGTCTGGGTGTCCTTGGAGAGCAGGCCCGGAGAGGCTTTGTTGTGTCTGCCCAGCACGAGAGAGCAGAAGTGAACAGGCTACAAGAAACTTCAGAGTTACACACCAGGCAGTGCAGGATTTGAAAAATATAAAAGTTAAAACCAGGCCAAACTGGCAGGGAAGAGACACGAAACAGAGCTGATAACTGCTGTGACTCCTGCAAATAAGAAAAAAAAGGGCGATTTTGATCCTTCTGTGATTTTGATCCGAGCCACAGATTTCTTCCCAGCGCTTGGAAATCCCACTCCTGAAAGTACCAGGACGTAGAGGGAACAAGGGAATTCCTGGGTAACGTGCCAAAAATGGGACAAAGGCACAGCAGTGCAGTGCCCAGCCATCCACAGGGTACGGAAGGGGGGAGTCCCCAAAGGCCGAGGCCGGGTGCGTGAGGGGGATGCACGGGGGGCCCGGGGGTGGAGGAGGAGCACAGGCAGGCCCTGGAATGGAGCATTCCTGCTCTCCCGTGCTTCAATTCACACTATTCAAACTGGAAAAGAACACAAAAGCCATTGTCCATCCCGGGTCATTTGTTCCCAGGAGCTGACCTGGGACGGACGGCATTGGGACTGAGCGTTTTCTGGCTCTGGTGACAACGTAAATGTTTAATATAAATGCTGGGATAATTTGGGATAGTTCCTCCTCAGTAATTTCTCTTTGCTGGTGTGCTTGCTGCTCACATTTAATTCTCGTGACCTCTAAAGTCAACACTGGATTGTTTTGGTTCTTGTGGAGTATCCCTGTCCATTGACATTCTGGTTATCATCAGGTCAAATTCAATGGGCTATGCAGGGCCTGATTGTGCCTGGTTTTGAGGGAAAACCTGGAAACTGCCAGAGATTTCGGCAGGCTCCTGCTTTATGAGTCCAGGTTTGTTCCTCACTGCTGAAACCACCAGTACTTTGGTAATTATATAAGCACACAGGTTTCCTTCTCTTATTTCTTTCCTGTCTGAAATAGCAGTAATTTTCTTCTTACATCTGATTTTTTAATTTTTTTAAACTTTTACATAATTGCTTTCTGGTTTATTCAACTTCTCCCTGCTTTTGTGTTCCAAACCTTCAAATGAAGGACAGCCTGGCATCCCAAAGCCTAGTTCTGGAAACATCTGATTATTTCTTTTACTTAGAGGATTGATTCAATTCAATTGTAGAATTGAATTTTTTTTAAACAGCTGATGATTTTAATGAATAACTCCAGCTCTGGACAGCTGTTGACATCGTAGGTGCTTCAAATTTAGAGAGGATCTCTTTTCCATTTAAGTTCATTTTGGAGCATAATAATACTTGTTTCTAGGATATAATACTTGTTTTTACAATATTCCTCAAATAAAATTACCCATAAAACTATCCTGATGTTTTGTGCTTCAGAAGTAAGTGTGTTGGGTCAGAAAAAAAATGAACTAAAAAGAGAATAAACCCCCAACCCAGTGAATTTGGTCAAATTTGGTGAATAGATGTGAATTTGGCAGATTTGCTCTTGCATGCTTTCTGTCTACTTTATTATGGCTGTAAAAATATTAATAAATTTTTTAAAGTAATTCTTTTTATGAGATGAAATGTATTCCATGTATTTGAAATATATTATTGTTGAATATAATTTAACATATGACTTACTGAAAGCGATATATTAAAAATACATTACTCAGGCTGTAATGTATTAAAAAAATAAAACTTATGGCTTTTGGCCAAAAGCCCACATGGTAAATTTAGCCAGGGCTAGAAGTAAGTGTGATTTAAATGCAGAATATAGGTATAGAATCACCTGGGGAAAAGGAGATGTGGCTCTGCACTTCCCTTGGTGCCCACTTTTGGCATATATTTAATGGGAAGATTATGCATCCATTTAGCAACAGTGTAAATAAATTAATTAAGTTGTGAGCTTGCCAGCAGGAATGACTGGGAGAGAATACAACTGGGAGATAAAAACCACCAGCAGACCACCAGAGCAGCCCAGTCTCTGACAACCAGGAGGCAGAGCTCCTACCGTAGACGTGTCTAGGGCTGGTTCTCTGTCATTACACTGGAATGATAAATCTGGGTTTTAAGATTGTTTAAAGGCCTGTTGTTTGTTACTGATGGCATTAAATTCGTTACAGTGATTATGAACTCTTGGTAATTCGTGTGTTCTTTAATTGAAAGCATACTTTTCATTAAAAGTTGACTTTATTGGTGCAGGCATTAACTGCTGAAATTCAAAACTGGAGTTTAACCCCCTCATGTCAGGGGCTGTAGGGATTTAAAGGCAGCGTGGATGTGGCACTTGGGGACATGATTTAGTGGTGGCCTTGGCAGTGCTGGGTTTACAGTTGGGCTCAATGATCTTAGAGGGCTTTTCCACGCTAAATGATTCCATGAAATGTGCTCTAAAGCTGCCATGAAGAGAGGAGAGAAACTCTCGTCTTTGCTGAGGGTGGGGGCAGAATGAGATGGAACGAATTTAAACTGTACCAAGGGAGGTTTTGGCCAGACAACAAAGCCCTGAAAATGGTGTTAATAGTCTGTCACTGGGTTTGTTTGCTGGAGGAATCTGTGGGTGCTCCAGCAGGTGAATTTCTGAGACAGAACCAAAGCTGATTATTCCTTGAGATGGGAGTAGCCAGATTATTCCTCATGGCTTCTTCCACCTGTGTCTTCTGTACATTTTGTGTGTGTGTGTGCTTATCCATATGTATAAACCTTAGACTGCTGCACTGTTGCAGCCCTGCCATCAGTGTAAAAAAATTATCCCAGGGTGTCATCTCCAATTAATATTGTCAGTAAAAACCTGACCTGGGTTAATGGAAAGATATCCACTGGCTTCGGTGATTTTCCTTTTAAATGAAATCCCAAAGAAAGCATGACATGCTGTGCACAGAAGAGCCACGGTTCAGGAGGGGACTCAGGAGTAGTAACTGTCAGTATTCATTTAAAAAAAAATAAAACTGGCTGTCCTTTCAGATCGTGTCAAGTGTAGATCCTAAAGTTTTTTCCACCTCTTCGTCCCAGATCCTGTTGGAGGCGTTCCATGTGCCAGCCGTGTGTGTAGCAGCTGAGGCAGTGCCGTATCTCCGTGTGCCCCTGCAACCCAACCCATTTAATATCTAATAAAATATTTCAGTTAAATGTTGGATTTCAATCCCACACTGATGTCTGCCGGTAAGGGATCAGTAGACTGAGCGTGGAGGTCTCTTATAAATTACTCCTTAGCAACCCTCAAGTCTTCACATACATTGAAAGAAAATTAAAATACCCCCTGCCTTTGTAGACTGTTGGCACTGTATAATCCCATCTAAAAAGATGGGCACCTTACAGAAATTGTGACTGTCACAAATACTTGGTTTATGTCTAAAATCCCACTATTTGTGTGCAGGTTTGGTGTCAGAAATGCCTTATTCATTTTGAGTGGAAAATGGGTACTTCATGCTATGTGGCATTGGATTTGGAACATGAAACAGCAACTGCTGCCTCCTCCTCCTCCTTCTCTCTTGGAAAGAGCTTGGAGCTTCCTGATGGACAGGAGAAGGAATTTTCCATTGGGAATGCATGGTGCTGATGCCCAGGAGTATTTTGCTTGTATCTTGACTATGCTGAGGTTACAAAGGAGGTGAGTGGGAGGTTCTGTCCTTGTCCTTGCTCTCCTGGCCTCACACAGGTGGTTTTTTCCTGGAATTTTCTAAGGGAGACAGCTTGGACTAGTGAGCCTTCCTCTCATTTTCACAGCAGGCAGAAGGAGGGGATGAAGAGAGAGATAATGTGTTGAAACTTCTTTCCACTCAGGGCTGGAATCCACAGGTATCCACAAAACCACTTACAACATGTTGTTGTTCCATGAAGATCTCTGTGGGGAAAATGTTCTTTCTGGAGGAGCCACTGTGTATCCTGGGATTTGGGGTCATATGCAGAAGGAGAGGACAGCTTTGCCTCCAAGCACCATGAAGATTAAGGTGATTTTTAACAACTTTACTGCTGCCAGTTCCATCTTAAGGTGATTTTTTCCTTATTCAAATGGTCTCTTAATGGTAAAAAGATGCAAAATCTGTCAAAAGGGATTTTTCAAAAGGGATTTTTCAAAGTTCTGCTATAGCTACCTAAAAGTGAGAGGGGTTGATCTTACCTTCATTCCCACTTTAGAACAGCAGTCAGTTCCAATTCTCAGTATCCACGTCTTGCCAAGCAAATGGAAATCATAAATTCCTCAGCCTCTGAGTGGATTTGACTTTATTATTCTGGTTTCAGTTTGGGTGACTGCTCAGGTTGATTATAAATCACCTTACATGTAGGAAGAGCACTATTCACTGGCCTTATCACCTGCCTGAGCAACAAAAGTCACATTTCAATCTTGACCTCTTGTAGGTGTGATGGTGAGGAGCACCAACCCTGGTACTCAGATCTCTGCAACCAAGTTACATTTGCAGTCCTCTGTAGGAGCAAAGCAAAATTCCATTCAATTTGCCAAGAACTTACTTGCCTTTGTTTGAGTATTAATGGTGAAGGATGTCCTTTAGGTTTTCAATTTTTAATTTTTGTTTAATACAAGCTTTTTTTTTTTTACTTCCACCATTGCTTCTTTCTAATTTGGTAATGAGCTTCCATTAATTCTCAGAATTGCTTTAGCAAAGAAAAATTGTCATCAACATTTGAATGTTACTCCTTCTAAATGGAAGAAACATCTATCCAATACTAGAAGAAGCAGGCATTCCCCCTCAGACATTCTTTCCCAAGGGGAAACACCTTCTTTTCTTAGGATTAAATTGTAGGGGAAAACATTTATCCATATGAAGGTTACCTGACATATAAACCAGCCCAGCTGCAATGGCTCCTGTGGGTGCAATTTATTAAATCCATTGAATATTTGACACTCAGATTTGAAATGGGAGCCTTGGAAGTGACTGCTGAGCCTTCAGCCTCCTCAAACTCTGCAATTCAAGTCTGCATTTCCCATCAGAGATGTGTTCCTGGTAAGTGATAGGAGATCTGAGGGAGACAGTTGTCATCAGTTATGTCACAGATCTCGATGGTCACTCACAAAATACAAAGAGCATTTTGAAGGTTTCTTTTGAGGGGGTTTCCCTCTGGTTTTTTTTTCCAAGTTAGATGTCCCATCTGTGGTGAAACAATATTTTCCTGGTATTAGGGAACTCTATATTAGGGCTTTGCTGACATTCTAAGAATCTCTAAACACATGAAAATACATTTTACAAAAAGCGGCAGCGTTTTGGAGACACAAGATGGGAATGGAAAATCCTGAAACTAATCATTAACCATGCATTAAAATGGTTGTTGGTCATGTTAATTGGGAATTATGGGCTTCAAAGAAGAAATGACATCTGCTTTACCTCATGTGTGCAGAACAGGGAGAGAAGAGAGATAAATACATAGTGGTGAAAGTAAATCACCTTGGTAGAAAACTTCTTGAGGTCACTGAGGACACCATGCTTGGGATGCACTGACCCCTCTTCCTGTCTGGCAAACTTTTAATGAAAGAGGAAAAGGACCTGGTGATCTTTTGCTGCAGAGGTTAATAATGGATGATCCTGATGAGCATTTCATGTAAAAAGCAAAGCCTGCAGATCTCATTACCTGGGCCTCCCAGGTAATTGTGCATTCCCATCCAACAAGAGGAGTGGAAAATACACTGGACAATTAAAAGGTTATAGTGGTCAGCATTCGCATTTCTGATTCCACTCCTAGTGCACTTCCCTTCTTACCAGGGATGGAAAAGGCCCCTGAGGTCATCCAGGCCGTCCTCCCTCACACTGCTGGCTGAGACACGTGGCTGACTGCAGTGAATGGCAAAGTGAGAGCAAGCTTTGGGTCCCAGTTAATTGATCAGCACTTGCTGTAGCTCTAAATTGCTAAAATTCTGGTTTGCCTGCATTGGTTTTAGGTAAAGCTCTTGATTCCTCTGTGAATCTACAGCCAGAAACTCTGGGGAGAGGTGCTGAGCCTTGTCCAGAGCGTGACGGTGTGGCCGAGTCTCCATCACATTGACCAGTGTGCAAAGCACAGAGTAGTGAAAACCACCCAAATTCCACATCCCTTTGTGCTGGTTTAACAGGACATTCCAGAAAACAACAGTCCTGACACAAAGAAGACCAGAGCTGTAACGTGGTGACGACAAGCAACCAGAGGTGAATTAAATTTGTGAAGGTGAAAGCCGAGCCCAGCGATGTGAGAAGCTGCTGTGGAGGAGAATGAGATTAACAGGGTAAAATATCTCCTGTTTGAGGTTGGCCTCAGGCAAGAAGGAGTTTGTCAGTGTAATATGTTGTTGAATTTTAATATGGAAATGTCTCCTGGCATGTATTTCAAACACACTACAAATAGTGATATTGATCTAACCTTCAGTTAATGGGAGAGGTCCTCTGTGAAAATCCGATCTGGGTTTGAATGGCAAATAGCTTTAATATTCTGAGGACAGTGGATCATTTGCACAACTCAGTAAGAGACTATAAATCATCAGGATTAGGGCTTTTTTTGTTATCATTTTAATGCAGGCTTGCTTTCCCTGGAGCAAGGGACCAGGAGTGTGGTATATCATTAAAAAATCACGGAGATGAGTCGGTAGGTATGGACAACAAATAATCTACTTGTGCTAAAAGGAGTTCTTTGCAATCCATTCATTCCTGCTCTCTGTTGCCAAGTTTTTCAGCTGTCTGCTCTCTTTTGGGATAGAATGAACACTCCCCCTTTAGCTTTTACACAATCCGTGGGTGTCTTTCCCCTTTTGGTCCTCATAGAGCATCCCTCCTAAAGGCCATTTCTTAGAGCAGCCTGAGACAGAACCAAAGCTGATTATTCCTTGAGATGGGAGTAGCCAGATTATTCCTCGTGGCTTCTTCCAGCTGTGTCCTCTGTACATTTTGTGTGTGTGTTTGTGTACATGTATAAACCTTACATTGCTGCACTATTGCAGCCCTGCAGCCAAAACCAAAATTGCTGTTGGCAAATAACCCTTCTTAGCCATGAAGAAACACATGGTTTCACTGAAGCTGATGCTGATATTGAGTAGTTTTCTAGAGAGCTGTTCGTGATCAGGCTGTGGATTTAGCAGGTTTACTCTTAATTGATTTCCTCTCTGGCCCAGAGAAAATGATGTTCTTAAAGGACTTGGAAGCCTCTAATTAAACCAGAGGAATTTCAAGCAGCCCTGGCTTCCACTGCTCTGTGAAATGCCCAAGATGAGAGATCAACTCGAATGTGTGCAATTCCCTGTCCAGCCAGCCTCTGCTGGGGATTGTCAGGAAGGTTTTCCTTCTGGAAGCTCCTTCACTCTGGTTGTCCTGTGAAGAGCATTTTGCTGTGCAGGTTGCTCCCTAAATCAGCTGCTTGGCTCTCCCCCAGAGCTGCTGAATTAACATGATGTGACCCAGGGATGCAAAGGGATTTCTTTCATTATCGGGGCCGGGATGCTCGGGAGAACACAAAGATGGGTTTCCTAGACAACAGCTGATGTCACTGGCAACTGGGAGAAAGTACAGAGGCTGAAAGGGGAGTTTAGGAAGAGCAGGGATCAATTTAGGGGGAAAAAATCTGAATGGCAAAATTATAGGTTTTTTACAAAACATAAAACTCAACAGAGAGATCTGCTTCTGAAGTCTGGGAAACAGCTCTTGGGGTATCAGAAATAAAAATCCCTCATAAAGAAATGCAGTTTAAAACACAGGTACATCACCTCCTGAAGTCTCTACATGCTGCAGCCTCGAAGTCACAATCCTCATCGAGCTTTTTTTCCCGAAATGAAAACAATTCAGAATGATAATCCTACTGGAATAAACCCAGATGGCACCATGCACACAGTTTCGTTTGGATGAAGTTTTATTTAAAATTCCATGCAGGATAAATAAACCATCTCTCCTCTGCTCTGGATGTGCTCACGGTAGGAGGGCTGCTGCAGACTTCTGGTTAATATTTAAGTTGCATTCCTGGCAGCAGAGTTCTGTGCATCAGCTTGACAAACCAGCTTGTGTCTAGCCCTGTGGTTCACGCCTGAAAAACGGGTTAGAAACTTGGATGCATCATTCATCTGCATCAGCAGCTCGAGGAGGACTAAATTTCCCTCATCTGACCATTTTTAAATGATTTAAAAGATTATTTTTCTGTGCTTTAAACGAGAGCCCTTTGGGCTAACCACTGCTTTAGAGAACTATTTTGGGATCCTAAAGGTTTTGAGGCTGCAGTTTCCCAGACTTCCAAGCTGATCTGTTGGCTTGCTGCCATCAGCAAGGCAGGGGCTTTTCCTCCCCCTTCAGCAGCTCTCCTGCCATTCCTTCTGCCCGCTCTGGCCAAACAAAAGCTCTGCTTTTGTCTCACGTTGACTAATTAGCTTCCCGATGGGTTAGTGAGTGGAATCGTCTCATGGATGGTCCTGGCAACCGCCAAGGCTGATGCCAAGCAAAGTGGGAGACCAGGGGGGAGTTGGCTGCCCCTTCCACTGGCAGGATTTTGTTGCATTGCCCTCCTGCTTCACGGAGCTTCAGCATCAGGGGAGGGAATTCGGTGTGTGCTGAGAACCAGGAGTTCTCATCTGTGGCCAAAATTCAGGAACACCTCTTTCTGTAGCCTTGGACCAGGACTCCTGCATCATCCACCTGAGGATTTTATAACCTTTACAATAAATTCTCATGAATTAACTGATATGACAAGAAAAAGGAGGAAGAGAACCACAGGTCAGTCAGCCTTGCCTCAGTCCTTAGGAAGATTATGGAGCAGTTCTTCGTGAAAACTCTTCACTGGCACATGAGGAACATGAACTCCAAAGGTCTCTTCCAGTCTAATTTTTTTTCCTCATCTGTGGTTGCTTTGCCTCTTTTACAAATGCAAGGTGACTTTGACCAGTGCTGCTTTCAGTTCTGTTTATGAGAAAAAGAAGGAATAGCAGTAAACACCTCTGACTTTACTGCTTGCTTTGAATTACACCTTTTTCTCTCTCAAAACTATTTCTTAGGCAAATATCACTCTGAGGCTCACGTTGGGCAAATACGTTGGTAAAGTTTGTTGGAATAAGAGGTTGCATAAACTCAGAGCTCTGGAACACTGCAGTTTATTGGGCTGCTTGCTGGATCGATTTTCCTCTCCACTACCTGCCAGTGGATGTCACACTTACACAAAAATGGTGCAATAAATGAGCCAGATTTCTACTTCTTGCACTAAAAAAGTGCTCTTGCATTAAATCTTTGCAGTCTCCTCCAAGAAAGCTTTGACTTCAGCGGGAGGGTAGCCTGAGGAAGGGAACACAATTCAGCCCAGACTGTGTATTCAGTGAGGATTTATTTTGTGCTTTATGAACCCGGACTGAAAGCTTCCTGACAGATGTGAGAGATTTTACTGGGAGGAATTGTCAAATCTCCGTGAGAAAAGCTTTCTCCCTGGTTTTATTAGTGAGCTGTATCCATGCAAGGCAATTCTGTTGTAAAAAGAGCTAAAGATGGGTGTCACAGTAACAGTTTCATCATGATTTTATTATCAGGGCGATGCACTCTTGGCATTTGCTCCTAATTCCTTTCATTGTGACTTTCTGTGCTCTGTCCCAGCAAAACATCGAGGCAGTGAGGTGCTGCTGCTCCTGGGCTTGCGTGCCCTGGCAAAAGTGGTGGCAAGGTTGTTGTGGGAGTTGTATTTAAACTGGGAAGCATTTCAAAATGAGCACTGCTTCAAATGGAACTCCCTGCAAGAAGTGAAGTGTCCAAAAGTAGCTTCCAAAGACACTTCTGAGTTCTGGGGAGATTATTGCCATTCCCTGAGGCACAGGGAACTTAAGAGGCTTAACCAAAAACTGCAGGAGTTCATTGTGAGAACCCCAGACTGCCAGGAAAACTGAGCCATTTTTCTTGTTAAATTTTTTTTTTTTCAATTTCATTGCTGAAATCTCATGGATTAAAAAAAAAAAAAAAAAGCCCAAAATAAAACAAACAAACTCCAGGACAAAAGAATTAGTGGCTAAATGATTTCTATTGACTTTGCTGTCCAAGACACTCGCTTGGAAACTGATTCTCAGAAGCTAAAATTAGATTGGCATCATATTGAAAGCCCTGGGATTTGTCTTGGTCAGTAGAACTGGAATAAAAACAGTTGGCAGCAACCATTCTTTCCTGCTGAGGTATCCTGCTAAAGTCTACTCAATTATACATCCTTTATCAATCATAATGGTGTCATGGTTACATTAATTAATTGCTAGGTTTAGTCAGACTGAACTTTTTTATCTCTCCTGCTTTTATTATATCAAAAATCAATCTCACTTGTTAAACCTCTGCATTAAAACACAGAAAGTTCTCTGCTGTTTTTGTTTTTCCTCCTACTACAGCCCAGCATTAACACAGCGCTTTTGGTCGTCATTAACTAATACAGATGTTAATTAATTAATCATGCTCGCACAGTTCCCTATTAAATTGCCAGTCTACTAAAATTCATCCTTTCTGTTCCCTAAGGGTATTTGATATTTCAGCGAGGTCTTCTGTTAATTTTCTCTTTTCCACAGCACGTTTAACCTTCTTTTGCTGTCATTTAGAGGCATTATCATCTCAGTTATCCTCTCCTGAACCTCCTGCGTTGCCCATTATTTTTTCCTCGCTCTAACCAGAACTGTGTAGTTGCCCCAGATTCTCTTCTGATTAAGTGTCAAAAATCAGGAAAAAAACCTGAATCAGGGTTAACTCTACTAGAAGTCAGACTGTAGAATTCAGACCTGACTTCTGGTCCATATTAAGATGCAATTACTTTGATTTGTATTTATTTTAAATAAGATTTATCACTGTGTGTGATTAGGTATTTGCTAGTAAAGTGGGTTTTTTAAATGTGGAGAGAAAAAAAAATTAGAAACTTGGAAAGATTAAAAAAAGAAAGATTTCAGGAATGATTTGGAATCTCAAAATCATGGTCAGTAATGAGAAACTAAAGAAGTCCAACCTACTCCAAGATAAGGGAACTTGGAGAAAAGCTGCAGAACCTTCAGGGAGAGGATTGCAGAGAGCTCTGAAATGAAGCAAAATGCAACCAACCCCAGAGTTTGGGAAGTGGAGACAGAGTAGTTCAGGGTACATTTAAGACTGGCTGAGAGTAATTAACCATCAGAACAATTAACCTATGGACACAGCGAATTTGTTGAAGTATTTAAATTGAGACCATGTATTTTTCCTAGATATGTGGTTACTCAGCCAGGAATTACTGGGTGAGACTCCTTGGCACTGCCTCCTGTATGAAGTCAGGATAATTCATCACAGACTCTTTCAGCCTTGAAATTTAAAGCTCCAAATGTCGTCTGCTCAAAACCTCATTTTATTTCATTTTTTTCCTTCTAAGTTTTTGGAGGGAAACACAAAACATCTCCTCTCTTGGGATTCTTGCCCACACACATTCCCAACTGTTTTCCTGGGAATACTGCAGAATATGCCTTGTCATTCAAGACCCTTTACTCCTGTCCTGTAATGTAAAAATCTCTTTTAATTTATTCCTGCTCTTTGCTATTGCCCTGGCTGGAGTTTGATTGTGGTGGTTGCTCCCCTATTCACGTTTCATTTCCAGCTGGTTTTACACACATATAGATATAAATATGTACATAAATAAAAATGTTTCCTGCAGGCCATGTAATTATACCTGCAGATTTTCTCTCTGCCAAACCTTTCCTGTTATTGCTGCTTCCTCAGTGAGGCAGTGGGAGATTTGTTAGGCCAGCTCTCTGTGGGTAAATCCATGCTGCAATTTAGGTGTCATTTGCTAAGTGTTCCATGCCAACTATTTCCTGCTATTTATATTATTCAAATCATGCTTGTAGAGCTGTCTGGTTTCTCTCTTTTTTTTTTTTTCCCTATTCTTCTTGATCTCTGTAATAAATGTAACACAGGCTTCATCCTGCTGTTCTGTCAATCCCAAGGAATCTGTTCCTGCTGTTCCAGCTGCACAGCTTTGGCTGATTTCTGCCAACTCAGAAGCTTGAGTTGTCGTTTCATTGCTTCTCCTCCCCCTTGGTTTTGTGTGCAGCCTCTTCTCACTCTCTTCATGTGAACCATGTGAAGGATAATGAAGTTTTATGCCTCTTATGACAACTTTCTTCCACTTCTACCTCTTTTTTGTATGATTTATTTATCCACAAACCTGCTTTTGTCACCTACCTGTCGCTCCCAGCCTGGAAGCACATCCTGTGTCACATTTGGCCTTCACCTTCGGTTGCCCAAATCCCCTTTTCTCCGATGTCCTTGCTATAAAACAGTGTTTTGGTGCTGCCTGTGCAGACAAACAATGCCCACCCACAGCTGAAGTGCTCTGGCACTGAGCAGCTGGTTGCTTTTCCCTGCGCTGAAAGTGTAACATCTCTTCACGGGAAGGATGCTGTAGCCTCTTGCTAAGGCACCGATGACCCATTTTTGTTTTCCCTCGTGCTGTTCAAAGACAAAAGAAGGTGAGACCATCCGAGGGAGTTCTCATGATTAATTGGTCTCTGCTACCTGTCCCAGAATGCAGATTGGAACTGGAACGCGCCGGCTCCCCGAGCTGAATTCACAGAAAGCAGCTGGGGGCTTTTCTAATAAGCAGCAGCAGCACACACCTGCCACTTGATGTATGAATGGTCTTTAAAATACCGGCTTGTTTCAACCACATCAAAGCAACTCTGGCTTTAGATGCAGCTATTCAAGCCCATTTGCATCCCCTTGCTCGTTGTCTGTGCCAGCCAGAGAGGCACTTTAAGAATGATGCTTTCCTGTGTGTTACGCTCATGTTTCAGCTTAAAGCCACGGGAGGTGCCTGATTTCCCTTCTCCTGACTGCACCATCCCTGATGAACTGATCCTCTGGCACGTTAATAGCGGGGAATCAAGCGAGCTGCAGCACTTGTGCCATCAGTGTGGTGCTTCAGCAGCCCAGTGCCACGTGGGAATTCGTTTTCCAATACTTAGGAAGCGAGAAGAGTGGTACCCCCTTCACATCAATGGGGAGCAGCAGCACAGAGCTGGGGAAATGCATCTGTGTCCCTGGAATAAGGAAGGCTGGAACCAGTAGGCCTCCTCACAGCAGGCGAGTTTAGCATTCAGATGGGTGTTGGAAGAAATCAGAGTAGAACAAGCTACACTTTCAGCCCAGAACACAGAAAAGATTTGGGCAGATGGGAAAGGGATCTCCAGAGGCCTTGTGGCCAAATGGAAGGGCGTCTCACTTAAAAGGTTACTTGATGGGAGAAGGGACACTAGGAGATAGGGAATAATTAACTGGGCCCTTTGAAGTCTTTAAAAACGTGGTTGGTAATTTGGTTGAAAAATACTTTGGAGTGACTTAATCTGCTCTAAAATGAGCCTGTTTATTGGTCCTTGTTTATGGCTTTGCCTCTGGGAGGGGTGGGCAATGCTGGGGTCCTGATGGCACTTTTAAGGCACTTCTACTTCAATTTTTGTTCCCTTTAGAAGCCTCCAAGCAAATAACGTGTGGTCATGCTCCACAAGTGTCACCAGCTTAGCAGATGTTGGCATTTGCAGCACATTGACTCTGGGCATTGCAGAGAATAACTGTGTCGTGCTTTCCCTCAAAGCCTGAGGCTTTCTCCTGCCTCTGTTGCTTTTATGGCTTGGGGGAAACTCAACTTTAAGTCAGAAGTGCTGGGTCACGAGGCTTCAAGTTCTTAATTTGCATGGAGGAGTTGTGCCTACAGGAGCAGGCTTTTCTTTTGGGCCAGACTGCCCAAATTGCTCAATTCTTAGCCCAGGATGGGTGGCTGAGTCAGAACTCCCTTTCCACTGCTCACGTTTCACAGCACAATGAAGCAACTGATACCCACATCCCAGCCCTCTCTCTGAGGATGTGAAAGTGGAGACCCTGAATTATTTAAGGGTGTGAAGTGTTCCAGGGATCCAACCTGGCAGTACAAAGCCTTTCCTTGTTTGTTTTCAAATGGGTGCAATGCATAGGAAAGTGTAATACAATATAATATATTGTATAAATAAATTCACAGAATCATTTGGGTTGGAAAAACCCTCTAAAATCAACAAGTCCAGGCATTCCCACAGCACTGCCAAGCCCACCACTAACCCATGTCCCCAAGTGCCACATCCACATGGATTTGAAATCCCTCCAGGCACGGGGACTCCAGCACTCCTTTGGGCAGCCTGTTCCAATGCCTGGCTCTCCAGATATTTAAATATATTTATAAAATATAGAATGTACACGTGGCATTTCAGTAACTGCAGGTGGCTGGGCAGTGTGCTGTCATGCAGAAGACACTTGAAACAGTCAAAACCTGGTTTAAAATCCCAATATTAGGACAGGAGGGGTAACTGCAGAGAAGGCTGTGGTGAGCACAGATAACACAGGGTGGTGTTCTTGTGCATGGCCGGGGCTGTGTCAGACCCTGAGGAAACCCAGTCTGCTACAGCCCTTCCAGAGACTTCTGTGCCCATAAATTCACTTTATCCTCAATGCTGATGGGTGATACTCAGCACTCTTGGGGCACTGTGAGTAGCAAAGGTGCAGCAAATTATTTCCAATATTTCCTCCAGAGCTCCTCCAGCCTGGACCCTGTCACTGTAGCACAACCCAGCTGCTCTCAGGAGCGTGGGGATCACAATCAAGGGGAGTGTTCAGCTCCTCATTTCTGGGTTAGCAGAAAATGAGCTGTTCTGCCCTGCAATCCACAGACAGACAATCTGGGACAACAAGGCATGGAACATCATTTTGGTATTTTGAGAAATGGGGACAAAAGAATTAGAACAGTCTTGTTGGCTGCCTTCGAAATTTCTTTGTGACAGCCAGTAAGAATTTTACAGTAGGGAGAAAATTCTAACCTTTTTAACTGTGGTTTTTTCTTTAAGCAAAAAGGCAATTTATTGACATTTTTAGCAGTAAATGCAGCTATTAAAAAAAACCAAATTGAAAAAAGGTACTCTGAGCCTTCTAGCAATCAAACCATATGATTGCATTTCTCTCATCAGTATAATTTACTGCAAGGACAATGTTGATGAGATTTAGACAAGATTTTAAATTTTCTGTTGTGCTGACAG
Source organism: Lycocorax pyrrhopterus obiensis (assembly GCA_014706295.1). Classification (NCBI taxonomy): domain Eukaryota; kingdom Metazoa; phylum Chordata; class Aves; order Passeriformes; family Paradisaeidae; genus Lycocorax; species Lycocorax pyrrhopterus. The sequence continues at coordinate 1,970,096 of JACSVZ010000007.1, forward strand.
GAATTTAGTGTCAGTTTTAATGGTGTCACACATCCCGGCTTTTTAACACAAATTTAACTATAGAACTTGAAATCACTTTTGGATCTAACACATGTGAAATTAATGAACAGATACAATTCAGTTTCTGCTGCTTTTGCTTTTAATCCACTTTGCTGTTATTAACTTTTGCCAAATGCAAAACTTTATGAGCAGCATGCAAGCAAAATATCCCATGCAGGCCTAAGTTGTCTTTACAGCACCATTTAAAACAAGAAATGATTGCTTTAAAACACCCAGAAAACTGGATTCTGCTGTGCTGGTGACGAAGGAAAACTCTGGCATGAGATCATAACTAAGATGAGGCTTTAGATCTGAAGCTTGAGTAACTTTGGTAATGGAGGAGGATGGATGTGTCCTGTTCTCATTGGAACTCTGACCCTAAAAACCCCAGCTGGTATGAGCCAGACTCTCCTAGACCCTTCCAGGACCTGCCACCTGCACAGAATGAACGCCACAGGAAATGAAAGTGCATTTACTTTCTTCCTGGGAACAGCTGTACCGGTTTTATCCTGGGATTTTGTGTGAAGACCTCCAAGAAAAAACTTGGGCTTAAGACAAAAATGCCCTACTTTGCTGCTGCCTGATTATGTGAGACCCAGCATTGACCATCCCATAAATATTCTCAATTAAATGCTGCATCTGCCAGTTGGGATGAAACAGTTGTTCAAGATGATACCAACGTGATTTATAAAGGAATATGTGTAACTAGGGAAAATTTGCATGACAGCTGGGTTAAATTGACTAATGGAATGTTTTTACATGCCTGAACATTGCCATATTTTACTTGGGCAAGTGCTTGGGCAGATGAACATCTGATGAGACACAGAAATACTCAGAGCTGGGTTTTCAGGATGTTTCTGTTTGTTACCTGTAGGGCAGTTTGAATGGGAATTGCAAGTTGTCTCTAAAATCTGATTTTAGACACTCAAAGAGTGCAAGGAAGATGCTTCATTAGCTTTAACAGAGTTAATTGCTGGTTGATTTAGCTGCCTGTTGATGCCGAGATATTTGCTTGGTCACCAGATTTCCTTTCTTCACTGCCTCCCTTACAGATTTCAGCTGGAGATTTCAAGGCTCGTCAGTCAGTTAAAATTTTTAAGATCAAAAGCAACATTGAATTGTTATAATTGTTTTTCTAATGGCTAAATTAATTTTATCTTCTATATCCCTGCAATAAGTCAAAGCACATTTTCAAGCTGTTCACAACAAACTGCAGTGGGCAATGACACAAAAACCCCCCGATTAGGAGTGGAAAACAGAACTAAATTTAAAATAAAGGATGTTTCTAAAACTCAGTTGTTCTGATGGAAGCATAGTGGAAATTATGGATTATATTATTTATTATTCTTTATGAATTATATTATTTATGAAAACAGAAACCCCGGTATTTTAAAATTATTTTTTATAATTTTGTAATGGAAACGGAATCCCTGTGAATCTGTACTGAGTTTCAGGCATCCCCTAAAGAGGGGAAAGCTTTAAAAGCTGTATATATACTTCTACATAACTCTATACTTTTATTTACTGACCTATTACTCTCCTATACTGGGAAGATACTGCAAGTTACTTTTAATTAAGGTAGTGATCCCTAGGGAAAGGACAGGGAAAGAGGGAAATTCCACTGCTTGGGAACCTGAAGTGAGGGAAAGGGCAGTTAGTTGTTAAATTGGATTGCAAAGAGCAAATCAGAGAAATGCTGCAGTGTAGAAAACTCTAACTCTGGAGTTCCGTATCATTTCTCCCTGCTGAATTTTCTTGCTCTTACTTTGCAGAACTGCTCTGAAATGGATTCTATCATTTTTTTTCAGCATGCTGATTATTCATTAGCCATGAATATTCAAGATTTGAGCTATTATTTGAATGCACTTGGCTGGATACATTGTATGTAGTGCCTGCTTCTTGATTGGAGAAAAACAGAGCGACTCTTTGTTCAAATATTTGCATCCACACATTTTCCATTTGTTTTTAAACAATATTCATGCATTTGAATTTCAAGTGGTCATGACATAGCCTGATACCCAGTCAGGAGTAAAATTCCCTGGAGGGATAACAGAGTGTTGAACTTGGAGAGCAGATTTGTAAATGGCACAAATATGGCTGATGAGTTGCAGTGTCTGGTTTGTTTTTAAGCCCAGAATTCATAGAATCATTGAGGTTGGAAAAGACCTCTAAGATCATCAAATCCAACCACCAACCCAGCACTGCCAAGGCCACCTTTAAACCACGTCCCCCAGGGCCACATCCCCAGGGATTTTAACTCCCTCCAGGAATGGTGACTCCACCGCTGCCCTGGGCAGCTGTGCCAGGGCTGGACCATCCTCTTGACCAAGAAATTCCTGGAAGCACGAAAGGGGAAAGCAGGAATAAGATCAGTGCCATGGAGAACATGGCAGAGAAGCTCTGCCCACGCCAGGACTCCCAGGGCAAAATAAGAACCGCCCTAAAATGCCCTATGCCTACGTATGTGTGCAGTGCTGGCCTTGCAGAGCTGGGGCCTGCTCTACTTCTATTTTTTCCTTCCCTAATACTGAGGATTCAGGGCAACTTTTTGTTTCAGTAGCTGTTTTGGGGCTTCAATTTGTTCTTGCCTGGATATTTCGGTAACACATGCCTTGCTACCAGCCCGTGGGGTTTTGTGCCCAGGGAAGGAACCCCCTCTGAGTGTGACAGGCTGTTTGTGGCTCCTCAGCTGGGGACAAGGCTGCAGTTTCAGCTCGGATGAGCTGAGAAGGGGAAATTCACGGGCTCAGAGGTGAGGTGGCACTGGAAATCACCTGTCACTTCATTAGCCGCGCTTGGATTAATTCCTGCCAGTGCCACCGGAATTTCCCAGCCTCTCTCCAGGCGAGATCGTGTTCCTTCCCTTAATGGTCCTCGCCTCCAGCAGCAGGGAGGACGCCTTGTGGGCTTTCTGCTGCCCTCCAGAATCTCTGTGGAGCTGTCCCAGCCATCTCCTTGGCCCCTGGAGGGCAGAGTAAGGGTGGTGCACAGGCTGTGTTTGGCCATCCCCGTGCTCTGGACACACCGGGGGAGATCCAGGTAGGGATCTCTGCACTCCAGGGAAGCTCTCTCTGCACCAGTCCCTTGGCTGTCCTGCTCCAATGGGCCTAGCAGGGGGCTGAGGCTCCCCAAAAAACCTGATGGATGCTCAGCATCACAGAATATTCATGGCTTATGCAGTTTGTTACAAGCCAGGTCGCTCTCAGCATGGTGTAAAATGATCCCGTGCTCAAGTTCAAGTTTCCTTCCTTAATTTTCCTTCTTTTCCTAGCAACCAAGTGCATTTCTAAAGGGAAAGGGAAATTGTTGCTGTTTTCCCCACGGACGAGTAAAGAAACGACACGAAGTCCAGGCTCAGGGATAAATGGATGACGATTTCATGAATTCTCAGGAGACTTTTCTATGTTAGTTCGCAAAGTGTATTAAGTGGCATAAGGTAATTGGTTTTTGCTATCCACCCCCTAAGGGGATTGGTCAAGTTCTAAGACACACATCTCTGAGTGTTTTTCCAGTTAGAACCATAACAATTCTACCAAAACAATCCGCACCTGCAAGAAGTTTACAAAACGGTAACATTGTTTTGTCTTGCTTGCATGGGAAAGACAGAACTCTCACAAAAATGCTGCAGAGAGCTGAAGAAATTCTCTGCTGGAGTTTTTCAGCATCCATAGGAAATCAGCCTGCTCCATGCACTGTCAGTTCTAGTACAGCCAATATGTGTAACAGGTTGATTTTTTTCTTTCTGGGGGCAATAAAAACTGCATGAGATTGCAAAAGGTTTATGTATGTTTTATAGCAGGAGCAAGCATTAGAGCAAAGCTACATTGTTTTCCTCTTTCGTGCTCCCTTTCTGCTTTCAGACCAAATCACTGTGAAGTCAGGCCAGGAGGAGGTTCTTCAGCTTCAGAACATGACTCAGGGAAAAAAATCAGCAGTAGTGTTATGTATTTATGCAGTGGCATTAAGCAGGTTGTAAATGTTATAAATCAAACAAACAGGAGGTTAGGTCTGTTAATGCAGAATGTTTCCCATTCAGGTCCCCTAATCAAGCAGGAAACTCAAGGTGTAAAATATCTGGTGGAATTCACTGAAGTCAAAGGCTGGCCTTTTCCAGGTTTTCCTGGGTGTGTTCCACCGCTCACTCACTCCATCTTATTTCCAGAACAGGGGGATTTTCAGCAATCACAGAACAGTTCAGAGGAAAAGACCTCTAAGATCACCAAGTCCAGCTGCTAACCCAGCACTGCCATGAAATGTAAAATTACACTCTGAAGATGCTCAGTGACAAGCCCAGAGATGGCGTGAAGTGATTCAGATGGAGTTCTGCAAGTTGCGTGTCACTGCCATTATGGATGAGTGGTGGAAAAGCAAAAAGTTTAATCCCTCTGAATGTGCTGGTTGTGTGTTTTGTGTTTTGTTTGGCTTCTTGCTGGAAACATTGCTAGGGAGAGCTGACATATGTTTTTTTAAAGGAATAGTGAAAGGATTTGCAAAATGCTGGGGCTGCCCGTGCTTTGTGCATGGTTTTTTTCTGTAAGAAGTTGTTGTGGATCTCTCGGAATAGAAAATTCAAGGTGTTGCTGGTAAGTGTAGACATGTTTTGATAGGAGGCAGCTTTCCAGTTCCCAATTCTTCAGGAAGACTGGGAGGCTTTTGGTGCTGAGAAATCTTCTGTCAACTGCTCCTTCCCTCTTTCCTGAAGCCTGGATTGACTCCTGTCCTCCCTGAAGGTAGGGTCAGTTTTATTGCCTTTGAAAAAAACCCCAACATTTTAAATTAGGGAAGGGCCAGGAGTGGAATGTGTGATCATGCAAAACATAGAGAAGTTAAGAGCCAATCCTGCTACCCCCCGCCCCAAAACAAAAAATTAAATAACGGGTCTTTTGGTAAAAACAAAACCCCACAAAGAATTGGCTGCACCACTGGCTCCAAGGATTGATGTCAGATAAAGAAATCTCCGTGGGAAGCTGTAAATGTTACTCTGCCCTACAGCAGTTGAGGAGGATGGTGTTCTCTAAACGAGGGGAGGATCAGTGTGTCCTCAGCCAGCCTCTGGCTGAAGGAATGTTTTTCCTATCACTGAAGTCACCTGCTATGGAAAGTTAAAAGCCAAACTAAACTTGAGGCCTTTCCCTGTCCCTGAAACAAACACTGTAATAATTTACCTTGCCTTTAATATCCTAAGGGTTGCAGTTCAGTTTAAATGCTAATTAGCACCAAAGTACTAATTAATATTGGCATTTTCCACCAAAGAGGCTAAAGCATAATGGGTTCCTGCAAGTCAGTGTTGAATTCTATGGAAAATGGAGACTCTGCGGGGGCTGATCATCTTCTGTGACAAAACTAGGTAAAAAATAAATCCATAAAACACTAGCATGCCCCTTTTTCTTCTGCTAATTCCAAGGAGTTCAGTGAGACCCAAACCATTCTGTGATTCTGTTCTGTTCTGGGATACTTTGAATATGTGCAGTACTGAATTGGTGTTCTGACGCTTTGGTAGTTTCAGGTTCATCCTGTGCTGGCTCTGCTGCTCTCTGGTTTTTTAAACAGCAGTAAATCACTCTTTAGGACTGTAAAATAAACATTAAGAGGTTAGTTCATTTACAGTTTGCCCTTTTGGAAATATTCTTACACAGGTCCATTACTTCGCTGTATTATGGAATAACATCCTCAGCAGTCCCCATAACCTTGGTTTTAGCACTGTTTGTCCTTCCAGCCTCCTCTGGGACTTTTCTTGAAAAAGAGAAATACTCTCTATAGATAACTAAACAAAACCTTTGGGTCCATGGAGGGGTCGCTGAACTTGATACAAATCCACTCTACAGCCAGTTGTGGCATCAAATTTTTGCCTGCTATGGCAAATATCTTCAGCTTCTGTTAAATGTGGAGAATTGTCCCATTCCCAGAGCAGTGCTGGAGCCTGCGACTTCTGGGTTTCTGTTTCATAGCTCTGAAACCCAGCTGACACTACCAGGAGCAGAATGCTGTGTGTGGACCTGAAAACTTCTACTTCAACTCTGCTTGTTCCAGGGGAAACTCGTTTGTAAATAAAATATTTCATTTCGCATCAGTGTCTCTACTGTCGAAACTCCAGAAATCATTGACTGAGTTGGCCTTGCCTGTATTTCAGATTTCACAATTTCATCCATTTGGGACAGTCCCAGGAGCCTGAGTGTCGCAGAAAACAAAGTTTTTAGCAGTTTCTTGTTCTGACTTCTTCAATTCCTAAATATTCTAGTTTCTCACTGCCTACAGTTGGGGTTTTGTTTTGTCACTGCGCTGTCTTGGGTGTTTTCCTGGAAACATGAGCCAAGCTGAAATTGTGGAGCTGGTGCCCCTGGAATTTTTCAGCGCAGACCTCTGATTCTCTTTTGACACCTCCATATTTTCTGCCAGCATAGGACTGTCCATGTTATGAGTTGGATTTGCAGGAAATGCATGGAATGCAGAGAAATAACAATCTTTTTCGTTTGCAGTCATTTCATGCCCAGAGATTTATCTTGACACCGAGTGATTTTGCTCCTTCTTTACGTTACCTTGGAAAAATAAGCTATTAAATGATCATTTGGCTTGACCTGCTGCTGGAGCCACGAGCTGGCAGAGGTTGTCAGGGTGTCTCCAGGAGATGGTTGGTGACATTTTGAAGCTGGCACGTGTGGGAGCCAAGTTTCAGAGGGCAGAGAGCCTTGTGAGCAGCTGCAACTTTGCTCTTTTAAGCTGCCTTTTACTTGCTTGAATAACTGTGGTTTTGATGAAACCAAGGAAAGCAGTGGTGAAGGGAATTAGATGTAATGACTGTAAAAAGAAGTGAAGGAGAAAGGGGACATCCACGGCCTCAGTGTAACTTATCTTTGACAAGCCGATCTGTTATTTTTCACTGATGGAAAGGTTAAATCCATTAACTGGTGGTCTTCCACTGAGGACAGGGAGCTGACAAGGCATGAAGGGCTCGGGCCAGCAAGACCACAAGGTACTTGATCTTTGAATGCGTGGCTTTTATTGTCAGCAGCAGACACGACTTGACTTTCATCTGTTCCCCCTACGTGTGAGGAAGTGAACATCAATTAATAGCTCCAGTAATTTCCTCCGGGTAAATCTATCTAAATGATCCGAAATACCAGGATGCTGAAAGGCTGATGGCTTCCCTCTCTGACATGATGAACATCTACAGCTGTTTGCAGAGCCAAAGGCAGCTCTGGGTGCTCGCTGTCTTTCAAAATCAGGTCACAGCACCAATCACATCTTTCTACACAAAATCCCCTTGATTTCAGTAAAATTCGCGTGAACTGGATGACAGCCTGATGCACCGATGCTGTATCTGAGTTTCTAAAAATGACAAGGCTTGGAAATGACTGCTCTGTTTGCCTTCTGAGAGATGTGAGACTACAGGTGGAGTGTTTTTATCCCCAGCTGTTGAATGTATCACTGTTTTGCACTTTTATCTATGCAGCAGTCTGTAGTCAGAGTGACTAGTCAGAGTCAAAGTGACAAATCAGCAAATCTGGGGGATTTGCTGCCCAGTGATGGTTACCCACATCCAGCCTTGCCCAGCAACTAATAAAACAGATTAGCTATAAAGTTCTAATTATATATTTAATACATGGCTATTTAAATTAATGAGTTTACCTGCCCCTAAGTGAGGTGTGTAAGCATGTGTGAATTCCTCCACCACTGCAACGAGAAAGAAAACAGGTTCCTATGATCTCCTAACCCTTGTAATCCACAGGCAGAACTCTTGCTCAGTGACTTGCTACCAGCCACCGTGGTCTGTGTTGTCAATTCAAATGAAGGACAAAAGAAAAATCAAGAGAGAAAAAGTCTGTTTCATGTCCTTTCTTTTTGCCCTGAGTCCCTGTGACGTGGCAGCCATCAGACAGCAGTCACATATATTTCATTTTTTGAAATTGATTTGCAGTTTGCAAGAGGCTGAGAAGCAATAAAATCTAAGCTTACCTAACACCTGGTAGCATTAACTACAGTTCAGAAACTTCCAACTAATAAGAGGGAACATAATTTGGATTTAGCAAGAAGTAGGATTTATGAATTCTTCATTCACTGTGACTAACTCATGCCCTTGGGAAAGTTTCTCCATCTCTATTTTACCAGACCCGTGTGGAAAATGAACTTGGCACTGAAGGTATTTAGGAACTTTGGAAATTCTAGGTAAATCGACCCAAGTAATCAATGACTGGTAAATACACTTAACCTTAAAGAAAATAATTTATCTGCTCTTGTTTACCAAAGGTTGCTGAGATGTCCCTGAGGCGCTGGTCAGTGACTGCTGAGTAGAGAGAGCACTGCTTTGCTTTGTTTACAAACTGGAGGTGATACTCCTGCATAATAAAAGCAGGTTTTAGCAGGGAGCATCTCTTCCCCTTGTTGAGCAGCTTCCTCTTTTGGCAGAGACAAGCTCAATAAAGATCAAGTGCATGTTCAGCTTGACAGCAGAGCCCTCATGGGTTTGATGAACTCCATCTTTTAATAACAAACTTCAATCAACTCTAATTTTTAAAGACGTGGGGTCTGTGTAATCCCCGCTTTGTACAACTCAGCTCTGTCAAAATCTCGTTGTGTAACTTTCAGGCAAACACCAGCCTTAGCAAACGGGTATTTATGGCTGTGAGTGGTTAAATGTGGCACATCCCTGATCCTGAGGAGTAAGTTTTGAGACAGAAAACCTTAACATGGAAAAAAAAAAGTTGGTAAATATTCCTATTGGCAGGAAAAGGAGAACATCTGCTCAAGTCACGAGTGGTTTGTTGCCTGAGTTAGCAGCAGGGCAGCCTACAGCTAATTAGCTATGGCTTGATAAGAGAACAGGAGTGCAGTGGATAGAAATGTTTGTCATCTGAAGTTGCTTGAAATCCCTCTAAAAGCATTAAAAACATGACACTTGACTTTCCTTTTTAGTTCTTTCCTTGGTCTCTTTGGAAATGGCTGCCACGAGACTGCTTAGCTGTGAGTACAGGCCCCCACTGAAACCTCTGTGCGTGAAATGTCCTGCTTTGAGCTGGTTTTCATTAAAGCATTTCAGTGAGCCCTTGTCCATTCCTACCCAGAAATTTGCACAGAAGCACATGCAAAGCACTGAGCACATCTCCCAAACTCAAATTTAAGCACAGATTTTCCCCACGTATGCTGAGGCAACGCCGAGATCAGCCAGAATATGGAATTTGCATTCTTTCAAGCTTTTATTGTGGGTCTGGTCTTGAGAGCTGCAGAGCCAGTCTGAATTTGGGACCACAGGCTCCAAACACCTCTCCTGCTTTTTTCCTAAACTCACCTTGTGCAGGGATCTCTCAGATTCAAAAGGGATCTGTCCTTTCCAGCACCTTTGAATCTCAGGTATCTGCAGTTGGCTTTGGTGTAAGGGTGAGGTAATTGTGGGTGCCAACATAATTAACCTTGCATGTCTGTTATGTTAATTCCTAAGACAGGCCTGCTAATGTGTGGAAACAGGAAGAACCTCCAGTATGTTTCACTCTTTTCCTCAGTTCCCTGCAGTCCAAGTCTGTAATTTATACTTTGTGTAAGATGCTTCATTTTGGCATAGCTCCTGTGAGAGTTAAATGCTAAATTCCCTTGAGAGGAATATATTTTTTAAAAATTATACCCATTTTTATAGGGAGGGAAACTCTATGCATTGGAACAAGGTGAGTAACACTTCTTTCCACTGTATTTGTGACTGACACACACCTCTGATGAGTCTTCTTTGGTCACCTGCACTCACTCAGCTTTGTCCTCAGCAAAAAGTGTGGTAAATGTGCTGCTTCTCTGCTTATTTCTGAGTGCATGGTTGACTGCTGACTTCCAGTTTTATTACTGCCCAGATACTGTAAAGAACAGAGGTAAGTTGGGGAACATTCAGCAAAAGCCAGAGGTACCATATTTAAATTCCAGTTTTCCTTTGCTGTGTTCTGTTTTATTGTCCTCATTGATTTCAATTAGTTCAGACAGTAAATCCCATTGATTGGAGGCGTTCAGGGAACGTGGGCTCCGAGCGAAGCAGAGGCACAGAAGCACAACATCTGCTGCACGCAACAGTAAAAGCCAGGAGATTATTTTAAAACTGCACTGATAGCTGGAGGAAGCCGTGCTCATGTGGAGGGGTGGTTGGGATGGTTGGGGTGCAGCTGCTCTGGCCCGTGCTCAGGAGGGAGCTCCAGGGAAGAGGAGGAGGAGAAGGATGAGGAGGAGAGAGACCCAGCTCTGGATTACACCACACTCCTCCTCCAGGGTTTCAGATTAAGCAAGATGCCTTTGATACTGATGTGTAAAATCCTTGGGTCTGTTTACACACGTTGCAAAGCCAGCTCTATTTCCATTGCTTGTTGTCCCTGGAAAAGGAGAGGCAGTGGAGCAATCAAAGCCCTGTGGGCACTGGAGGGGCACCAGCGGTCTGGGGGGTCGTGGTGATGTCCCACACACCAGGCCAAGTAAAGACAAGCTCTTAAACCATTGTGTCACTGTGTTTGTAACCTGAGGAGGAAACGAATTAACCATGGAAATCAGAAGAGCCAAATCACAAAACCATCAGAAGGAAAAAGAAAGGCACCCAAACTTTTGGCACAGGAAATTTAGATGACTCATTGTTTAATTTTTGCTGCATAATAACAATTTTTGCTTCTATACTGATTTGTAGAACAATTATTTTCTTCACCATGAATGAAGTAAGGAGGAGAAGTTAAGGAAGGCTTTTATTCTCTTTTTTAAATGGCAAGAAACTTGCACCAAGTGACTCCATGGTGCTTTATCTGTAATGGAAAATGAACAGATTTCTTTCCTTGTCAGTCATTAATTTTAAAAAAGAATTTTATCTTGGAGCGCAAGGAACCTAGTAAAAATTGACACAAAGTTTTTTGTATTTAAATGCCTTATTATCTTAAAGGGCACAATAATCTTACATCAGGAGACATTCATGTATTTTACACCTCTTCCAGATCTGTGTCTAACTGGTGCTTTTAATGACTCCTATTATTCTTGAAGAACATAAAGAACTGCTGGAGGAATCTATTCACAGACACAGGAAAAAAAACTTCTGCATTAATTTAACTTTATATTGGTTTAAGCTTAATAAGATGGCTTATTAAGGCCAACTGATAAACCATGTCTGAATAGAAGGGGGAAAACAGTTACTGAAGAAGTGTGGAAGCAAAGTACAATAACGGGATAAAGATGTCAAAACATCCCACCTAAAAAGAGTTTAGGAAGTGAGAGAGTATTGAACAGAGCATAGAAAAGGATTGGGAATTCAGTAGTCAAGGTCATATGGGCCCTAACTGTGAGAGGGTTGAGACCTTGTCTTGTAAGCAAAAGCATTCTTCAGAATTATTTGAAAGATTTAATCTGGCCATGAGAGTACTTTTTATGGGGTTTACAAAAGGTGGGGAAAATGCTAAATAAAATTCCCAGCTAATTTATACAGCTAGAGCATTTTGGAAACTTATGAAATGCCAAGGAATATGTAGGGGGTATTTCTTTTTTAACAAAATATTTCACTTTTTACCTCTTGTACAAGAAATCTGGATTTGGAGTCAGGTGCATTATTGCTTTAGTCCTACCTCAATTTCTTGTCATTCAGCTGATGCAGGCTCTGTTTGACGGAGTTTAAAAAATCTTCTAATGAGCCTAATGCTGGACTTGCATTCAGGATCACCAGAATGCACTGAACCCGGGTCATTAATCTGAAACAATGAGAGGTTAAAAAGTCCTTGAAACTTCCTTTGCTGTGAATAAGAACCATGGGTTTCATCCCACCTGCCCCTCTCAGCCTACAAAGTGTCCATTCTCCAGGCTGGTATAATTAATAACCAACTGTACCCATGGAAGGAAGCTCCCTGGAGCTGCACAGTTGTCTAATTTCTATGAAATATGGAGATTTGCTCTTGCTCCACCTCCTATTTTTGAAGGATGAAGTGTCACAGACAAAATTTCCTAATACCATGTCCCAGCTTTCCAAGTTTTTCAGGCAACTGGTCGTAGTTGGGAGAAGCTGCTTTGCCCTGGTTTTCTTGGCTCAATAAGCTCCTGAGGGTCACCATAATGTTTTTTTAAAGGACTAAACCTGAACATCTGGAAACTGAAAATTCATTTAATTATAGATAAAGCTTTGGCAGGACTTAATGAGGAAAAGTTCTAGACATCACAGTCCAAATTTAAGGGATGTCAATTTGTGCTTCCAGCAGTATTTAGAACATACTTGAAGGATGCTGAGTTTCTCTTCCATCTCAGGCACGGCAAAAACATGTGCTGCTTAATTTGGTCATGCTTTGAGGCTTTTCATGTGGAATTTGATGAATTAGATGTCAATAAAAATATTTTTTTGTTTCCACTTTTTGTACACTGGTCATTTGCTACAATATTGAGTTTTGAAATAAAGCATAAAAATGAATGAAAAACTGTTGTTTTTTATGTTTTTTTTTCCTCTTTTGTTGCTGTTCACTGTTTGCAAGTTTTTAATTGTAAGAGATGCTGTAGATGAAGTTTTTCTCCTTAGCACTGCTGTCCTATTTTCCCCGTGATATCCCCGGGGGATCTAACATGAGTTTAAGTAAGTCCATTTTTTCTCGACTGACAGAGCAAATGTTCAGATGCTTTAAAATTTAAAGAGCAAAATGTAGGGATGGGTAAATTAGCTCAGAAGAGGTAGGAAATTCCCATTCAAGCCAAATAGTCTTCTTTTGGTTTGTTTGCTTGCTTAATTCTCCTCAGTTTTGTTTGCTTTTAATTTCCCATACGGATGTTGCATTTTGAGAGCTTGGCACTCCCAATATCCTTCACTATATCTAAAACCTCTGTGTTTCACCAGGGACTTGCAACCAGAAGGGAGAATGATGTGTGAACTTTGCCAGTGACTGCACCTATGTGCACAGGTCCTCTTGCATGAAAATTATTTCCATGGCACGCCGTTGAGTGTTCATTAATATTCATGAGGTAACATAGTTGCTCTGTGTATATTAAAGAATATTCTCCTTTTCAAGGACATTTCGTATTTGAAAAAGAGCTACCGCAGTAAAAAGTTTGGTAGCTGTACAAAGCAGTTCAGGAAGTCCAAAAGCGAGTTACTGAAAATATTTATGTGCATTGTCTGTTCTATGCAGTTTGAAATGGCTTGTATAGAAAAAATGTAGTGAGGGTCATTGTGCCTACAGGTTGACACCTTCAAGTAGTCTAAAATCCATATTCTTGTGTGGAGTAACTTGAGATTTGCGCTAAGTGGCATTATTGATTCAAAGTCGGTGTCATTTGGGAATAAAAAGAGTCCAAGATGTTTTGAGGATGACATTTTACCGTGGTCCTAACTTTGTTGCATCCACCAAGGACTCGGACCGTGGTTCTCACCTCTCCCAGCCCTTCCAGCGCCTGGGCAGAGATCGTAGCTCAGAACGGGTGTGTGAGACCCAGCGTGTACCGTGACAGTCTGCGGTGCTTTTGGGCTGCCCTGCCGAGCCGTGGCTGCCCCTGGAAGCAGGTGCGGGATGGCTGGGAAGATGTGAGGAGACGGCAGCAGCAGCAGCAGCAGCGGCGGCGGCGCAGTCGGGGAGCGTGGGACCGGCACATCCCTGCCCACATCTCCAGCCGGGATTGCCCCCAGCTCCACATCTGTGCCCCCCGAGCCCTCCACACGCTTGTGTTGAGCCTGGCGCCTCAGGAAACCGGCGTGTCGGGAGAAGTTTCTGCCGGAGCCGTTCATCCCCAGCAGCCGCAGCAGCAGCAGCAGCAGCGGAGCGCGGGGCTGCCAGCGGAGCCTCTGGACAGCCGCCCCGTGCCGGGATGCGCGGGATGCTCCCGCCCAGCTGAGGGTGCTCGGGCCGGTCCCGGGGCAGCAGGATTAAAGAAAAACCAGAAAATGGAGCAGGCGGGGAGCAGCGCTGGCTGAGGGGCCGAGCTGGGGACAGCCCTCGGCGCCCCGCGGACGCGCAGGTACCCCCGGCCCCGCGGCGCTGAGGGGGCACAGCCGAGGCGGGGACGCGGCCCTGGGCGGGAGCGGCCGCTGAGAGCGGCGGGCGCAGGGGGCGGCCCGGGCGGCGAGGCGGGCGCTGCCTGGGCGAGCCGGGGGGCGGCTCCCCGGACCGGCCCCCCGGGAAACGCGGCCCCGGCGAGCCCGGGCGAGCCGCAGGAGGCGGCGGCGGCGGCGGCAGCCGATGCCGGGGGCATCACGGCGCTGCCGCGTCCCAGGGTCCGGCGCTGTGCCCCCCTTGCAGGTGAGCCGGGGCGTGAGGGGAGGGGCGGCGGCCGCGGGACCCCCTGAAGGGCTCTCCTGAGCTCGGTGGCAGAGTTTCGGGAGCGCATCCCCAGCCCGCGGCTGGGGCGGGAGGTCCGGCTGCTCCTTCCAGGCGAGCGGCACCTCCTGCTCCGGCTGCCGGGTGTGGATGGGGCGGCGAGGGGACGGGGAGGGAGCGGTGAGGAGATGAGGACGGGGCGGTGAGGGGATGGGGAGGGGGCGGTGAGGGGATGAGGACGGGGCGGTGAGGGGATGGGGAGGGGGCGGTCAGGGGATGGGGAGGGGGCGGTCAGGGGATGAGGACGGGGCGGTGAGGGGATGGGGAGGGGGCGGTGAGGGGATGGGGAGGGGGCGGTGAGGAGATGAGGATGGGGCGGTGAGGAGACGGGGATGGGGCGGTGAGGAGATGGAGAGGGGGCGGTGAGGGGATGAGGAGGGGGCGGTGAGGGGAAGAGAGAGAATGGGGCAGTGAGGGGATGGGGAGGGAGAGGTGAGGAGATGAGGATGGGGCGGTGAGGAGACGGGGATGGGGCGGTGAGGAGATGGGGAGGGGGCGGTGAGGGGATGAGGAGGGGGCGGTGAGGGGATGGGGAGGGCGCGGTGAGGGCCGGACGGGCCGGTTCAGGGGGACCCGGCGCTGAGGAGGGCACAAGGGCATCGTGGCTTCTTCGCACGGAGGGAAGAGGGCAGGAAGTAAGCGAGGATGTGAGGAAGGCTAAATCCTCGCTCAAACGCAGAGCGAGCTCCCCTCACGCTGTTTGTAGGACCGCGAGCGGCAGGGTGAGGAAGGAGAGGGCAATGTGAGTGTGGATAGCGGGAAAGTGCTTCCTAAGGGCTTCCCGCAGTAGTAAAAGCAGTGGGAAATGGAATCAGGCCTTGCTCTTTAACACAGGAGAAGTCACACAGCCTCCCTGCACGTGACTGAATGCACCGGTGAATGGATTCTTCTCCTGAAAGTTTTTACATCCTTGCCTTTTTTGCGTCTTCCCTTCCTCCTGTGGTCTTGGCTCTGTTTAAGTCCTCTCAGAATAACCTGCCTTGTTGAAGGGACTCTCTGTCAGGGGAGGAAAAAAATTGTCTTCAAAAACAAACGCTATCTTTGTTTAAAGCTATTTGTGGATCAAAGTTGCGACTTAACTGTGAAAGAGAATGGCTCTCCTTTGCTTACATTAAAAACACAGTAAAACATTAAAACAATCTGAGTCTGGGGAGGTAACTGGGCTGAAATGCAATTCAGCAGAGTGAGACCTTAATGTAGGTTTTACAGTACCTCATTTCTCTGGTGAAGAAATAGGTAATTAGTGGTGGGGCTTTTCTTTTTGTGTGTTATTTGAAGAAATTCTTCAGGGTAGAGGTGGTAAGTGATAATGTTTGCAGTCTCTCCCACTTTCTTCCCGAGGCCTGTAGCTATGATCTTTAAACTCCTTTTCAACCCAGAGCATTCTATAATTCTATGATGCACAGGTTTAGATGACATGACAGCAAGAAAAGGGTGAAATATGGATTCACCCTTTCTTTCCAAGTTCCTGTGCTGTTTAAAAGTTGCAGCTACACTCAGTGAGCTGCAGTACCTGCTGGTGAATGTTTGGATTTGTTGCTGGATGCCACCACTTGTTCCCAGTCCCAAATTTGCTGGCCCATATGCTCTCACATCTATCAGGTATAAGCACTTACATATATATCAGGTACTTGTAATAATTTTCTGCAGCGCCTCCGACCTGCAGCACAGCTTTGGTGTTTCTTCTCTAGCCACAGTGGGTTGGCCTAGAAGAATTAAACTTGCAAAAAGTAGCAGCTGAATTCAGGTTGGGAGGCTAGAATTTCTAGGCGTCCTGCTGTAAACTAAAATTAAGAGCCCATGGAAACACATCTGAGGGTCTGCTCCTTGCTCTGTGTTCCTGGAGGGAGAGGTCCTGCAGCTTTAGGAAGTGTCTGTTGGAGGAAGGCTGGGAATTGTGGTGCTCCTTCCCCAGCCCAGCCAAGAGCGCTCCAGAGAAAGTGAATTATGCAAGAGACTCCACTGGCTCGATCAAATTTCTGTCTCGGGTTTCGGTGGCAGACTTGAGTTTCACGGCTCCTGAGGCCAGCCTGTTCTGCTGGGGGCTGGAGGAGTGTTCTCGGTGTAAGAGAACTGTGAGTTTCCAGAGAAGCCCCTCAGAGCCCCAGCGTGACGTAGGTCTTCCCATCAAACTAGTTTTCCATTAATTAAAAAAGTAGGCACCCTAGATAGCCTGAACTCCTTGGTGAGGATAGTGGAGACAAGTTATTTATCTTCAGCCTTTTAATCCTTTTCCTTTTGTGACCTTTGCTTATTTTTTCTGTGTTAGTTATTCGTGTCCCTGGCAGACCTGAAACAGCTTTGCTGAGACCTGCAGGAGGATCATTGCTCTATTTTCTAACTTCTCAATCTTGTCCTAATCAAAAATGTAAATATATGCATAATGATTTGCATGTCATTAACTTCCAAAAAACACCCTCATGCTAAAATCAATGTTTTTTGAAACCCAATTTTCCTGCCTGCCTGAGAAGTTACACCTGGAATTCGCAAACCACGAATTCTGAGAACATAAACTGCTTTCAGCACTGCTGTCTACTTTCTCCTTTATTTTTTTCCCCAGTTCATCCAGAGAAGAACAATAGATTAAAAATATGGTGATAGTGATTTTTCTAACCAATTTCTTTCTTCAGTCTTGACACTTCAATGGAAAGTTTCAAAATTAAACATGAACAAAGTTGGTGGTGTATATACTCACTGTACAATCGTTTTGCCAGCACTGAACTCATCGTGATCATTTATGAACAGAGCATCTAACACATTCCAGAAATTCCAGGGAAATGTGGATGGGAGCTTGCAGATTTCGAGGAATACAGGGAAACCGGGAGAGAATAATGTCCTTTTGAGCTCAGCTGGCAGTGTAGCTGCCCCTGGATTTCAGTCTCCCTGGCACAGAGCTCTGTAGCTGCCCCGGGATTTCGGTTTCCCTGGCACAGAGCTTTGTGTGTGAGCTGAAGGATCCGGCTGGGAATGTCTGTGTGGAGCAGCCAGCAGCCCGGGATACGGCACGGGCGCTTTGCCAGCAGTTTCCAGGAGTGTGTTTTTGCCTGATGCCAGAGACGCTGGGAATGAGAATTCCCGGGTTCTGGCGCGGCTGCGGAGGGGCTGTCACTGCCGTCTCAGAGGCTGAGTGTGCGCGTTTGGCGGAGGAGTGGCTGCACGTTTAAGGATAAGCAGATGAGGCTGAATTCACGTTAAAAAACCCAGGGCCTGGAATGTGCCTTTGCTATGCATGGCTTGCCCAGAACTCGGGGCTTGTTTTAATAGGCTGCCTTCAAGTCAGCGAGCCTGGGAGCCAGCACAGGGTTACCCTGGATCAGATGCCAGAGCGTGTAAGGGCTCTCCCTCTCTGGAAAAGCTTTGGAAACAGGATTAGCAGCAGTGCTGCAAAGCTCGTGTGCTGCTGGGTGTGCTGCTCCGTGGTTGCAAACACAAAGTCGGGACCCCCTGGGAGCAAACTGAAAGTGCCTCTGCTACTCAGTGTAGCAGCTTTAACCTGTCCCTTCTCGCAGGAAGAAGGGCAAAGCAGTGTGCAGCAGTTCTGTTGATACAAATAAAAGATCTACTTCTAAACAGCAAGATGAAACGTAAGACAGATTGTGGATCAGATTGAAGTTGCAGGGATATTTGAAAAAGCGTTTTGGTTTCTATGCTAGGGCACAAGCAGCTGTCTGCTGCCTGTGATGTACTTCACCCTCAACATTGCTTCTAATGAATTTCTGTATTAAAAGTCAAAGGTGTATGGTCTCCCACTTAGAAAAAAAACCCAAACAATTTTTTTTTTTTCTAAACCGGTTAGGACACTGTGATGAGAAGAAGCAGGAGAGGGCAGTGCACCCGTGTTCACTCCTGAGCATGGATTCTCCTGCTGTAGTGTGCGAGGAATGTGCATTGTGCTCAGGACACTGGGAGCACCCGGGGAGGATCTTGGTAGCTGTGCATGGTTGAGCAATGGGATGCCTAATGAGGGGGTGCTGAGCTGTGCAGACAGCGTTGTGCCAGCACCACCTCACAGGCACCAGAGACTGTGACTGCCTCCACGATTCGGTAAAATAGGCCAGTGGCTCTGCTCCATCCCCAGGGCCAAAAGGCACAGCTCCCTCCCACGTGCTGAGCTTGCTCCTCTCCAAAACAGAGTGGGACTGACCCGGCTGGCTCCATCCAGAAAAACGAGTGGGAGTGACCCGACTCTCTGTCAGAAATGGAGCCTTTAATTCCTATATTTGGATTCTAAATATCGCTGATTTGGGTTTTGGTTAGCACCATTACACTTCACCAGCTCATCACTGCAATTTCAGACTCATAGTGCACGAGTGCTTTTGTTTAATTAAACTTTACTGACAAAATATCAGCGGTGACAACATGTGAGAATTGTAATGAGGACGCAGTTGGAAATACACTTCTGGGACTAACATCCTTTCAATTACAAACGGGATGTTTACTTTGTCTGAGTAAATTTTGAGAGTGAACCTCAGAAAACCCGTTAGTTAAACTCTGAAGCTGTGAAACCAGCAGCTTCAAATTTAGAGTTCAATCACCAGAGTGTAACAGAGAATACATTCAATAGTCCTTAATCAGATCATTGAGATATTCCTCCCTTAATTTCTGTTATTGCTTCAATATAAATATTTCAAATCATCCAACCATTCCACTGTAATGAATTTTACCTGGGGGTGTGAGAAGAGACTGTGCATCTTGAATAGTTTGGATTCTGCAGATGATACTTTCACATTGCCGTGTCTGGTAGGGAGATCTGTTCCTGGGTCATTTCTCATAGCTGGTGATCACTGCTGGGTTGTAGCAGATGGAAAGAAGTCCAACTGGAGTACTGAGGGAAAAATATATGGGAGGAAAAGGAAGAAAGAGGGCAGATACTAAGGAAAAATAGAAGTAGAGATGAAGAGAAATGACCAAGAGTTAGTCATAACCAGGGAGAAAGTGTTTGCAGTGGAAAAGGCAACAAGTGTTAGAAAAAGTCCTTAAAACGCCACTTATTTAATCCTGCTGGTAAAAGAATCTCTGTTTCTAGTGAAAACTGATGTCTCAGTTTCCCAACCATGTAACAAATATAAAATGCTTTCCCAAACTTAGCTGTACTCCCAATACACCCTTTGGCTTCCTGCATTTCTGATTGAACTGGTGCTCTGTTTCTTCATTAAGCTGTAAAAGTCACAGTTAGTCAATTTTGCCTCTGAAAATCTATGATGTTGACTTAGGTGTAAAAGATTCTCCCTTCTTGGGGAACATTTAAATGTCTCGTCTCAGAATTTTTTGGTAAGAAAGCTGGACCTAAGTCTTGGAAGCTTGAGGTGTCACTGATGGTGTGTTTATACACCAGCTCCAACTGAATTTTTAACCAAAATCTTCAATTAAAAAAGGCATGCAATGAAAGAATTTGAAATAAGACTTTTCTGGGTACACGGAGAAGCTTTAGTAATGAGAAAAGCCTGTGCACAGATCCCATGAAACCAATATTAAATGAGGCCTGATGGCAGAAACTCTGATGTGCACAGGCCTGGTAGTGAATTATGTTGATGTTCCTCATATATTTTGAAAGCAACTTTTCCAGGGAAAGAAAATGATGTGAATAGGGTGTGTCACTGGGAACCATGCCGAGTTTTGGTTAAGTCACATTTTGATCCAAATTGATGTGTATCAACGCTTTCCCGTCTCCCAGCTATTTTCAAATGTTTTACTGTCACACAGGGAAATGTTTTTCAGTTGATCAAAACCCAGTGGACTGAGTTCCTCCACCACAGAACATTCCCACCTGAGTCTTTCCCACTGCCATGCTGCAGATGGGGAAGAATGGGACACCTGCCCCTACTGGTCACCCCCTCTGGAGAGGAGGACTTTCAAAAGATCTGATCTGATCAAAAATTAAGTGTAATAAAACCTGTGCCACTTGCCAGCCTCTGGATTACTCCCAGGGCATGTCCTTACAGCTTAGGTATTTCCAGAGAGAGTAAATTTTAACCCGGCAGGTAAGCGGCCTGGCCTGTGGAAATCCTCCAGTAGGTCCTGCAGAGCAGCTGCTTTCCTCTAGGATGCCCCTCAGAGCACGGCATTGCTGGAGCAAGCTCAGCAATTTGGCCCCTTAATTTAGCCTGGCGTGTGTTCATGTCTGTGGCCATTGCTTCTGACGGCAGATTTTGAAGCACACTCTAAACGATCCCGGCTGTATGAAAACATCCTGACTTCTGAGATGATCTCTATGCAAGTAGACAACGTTCTCCTAGGACGTGCCTGGGTGTACTACATTGCTATTGGTTTCGTTTCTGTGCATTACTTTAATGATGCTGCCATCAGTGCAGTGGACTGGACAATTTCTGTCTTCTCCAGGAAATACTGGGATGTGGTTTTCTGAAGCGTGTTACAGCCTGAAAAACATAAGCCAGATGATGCCCGTTCCCACTGCTGCTGCTCACCTACCCTTGTTACCCTCTTCAGGTTAGACCTGGCAGAGATGAAAAGTTTCAAGTGGAATGGCAATGCTTTTTGGTAGACAGGCTTGTCTGCCTGTCTGCTGCAGGTTGTAAGGATGTAATTCCTATTAGGACAGCAGGATGTGGGTTCCTGAGGGAAGGAATGGAGCTGTTCCGCTTGCCATCATCATATCTCTGAAATGGGCCTGAAAGCTGCTTAGGAAGACAACACTTCACAGAAATGTAACGCTTTTCCTGCCTTTTGCTTCCAGCTCTGTTCCATCTCCTTGGATCCATTCTCTCCCCGTTGGAAGGCACCATCCCACCAGGACAGAGGAGCAGGCTCGTGCTCGTGGGTGCCTTTGGAACTGCTCTGCTCATGGACACAAGGTGAGGTCACAGGGGGGCACAGAAGCTTCTCACAGGGGGGAAAAGCCATCTCAGGGTCAGCACTGCATATCCCTCCTGGCCTTTGGCCCCACAGGAGCTGTCTCACACCTGTGGATGCTGGTTTTTCCCTGTTTTCTGCAAAACTGAACTGAGCTCACCATTTTTCATGGTGTTACGGAAGGCAAACATGCATCACTTCACCATCAGGATCAGGTTTACCTGGTAGTAAAGATCACCCTAAATGAATATATGGAAATGTTATCATGGAGCAGCTTAAGTTTTGGCAAACTCTGCTTTTCTCCTCTGGCCTTTGCACTTGTACAGTCAGGTCTGAAAAGTGTGTCACTGTGAGTGCCACTTCCCCTGTCAGTCAAGGAAACTGAACGTGCAGGATAAAGCCAAGTGAAATTTATGCACTTCAAAATCCAGGGAAAACATTTGAGGAACAAAAGTGTTTATTTTCTCTACTTGGACGTCCTCAGCTGGTGTCAGCAGCTCTGCTGAAGTTGGTTATTTATGCCAATAATCAGACTTCCAAACTGCAAGTGTTAATGCAGAGAGCAGCCCTTAAATGCCACATGGAAGAAAATATGTCAGGGTCCCTGAAAGATTCATACCACAAAAAAGTAATCCAAAGTAATATTTTGCTTTTTTTATTCTTCTCTTTTCTGTTCCCTCCCTATGATATCCCAATAACACTGTATTCCGGTTTTTCTCCTGAGGAGAGTGATATTTCCCACACAGCTGTGTGATGTCAGTGCAGTGCCTGATATGCCATGGAGCTGGGTCATGGGGCTCTGTTTCTTTGTTTTCCAGGGGATTATATTTTTAATCCCAAATGTCTGTATGTCACAGTGTTGGTGACTGGTGGCTTTTGCACTTCCCCTTCTATGGAGGATGTGATCTTCATTTTTAATGAGTTCCCGAAATAAACACCTTCTTCTGTCTCAAAGCAGAAAAGGGAAAAAGGAGCCTTTTTCAAAGTTCAGCTGAAAACTTAAACATCTCCTTGAAATTTTCTCTCCTGTGGTAATCCACCTGTTTGATATGGCTTTCTCTTTTGTCAACAAAGCTGGGCCAAAACTCTGAGGATTACTCTGAAACTTTCCTCCCATGAGACTTCAGTTTGACAAAGAAGGTATAAAACTTCATGAAATTAAACTCATCAAACTATTTATTGCTTCCCTTTTTTTGCAAAGCTCCCTTACTTGCCAAACCAGATGGGACAAAAATACAGTGCAAATTATGCTGAATGCAGCAGCTTGGCTCTCACTAATACCCTTTTAGGAGAAAATGCATATTGAATTTTTTGGTACAGTTTGCTCATGCTTATGACTTTTATTCAGAGTGGCAGAATATTGTGTAGTACAAAATGACATGTGCAGTAGTATATTCATTTAATTGATATTTATTGATATTAAAAGTCTATAATTTTTAACCTAAACTGAAAATAATATCCTGCTGAGATCTTCAGATATCAACATTTCCTTACTGGTCATCTGGAAGTGTGAAATGGTCCTGTGAAGTGTAATCTAAATAAAAACTTTTCGTAATTTATCCTCCATATCAGCGTAATCATTAACCCAAGCCTTGCTCCACAATGTTGTTGCAATTTCTGTTTTCATTTGTTTTCTTCTTAGCCCTCTTAGCATTTGGCTGCAGCTGAATTGTTTATGAAATTGCTGTTCAGTGGTTCAGCTCGTCTCCAGTCCATCAACTTCTGCTTTGAAAATTACTTAGTCTCTTTTTAAAATTAAAAACCTGCTTGAACTACATGGTAGTTTTAGCTTTTCAGTTTGAAATTTGGATTTTTTTTTTTTGTAAACAGTTTATTGTATTGTACTCTCTCAGTAAGTAACTGTAAATGATAAATTTTATTGTAGCGAAAGAAATATTTAAGTTAGGCTTTAGTCCATCTTACCCACAGCATTAACATGCACTTTATCCCGAGTAAAAACACCCCAACCCATTTTAAGTGGTCTTTATAAAGCAGTTTATAAAGTGCAGTCAATATGAGTGAAAATTGTTCTGATTTTATTTTCTCAAGCCTATATTGGATGAGTATCTGATGCTTAAGGAAGGACTTTCCCAACAGGGCAAATATGCTGCAATATCATGGAGGTGGTGGGTTAAGTTGGGAACCATTGTTCATTGAGCTCTGCACCATGAGAGCCGAAAGCTGGAATTTGTAGTTGGAATTTGGGTTTAAAGTTTGGTTTAGAATGGATAAAGGACATTTTTGCACAGTGGATGTTGTACCGTGTGGGCTTTGCAGAAAGTGACTACAAAGACAAAGCTTTTGATAAGGGTCAGAGTCTTCTTGGAACAATGCAAAGAGATTTCCACTGCTGCTCTCTGAGCAGGACCGGGGTAAGCTCAGACCGCTGCACCCGAGCGCTGCTGAGCTGGGGAGTGTGTCCACCTCAGCCTTGCTGCGCTCTGCTCCCTGTGGGAAGAAAACCTCTGCAGAGCTGGCAACAAAGCACTGCCAGCACAATGGCTGTTGGAAGGCTCTTAGGAATTGTGCTTTATTTGGGGGGAAAGAGAAATTGAATTTTTTTTTGTATTTTCTCTCTGTGAAATGATATCTTGATGGACGCCAGGTTTTTAGAGCTTCTAGGAAGTCCAAAAATAAACCTCAGTGCATTGTGGGGAAACTTGGTAAGCTCTTAATTGAAAGCATTACATCTCAGGTGGGACTTCCACTGATAAGGTTGTGTTGTAATCTGTTCACAATATTGTTTGCAAATTGAACGATGGGTAATGAGCGTGAATAACCAATTTGCTAATTGTGCTGCTAATAGGTCATTAACAGCTGATCCTGCTTGCACTAAGTGATGACACTTGTTTTAGGTTGCTTCCTGTTAGGTTCAGCAGTATTAAATGAGGCACACGAGATGCTTGTGTGATTTGTCCTCTGAAGGATCTCCCAGTTTGTCTGAGGTTGGTAATGCCATCATGTTCATGATGCCAATAGGAAAATTATAAGGCTAGGGCTGGTTGGAGCTGAGGTGTTGTGGAGATGCAGCTTCTCACACCATGCTGCTGTCCAGGCAGGAAAACAATAGGGCCCGGGCCTGAGTTTCACATATTTATAGCACGATTTAATATCTTTGACTTTGTTCTTTATTTCTTTCCCGATATCCCAGTTATTCTTGTGAATGCAGCATGGAAAACTGACATTTGAACAACACTGTCTTTCTGGATTGGGAATAATTTGCTCCATTTCCAATGCTGTGTGTTTGGAATTGGTTTTGCCTGTGTCACTTCATGTTAATCAACCTCCTATTCAAAATGCCTTTTCCTTGCCCACTCATCTCTCTCCTGCTGCTCCCTGTGGCCAGCTTCTCTCCTTTCTTCAGGTTTCTCCCGAACCTTGTTGAAAGTTAAGCTGGAAACAATTGGAGAGTGACCTAAGTCTTGCTTTTTGCTGCAGCTCCACAGACAACTCCTGGTTCCTTCCCTGTAGGAAATAGGACCCAGAGCTGTTCTTTGGAGGAAGAGCACTCTTGGGAATCCCCCAGGATAGCTCAGGATGGTCGGGCTGCTCAGATCTTACTCTGGATTATTGCCAATAGTGCCTTTTGCAGCTGTTCTGTGCTCCCTGCTGTTCTTTCTTTCTTTCACGTAACCAGGAAAGCATTCTCTGTCACCTGGAGATTAAAGAGTTGCTTAATGGAAGCTTTATACATCTTCCAGCAAACGAGTGCTTTTGTATTTCACACACACAAGTGTGCTCTTTGAAGTTCCAGGGACTTTATCTCTCTTTTATTTTTTTTTTCTGTGGTGCACCTTGGAATTGTGTCTCAGGTCAGGGTGACATGGTGCACATTAGTTTTGCTTTGTTCCTGACAGACACTCACCTTGTCTTTTCAGGGCGAGGAAAGGAAGGGCTGCTTCTCTCTGAGGTTGCATTTGAATAAAAACACTCTGTTTCTCAAGGGAGTGATCACTCAGAGGCTGCAGCTACCCTTTGTATATTGAATACTTGAATTCACTTAACAGGCTGCATGGCCATATTCTGCTTAGGGGCATATTAACATTTATTTTTTCAGCCTGGAAGGTCAGTTCTCCACACAGCAATCTCCATGTTTGTAGAGCTGCTCTAGTGATCTTCAATAGCTGAGTGTCTTTTTATAGGTGTGTATGACTTCTTCAATACCTTACTTTTGGGCCATAAATTTTCTTAGTATTACATTATTTCATAGTTTTTATGGGGTTAAACAAACAACTATGTGGATAACAAAACGAAGTCATGTGGGCAAGACTGACTAACCTGTACCAGGGAAGGGAACAAACTGAATAGAAGAAACAAACGACAGAGTGACCTGTATTTGAAAGTGAGAAAAAAATGTGTGTGCTTTCTTTAATTGTACTTCGTGTACTCTAGGCAGTGCCAACTTTGTACAAATGGAAGACCTTAAATTGCATTGATAAAATGAGAAGGGATGCAGTGCTAAATAAACCCCCTGTGGAAAGAATAGCTGGTGCTCTGTGCAGTAGATCCTCACTGGAAAATCCAAACAAACAAATTGATGCCTGGCATAACTCTGCTGCAATATGTTATGTGAGCAAGGAATTGATATCTGTGGCTCAGGTGCTCTGTTGATATTAGCAAATGAAATCTCACTCTGTGGTCATTCAGAGAAGTGACAGCGTTTTTTACTTCTCCCCAGACCTTAAATTCAGCACTTCGATTCAGCACCCAGAGCCAGTAGAACAAAGAGCCTCAGTGCAGAGCGAAGCCAGGGCAGGGCGGACACAGCAGTTCCAATCTCATCTCGCAGCTCTGGGGATGTCACAGCAGCACAGGTGACACTCCCAAGGGGATGATGTGCTCAGTGAGGGGCAGTCTGTGTGACACAGCCGTGTCCCATGGCTGCTCCACTGGAGACAGCTGGGGTCCAGTGTCCTTTACATGAAATGTCAGGAGCTGCCTTCTTGGGGGTTTCTTTTCCAGCTGTAACTCTCTTGTAATGAGCATTTCAGTGTGTTTTCAGCAAAGGTAAGTAAGTGTTGCATAGTTTGCTTGATTGGCGTGGGTTTTATTGGTCCAGCTTGAGCTCTCCCTTGAGATTTGGGTACATCTGTCAGTTTTATTCTCTTTTCTCCCATCCCTTTATCAGAGATGTATTTGCCTGGGAGCAGTGGCTTCCCTGGGGATGCTTGGTTGTTAAGGAGACTCAAAATTTACACCTGGTTGTTTTGAACCAAGATTGTTATCTTAATGCATTGCTTGCACGTGGCTGTCCAAAATGCACATATGCTTATGAATTTCTAAGTTGTGAAAGCTTCCATGTTCTTCCATTTGTTGTGCTTCCAGCTTCCTTGAACCTTGGTTGTTGCTATCTGTGCTCCTGAGGGAAAGAAGAGAATCTTATCTCATCTAGGATTAGGTTAGGGGTCCATGTCCCAGATCCTTTTGATCTGGGAGAAGCTGAACAACCTGTATTTTGACAAGCAACCTACAATTTTTAAGTCGTGTGTGCTTTTCCCTTTTTGTTACTTGTTTTGCTTGTAATTTTCTCCATGGAAAGCCTGTGCGCCATCACCTTAATTAGGCCTGATGAATTTCTTGAGATCACACGGCTGCAGCTCTTAACCTTTGTGGCTTGTTATGTGCAAGGTGTTTTCCTTGCTAGACCTTCACCAAATTTTAGGTTAGCACAGATGTTTTCTTTATTATTGAGATGACTTTCATAGCAGTTCTAGTAAGAACAGTTCAATCTTCCAGGAGAGACTGATACACTTATTTGAAAATTATTTGAAATATTGCACTTTAAAGTGCAATATATTGCACTTCACCTTGCGTTTCTCTATCACTTAAATACTGCTAGTGATATAAACTCTTTTTTAACCCAATACCCCCAAATACTAAGGATCCTGTCCACTTTCACCAACCTGAATGTGTTGCCAAGGAACTGAAGAGGATGGGGCTGGATTGACCTGTGTGTTCACTCCAGTGGAGTTGCAGGCAAGACGTGGCAGCTGAATAATTCATTTGTGAGCGGGTCACCGGGGCTGTCCTTGCACAGGTCAGTCACGATGCTGGGCTCTCTCCACCTTTCATTACTTCATCTTTCATCTCTCTCCACTTAACATAGCTCAGCCAGCAAAGTTAATAGATTCCCATCTTTCACTAAAATTCCTGTCTTGAAGGGGATGATAAAGAAGCAGAGGTTGCAGCTGCCCTCAGTGATTTGTGATTTATAACTGAGGGGAGAGATCTCCCTCCTGTTGTCACAACAGTGACAAGTGTTGCCACAACGCAGCAGTGATTGTTTAGATGGGACATGTAAATAAAACAGAGCCATCTGGACTGCTAAAAACACAGCAAACACAGAATTCTGCTACTGGGAGTGGATTCAGACTGTTTCTCCCTTTTAGGTAATCGGAATCTGTGGATTTCATTCACTTCTTGGAAGTATTTTTTTCTTTTTGGTCAGCAGCTGGTAGCATTTACAACCCTTGGAAAGTGCTGAAGTCTAAAAAACCACCAGCCTGCCTTTTTTGGGTACATGCAGTCAACAGGTTTTCCTTTGAGCTAAGGCTCAACATCCAGTTTCAGGATAGGTAGGAAATGGGTACGAGTTTTCCTATGAATCTGAGTTTCAAAGTTCTCCACCTTCTCATAGA
Source organism: Lycocorax pyrrhopterus obiensis (assembly GCA_014706295.1). Lineage (NCBI taxonomy): Eukaryota > Metazoa > Chordata > Aves > Passeriformes > Paradisaeidae > Lycocorax > Lycocorax pyrrhopterus. The sequence goes on from JACSVZ010000007.1 coordinate 1,997,865, forward strand.
ATAAGAGACCAGAAAATGTTCAGTGCAAAAATTAGGATTGAATTCATTGAGTTGGACAGAGCTGAGGAGTTACATGAAAAATTACATCCGGGGTGAGCACCTTCTGGCTCTTCGGAGAGCTTTTATTATTTAGCAGTTATCAGGGATTTTTGCAGTATTTGGGAAATGAAATAATTATGCGCCATGAACTGAGGGCACATTTTTCTTTCATCACTGATTGCTGATAATTTGCAGTAGTCCTTACTACTTTAAATATATTGCCGTTTTATGTTTAGATAAGCATAGGAAGGAGGGATTTTTCATTCCGTAGCTGAATATTTTTTTAACCTACTATGATCATGCAGCCAAAATGCAGGATCTGGTGTTAGACCTATCTGGAATTATATTATTCTTTATGTGTTGTGTCTTTAAGTGCCTTCAAAGAGGCAATGTGTGGGACTGTGGAGGTTCTCTGTCTTTAATGTATATGAAATTAGCAGTGCATATTTGTATTGTTGGGATTTGGACAGGAATTACATTTTGGGATTTATTTTTTTGCTGCTAGCATGAACTTGCTGCCATAAGCAGTGAATAATCTGAAGGCACAAAGCATCTGGCGTTTCTGAAGATCATTCTTTGCTACCACACAATATACAAGCATTTAGGCCATCATGTTTAGGCTGCTGAGGAAAAAAAGATGAGAGTAGTGGAGCATAGCAAAAACACCAAGAGAGACACAAATATGTGAGTTCATTCCAGCAAGTGTTTGAGCAGCTGTAGACTTCCTGTTTAGTTCTGAAAAGGTCCGTGTGGAATTCTCTTCTGAATTTTAAATATGTGCCCAAATATGGTGTCTCCTGATGAATAAAAGAACTATTTTTCCACTTCTTTGAACAGTTTTCCTGATTCTGTTTCCATTTCCACCTTGTGACCAGGCTTTGTTTGATCTGGCTTTACATAATGGCAGGATTAGCTGATAGTAGCCTCCCAAAATCTCAGGTAGCTCTTCCCTTGCTATGCTCATTTTTCAGCTCATTGCCTTGTTCTGTGCTGAGCTGGAATCAAATCAGGTTTGGTTATTACAGCTCTCCCGGGCAGGATTTGTGCTGGACACACAAGCCTCGGTCTTAGTGCTTCCCTCAGTATTTGAGCTCTCAATTTAACTTGGGGGGAAGTGCAGAATTCAGTGTGTGTGTGTGTTTGGGGTCTATTAGTGCTAAAGACACCTGGGAGTCTCTGAGAATTGCTAAGCTAATGGACTGCCTGCAGCCTGACAGTGCGAAGTGCCTTCAGCTCCCTGTAAATTACATGAGTTTTCTGTTAGAGCAGCAGTCAGGACTTCCATGCAGCATAACTGGCCTGGATTTAGCAGCTTTTTAGCTAAAATGGGTCGTGTTAAGGGTTCTGTAGTCAGATGAACTCTGCTGATATTCATAAATTACCTTTGATTTCAGAGGCTGCTACGAAAAATATGAGCCAATGTGCTACTAAGAGGGTCTTCAAGGTGGATGGCATTTTTATGTACCTGACAACAGAGAAAACAGGATGCTCTGATAGTGTTTGTGTTCAGAAAGGTTAGGGTTAAATGAATGAAATGCGTCATTTGGAGTTATATTAATTTAGGCGTGCTCATCCTGTCACTGAATGCTCCCAAGTGCTTCATTTTTGAGTGTTTCAGTGTATCCCTTTTCTGTGCCATCGTCATAAATTAGCAGGGATGGACGTTTCCCTGTGGCTGTGCAGGCATCTGTGCTGATAAGCTGGCTGGGCAGCTGGGAGCCAGCTCAGAAACAGAAACTGGGAATTCTCCTTCACTGGAAGAGAATTAAGAAGTTAGGCGGAACTATTCACTCGAGATTGCTGATAGGGTTGTACGATTTTTGTTGACTTGTTTGTGTGAGTCAGAATATGCTTGTAGTTGAATTTATTTTTGGTTAGTAACTTTTACTTTCCTAAGTGTGCACCTGGGCCTAGAGAAACACCCCCAAACAAGGCTGCCTTCCTGCATGGAAAATTCCTTAAACTGTGAAAAAAGGGACGGGAAAATCTTGGCATTTTCATTCCGCTTGCTAAAATTCATCCAATTCCCGGAACGTTTTCTCGTTTTGCCAGATCTGGGGGAAGGTTTGCCCTGTGTCAGATCTTTTGGGGATGTTCCCTCTGCAGCACAGTGGTACAGCAAGGGCTTTCCTCCAGCAGTGGCAGCAGCTGGGCTTGGGAGGCAGCATCCCGGCTGATCCGCCGCGGGGAAGAGAGCAGGGACAAGGAGCTGAGGAGAGAGGCCTATAAATACTGCATGGCTGCAGCTCTGCTGCTCCCCGAACCGAGTTACCACTGCTACAGTGCACTCTGCAAAAATGTCACATCCCTTCGCTGCTCAGCACTATCGTGTGGAAATCACCAACTGCACTCTGTTTGCGTTGGCTTGGACTTACCCTGGTGTTTTAGAGATGGATTTGATCAGGAAAATAGCTTGTGTGACTGTGCTGTCAGCCTTTCCTCCCTTCCTTACCCATCTCCTTCCGCTTTCCAATGGCTCTGGAATTTACTACTGAACTTCAGCCAAAGTTTTTAAGGGATCAGAAATCCCTGAAGGTGTTATGTTCCTACAAACGTGTTAGAAATGGGTAATTGGGTGTAGGAGAGAGCCTCACTGGAGCTCCCATGGAGGGAAAAGCACGTTGCCCTTTGTGGTTGGTGTTTTTCCTGAGGGATGAGCCTGTGCATGGCCCTGCTCTCTTGCCCAGCCACACATGGAAGCGATGTCTGCAAGGGAAACCTCCTGCAGTAGGAGGTGCTGGGAATGTGCAGTAACCGAGGATTTCACAGCACAGGGATTTATTTAGGGATGCATCGGAGGCTCTGAGACAAAGAGGAGCTTCTGCTCCGCTGATCCTTTGCTTGATGAGAGGGAAAAGCAGGATCTGGGAGGGTACTTGGTTTTTGTCTGCCAGTGGGTGTTAAGAGAATCCTTTTGCAGAAACAGAGAGGGCAGTTGCTCACTCTTCCAGTGACAGTGTCTTTCTCCACTGTGTAGCATACCCAGTCTCATTAAGAAGCCAGGATTGGCATAATTCATTTTTTTTCCTATGAACTTGTAGTATATAAATACTCTCATTTAAAAAGCTTTTCCCAGCTCTTGGCAAGCTACGGGTTTACAAGTTAATTTGCTTATCCTTAGGGTTAGCTCTGGACAGCACAGTGAAAAACAAGTCAACATCCAAAATGCAAAGTGGAATCACACAGCTGGGTAATTTTTGTAAATAGAAGAGTTTGGCCTCCACACAGAATAAACAGCTGGCATTCCCCTCTCTTCCACGATCAAGTGCAAAGATTCCCTGCAAGGAATTTATTTGTGTAGGGTGTTTAGTAGCTGAATGCTTAACATTTACGTTCCCTCCGTTATTTTTGTTGTTTACCAACAATGTCCGAAAATATTTGCCTAAGGTGCAAGCTGTTGCTGTGGTCTTACCTTTATTCAGTCTCAGCAATATCTGTCCCAAACTGACCAAGCTGCAAATCTGTCCTAAATGCAGCACAGCCTGGTCTTGGAATATGTTGAACTGATGTGTCAGCATTTGAGAGCGGTTTTGGAAAGTTTTATCTCTGATATATCCAGTTCCAGGTTATTCTTCGTCTCTCTGGATCCATTTAGAAACTGAAAGCTGGTATGTGTGAAAGAGAGAGTTCAAAAGCAGCAGCAGTTTATCCCATCTCAGAGATTAAGAAACCTGTTAGGTCAGTTTATTTTGCTTTACTTTCAATCTGCTGACTTCTTTCCTTGTACAGATTCTGGTTTTTGCCTTGTGAGAAACAGCTGCTGAATTTTTTACCTACCTTTCCTGTAGCCCCAGTGATCGTGGAGATCACATTTTTATCTCCCACCCTAAAGATGCCAAACGTACCAGGTTTAATCTCAAATGCAGCTGACACTGGTACAAAATACAGTAGTTCAGTGTGGGAAATGTCCTTCAATAGTTTCTTTTGTTGCTGCTGAAAGAGCAGAATCACACAGGGGTTGGAGACAAATTTGCAAGTACTTTCTTCCTACTCGGAACATTTTGGATAGGAATGTTTATTTTTAGTGAAATATGTCAAAGTCTATCTTTAAAACAAAGACTGGGCTTAAATACACTGAAAGTAGAATAATCCAGCAGTATTTTCTGAGGGAGAACCATACAGCAGAGTACAACAAAAAGAAGAGTTTCTCAAACGTTGCAATGGAAATACCTGGATTTTCCCTTCCATTTATATCTGCAAAAAGAAGAAAATACATAACAGGAAAGAATTTTGTTCAGCATGAGCTTCTAGCCATCAAAGAAGGCAATGAAATTTGAATCCAGTCATGCACGCTTGGGAGCACAGCTGGATATGATACCTGGATCCATGCTATGCCCAGAGATGGACTGTGGTGCTCAGCACGTGTTTGCTGATTTGGGGAATCCCTTTGGGGGCCTGGAGACAGCAGCCCCTAATGTCAGCATCTCAGGTGGACTTGTGGGGAGCAAAACCAAGCATCTTGCTGCTCGTCCTTGGGCTGTTCAGCAGATGCACATTCCTGGGATGCTCAGAGCTTTGGCAAGACTTAAATCAAGGAAGATGTTTGTGGGAAACAGCAGAGCAGCATCTTTCACCTCCTGTCAGATCTGGCCTGCAATGATGTCTTTCTTGATAACCAGAAGAGCCTATTTTTGTCTCAGTACTGACTTCATGCTGCCAGAAGCACTCTGGAGTGAGTGAAGCCATGGCAGGCTCTGCCCTTGCAAAGCTATGCATAATATTTAGGTTACAGTATGAGGAATACTTTGGAATCCAATTTGCAACGTAATAAACGTCCCTCTCTCCTTCTCATAGCAAAATCTCCTTTGTGGGTTAAAAAAATCTCCTTGAGCATTTCTGCTTTATGGAATTTAAATAGGGTGGGCATTGGGTCACTTAATTTCTTTCTTCCTCTATGAATCTTTACATCTTTCTGTGTTTTTTTCAGGACTCTGAGATGAAAGAGAACTAGATTCTGATGATCATCTTGACTCTGTTGCTGTCACCTGTGTTGACAGGTAAGTGTGCCAAGCTGGTTTCGGAGGGAAAATGTTTAAATTATTTGTGTCAGGTGGGCAAACCTACAGTTACAGCCCAGGACCTCAATCCTGGGTCGTGCTGGATTCTGCAAGGTGAGTGTTTCAACAAACAGGTGGTCAAAATGCTTCAAAAATCTGCTTGATCTCTAGCAAGGAAAATTCCTCCTTCTGCTTTATGGTGTTGGGTGGGTTATGAAAATGATCTCAGAGCAGAGGAATTTGCAGCTGAACTGCAGCCTGGAGTGAAGGTGGCTGGAAGATCATGTTGACTTTTATCCTCCTCCTCCCCAAAGTACCTGAAATATGAACTAGCAGGTAGACTGAAGTTATCATACTTGTGTTAGATGTGACAACCCCCCTGTTTTTATCTAGGAGCAATTTATTAATGAGGTCCTGCACATTTGCAGCTGATGTTAGAACTGGATGAAGAATTTCTTGGCTTTTGTACTGTCACACAGTTAGGTGAGAACTGATGGACTCAAGCCTCTTGTGATACAGCACAATCATATTTCTTTTATCTCTTTTACCTTACCTAAATGCTGCATTTTCAGTGTTTCCTATTAATAAAGACTTCTAGTCTCTACATTTATTATAAATGTCTTTATCTTTGCTTTTCTCTGATTCTTTCAAAACACAGTTCAAAAAGTTTTGGCAGCACTCTGGAGATGACTTAGAACTTCTTATGCAAAACAATTTTTCGAAGTAAGGTTATTTTCTTGGCTTCCAGTTCAGTCATTACAAAATAATTGAAACATGAAACTCAGAAACCTAGAACAAAAAGGACACTGATTGAAAATTAGGTTTCCTTTGGTAAAGCCTGATGCTTCTGTATGATCTGGAAACTAAAAAACTCATTTTCTCTGGGATAAGAGGAACTGAAGATGCCTTTTCTTGCGCTGGCTGCTGCAGGGGTCTGTGTCAATGTGCATTTATGAACACAGTTCAAGGATTAGATGGTGAATCCTAACAGTGCCTTTGGATGAGCACCGGAAGGAGAGTGAAAATACAAAAATTATGTAAAATGTGTGAGATGGATTGCTGTAAAGTGTGTGGTGACATGAAGCAGTATAATTTGGAGCAGTAGTCTGTAAAAATGGAAAAAGGAGAAAGATTCGAAAAATGTGTGTGCCTCAAAGCTCAGTCCAAGGAATTTCTATCTTATCAGGGCATTTAATAATTGACTGTTTGCCTCTGTGGTAGGGCCACTATCAAAGATAAACACACCAATCTGAAGAGAAAGGTGCAGAAAGAGGTGTGTAAATTGGGGTTTTAAGTGTTGTGTTTGACAGTGTGTTGAGTTGATGGGAATAACTGTGTTCTATCGGCTGAAATGCTTAAGTTTGCAGGGACACCTTCCACTGTCCCAAGCTGCTCCAAGCCCTGTCCAACCTGGCCTGGAACACTTCCAGGGGTCCAGGGGCACCCACAGCTTCTCTGGGCACCCTGTGCCAGGGCCTCACCACCTCCTGAGTAAAGAATTTCTTCCTGATCTAAATCTCTTTCAGTTTAAAGCTGTTCCCCCTTGTCCTGTCGCTATCTGCCTGTGGAAAAAGTCACTCTCCTCCTTTTGTATAAGCCCCCTTTAAGGAACGTACAAGAAAATTCAGCTGATAGGCAGAAATGGTCACTCTCCATGCGTGACTGAAAAACCAAGTGGAGAAGTTTGGATTTATTAAGAACTGCAGAAAACTTTTGAGGTGAGGCAGCTGATGATGGCAAGTGTGAAAAAACCCCAAAACCAACCTTGAGGGAGACTAAATAAAAGGTGTGGGAGAACATTAAGTAGACATAAAGCCTAACAGCAAATCTTTTTTTAATGCTTCTTTTCTTTAAAAGTGTGAAAAAAAAGTATTTCTAGTTTTATGTTAATGCTGAAAAGGGCTTTTCTCATGCCAGCTCTGCCTCCTTCATTCCTGCAAACAGCATAGCAGAGAGAGGGTTTTGTAAATCTCATTAATGGGTATGTCCTGAAGGATTTGGTTCACATGATGGGCTTAATTATTGCCTTCCCTGCTCAGCTGCATAACAGGGAAAGCAGAGCTGCCTGGATGCTGTTCCTCCCCTCTGACGAGGTGCAGGCACAGGCAGCTCTGGCAGCATCAGCGGCAGCGTCAGGAAATGAGCTTTGCATCACAGTTGTTCACACCGGCAGTGCACCTGGAGCAGCAACGTGAGGGGTGCCTCTCACAGGGTCACCCCAGCCCCCAGGTTTATAGAAAGCCAGGAGTCCTTCCAGGCACAGTGTTCCTGGGATCACTGCTTGCCATTCCTAGGAAGCCACGGTCACACATGGGTGTCCTTCGCAAAGGTTCTGTCAAATCCTATATCAGCAGCTGCTCCGTTGGGCCATTTAATAAGATCTTTTCCTGAATACTTTCTCCATGGCACAAACTGATAGTAGTATGCCTGGAGTGCAAGTGATGCTGGTTTTCTTATTAGGATTATTTTCTATCCTGATTCAATCAAGATATATATATATTTTTAAGTGCTTTTATATTCAGTTTGCATATCTTGATTAGACTCTGATAATTTCCATGGCTGGAATCTCCGAAGTGTGCTGTCAAGAAATTATAAATGGTAATGAATTCACTTAATCAGGACTTCCAGGAGTACAATCAACATGAAATCTAGTCAATTAGGAAATAAATCTGTTTAAAGTATTTCTGGTTCTCCAGCAGCCTCATTTGAGGCCTTATGTTACCTGGGACTGAGTTAGAGACCTACAGAGACAGGTAGAAAATACACTTTGTCAGGAAATCACTGTAAGGGGTATAAATGAATCCAGAAATTTTGGTGATGCTGAGGTTTGCCTGAATCTCCCTTATAAACTGAGTTGCACAGCCACCAGATGGAGAAAAGGTAACTTGGCAGTCTGCAGACCACCTCTGGCACGTTGTGTCCAGTTTGGGACCCAGCACAGTACAGGAAAGATATGGGCAAACTGGAGCAGGTTCTGTGGAGGGCCACCAAGAAAAAGGAGGCTGGAGTACTTGTGCTGCAAGGAGGGGACGAGGTAAGCCTGGAAAAGAGCTGGCTTCAGGGAGGTTTTCCAGGCAGGCCTGGATGAAAGCATGGGCAACCCAAGCAGATCTCATTGCTGGACCTGCTCTGAGCAAGAGGTTGAAATAAAGACTGCCAGAGACCCCTGGTACCCAAATGACTCGGTGATCCTCTGAGTCTAAGGCGCAGCAAAGATTCCAGGTCACTGTGTTCAGGGAGGCTGATTTTGTCTTGATTCTGCATTGAGAGAGGGATACTTCAGAAAAACAACCTTGTTGGTATCCTAAATTAAAAATATTGTGAGCAGATAACCCAGGGTGATTTAGCATGCTATTTATTTTTACTATTAAATTCCAAACTAAACCTGGCATTTAAATAGCAAAAGCTGGAAGAGTTTATGAATCTGTATTTTCACACAACAACATGCTTTCTACTTTTTGTTTCCTTTCTTTTGCCTAATGGTCACAAAGATGGATCTCATTCTGTTTTCTTCTTGCCTAAGAAGTGATATTTTATTTCTCAAGCTGTTTACTGAAGGTAATAATTAAACCTTGGTACTCAGTGAGGAAACTGTCTCTTTTAATCAGTTTAATTGGGTTGATTGCCTAATTTTTGGCTGGCTATAATTTGGTAAAAATGAGTTTATCTGTATAATGAATGGAATCAAAAATCTCAAAGGTCAAGAAAATAATTTATTTCTCAGTTATTCTACAGAGTCACTGTGCTGCCTGGGCCAGTTTGGCAGATCACTTAACCTTTTTAAGCCTGCAGATATTTCCTCCAGTCTGCCATCACCATCCTTCACCTACAAAACCCTAAAGAATGTCCTTGGTTGCACCATGAGCACAGGCTGGAGTACAAATTAAAGCCCAAGATATGCTTACCTTGGGTTGGAAAATAGCTGGGGAAGATGCAGGTGAGGTCAGCAGAGTGCCTTTTTCAAAATTACATCTGAAAAAAAAAAAGGGAAGTTTTCCTGCAATTAAGAGGAGCCTGGAGACCGTCTGTCCCTCGGGAAGCACGAATATTTGCTGCAGTCAGACACAGATGGGCAGAGGGAGGGGGAGGACAAGGCACGTGGCTGTGCTGGAGTTGGGCTAAACCAAGCGCTGCTCACCTGCCCCGCTTCTCCTCCAGCCTTTCTGGGTCACCATTTGTTTGTTGCTTCCCCCCGGACTAAGGGAAGAAATGAAGCTGGTGTGAAGGCCAGGGAAAATCTCCCCCTGCGGGGCACTTTGGCAGGGGACTGGCCCCGAATTGCAGACCTGGAGAGTCTGAGCTCTGTGCCCACAAATTCCACCTGTAGACACCTGGTGTCCTCTGCAAACCTCAAGGGGTGTTTCCTGCTCAGTTGCAATAGAAATGAATTCGTTGAAACTGAACAAGAAAAAACCCCCCAGAAAAAAACCACAAGGAGAAAGGGTAATTGATTTGATTTGTTCTACCAGCTCTCAACCAAAGATAACTCATCCTTTTATAAGAAAAACAGAGCATCTATTTGAAGCTTTGCTTTTTTTTTAACTGGCATGTTATTCCATTGATTAAACTGAAGCAAACAATGAAACAATGGGACTATTTCTGTCAACACAGCAAATAAAGTGACACAGTAGCCCCCACCAGGATCACACCTGAGGAAAATTCAGGTTAAACTTCATAGCAAACTCTAAATGCTAACCTGTGTGTGAGGAGGAGAGGGAATCTGCTTTATCTACTCTCAGGGCTTGATCTAATCTACATAACAACACACCAGCAGTGCTTCTCTGTTAACATTTAATTCTGTTTGTATTTGAATTATCAGAAAAAAATGTTTTATGGGTAAAAGAGGATAGAGGTTGATAAGCATCAGATGCAAATTAACAAGCAACAAAGCTTCTTTGTCCATCAGGGACATGAAACTGAGGTAAATATGTTCAACAAGCTTTGATTTTTTTTCAGACTCCTGTTGTAAATCTTAAAATTCTCTTATGTCCTTTCCCCTCCAACATATCATAATCTTTTTGATATTTACGTAGCTAAGTGCAAGCAGAGGCTGGATGCAGAAAGTCTGGAAGATAAAATGGCTTTCCCTACATGGTTCTGCTTGGGAAGGAAATTTGGTGGGCACCCCAAAATGACAATTTTATCCATCTTTGTAGAAACTGACAGTGGCTGTCAAAAATGGAAGTGGTGTAATACTGCAGTATTACTTCAAGAACATGTCATAACTACTTACATTGTAGTGTTCTTGGTTTGGATAACTGAAGGGGAATTTTTTCTTTCAGTCAGTGCATCTGCAGCATATTTTGTCATAGAACACTTCCAGGATAGGGCACCCACAGCTGCTCTGGGCAACCAGTGCCTCTCCACCTTCATAGTAAAGAATTTCTTTGTAATATTTTACATAAAAGCTGTCATGTTACGAAGGAATGCCTTTCTGGATCCAGAACTGGATAAACCTTTCAATGTTTCATTGTTGGCTTTTCATACCATGGCTGTTGTTTTGCTCATGAATTCAATATTGAGTCTGAGAAGACACATCTCAGATTTGGGATGCAAGTCAGCTTGGGTATCTGGGACAATGTGCTTGGTGCATTTCTTAAAAAGTTTTGTAGTTTTCCACCCTATTTGAATTAGTTATTCTGCTGCTGCTTATTTAGCTTTTTGTTTATCATCTGTTTAAAGTGGTTCAGAATTCTGGATCAATACATCCTGAACAGATGGATTTTCAAACTGAATGTTGTTTTTACAACTAAGTGCATGCAATTCCTGTAAGGATCTTATTTTATACTTCAAAGTGCTTATTATTTTGCCATGAGTAAGCTATAGTTTCCAAGTATGTAAAGAATGCCTTAGGAGTACTGTTGTCTGTGTGTTGGAAAGCAGAAGTTCTAATGAATGTGAAAACTAGAGGCCACGCTAAGAGCGACTGTAGAAATGAACAGAGCCTGGGAGGTACCTCTGTGGGGCTCACGGGGCTGGATGTAATTCCTTGTCTGGAAGAAGGACCTTTAAATAAAGGTCAGCCAGAATTGCACTGGAAACCTTGCAGGGGCTTAAAAGAAGCCACTTAAGAACTTATATTGCCACTGGGAGTTGGCCTTTACTGTAAACTTCCCTGTGCTGGTTAACATTTATAAATACTTGCTATGTTTCCCCTATTAATATGTTGGAATCATTTCTTTTTAAACATTTCTAACCCGTCTAACAGATTTTACTGCTCCACCCTGTGCTGAATCTTTACACCTTGTTCCTCTTCCTGCCAGCAGGTTCTGTTTTCTCATGTTGAAATCTCACTTCAAATGTTTTTCACGTTGAAATTCTACTTCAGACATTCAAAAGCTTTTTCTACATCTGCTTCTTTGCCTGTTTTTCAGCCTTCCTCATTCAGCACAATAAGTTGATTGTCTCCTGTGTTCTTTGTACCTATCCTTCCCCAAAATGTCTCTTTACACCTGCCTGGCTGAACTTCAGCCTTTCCATGGAGATACCATGACCAGCTGAATAGTTTACAGGGGAAATAAATGCTAAGTAGAAGAGACAGAGAACGAAGGAGAAATTTAGCATCCAAAGCTGCTTGGCAACAAAAGAAACTTAAAAAACTACCCTGTGTTTGCAGAAATTTGCTTGTGTTGATTTTGTGTGTGTGCAGCAGTGATAATGGTGAAGTACCTATGTTCAAAAATACTAAAATAAGAAGAATTACCTTCCTACAGACCCACTTTAATCAGATGATGTTGGCATTTAAGAGTCTAAATACCAAAAGTTAATGGGGTTTAGCCTCTGCTTGGCAAGCCTGTGCAAATATACATGAACAAGAGAACTCAGAAATGAATGGCAGGTTCAACAATTTCTTCACACAATTTTCTTCTTTTGTCCTTAAAAAAAAAAATTGGGGTGAAGTCTCCCTCTTGAGCCCTTTTGCAAAACAATTTGACACCTGTGTGATTACCCAGCAAAGAAATCAAGGACTGCATAAATCCGCTCTTTAACAGGGCGGTAAAAATAATCTCCTGGTGGTACTGGTAAGAACAAACGGATATGATCATTGACTTTGAATATTGATTTCCAATCAGTAATTCAGTTTGGAAGCACGAGATGCCACACTGAGAAACAAGAGCTTCAGAGAGAATTACAGGAGGAATTTTTGCTTGTCATTCTGGTACTGTAGTACTTGTGTCAGCACTCATCTAAAATATTTATCTGTTTCAGTTGTTTAACAGAGAGATCAAAAATACATCACCAGAAAGGTGAATTTAAGTGAGGGGCTGCTGCATGGGGAATAAAGCTGTAAGCAGGGGCGTTGTTGTCCCTGTCTGATGGAGCTGGCAGAACAGGGGGAGCTCCGAGTGCCTCATCTCCCCTGAGGCTTTGCTGTGGATTGTTTAGCACTCCTTGTGCATGTTCTGGCTTTCTTCTTGAAGATATTTTCTTTTAGGTTTCGCGTTTGCCTGGCTGAGTTTTGTGTCCGTGGGTTTCATCCCTGCCCTGGTTGGTGCTGTGGAATTTGGGTGCTGATAACATTTCCTTCGGGGTTAATCAGATGGCCCTGTTTATGGAGATTCCATTCCTGTCACTCAGGCAGTGGTGTCTCAGACCCACTTCGTGCTGGCAAGCATTAATGCTGCCTTTGGATGAAGTGGTTCTGCCCTTTTCAAGCCCTGGCAGTTCACTTCTGGCCCTCTGCCATCTTTCTCCTGCTGCTTCTGCAAACATTTGCATAGTGATCCAGTTCAGAGACGTGATGGATGTTGAAACTAACCTCCCAAACAAAAAAAAAAGCTGGAGTTTGACCTGGATCAGTGCTTTGTTCTGCTTCACTGTTTGTGTTAAAGCAGTCTGGGGGCAAGAGTGGAGTGCTCTGGGGGGAGAGGGAGGGTAGGCTTGCTTTTTGGGAGGCAGTGCTGGTTATTGGCAGCTGTAAAGTTGGAGTGCAGTGGGAGCTTGAACCCATCAAATTGCAAATTGCCCTCTGGAGTTGGTCTTCAATTCAAATTTTCCTCTGCACGACCTTTTCTGCCCAGCTGTGGGGAGGTGTGAAATGCATGGCGTGCTGGGACTGAACCCCCCACCTTCAGCTCTGTCTGAAGTGCATTTTTGTTTTAATGTTAGTATAGTTAGAAAAGACAATGCTTGATCTTCTCCAGCATTTTAATTTAGTAACTCGTCATGCTGGTTCTTGAGCTGGTATGTATAATCCCGAATAAAGCCACGGAATCCACGTGTTGGGAGCTCTGGCAGGTTTTACACAGAAATCCCTTTCCTGAATAGTTTTCCTTCAGAGTTAATTACTAAATACCTCTTTCTAGCAGTGGCTGTTCCTCTCCCAGCAAACTTTTCTCACAGTCTGGTTCATGGCATTACTCAGCCCATGACAATACCTACTCTGTATCCCAGATATTCCCACAGGTAGATTTTTAACTGGCCTGACAGCAGCAGTCTGGAGGGCTTCTCCCTGCAGGCAACAGGGCTGCCATTGTGCAAATGAGTGTTTATATAAAAACAGACTGTTCTTATCTTGACTAGGAGCCAGTGACCCCTGAATTTGAAACCTTGCTCTGAGACCTGGCCTTGGTGGCCTTGGACAAGGCATTTGGTGCTTGTGCCTCAGGTGTGTTTTAGGGAGAAACAAGACCAGGAGGGTTTGGTACTTTGCAGGGTCAACAAAAATCACACAGAGCCATAATTAGGCTGAAGATTTTTAAAACATGATTTTTTATAGTGGGTTTCTCTGGTAATACGTGTATGTTCAATGAAGATCCCCTGTCCAACATGTGTCCTTATTGATGATATTTTAAACCCTTTCACATCAAGTTTATAATATCTATGATACAAATACCTGTAAACATATATATTTAATACATTCATTTTGTGTGACGTTTAACAGCCTTAAGGCTCCAAAAAATGGATTAATCTGTTGCTGCTCTTGGTTTTTTCCCCTGCTCTGTCTGTTTGTACTCACTGGAGCATACCTTTCACCCTGAGAGTGAGCTCTCAGAGTTGAATTTTCTGCCTTTTGATTATCTGTGTATTGTTTAATACCAGGCTTTTACAATGTTCTTTTAGTTATTTTTTAAATTATTTTTTAGAGATAAAGGCAGTTTGATGGTCATGGTTTGGACTGTTTCAAACTCTCCTTAATGGTGCGGTGGCAGCAAACGGCAGAATGAGAAATTCCAGCAGATTTTGTGAAAGCTGCGGGCTGGACAGAGAGAAAACAAATCTAAAAATAGCATCTGTAAAGGGAAGGCAGCAGTCTGAGCTCAGCCTCTTTCTTGTGGCCTGTTGGTCTGAGAAACATCACCTGGCAATAACCCCAGGGGCTGGGTGCACATCCCGCTGCTCCCGCCGAGATAAAGGGCAAGGTGCTGGGGGAAAAGCCCTCTAAGAAGGGGAGCGTGCAGCCATCCTTCCACTCTCTCATCTTCCTGCTTTTTTGTGGCCTTCCTGTGTCCAAAGGAGTGTTTAACCGGCTGCAGCTCGCGCTTGCTTTGCCTAGGGGATGTGCAGAGGCCAGGGCAGGACAGTGCCTGGAGCTGGGACACACTCAGTGTCCAGCAGTTGGGAAATGTGGACAGAGGACGTGAGGTGGAGCAAACCCTGTTGGGGTGACACTTTTCGTTGTGTGTTTGTTGCCAAGATGATTTGACATCTGTTTTTATTCATTTACAGAGAATCTTGTCAGCACCCAGCACTTCTCTACACCAAAAGGCAGCCACAAACAAAACACAATCAATTTAACTGTAGGAATCCTATGGTCTGTTGGTTTTTTTGGTTTTTTTTTGTTTGTTTTTTTTTTTAAGAAAAGGAAAAAAGGCATCCCAGACAACCATGTCAGATAAACCTAATCTGTATTTCAGCTGTATTGAACCAATGCATTGCCAGCTAGGAATTAGGAACCTGGGATGCAATATCTTCATGGGTTATATAAGTATTAATTAGTAAGCCAGGCAACCTGCCTTATGTTCCTGAAGTAATAGCTTTAGTTGTGGAAAAACCTTTGAAATATCTTCGGGACAAAAGTGAAACAGTTCCTAAAACACCTTCCCTGTGGGAGCTGTGATAGTCAGTGTCTCTGGTTAACAAATGGTGGCATCTTCCATCTCCACACAACTTGAGCCAAACAAATTGCCAGTTTCTCCAGTATTAGAATAGTCCTGTTTAAAAAATGGTGTTTAAATGATCTGCTTCTCCCCTGTGCTGGTGGGGCCCATATCCTGTTCTTCTTGCCACTGTGGATACAGAGTTTCATTATCCTTTCTGTGCTTACTTGTGCATTATTTTATTTTAATATGTATTGCAGAAGATTAGCTGCCTTGTGCTTTGTTGATGAGTCTCCAAGGAGTTCTTTGTCCCACTATTTATTAAACTTAAAGGCTTGATTCCTGGGAGCTGGTTCTTCAGCTAGAGATTTCTCTTTCTTTTTCTAGAATGAAATATTCCCGGGTAGTTCCTGCATGAAAATCCGCTTGCCAAAACCTGGGGAAGTTTTTTCCTCCTAACTCAACTCTTGATTTGGCTGCTGTATAACTGCAGTTTACTGCTCTCTGTCGAATCCAGTGCCCTGGAATGTGTTGCACTCTCAGATGGCTTTAGGGTCAGACAAACCATGTGATGGCCTTTATGTCTTTCTGCTCACACTCACTGGCCTGTACCTCTTATGCCCTTAAATTCTGTGTATTGCCCTGCTGTATTTTGGGTTCATGTGTTTTAGCAGTGGCAGATAAATAGAGAAGCCATAGAAATGTTTATGCTTTTTATTGACTTAAGGTGATTTGGAGAGCAGCATTAATCTACAGTTCAGTGAAGCATCAGAAAAATGAAATACTCCCTGCAGAGTTTTCCTTTGTAAATACAGCCTTGCATTAAGCTGCTGTGAACTGGCTTGCTCTCAGATTTCTGAATGCACTGGTTTTGTCTTCATTAGTAATTATAGCTGAGGGTAATAACACTGGAATTATCCTTCACCAGAAACAACAATAAGGCTTGATGATGTGAGGATGTGATGTGCTGTGGGAGTGCTTGTCCTTGACCTCCAGCCTCGGGCCTGACTCACCCCTGCCTGACCAACTTATGGGCACCTTAAAATGGGAAATGGCAGTGGCAGCCTTTGGTCCCTGCTCTGGAGTCACTGCTGGGACAATGACCGGGCAGTGAAGAGGGAATGACTTCAACTAAATTGGCTTAAACTAAAGTGTTAGACACAGTGGTAAAAAATGTTCTTTTACTCCTTGCTGTTGTTTGACTTTATTTGCTTGGGCTGATCTTGCTGAGAGACCAGCATAGAAAACGTGTATTTGGATTTATGAGTGACTTTGGTCAAGTCACTTCACCCTTCCATGCTTCACTTTTGCTGTAATGTCTCTTTTTAAATGTGAGCTGCCAGTAGAGTTGCTTGTTTTGGTTTTTTATTTATTTATTTGTTTTATTTTATTTTTCTTATAACTGATTGTTTTTCATTAAAAAGCAGAGAAGTTGTGTTGGAAGATTACTCACAGAAAAAAAAAAGAAAAATAAGAATACTTTTTTCTGGCCTCCTAAATCTGAAAAATTATATGATGTCCAAGCACTGCAGAGTTTATTGTTGGTCTTTCCAGTTTTTTCCACTATAAATTCTTTTCTCAGTTTTTCCATAGAATAATGATTGTCATATCCTGGAGCAGTTTTGAGTTTGTGGGACAAAAAAAATTCTTTTTTTCTTGTAGGTGGAAAAGCCCAGAAGGAAAATGTTCTGCTGTTCTTAGCGTGAGACCCCTGATTACAAATGTCTTTAGTTTGGAATAAACATGACTTCATGTTAGGCTAATCTATATCACAGATGAAAACTGCTTCTAAACTCTGAGTATGTGTAATGGACAGATTTGGGTGGTGTTGGTTTAGAAGGATGTTGTGGGAGCCACAAACCACAGAGCAGCATCTGTGTC
Organism: Lycocorax pyrrhopterus obiensis; assembly: GCA_014706295.1. NCBI lineage: Eukaryota > Metazoa > Chordata > Aves > Passeriformes > Paradisaeidae > Lycocorax > Lycocorax pyrrhopterus. The sequence goes on from JACSVZ010000007.1 coordinate 2,014,822, forward strand.
TGTCTGGCTCCCTGTAGGATTCCGTTTTCTGGTTGGTCCCACTGTTTGGGAATACTGACTTTTATGAAAGCCTCACCTGTGCAGATTCTTGATGTGCAGGATGATGTTAGTTTAGCGCTCATATTAATTCCCTGAAATGTCTTTTCACTGGCAGGAGGAGGCTTCAAAGCCAGACCTAGCTCTAAGTACGGTTTACAATGGTGCTGGTTAGCACAGGACTGGGTGATAATGCTGTTTTTTCTGGATCCTTTGGGAGGTTGGGTGTGCCTGGGAAGGAAGCTCATCTTCTTTTTTATTACTCCTTTTTCCTTCTCCTGCCCTTCCTCTTCTGTAGTAAATTGGTAGCCAGAGTTATTTCCTTTACACTCTGCCCATCCACATAATTGACAGAAAGAAATAAAAGGAGGATAAACCATAAAACTTCCTTGTTAAATGCACGTTATTTCCAAGAGGAAAAAAACTTGTAGCTGATTCATTTTGAAGACTTGAACTGTAACTTATTTTCTTCTTTTTCTCCTTTGTATTGGCAGGATAAAAAACTTGAACATGCCTCGTAGCCCTACGTCAAGTGAAGATGAAATGGCACAAAGCTTCTCTGACTATTCTGTTGAGTCTGAATCAGACAGCTCCAAAGAAGAAACTATTTATGACACAATTAGAGCAACTGCAGAAAAGCCAAGCAGCAGAATGGAAGACAGTCAGAGCAACACTTTAGTGATTCGAGTTATCATACCTGACCTGCAGCAAACGGTAAGGCAGAGTGCACTGCAATTAAAAAAGTGAAATTCATGATTAGCTTTGCTGGCTTCAGTCTGCAGTAGATCTGTTTCTTTTTCTTGCTTTCTTTTTTGACATATTACAGACAAAATTCATGTTTTCTTTTAATGTCTGTGCTATGTACCCCAGTGGTTTATCTGACTGGTTGCCTGAACTGAAGGCACCATCTCTTCCAAGAGAGTGGATTTAGTGTGCTAACTTGATAAAAGCCATGATCGTAAAGCAAAATATCTGTCTGATCTGCATTCAGAGATTTTGGGTAGAAGAAAGAGAATTAGGAATCTATAACCTCATCAGAAGATGCAGATTGAATTAAAAAATCACATGTTAACTCTATGAAAGCCTCATATCTCATATATATATATATATATGGATTTCTCTAGTTCCTCTTCTCATGAGACAGTTTGTGATTGACAATGGACTGGTGTCCTGCAAGAGGTCATCAAATTCTCTCTCTTTACCACATTTGTTGTCACCCTGCCACACAAAAGACACCCCTTTTAGAGAGCCCGTGGCTTTTAGAGTGTAAAGGTGAGGAGAGAGAAGCACAAACAAACCTTTCCTTCCTCCTTTGCTGCCATGCCTTTACTACAGGGTGTTATTTCTCAAACTTCCAGCCAGGGAAAGCAACACAAGTGCTGTGATAGGAATAACAGTGTCAATCCTGGAAAAGGTCTCGGGAGATACTGATTCTATCTAGAACCACAACTCGTCCGAGTTTGTTATTAATTATCTAAATTACCCCGGGTCTCCTTGAATGCTGCCGTTGGGATTTTCAGTAGTGGCACCAGCCTTTTTAAATTTCCAGGATGATTATAAAAACACATCCATTTTATGGATGTGTGCAGCATCCATCACTCTGTGCTGACATGTAAGATCTATATCATCCCCTGCTGCCATCGAAGATCTATCTCAGATGAAACTCTTCCTTTCTTCTTAATTAAGTTCATTTTTAGAACGATAGAGATGGGCTGGCTGCAGCCTGGCAGGGAAGAGCTGTTTTGACAGTGTGCCCCCAGGTGTGGTTCTGGAGCTCCTTTTGGTGGTCTTACCAGCTTGCTCTGTCTGTGACCCTATCACTGAACAGATCCCTGGAAATGGAATGGAAATACCAGCTTTCCTTGCTACGTTTACTCTGCTGTTAAGACCACAGCTTCCTGAAGCCCTCTTATTTCATTACTCTGGTTTTTCAGACCAATAATAAGTTATTTATTGACACTATCAAGACAAGTTTTAAAATTAATTTTATCATTTGTTCATTTTTATTGCTTTACGTTTTGTATTTCTTTTTCCTTTTCAATCGACTCTTCATGAGAAATAACTGAATTGTTTTACGCAGTTCTATAGCAGCTGATGTATTTCTTATTTAATTTATCAGCTCACAAGCTCTTTGTGCAGTAAAATGACACCTGGATTCAGGTTAGCAAACAGGAATATTGGTGATTAAATGTAGTGGAGCAAACTGTGGAGAAGATCAGACTTCGAGCTGTTGTACAGCTACAAGCCAGAGCAAACACAGGCCCCATTTCCTGTATAATTATAATTAATTTAACATACGAGGTGTTTAAAATTAGTCTGTTTAATCAAAGAAGCGTGAAATAACATAATTTCGTTTTCTGCTTTTTTTGGTTTTTAGGAAGTATGATCGACACTATATTTGTTCTAAGGAAGACGAGTTTAGGGTTTTAGATGAAATTCAGCCCACTGGGAAGCTTTCAAGGCTTAGCCAAACTCCTGAAGAATAAAGTTTGCTCCTCTGCAGTGGCTGTGGTACAAATTGCCTTTATTTCACTGCAGGTGTGTGATAAGCACCCAGCACCACGAGTAGGATGTGCTGCCATGGAAAACTTTATAAATTACCAGCCATTGTAGGAAGTCTGTCTTGTTGCCCTTTTATTCTCATTTGAAACTTAGAAGACAGTGTGAACCTTGACAAGTTCATACAGAGCCCTTAAGAACAATTGCTCTTCAGTTCTTATATCAATTCTTTTATTGTCTCCTTCTCAGTTCAGGTGGTAACCCAATTTATTGCAACACTACTTGGTGGAAATGGTAATTTCTTACTGCCTCTGTGCCTGACCTGTATTCAGTAAGTGTCATCCTTGTCACAGGAGGGTGCAGAATATTTAAATGAGTGACTGGAAGGTTTCCTGAGCTCAGTAAAATTCCTGAGGGAATGGAGAGCGTAGAAAACCCTCCACAGTCACAAGGAGAGTGGGTAAAAAAGCTGTATTATCTGGCATATATTATTTGGTCTGAATCCAGGCCATCTTGTATCCCTTTCCTTTTCCAGCCCATGTAGGAACAAATCCCAAGTGATGCTGCCTGTAAGTGAAATGAGTCTGGTTCTTCAGGAGCTGTTGTCAAGAAAATCTCTTTTTGCTTGATATTCTGACAGCGATGGTGTTTTGTGCTTAAAATTGCTCTTTTCCACAGACACTGAGAACAGTTCTGTCAGCCAGTTGTTTTAAGGAATGTTTTCATCATTTTATTAGCAACACGTGGTTGTTCCACTCTTTTGTTTTACCCTGTACTTACATGCTCCCTCTGGGTTATGTTTAAAGTCAAAATGCTCAGATCCATACATTTTATTAAATTCTGAGGCTGAGATGGGTTTGGGTCTGCTGAGGACTTCTCTGAGATGCTTTCTGCCCAACTATTTTGCTGCTCCACTGCAATAAATAGCATTTACTGATTTGTCCCTGCCCTGGTTTTTGGGGTTTTTGAAATTATATTGGACTTCCCATGCAAAATGTTGTTTGGTAAGTGGCAGTTTGGTATAGCAACAGCTGAAGCTGTAGCTACTTTTTGGTGTTCTTTTCCTGCATTGTTTTTTGTACTTTTGTATGCTTTCTTTACTTTTTAAATTATTTGTTGGTTTTTAGGATTAAGAATATTTTCCTTTAGGGCTTTTCCTTCTCAGATAAAACACTTTGTTTACTTTGTGCGGTTTTGCCTTTACAAAAGTAGGAACCTAGTGGTCACAACTGCAGCTTCAGTCCCATTTTTGCTTGGGATGCCTCCATTTTCACTTGTTTCCGGTCTGTGCTGCCTCAAATATACTCCAGGTTTTCTTTTACAACTTTCCCCAAACATTCTTCTGTATCCCACTTCGTGCCTGATTGTTCCTTGCTGCTTTCTGTTTATAGTTGCTCTTCCTTGTTTTATGTTCGGTTTGATAAGAGAAGCATTGTGCTGCTGGTATCTGTTCACATGCCCGTGATCTGGGCAGGTGATCTGATGACAGCCTGGCCAGACTGGTTTTTCTGACCTGTCCCCTCATGAATCCTGTGTTTCCTGAGTGCATTCTGATGAAGGAGAGCAGTGTTTCGGCAGAGAATCAAGCTGAGCACTGAGCACAAACCAAAGTGAGGGACTTGCTCCCTTTTCTTTCCTTGATGCCAAACTCTCATTTGTGTTTCCCACTTTTTGGCGGCCACATCTTTAATATCAGCATCTCCTATTGAAAGGAATAACTCATATTTTGATATCCTGGCAATCACATTTTGGAGGCAGCTGTACAAACAATGTTTGTCGTGTCCTTCAGTCACAGCACAGTTCTGTGTGACTGACAGCTGAGCAGAAAGATGTGTTGGCTGATGGATTTTAAGCAGATAAATGTTATCCCTCAGAAATTCTGTATCATGAGCATTATTCCCACTGAATTAATGTCTTCCCTTCAGCTGGGGGAGTTGTACTTTTCCCTGGCTTCCCATCTTTCCCTTCACTCAGTGACTTGCTCTCACCAGCGTGCAGGAATGCAAGATAATAATTGACCGTGTCTCCTGTGGTCCAAGGAGCTTTCACATCCCAAACACAGGCCTTGCATCTCAGCAGCCAGTGCTGACGTGCTGTCTTGCTGCTACACTTGCATTTTGAGGGGCCTGGTGTGGTTTTGACAGTGACTTTGAGCCACTCAGGGCTTTTTCTTTGGCTGTTCAGAAAGAACTTGTTGTGGTTTTTTACAGTGGATATATCTGTCAGTGTAAAACATCTTTGTTTCATGTGTTCCTGTAGTTCTTTGTCACCAAACTATCCCTGGTTTTTAAATTTTTTTTCTTGTCGTTGAAGATTAGAAAAAGTTGTCCTTTTTTTTTCTGACTCTGCTGCTGCCTCCTTTCCTTGTGGTCACCACGCCATGTGTGCCTAATGAATTGTTCCTTATTTCATAACTGGAGCAGCCTGTGTGGGTCCTGCTGTGATTCAGCTGATGTTTCCTCAGGGTACGGAGTGTGGCAGTAAGTAATGACTTGTCTGCAGGACAGAGGGGGTGGCTGTGGTGCTCCCTGCCTGGAGGGCTGCCAGGAGGACACAGAAGCAGCACAGTGGAGTTCTTCCAGGGACAGGCTGATGGAAAATGCACCTTATGCAGCATCTGAGTGCTCCTTTTTATCCTCTTGGTCAGCACCTGCCTCTGAGAGAGTGGTAACAGCTCCACTTCTATCCTGCCTGGCTTCATGGAAAGCATAAATAATCACTTTTCTCACTAATTTCACTTTTCTCAGTCTGAAACATTTTGGTAGCAAAAAATTACCCAGTTATCGATTTACTTTTTACATAACTGATCTTAGTTCGTTCTAAATTGCTAATGGGATCAGCATTTTTTACAATAAGGCCATTTTTGTTTCTTATGAATCAGTAGAAGAGCCAGGGCTCTCACTGAATTAGTTTGTGAAATATTTGCATGCCATCAAGAACAGAGAGAACACAGGAACAGACTGAACAAAATTGAACATGTTGGATTCTCCAGGTGAATTAAAAACCAGCAGACTTAATTAAACTGGGATCAGAAGTACCTGCTTTGTATTTTTAAAATCAAAACAGTGTCATACAAGTCCAAAATTAGTTTGTTTCAGGTAAGAAAGACTTTCCTTGGAGATAAAAAAGTACATGTAATTTCAAAATTAGCTTCCCATTTGAATAACACTTCTTGTAATCTTTCAGGGTGTGTGGCTGATGTGTGGATAATGTTAGAAGTTAAGCTCATTACACACTTTGTAACTGACAGTTTTGCTGAAAAGTGCTGATGTTTGAGTCTGAATCTTGTGTTGGAGTTTGAATCCACGTAGGAGTCATGGGGCAAGTGAGGTTCAGAAGGAACACAGGGATTTCAAAGAGGTTGCCCTTGCTGCTAAGTCAATACTGTAACTCCTGGGATGTTTGGGGAGGAGAATACTCATCATAATCTACTTTGTGTCCCTTCAACATATAACCCTCCCCCAAACTTTTCACAAAACATCTTGAAATACAAAATAAGTAAGGGAGATGAAAGCTGCTTCCTAGCCAGCCTTACTTGTGACAAAGTCTGACATCTCATTTTGTACTGAAGACTCTAAAGGATTAAAGCAGAAGCAGCGGGGTGTGTTCAGGATGCACATCGAAGGCACCACATTGCTTTCTAGGCATTGCCATCTGCTGGTACCTTGCAACCAGTGACTGCAGTGGAGGCAAAATCCCTGAATTTCTCAAATCCCTGAATTCCAGCTTGGTAAGCAGTGGAGAACTGGAAAGGTTTGTCAAGGTTTTCGGGTCATTTGCTTCACGTTGTAGCGTTCCTCCCATAAACTTACCCTAAGATAAATGTGGCTGAAAGGGAAGTAGAATTCTTGCCTGAATAGCATTTTTTTGGTGAAATCCTTGTGGATCTAACAGGTATCAGAACAGCCAAGAATCAAGTGGGTAGTTAAACGTCTTGTAACATCCCTTTTACTTGGCTTTTGGAACAGGTTTTCCATGAAGGTGCTCTCTCTCTGAAGAAGGATGTGTGTGTTCCCTGATGTTTGGGGAAGGAGTTGAAATGTCCTGTGTTTTCACAGTGCTTGTGCATTAGATATTATCACTACACATCTGAAATAGAATTCTTGTTGAGCAATGTTTTGTCATGGAATTTGTAGATTTATTGTGTATATTCCTTATTATTTGTGACATTTGTAAATTTAGGAATGTAAGATGCTCTTTAAATGTTTTGTTCACTAATCGTGTTTCTTAAAATAATTTCTCTTTGCAGAAATGCATTAGATTTAACCCAGAAGCTTCAGTGTGGGTTGCAAAGCAGCGGATTTTGTGCACTTTGAACCAGAGTTTGAAAGATGTGCTGAATTATGGACTGTTCCAGCCCGCAAGCAATGGGAGAGATGGGAAGTTTCTGGATGAGGAGCGACTTCTGAGGGAATACCCACAGCCGGTGAATAAAGGAGTCCCTTCACTCGAGGTATTTTTAGATCTAACACCTGAAGCATGTCTGTTCTGATACAAACTGTGCAGAAAGCTGTGTTTGAGGTGTCTGCGTGCACCTGAATTGCATCTGGGAAATGGTTATGAGCAAGTCTGAGCTTGAACCCTTGCTCACAGAAGCGCTGGCATTCCCTGCTCGTGGAGCTGGTCCATCCCCAAAAGGTCACAAAGAGTCAGCCCTTCTGAGACAGTGGATTTGGGAGTTCTCCTCTGCTGAGGACGCAGGACCTGTATCTAATTCTGTGTTTTAATAAAAAATGTGAGGTTCTAGGTGAAGCTGTTGGACCTGTGATTAGGTTTGCAGTAGTAGTGTAGCAGTTGCTGGATAAGCAGCCTGTGCTTTCTCCCAAAGAGATCTTTCTGTCTCAGTGAAGCCTTTTTTTAACCCCCGTCTAGTTCCCTCTGTGCCATCCTTCAGAGTGCACAGATTGCTTCTGTCTGTCTCCTGGGAAAGCAGTGAGGGAGGAGAGGGAGTGTACTGGGATTTCCTCCCTCTCTGTTGCTCCTGCAGAGGCTCTGCAGCTGGGGATAAGCTGGGCAGGACTTCTATGGCACTGGACAAACTTGGAGCAGAGCCAGATCACACAATATAGCAGCAAACTGGGGCACGAAACTGGCATTTAATTAATTTTGGTATTGCCTGTATGGTGGCAGATCAACCATTAATAATGTGCACTTAATAGACTTCACTGTAACACAAATCCAAGAGAAAAGAACCAGGGTCCTGACAAAGCTTCAGGTCTTCCCTTTTCTATGAGTTTATTTCAGAGTTTCAGTCACTGATGTCCATATTACAGCTGTGAGCAAATGAAACAGCCACTTTAGTTTGTTTCTGTCATTTTTCCTGAGTGTTGACTGCAGCAATTGAGGTGTTAAAAGTGCTCTTGTGAAAAGCTGATGTTAAAGCCTCGTTCAGCACAGCCCCTTGTCCAACAGACAGGCTGCATTCCTGGAACTCTGCATGGGACAATGAGATAATGGTAAATTATAGCTGTGGAAACCCCCATGATTTTTGCTACAGATCTTGCTACTGCACCCAGGCTGCTCAGGATAAAATGTGAGTGAGTTTCAGCCACAAAGAGAGGCAATCCTTAGAACCTCATTCACAAAACCAGTATCAGGAGAACTATTCCCATGTGGAGGTTCCTCCTACTTTGACTAAGGGATTTTCAGGTATCCTTTTTTTTGTTTTCAGATTTCAGAAATGCTAAGCTGCTGTTTTGAAATATATATTTTTTTATTTAACGTGCCTTCTCAGATCTTTCTGCCTGAGACTATAAATGAAAGTGCACAGAAATCCTTGGGGAAAAGCTCTTTTCAGTGTGATTCTTGCTTATTTCTCCAGATTCTAGAGGCTGATCTCATTTCCCACACACCTCCACTGATCTCAGTGTATTCACACAAGATAAGAATTTTGCTTAAATGATGTAAAACTATTTGAAATACTGAGCCTATTTCTAAAATTTGAAAAAATTTTGCCTAAATCCACATCACTGTGGATGATACTTCATGGTAAGGTCAGAAAATGGTATTGTGAGTTTTAAGTTTTTAAGTTGTAAAGTTTCTTCTTCTTTTCCTCCCTCAGTTCCGCTACAAGAAAAGGGTGTACAAACAGTTCAACCTCGATGAAAAGCAGCTGGCCAAGCTTCACACCAAGGTATCCCAGCATTTCCTGCAGGAATTAGCAATTACCTGCAGTGGGTGTTGGCATCATTTGACAGAATGCTTCATTTTTAGTCAAAATGTCATTTTGGAAATCAGAGGGTGATTCATTTGTCGCTCTTTGTTTCAGGCCAATTTGAGAAAATTTATGGATCATGTCCACCATCTCTCTGTGGAAAAAATGACCAAGATGTTGGACCGAGGGCTGGACCCAAACTATCATGACTTAGAAAGCGGAGGTCAGAACAGTAAAACTAAGCAGCATAAAGGAGTACCTTGAGTTAGTTAAACTTAAACTGGTTAACAGGCTGAATCTCACACATCCCTTCACAACCCTGGGCTAATGGAATCTGTGGGGCTTTGCTGTCCAAAGGAGATAATTGATCATTTATGATTTTCTCTGAGCAGTATTTTTAACGTTATTTTCTAAGTTAACTTCACTTTATTTTGTAATTTTGCTTACCTTTTTCCAAGTACATGCTATTCTCTTCCTCAGAAACGCCCCTAACTTTGGCAGCTCAGCTTGACAATACAGTAGAAGTGATAAAAGCTCTGAAAAATGGAGGAGCACATTTAGACTTCAGAGCCAAAGATGGAATGACAGCTCTGCACAAAGCAGCCAGAGCCAAGAACCAAGTAGCCCTCAAGGTGAGTGTTTTCAGGAGCAAATGATGTATTATCTTATCAAAAAATGCAGGAAGGACACTGCTTTCAGTTAATTAGTGTAGTGTTCTCCATGGATCCTTTAAGATGTTCCAGTACTTTCTTGTGGCTTTCCAATCTTAGCATTTGCTTTCAATAAAGGGCTTTTTAATTTCTGATTTATCTTTTTCTGCTAGGAAGAAAAGTGGTGAAATTTAAACTTATTCAGTGATACACTGATCTGTCTGAGGAAATAGGAACAGCATTATTGTCACTCACCTTTTTGAAAGCAGCTTCCAGTGGCATGGACTGCACATTTCACCTTAACGCAGTCCCCTCTGTTTTCCTTTGTATTTTAACAATGTTCTTAAATCACACCGATGGTCTAGATAAAGTCTAAGGTTTATGGCTTTTGCTTATTCCCTTTTGACAGATACTCAAATTGTGTGACATTTTTGATAAAGCACCTTGGAACTGAAGAGGTGAATGCGTTGCAAAGGCGATGCAGCATTTTCAGAGCTGACATTTCTGAGCCTAGTGAGAGGATGGAAACTGGGCATTGCCACTGCTGCTTTCTGTGCCATCCCCATAGATTCCTTTAGATCCTAGCTCTTCCAAGGTCATTTCTTGCTTTACTTAGTCTGTGCTGTGGCCCACTCTTGTCAGCTGATAAATAGCTGAGCAAAAAATGTTATGTCAAGTATCAAACTCACAAATACCTTTCCAGGTATTTTTTCAGGTAAAGACCCTTTCTAGGTGGAAATCCCTCCCAAATCTTTTCTATTTTTCACAGTCTGTGATTGCTTTCAGACCCTTTTAGAGCTGGGAGCATCTCCCAACTACAAGGACAGCTGTGGCCTGACCCCGCTGTACCACACGGCCGTGGTGGGAGGGGACCCTTTCTGCTGTGAGCTCTTACTCCATGAACATGCTACAGTCAGCTGCAAGGATGAAAACGGATGGCAAGAAATCCATCAGGTGGGAAAGATTTGCTCTTTGTTTGGGGTTGGACTTGCATGAGGAAATGTGCCGTGGCTGTTCTCGGGTTAAATGCTGTTTTGAAGCCCCTGCACATTCAAGTATGAAATTTCTTCATTTTTCCATTTGCTTTTCCTACTTCTTTTTATTTATTTATTTTAATTTTATTTATATTATATTTATATTTTTATTATTATTTGTTTCCTGCTGTGGTGACTTAGAAGTAGAAAACTGTTCCAGTGGTGTTCTGTAACTTTGAAATCCTCTGGTTAGTGTGGATTTTGCTGGAGAAATTGCACTGCTCGTAATTATGTTGTGGACTGTTGGAAGTTTAGCAACCTGTTTGTGGCACTTCAGTAGGAAAATGTAGCTCATTCTTTTTGTTAGATGCCAGTGTCAGTGTCCTTGGTAATGCTTCTTGTGTGTTTGCCAGGGTGCTTTCCCCTTTGTCTCTGCTGAACTTTACAGGAAGATTTGGGGTCAGGATCCTGCTGCTGGGATCCATCAGCCTCTCATTATCCTCCCCAGAAACCCCTGAATATTATCCAGCAGTTGTGTAAAAATGCTTTATTAATTTCCCTTTGCATAGTGATAAACTCAGTAATACACAAAGTTTAACAATTCTAATAGTCCCAATGTCATTGCAGCTACTTTGTCATTTCTCTGGATGGATGAGTTTGGATAGTGACAAAAATTGGAACTGCTGTAGCTCATTGATGAGATAAATAAAGATACAAGTAATCAACCTTACAGGCCTGCCTAGGTCATCTTGGCTCACTTTAGTTTCTGTGCACTAAATTCTTTAGTACACAGATTTTTTTCTTCTTTTCTTGGAAAGAAATGGGAGGTAGCTTTGGCACCCAGATTTGGGCAGGAATCTGAGCTTTTTCCCTAAGTGTGTCCAGGTCGAGGTTGTTTGGATCCATCTCTAGAGCAGGGGAAAGGAAAGGAATTATTTATTACCTTATTTTCTGAAGATGTGTAGGAAATGGATTGTCTAGATCAAAGTATTACCCCATCTGGACTCCCTGAAAATACAGAGAAAATGTCCATCTTTTTAAACCCCAGCCTCATACACATAAGGTTATTATTTCTCATACTGAAATAGAGCTTTCCAAACCCCCCATGCTGGTTGTAATCCTAAATAATCAATGTTTACATCTGGATTAGGAGCAATCTGTTTTGACTAATCAATAATTCGAGCATTCCTCAATGAATTAAGAAGGATGGGGATTTAATTTGTGCACCGAGCAGTCTACTTCATTTTTCTCTTCCTAATTGTAGATCCAAGGCCGGTGTGTCAGTCTGTACCTCCCACTGAATTCAGGAGTAATGAGGTACCTCAGACAGACTGAATGGTTTTTTATACCTGTATCTCCTACCTTAAATTCTGATTGTTATAGGAATGATGCTGACCTGAGATAACACAAATTTAAAAACATTAGAAATTGGGAGATGCTTGGTTAGTGAGTCGTAGAGAAGGAAGTCAAGTAAAAGAGGCCGAGGACTAGAATTATTGTGCTTTTTCTCAAGCTTATTTGCTAATCAGGAAAGTTTCTAATTTCTATGAATCTTATTCATAGAGGCTTATTTCCAAAAATCCAGGGTCTAACCTTTTATTTGTGCGACAGATAAAGTAACTCTTGAAGATTTCCCCCTCTTTTGGAGCAGTGCCCTGTGTATGCTGTGTGTCTGCTTGACATCACAGAACCAAGAAGATTTACTTGGATTTTGGCCAGATTTTCCTTCTGTAAATGTAACCAGTTTGGGAAAAAGCTCTGGCAATCTGATCATCTTCAGTGCCATCTGGTGGGCAGCGTTCCGGAGAGTAGCAGGACAAAAAAACTTGTCACATTTGAGACATGAACATCAGTGGATAAAGAGCTCCAAAGGCAGTGTTTTCTTGATCCCTTAAGCTGCCATTCCCAAAATAAGCAGATGGTTAAATTCAGGCACAGGATTGCTGTACCTGCCGTGCCCACATTGGAGTTGGTGAAGGAATGCACATCTGGATGTTTGTGCTCCCATCAGAGAACCAGGAGTGGCTCTAAAAATGAGACCCTCGGTAGAAACAGCACCTCCTCTGCTAAAAATCTTTCCCTGGAGCTCTTGCCTAGGTTGTGTAATAACCAAAATATTGATGCATCCCTGCCCAGGCTTGCAGGTACGGACACGTCCAACACCTGGAGCACCTCCTGTTCTACGGCGCCGACATGTGCGCGCAGAACGCCTCGGGGAACACGGCCCTGCACATCTGTGCCCTCTACAACCAGGTGAGAGCCCCTGCCACCGAGCCCTGCTGGCCCCCTGCACGGCCAGCAACGTCCCCAGCAGGAGCTGAGAGCTCACAGAACCACGGGATGCGTTGGCTCGCGAGGGAACTGGAAGATCATCCAGTTCCAATCCCGCTCCACTGCACCACATTGCTCCAATCCCGTCCAGCCTAGCCTTGAACATTCCAGGGATGGGCCATCCACAACTTCCACAGGGCCTCACCACCCTCTCAGGGAGGAATTTTTTCCCAGTATCTGCTCTAAATCTGCTCCCTTTCAATTTGCAGCCTTTCCCCTTCATCCTATCGCTACATTATTTTATATGCAATGAAGTGCTTCGGGTTTTAAAAAGTGGTCTTGTAACTGGAAAGAAGATAATTAATTATTTTATTGGTGGTCCGTTCACTGATTACAAATAAGGCTGCTCATTGTAGGTCGCAAGAGTATGGGTATTAATTAGAAAATAAAACATTATGCTCTACCAGCTTCTTTTGGGGTTGATTCCTATCTAAATATTTGTTTCCTATACAGAATTTATTGCTGTTATTCTAGAATTTAATTTAGAATTAAATACGAAAGAGTTGTAAAATACTGTGGAAATGTCTCTATACAGAAGATACTGGATTCTTTGCTGTTTACAACTTGTGTAGTTGTTTACAAGTAATGGAACCTTTTGATTTGATAGCATTTTATACTCTCTTTGCAGGGATGGGATGGGGAGGGAATGAGTTTTACAACTGTATTAAAATTCATCGTATAAAATATTACATTGAATTTGGAAAGCATGAGAGGTGACTGTAAACAGTGAAACATCTGTTAAAGCATCTGCTTCTTAGTTAACTACCATCTTAATTTTTTTCTAAAGTCTTGTCATGATTCCTCAGTTAGGTCTAAAATACCCTCAGCTTTTTAAAAAAAGAAAAAAAAAAGAATTTTGAGGATAATCTGACATTTTTCAAGACCATACACTTTTAGCAAAAGTTATGCAGAATGAGGTGGGAATTAGAATAGTGCTGTAGAATGACAGTGTTTTTCATGTAGAGATGTGTTTTCCTGACCTCAGTGGACGAAGTTACTCTGTAGGAGACTTAGAGACTCTGATTGAAGCTGCAGCTACAAATTTGCAAATATTTACACAGCCACTAAGCTTGGCTTTGTGAATGGAACTTTTACATCTTCCACCTGCACTGCCGTCCTTCTGTTTTCCTCCATCCAGTGCATGTGGAAATCCAAAGTTTTCCTCGGGGTGCTGTGAACTTTAACCTGGGCTGATTTTTGCCGGTGGTTTTTCAATGGAAAGTTGTGCTTGGTTCCTGTGGAAGGAACGGTGCTGCCTTTTCCAGCTGGAGAGGATGGGAAGGACGGCAGCATCCTTGTTACCTGCCGGTTCCTGTAGATGGAGTCCTTACCCGTTTGATCTTCCCTTCAGTCTTCCCTGAGGAATTTTCTTGGGTTACTTTCTGAAGTTGGTAAATTTGTGCTCCTGGCTGTCAGCGAAGTCCCGATCTGAAATAAACTCTTGGTTTTGAAAGTTATTCCGTGGCTGTGCAGTAACTCTGTTTTTTGCTGGGATGAAATGTGCCCTCTTTCACTGAGAGGATTGGATCTGAGGTGAAAGCTGTTGTAGTATTAAAATTGAATTTAATCTGACAGATGGGGAGGAAGCAAAAAGGAGCGAGGGTGAAGTTGAGAATGCTTCTGTTTGTTTCGAAAGAATAAAATGAAATCAATAAACAAAAAAATGCAGTACTTAATCCAAATAAATTTCCTTGGATTTTTTTTTTTTCTATGATGAACAACTATTTGACAGCTTTTGGCAAAACTTTTCTAATCCAAACCATTTAGTTAATAAATCCCTTTGTTACACCTCAGACAGCTCAGTTAAATTCGTAGAGAGTTTTTAAATGTATAATTCTTTTGGTGTTGTAATGTTGGATGATTTATTCTGGTAACCAAATGAATGATCACCCAATAAATACAGTATGTTTTTCAGTATAATTATTTATAACCTCAAGTTCTTGATTAAAATTGGGCATTGATCAATTGTTTAGGGATAGAGAGAACGCACCTAAGGTGCAGATTGCAGTGCAAGCAAATGAGACTGTTTCAGTTAATTCTAGATCATTAAAAATTATAATCTAAGACATAATGGTTAATTTACCATCTTGATCCATTATTGTTGTTTTTCAGTTGAGGAAAAGGTAGGATAACCTCCTTTCCAGATACACTCCTGTCATGGGGAGACTTAATGGGACCAAGAACTCACTGTGGTAAATTAGAAAACACAATGACAGAAATGATTTTCAATCATAATGTCTGCAAATTAACCTGTGACTCGGAGCCTGGTAAATAAGCTTCGTTTCTGGCACTGAAATACCTAAATTATGCAATTTGTCTTCTCTGACTGCAAATTTACTGTTCAAAGTGAGAGGTAGCACATCCAAATGCCTCATTAGGTAGAACTCCATAGCACAACATGTCAAGACAACCCAGAAAGCACAACAAAATTAATATTTCTGATGAGGAAATATAAAACCCTTTTGAAATGTGAATTGGTTTGCGTAAGACCCTAAGAGGAACATTAAAGATGGCAGGTAGGGAACAGAATCCATACAGAAATCATCAGAAATTCTGAGAATCCACTCAGAGCCTCTGAGAATTTGTACCAGACTGTGGTCAGTCATATTTAACAACCTTGGAGTGCAGTGATTTAAGCAATGCACTTTATTGGCCAGAATAAATTGTTTTTAAGGGATTTCCTTTGCAGATTTTCTCACTTTGGAGGGTCTGAAGCCCAATTTTCCTCCTTGTGCTGTAACCAGTAGCATTTTTTAGGGGAAAAGAGAGACAATAAGGCTGGTCAGTGCAGTGTGTATAGACAGATCAAATAATTTCATGTGTATTTAAAAATAAAATCATACATTTAATATTGAGGATAGGTTGAAAAAAAAAAACAAACCCCAACAAAGTAAGTGGTAAAACTGCCTTGTTTCATTTTTGGCAGGAGGAAAGGATATAATTCATCCCAGTACTGTCAACAATACTGTTTTTCTTACAAAACAGGCAAAACCCCTATATGGGAGTCAAATTTCTGCAAAATCTGATTTGTCAATATGGAACTTTGCCAGTTCTAAAAAATTTAATAAGGTATTTGCTTCTTGCATTCCTGCAGGGTTTTTCTTACACTTGCTTATAGTTTCTAATACACTGCAAAGCACCTGAAGCCCTGACATTTTTAAAATGCTATTTTAACAATTTAAATTCTCAGATCATTTATTTTGTTTATTTTTTAATCGTGAAAATACCGACCGAACACCTCATAACCTCTTGGCAGTCACAGTCTCTTTAGTGCCTGAGGATCCTTATGAACAAATTTCCTTTTTCTATCCTTTTCAGGAGAGCTGTGCACGGGTGCTGCTGTTCCGGGGAGCCAACAAGGAGATAAAGAATTACAACAGCCAGTCTCCATTTCAGGTAAAAAGGAAATACCTCTTCCCCCTGAAATATCGGGAAGAAAATCTCACGTGGACTTGGTTTTGGGGAGAAGTCACACTGTACAAGGCTGAGCACAGGTGTGGAGTGAGGGAAATCTTTGGCTTTTAGCTAATTCATTAAGTGAGGATATCCTGGAATAATTAGGAATGAGAGGAAAACACCCTCTTAGCTGGCCTGGTGCCGCTGTTAATGAGTTTGAGAATTCTGTGAGCTGTTGGTGGCAAAAGACGAAATCCTTGGTGTTCTGCAGTCAGGTGTGCCTTGGTCTGTGCTGATCTCCAGTCCCATGTAAGACAGATCCAAGATCCATGTGAGAGTGATCCAAGGATTGTCTGGGCACTTTGGTTTGCTTGACCCCTCTTGATTTAGCCAAAAAGAAGCTCTTCTTTCATTGGATGTGAGGCCAAAGAACTGGGCTAAGTTTTAGGAATGGCTTAATGCACTGCCAGAGTTAGAGGCTGAAGCTGTCATCTGTTATCTCCAAAAGAAAATGGAAGTCTTTCTTTGGATTAGTCAAAGTTTTGTCCCCTTTTTCTGATATGGAAGCACTTTCAGGAAGCTTAATTAAAAATCCAAATGGAAGAGAATTGTTTGTCCGAAGGGTTGTCAGGTATGGCTGACAACCTCCAGCCCTTATTTCTGAAGCAGGCTTAATTAACCTGGATGTCAGAGAAACACTCCTGATGCAAAGTGACATGTGAGAAATCGGGATGGAAACGGTAATATTTAAAAAAAAAAACCAAAACAAACCAGAAGAATTTTTTCAAGTTACAAAAATCAGTGCTTGTGGAAGAATGATGGCACAGTGCCATTAAAAGGACCTGCCCTGTGGTGGAACAGAAGGGGGCTGCTCTCCCAAACCAAGGAGGTTTTCAACTAAAAGAAATCCTGATTTATCTTTCCTTGGTGTGTCTTCCCCATTACCGCCTTGACCCACTTTGGATAATGCTGGCAGAGGATTCAAGGAAGAATGGTTTGACAAGTGAAACAGTTGGAATTTTAGCTGTATCCATGTGGGTCTCTGAGTTAACTCCTCCAAGTTCACGCGTAGTTACAGGGCTTTCAAAAAATCCTCAGCCAAATAGTTCTGTATGAGTTTAATTCCCTCCATATTTTGAAGGTTTTCTGGGCCTGAGGTTGTGCATCTGAAGAGCTTAAGAGTTCTGCTTGCAAATCCCAGCCAGATCATTGTTTACTTTTGGGACCGTTTTCCCCAGACTGGGGAAACGGTGCATTAATAATTTAATTTTAGGCACCATTTTCCGACTGCTAATAATTTGCCATCTAGATATATGCTAAGCACCAATTTGCTAAGTGCTGGCTAATGTTTATCTCTGCACCTCAGAATTATGAAGTGATCAAAAAATGGAGCAAGTGAAAAGCCTAATTATGGGAGGGATGTGTTCCAGGGTAATCTCTTGGATTAGATTTTTTTGTTACTTGATGTCTTCGAGGTTAACTTTACTTTTTGGTTTAGGATTTTTGGGAGAGAGGGTAAATGTCCCACAGAAGAGTTTCCATTTGTCTTCCTCTTTGTGCTGACTGCTCCAACGTTCTTGTTCTTGCTTATAGAACAAAAAAGTGTAGGGAATGTAGAAAAAGTTCTGTTTTATCCGAGTGGAGTGAGTAGAGGAAACCCCGACGCCAGCACTGCAATAAAGCAGCCTTAGAATTAATTCTTTGCCATCTGTCTGTTGCTGACCCAGTCGCTCAAACACCACAAGTGGAGCTGTTATAAAATTATGCAGAATCCCCTTGAGTTAATAGGATTTTGCATACTAAAAATGTTTGCTCATGTAATCAGCAGGCAGGAACATGGAGGCGTCTCATATGTACATAACGAGAGTGGTTGTAGCTGCAGCATCTACTCCTTTGAGTCACCTCCATTATGTCCCTTTCCCAGCAACCTAAAAGGGTGATTCTTTGGAGCTGCTGCTCGGAAAGTTGGTGATATGAAAGCTGTGCTATTCTGTAAAAACAACGGGATCCAGGTGTGGAGAAATTTGTGTGCTGCTTTCAAGGCCTGCCAAGGCTTTGTTTCCTTCGATGAAAACGAGCGGCAGAGTTTGTATCAGGCATCGGTGTCCAGTGAACGTGGTGCAGTTTTGCCACCAGAAGAATAAATGTGCACTTGTTCACTCCTTACCAAATCACAGTGCTTCTTAAAGCAAGCATGGGTATACCAGATTCCAGGGAGGAAAACTAATCTGGGCTGAGTTCTGTGCCACTTAATTCAGGGATCCCACATCGTGCACACCTGGGATCGGGGTGTCCTTTTTGCCTTTTCAGTGTCCAGCAGGGTGAGTGTTGGAATGGCATTGCCAGGTGTTGAGGATGTTGAGGACATAAGAAAGCTTGGCTGTATTTCCCAGTTAAGCACTAGCCCTGTATTAGCTGCCTTTGCAGGGAGATGTGTTTCATCCTGACCCATTCCTGGGGTGCATCGAGTCAGCAGTCAGTGTTGGGTACAGCTGATGTCACCCACTGCTGAAAGTCTGCAGAAAGTGGGGTCCGCAGAAATTTTCCTGTATTTTATTTTTAGCAGTTCGAGGTGAGATGAAACCTGGGCCACATCATTATATTATATTGCCAGTTCTGTTTATTAATCACTCACCCAGCCCCTCTTGGTTGGGCCATCTAAGTGCCTTACGTGCTATTTTATTAGTTTTGATTTTGTAAGTAAAACCTCCAGAAATGTCCTTTCAGAAAAGCCATGGTATCCCATCACTGTCCACAGCTACTTGGTTTTCCACATGTTTCTTCTGCTTCTAGGTTAACATAGAATAATTCATTGCCTATCTAGCAAATATTAATCCAACAGCTCAGAAATCTGTGTTTCTCAGTGTTTACAAGCTGTTGAAATGAAGTGCAAGTTAAAATGAACATACACCTTGTTTATCTTGCCTTTCCTTTCTCTTTTAGTGATCAGCAGCTCCGTATGAATAATTCAAATGGGCAATAAAGCACTATTTCAGCTAATAGTGCTAATAATTAGTCAGTGTTTTTAGAACAAATGTGTTTGAATGTACAGAACAGTTATTTAGTGCCACCTTTTAATGGTAGAGTTGTACCTGAGAACGGTTTGTGTCTCAGGCGTCCCTTATGATTGGCCTTTGCTGTCCCAAACCAGCCTGGATAATCAGTGTGCCTACATCCCACGGATTGCAGGAGCAGCAGCAATCTTCCAGGTCCACTGCAGGTAGAATTGCTCCTTTCAGTGTGTTGGCCCTGCCTCTATTTTCAAATTGCTCACATTCTTTTTTGCCAGATTTGAATCATTTGAACTGAAATTTTCCATGCCTGGCGTCCCTGTTGTTCAGAAAAACAAAATGATTCAGCTCTTTTGGAGTCTGGCTGAGGGAAAAACATGTGTTGTTTTGCTCACACTGAAAAACTCTGCTGACCCACCCCTCCTTGTCCCCTCTCCCCCGTTGTGTTATGTTGTGGTGTTTAGTTTTATTTTCTTTTCTTGCCCTGTGTGCTGATCTCCACGTTCATAATCTGGCAGTGGGAGCTGGTTTCCAGACTGACTCAAATACAGGGGCTCCAAAACCAGGAGTAGGAACTAAACCCATGGATTTGGAAGCTGAGCTGTCTGGGAGGAGCACAGACAGACACAACTGGGCATATCCAGCACCTCACTAGAGCAGCTTCCCAAAGCCCAGTTTGGATTTAGGTTACTGGAATTTTTAATTTCCTTCTTTTGGATGAAATTTACAGGCAAAGGATAAGAAGTTCTTCTCAGGTATTTTTTTTGTCTCTGATTTTTTTTTCTTTTTTGAAAAGGTGTGAAAGCTAATTTTAAACCCAAAATCTCTAATGGGTGCCTCAAAAAGGCATCTTCACAAATATAAAATAATGCCTTCTGTCATGATGTTAAAATATGGAACCATTGTGTTAATGGAGCATATGAATTACAGAATTATCCATGTATTTATTTCCATCCTAATTCCTTTCCTGAAGCACCTGTGTGAAGAATGAATCACCGAATATTGGGTATTGTTGGCAAAAAATACAGCTATGAGCTCATGATGCATTCTGCCTTTAGTCAGACTTTAAGCTTTTTCCAGCTTTTCTCCTGATTTCAGTCAAATAATGGAACTTATTCATACTTTTTAAAAAAAATAATCTCTACAAGTGACCATTCCAGAACTAACTATGGATTTTTCCTTTAAAAATCAAAAATGTACATGAGTCTGTATATATGTAGACACACTCAACACAATTTCTTAAAAAGACATGTTTAAATTAAAATAATAATAATTAAAAGGAAAGGGAATAACTAAAAGAGGGGAAACTGGTATTGGGAGAAGTGATGGCAAATGAAATATTCCTGAGAATATTAAGAGATACAGGAGCAGAAAAATACATATGGATACAGAGTGGAGTTAAATCGATTCCTCCTGACTCAGGGATGGTTTTCTTAGTGCTGGCTGGTCCCTCCTGACCTTTGTTTTAACCCTGTCATTTTTCAGAAAAGCAGCCAAATGGAAATAATGCAGTAAAGCATAAAAGAATTAAATTACATGATTACCTTTTATTGAGAAAGGCAAAATATTGCCACGCTTGGAGATGCTAAAAATACTGAACTGCAGGATGTGTCGTCTTTTTTTTTTTTTTTTCCCCAAAAGCAAACTTATGGAGGAGTCTCCATGTGACCATCTGTTGTGTTGTGCTCCATGTAAATGATCCAAGACCCCTCTTTTCCCCCGTTCCCCATTCTCTCCCTGCTCAGACAGGGGTGTCCAGCTGACAAGCCTCAGGTGTTCCCACAGGCAGTCCAGTTTCTCTGGGAAAAGTGGACTCTCTGAGGTAGTTAGGAGCTAACCTGTTTCTTTTTCCACCAGAAAAAAAAGCTCGGAAGTTATAAAAGGGAACAAATTAGGCAAAGTAAATTGTAAGGGTCACCACCAGCTCTTGCCTCAAAGTAAGAAAGGCTTGTGAGTGATTCAGACACAATCAGTTGTCGTGGGTGAAGTTACAAGAGGCAGAGGGGATGTGTGTAATCCTAATTTAAACCATGTTGTTTTGAGATGCTAACACCATTCAGTTTGTCTGTGAGATAAATTAACCTGTGAGGGGGACTGGTGGGCACTTCAGGCCTGCAGGAATGGATTCATGATTGGAGTTACGATGGTTGGATGCTGTGGTGGCACCACCTCTTGCGTTTGCATTTCTAAACAGGCTACTCAGCATTATCTTCTGGCAATATCCAAGTTCTTGCTCCTTATAAAAATGTAGGATCTGTGCCTGTAGGACAGACGTAGCATCATCTTCCACTGCCATTTGGAGGGAGCATTCCTGGCATGCAGTTGGCAATCCCATCTCCATCAGAGTGTGTTGTTGGCATTGACTATTGCTAGACTGCTGTTTCCAAAGGTTTTATTGTAGTTAACCCACAGAGTTTGGCATGGAGCCACCAAATGTATTAGGTAAAATAATCACAGTGTCTTATTCACGCGATGCATTTTGTGCTAAGGGCTTTCCAAAAGGGCTTCCAGCCATTTGGTTTAGCAGTTGAAGCAACACTATATTATTAAGTGTTCGCAGAACTGAATCCCCAAAAGTTTCTGCTGTGAAATAGTGGGAAGTGTCTGTCTGCTGTGAGTAGGAAGACATTTTTTCTCAAAGTGTTTTGGGAAGAAGCTGCTAATGTGGTGGGTTTTGGCTTTTCCATGAGGTAAGGCTGCCTGGAGAGGTGGAAGCTTTCACCCTACGGCAGCACAGACCCGTAAACCCTTGAGCTGAATTCTCTGCACAGCCCAACATTTCCTGTAGTGCCAAGGAAAACAAAACCTAGCAAACAGCACATGTTCTCAGCCTTTTTCTAGGAGAGTTCAGCTGGAGAAGATTGCATTTCATGGCTTTTTGATTTAGCATATTATTGGAGGGGACGAAGAAAATTAAGTCAATTTTGTTGCTGGCTGTGTCTTATCTGATTCATCTGATGCTGCAACCTGGCTTTATCTGCTTTTAGTAAATACTCCTTTGGAACCGCTGCTCGCCCATGTAGCAGTAATAAGGATTATGTAATAACTGGCTTTTGATGGCTCTTTCCAGCTTGAGCTAGATTTTCCTGAGGAATGAGTCTGTAATTGTAACTCTGTGTGTGTGTCACACTTGGCTTTTTCTGCTTCTTTTTAATTATTAAAACACGAGTGTAGAAAATGCATCTTGCTTGAGCATAACTTGCTGGGTGGCATTTCAGCAGAGAAGCAGGGAGAAAATGGAAGGTTTCTTCCTCTACGTTTAAAATAGATAGAAACATAACATTTCCCAATAGATGCAGTGCCCACGGAGGAGGCTCCATACAGCCTGTACACAGTAGGATAACTTCAAATCTGAGTTACTTCTCCTCGCAAGAAACAGGAGGAAATAAAAGAACGTCGTGAAGCAGCGAAGTTGTGCCTGGGATGGATTTGTCTGCGTGTTCCTTTTTAGGCTTCCTGACATGTTTCCTTGTAACTCTGCTCCACTTGCTGGTGTATTCAGTTCAACACTTCCTGTCAAGCTGGTTCTTGCATAACAACGACTCCTTTTGTCCTAGGAGTTAAGTTTGCATTTCAAAGCCGAGGGATCGAGATGATTTAGAAGTGATTTGCTCCCATGTTGTGAGGAAAGGACTTACGTTTTTTACCGTGGTGTCCACGCAGGCTTAGGTTAGTCTGGAGGTATTCAGTCATGGCTAATTCATGAATAGGAGTGGTTAAATTTTAAGAACGCAGTTGTGTGTGTTCATGAAAGGACAGTGGAGAATAAAACACAGGTTCTGCCTTTTAAGTCTTAGTAAGGAAGACTGGAAAATGAACAAGGGTGCCTGCAGGCATTTTAGGTGTTGTCCAGTCCTGCTAAGACAGCACTGCAGGACCTAAAAGAGATGGAAAAGAGGTCATTTCAGAGTGATTGCCTTCCCCTAATTCTGACTGGAATTCACTCAGCCCTGGCACAGCTTCATGGCTACTGAGTGTATTCCAGAAGACCCATGGGGTCTGTAAAATCTCTTGCAAGCAAACCCAGCATTTTAGCAAGGAAAATGTGCCAGCACTGTTATGCTTGCAGTGTACTTTTTTTTTTATAAAGTCCAGCTGTATTTGGCTGCACATTGTTGTGTGTTTGCTTGTTTTTAAAATATTAATTGCTGAAAAGTATTTAGGGTAAAATCCCAGTTCCTCTGAAGTGGATGAAATCCTGTTGATTTCGCTGGGGTGGAAGTGTGTTCCTCACACTTGAGACTGTTCCAAAGCCATACTATCAGCTTTTCCTATATAATGTATTCTGCTGAATTTGATTATTTTTAATTAACATTTCCTGTTCCTGTTTAATTAACATTTTTAGTACAGCACTATTCTTTTAAGTTGTACAGAATTGCATGCTGCATTTCCACAAACAACCTGGATTATGCAGAGTCTTTGCTGCTAAGAGTTAATTTGCTGCAGCTGAAAAGAAGATGCTGTATTTTCTGAGGGCAACTTGGTAAGAGTTTTGGGAGGCAACAGCAGTGCTTGGGAGGCTGTGGTTGTAAATTCTCTTCCAGAGTGTGGGATATTGTTGCATTTCCTCCAGCAGAAGTCCCTTTGTCTTTGCCCAGCTGGGACATGGACCTTGTCCCACCTATCGTGGGATGCTTCCCATGAGCCTGAGGCTTCCAAGGGTGTGAAAAACGCTCAGATCCTGGAGCTTGAAAACCTGGTCTTTGATTACTATTAAAAATAGCCTGAGTAGCAGTGTGAGGTGGTCCTCACCAGGGAAGCCTGGGATTGCTCGGAGGGTTACGTAAGCGGAGCTGCCGGTTGGAAGAGCGGGAATACTTTGCCCTCAATACCGAGGCGAAGCTCTCGTGGCGAGCCTTTGTTTAAACAGTGCTGAAATGATCCAGGGAATGCTGAGGAGCCTCAAAGAAATATTGGCCCTCTCCCCATAATTTATATTTTCAGATGCTAAAACTAGTTGTTGAGCAAATGTAAGGTGCCTATTTTAGGATGCTGCATGTCAATATCTGACTACAGATGGCTCCGTGAATCATAGTTGGAAGAAGGGAAATGTTAGACACTGAGATGTTGTTGCTAAGAGATTTTAGTACACAGTATGCTAACATGTGCTGGCAAATTTGGGAACAGTAGCAGCAGCATGCTCTTGGAGGAAAAAAAAAATCAGTGGTGAAGAAACTGTCTTCAAAGGACTATTTAAAGGATAGTAACATTATTGTGCTTTGTTGTATCGAGACCTGACGAAGATGAAATTGGCTTTCGAGCAGATAATAGACAGAAAACATCCAAAAGGTAAAGCTAATCCTGCTCTCCAATGAAATAGAAAGTGGATATTGGAAACAAAAAGAAAAAAAAAATTACTTTGGGGTTTAAATGAAGCAAGTGCCAAGATGAAAGGTGGTGGTTGCTGATATTTTGCCATCTACTGGACATCAGATATATTAATATACACAGTTAGTTCCTTTCAAAATGCATAATATCGAGCTTGTATTACATTATATAATTAAAAATGTTAAGAGTTCTCTTCTGTCCGGGAAAGAAGCATGCAGGAAAATGCTGAGTATGATTTTTTTTACTTGTATTTCTTCATAACATTACTATAAAGTAATTTAGGAAAATTGTCAGCGTTTTATTGTCCTGCTAGAGAACGTGGGTTATTTCTGCAATTAATATAAACCTTTGCTGCCTATTATTTAAAGGCAATAAATTCAATTTTACTGCTTTTCTTTGTTCTATCTTGCCTTATTTCAGTGAGTTTTGCCAAAACTTGAAAATGTTATACCTGAAAGAAAACTTCAAATGGATAAAATTAATTTTATTTTATAAAATAAAACCTTTCAGTTCTGATCTATTTTCAACAAAAACACGATTGCTTTTTTGAATGTACAAAATATTGCACAACTATAAACTTCTTAGTGATTTGCTTCTGACGTATTTCTAATTAGATGTATTACATCTCAACTTCAGCAGTGATTATTTTTTAACGAAGTTTTGGAGTGTAAATGTGTGTCTCCACGATGCAAGCATATGTATCTCCTTGAGGTCATGTTTTATGTCATCCATATTCTATGTGTTCAGCAGCACTGGTAGATAAAGACAGGGAATTAGTGATATTAATAGAATATTAATCAAGCATTTGGTTTTATTTTTTAATGAGGTGAACCAAGAAGCTTCCGCTACTTTTACTTTGCGGTGTCGTAGCCTCAAAGTCAAAAATCAACTGCAATCTGTGCAACTACAAAACGTGGGGTGAAACTTTGCCCTTTGATTTTTGCAAAGTGAAGCAGGGAATTCGTGGGTGTCCAGCAGTTCGGTGTTAGATTCTGTGGCTGTGGTAATGGTGCAGGATTTCAGAGAAAGACCCGTTTGGAATCCTGAACATTCCGATGGGAAACGCCTGAGGTCTGCGTTGTGCTTTGAGCTCGGAGCAGTGTTTGCCACATTGTCTCGTTTTGCTCAGGCATTACACGGGAATGCATTTCCCAAGGAAGCAGAGTTCCAGGTACGTTCTGGTGCTCTTTGCATCAATAAACGTCCCTGCAAGTGCGAGCTCACTGGAATTGCGTAAGGAACAACAGCGGGTGATCGATACATTTCCATCCCACACCTATGGAAAAGAAATTCAGAACACAGGCTGCTTCCTGCTTTTCCAAACTGAACTCCATCTGTCCCACCGAGGAGAGTTACAAAATCCGCACGCTACATGAGAGCAGCTAATGCAGATCCATTTAGGATGGGATTTGTTTGAGTCTGCTGAGCGTGCTGGGTGATTTTGTGTCACCATTTATCAGGGATGGAGCCTCCCACTGCCGTGTCCTACACGGGCACACATGGGAACAGGGTCTTGGCACTTAACAACCTAAATTTAACTTCCTTATGTCCTTGTGGATGACTGCTGTGGGTTTGATGGTGTGCTGGGACTAAATTTGAAGTGGCTTCAGACTCGAAGGACCTCTTTGTTTTATAGGGAGAGCTTTTCTTTCCAGAGGACACAGTAGAAAATAAATACGTCGAAGTTTGGCTCTGCTACATTTTCATTGCCCCATGGTAAACACCATTAGATTTTTGTATCAAATTAAGGAGGTGTCAGTCTCCAAAAGCTGTGGTTATTGGAATGTGGTTGTATATTTCTAATACTAAGCAAACACATCCTAATTATGATACGTGGAAGAGCATTTCTGGAAATCTTTTAATTAAGGAAGCGATCCCAACCCTTCCTTCTAAATTCCCTTGTGTTAATTTCTCACGTGCCTCAGATAGTGAATCCTGTTGCGTGATGGCTGTGACTGCTTGAGTGATGTTTTTTCATTGTTAAAATAATATAGTCCTGGGTGGAATGAGAAATAATTAATGATTTTGTGAGTCTGTGGTTGAGGTGGAAGGCAGTTTCTGGAGTCCGGTGGTCACAGTCTCATTCACAGAGTTGTGTGACCTCTTTCTTGTAGTTCCCACTGAAGATGGGACCCTCTAGGGAAGATTTACCTCAGTGTGTCCCGTCTGTCCGCCTGCATTTGCACTGACGTAATTCACACTTTGTGCTGGGCTGGCGTTACCTCCTTTAACGTAGAGCACCACACCTGAACTTACTGCCAGTCCAAGCTTTCTGGAAAAGCCATCATTCAGTGAGCACTGCTGGCTGGCAGAGACAAGGGAAAGGTGGAACATCAGCCCTGAAGGAACGAAAAATGAAATGCGCTTTCCTCAGGAAAGGGAAATCGTCTGGAAGAGAAGAGCAGGGGGAGAAAAAGCGGGTGGGGAGTGGTGATGTTTTATGTGCTCTCTGTGAATGGCAGCTACAGCCCTGCAGCTCCCTCTGCTCCCTCCAAAGGCTCTGCATTTCAGAGCTTTGGGTCTCTCAAATGTGAGCAGGTGCAGCAGAAATGCAGAAGCCTGGACTGAGTGGAACGTAAATGGACTAAGGGGCTCTGTTCTGTCCCACACAGAAAGTTTGTCAAAGTTCATTGCCTTGATTTAAGAGGGAACATCTTCAGCTTCTTTTTTTTTTTCTGTCGTTTCTCCTTGGGTGGAGCAGTTTGTTTCCAAGAGTGGTAATGTAATTTAGTCCCGGTGTTTGCCTTTCAGGGACTAGCCCATAAAGCTCTAAAATTGTATTTGTTAACAGGCTACAAAATCCTGCTCTAATTTAATATAATCTCTACCTGTGATACATTTCAAAAGCAGAGAAAAATCAATTGTGAAAGGTTAGTGCCAGGTGAAGTGTATATGCAACTTCCAGTTTCCTGAAAGGAAAAAAACGCTGCATTAATCTCCACCAAAAAAAAGGTAAATACTTGAATGTAAGTAAATTGATATCTTTAGAACTGCACTTATGGGGCTAAACAGAGAGGTGGTGGTGAGTCAGTGCTACTTCTGTCCGATGCAGAGTCTGAAAACATTGTGAAACTCTGTCACACTGAAACCTGTAACACGACATCTGGCCAGTTTCACTGTTTACACAAAGTACTTTTATTTGCCATTATTTAAACTAAGTATCTTTGGGGAACAAGATTCAGGAAAAGCAGAACTAACCTGATGCCTCAAATATTTAATTTCTGAATTGACTCTGAAAGGCAACTTAAACAGTGCCTTTATCCAGAGGGAACGTTTCTGACTGCGAATACCAGAAAGCCAGGGGTGAGAAAGATCTGTCAGGAGAAAGAGACCCACTTGTGAAGGTGCCAGTGTCGAGTAGGAGTGCTGGGATGCTCCCACCTCCTGCCTGCTCCCTCCCAGTCCCTGCCTGCAGCTGCTTCATTCATTCAGGTTTCCACTCGGCTGAGCTGTCCCTTGGTTACCGCCCGTAGCAACTCGCAAGTGTCGACTACGCTCCTTCCCTTCTTCCCTTGGCTTGGCAGCAGCGCATCTGGCATTGCCTGCCGTGGCAAACAGAGGCCCTGGAACCAGTTGCATTGTTTGAAAGAAACATCTGTCTGTGAGACAGCGAGTGAGACACTGGGCTGACTGCGACAGCTCTGCTTTTCCCGAGGCAGAGGAGATATCTGTGTAAACACAAACTCGCTGGTCACGCTCCCTGTTGCACACCCTGAGTGACAGCCAGCTCCTGGCTCTGCTCCAGTGAGTTGTTCACCCCGTGGCTTTGTGCTTCAGGGTGTCCCAGCTGTGACCTGTTTCGGGCACTCCATGAAGTTTTGTCACGCTGGAGACAGATCATCGTGGGAATAGGAGGTGGTACCTCTGTCCAGCTGCATGGTTTTACCCTCTCTTTTTATTTCATATGAGTTGCCTCCTACCAAGATCCATCTTCCTGCTTAGCTTTACTCTCTGCTGACTTCCCTGTGGCAGACTTACCCAGGCCAGACATGTGTGTTGTCAAAGGTAATTTGGTAATAACTAGGTGCCCATGTTGACAGCCTTTGTGGGGTCAATTAACCTTGGGAGGGAGCTGATAAGTGATTCACTTTGGTTACTGTCATTCATATAAAATTGCCTCTAGTGCTGATTAAAAAAGCCCCAACAAGATAATTTCTACTCTCTGTACAGTAGAATGTGGCAGGGCTCCCAACCAAATGTCTGCAGCAGACAAAGATCCTGGTTTGGGTTTAAAAGCACTGAATTACTGAGTCAGGCATTTCTGCTGGGCTTTGATTGACGCCCTGCTGGGACCCTGCAGGTGAACTCTTTCTGATTCAAAGTAAAGACACCCTTTAAACACAGGGCAAAGCACAAAGCAGGTTTTAGTGGAAATTGTGTGTGAGCAATGTTTTTATTTCGTACAAGACGCAGAACCAGGTTTTACCAGGTTTGCAGAAGAACGTGGCTGAGGACACACAGACTTTTGATGTAAGATAAATGTCAAAAGGACGACATGAAAGGACATTTGCTGCAGGAATGAAAGAATCTGAATTACGGCAAGACTGCTGCATATGCAGCTTTAGAAAAGCTGCAATTTTTGAAGCTTCAGCATAACAGAGTCAGTAGATAGCCTCTAGTTGTAAAGTGCTACCTCCAGCCTCTCATGGCGGTATTTCATGTCTGTAAACAAGCACGTGATGCATTTTGATGACTGGAATCCAGTTCCCACTGGAATTGGAAGCAAACTTTCGCTGTAGTTTTGCTGGCTGTGCTACTTTTTCGCTGCCAAGAGGAGATGTCTTGTGATCAAAAGAAACCTCAAACAAAACCTTCTTTCCTGCCATAACCTCTTAATTTTAAATCTAGCACTTGTCTACAGAACATCCTGAAAAGCAAACTATGGCTATTTAAAACCATGTAAATGATGAAGCATGGAGAGAATCAAACTCTAGTCTGCCAAGGCACTACATTACTATTTTTTTTCTAAAGTACAAAGAAATTTAGTACAAATATAGAATTTCAGTTAGTCTCTGATTTAGGTACTTGATCAAGGAGAGAGTTTACACCACCTTCATTTGCTTCAAGCTCTGGATCTTGTGAAGACCATTCACTTGTCCTAATGCATTCACGTTTATATTTTCATGTGAACTCTCTATAACTTTGGTTTAAGATACATTTGGGTGGAAAAGGGGCTGAGGTTGCCGTGCTTTGTGGTTTGCAACTGTACAAATTGAATGAGTATAATTTTGTGTCTTTCCCATTTTGCTCTGACTTCACTTTCTCCCACACATTTTACCCATCAAATTCAAGTGAAGTGCATTGATGTTATGCCAAGAAATATTTGTACTTTTTAACTTTTTCTTGCTTTCTTTAGATCTTAACATATCCTTCCTTCATTTTGCTGTAAGGATTTTACATACTGTTTTTAGCACATTGAAGTGAATTAAATGGAGAAAAATGGTTCCTTGAGCTTGCTCAATCTACTGCTTGCTTCAGAAGCAAATGCAGGAACAATTCCCTGTCAAGCTGTCTCTTAGTTATCTGGAAATATCTTTTTTTTTTCCCCCAAGTAATAAAGTGTGTTTATCCCTTGAAGAGCATGTTTATACTTGAGGTTTAAAATCTGCTCGGTATCAAAAACTCTTTCATTTGAGTACCATGGCTGCTGTCTGGCAAGCTGCCTGTCACTGCTGAATCCCCCCCTTGTTGGAATTTTACTGCTGATCAGGGGTAATATCAGAGAGAAGTATTATCACTTGCTTACAACGTAGAGAAAACCTCAGAGCTGCACACAGGTTTTGCTGTTATGAGCCTGGAGCCAGCCAGGCTGCAGAACTGGAAGTTAAGGAGAGAGGATTTGTGCAGCTCTGCTGTTGCTTTCCCAGCGCTGTTTGCCAGGGAGAATCTGGAGCTGCACTTCAGGGCTGCACAGAGGAGGCTGGTGGCCAGCCTCTGATGTGTGATCCATGCCAAGAAGCTGTTTCTCTCTGGAGGGCTTGCTGGAGTAAATGTTGGCTTACTAGTGGTTAAAAGAGTAATTGTCAGATGGTTTCAGATGGTGATGAGGTGTCAGTGCACCAACCTGCCTGAGTCCAACCTCCCTGATCACAGAATCCCAGAATGGTGTGGGTTGGGAGGGACCTTCAAATCACCCAGTGCCACCCCCTGCCGTGGGCAGGGACACCTTCCACTATCCCAGTTACTCCAAGCCGTGTCCAGCCTGGCCTTGGACACTGCCAGGGATGGGGCAGCCTCAAGCTTATGGGTAAAGTCTTCAGTTTCAGGGATTTCTGTAGTAGTTTGGTTTGGTTACTGATAGATGAAATTGTCCATTCAATTTCTTGTGCTGAGTGCAGAAATAACATCTCATGCATTCAAAGATATTACTGACATTAACTGTACTCCATACACTCCCCAAGGCCATTTAAATCTTCCTTTACATCATTCTTCATATGTGGAGAGGCACAAACCAGCAAATAATTTTTCTTGGTCATCAGCTAGGAAACTTGAGTTTTCAATTATTTCTCATGTCTGGCAGTAGTCCTATATCCAAGAGAGTCCTAAAGGAGGATTTTTAAATTTTGGTTTTTTATAACCTGCACCCTGTAGATGCAGAAGTTTCTATGAGAAAGGTGAGCCCAGCTTATGCCTCGTACATCAGGAAAACCACAGTGCCTTTAGAGAACAGGATCTGTCAGAGCTGCAAAATGGGGCCAGAAAAGTCAACTCAGGGCAAAAAGAGGAGAAGAAGAAAAAGGGAGGAGTCAGAAATGTCATAACTGAATTGCTTCCCTCACAGCTGGTGGAGATGTTTTTCTTTTTAAGTCCATTTAGGTGAGAATGCACATGTGTTGAATACATTTGTGTTCAGCAACCAAGAAATAAATGAAAAAGAAAATTTTTGTTTTAAAACTCAATTTATCTAGACATTTTAAACTCTCTATCTGTGCATGATCTTTACCAGTCTCTCTCTTCCCAACTGTTTTTTTGGTGCCTTAGCGGTACCTGAATGCTGGTAGCTCTTGGTCCTGGTTCTCTCATGTACTTTGCATTTCAGCTCCTGTTTTTATTGCTCAGGTAAGCAGCGAGGCAGGAGCAATCCAAGGGAGGTAATATCTTCGGTGTGTCTCTCCTGCAGCTTTCCCCACGCACCCGTAGAGCTCCCGGAGCTTTGGGGATGCTGTGCTTAATGTTCACTGCTGCCTTGGACTGCCACCACATGAAAAGCAGCAGCTCTTCCAGCAGCCTCCTGAGATTCCCACCATCACAGCATTCCTGGGAAACAGGCAGCTGGGGGCCTGGCAGAGCTCCTGCAAACAGATTGAGATATCATTTCTCGCTGGTGTTTCAGATATGTACTGTGGGGTGAAAGTAACAGAGTTACTCCGCTTTGTGAAATGAAAATATGCTGGCCTGATGTTTGTCAGTAATGTAACATGTCTTCCTCCTTGGCAAGTGATGACAACGTATTAATTGTACCTGTTTTACAATCCTCTAGGTGGCTATAATAGCGGGAAATTTTGAGCTTGCTGAATATATCAAGAATCACAGGGACGCTGATATTGGTAAGCAAAATATTTACAGACTCCTGAAAATAAGTTTTGCTTGTTTGTGCCAGGATTTTGCGAAGATGTTAAAACTGATTCTGTGTGAGATACAGCCACAGGGCTGGTGACATTTCAGGGAGGTCTGAAAAGTAACTCTTCTAAAAAAATGAAGATGGGGAAAAAGCTGAAATGTTTTCAAAAATACACTCTGAAAAGGAAAGTGTGATAAGTAGTAGGTGCTTTCTAAGTATAAATCAGTCAGTTTGTAAGAGACTAAATACACATCCACTGACCTGGAAGAGCCACATTGGCTCTCACAGGTTGTTTTGGCCTCGCCTAAAGCAGCTCTCAAAGAAATAATTGATCAGAAGATGAAAATGGAGAAAGATGCTTCTCTATAATTCAGTGACTACGTGGCAGAAGCCAACTGTCCATACCCATGAAAGCATTCCCTCCCACTGGGTTTGGTGGGATTAAGGGTAGTGACAGGCCTTAAGGGCCCCTCACAAAAAACCTGAAGGCATTTTCAAGACCATTTTACGTGGAGAGGTTTGCTATTAAAATAAAAGCCAGTTTGATGTGAGTGATGCCTAATACAGTTTAATAAAAATGAGTTAAAATGCTTTAATTCAGGTTAATTAAAGTCCCACAGAAGCACCCTGGAGTTGAACAGAAGGAGGCATTTCTTTTGCAGCAGGAGGCTCTGTGTAGTCGCCTGCACTGATCTAACTCAGTGAGGCAACTCTGACTTGACAGCATTTCATTTCTGTGGGAAATTGGGCCAGCTCACATGAAATATAAAACCAAGGATGTGGATTAAGGACTGCTTTCCCTTTCCCTTCCTGGTTGCATATGATCTGCAGGGATATGGTTGAAGGTTCTGTGGTGATGTGAGTTCTTGTAGCACTTTCAGCTCTTGCAGTGTGCACTGAGAAAACTGAGGACAAAAAGCACCAAAGTCATAACTTCTGCATAAAAGTTCAGAGGGAGTTTGGAACGGTTTTTTCCTGGGATAATGGGATAGTTCCTTTCCATGTAAGAATTCTTCATCCTTCTCAATTTATTGATAATCTGTAAAACATGAACTAAAAATTAACCCATTATTCTTACTACTTTGTGCTTCTTATTGTTGTTTATATTTACATATGGGTAATGCTTTTTTTTTTTTTTTGTTGCTGACTTGTAGGATTTGATGATTTCTAGAAAAATGCTTAGAAAATACTTTCTGTGGGAAGATTCTCCAAATTCTTCTGACGCCTTCACTTTTGCCCCTGAAAAATAGAAATATTGGTACTTCCATGATTCACTTGCAGTTTTTGCAAGATGGTGGTGGATTGAGCATGACTATTTAAATTAATAGATTTGTCTTAAAGAGTAAACATTACATCATGTTATTTCCTCCCACCTAATTTAATTTAGCTGGGCATTTGTCCTTTAAGTTTTATTACTTAAGAAAAATGAAGTTGTTGAAATGTCCATTTTTGGAGCATCTCCCAGTGGGGGGGAAAAAAAAAGTAACTCAAAGAAGCAAATCCTGAGCAGAAAACCTGAGAGCTGCTGTGATGATGAATGTGCAGAGTGATGTCAGCATTTCAGCTTCAGCAAGCTGGCTTTTGCTTATCGTGCTTGTCTGGTTATCCACTGTGTTCCTACAGTTTTGGGTGTATTCCAACATCTATCATTTGAGTAGTGTACCTCCTTAGAGGCAGCAGAGGGGGAAGGAGCAGTGAAGAGCTTGGGAAATATCCTTAGGAAGATGAGGACAAATCCTACTATCAAATCTCTTGAGAAACATTTCATCACTCATCTCTCAGAAAGTGTATTTTTGGTTAGATTCTGAACTTTGGTACCGAACGAGTTCATTAAACCTTGTTATTATTTCAAGTTCTTTTAATAATCCCGATCTCTTTGCACTTTGTAATTATTTTAGACTCTACTTTAGCAGTAGAATATTCTGATTTACAGCAGAGCCACTAAATGTTTGTCCTACAGATCAAATCCCACCGAGACTGTTCTTCCTCCTTGTCTTGGGGTAACCTTTAATTTAATTGTAAAGCACTTACATCAGACAGATGTGAAAATTAGACATATATAAAATAAGCTTCTTTGCAATAATCACAAGACTTCCAGCTGTTCTGGAAAAAGAATAAAAATATAACAATATTTATTTTAGAGCCAAGAAAGGTGAGAATAATGGCCCATGGAGTAGTGTGAACAAACCTATGCAGAAAAAGCCTTGCAAGGGATTCCTGTGGCTTTAGCCCAGTAAAACCCACCTGGCTGTTAACACCAGGAAAGTTCTTACTCCAGACTGGGATGATGCAGCTCTGTAAGACTGAATCAAACAGAAAAGATAAAGGGTTCCAAGCACAGGAAAAAAAGGATACTCATACAGGATTAAAAGGGAGATCCAGATTTCATTGTATTTATGTCTTTTATGAGGGAATCCCTTTTGTTTTCTTGGCAGATGGTTGAAAGGTGAATGAAAATTGCCATATCATTTAAAAAGTAATCCTATTTGAAACAAATTACAATAGCATTTTTCATAAAGCAAGAAACCCTATTACCATAAGGTGCTTAGAAACTTGTTTTACAAACAGTATGAAATGCTTAGTGTGGCTTCCCAGATTATTTCAATTCATCATGCCCCCAAATTAGCTTTTTTGAGGAATAATAACAGCACCAGAGTAGCTTATTTTAATTATTGCTTATTTTAGAACTCTTTGGGACCCAGAGGTGTATCCCAGCTCAGTGGCTGTTATTGCATCTTCTTTTCTGCTTTGAGGAAGACTTTACATATAGCCCTGATGTACAGCAGTTGCACACCATTAAAAATAATTAATAGTAATAATAACAATAATAATAATAATAATAATAATGTCCCTTTTAAACTTTTTTTTTAAACTAGCCATAGCACATTTATAATTTCTTTAACTTTATGCGTTTATTTATTGCAAACTAAGAGAAAGTAATGGATTAAAAGATGTGATGAATAGAAAAGTTAATCCCTGATTGTTTTCATCCAGCTTGCAGCTGTCTGTGAGTAAATGAGCACAGCAGATTTAGGAAGCATTTGCTGTACAGAATTTGCTATGGCTCCTATAGGATGGAGGTACAAAACCCAATCATATATGTAAGAATTTTGAAGCTTTCATTAGATACAGATATGCAGATATTAAGTATGTTGCAAGCTGATAATCCTTTGGCTTGGATAACCTATTTTTAAGTCTCTCTTTTGCCTTGGTTCTTTGTGATGGGATGAATTTTCAGATGGACTAAATGACATGGGTTGTTCCTCTTCAAGTGAACAAGGTTTGTTTTCTATTGTGCATCTTGTCCTTCAGCAGCTCTGGAGCTAGGAGGGATAGGATTCTTTTGTCTGGTTTTCTGTTTGCTGTAGGAAAATGAAGCACGTTGAGCTGGTGTGCGAGTTTTTTGGGAGTTGATTAGCAGACTAACTAATACTTGGATACTGTTGCTAGGCTTCAAGTCAGAGTTCCTGTATTCCTCTATAATTATGCAGAGAGATGTGTGTGTGTGATGGTTTGTCTGTGCTTTCACATGGGTGTTTTTATTTTGATAGTTTTGAAAATCTGCTAATACAGTCTGTAGACGTATTCCACGTAGAGGAATTGCTTTGAAATTAAACATTTTTTCAGGTATGAGTAAAAATGTGGGGTTTTTAAACTGGCATTGGGACTGTAAACATAAGGAACGTGTATTTTATTGTAGAATAAGCAGAACAGGTATTTCAGAACACGAGGATATTAGCTGGTTTGTGGTAGTATTGCTTTTCTAACTCATTTTCTGTAATTAGATGAGAGTGATTGAGGTCAGCAATCGCGGTTTTTCAGCTGCAAGTGTTGCTATGAAATGCTGGCCAGCCCAAGGAATATTCTGTTTGTTTACTTATTTATTTGGGTTTGGGGAACAGCTCAGTAATTTTGATTTTCATCAATCAAATGCCTGCAGAATACTCTTCAAGCTGGGGGAAATCAGATTGAGACAGATAACAGCAGAGAGAGGAAAAGGCAGCAGAGCAAAAGGAAAATCTACAAAACTGTCGGTGGCGTGCAGTGGCTTGTTCTATTTTTATCACTTGTTATTTAATAGAAGCAAAAGGGACAGAAACATCTATTGTAGCCCTGTGGAGTTGTCATTTGGGAGAAACATTAACCTGTTTCAAATGTGAGTGAGCATTTCACATGGAAAAAGGAGGATATCAGTGTAATCTGGATGGCAGAACCACCGAGATCCGAATTTCCCACGTTTTAAATGCATATTGTGTGGTAGGATATCATAATCCTGTGTTCCTTTTGCAGTTTCTTTCAAATACCTCTGCTAAATTAATAATGATTTCCCGTGTCCATAGAAAAAGACCCCTTTTCATTGATGATGTTTAGGCTGGGTTACAAGCAAACAAATACTGGTTGGAATGAAATAAATCTGTTGCTATTATTTCTCTCTTTTTCTCTGAAGGGCTGCAAGAAATAGAATTTCCTGTGCTCAGTCTTGCTACGTGGCAGCAAACAAATTGGAAAACTGGGAATTGTGTGTTAATGTAATTACATACTGAAATGTAGGGCAGAGCTTGAAGAACTTACAGTGGTTTTCCTTTTCCCTTTGATCACAAGTTAGTTATTTCTGTGTGTGCGTTGGTACAAAATCGTGCAGTAACTCGCTTTATTCCAAAGTTTAAACTTCATTTCCAGAAGCTGGTTGCTCCTGGCCTTCGACCCTGGGTGTATTCTGTGCATGTAACAGGGACTGCAGGCTGAGGCGTGCGAGTTCTGTGGTGCATGGCCATTTCTGGGGCTCACTTGAAGTCCTGAGCAGGAAGGCGAGGAGAGAGCTGCTGCCATGTGTGGCTGCTGGTGTAAGTACAGCTGATTGCAGAGTGCCCTGGCCTGCTTTTGTAAACCAGCCTGCAGCGTGTCCTTGCCACCTGCCAGGTAGGCAAAGACTGCCACAGCTGCTCCTCCTGGAGTTTATTTTACAGGCTGAACCACAAGAGCCTGGCACTTGAGCCAAAAATAACCCTCTGGAGGGATCCCAGGCTGCTTCCAGTGCCCTTGAGCTAGTTTTGGTCTCAGGCAGAGCTCTGGGCTGAGCAGTGGCTGCAGGTCATGCTGGCACATCCCCTGGAGATGCCTGGGAGGGTGGCAGAGGAAAGGAAGGGGGAAATTGCTCCATGTTTGAGCCTTGCCCCAGTCTTTATGCCCAGATCCAAATGGCTGGAAGCGTTTGCAGCTCCCACCTCCCCCAGATCTGCCTTCCAGCCAGCTGCCAGTCCACTGGCTCCTCATCAGCAGAAATGGCTCTCACCTTCTCTGCACCTTCCAGGCTGGGACCATTGTATCCAGCAGCTGGAATTGTGCTGTTTTTGGCAACATTCCTGTCATCAGAGCTGTTTCATCAGAGTCAGGTCAGAAACCTTTCCCAAGCCCTTCAAGGGTTTGGCTGCTCTAAGACATGAACCTTTCAGCAGTAGTGGCTTTTTTGCCTTTGGTGGTTTTTTTTAATAGCTTTCACTGTCTTGACCCCACTGAGGGACTGTACTGGGGAGTAAAATCACAGGCCATGTACGGAACTAGTGCAAGTCATGGAATTAAAAAGAGAAATAAAGCCATAAAACACAAATAGAAAAAGTGATTCGAGGATGCCAGGGAGAGTGGCTCTGATGGGGACAAAAATGGAATGTACTTTTGTATATCAAACAGGCTATCAAATGAATCAGGCTAATTCCTTGCTTTACAAAAAATAATTTAGTGGGTTGCAGTGTCCTCAGAATTCTGGTGGAATCCATAAAAGGGTAATGCCATTGAGCTCAATATGCAGGCCAAGGGTCAAGTGGGGAGCAGACAGCAGTGCAAATACCCAAAACGCCTCAAATGCTGCAATTCTGAACTAATATTTCAGCCTGGAACTTCCAGTCAGGATTTTCAGTTACTCCCTGTGAGTGAAAGTCCCAGTGTTGTTCAGCCTGCAAGCTGCATCCATGTAACCCCTGAAGCTCCCCTTGGAGTCACTGGAATTGGTCGGCAGATGACCCATCCCTCAGGAATCTGCTTTCTGCTTCAGCCTGGTGCCTGATCCTGCACCAGGATGTCTTTGGGAAACAAGGGCAGCCACTAGAATTAGTTAAAGAGTTGAATTAGGCTGAGGGGATGTAAAAAGAAAATAGTACTTTTGAGTTTATCTGTGACCTGGAATTTGTTCAGTCACCTCTGATTTGGTTTTATAGGTCATAGATCACAAAACTGGAAGGGGTTTATGTGACCCTGCTGCCTGACCTTCTCACGGTGCAGATTACGGCTTTTATAGTAACTCACTCCTCTTTGAACTGGATTATAACCAGGAAAAACGTTTTGCCTTGTTAAAGACCTGTAATACTGTAAATGGGATTTGGAAAACTGTGTCCTGGTCTCGTGATCTGATGGGGCTGGATCTTTTTGTTTTAGTTGTTCTGGAGCTGATCACCCCTTCTTTAAACAGACGCATTTTGTTTCTAAAATTACTTTGGCATCTGCAAGTGGACCCTGAGTGCGGCTGAGGCTCCTCAGCTGTGCTGTGTCTGTGCCACATTTTCCTTCCTGAGCCACTCAGAGCTGAAATATCAGAGAGGAAAAACTCTGAGGTTTAAATCAAATATAAGAAACCACCACGTTTATGGTGGGGTTTATTTCTCCTGCAGTTTGATCAGCATTATCTGAGGCACCCTCTGCTAGCTTTTCTCAGGCTCCACTAAAATCCGTATCCCTAAACTTTCTGTAATTGTGCCTTTTTTGAGAGGCTGTGCCCATTGGAAGTATGTGATGTGTGCATTTCAATCATGATTATATCTATATCTATATCTCTCTATCTAGGTCTCAGTGTAACAAAACAGGTTTTGATGGCCACACCAATATTAGGATATTAGGAGACCAGCGGCTGCTGAGATAAGGGATGTGTCAATGCAGCCCCGAGATACCAGGCTGCCCACTAAAGGATGCCACAGAAGAAAAACTGTTTGAAGAGTCTCCCAGAGAGTTCTGGTATTCCTCAAAAGTTGATGTGTTTTCTTTAAATCATTTTTTCCACACGAGCCTCAAGAGCTCTCTAAGATTGTGTCAAATGCCACGCGGGATTTCAAACGGCGGAACAGCAGAGCCAGGGCAAAAATAGAGGTAGGACACGTGGGGAAAGAGATGTGTGCAGGCTCCCAGGGCTCTCTATTCCTTCCATTTACAATGGTGAGAACACAGGAGAAAGAGATGAAAGCACATGAAAGAAATGCTGGATTAAAAAAAAAAATATAATAGAAAGGTAAAATAGAGATTGTTAAGAACAGTCAGGAATGATTCCTGAAGAAAATTCCTGTGTTTCCCAAAGTAAATGCAGAGATGAATTTTAAAACCTAGCAGAGAAACCCCTCACCAAAACCCCCCAAATCCCTCCCCAAGACTCCCCCCAAAAAACCCAAACCCCAAAAGAAAAAAGGGAACAGAGGAAAAATAAAACCCCCATGAAACTCTGAGTGTAATGTAGGTCCTTATGCTGAGCACTTCATCACAAGCCTCTTTATGCATCCAATAATTTCCTTTCTGTAATTAGGCTAAAAGCAGACCACAAAGTTAAGACTGATGGCACAGGATTGGGTTTGTAACTTGTGTGTATGTGGATTTTTATGTGCCAGTGTGTATCTTCATCTTTGCTTTATGGAAAAGAATTAAGTTCAATACAACTCCCATTTGGGGAAGGGAAAAACATCCATGGAATAATTGGATCTGGATGAGGAAAGCCTTCCAAATACAGATGTAATTTTGTTAGTTCTCCAATCATGTGAAACAAATATTTGTATTTAGAAAAAAACTTCCTATGAATATAAAACTCAGAATTTGCATGAGCTTAGTGATTTCATGGCAAATATCTCACTTTTAGATTGGTTCAAATAAATGTGAAAAGGGTTAAGTAGGACTGTTCAGTAACTGCTGATGTTCTCTGTTTTGAACAGATTTATTACACTGCCTTGACTCCCTTACTTGCAACTCCTCTTTCTGCTGTGCTGAATTTATATTGACATCATTTTTAACAGCTCAACATACCAGTTTTCAGTCAAACTCCTTTATTTATAGAAATGAAGTTGATGTTATGTTTTCCGTTCAATATACAATGGTTTGACAATTTAAGAACTGAAGCTTCACTGAAGAAATTTGTTTTAATGCCTTATGAATACTCTGCTTTTAATAACAAGGTACTACTGTCAGAACTTTGTGAAAATTGATCTGGTAATATTCAGCCTCTTTAAAAGGCAATAGTATCATCCCAGAAGCCTGTTTGTTGTCAAATTATAGATGAGGCTTGATAAAGGGACAGGCTCTGAAGCGCAGAGCTTTGTAATGAGTGTAATATTTCACACTGTGTTTCACACTGCTCACAATGTTTCACGCTGGTGCTGTCACTCCATTTATATCTCAATCTCCTGGGCTGGCTCTGAGTCTTTCCTGTGGAGTTCAGGGTAAGATGCAGCTTTTGCAGCCAAGGTCTTGCCACACTGTGGAAGACATTTTCAGAGTAAACACTTGGAGTATTTAAATCAGGTCTCCTTGGGACCTTGGACAGAGATTCCAGGGAGTCCAAACCTAATGATACTACTTGAATCTCTTCTGTCATTCCCTCTCTATTTAAATAAGCTGGAGATTTTTATTTCTGCAGTTTCCTGCATAGCCTGGGACACCTCGTGGTGTCCAGCAAGGTTGTTTCCTTAGCAAATCTCCATTCTGCTTTGATTTTTTTTTTTTCACTTATCCATTCTATGCATCTTGGTAATTTCATCTGCAGCTTTTGAAGCCAAAAGCCTGTTTTCTCTTCCATTTTTTAGGCAGTGTTGCTGAAGTAGTTGTTCAGAGTCATTCATAAAAGACAGAATTAGGATACCACCTTGATTCAGAAAAAATTGCAGAGTAAATATTATCCAGCCAAGTGGCTCTATTT
Source organism: Lycocorax pyrrhopterus obiensis (assembly GCA_014706295.1). Taxonomy (NCBI): domain Eukaryota; kingdom Metazoa; phylum Chordata; class Aves; order Passeriformes; family Paradisaeidae; genus Lycocorax; species Lycocorax pyrrhopterus. The sequence continues at coordinate 2,055,703 of JACSVZ010000007.1, forward strand.
GGGTGAAATCCATGCTGAATGAAAACAACGAAAGATTTATTGAATTGAAGATTTACAGCATTAAGATTGTTTTATCTGTGTATGTGTAAAGGTAACTCTGGTTTCTCTTAATTATATATTTCTGCTGACTCCAGAAGTCCATATTTTGTCCCTCCTCCCATGTTAGAACTTACCAAAAACCCGATTACTTGATAAACTTCCATTCTCTCTGCATAATCTTTTGCATTATAGCATTTGCAGCTTGGGAAATGGCCTCTTACATCTCTTTGGAACATCTGAGGTAGCAAAATTTAACCTAAATTCTGTGATGCGTTTTCAGTTTTAAATGTGCCTTATCAAATCTGTCATTCAGCACCAATCGGTTATTTATCCTGAAGAATTTATTTGTTGCTCCTGAAAAAAGCCTCCCAAGTGCAGGCTTGGTGGTTTGTCCCTTGAGTCCCTTTCCTTTCTTTTGGTTTCCCCCTCAGCCATGAGCACTCCTGGGATTGCAGGCACCAGGGTGTTGTTTGTAATTTGCCCTCAGGGATTATAACAGGCTAAAATTAATGTTTTCATGTGTGTTGCTTGTCCTCTTCCTCCATTTCCCACCTATGGGAAGCCCAAACCCTCTGCTTGTCCGTGTAGCCCTTGTCCAGATGTCTGGGGTCACACCTTGCAAGAAACCAAAAGACAGAATTTTTGTGTTAGTTGAGATTTATCCTTCTTTTGAGGGCTAAGCTTTTTATTTTGGGTCAAAGCCTGGCTTATCTTGCCAGCTTCATTAACACTCTTGAGAATGCCAGGTGCTAAAGAGCTCTATTTTTGCTGTGCAGATCAAGTGTGTCTGGTTTCTTGTGGCCTATTTTTACATAATTCTTCATTCCATGGCTTGGAAAAGCTGTGAAGGGAACGAAGAGATTGCAAATAGCTAGAGAAAACTGCTATGTTATTGTTACAGGAAAATAAAGGGGAAGATCTGTCTGTGAGATTGCATTTCTTAGAGGGCATGGAATTAAAATTAAAGGCAGGAAATGATGCATATAAAAACAAATAAAATAACGAGTGGAATGGTACATTTTGTTAGCTATATTTCTGCAGTCAATTGACTATTTCCAGATAATTCCATGAAAAATGCCTTTGAATAAAGGATCCTCAAGTACTGGTGGCTCAGAAATTTCCCCCCTTATCCACAGGTATTCCAGGGCAATTTTATTTAGCGTTCAGTACTAAGCAGTTGCCTGAAGAATGTGAGATGCTGAGGAGCCTGATGCCTCTTTCTCCCTGGTCTGCTCTGGGGGGTTGTGCTTAAACCCTGTGGTCCTCTTGTCTTAAAAATGAGTAGGAGTTAGGGATCTTGGAGGGAGGAAAGGAGATGCTCTGGTCCTTTGTGAGCAGCCCCCAGCCCACACAGGGACTCTGGCACCGACCTGGCTGCGGGGGCAAGTCCTGGGGTCCTGCTCTGTGGCACAATTGATATTCCTGGGCTGGAAACCCAAAAAACCAGCGGAGAACCACTTGCAGTGACCTGCAGTGTAGCAGAAAGGCAAGAAAAAGTTCCTTGAACTGGAACCAAGAAAAAATTTGAAGGCAGTCCCAGAAGTTTTTTACATGTGCTCAGAGGCAGCCCTGAGAGGCCACAGACTGGAAGCCGCAGCCCTGAGCTTAGTTTTGGACTGTGTTTAATTCTGAAAGCCTCCAAGCAGGGAGGTTGTTGGTGTAGCCTGACAGCATCAGTGTGGCTTGAGGAATGCTTGGAATGAGGTCATTTGTCTGCCCCAGCAATGCACGATCAGTCTGTAACCAGCTGTAACACCCAGAGCCTTCTATTCAGCCCCTCGCACTCAAATCCTGGATTGGATTTGGCTAACTACTAATTTCACCCCAAATAAAGATATTATCATTTTTTCAGCTGATAGCATCTTGCCTGTTTTGGATCACTTTTCCATTTAATTGCGTTTTCTTTCCCGTTTCTTTCTTTTGTTGTCACCTTTCCTCATTTTTCTTTCGCTTCTGTCAGTGCCAGCTCTCTGTTCTGCGTTGCACCTCTGTGCTCTCCCAGTTCTTTGCCTGGGTTATTTGCCTTCTGTTCCCTTGTAAGATACAACCCTTTCTTTAGGAAACTTCTTTAGGAACTTCTTGAGGAAGTTGCAATGATTTCTGCATATGTTGATTTTTGCTTCCCTCAAGCAATTCTGTACAAAACTGTAAGATTATTGGGATAAGGAAAATTATTCCCTCATTCTAAAAGAGAACAAGGCTGAATTCCAGCCCTGTGGAGGGTAACGTTTGCCACCTTTTCAGAGCTTGACTGATCCAAAGCTAAAACTCTTTTTCTTTTGCAAACACTTCTTTGACTGGATCCAGGAACTTCCACATTTTGTTAGTTCTGTGATGTTTAAATTGGAGTTTAGGAATTAAAAGTAGTTAAAAGTGATCCCAAGAGTTTGGTGACTTTATTCCTTTCCACTCTGTACTTAGGACAGAATATTTTTGATCTTTTGATCCATTAGCATGGCAATGTCTATTCAGACATCTTCATAAGCAACTAAGGAACATTCTTACAAGTGAAGTTAGCCAAGAGAGGCAAAAAAAAAAAAAAAAAAATAGGACCTAATCTGATATTGTTTATTTCAACTAAATGAAAGCAAATTTCATTAGCTAGGTGGCTAATATAGGATGTGCTTCAGGTTTTTAACGCAGGACTGTGTTTTCCTTTTCGTCACCTTTTTGTGGGGGGTTTTTTTTCATTGCTGCTTTGGCTGTGCTTAGTGGGAGGACATTCATTTTCTCATGATGGTGGGATGGAGAAGGTTTTCCCTGTCATCTTCTTTCCTGACAAAAACTGAAGCTTGAAGCCACTCTACCTCCAAAGCTGGTGGAGCTTTCTCTCCACATGCCTGCACTGAAGGGTTTTTTGTGGGGTTTTTCTTTAAAGTAAGGGAGATCTAGTTGAGTCAAAATCCCTGTGGGCTAGCACTGCTTCTCATCCTTCTGTGGAGTCCAGGCTCTTCTCTTAGAGAGTACATTTCAAAGTTATGTACTGGCAGAAGTTCTATGCAGTTAAACATAATCTTTGATGCATCCAGAGATTTGGAGGGAACAGTGCTTGGGAAGAACTTTTGATCAGATGGTAGACTTAACAGAATTTGGGATTTGTTCATTGTTTTACTTTTATTTTCTTATTTGTGAAAAAAACCCCACTGTGGAATTATCCAAATGCAGTTCGTGTTTTTATCCCCCATGGCTGTGTCCGAATCACCAGTTGCAGTTTGTACTGTGCCAGCTGAGGAGGGAGAAAGTTCAAATGACAGGGGGAGTTTTTCTGGTGTCTGAACTCTGTTATGCAAGTGACAAATCGTGTTCTGCATTAAAGAAGTGTAAATCTGGATAAAAGCTACTGAAATTATTGCGGATTTAGGGCCTTATCTTAGGGTGTGTTTGGGTTTCCTGTTGGAGAAGAAAAAAGACAGAATCTTTTTTTTTTTTTTTTCTTCCTGGCAGCTGCTGGGCTGTGTCCTATGCCATCTGAAAGATAACTGTGCAGATCTGAAAAATCTGCTTCTCTTCTGCTTTGTGTTCTTCTGTCCAAGTGAAAAAAACCCGCAGTAAGCTGGGAGTAAGGAGTTGCTTACAACCCATTTATTTATATTTATTATTTGGAAACAGCATGTTCTTGACGCAGGAAGATGAACTCTAATGGACTTCTGATCTCCAAATGTTGGTACTGATCTGGAGCTGCGTGCAAATGGAGATGTAAAATGTGGGGATTCTTTCTGCCATAGCTGTTCCTGAAGGAGCAAGCTGCAGTGACAGAAGCTGTGTACCCAGTTTGCCTGTGTTACACCAGCATATGGCTCCGACACTTTGCTCCCATCCCTAACAAAACGGGCTCCAATTTTAGAATGTCCTTTGCTGCATCTCCACTTTTTGTTTTTGCTACATACCTCGAGTTTTTTTATTTTTTTTTTCATTTGCAGCGTTTTAATAATCACGCTCAAGTCCATTAAGCTTTGCAGGAACTAGAAAGAAATAGGAGAACAATGAGTCATTAAAATACATATTGTGGAGGATTAAATTCCCCATTCTGGTTGAATTGCTCCCAGGCAATAAGGGAAGGTCAGGCAAGTATCATACCATGGTAAAGAAGTCCCAGAATTCTAGCAAGTTTTTTCCATGGTTTTTTTCTTTCTTTTTTTTTTTTTTTCTTTTTTTGTCAATACTCCAACAATTGACTTTGAGAAGACAAAGTCACCTCTGCTGGATGTCCTTTTCCAACAGCTTTGGTATGGTGTTAAATAACATTTTAGTGTTGCTTACTCCTGATGTGGCAAGGTGGGAATTGGGCGGCTTAAACTGATCAAATCCAGATCAGTCTTTTCTCATTACATAAAGAATATTTTCTGCAGAGCTGAATATCTCTCAGTTCCATCAAACTGAACACGCAGAGTCAGGATTTCCATGTGTATAAAATGAAGCCATTAGGGCTACCTTTTTGTGTTGCTTTGTTTTCCCCACAGACTCATAGAAAAAAAATCAGTGTAATTAGCACTGACCCAAATGAAGCTTCAAATCAAAGTCAGATCTTTGTCTGCTGATACTAAAAACTTTCTCTTTTACTGCAGAAAATTTGGGATAAGGTCATTTTCGTTGAAATGTGAAGAGAGTTCTGAAGTATTCGCAAAACACTTGGGCACAAATTTAATCTCCTTTATTTCTAGGATGCCGCTGCTTTGTATCCTGGGTCAGCAGTCGAAACAGGAGATTTTTAATTATTCAACCTAAATGAGCAATCAGTTTAATTTTAAGGATGTGTTTACAATGTGCCAGTGATATAAATAGCTTATTGCGAAGGATTTTTTAAGCTTTCAGTTGATGTGAAATGTAGGGGTAATTTTTGGCAAGGAAATACCTCCAGTCTGTGGAGTATTTATTATAACTCTGTAGTGAAAGCATCACGTCTGAAGGACCAAATTAGAGATAACATTCTTTGGGGGTGTGCTTGGCCTTGGGCTTCCTGGAGAGGAGTGGAGATCTCTGTGGAAATCTTCCAGAAGGCCCCGTGGCAGCAGAGTTTTGGTCTGGATTATATGGACATTAAAAATGTCTTGGTTACTTTCCATAAAGGAAGGGCCCAGCCCTGTTCCCTCTCCCCTGGGCTCCTGTTTCCCTTGGCTGAGCGGTGTCTGTTGCTACAGAATCACTACAACACAGGGAATTTCCCTCAAAATCCATGAAGGGAAACACAATTAAGTCGCCAAATTCTTACTGGAGCAATTTTTCGTCATGAATTCTGGATGTAGGAACATATATTTTCTCATTTTACCTGGAATATCTGACATTTAGGATTTTTTTTCCTTAGGCTTTCTGATAGTCAAATACATTTCTGAAAGGACTGCAAAAATACATGACCCTAATGGATTTTTTTGCTATCTAGAGTTAGGCCTATCTGATTTTTTATTCCTTACTTTACACTTTATAGTTTTATGGTTATGACAGGAACGTGCTCTGCTTTCTGTCATCTTGTAATTTCCTGAAATCAGGTCTGGAGTAGCCAATTCCATCCAATTCCACTGAATTGAAAGTTATTTTGCTGTGGAAAATCTGTGGGGAAAAACTAAACACAAGCAAAACTGTAATGGCTTTCCTTAAAACCAGAGGTTAAAGCTATTAAATTCTGAAAAAGAACATTAATGCATGGAGCTCACAACCACCTGAGTGTTTACAACCACCTCGATGATAAATTCAGGCGTATGGAAATACTTCATAACAAAAGATTTATGTAGATTTCATGGAGAATTTATCCAGGGTAATTTGTATAAACTTGCAAGATTTATGCATCCCTCTCCTGTTCAGCTTAGCCTGGAAGTAATGGTGGATAACTTCAAAACAGCTGACTGGGATGGAGGCAAAAAATGAATTTATTCTTTCTGAACTCAATGTATATTCCTAAAGATAACAAAATAATTGCTGTTAATCACAGCCTCAGATATTTCCCGTGAAATCTCAGTGCTGAAAATGAAGGTGATGACAGCGATAACTTCTTCCCTCTTAAAAAACTGGAGACTTTGTTCTGTGTAGCTTTATTTTGCATGCCCAAAGTTTCACAAGTCAGATAAAGAAGGAAGATGATGGTAGCCAGTGCTAGAATGCTCACAGGCTAATAATAGTAATAATAATAATGATGATGATGATGATGATGATGATTGTGGCCAGTGCTAGAATGATCACAGGCTAATAATAATAATAATAATAATAATAATAATAATAAGGAAGAACCAGACTTTCTCAGGTGTGTGCCCAAGGACCCACCTTCATTGACAAGGAGTGAGAATGTACTTGAATAAAAACTGAGCAAGTTCCTTCTCCGAGCATGGCCACAGGTCAGTGCTTGTGGCACCAGGACAGAAAGAGGCCAATTCCCAGGCCCAGCCGCCGGGATTGGGGTTGCAAGGATTTGGCTGCTCCCACGGGAGGCTCCAGTCGTGTGGAGGAGTGTCAGGAGTTGTGAATGATCCTCGCTCTCAACTGCTTTCCCTTGATTTGCATTTGCTTCCGAGCTGCTTAACCACGGGCAGATTATTTCAATTTTCCTGGTGAATAATGCATGAGGGTGTATAAGTGGATGTTCCTTGGCTGAGTGGGCTGCAGATTAAAAGTGTCAGCTCCTTTGCAGCATTAATGTGCATTTCTTTCTCAGGTTAAAGCTGGAGAGAACCTAGATATGCTTTTTTTGGAGAACTCCTACAAATGCCAAAATATTGGCAACGTTTGCTTTTTCTCTTCTTTTCCCCTTGACTACCTGTTATTTGAATGAAAAAGCCAGTTGCCAATTTTCCAGCACAAGCTTATTTTCCTTGGGACTCCCCCTCAGGATTTCAGTGCCACATTGTTGTACCTGCTGCTTGAGCTTCCTGGAAACTATCAGGAACAGGGTTTTTTTTTATTTATTTCTCTGTCACTCCTGTCAGCTCAGAGCACTGATTCCTTCTCACTCCTCCTTCTTGCTCTTTAATATGTCCCAGAGGGATAATTTGGAGTATCCTTTCTTGCTCTAGCAGCCTTGGGGCACAGAGAGGCAATTCTTGTGTGTAACATGTGGAATGTTTCGTGGAGGTAGAGCTAAACACATTAAATGCTGTAATAATTGAAATAACACTTCAACCCACCATGATCCACTTATTAGAAAAACCTCTTCAGATTTTTCCTTTATTAATTTATTAAGAGGCATTTAATATCTTACTGTACACTTTTTTCACTTGTTGATTATGCAGATATTTCCTTCTTTTTCGGCTTATTGGAGAAATACCCTTTGATGCTCCAGATTTCTAGAAAATTAAAGCACAACTGTTGCCCTTGTTTGCTTGTGGTTAGGCTTGTATTTATAGGGCATTTGTTCAAGATTGTAATTGGATCCCTGAAACATCAAAACTCTGAAACTTATGGGCCATTCTAAACAAAATATTTCAGGGCCGTTTTAAACATAATAAACACTTTAGATAATGGCGTTCGACATGAGAGTCCTGCGGGAGTGTGGTTAAAGAGAGCTTCCTGAAATATGGAATCATGCCACTGAACAAAGCAGTCATGTAAAGCAGAACTCTTCCAACCTCCCCAACTGTAACAATATTCCTTGGAATTACAGACATCCAGACATGAACTGCAGCAGAGTGTATTGTAAAATAACGCTTTCAAACTCAGCTTAGCCTGACATTTTATAAGATAAAAGACTGAGAGTGTGTGAAATTGTAAGGGCTGCGTAGTAAACAAGGCACTGAGTTGTGCAGCTGCTTAAAAAGCAGATAGAGATTAATAGCTACAATAACAGAATGCCCTAAATATTTAAAACCAGTCCGATGAGTGTTTTGTGAACTTCTTGCAGTATTTGGTGCTGAAAATTGCAGAGAAAATACTCGGGCGGGTTTCAGGTTGTAAAATAGGAATTCTCACAACCCAACCAAAGAATAACAGCGAGGAAACAGAGGGAAATCATTTCGAGGTTGTGATTTAAGTTTGGATTAATTCCAGCACGTGCTTTGCGAGCTGTTTTTGTGCCGGTGCTGCCGCGCTTCCAGGGAAGGGGGTGCTGGTGGTGTCTTGTCCCCCACTGCAGTTGTTGGTCCCTGACTTGCACATTTGTCACTCAAAGCAGCGTTTCCTTGTTCCAGGTATATCACTAAGATATTCCAGGCTTCCAAGTCCTGTGCCTTCCACCTTCCTGTGCCAGCCTTAATCCCATTTAATGCTCTTCCCGACCTTCCCGTCGCTCACTCTCATTTCCTCATTTCATGCTCAGAGTGACAGGGACAGCAGAGCAGGAGGAACTAAGAGGAAGTGGAGTTTGCTTCCTCATCTCCTCCAAATGTTCTGTCCACTTTTCCATCTTGAAATCATGCCATCAGAAGAGCTTTGCTTTCATGGGTTTCTGCTTTCAAATCCTCCCCTTAAAATGGAATTCTGACACCTAACTTCTTTTTGATGTTGCCTTCGTTCCTTTGCCCTTCTTGAAGGATCCAGCTTCCCATATCCAAGTAGAAGTCCCTGGAATCCGTTGCTGTCAGGTAAGGCTTAAACCACGGTCATTTCTCTGTTTGGGGGCAGAAGTAGAAAGGTCTGATTTTGGTGCTCTTCTCCCTGGTGAAGGAAAATCAATGAAACATGGAACACTTCAGGAGCACAGCTTTCCCACAAGGAAGGGCTTTGCAGACCCATAATCTGTTGACTTGAGCTAAACTTGGTGGTAAATAAAGAGGATTTCTGGGAAGAAATTCCTCCCTGTGAGGTGCTGAGGCCCTGGCACAGGGTGCCCAGAGAAGCTGTGGCTGCCCCATCCCTGGAGGTGTCCAAGGCCAGGCTGGAAGGGGCTTGGAGCAACCTGGGTAGTGGAAGATGTCCCTGCCCATGGCAGGGGGTGGAACAAGATGATCTTTAAGATTCCTTCCAACCAAGCCATTCTATGATTCTGTTAAAAATTTTCGGCTCAGAATGACTCCAAACTCCACATTTGGCCTTCAGAACGTTGACAAGATGGATGGAATAAGGTGTGTTTAGTGTATTCATTGTGACTAATAGAATAATCTTCCTAAAATGTTTTATATTGCACCAGTACCTATGAAATCATTTATCTAAAGCAGTGATTCAATTCTGCATGACCCCAGTCCCTGTGCCAAAGGGGCCGTGACTTCTCGAGATGTTTGAGAGTAACCACTCTCATTTTAAAAGTGGTGTTACCGCGAGGAGTGCTGGGTGTTCAGATTGTCAGGGAGCAGGAATGCAGTCCAGCACCTCATCTCCCAGTTTTCTTGCAGATGACACTTCAGCAAGGATTCTGTATGCAGGTAGGCTGCTCCATGGGGGCCTACCTTCCTTTTTACCTGGGAAATCCAGTAAATGGGCAGCAGAAAAAGGACAGATGTGGTTAGAAAACGGCTGCATAAAAAAAGGAAATGTTTTATTTCCATGAATACAGACAGGATTCTTTTTTCCAGGCTCTTTTAATGTAAATGGTTATTGCTTCATATACAGATTTATTTTACTTTGTTTTAGTGTATTGATGCTTTAATGTGATTTGCAACGACTCCAAATTCCACTAAACACTGTAGGCTGGAATTTTTTTTAATTATTAAAAAAAGACCTCCTTATTTTTTCCTCAAAGTCAGCAGAATTTGGGCATTGAAATCCTTTTGATCATCCCAGCTTTGGAATTTAATTGAGCCAATGGTCTTGATGCTGCCCTGGCTTCTGCAAGGTGTCTGCATGAGCCATGCAGAATTCCAGGGAGGATGGCTGTAGAATATACAGGCTCAAATTTATTCCTGTAAAATGTTTATCAGGAACAGTTTAGATGAGGAAAGCTTACATAAAGAGTTCCTGTGGTATGCCTACAGCAAGCCCACTTTTCCATGGACATGTGTCCAGACATCTGGGAATGTGCATATCCATTTTTCATGGTGCAGTGAGTGACAGAAGCCATTTTAGAGTAATTAAATTCTCAAAACTTGAAAGAAAATCCTTCCAATTCTTTAGAAAAGAACAGGGAATCTGAGATTTTTCAGGGTGCTGAGTATTATCAGAAGCATAAAGGGAATATTAAGCATACTTTGTGTCGTTTTAGGGGTATTTACTCTTCTGACACTTTAAATCTACTTTATCACCTTGTGGATCTGAGTTCCAGAAGTGAGTGGGACTAAGTCTTTGATTCTGGATCAGAGAGATTATTTCCAGAACTTAAACGCATGTTGGAGCATCAAAAGCCCCACTCAGAGTTCTCTTAAAACCCAAAGAAACTTTTACAATCAGATTAGCCAGTACATTTTCCATGATGAGTGTAAGACATGATTCAGATTCCTTGTTTTCCTTGATGCTCGTGCAGTACATTTTGGAGGAATAAATCATATGGGATAAGTGTTGTGTATTATGGTTTAATTTCCTTCTCTCTTGTTTGGACATAAGTCACTTAAACTGGGCAGAGACATTCAGTTAGAAAAAATGAGTTATTATTGCATGTCACTGTTGTGTCTGAAAGAAAGAAATAATTTCTCCATGTGTAGTTCCATGTTGCTGTAGGAAATTGTCAGGATGGAGATTGCCTTGGACTGGTGTTCATGGAGACTGACAGTGCCTGGAAACTCCAGCACTGATAGGGCTGACAGCTTTTAATTTGCCTCTGCAGCCTTGGCCCACTCAGAGCTGTTTAGATATTTCAAACAGCACCTTTCTCGATTTTGGAGAAGACGAGGAGAGTCTGGAGAAGAGTTTGGTGAAGTCAGCGTTTTAATGAAAAGGTTTCAGTGTGTGGACCCTCTCAATTCCTGTGCAGTGTCCTCTGCTCTTGGCCCAAGGTGGGAAGCTGCTCTCCATCCTGGAGAGCTGGCAGTCAATCCCCAACCTCCTGCCGTTGTTTGCCCACAGTTCCCCTTAGAACTTCCCTCTCTGCTCTTCCCCAATACATTTTCCATGCATTTTGTGTTATTTCAGCCAAAGTGATGCTGTGCTGTAGCAGGAATGTTTGAAGCCTTTCCCCTGAGCCCCAGCTAAGATGAAGGAAGTTTTCAACGCTGTTTGATTTAGGTTTTGTGTTTCTTGGTTTAGAGTTACCATGCAGTGACCTTGGAGATTTTTAAAACTTTTTATTCAAACTGTGGCATAACGAGGATTACAGGCTGTCAGAATCAGATTGTGCTGCGTTTCCTACCATGGCTACAGCTTTTTAAAGGAATGTATAGATGGACCTGCTCTGGTTTTATTAGAAGCTGGAAATTACTTTGAGGACTGCTTAGCTCTGATTAGTTTTATGACATTTTTCTGTTCTTGTCAGAAGCTGCCGTGACAATTACTTAACAAGGAATTAAAATCTCAGGGGTTCCTAATTCCGCTCCATCTTTAACTGATAAATTGTTCATAAACACACAGTATGTGGCATCACCTTTCATCTATAAAAAAGGCATTGAGGGCTGATCTGCTTCTTAAAAGGATGAAAGTGCAGAGGAATTTATACAAAATATTGAAAATGAAAATCGCAAAACAGGTTGGAAAACCAATCTGCAAAACTGCTAGTCCTGCTTCCACTAATTCACATCTCTTTAGCAGCTTTGAGCTGATCTAGGCTTGACTTAACTGGTGGTTTAGCAGTTCCCCGAGCCCAGCAAGCTCTTAGCTCAGCCCTCCCTGTCTCGGGACACACAGTGACTGAACTGTCCCCCTCTCCCAGGTAGCCCTGACCGATGGAATGTGAGACCCTCCTGGGGGGCTCTGGTTTAATGAGCGCAGCTTGGAGTCAGCCCCCGAAGGAAGGAGCACAGCACTTGCCTGAGGTGGATTTTGTCCCCTTCTTCTCCGTGCCCACGAGCCAGGAATCGTGACAAATGGCAGGGGAAGGATGAGCAGAGTTTCATAACGCAGCGCTTGGACCACTGAGGCTGGGTAGTCACAAATCCTGCTCAGTTATTGAAAACAAGTGACAACTTTCCAGTAACGGCTTCCAAGCTGTGAAGAGCCTCCTGCATTTTCAGGAGCTTCTCGCTGGGAGTGAGGGAGGTTACACCAGGACACATCTTTTGATATCCTGTGACATTATGCAATGCACCCATCACGTTGCATCATCATTGAAACGCTGTTCAGTTCATGTCTTTGCCTTGCATTAAAGCTTAATGACAAAAAAAAATTGAAATTGTACCATGAGGACAAACTGATTCCTACCGGCCTTCCTTCTGTACTGGTTTGAAAAGCTTGGCTAAATAGACATGGAGACATTTCATCTTGGCTTTTACCTTTTCAACCTTCTCAGTGTTTTGTTTTTCAGAATTTAGGTGGAGAAGTAAGATTTCCTAAAGAGCTGGAGTAGTACAGCAGCCAGCTGAATCTTATCTTTCTTTCTTACTCTCTTCCTAAGGAATTTTCTTTGGGTGTTTGCATCCTGTTTAGCCTTCCATCTCCCAAGCATTTCAGTTTTCCCCTGGGAGACTTTTTGCATGTTCCAGTGCCCCTCATTGTTCAAACTTTCAATCAGTAACATTTGGATGTCATGTAAAGGCATAATGGAATTACCAAATTTTAAAAAAAGTAAAAATTTGAAGTCTTTTTTCATGGTAGGCCATTTTATGCTTGAATGGAGACAACGTTCAGGACAGCACCCAAGCTCCCAGGTGATCACAGCAAGTCACAGGGTGGGACAGATTCTGCTTCTCTGGGGCTTTTTGCCACTGCTTTGGTGGCTTTTTACTCCACTCTGTGCTTCTCTCTCCCCACGTTTGCTTCTGTGTAATGCCTGTGGGGAATTTCAGCAGTGACTTGCACAGTGAAACAGCATCAGTGAATTATTTAAAATAAGTATAGTCACTTTAGCATGATTTAATAATTAAAAAACCCTTTTAAAGACAAAGTCAGCTCCACAGAGAGCTGGGGTAAAGAACTGAGAACCTTTGTTGGAGAACTGGTGGCTGTGGCCAGGAGCCCTGAAGTTTATGAATTACTGTGAAATTGTCACCTCTGACACCTACAGGAAGATCCTCTCAAGTGGCTTGAAAGTCTCTGGTGTCTTATTTACTTTCTTATCACTCAGTAAATTCAGACATAAATTATCATTGCACCTTCAGACTGTTAAAACAGTACCTCTTTCTTCTTTCCATTGCTGTCTTCCAAATAATTGTTTAATGATGTGAATGAATAACTTCAATCTGCAATTTTAAATCAGGAAATGTTAATAAAAACCCAGGCTTTTCATATAAAATGTGGAATTTTCACTCTCGCTGTGCACATGCACACATACATAGAGTTAGAAGAGCCTCTGGCTAGCATTTTATTTTCCACATCCATGGGTATAAATCCCTGAGAAGCCCAATGTAAATTGGGATGTTAGCTTTGGATTGCAAACAGCTTCATTTATAGAACCACGCAGAGAAAGGTATTGCCTGAGGAGGTGAAAATATTTTATTTCCCTGAGAAAACAAAGTGGTTGCTATGGGACAGAAAATGATCTAATGATGGCTTTCACAGAGACACGCAACTGGACAGAATTAGAATATTCAAATCAAAGTGGGCAAAAATGTTGGTTTTGCCAGGATGTATTTGTGGAAGATTTTTCTTAGTGTAGATCTGGATACTTTCAAGAAAAAATGAAGAAGTGGGTATTTGTCCATGGAGTACAATTTAATTGGTTTTTTTTTCTTTCCACTCCTCCTACAACACTCTGCAAATGAAACATATTTGTTCAGTCAAACTGCTTTTAAATACTTATGGAGAAAATGCCAGTCCTTTTGCGTGCTGAATGATGATGTTTTGAGAGGTCACCAAGCACAAGTAATGTGGGGAGTTTTGTGTGTGTAGCAATATAATGAAAGATCTGAGCAACGAGTAAAACTAATGAATTTAACTACAATTAAGCACCACGTGATGAGGGGCACAGAAACCCCAGATCTCTACAGGTGGTTGGTGCCTAATGTGTAAAAAGGTGCATTTTAGAATGATTGGGGTTTTTTAACTGCTTGTAGGCCTGTGCCCCAGTGAAGTTCATCTTTCAGAATTCGATTAAATGGACTTAGAAAACTCCTTCAGCGGTGAATCCAGAAATCACACACGAGCCATGTTCCCTTTTGCTCCTTGGTCTGGGAATACACACGACAGTGCTTGCTGGATTTTGCTCTAGCACTGAAGTGCTTTTGTTACTTACATGAATTACTTAGCACTTGTACTCTTCTGAAAAATGATTTTAGTGTCCTTCCCAGCTTATTAAGGACACTAATTTTTAATGCCTGTAGATTAGTAATGAGTAAGTGCCTTCCTAAAAAAAAATTACTCTGTTCTTGAAGGAAACAAAACCTAAAGTTGTTTTATAATACTCGTTCTCATCACTTTATTCCCCATACTAGCTTGAGGACCTTAGAGGTGTTTATTATCCAGAGAAATTCCTGCTGTGGTCGTGCTTGAAAGTCCCACTAGCTGTGTGTGCCTGGCATGACTGCATGCAACAATTGCCGCTTTGGATCATCCTGCTTTTGGCATGAATAGCTGAGGACGTGATCTTGCAGTGTGCTCAGCTTCCTGGGATCCTCCCAAATTCCCTGGGAGTTCCTAGTGTGTAGTGCCAAGCTAGGTAAGTCTTCCCTAGTGCTAGTTAAGAGCTTTTTCTCAATGTGCTGTGTTTTGGAAAGCTCCTGAAGCCCACAGGCCTGGGGGAGGGAGCATTTGCTGTTGGGCACGATGGTGATTTCTGTCCCTGGCGTGTGCATGTGCCTGTTTGCTCAGAAATATCCATCTGTGATTATCACCATCAGGATTAAAGTGCTGCCTTGTTTTGATTTCCTAGCTCCTTTTCCATTTATTTTCATGTTGTTTAAAACTGTCCCCTAAATCTTGTCTCATAGTAAGCCTTAGATTCCTGTTTAACTTCTTCAGCCCTCTTTCACAGTCTCCTTCCTCAGTTCCTCCATTTCTGGAGCCATGGTATTGTTTTCTACCAGCAAGTTGCCTGAACTTTCTGCCCTCTGTGTGCAGTTAAATGCTTATGGGGTCTATTCATCACTGCTAACACAGTCCCCAGGCCCTGGGGATTCTTTTCTCCTCTCCTTTCTCCTGTATGTGTTTGCATGTCTTTTCTTTGCAGTGCTCCCTGTTTCTGAATACATGTTTCTCACCTGGCATTAACAGTGCTGTGTTGGGAGGTTTGTTCTGTCCCTGCCTTTAGGCATCACCTGCACCGGGCAGGTACTGAAAATGCAGGATACTGAGGGATGTCAAGGTGTAAAAGCCAAGAAAATGATCGTAGTTAGGAGACAGCTGCCTCCCCCTCTCCTTTTTCCTGTAACGGAGAGTGGCAGAAGAGATAAGAAAGATCAATTGGAATTACAAAGATTTTCCCAGCCATAATAGTGCATAGCAACAAAATCTCTGACAGTCCACCCTTTGAGGAACACGGATGGAGGTTAAAATTGGTCAGTGAGGCTCAGTTAGTGAGATTTAAAACCAAAATCCACGCTGAGGCCGAGTAAGGTGTTGGTAAAGGGAGAGAATCTGTGTTTTGTTTCTGATGTTATTTACCACTCAGCAATACCTGTTTTCAGATAAGGCAATCCACTCCTGGCAGTTAATGACAAGAAAATCTCTTGTAGTCTCTTCTGGTTCTCCTACAAAGGTCCATTTCTCTGGTTCTGGAGCAGTCCTGGCTTGCATCATTCGTATGGTTTTCTATTTCCTGACTGAAATTCCGGTCCCTTTAGAGTCCAGAGCAAAAAAAATGAATCACCTGTACTGGGGCTAGGATGTAAACAGCTGTGGCTTTCCTTTCAGTCATGACTTAACAACCCACAGAATAAGAGGTGCCTCTGTCCCAGTGTCAGAACTCTGTGACTCTGTCACTGGGTTCCCAGAGCCTTTACTCTTCACAGTCTTTCCTACATAAATGCAAATCACTGCTTACTCCTGCATCTTCACTACCTCCTCTATTGCTTTTGGCTGCTGAATGGTTTGATTAATCCTGGAACTGGTGCCTGGTGTTCAGAGCCTGAGTCAGGTTTCAGGGATTGCACTTCCTTCCCTCCCTCGTGCAGCACGGCGGCGTACGCTGCCTCCTGCTTTGTGTACTACGTGCCATGCACTGCCCTGAATCCTGGAGCCCTGGCGCTCCTGAGCATCTGACAGCAGTGATCCATCTTCATTTGCTCCACTGGAAACTCCTCCAGATTATATCTCCCAGATTCACTGGGAACCACTGGAGTTTCGCTGTGTTTTCTTCCTGTCTTCCGGTCCTTCCTCCTCCACTTGTACTTTATTTCTCAGATGTGTCTGAGTCCTGTGAGCCCCATTTATTTCTTCTCCTTTTCTGTGAATAATTCCTTTGATGTTCCTTCCCAACATAAAGGGAAGCATGGTCGTAGCCAGGGGGACTTAGGGTGAGTCATCTCTAAATTTCTTGCCAAATTCTTGACCAGGAAAGATACGTTAAAACTCCATGGAAAATTTACTTGAGGAGATTCTATAGAAGTTTTCCTCAGCTTTTAAATTTCCATATATTCTTGTTCTGTTTTACCACCCTCCACCAGTCATCACCCAGCTGAGGGAATGATTTTAGGCTTTTCCTGACCTCAAGTGGGAACTTGACACAGGGAATGAGAATAGTCTCTGGCTGTGTTTCTGTCTCCTGTTGTAACAGAGGTGTCCTGGGGACTGTGGTCACCTCTCTGTTGTTCAAAGCAGTGGCTCCTCAGAAGCCAGAGCTGCTGGGCATGCTTGCAGGATTGTCCCCAGGGAAACTCTCTGGTGTCCACTGGTGGAGCTGAGGGCTGGATATTCCCTTTGGTTTAGGTCTCTAGCGAACAAAAAATACTGCAAGTGATTTGAATTCACTTCTCAGCTGAAGCTTCCTAACGTAATATCTGAAATGTGTATCTGATGTCACCCTGTTTTATGTTTTCTGTCTTACCCACTTTTTTCTCTGGATACCCAGTGTATTCCTCATGCACTTATTTTTTGTTTATGAAGATGTGCGGTTTATTCCTGAAACGGCTCGTGCCTGAATTGTGCCCTTGAATTTGTGAGTGCAGTCACCATCTTAATTTACATGTGCTTCTGTAGATGGCCGCAGACTGGATCCCAGGTGGCTCATGCCAAATGATGCTTCCTCCAGCGGAAGTGCTGCTGGACACATGGAATAGTCACACACGTGTCACCAGTGTACAGGTGACACCAAAGTGAGAACGATTCCTCTCCTAAACACACCATTCTGCAGTTACTCAGAAACATCAAGAATCTGCATCTGAGATGCCGTGCCTTAACAGAGCAACACAGTGCAGTTCCCATATTCATACAATTCCTCTCCTTTCTCTGATCCCATTCTTTTTTAGGGATGTGCATTAGCACTATTTGCATCACTTCTTGTCCGGAAGAAAACAGAGTTATTTTGAAACTTGAACACGGAAGTCAAATTTCATTGTAGTAGTCATGATGTCCGGGGGTGTGACTGCCAAATAATATCCAGAACTCCTCTCTTTTCATAGTAATGTCTTGGATGTCAGCCATGCATTTTCCACTGAATTAATGAACATCAGATCTATGCCAGGAACGTAAGAATAGATGGCACTGCTTCTGAAATGGTTTGTACATAAAATTACTTCTCCATGATGGGTTTAAAGCCTGCACCTTCTTCATTCTTTCAGTTGATCTTATTTACCTGCTCTGACTTACTAACCTATTTAACAACAGTCCCTTTTTTTGTATTCTTGTTACGTAAAATGTAAACCCAGCTATCAGGGCACAACTTAATCTGCTGGAAGCATCAAGAAACAGGCTGGGAGAAAAAGCCTTTCCTCGACATTTTCAAACATTGTAAAACGCACGTGATGATGTCTTGGAGCAGAAGTAGGGAGAGTATTGTGCCATCACTTTAATCATGGATCCACCTCAAAACCCGTTCAGTGAGCAAGCCTGCCTTTCTCAATGGGATTCAGCACTGAGAACATTAGAAATGCTGCAAACACCTACATATTTGTACAGAGATAACCCCCTGCTTCAGCGGATACAGGCTTTTTTTATCATCCTTTCTTAGTTATACCAGCATGATTCATTAGCAGTTATTTTTGAGATGTAGAAATGTAGGCTACTAATATAATTTAAAATGCTATTATTTTAATGAATAAGTCAGCAATGTTTTAGTTTCTATTTAACACCAAATGTCTAAATGGAGCTAAGGATAGCGAGACAATTACCAGCTTAAATTATTGGGTTTTATCTTCTAAAGATCCTGCTTAATAACCTGACTTTGGAGGGAGCTTGCAATCCCCTATTTAGGAGAGAAGATATTTTGGGGGGTGAATGGTTGTGTATCTCCCACCTTTAGCAGAGAAGACAACTGGAAGTTTGCAGTGGGAGACTCTGCTCAGGTAACTCAAATGTACCTTTTCTCAAAAGTGTCAGTGTGAATTATTTGGTTCTTAGGTCCATTGTGGAATTGAGATTATGAGAATAAGAGCAGAGGAGGAATTCTTGAAAGTCACTTAGGTAAGAGGAGAATAACTGCACTGAGGATAACGTGGGGTCCCATAATGATGGGTCTCACTAGTTCCATGTTTGAGAAGCAGAATCGACAATCACAGAAATGCTTTTTGCTTTCTACACTCACAGCCCCCACCAGGATTCTCTCCTTAAATTCTCTTCTTACTCCTTGTAGATTCCTGGGCTTCAGGGAGGCTGCAGTCAACAATTCAGTTCTCTCGGTGCTTAGTTTCTGGCTTACCAATGCTTCTGCCAGGATAAAAATGGACTCTGCTGTAAAATAAGAATGAAAGTGGCAGTGCAGGTTTTTGTCATTAAATACATCATAAAGTGGCAGTACCTGTGGGAAGCCAGCCAGAAGAGGGAAAAGCTCCCAGAGTTCCAGTTCCTTTGCTGACAGATCAAGCCCAGCTCTGTCTCCTCAGTAAAATGCTGGATTCTTTACTCCATGGAAGGATTCCCCTCAAAGTACAATAAGATGGCAAAAAATTACAGTAATGTTGTACTAACTGCTTGATTGCTCCCCCTTCTCTTCACAATTAAACTTTACGTGATTTCCACTATTGTTAAGCATTTAAATATTGCAGCCTCCCGTGAATCTCCCTCTTCTAGATGCTGTTTTCTTGTATTCAGCTCCTCTTCTATCCCCATCCATTTGTCTTGGTTGCTGATTTTATGTAACTTTGCCATGATGTGGTATCTTCTGGAAATTCTCTCTCCAGGCATTCTCTTATGTGCCATTTATTTCCTCTTGGGTCTGGGTGGCAGGAAGATTATCCTTAGGGAATTGGTGAGGGAAGCAGTGAAAGGCAACTGTAGCAATGAGAAGAAGGGAAAATGAGATTGAAAAATGACCGTGAAGGATGCCAAGATTTAAGAGTTGGAGAACAGGGAGGAGCTGCACCTCAAAGAAAATATTATGAATTTGTTTCTCTGCTGTTTTCTTACCATTCCTGCCTAGGCTACATCACACTCACGCATGACCTTTAACATCTGACCAGTTATATATTTTGAAACTTCTACAAGAGTCCAATCTTTTTTTTTTCCCCCATTGAGAGCAATATACACTTTCCAGTTATGAAAATGGTGTTATTCTAAATAAAACTGACACGATCCACCAACACTTTCGGAAGCACAGATGCTTTGTCCCACTATTTACTAAAGAGGTTCACACTTAGATTAAAGCAGTGAAATCAAATCACTGAATAAAGCCTGGAACAACATAATGATTTAAGGAATTCGTGGAGAGCTTCTGGTAGGAAGAAAGTTGCACCAAGGCAAAATTAGATTGTTTTCTGTACAACGCCAGGACACGGAAGCACCGCGCAATCCAATATTGGTGCCGTTGTTTTGCTGAGCGTCTTGTGCGGTTTCATTTGTCCTTGTTCTCCTCTGCAACATCAGGCTGCAACCACAAATTCAAGTGCTGCGTCCGAGGCCCATCAGTGTCAGACTTAGCAGAAGAGTCTTTGTTACAGGGGCCACCAGCCGTGAAATTCTCTCTCTGAATGACTCTGCTTTGTTATTATTTTTTTTTCCAGCATAAACTACGTGGGTTGGGACATGCACAGCCTCCTGATATTAAGCGATATTTTTTCCCAACTCAATGTATACATAATGCCAGGAATGAAATTAATTTGTTGTGTACTTCAGTCCCTGAGTGGTGCTGCATCAGGACAAGATTTCCCAGTGTGTTATTAGTGGGGAAAATTGCACTGTCCTTTCACCAGCTTGCTTAAAGAGCAGAAGAATTTGTAGTGGGATGTAATTATATTTGATTCCTGTTTTCTCTCTTGTTGTTGGAAGTAAAAGAATGCAGCTTCAGGGGTCCACACTTGACTGCTTTCAGTTCAAGCGGATAGTCTGAGCTAAATGGAGCTTTCTGTCCAGATACTGTACAAGTTGTTAATCTCTTGTTCAATGACACTTGTAAGGAGCTGGTTACTCAGAGTTTGCTGCTGTGTAAAGATGAACCACTCTGGAGGAGTTCTGCTTGCTGATGAGAACACGCTTTGAAATAAGCCCAGTTCATATTTAAAGAAATCAATTACAACAAGTAGTTTTGTGTTTTACTGACTGCAAATCACCCCTTGCCTTTTTTTGAAAGAGTTCACAGGGACTATTTACTTTTTAAAAGATTCTATTTTTCCTTGTCTTCACGGCCAGCAGAGAAAGCTCTTTGTTATCTGGGTGCACAAATGGATGGAGGATAGGAACAAATATTTATTGTAGTTAATGGTATTAGTCAGAGTAAGAGTGGATGTTCCTTTCAACCCAAACATGAGTAATAGAAGTGAGGGGCTGTGAATGCTCTGGGAGTATAAAACCTTGAGAAAGCCTTGTCAGAGCTGGCCTTCCCATTCCAGGGAGAATGTTCTGCAGAACCAGAACTACAGAAAATACACGGCTTTATTTGGATAAGTTGCTTCTTCCATAGCAATGCACCTGTTGGAACAAAAGCCAGCCAGCCGTATTTTATTCAGATTGGCTGCTTGCTTCCACCTTGCTGATAGATTTCAATCGTTCTTAAATCCCCTTCAGCTATTGTAGCTTTCTCTCGTTGCTTTTGCTTTTCTCTCTCTCTCTCTCTCTTCAAGCTGCTTCTTGCAAGACATCATCTCCCTCATTACTGGCCATTGTTTCCTCCCCGATTCCAGCCTTTCACAGAGGATTGGAGGGTTTCATTCCCCCACCTTTTAACCTTCTATTGTTCACTTCCCTCTGCACCCCTGACCTAGATTCCTCATACAAAGCCACCTCTCATCCTTGGGGACTGAGGTTTTATTTCTGTTCTCAGGTAAATTCTGATCTGTTGTATCTGTATTGCTGCAGGCAGAGCTTCAGATATTTGCAGGTATTGCCACACTGAGCCTGGTAATTTTTCTTTTAAAGTCTTATTCAAGCTCTTCTGGATCATAATTTCTCTACTTATTACCTTCCAACCTCTCAGAGAGATGTCAGACATTTGCTCTGACATGGAGCAAATTCTGAAGCAATACTTAGCAGTTTTTTAATGCAATCTAACTAGAAGATTCTCTGTCTCTCCTTGATGTGTGAGCACCTAAAAGTAAAGCCCTAAGGTGAACTTGTCTCCCTTCTCAGGCACATGCAGCTCTTTGAATGCTTTCCTTGCACTGCTGCTGTAATCTTAGTGAGGGCTAATTTATAGTCAGGTGAATATGGCAAAATAAAAAGGGATTGATTTTCACTTCCCGTGATTTTAATTTAATTTATGTGTGCCAACTGTGTATTCATCAGCTTTTGAATTCCTTTGGGATGTGCCATCAAACACGTACACTTCCTATGCTTTGTTATTAAAACGAGTGAAGTGTTTCCTGCACAACTCTGTGGCCAGATCCAGTGAGAAATTGCCTCTGATGAAGCCATCCCCACAGCTGTGCCTGAGCCCAGAGCCTTTCCAAGGCCTCGCTGTTGGTTTTCCAGGAGGTTCTGGGAAGGTTCTGGGTTCCTCGGGCCTTGCCCTGGCGAGCGCAGCCCGGCAGCGGCGGTGCCGGGTGACGGAAGGGGTGTCTGGCACACGGCTGCGCAACTCCCACTGCTATGTCTTGCTTTCCTTTCTAATTGGTAACTCCTGCCATCTGTTCCCGAGCCATCCCTCTGCTCTCCTTGCCCACACGCAGTCTCCTGCCCCTGTTCCACCCTCGAGCTCAGGCTGGGTGCCCCGAGGCTGCTGCCGGGAGCTGGTTGATAGCGGGAGTAGCTGGGTGCTGCGATGCCGCCCGCAGAGATGTGGCATCAGGTCAGCCCAGGCTGGGCTCTCCCGGCAGCGTTTCAGCGGGCTCAGATGCTTCTCTCTCTGTGCTGCTTTGACTGCGATTCCCTGAGCAAACTCCACGGATTTCTTAATTCAGAGAAACAATAAAAAAACCCCAAACCCAAACTCTTCACTTTATAAAATCGGTTTGATGGTTGCTCTGAGGTGGATTCCTCCTCAATCTGTCACCACCTCCTGGGTTCATGACCACCTTCTGGCTTTCTGGAATAAGTCAGTAATCTAGAAGCACTGTAGCAGCCTAGGTTGCTTTTTTTTTTTCCCCAAGAGCCTTTATGTTCTTTCCAGTCTATATTTGAATCTCTCTTTTCTTGTCTAACTCTCCATTTGGTGGCTTAGCATACGGGAAGGCTGTTTTATAGTGCAGAGAAATGCATTTCTACATGCTAAGGACTGAATTTTTAACAAGAACCTAGATGTATGCACCAGCCAGAGGGATTTTTCTGGCAGAAGCTCCAAAATGGACAAAAACAAGAAAGAATAAATCATGGCAATCGTACCTGTGGTCGACCATTATCTAAGAAGCCTCGGACCTTCAAGGTGTGTTGGAGGGAGGATTAAATAAGAGCATTGGGCATCTAAGTGCCTAAAAATAGATCCTCAAGAGCGTGTAAATCACCGATTTTCCACAGATTCCTCATGGGGGTTTGTGGACTCAAACACCCACAAAAATTGGTGTTACAAATGCACAAGAAATGCTCCCCAAAATTAACCTGAGAGCCTGTGATTTGGTGTCTGCTTCAGGTGGCCTTTTCCTCTCAGAGACATCCCCGTGCAGAGCTCCCACACGTTTTTCTGAGCACCTACCAAAGAAGCAGGGAAATGCGGGTTTACCTCACGCCTGTTTGGAAGGTTCCTCATGAGTTTTAGATTCAGGATGCTAATGGCTTATGGGTTATATTATGCTTGGGTATAGGCACAGCCAAATGATTAAGTTTTTGTCCTGAGGTGATAACACCGAGGCCACAGTTGTGAGGCAGAAAATCTTTCAGGAAGCAGTGGAAGCTGCTGGAATATTTCCTTTTTTTAATTTCCCAGCAGCGCAGAATTTGGGACTTCTGTTAAAATAAACAAATTCTAATAAGCTATTAGTGAAAATGAGAGAAGCTCCAAAACTGCAGCTGCGAGTGTTCGCTGACTTCCTTGATTGTCACATTTTCCCATTGTACAATAGTGGTTATTGCAGTGGGCTCTGCCATGTGGGAAGGAATGATATTTCCTGTGCTGGGGGAAAGGCAGGCAGTGAAATGGAATAAAATAATCACTCATCAGGTGATCTCTCTTATGATGTAGGTCGGAAAGAGTTCCCACCATTTTCCACGAAACTTAATAATTTCAAGTGACTTTCATATTTTGGATGTTTTTATAACACTGATTAGAAACCTCCAGATGATGAAATGTTACAGCTCTGGCAAGAATCTAATAAAAATCCCCCCTGGGATTGATTTTGATTGACTACAGTTGCCTGTCTGTTTTTATTTTACTGTATATGAACAGACAGGAATGAGCAGGATTGAGTTAACCCTTCCCTGGCCTGATTCCTGTCCTTGGGGGCCTGGGCTGTCACTGCTTTCCACCACTGACACCCAGAGAAAGGAAAAAGCAGTGTAAGGGTTCCATTAACACTCATAGTTCCTTTGTGTTTTGTTGCTCCAAATATAATCAGGGGGATTGGATGAAGATATTGGAAAATGGAACCCACACAGGGTTATAATTCAAATTAGTGGCACAGCCCTGGTGGAGCAGTTCTTGTTCTGGAAATTATATTGCTACTTCCGTGGAGCTAATTAATGCACATATTTATAAGTTAATGAATAAAAGTTCAAAGGTGTTCTTTAGGAAGCCTTGCCTCTGTTAGAAGTCAAGAAGGTTTTTTCCTGTCAAATAAAGGTGTTTAATGATGCACATGTGCTGTGTCCATTTCCTCTGGTAAGAGTTCCACCTGCTAAGGGTAGTTGCTTTCAAAAAGAAATTGACCCAAAAGGTAAAATTATATTAGAGAAATATTCATTTCTTTATAAATTAAACACTGGGTTGTTAAATTAAGTTTAAACTGTTCAATTTCTTTATGCTTACTGATTCTTTTCAGTGCTATGTAACTGTGAGATCACTATGCAGATATTGAATCCATTTAAGTAATTCATTTTCTGTCTTTCTTGAAGCAGTTTTCTCAGTAAGAAACCCCTTGATTTTCCAAACAGATGCATTAGTGATCAGTGGAGAAGCCTGAAACAGGGTAAATACTTATTACCTGTTGTACAGTTTATGTTATTCCAAGGCAATTTTTTAATGTAGGTTACTCTTTTTTTTCAGACAGTGACGTTCCTGTCCTTTGGAATCTTTGTATCTTAGATTTAAGTGGATATGCTTAAAATTTTTGTGGTTTTTAGCACCTCCCCCTCCTTCCTATGTGCCTGTTTCAGTTACTTGCTCTTCCTCTGGAAGCGTGTTTGCACTGCCAGCCATAGCTGTCCCTGGGTTTATTTTTTTTCAGAATTAGGACTTTCCAAACTTCTCTGGTTACATCTTGTATTTCCTGGCATCTGCATCAAATTTAGTAGCACACGAGCTTGGCCAATTATTTTTGGTAATTTTTACTCTGTCCAAGAAAAAATTCTCTTTTATTCCAGCGCGATGGATGGAAGGGGAGGGGAGAAGAACCGTGCTTGTATCCCCTCTGTTTCAAACAAACTGGAATATGGGAATGTAGGGAAGAGATTCCGTGTAGGGACAGGTTTGCCTCCATCCTTAACGTGGTCATTGTGTGAAGCTTGGGGTGATTTGTGCTCCTCCTCAGTTCCTTGGGAAGAAATAAATAAATAAATAAATAGGGGAAGGGGAATAAATAGCAAAAAGTGAAGAGAAGAAAGGGAAATCGACGGGGAAAAAAGAAATAGATAGCAAAAAGGAAATAGGGGAAAGTAAATAAATAGCAAAAAGCGAGTCAACAGCAGCAAGCAAATAAATAGCAACAAGCGAATGAACAGTGGGATGCTCTGTGCACCGAGGGGCAGCTGCGCGAGTTGAGAGCGAAAGGCAGGTCCCCGGCAGCTCCCAGCCCTGGCCGGGCTTTCCGCGGCTGCTCCAGTGCCCCTTCCCGCCCGGCAAATGGGAATTTTTGGCTCCCGGGGCCCCCGCAGCTCCCGGGTCCCGCGAGTGCTGCGCGGGGCTGTGGCGGCGGCAGCTTCACATGACTGATGCTGGGAGACAGAGCAGGAGCGCTTTTTTTTTTTTTTTTCCCTTCTTCATCTTCCTTTTTTTTTTTTTTTTTTTTTTTTTTTTTTTTGAGCAGCTCCAGTCTGTGCACAGTTGGCTCCCAGCTGACAGACAGAATGTGGGGTGGGCTTTGTCACCAGAACGCTGGGTACTGCATGCCCAGCTATGCTCGCAATTCCACAGTGCCCAGAAACCTGCTGCTTATGTCAGGGTGCAGCCAGCCTGAACACGTAGAAATTGGGTAGCTTGATTTTTGGTTTTTTTTTTTTTTTTTTAATATAGTATTATTATTTTTTATTTTTTAGTATTTTTTTTGCCTCTTTCTTCCCTGCAAAGGTTATATAATGAGGGGATTGCTGCTAAAGTAAAAAGGGAAAATGAAGTCTTTGTTAAATGCCTTCACAAAGAAAGAAGGTAAGCGATGAAAGCAGAACACTTTGATGTTTCAGACTGGTGTTTTCTTGTGTACATTTAATATGATGGGCTTAGTGACTCTATAATTAATCAATTCCTGCGATTTCTTTTTCAAAATTATTTGATGTTAGACAGTCCATTTAGGCAAGTGGTGATTAAAGCTGGATGTGACTTTGTTCCTTTCAGGATTTTCTCTGAAGAATCAAGTAGTTATAAAAATGTTTTTGTTCCCTAAGAAATGCATTTGGAATTTCCTACAGAAGGATTTTCCTAGGTGAATTTTGTCAGTGAATGGTGCTGAATTGCCCCTTCAGATGTATGAAATGCCAGGAATAGAATTCAGAGAGCTGGAGGAAGGATTATGTGGTACTTTCAAGTATGCTTTTAGGGATGATAAATTTAAACTTTTGGGGCATGGAATTAGTTCAGGCATTTTCATGTCATTTTATATCTAGTGTTTTTCTTTTCCCAAACAAGTTTTGCCACAGTTATTCTTGCAGTTCTGAAACGTGGTGAAATATTAGGGAAAAGCAGAGTCCAACAGGAACTAAAGCATGGACATTTGCATTTCATCATTTTGTGTTGTAGTTCTGGTTTTTAATTGTGAAAATAATATAAATAATGCTGATAAGAAGCAGCTAAAAAAATATCCACCCACTTACAGTTTGCAGATTGCTGGGGAAAAGAAACAGTTGGGTGGAATATTAATCACTTCAGGCACAGAAATGCTTATTTTTAACTCTTTCTATAAAAGATTTGTGTTAGACGCGCATCAATTGGTGTCATTAGTTGTCCCCTTCCCTGTTTATTTCCTGTAGTAAAGGCTAATTTTGCTCGTAGTTTTCTCCTCAAGAATAGACCGTTAACAGCAAAGCAAAAGCTAAACTCTTAAATGGGCTCGTGAAATGCTCCTGAGGTGTGGAAGGGAAAAAGAATTCCTCTCCTCCGGTGCCTGGGGTGGTTTCTCCAGCCTGCCAGCACAGATGTGCTCTGCGGCTCGCTGTCCGCGCTGCCGCCGCGCCCCAGCACCCCGTCCCTGTGCTGCCTCCCCCTCCCACCTGCAGAGATCCCACCGGCCCCCCCAGAGTCCCAGGGGACCCCCCCAAAACCCCAGTGTTTCGTTTCCTCAGCCTGTGCCTGGAAGGGCTGGGCAGGCTGCTTCCAGCTTCAGGAGAAATCCAAACCTGAGGGTCAGAGCCAATTTCTGCTGAATCCAAGGCAAACTTTGGTGGCCTGGGGGGACAGCATTAGACCTTCAGGCAGCACACCTGAGTGTGCCAAACATCCCCTGTATTCAGTTTGTGCGTTTGCTCCTTGGCTGAATTCTCCTTTGTTGCACCTGGGAAAGATCCCCATTTCCATGAAGTCATTTCTGGAGCCGTATTCCAAATGCCAAAAATCAAGGAAGGCAGAAATGTCTCATCTCTGCCCCACACATCATCCTAGGGGTCTGTGTGTGCCAGTTTTGGAGATAAATGCTGTGAGTTTGCTGTGAGTTTGCACTAACTGGGGCTTCCACTGTGACATCTCAAGCACCAAGGTGCTCTCATGACACCCTCGGCTGCCCTGAAACCTTAAAGAAATGTGGAATGGGGAAAAACTTGAAATGTCGGGAGAATTATACAGAGTTTCTGCCAGTTTCTAGCACAAGCATTGGACTTGTGTGCTTTGTCCCCTTTAACAGCTTTTAAAGGCTACTTCCCTTATTTCAAAGGAAACATGGAAATGGATTGAAGCCCTTTCTTTGCACGCTGTTCCCATGTTTGGTTGCTCTGATGTTGTTGAGTTGTTTACTAGAGAAAGTTTCAGCTCACTGGAAATCCAGTGGATGTTATTGTAAAATACTCAGAATTGTAGTTAATCATAAACTGATTCTGGTGAAAATGATACAAACCATTCCTTTACTTGCAGTTTCGTCTCTATTTTATGCTATAAATATGCTCTCAGTTTTGCTCTGAAACCTTAAATTTTGCTTTGTTCTCTCAATTAAAGGCTCTATTTCAAGGCAGGACAGATTGATTCCTATGTATATTCATATTTATGTGAATTTATTTACTTGCACGGTATGACAGACATTCTTATTCTGTTTTTTGTGTGGTTTTGAAGGGTATTGAATGAGCAGACATTTCTGGCTCTTTATAAATGGCACATACTGGCACTTTAGACATGTAGGATGATACTTTGTGGGGCTTCTTTCCTAATTTAAATATGATTTTTTTTCTTTGAGAATTGCAAGAGCTCAGTGAAGCCCTCAGGATAATGCCTGGCTGCCTTTTGTTAGTTATGCCACTGTGACTTTTCAGATGTGAATCTGTGCACTTTGGCTCAGGTCCTGTGACCCCGCGAGCTCCATCGAGAGAAATTAATGAGGCCAGGTGCAATAATGGGGATCAAGGCCAGCATGAGGTTTTTGGGGTCAAGTCCTTTATGATAGGGCAGGAAATTCCATCACATCTGGTGATAACTGGGTGCTTCTTTATCAGGGACTTTGCCTTCTAAGTCGCACCTGGAACAAACTGACCCTCTGGAGCGGGGAAAGGAGATCTGGAAAATTGTGTGAGTGAGGAGCACGCAGGGAGGGCTGGACCCTCTGCTCTGAGTTAGATTTGTACTGCCCTTGCCTTGCTTGGCGTCGTGGCTCTTTCATGAAGGAGTTCATTGGAGCCTTTGGATCCAGTGGTGTTCCCTGTGGGATGTGGCACGTGACGGAGCCGGGGTATTACCCTGGGGTGGTATGCTCTACATACAACAGTGATGGATGTGGCAGGAATGCCAGGATTAGAAAGAGGGGAATGCCTAGGGATTGCAGCAGTGTAATAGAGTTCTGCCAGGACAGGAAGCTGTGTCCTCGATTCTTAACCTGGAAGATGGGGATAAGGTGACTGTTCACAGATTTCAGGTTAGGCCTGAACTTGAGATGGACCAGTTTGGGTGCCAGCTGGGGGATGGAAGCTGCAAGTCCACGCCTCAGGAATTCTGCTGGGCAGCCCTATTCTGTGCCTTTCTGTCTGAATGTGACAACACAGCAGGAAAATGAACTTTCTGAGCCTCAAACTTGGCAATCATGAGGTGTTTCCCATTTCCTAGAGCACAGTTCAGACTCCTCAGCAGGCTCGTGGCACCGGTGTTGCCTCACCATGTATTCAAGCCAGCAAGCAGGTTAACGTTGCTCTGTTGTTTTTGATTTAATGGTGTTCTAAAGATAATTTGATCAGCTCTGCTGGCAAGGTGGAGTTTCTGTCTCTGCAGAAGAAACAATGCCATATGTTGCATGTGGTGGTAAACACACATGAATGTGAAATCATCTGAGATCACCCCCCGTGTCTCTCTTTGCACAGTGCCCTTTAGGGAGGCTCCCACCTACTCCAACAGGAGGAGGAGGCCTCCCAGCACCTTGGCAGCCCCCCGGATCCTGCTCCGCTCCAACAGCGACAACAACCTGAACATCAACAACCTCCCCGAGTGGTCGGCCTCCTCCTCCGCCTCTTCACACCGCAGCCTTTCCCCTCACCTGCTCCAACAGATGCAGAATAATCCCAATGGAACTGTAAAAACCGTGGGGAGTTACACTCCGTCCTCCCGGAGCCGCTCGCCGTCCCTCAACAGGCTGGGAGAGGATGCCAAGAGGCAGCAGCACAGGCACATCAGGTGAGCTTTGGCTGTTCCACAGCACCAGGTGTCCCTAAAGGCACCCTGCTGGCCTGCCACGTTCCTTTATGTTATTTGCACTCTCTGGAATGTGTAGTTATTCATTCTTAGCACAGTGGGCCGTGCCCACGTGTGAATATTTGAACTGGAAGCACCAAAGCCAGCTGTTTCCTCACAGGGTTCCAGCAGCCAGGCAGACTTGCAAGTTCAGCAGTGACTTAACACAGAGTTGCACCTCCAGATCAAGGTGCTGGCTCTGCACATCTTCCCATAGTTGAAATAAGGATTGCATTTAACAGCAAAGCAAACTCTTTCTGGGATACCTGGTCCCTTCACTGGTCATGCCTGGAAGCTGTGTTGGAGTTGCTCATGGGTGATGGAGCAGAGGTTGTTTTAAGTTCTCTCTTCTGTAGGTGTGTGCTGAACCAAAGAGTGAAATAGAGGCAGTAATGTGATCTAGCAGGCGTTCTGGGCAAATATCCTGCAGCTCTGTCCCACTGGAGAGCAAATCCTGACTAATGAGAGTCATGTAGGTATTGTAAGCCATGGAATAAAGCAGAGGGCTGGGGCTAAGTTTTGATCACAGCTGGAGGCTGCAGCTTTGAGAAGCCACTGCCCTGGACTCAGGGACTCCTGTCAGATATGGAAGAGATGGAGCTGCACCAGGACAAGTGGTCAAAGTGCTGCAAAAATGCAGGGAGACATCAGAGCTGAGCACTGCTGGGGAGAACCAGAGCTCACACGTTTTGGCCAAACACATTTAACTCATTACTCATCTGAAAATCAGGCTTTGTCTGTCATGTTTCCTAGTGTATATATATATATATATATATATATATCTATCTGCATTTTGGAGTAGAAAAGGACTTGGGCATTGTCAAGAGATGCAGTTGTTGGTTTCTCTCTGCCGTTTGTAGGTGTAAGGGATCTTCAGGGGAGTTTTCAAGTCAGTAAAACAAAATGTTGTGTAGCTGACACTGCCTCTTACCTTGCCTGTTCCTCTGCTTTCCCTGGCCCTGGGCACCCAAGCTGACAGGCACTGTTTGGGGTGCAAACAATGCTGCTGGACAGGGGAGATCTGCTGTATTGTGAGACAAAGTTGTCTGGAATGCGAGAGGGAGTGAAATTAAAGGGAAGGAAGGGGATACAAATTTCTTATGCCGGTGGTTTCGTGCTCATCTTGCTTTTTTGTATGTTACGATAATGGCAAAAGTTCATTTAGGTATAATTTGGGTGGCATTTCCTCACAGAGCCCGGTGTCAGCTTAAAATTAGTCTTCAACGAGGCTTCAGCTGAGTGAGGAGTGGCCGTGAGGTGCCTTTCAGAGAATGAGTGTTCTTGTGTTCCACTGGATCCTGCTGATGGCGCCAGAGAGGGAGGTTCTACCTTAGAGTCAGTGGTTATTTTAGCTGAAAGGGATAAAAAATGCCTTTTCATCAATATTCCTGGGATAACACACTTCAAATTCCAGAAATATAAACAATCCTTTGAGCTGGGGGTAACAATTAGAATTTTTTATTTGACTAAGCGAACATTTACTTGCTTTGACTTTATTCAACCTCTGTTCCTCTTCCCTTTCTGAAAAGTAGCTTAGATGATAGTGGAAACCAATTTAATGCCTGAGAGTTTGTGGATATGAAATTTTGGTCTTTCTCTTAGTGCCTCAGCATCACAGCTACTGAAAGTGCTACCCAGCTGCAGACTTCCCTCTGTGCCACCAAGACTGGGTTCAGAGAAATCCAGAGTACGTGCAAGTACTGAGAACAGAGCTGGAGGCTCTCTCAATTTAAAGACAGCTAAAAGGATTTTATATATAATTTTTCCTGCAAATAATGCCTTTTCCTGCCACAGGCCTGTTTTGCAGTCAGGAATGGCACCTTATATGAGACTTTCCTCACAGATTTTGTTTGACTGTGTGACCACCTACTTACTGTCAGCTGAGTGTGGGAATTGTTGCTGTCTGTGCTTATTATTTGCAAATAATAACGAATAATAGCAGTCACCACGAAGCTGTTGCTCCCCTGAGATGGAAGAGCCCTTTTTGACAGAGCAGGAGGTTGGGTTGTGGAGTGGAAGCAGCCAGAAGGGGCAGGGTGATGGAGGAGGTCAGACTGTGACAGACGGTTAACGAGGTTTGTGGGATTTGTGCTGTGGAGAGGTGCTGGAAATCGATGCTGGAAATCGATGCTGGAAGGGGCTCCTGTGACCTTTGCAGCCCGGGTGGCTCAGGTATTTTATCTCCTCAGGCTGAAGGAGGAGAGATTTAGATTGGATATCAGGAAGAAATTCTTTCCTGAGAGGGTGGTGAAGCACTTGAAGAGATTTCCCAGAGAAGCTGTGGCTGCCCCATCCCTGGAAGTGTCCAAGGCCAGGCTGGAACAACCTGGTCCAGAGGAAGGTGTTCCTGCCCATGGCAGGGGGTGGCACTGGATGGTCTTAAAGGTCCCTTCCAAGCCAGACTGTTCTGTGATTCTCATGAGGCTGTTGCTTTCCACAGCAGAGTGCTCGAGGGGGAAGCTGGGAATGCAAGGGAAGGGACAGCCTTCCTATGGCACTTACCCCACAGAAATTAGTGAATGAGGTGCCAACACAGCCTCAGTCAGGGCTGAGCTGCCAAGGATGGCCACCTTCTTCTGCCTGAGAGGGAAACATGTCCACACATCTCCTGAAATCTCCGCGTTCTCCTCCCGCTCCTTCCTGGCATGGCACTTGCTGGGCTTGGAGCCCACGCTGGGGACAAGCAAGGGAGAGGAAAGATCTCTTTTTAAAAAGTCCTGCACCCCACGTTGCAGCCCTGGTTTCCATTAGTGAGCCTGTTGCCTGAGAAGTTCTGCATTCCTTGTGTGGGTTTAATGTGCCATTTCCCTTTTCTCTTTCAGCAAGAGAGAAAATGAATGTATCTTCTGTGCTCGCAGTTAAAGTAGATGCTGGGAGATAACACTGGGAATAGCTGCCACCAGACTAGGCAGAAACACAGCTTGATACAAGTGGAAATCAGATGTGTAGCTATAGTTTATAGATCTGGGGGTTTTTTTTATGGTGATGACTGTTCCTTCACTTACAAGGAAAAAGGAATGAAGCAAAAGAACTGAAATCTGAACGTCATCTTTTCCAGGCTTTCTTTAAACAACTGTGAGAGTTGGCTGAGGTTTCTGGTGCAAACTGCATCACAGACATGCAACCAGAGCTCACTTTTAAACTGCTGAGTGGGGCTTACCACGATCAGCACCTCTTCACAGTAATAGAACAGAGCAAGGTGAAAGGGGGATGCAATTCCAAACGGTGAGGAAGTTACTGCAGGAAAATGGGAGTGTTCCTGATAGGAAAGATCCACTAGGTTTGGGTTTTTACCAGACTTCTTCTGTATCTGCTGACTTACTGGCTCCCATTTTGGTAGGAGACTGGTTAAAAATTTTGAAAAAAGGGGATTAAAACCCAGCAGACCCCAGCCCTGGTATTTCATTTTGCTTGAAGCAGTTTGGGATACTTCCTTACAAGAAGGCAAGCAGAGTGTTACAATGCTCAACCACCACTAAACCACCCTTCTTCCTTTGGTAGCCTAACTTTTCCCTAGCAATCCCTATTAATATTATTCCTTCTCATGGATATTTTCCTTTTCTAGACCTTGTTTAAGACTGCAAGTTTTTATGCTTTGGGGTTTAACTGCTAGTGTCCTGCAAGTTTGTTCTGATATATCCTATAGGTTTCCCACCCTCTTTAATATTTGCCTCTTTCTCTTTTCATATATTTTTGACAGTTCACTCATTTTCCCACAGGTTTAATACTGATCTTATGCATTGTTCACCACCTTTCAGCAATTCCTTTTTTCTACACCATGAGTAGACTGTGAGTTGGTGGTGACCTGTGGCTTTCCTGGGCACTTGCTGGAGTCACTGAGTGAGCTGGTGATTGCCATCCAGAAGAAATGATCATTTGGAAAATGTTAACCACAAGCACCGGGCTTTGTGCAGATCTAAATTTAGCCCCGGGCCTGGGAGTGATGAAGTAACTTGATTATTCAGTCCATTTAGTTAATAATTCAGGGCTCTCACTTGTTCACTCCGTGCTACAAAGATATCCATTCCCAAGAATTGTAAATACAGACGTTTTCAAGTCCCTCTGACAAATTGACACGCTGGGAATGTATGATGGGCATATAAATTTTGAATTTAATTAGGGCCTGGGAACGTGCAAGTTTAATTTGCGGAAAAACGAAAAGCTTTAATGTTGTGTGTTTTCTGTTCTAGGCCATTATGGTCAGGTGAATATCGATCATGTTTCACACTGAAAGATTTCAACACTTAAAAGCTCCTGTTTGGTGTTTTTTCTGCAGGGTTAGATGTCTTGCTGGAAGACAGTTTTGTTACTCACTGCTTAATTTAATCCTGCTAGTGCGATGGTAAATGATTAACTTTCCCCTTTTGAATAAGCTGTTAATGATTTTTAATTTCAATTTCCAGTGCCATTTACAGTCCCAGTGCCAACAAGGATACTCTGTCTGCCTTGGATTATCAGGGTCCCAAAAGGAAGCTCTACAGTGCTGTCCCTGGGAGACTTTTTATCGTCGTAAAGCCATATCAACCTCAAGGGGAAGGGGAAATTCACCTGCACAAAGGAGACAGAGTCAAAGGTGAGCACCTGATTCGTTTGGAATAAACCTTTTCTCCTGCTAGGTGGGAATTTTATGTTAAAATTCCATTTTGCAGGGGTGGAAATAATCTGCATGTTGAAAGTGCTTTTATGCATTTGTTTCTTTGCAGGGCAGTTTGCTCCCAGCTCTGTTTTGTAACCAGTGCATATTTAGCTGCCACTTTAACTTTAACTGACTTCGAAGTGCTGCTGCAGCTCACAGCTATGTGCAGTAACAGCACCATTGTCTCCTACCCAGAGCACGGGATTTGCTTCTGGAGCCATTCCAGAGGCAGCACTCCAGGGCTTTAAGGGGTTGTAAACATGTCAGCTATCTAAAGAGCTCAGGAAGGGAACGGGACTAAGGTCAGCTCTGCTTCAGGCCCTTTCCTCAAGGAACATTCAATTGGTTAAGCAGAAAATGTCCCCTCACGGGACTTTGGATAAGTGGGCAAGGAGAACCTCCTGTAAATGTGATCGTGGAGCAGGCGTGGTGGTGCATGTGAAATTTCTGTTCACTGCTGCACTTCCCTGCTACGGCCGGGTTTAAATCAAGGCCAAGCTTTGTTATGGCTTTGAAGGCAGTAAGTCCATCCAGATCCAGCTGAAAAAGTGGGAGATGGGGTTTGCAGGAGTCGCCTTCCCAAGAGTGAGGTGTGACGCTGTGGTTTTGCACATCTGGGTAAAACAGAATAGAAGAGACTTTGTGTGGGATCCATACAAATCAAACAACAGTTATGGAAATCAAACAAAAGGGAATAAAGTCAGTGTCCTATATAAAAGTGTTAAGTAGCTGCAAATTTTCTTGCAAAGGGAACTACGTATCTCACAAAGGAAAACTTCAAATACCTCCTCCCTTGAGCCTGCAAGCAGTAGTTGGAAAAAAAAATAGGGAGCCATTAGAAGGTATATTTTTGCATTTTTATTTTTGGATGTACTGATTCTGAAGCGTTTGTGGGTTTGATAATTTTTGTTAACTCCAGCCCTCAGAAGGTGTGGGACAGAAATCTGAAGGGTGCTGCACTTAAAGGTAAAATGTGCAAGGTTAATTTTAAATGCAAGAACGAAGGAAGAAGGTTAAACTTCGAGTCTGTAGGGCTGAAAAGGTAATTTTGCAGTTCCCTGATCAGGTAGGAAGCAGTGATTATGATCTCATGGATGCACAGGGACCAGGATGAAATTTTGGGGGTACTAAGTAACTTTCTCCACTCAGTGTGTTCAGAGACGTGGGAGATGTCAATGGACAAGGAATGAGTGGCTGTCCTGTGGCAGGTGTCGGACACACACACGTTCAGTTGTCCTGTTGGATTGAAGGATGCAGGAATATTCTGTTTATGCACAGGATGTAAGATCAACAACACAGGTTCTTCTCACCAGAATAAAACAACTCTGGGCAGTTCTGGGAAAAGACAAGACAGAAACTCTGTTTCCTGGCAAAAGAGGAAGCTCTGCAACAGGTTGCCTGGAATGCTGGATATTTTAGAGGCATTCACTGTCTGGCAGCTGGTTTACATTAGGTTTTGAGACTATTATATGCAAAAGTAAGCCCAGAATAAAGGATTTAAATTTCAATGAAGTGTTCAATGTTTTTGAAAAATTAATTCAGGAGCCCTTGGTTCTAAGTTATTGTGACAAGCACTGGAAAACATTGCAGGAAGGAATTAGTCCACTTTTCATGTTTTGTTATAATGGTGTAGTCTAAATGTGAGACCAATGATTTTTGGGGGGTGCCCTCAAAATGCTGAAATAAAAATGGAATTATGGCTGGGTTTTTTTCTTTGTGGGGAAAACATATGTTTATTGGAAATAATACATTAATTATTGCTGTCAGCAAAAGGGGGACGTGTCCATCCCACGTCAAATCATTCCTGCAGAGATTATTTTTTCAGCTTCAAGAATCTGATTTGCACGTTGAATGGAAATCTGGCAGAGTTTTTCCAGGTCCATTTGTTTTAAAGCACTTTAGAGAACTTTGCTGCAGCAAAGTCTGGTGAGGTTTCTGTACGTGCCAGCCTGCTTTTGGAGAGGGCTTGGGAAAAGAACAAGCCTACATAGGGATTGTCAGTGTTACTCCTTAGGATGAAACCTTGTGAAATGTAATTTAAGGCTGTTTGCATGGCAGGGCTGGAGCAGTGTGTGACAGGCTCCCAGAGCTAATCAAAGGGAAAACTTCCAGAACAAGATCAAATCCTATTTCGTGTTACCATGTCAATGGTTCCTCAGCTGCA
The DNA here is from genome assembly GCA_014706295.1 of Lycocorax pyrrhopterus obiensis. Lineage (NCBI taxonomy): Eukaryota > Metazoa > Chordata > Aves > Passeriformes > Paradisaeidae > Lycocorax > Lycocorax pyrrhopterus. Next base: position 2,092,093 of record JACSVZ010000007.1, read on the forward strand.
GCAAAAAATATGTCAGAATGAACACGGCAAGGTCACGGAGAGAACAAAGAGCGCAGGGGAAAAGACACTGGTGCTTTAAAGAGGTCTCCATTGTGTAACAGTGTTGAAGGAGCCGCTCAAACTTTTTGTGCCAAAAATCCAGGTCCAATTAAATCTGGATTCCCGTCCCTGTTTCAGTCAAAATGTAATTATTGCTAGAGAATCAGTGTAGTCATAGGATATGGAGCAATGGCTTTGAACTGAAAGATGGTAGATTTAGACGAGATCTGAGGAAGAAATTCCTCCCTGTGAGGGTGCTGAGGCCCTGGCACAGGTTGCCCAGAGAAGCTGTGGCTGCCCCATCCCTGGAAGAGTTTGAGGCCAGGCTGGAGGGGACTTGGAGCAAACTGGGCTAGTGGAGGGTGTCCCTTCCGCTAGGAGAAGGTTGGAACACGATGATCTTGAAGGCCCCTTCCAACCTAAACTATTCCAGGATTCTGTGATGTTTAAAAAAAATTACTCCATGTGAGCAGGACGGGCTCCCTCTGCACCCTCCAAAAGCACAGGCAGTAGAACTCAGAGTCCTCAGTGCTGTGGGAGTGCCAGAACTGCTGACTATAAGGAGATCCCGCTTTTTTTTCCTCTTTCTGAGCAGGATTTCTTGGTACTGGATGTATTCTCTGTCTTTCACAGACTGACTTAGCAAGACCATGGCCCAGGCAGCACATGCCTGTTTGGGGTTTAGCACCTCGCTCTGTGCAGTGCTTGGAGGAAATGGGAGAATATGAAACCCCATGGAATTCAATTTTTCCTTCGCTCTGGAAATACCTTAGCCTCACTGAGAAATGGAAAAGCTTTGTCTTGGCCCCTCTCCTGTGGCAGCTTGGTGACTGCACTGTTCTGTGTAAGACGCTGATGCCCAAGTCCTGGCTCTGGGATTGCTTCGGGGAATTCAAACGTGGCTGTGGGATTGTGCCCCGTGTTCAGCCTGACCCCGGGGAGATGTCATCACGAGTACATCCCATGAGACTAATCACAGCAAAGATGTAGCAAGGCATTTATTGCAGGGATAAAAACCCAGAACAACATATTAGAGAAAGGGATTACGTGGGAAATGTTTTTATGGATTTTCCTTTTTAACTTGGCAGAATTAGAAGGGTCACAGAGAGGGATGAATTCCTAAACTCTTGATGAAGTGTTTTCATCAGATGGAGATGAAGCAGGGTTTTTTATTCTTTCTAAAACTGGTAGAAGTGCTTGAGTGACAATAGTTCACAGTGTGTGATACAAGGAAACCGCTCAGAGAAATCTGTGAATGGGCAAGGTTCAAAGCAAATGTAAACTAAACAAAATGGTCTCGTATTAATAGGATATTACGTAGCCTGTGCAAAAATACCTGCTGTATTTTTGGTTGTTAGTCATACACACTGACATCATTTGTGTGTCTGCCACTCATGAGAGAAGAGCCATGGCTGCTGTAAAAATAAATCTGATATCTTTATTTATACCAGAACTGCCCTAATCTTCTGTTTTCACATAAATTAAGGAGAGCTAGTTTGATTCCTCACCAAAACACTTCTAACGTATTTTGTTTCTTTCTTCCTTCTGTATCTAAAAGTCCATTGCGATAAATCTGCCACAATCCAAATGCACACAAACATGTATGAAATACCTGTAAAATGAATTTGAATCAGCTTTTGTGTTCCTAAATGGAATTCTAGTGCTGGAAATTAAGTGGTCTCTTTGATAGCAAAACTCAGAGAATGCAATGCTCCAAAGTTCTTTGTGGGCAAAGAATTAACAGTTTTCTTGGCCATGAAGATAAAGCAATAGATAAGGTTTTTGGGAAGGTAACAGGTCTGGGTTCCAGGTGCAGACAGGCTCTGGTCACTTGGAAACTAGACGATGTTTAGTTCTGAGTTTAGTTCTGAATTGTTTTCAGAATCTGGGTTATATTAAAACACACCTAAAATGCACTTGAACTATCCTTCACTGACCTAGAAAGAAAAAACCCTCCTGGTTCAAATACTTTGAGAGCTTTTGAAGTCTCACCCTGCTCACAGCTTTGTTTTTCATGGTCTCCTCAGATCCTTCTTTTTTCCAGGCTGGCCCCCCATCTCTCTCAGCCTTTTCTAGTGCCCAGTGTCTGGAAAACAGGGAGTTATTTCAGTATCTCAAATATGCTCCAACAGACTTTTCCATGAGCCTTCCGAGGTGCCTCCGGTGCAGGCACAGTGTGCACATCAGAGAAGGGTTGTGGTAAACCCAAATGTAGCTCTCAGCTCCATTCCTCGGGGTCAGAGGAGCAGGAGTAACTCAGCAGCAGCAACTCAAGCATCTGCTCCGGGCAGGAAGTCAGTAGTTCTGTGCATCAGAAATATTGACCCTTGTGACTCTGCTTTTATTTCAGCGTGGTCTCAGCCAGCAGGGCAATCCAAATATATCACTAACATTTTCATTTCTTGTGAAATCCACTTGCAAGTCATTTCGAAAAAGAAAGATTATTAAACCCCTGCTGTGCTCGAAGATATTGCCAACAGACAGTGCTTGTGGGCAGGAGGAAAGATGGTCTCCTGGGCTTTTGCACTTGTTAGATTAGTAAACAAAATACCGGGAAGGGAAGAGCCTCAGGATGGCTGCTTTGTTTCTTCAAGAGTATTTTGTACCTTGTGTGGGTAAGTGGGGCAGCAGAATTCAACCTAAGAGGTTTGCAAGGTGGTGTTCAGCTGCTCTCTCACATGAAGGACGAAATGAATGCGAAATGGAATCTTAATCTCACCCAGGTTCACTGGTCTGTTTTCCTCCTTTCTGTCTCCTGACTCGATGGGTTTGATTTCAATTCTTAACATGATAAATTATGGCTCATCACAGGTCCTATCCCAACTCGTTCTTCAAGTTCCTTGTGCCTGAAGAGCAGGACAGAGTGGTGCTATCAAAATGTCCTAACGAAGACCCAGCCTTGCTCCCGCTCCAGCAGGAGAGTTCCCTCTGCTGTCAGAGGCTGTGGGAAGGGACCAGGATGTAAAAGCACCCACAAATCCCCTCTGCCATCGTGCTTGGCTGCTTTAACACATCCTTTCTTGAGCAGTCAGCAACTGGCCTGGAATATTCAGGGGACAGGGAGCACCAGGAGTTGGAGAGGAGCTGTGAGTGCACCAGTGTGGTGCAACACAGCACTACAGGCTCTGCGTCTAGATTGGCTTGGGGCCTCTTCTCCATTAATTCTCTCTGAATTCCCCCGATTTCAAGTTTGGGCATCACTGTGGAGAAGAGCAAATTTGACTCTGTCTGCACCTTCCTCAGCTGAGCTGGGGACCAGCAGGTGGATTTTTGCAATGTTTGATTTCTGACCAAAACCAAATCAGTGCAGATTTATTTCTCATACTGTTTGCCTCTGTCCCTCACTTTCTCAAAACTATTTCACAGACACCTAAACACCAGGGAAAAGGTGATCTTCATAGAAACTTTATGGCAAAGACAAAAAAGTGGAAAAAGCTCCCACAGAGGGCCAAATGTTGAACAGCACAGTTCACTCAGTCCTATTTCAACTGAGCCATATTTCCTCAGATTTAGAGGATTATGTGCAGTTTAATGTATTTGTAGGTTTGATGCAGGGAGTGGTTGCTCTGTTAGTAGCCCCAGCCATGTTCTCACCCCGAGGTTCTTTTCCTGAAGTGCTTGTTTGCGCTGTCTCTTTCCTGAGAAAGCTGAGGTGAGAAAAGGTGAGGAGGTGTTTTAAATCAGGATCTCTGCGTTATCTCCCTAATCTGGTGAGCTCCCATAGCCCCAGCTGGGAAAGAACTGCTGGATTTCCTTCTCCACCACAAGAAAAGTCCGCAGGGCCCCAGTCCAGTGTGACTGCTCGGGTCAGTCTGCCAGAACCACTGACTGCAGGCACACGAGGCTTCCCTGCCAGGCTGCTGGCGGAGGGCAGCGGAGCATTTATTTCCTGGGTGGCAGCTGGGGCGCGGTCACTGGTGTGCGTGCTGGAATCCTCCCCAGCCTGAGGGACACTGGTTTCCTCCCTGCTCCTGCTGCACTGACCTCAGGTTCTGTCAGGCTCTCTTGATGATGCCTTTGGGAGCCAGAAGCAGCCTGCCCATAAGGCAGAGCAGGCGGATCCTGCTCAGCATTCCTCCCAGGGAGGGAGGGAGGGATTGCTGTCAGGAGCCGGGAGGGGCAGAGAAAGAAACGGGGTCAGAAAAATCTCTCTCTCCAACAGAGAGCAAGATTAAGTTGTAACTCATGATGACCTTCATTTATGTTGTCTGTAAAGGTTGTTTTCATCAAAGAATCATGGAATCATAGGATGTTTTTAGGGTTGGGATGGGCCGTTAAGGATCATCCAGTGCCAGTCCCTGGCTTTGAACTCATCCAGGGATGGGACACCACAGCCCCCAGTAAGTATTCCTGCATGGATTGTCTGTCATTTGGAAGCTCTCCTGCCAAAGACAAATAATTCTGAAAACTTCCATCAAACAACAAACATTTCAGCAATGGAAAAGCCTTAATTATAAGGTTAATTATTTCTGAGAGAAAGAAGTTAGGTTTCTACCAATTAGAAATTAAAAATCCACTGTATTTCAAAGAAGAAAATCTAGAAGATTTTTACCTCAGGACACAAACCCAGAGTTCTTACATCAGCACAGGCTGGTTCAGCTGTTAGATTTTTTGTTTTCAGTGGTGTCCAACTTTATACTTTACTGTCATTCTGTTGATTTTTCTTTTTTTCTGCTGCTTGCAGAAATGTTCTTTTTTCCCCCAGAACATGGTCTCTTGTTCCCAAGCCATATGATTATTTATTTTCCCAATAAAGAAGAATGTGGTTTATCCAAGCACTAAAAATTGATTTAGATATTACAAAGGCATTTTAGGTACATCCTGTAACAGATGTAAGGACATTGGCCTGAATTTGGCTTTAAATTTCCTTGACTTTTTTGCAAATAAGGCTGCCTGGAATAATTCACTCCTGGGCATTTCAATAGCACAAGGAATTTAGAAATAGTAGTCACCATAATTTGTTGGGAACAAATACTTCACTTCTTGTTGGGGCATGGAGGGAGCTGTAATGTAGAAGGGTACAAATTCTTCCTTCTTTTGATTAAAATGATTACATTGAGTAATGAATCTGTTTGAGATTAGTATGTTATATTAATATCAGTGACAATATACACATTGCCAATAGACCTAAATTTGCAGGAGACAAAGCATTCTATGCTCTATTCTATAGTTTTATAGCACATAATATTGTAAAATATTTGATGCATATAATTTTCTGGCAGAATCTGGCTGATTTTATGTATAATACTTTAAAGGCATTAAAATGAGAGCTCCTGTTTGGCACCTGCCTATCCATGTTTTCCTGTTATCCTGTTGCTTGGTGCTCATCCAATTTTTCTTTGCAGCTTTGTTCATATAATTGGACACAACTCTTCTTTTAAACCACACTTTTGTTGTGAAAAGGTGTCCCAGGATTCCTGATGTTACAAGAACCTTTATTTCACTCTTACAGCATCAGCTTCTTTTTGTAATTCAGGCTGTGTGTGAAGAGCCTCTGACCTGCTCTTGCCATAGCAACCACACCTTTTGTTTTTACCAAAAGAAAAGGGAAAACCACTGGAAATTAGAAAGCCTTATTATTAATTTGGGGAAAGTTATCCTTTGATTTCCCATTGTTTTATCCTTCAGCAGGGAAAAGGTTGATTAGAAAATCTCTTGCTGGTAACAAATTCTCTGTTACAATGAGTCTCTTAAACACTTTTGGGAGAGGAAAGATAGAAATTAAGGCCTCATTCTGAAAGAAGACTTCGTGGGTGCAATAGATGAATGACATTTTCCTATTTATCCTTTAAGTTCCCCACATTGGGGTGAGTGAAGTGTTGCCAGTTTTTATAGATCTGTAGATTACTGTAGCCTTGGCTCTTGCTGCAGGATTTCCTGTTAATGGCACCATTGACGGAGGTGGATGGAGATCACTTCAAGGTTTTAGGGGATGCAGAACCATCTGGAGCTCAACTTCTACGTTGGACTACGAGCTTGTCCCCCATTTCCCCAACAATTCGTCTGTCTCTGCACATCAGCTGAGCCCAGGGCTGGCCCTCACTTGCCTCTTGTGCCACCTTTGTGCCTCTTGCAGCTCCAGGAGGCTTTTCCTTCTTTTCCTGGCCCCCAGCATGATGCTTTTCCCAGAATGCTGAATGCCGCCTGCGTTCCAGCAGCACTCATTTCACCCCTCCACCTCTTTTCCATGGATGTTATGTCTTCAGGCAGGACTACATGTGTTTTTCCTTTGCTCTGGCTGTTAGAGATGGCTGATACTCAATAATTCATGTAATAATGGGCTACAGTGGATCTGCTTCTGCTCCGCAGGACTCCCTTTTAGCCCTGCGCTCACAGACAGACTTCCAAGGCAAATTTCTTTTCCCAAAAGTGTTGATTTGCATCGGCTGCTGCTGCTGCCACAAACACATGAAATCACTCCATGGGTTCAAAATACCCAACTTCCTCCTTGCAGGGCCTCTCTCTTTCCAAAGCTGGAAATATCCGTGCAGTTTGGAGAGTCAAAACAGCGGATCTGACAGATTAATAAAACACCAAATTAGGGAAGTCTGTCTCAACTTCTAAACAGTTTTTGTTCTGAGCATCTTGCCAGTTTGTGGAGTGAAATCAGGACTGAGACTCAGTGCTGAAAACTCCCCTCAAATTAAAAAAAAAGCAGCTAATTACTGACAATAGGAATCTTTCACTGTCTCACATTTGGAAATTTCTTTTGGCTGGAGTCCTACACTCTCTTTTATGACTGAAGTTAAACCAATGTACAGCAGGATTCTACAATAATTCTAGTGTATATATATATAGGTTATTAAGTTTTCCCAGTTCCTTATCTCATACCTAAGAAATACATTCTTACATGAGCAGAGGTTACATTGTTAAAAATGCGTTGGAAGCTGCTGAATTCCCCCTTTATATTGGATGGATGATCAGGGAATGTCTTGTGTAACACTGAATTATCAGATGGTCTGTGTGTGTTAGTTAGTGTACACGGGCTTTAAACATTTTCAACAACACCTGGAATACAGCAACAGATTTTGCCATTAATTATGCCCCATGTTTATATTTTTTTAAAAAAGACACGCTAATATTATTTTATTCAGCTCAGTTTTCACTGTAGAGCTGTTGGTGTCACCCAGGGCCAGTGGCCTCCCCCAGCCTCCCATAACTCCCTGAGTTTGTAGGAGTTACAGGTTACAGGTTTCCTCATACCTGTCAGAAAGGTGCTTGATAAATTGTGCATTTGGGGCCCATCCAGGTGTAGGATTTTTCCTTAATGGATGTTTCCTGGGACTTAATATGTACTTCTTACTGGCAGCGGTGTGTGAATGTGCAGTTCATGGACTCTGTCTCTTGGAATATACTACATTAAAAGGCTTAAAACTGACATATTTATAAACATTTGGCTGTCAAATGTCTCTGTTAATAGATGGGCACGCTCTGTAAGCGATAGCACAAATAGCTCAGGGTTGCATTCGTAAAAACCCTGGTAAACATTTACTTTCAAATGCGGTTTTGCAGATCCTGGTGTCTCAGACCAGACTTCTTTCATATTACTAAGATTTTTAATTTTTTTAACTTTTTTTTTGGACTGTGATGGATTTGATTTTCATCCTGCTCTGTGATAGTGCAAATCAAGTTCAGCTTCAGCGCCCCTGCGTCACAGCAGCTCCCCTGATCCCGAGTTCAATTGCAGCCAGGCAGGGACCAGGGATTTAAAGCCTGGCAAGGTTTTAACAGCGCCAAAATTGCTGGTTTTGGAGACCATCAAAGCAGCTCTGAGCACAGCAATGTCCCTCCTGCACTGAAATACCCTGCAGAGACAGTGTCCCAGGCCTTGGAATCCCTTAGCAGAGAGATGGATTTGGACTAATTAGCCTCGATTTTCAGCAGGGGCAGATGGGGCTGAGCTGGCACTCAGCGGATGGAGCTGGGCTGATTTGGGAAGCTCAGGCCTCCCCACCCAGCAGTGTGTTTGGTACAGGTGTGCTCTGAGCACCTGAGCTGTGTGTCTGAGCCACGTTCCCAATCAGCCTGGTTTTGTTGATAATATCACCTTTGTATCATTATTAATGCACAGTATCTTTGTAGCAGTACTTTTGTAGTCTTCTAATATATAGTAAACATACAGTGGTTTGTAGGAACTTCTATAATACTAATTTAAACACCAGAGCAAATGTTTAGGATCCTTCCATCACATAATTCACCTCCAGGTGCTTACTAATAAAGTTGTTGCTCTGCAGGCTTTTGTCACAATCCTTGCTGAGTCCTAGAATTAATATCAAGATAATTAGAACTGCCAGATAAAAGCCTTTTCTCTTATTGGCAAATCACTCTCCTCCATATTGTCATTTTCTTCTATTGAGAAAAAAAATCATTGAAATGTTTGAAAAGGCGTCTCCATTGTGTATCTCACCTATGGGAGGTTCAAGTGTTTGCTGTGTATTCAAACCCTTAAATCATATTACTCAACCTGCATTGCAAATCCCTGGAGCTACCCACTAAGTTAAATAACATGTTTCTCTAGGAGGCAGGAAAAGCAGGAGATATCAAAATATGTATTATTAAAATCCATTTCAGTGTGGGTGCAGTTTTACAATGGGTTCAGCACTTCGTTTGAGCAGACAAGACAGTGGGTTTTGAGTTGTGGTATTACCATGTATTTATCCTTGATTAAACCAGCAGTGAGAACACCGAAAATGGAAGCAAGTGTGTGAGGGCCAAGGAAACTTGTGGTCAAAAAAAACTTGGGGAAAGGTTACAAAGACTGAGCAGGGAGGGTCTTGTTTAAAGATCGCTCTGTGCCCATTTTGGGGGTACCAACATTCGAGTTACTGCACGGTGTCTGCTTTTTTCCAGTTATTGCTGGATGTGTAATGCCATAATTCTGTATTTCTGTGAGAAGGCAAAGGGTAACGCTGCCTGTGTCTCCCCTGTGTAGTTCTGAGCGTCGGAGAAGGTGGATTCTGGGAAGGCAGCACCCGGGGACATATTGGCTGGTTTCCTGCAGAGTGCGTGGAGGAAGTTCAGTGCAAACCGAATGAAAGCAAACCAGGTAATCACATCAAGCTCCTGTTCAACCCTAACGTGACAAATGCCACGTGCCTGTCCCAACACAGACATCAGGGCCTTTGTGCACTACTAGAAATGGCAGAATTGGATAAAGCTGAGCTGCTGAATTAAAAAATACAGGTGGGTTTATCGATCGGATTTGACTGTGCAAGCAGACTTTCTCATGAGGGACTATGCAGGGAAGTACCAAAGCTTTTACACAGAGCTGCATGCAGACATTTTGTATAGGATTATGTTGTGCTTTATTTTCTTAAAATGTGGGGGAATGTCTAATGAGACAATTAAATAAGGGAAGAAAAACTGGCCAGTCACCTCCCAATGTGAGGGAGTCATACAGTGCATTTAGCTCTTGTTCACAGCCCTGTTGACCTTTTCCCGAGTGTTAGAGGAGGCACCCTGTAGTGGGATGTCCCATACCCACCCTTACTGATGACAAAGGAAATGGAATCCTCCTTTATCAGACACATGCATTGCCACAAGTGACTTTAAGCAAGGAGCCTTTACAGTCCTGGTGTAATAAAAGAAAAAGAAATCTACATTAAAGCAGGCTATTTTAAGAATTACCTACCATCTCATCATTTCTCTGCTTTTAAGAATTAAGATGTGAGGACATCCTCTCTAATTAAAAGCTCATTATAAATGAGCTCTGAGAATATAATTAATGTTCTCCAGGAGTGTATGCAGTTTTAAATCAGCTATTGATGTGTTTTCAGATCTCTGTTGTATTGATTAAGAACTTCTGGCATTGCACAGATGATACACTAAAATTTATGCATTGTATCATTCATTTACAGATGTTTTTCTTTTATGCATGTCATTATAAACTGCAAGGTGCACTTTTCTTTTTTTTTCCTGTGTGGAGAGGTTGTGCTTCCTTTTCTATTTCCCTTTTGAGAAGGGAAAAGAGGAGGAGGCAAAACCAGATCTAATATTTGGAGAGAATGGATCCAGGCTCTGAGAACAGAGGGAGAAGTTATGTAGCTCTTCAAAGGGCTTGAGAACAAGTCAGAATTTAGAGGTGGAGTGTATTAAACAAGAGGAAGATTGAGGCTGGAATTGCCCAGTGTGAGAACGGCAGCTCTGCATTAAATTTGAGCTGTCTCCAAATCTGAAGAAAATTCTGAGGAGGGCATTACGTGAAGTTCTAAGTTAAGAAAGAAGTTTTGCATCTTTGTAGTGATTTTGAAGAGAGAGTAACCAAACCTGTTTGTCACAAATCCTTAAAGACTCCCTTGAGAATTACTTCAGGAGGTGAATTCAGTATGTGACAGGATTGCCTTAATAGATGATGATTGTTTTTTGAGCAAGGATTTCTTTGATCACTCAAAGGAACATAAAAATTCAGAAAAGAATTGTCACAAGAGTAACAAAAGGATTACCAAAGCTGGAAGCAATAAAAGAATATAAATAGAAGCATGTTACAAATTTGCTGACATGAAATTATGAGAACTTCTGCCATGTGTCTGGCACAGCACCAGAACATTTACTGTAATTTATAGCTATTGCTGCTTTCCCGTTGTTTTCCTGTTTGCTCATGGTACAGTGGGAATAATAATGTTAACATAGCTTAAGGCTTTAAATATGCCATTCTTCTACTCTAAAAAGGATGAAAATGTAATTAAATAGGAACAAAAGGGACGCATTTTCTCTGGCAGTGAACTTGTGCACTCCCATATTTTGCTGGGCTGCCTCAAAAAATGTCCTGCGCCCAGAATGAGGTTCAGTGCTTCTGTGTGTAATGTGATAGAGGCTGGAGCTGGGAGGGAAATGAAATATATGGAATGCACAGTATGTGCCATATTATTATTGAAATATGGCATGGAGTGAAAGCAGCTGATCACGGAATTGCTCTGCGCATTCCCTCTGCATAGGAAACAATGGGAATGAAAGGGGAAAGCTTTATAAGCAAAAATCAGCCAGTATTCCCTCTGAGTACAAATGCAGAAGTAATTTAGAAAAATGTGTTAGGCATGGTGAAATGATTAGAAATTAAATTAGGTCTGCTGGGATTGCTGAAAGAACATCAGCTGAGAAACATCACAAACTTGTGCCACTTGCAAGAATTTGCATCGTGGTCTTTGCAAAGCAGCAGAACTTCTTATGATAATGATTTAGAAAGTAGATCATTTCAATGTGGAGGAAATGAAGCTCAGACTCAGCCTTTTCCACACCAGCACCACGGCAACAGCTCTTTCCCCTCAATGAGATTTAGGAACATTTCTTCCAGCAGCTTCCCTTTGCTATTAAGTTTGAACAATTGTGTTTAATAGAGGCTTGTCATTTGCACGCCGTGAGTGAAGGATAGAGGAATAGTTCTTGGAAAAAACAAACCCCAATTAAACACTCCAGGCCCAGTAAAACTGCTGGGCAGGTGTTTCATGGCATGCTGATGTATAATCTCCCTTCTAAGGAAAGTGCAATTTTTAGGGAACTTTATTGCCATCCCAACTGTTCCCTGGAAAGTGGGCAGGACGGAACAGCACCTGGTTCCTGTGCTCTCTTCAAAGATGCCATGCCAGCTTGGCAGGTTCTGTTTTCCAAAAAAAATATCATACTGACTGGCATTCATTCTACATCCCTTCTTCAATCCTTCATTAGTTGAGACTTGTGGGAATTGCTCCATTATTTTGCTAGGGTTGATGCCAGGCCTATGGGCTCTTAATTATCCAGGTTGTCTCATTTGTCCTTTAATAGCACCGGCACAGGACCTGCTGCTTTCCAGTCTAAAGAAGTTCCCTTGACATTTTGAGATCCAATGGAAAAAGAACAACAACAAAGAAAATCATTATTGTGGCTTGCTAAATTCTTTTGCCTGCTTTTAAAAAAATTCTTGCAAAAAAACTCTTTGTGCTACCTCGTTTTAAAAAGTGTAGCCTTTGGAGCTTTGTAGGTTTTAACATTCTCCAGAATTATTCTGAGAGTGGAAGTATTCCCTCAGATGAGGCTGGCACGTCATCTTGCCTTTTCCCTGCTCAAACACAGAATACAAATGTCACATATTTACTCTTTCTGCACTGACAGTTTTCTTGTGTTATTCAGTAATTCCATTCTGAAATGTCTTTGTATTCCAAAATATGTTAAAATAGAATTATTTTTTTTTTGCTAAAATATTGTGGGTAAGTTGAAAAAAAAGTTTCTCCTGTTTAAGTTGAGATGTTTCTGTTTGCTTTTCTTCCATCATAAGGTATTACTTGAACTTGAGGGACTTACTACAAAAATGCTTTCTATTGCACTTGTGATTTTATGCTCCACCTCCTTCTGAATTCAGAGCTATCTGATTGCCCAAAACTGAGGTGAAGTGTTCATTTTCAGGCTGGAAGTTATCTTTAACTACACTCCAACTTTATCATTTATTATTCCTCCCTCCCTAATGTGCCTGGAGAACTCCTAGATTTTACAACTGATACTGAAATGAAGGCAGACTTAGCGTGTCTGACAGATTCTTGCTGTCTTTCAACTCTTGCCTTCCTCAGTGCACCTTTCCTTGAGTTCCAGCCTCATTTTTAACATTGTCATGGGATGGGTTTTCATTCCATAGCCTCCTTCATGCCTTTTTCTCTCCCGTGGCCTCGGGATCCACCTCATTAGTAGCTGTAGGAGTGCTGGGAGTTTTTTCGGGCCGGATCTGATGCTGCCTTGTGGCTGCAGTGACCATCAGCAGTGGTCAGGAGCTCGCTTTTCCAGGAAAGGGTCCGGTTTGTGCCGCCTGAGCCGTCCCGGTGCCCGGGCACAGCTCCCGCAGGGCACATCCCCGGCCCCACGCTGCCGCTGCTCTCCCCACGGACGAGTAGAGAAACAACACAATGTCCAGGGATAAATGGAAGCACTTTAATGATTTCTCAGAAGGCTTTTATATGTTAGCTCGCAAAAGTGTTTTAAATGGCATAAGGTAATTGGTCTTTTGCCATCCACCCCTTGAGGGGATTGGCCAAGTTCTAAGACACACATCTCTGAGTGTTTTTCTAGTTGTAACCATAACAATTCTGCAAAACAACCTGCAGCTGCAAGAAGTTTACAGAACTGTCACATTGTTTTCAGTTACTTGCATGGGAAAGACAGAACTCTCACGAAATGCTGCAGAGAGCTGAAGAAATTCTCTGCTGGAGCTTTTTCAGCATCCATATGCAGTGACCATCGGCAGTCGTCAGGAGCTTGCTTTTCCAGGAAAGGGTCCGGTTTGTGCCGCCTGAGCCGTCCCGGTGCCCGGGCTGTGGCACAGCTCCCGCAGGGCACATCCCTGGCCCCACGCTGCGCATGGAGCTGTGCCCCTGCTGACCTCTGGTGTCACCGCTGCTGCCAGCAGACTCTGCCAGCCCTCCAGACTGGCATTTCCCATCCCGAATGCCACAGAGGCACCGAATATTCGGGTCGGGAAAGACCTCAGGGATCACCGAGCCCAGCCTTTGGTTGATCACCACCCTGTCAGCCAGAGCGAGTGCCACGTCCAGTCCTTTCCGGAGCACAGTGCCTGTGCTGTTGTTTGCTGTCCCTTATTCCTGAGTTTCCAGCAGCTTGAAAATGTAGTGACAGATTATCCAGGAATAGCAGTTCCCTTGCAATTTCTTTTTTACCTGTGTAACCATACCCAGGTGTTACAAGCAGAAACTGCAGCAATCCTTACCCAGCGTTCCCTCTCGATCCCAGAAGTTACCAAACAAGTCCAAGCTGTGTTAATAAAACACATCCTTTTGCTGTTCCTGAAGCACAGAATTTTCTGTTTTCCACATTCCTGGTTTTTAACGCCCTGTGCATTCAGTAAAACCAGATTTGTTCCTCATTTCCACCACCCCTTTTTATAATTAGCACAACACCTTCCCAGGCAATCGAGCCAGCCGGACTGCTGGAAAATGGATTTGCCTTCCTGCGAGAAGGAAAGGTGCTCTACTGTGGATTGAAGAGCTGACATCTGTACTGGCCTTCCAGAAGGTCAGGAGTCTTGGTTACCCAGATTTGCTGTCTGGATGTAATAGATATCCATATATAAAACCAGTGCCTAATCCCATATAATTGATTCTATGATTCCGTGTTAAACGCAGCAGTGGAGGGGAAGAAACAGAAAACAAAAAACCTTTTCATCCAGCCTTAATGACCCACCTTTTATAAATGACGATCCAGATTAGCAAAATCCTTTTAAACAAATTATTCCTGATTTGTTATGATCAGTTCTGGCAGATTTTTAACTAGAAAGGCAACTGAAGAATAGGTAGAAATATTGTGGTGACTATGAGAACTCTGAAAAAATCTATGCACAAATAACTTTGGAAACCACTAGAAGGAGGAGGGCTTCAACGAGACAGAGGAGATTCTATCTCACCAAATGAGCACTTCAAGGGTTTTGATAATAAATTTCGATAAATTCTCCTTCCACACGATTTCACCTTGAGTAGAAGGTACCTGTGTACCTGGGACAGAATTATTGTGCAACTTAAACTGTTTGGCGTGAGCAGCAGCAGTTAAGGACAGAACATTGCTGCAGCTGGAAGGACTAAATGGAGAAAGTGTAAAAGAAATTTATGTTTGTGAGGGGAAGATATTTTTGTTGGGAAAGTTAATCACAAACATTGTCCTGGTAGTAGTGTAAGGAGCTAAGAAGTTCCTTGCTTGGAAACGTTTCTGACTCAGCAGTGCAGGCTGGGCTCAATATGGCCAAGAGAATATAAACCCAAATTAAAATCAAATTAAAGGGGCAAGGCTGCCTCACACATAGCTGAAGAAGTGTGCCATGATGCAGATACAAAGTCAGCCATTTCAAATGGGTTGAAAACTCGAGAGATGATATTATGCCTTCATAATATTACATCTTTGTAATGCCAGTCAGGGTCCTGAACGTGGGATCCCATCAAAACCCTGGTACCCAGAGCCCACACTGACAGGTCAGACACTGTTCAGTCAGTCCCCCTGCCTTGAAGGGTGTTGTCCAAAGCTCTGACCTCTGAAATACTCTTTCCTGCCTTGCTTCTGTGTTCTGCACAACCTGGCTCACGGGATTCTGAACAGTTCCATCTTCTGAGGAGTGATTTTCTGCCGCACAATGCTTCCCATGGACAAATCTGTCATTAAACAAATGGGAATGGATGACAAAACTCAACACAGTGATCGTCCACAAAGATATTCTGTGTCTGATTTATGCTTCAGAAAGATCAGGAATATGCCATATACCATATTCTTGCTTAAACTGCATTCTCTTCCATCAATCAGTGGGAAAACTATCCTGGAACAAAAAAAAAAAAATAATCAATGCAAAGAACTAGATGTGAGGTGCTGGCAAGCCAGCCCACAAAGCCCAGCTGACACAGGAGCTCGGTGCAGTAATAATCAACTAATTCTGACAACTCTCTGTAGCTGAGGATGTAAATCAACCCCACTTTTTTGTCTCAAGTGATGGAAATTCAAAGAATGAACCTCAGCAAGTTTCTGCACTTTAGCTTTGCTGAGCGAGGCATTTGTGTTCCCAGTAATGATAAACAGCAGTTTGGGAGAAGGCTCTGGGATGAATCATCACTCAATAATAATGGGAATTGGGAGGCAGAGGTGACTGGAGAGCTGTTCTTATCTGCAGGCTGGCTGTGGGAGGGAGTCATCTGCTTCCCACACAACCTGCAGGGTGTCCTCTCTGGCCAAAGGTGCCTTGAAAGGCCTCTCCTTCTTTCAGTCTTCATCTTCTGAGCAAGGTCCAATAGAGATTTTTTGCTCTAACAGGAGTATTTGTTAGGAATCCTTGAGAAGACTGAGTCTACCAACCCCTTTCTCAAATAATGATACGAGTCTGGTTTGAAGGAAGAGTGAAAGAAAGGACTCCATGAGAATAATTTCATCACTTGTCCAGGTTTTGAGGACAGCATAAAGCCAAAACATCAAAAAATTATTCAAATTAACAACAAAAAAAAGGCAAGCCCGTGTCTAGAGCTTGTAGGGAACGTAAGCCTGTCTGCATGCTTATCTCTGAATAAGTAATTTTTAATTCATAATATTTTACTGTCTGGGCTGCTCAGCTGACATGTACTTCATCCCTTTCACTCCCATTTCCATGCTTGCTAAGAGCCACTTAGGAATAACTCTAATCAGCTGGAAAGGAGCAGCACAACTCTCCAAAGCATTGAAATGGGCTAAAAATAAATTGCACAGCAATATAAAATGAGAGTTACGTGGTAGGAAATTCAACATTTCCAGTGCATCTGGGATTGCTGCTGTGTGAAATCGGACATGCAGGTGTGGAGTTTTTCCTCTTCTGATTCTTTCTGCATTTTTTTTTCCCTCGAAGAATTGTCTGTCACACCACAGAGAATCAAAGAAGTGCAGACTCTGAGGGGTGTCTCAAGAAAGGAGTTACCATGACGGTTTATTCCTTTTGCTTCCAGTGATGCATTCCCGTTTTCTGTTCCAAATCACAGCCCGTGGAATGTTTTCAAGTCTGAGAGCAGATAGAGACATCAGAGATGTCTAATGTTACAAATTACTGCAGAAGCACCGAAAAGTTAAAGTTATGAAGTGAATGATTTATGAAGTGATAGAGCCTCCTGGGGAATTTAAGCCCAATTATTGGTTTAAGAGAGAATGCTTCAGCTTGTGGCAGAATTTGAGCAGCCCTGTTCTGCAACGTGCTAAAAACCTAGGAGTAATACCTAATTTTTTGATTCCCAGTTGACCTTGTGGAAACTACACATAGAACATGGTTTTTTCAATCCATAAAAATCTGTTTCAAGCTACTAGAATTTTAACAAACGTGGCAGATCTTAATGACTGTTAGTAGACAAAAATCCATAGCTTTCACCTCCTGGAATCCTGGAGCATTTCAAATTTCATAAAGAATATATCTTTTCATGCTAACATCTCTATACTAATTGTTTTGGTTTGGTGTCTTTTAATTAGAGATACTTCTTAATATCTTATGAACCTATGATCAACTATAGCTGATTTTTTGCTTTCTCTACGTATCTTGAATGACAGTAGCAATAGCTTTTACTTTGATTTAACATCCATTTTTTTCCCTGAAATTCTGTTTAGCCAGGATTCTCTGATGCACCTGTGTAAATATTATTTATGTCAGAACATGACTTCTGTTGAAATCATTCTGGGTATCTAGCAGGATTAAATAAAATGCCATAATTCATCTAACTCATTTCATTTAGCATGACCTAACACTTTTAAAAGCAACTTTGAAAAAAAAAGCAAGGCAAGCCTCAGATCTGTGCATATTCCAAAAGTGTTGATAAGTCAACTTTTCCTCCCGTGCTAAATGACACATTGGGGCTTTTTTCCCCTGCTGATTCTTAATGGCTCAGATAAAAGGCTTGACAACAGAGGCTGAAAACTCTTTGAAACACTCCCCAGTTAGCTGAGATCAAATTCTTCTTAATTTAAGGAAGATGCTGGAGCAGCTGCTCAAAGTAATGGCGATGCTGGAGGTGAGCAGGAAAATGATGCCTAAATAGAGCAGCTGTCAGATAATCCATATTCTGTTCTGAAATCACAGCACTGCTTTTTGCTTCCCTCCCCTGCTGGAGAGCTCAGCTCCTTTTGGTATGGATCGGTACTGAAGGGGCACTCTGGGCTCAGAAATGGATTATTGGTGTTCAGGCAGAGCAGACAGACCTGAGTGAGTGTTTGGTACTGAAGGGGCACTCTGGGCTCAGAAATGGATTATTGGTGTTCAGGCAGAGCAGACAGACCTGAGTGAGTGTTTGGTACTACAGGGGCACTCTGGGCTCAGAGAGGGATTATTGGTGCTCAGGCAGAGCAGACAGACCTGAGTGAATGTTTGGTACTACAGGGGCACTCTGGGCTCAGAAATGGATTATTGGTGTTCAGGTGGAGCAGACAGACCTGAGTGAATGTTCCCAGTTGTGAACTCACAGAATGGATTCAGTTTTACACGGCAGTGGAGCTCGGCTGCATTGTTTACACACAGAGGTGTGTTTGTGTTTGTAGCTGAGTTTGAAACTGCAGCTTTGCTTTCTGAGCTGAAATGGAAGGTGTCCATCGGCTTCCTCAACCCTCCAGTCAGTCCACAGTTCACAAACAGACAACCTGGCTATGAAAGTCAAGCTGATTTTGTGGATGATTTACAAGTAAAAAGCACTTCAGTGTGTTGGTTTGGGTCCTTTTTTTTGCAGCCAAGGGTTCAACTCTAATTATACAACAATCACCGAGTCTTTACTTCGTGCTTGCAGTTGTGTTTTGCACACATCAAGAATTAGTTTAGTGCTGTCTAGAGAGACATTGAAAATACTTCTGTATTTTGGCTGCCCTCCTGGAAATAATAAAAGTAATTATATTGGATACCCTGTACAACATATTAGTAATTTAAGGAAATGAAATATAACATATCTTTATCTCATAATTTGTCTGTCAGGTAAGTTATAAAGCTATTTTTTTAGTGTTATATTAATATTTATTAGTCAAGACTTTAAAAAGAAGGAAAATAGTTACATTCTGACTGTAAATCCCTGTAGATTATACTTTGTCTTTCATTTTGCCAGGATCAAACCTATCCTTTAGGTTGATCTCATAGAAGACTTTGAAGCCCTAGGCCACTGTTTGAGAGAAAATGCAAATACAGATAGGAAAATCCAAGACACCTTCCCAAAAGCCCCAAGTGTTCCTGCTAAGATTTCATCACCCAAAGACAAGACACAGTTACACGCAGCAAACGAAAGACTGTCAGAAGAAATGATGCCAGAATTGGATTAAGAACCACAGGATGTTTCTAATGTTATAGATTTTTGCTAAGTGCTCACCCCAGAGAAAGGCAAATTAAAGATTCTCGTTCCATTTTTAGAAAACAAGTCTTAAGGGTGTAGTTTGGTTTCAAATGGATGCTTGAAATCCTTCTATTCCTCGTTTGTCTTAATGCTTTGATTATAAATGAGTTACCATTTTCAGGGTGACCTGGTGAGGAATTACCTGTGTTCTGGGCAGCAGGTGGACAGATGAAAGCAGAAAATTATTATTTTTCTGTAAAATGTCTCGTTCATTGGGGGTGAGAGCAGAGCCTGTAGGAAAACAGGGAGATGGAAATGATTGTCAGAGGGGTGATGCATCAGTGCCCCGCTGGGTAACCCCCACTTTCTGTGTTTCCTGAGCAGCCCAGCAGTGGGATGGTGCCGCTCCTGCCGAGCAGCCTGCTGCTGTTCTTAGCAGTGGATGTCCTCAGGCCCCCACTCCCCCCAAACAGATTGCAGGAGTGCTGAGAGAGACAGACACTTCTCACACACAGACACAGCCCCAGACCTTGCCACGAGGGCTCGGTGCCCCCGGGTAGCTCGGGGTGGGAAGAGTTTGGGAGAGGGATGAGCAGGGAAGAGCACACACCTGGGGAGCAGAGCGGCTGCAGGTGCTGGCAGGGCCATGGATTCTGGTGTGCTGCTGCCTCCAGCTCCTCTTTGTGTGTGTTTGTAACCGTGCTTTGCCCCTAACCTGGGAAATACGTATATCCATTCCTTAGGTTAGTTTGTGTGTAAAACTCCCTGTAAATTGTTCCTAAAGTAGTGACTGCTGTGTCTGAAGTCTGAGTAACCTTGACCCCAGACTTCTGTTCCATCATGCTGTGTCTGGGAGGAGAGCTGTTAAATATTACTGAACTTTTCCTCATTAAACAGCTGCTGAGTTTATTAGCATATGTCTTATTAGCTGGCTAATAAATGCAGGTGAGACTGATTATTTAATTAGAAGCTTCACCTCTACCACGATGTTTTTAAGTATTAATTTTGATAGATGTTGTAGCATTCAGCTCTGAAAATACAAAATACTGGAGTTGAACTGTAATGAGCTACGCCATAGTTCCTGGATTTGGAGATTCAGTGAGGTTTCACCCTGTTGATAGAGCTGGAAGACTGAAATTTATTATAAATATTCTCATCCAAAAGTAAATCTTTAGAATTTCTTGAAGTCCTGACCTTACTTTGGGGGATGCTGCAACTCATCACATTTAAAAGTTAAGTGGAAATACTTAAGTTAATCAGCCAAACACTTCAGGAAGTACTTGCAAGGCTGCTCTGATCCAATTTAAGATGTATTACTGCATCTTTTAAAAGTAAAGGATCAGTAAATCATTGATTATCACGAGTAACAAATAAGGCAACATGTAAAATCAGATCTGCTCTGAATCAAAAGATGTTAAGAATTTTCCTTTAAAAACACTATCCACTTTCTTAGGGTGTGCTATATGGAAACAATACTGCTGAAGTGTTTCATGTGCCATTAAGCACATGTGATTTTGGGATTCTCCCAGTGTTCTCCAGTACAACCATAACCAGGAATAAATTTCAAGTTATCGTGTTTTTTATGAGGGACAGGCTTGACATAACATCCCATATTCCAAGATGTTGGTAGAATAGAAGGGAAATGGTTGCCAGCAGGATCACAGGTGCTGTCACACACACAGGCAACGGGATCTGGGCTTTCTAACAAGATTCACCCCGACAAGGATTTTCCCTTAATAATCCTCCTGTTTCAGATGGCTCAGACTGATTAGTCGGGCACTGAAATGGGAAGCTTAAAACACCACTTACCCCTGATTGCTGGAATCTTGTTCTGGGAAGCATTTGGGAGAACAGCGGTTGTTTGGGGTTCTGTTGTGCTTTTGATGGGAAGCCCTTCCTTCACGGACCAGAGCAAAAGAGAGCAGAGGAGGCTGCTGTTCTGCTAAGTTCTTTATTTCAGAGTCTCATCGCTTCTTGAAGGCAGAGTTCAAAGGGGGTTACATGGTAAAGCCAAGCAGCAACAGCAGCAGCAGCAAAAACAGCAGGCAGCAAACAGCTGCTTCTTCTAATTTCTTCTAACTAGCTAACTACTAACTAACTCTTACAGAAGTGTGGATTATTTTTGTTAATTAACCAATGAAATTAACACACAATTCTAGTTTTTCTTTTCTCATCCTATCCTGGTCCAATCCTAACAATCGTAAGCATTACATAGGTATTACACAGATTTGCAAATACAGTTTCTGTCAGCTCTTACTGTTTATGTGAACACTATATCTAAAAATGAACAATTTCATTCTATCTATATTTTGTCTAATATAATATATCTAAAAAATGTGAACAATATAGTTCTATCCATATTTTGTCTAAAATAAAGAACTCTATGAAAGAATAACACTGCTACAGCAAAAGGAACTATGCTCAAGGTCTCTGCTGCCGCTTTTTAATGTTTAAGGCACTTAGCATGTATTTCTACTAGAAGTTAAAAAATCTATATTTCTCTTTCATTTTGGTATGGCTTCATGTATCTCAGCTTGTCCAAAGGCTTCAATTAAACTCCTGTGCTTTGGCTTTCCTCTGGGCCTGGGTCCAGACAAGCTTTCACTCCAACAGGTTCTAAGCCAGAACTCGCAGCTTAACTCTGAAAAAGCCTTTTGTGGTGCAGGCTGCAGCCTGTCACTAAGTGGCAGATTTATGGTTTGACTTTCAGCTCCCCTTCCAAAGCCCAGAGAAACCATACTGACCACAACAGATAGTTTTGAATGGAAATCAATGAGCTTGAAGTGATTATTGCCTGAATATTACTTAATTCCCAGTCTGGCATGGCCACACCCAGCCCTACCATCAGCTCAGGTTTGGGAGATTCGGGAGAAGAAGTCTGCAAGAACAACTTCTCCCAAATACATTTCGAGGGTTATTATCACGATTTTACAGAGCAGCTCCAGATAGGAAAAGGAAAGTGTCAATAGCCTGGAGGATTCTAAATAAAAGATGCAACCAGTCAGCAGTCACCAGCAAGGATTTCCAGGTTAATAGCAAAACACCTTCTACAGCATTTCCTTACAGACTGGGATAGCCAAGAGTGTTGGGTCACTAAAAGGTTGTGAGTGGCTTGAAAAGCAGTTTGAACTGCAGATGTGAATTTAAGTTGCCACGATCCCTGTCATTCTGACTGAATTTTTTTTTAATCCATTCTAACTTCATACCTTTAAGATTAAATTAAATTTGCCCAGGTAGTCTCTTACAGTCAAGCTTTAAGGTAAAGGTTGCAAATATGTCACTAGAAGGAGCATGAAAATAAGAAACCCATTTCACCCACCCCTAAAACACGTAAGAGTGGCTTTAATGTTTTCCCAAACACATATGAAGAATTTGATTTAACATCATTGCTATTCATAAACGTAAGGCACCAATGAATTCCTGAAAACTGGTTGTTTTTCTGGAGCTAAACTACATTTTTCTTGAGATATGGCTCATACAAAGCATTAGGACACTTAAAAATTGCATCACTGTTGATAAAAGATACCTTTAAAGCTTTAAATTTAAATGTATACTGTTTTTAAAGTAGTTTAGGTTTTGGTTTGTTTGTTTTTTTTTTTTGAGGAAAGTCTTTAGCTTGCCACAATACATTTAAAATGTTTTTTCTGAAACCTGTACTATATCACATTGTGTTTTTCCCTCCTGTGAAATGAGTACATGCCATATATATTTCAAGCATTCGTTTTTGATGCCCTAAGTCAGGTTTTACCTGATTTTGCAACACTCATTTTGCTTCTATGATCAGACTTTCATGTGAATGTGAAAACACCAAGGATTTGTATTGGTTTTTCTCTTCCCTGTTGGTTTTCCCCCTGATTTTCTTGCTGAGCTATTCCAAAGTGAAAAAAGTAAAAGATACCCTGCAGACCATCTTCCACATGTGCATTAATACATGACCTCAATGTTTTTCAGCATCTCAGAAGCAAGAAAATACTCTGAATTGTTATTACGTGCATTTGATGAGCTATTTAATGGTTTGATGACAATATTTAAGTCAGGGCTTCTTGAAGTTAATATATTGTATTACACAAATCGATTCATTCCATTAGTATCCTAAAATCTGAAGCATCTGCTTAGGAGCTCAATAAATCTGACTGTTCTGGTGTCTTTATCTGGGATATCAATATTCAAAAGCCTTCCTACATTCTGAACGTGCTGATTGCACCTTTTTCCTTACAGAAAATCAATTACCCTGCCCTGCAGTAGCAGAATTTTAAACAGATACAATCCAAATTTGAATTTTGCTCCCTGATCTGACTTCTGGATGCTCTCTGTGTGTGTACAGCTCTTCTGTGGCCCTTGTTTAAATTCAGGATAAGGTCACCCGTGTGCACCTGACACTGTGCAAAAGCTTTTCCTTACATTTCCTAACAGACAATATCACCAAGGGTGGGAGGGCTTTGAGGGAGTTTCTCTTGGCTTTCAAACTGGACTCGAGTTTTCCAAAGAGCCATCCCTAGTGAGGTTTTTTCTCTGACTTGGTTCCACATTCCTGGCTCACCAAAGTTTGGGATTCGCATCTTTCTCTCCCAGCCTGTGTTCTGAGCGCTGCCAGAGCCAGTGCTCATCTCTGCTCCTGTCTGCTGCCATCCCCAAATCGCTCTTTTCCAAGTTCAGTCAAAATTAAAACGTGTGGGTAGCAGGAGCAGACAGGACCTCTCCTGGCTAGGAAAGGGTGAGGAGCAGTGAATGCCTCCGAGTTGTGCTGTTTGTGGATGCACACGGACACGAGTCTGCCAGAAATGTTCCCTGCGGCAGAAGCCCCGTTCCGGATGGAGCGGCTGGAGCGCGGAAGGAGTGGCGGATGTGCCAAGGGATGTCCTTGAATCAAAGCACCCTGGCTGAGGACTCGGCCCTTCTGCTTCTCACCCACAGACAGAGTGATGGAGTGGAGATGCCCCTCACAGTGGATGTGCTCTGAGCTGCATCTTCGGGAGCAGTGCCTGCATTCAGTAGGTGGTCACTAGATGGCATCTTTGGGTTCCGAATTTAGGGGAAAATCCTCTCTAGCGGTTCATTTGTACTCGGCCTCGTTTCACTTCGCTCTTATTTCTGCCCGGATATAAAAACTTGAGAAGATACGCCAAGATAGAAGGAGACGGGGGGAAGGAAGCATTTTTTCTGTATTTTTTGTGCTTTCTGAGCAGTGGGGTTTATCTCGAATTCTAATAATTATGTCTAAACATTTTGGAATACTTCTCTAGGTAATATCTGTGGAAATTTTTAGATGATGTATTAATGCAGATCTAGGAATCTGTCATTTGTTGTTTGTTTTTTTTCCCTTCACACTCCTTAGAGATGATAGTCAATCACTAGGAAATGTTCCAGATAAAATCACGTATTCAAAGCACTTAAAGCAGCCAGTCAGTAGTTACCAGCAAGGATTTCCAGGTTAATACCAAAACACCTCCTGCAGCAAAGAATATGTCTAACACTCTGAGTCTTACAAATTGAGACACCTTTTTATGTTTTTATCTAGAAATAAGTAAAAACTTCTGTCCAAATTCTCTTGAAGGTAATGTTTATCTGTCCTAACACCAGCTGAAGGTGAGGGTAACTCAGTAGGTGGCAGTCCTCTTAAGCCAAAGAAACAGTGTGAGTATCAGGAAGTGGGATTTGAACGCAGTAAAGTGTTTATTAAACATTTCCATGTCATCTGAAGTCAGCATGGCTTGCATCTTTTATTTAGAAACCTCCAGGCTATTGACACGTTCTTTTTCCTATCTGGAGCTGCTCTGTAAAATCGTGATAATAACCCTCGAAATGTATTTGGGAAAAGTTCTTCTTGCAGATTTCTTCTCCCAAATGCTTGTCTGTGTGTCTAGAGCTTGTTTTGGGTTTTTTTTCTTTTTTTTCCCCTTGCTTCTCACACAACAAGAAGGATCTGCCACTCACACATGACCCAGTGTTTTCATTTGAATTTTTTATAGGCTGATCCTTGGAAGAGGAATCAGTGTTCTCACTCAATAAATGGCCTGCACTGTTAAAAATCTCCTCTCGCACTCTTCCCACAGAAGTTGAACCCTTTGGGAATGGTGTCAGCTGCCTGTTTTCCCTTTCACCCCGTGGCAAAGGTGCTCTGCCGTGGATTTGTATCCATGCTGCTGTCGGATCCATGGCACAAATGGTTTCCTCGTCGTCAGCAGCGTGAGGGACCTCTCTTTGATTCAGTCCTCTTGGTTGCCATGGCAGGGAACAGATGCTGGTTTTTTCTCTTACCTACATGATAGATTTGTTACCCCAGCAGTATGCAAACTGCTTGAAAAGTAATAGCACAAAAATACATTCATTTAAAATAAAAGAAGCCGGAGCTTTACTGGCGTAGAACAGCGTGAGCTCTAAACCTGTTAAATGTAACTCAGCTCCTATTGCCTTCCTCCCCCTGTGTGTTTGCTTCACTCCCAGCCCCTTTCAAGGAGCCTACAATCACTCCCCCTCTGTGTGAAAGGAGTGCACTCAGAGATACTTTAGAATACAGCCAAGGGAGTTGCTTATTTTCCTGAAACACAGAAGATGTGGGTGTCAGAGGCAAAAAGCTCTGATAACCGGCTTAAGCTGCTCTGACAGCGTTGGTGGACACCTGGGGGGCTTGGGTGTGAAAAACGTTGAAGGGGGATTTTGATAACTTTCAGGAATTTTTGCCAGTGACTGTGGCTTGTCCTCCTGTGCTTTCCCCTGTGCTGGGCACTGGTGAGGCCACACCTCGAGTGCTGTGTCCAGTTCTGGGCCCCTCAGTTCAGGAAGGACTTTGAGGGGCTTGAATTCCTCCAAAGGAGGGTGACAAGGCTGGTGAAGGGCTTGGAACACAAGCCCTGTGAGGAACAGCTGAGGGAGCTGGGGGTGTTCAGCCTGGAGAAAAGGAGACTCAGAGGTGACCTTATCACTCTCTATAACTCCCTGAAAGGTGGCTGTAGTCAGGTGGGGCTTGGTCTCTTTTTCCAGGCAACAACTGACAGAACAAGAGGACACAGCCTCAAGCTGCACCAGGGGAAATTTAGGTTGGATGTTAGGAAAAAGGTTTTTACTGAAAGAGTGATAAAGTTCTGGAATCGTCTGCCTGTGAAGGTGGTGGAGTCACTGTCCCTGGATGTGTTTAAAAAAAGATTGGATGTGACACTCAGTGCTATGGTTTAGTTGAGGTGGTGTTAGGGCATGGGTTGGACTTGAAGGTCTCTTCCAACCTGGTGATTCTGGGATTCTGTGATTCTGTGATTCTGCCACGTGCTTGGCCAGATGTAGACTGTGGAGAGAAAAGGTGGCAAAAATACAAATATTGCCGAGGAGGTCACTGAAGATGAGGCCAAAGGATGTCTGAGAGAAATGGATAAATGTTGAATCAATGTCTTACAGCATGGGGATGGCATAAAAGTGAAAATTCACATGAACTTTGCTGCTGCAGTTGTTTCCAACAGCTTCTGTGTGTGAAGGTGTGAGTGGATTACTTCTGTGGGTTTTACCCCAGGTATCGATTGTGCACGTGTGATAAATCATGGAAGAGATAATCAGGGAAAACTGTTGTGTCCTGGGAAGCACTCGGAGCAAATCTGTGTGGTAGTGGTCTAAAATAAACAGTTGTGTGTTATTTTTTATCGACTTGTCCACTAGGAATAAAGATGTTTTTAAATGTAGTAGGATTCCATCACTTTGCATAACGTTCTGGAAGTACAGCCAGTGGAGTAGAAATAATTAAATGAAAAGAGAGTGGTTGATGGTCCTTTAATCTTTTTATGTGCAGCATAAATGCCAAAGTAAAGTACACAACCCTAATAGCTACTTAATGGCCGTGCAGGATGTTGTGCAGCGGGCAGATAACTCTGCAAATGAAGAACTGCTGCAGAAATCCTTAAAAAAAGCATGGAAAAAATCAACTCAAGCTTTTACTGGGTGAAACTATGGAACACATTGGAATGGGATATCACCCTGTCACTGCTGTGCTTGACTGGGCAGAAATAACACAACATCACCTTCTATTTTCTTGGGAATCTTTGAAATCTTGGGTGATCAAAGGCATCATTTGGGGCTTCCCAGTGTCTGGAACCTCGCCTGTGGTAAGGGGAGGAATCACACTCTGAGGTTGTGTCCGTGGCTGCGGCTACGAACTGCAGAGCTGGATAAATCTCGAGCTAAATTCTCTTTCCAGATTGATGTGTGGCTACGACAGGAGATCTCATCTTCTCTAATCACTGTTGCTTATTCCAAGTGGTTCTTGCTGCTTCTGGATGTTGAAAATGCCCGAAGTTAGGTCTGCTTGGTAGTTTTCTAAAATGTGTTTAGTAAGTGCCTCTGATAGAGGAGGGCAGCTTGAAATGTTGATTTGTGCAGTGGAGCAAAAATTCCAGCGAGCAAAATCTCAATCAAAGTTTAGTTTGGAAATGTATTTATTAGATCTGATAGCAGAGGGAAGGAAAATAGATCCATAAGTACAGGTTTTTAAAATGGAACCAAAGCAAAACAGGACATACTTTGGCCTGGGAAGTGTCCTCTGGGATTTTTCATCAATCATAAATACACATTTAAATTACACTCAATTTCTAACATTTAGAGGATGATTTTCTCCTCTCTGTGTTTTGTACTTCCCACAAAGCTGATGAGGCCTTTTCTTTTCTTCCTCTAACTTCTGATCTCCTGACTTTTTGGGTAAAGAAGTCCATTTCATTAGATCTCTAATTATGTATTCAGGAGACTCCTCATTTCTCTATTTTTTTTTTTTTTGGCTAACGACCACTCTGCTTCACTTTATCTCAAAGCAAAATGTATGATGGCTTTTTTCCTTCAGGAATAAAGCAGATGGCATTCAGCACAACATCTGGGGGGAAAAAAAACCCTCAGATCTTTGAAGTGTTTTTAGTAAAGTAAACACTGCTAAAATGAAATGATGGATTGCTGGCTTTACCTAGAATATCCCTGGATGGAAGGCAGGTTGTTTTAGTTCCTGCCTATTTTGAGTGGTTTGTATCCAGAGACAGGATTAGAAATTTATACGTGCCAGCAGCATTTCAGTTTATGACATTTTGTGGAGAAAAAGCTTCCAAAAAATCAGTGTTATTCCTGCTTTGGTTCTGGGAGGAGCACCCTGATTCCCAGTCCTGAAAACACCTCAGTGGAGCTGGGCCGCTGCTGTCAACACGCAACACTGCAATTGATTTTTGTGATTACAGGCCAACAAAACAAATCAAAATGCATCTAAAGCTGGCAGAACTGCAGTTAACTCTAAATCCCACACTATGAATAGCAAATCTACCTTCATCTACCCCATTCCCCTTACCCATTTCTAGGTGAGGCTTCTTCTTTTAAACAATATTACCTTAAAGTTTTGACATCATCATGTTCTTGAGGTGACAAGTTGTCAGCTTCAGGCTGTGGGATGGGGAAGGAGATTATCTAAAAGCAGTTATTTGTCCATTTTCTCCTGAAATGCTGGTGATGTGTGGCAATAAGCTGAGGTGCCCTAGCAGTCCTGTGAAGAGTAATTAGACAGTGATGCATGAAAGAGCCACTGTTTAACCAGTTGGATCTTCATGAGTGTCAAAAGAACTCTTCAAGCTGTGCAAATCATTATCAGTGCGAGGTGATTCTGCCTTGTGCTGTCTGTGTGCTGGATTAGGGTAAATAATGAAACGGGATTTTTAAATTACATATTTGGAGGATTAGATTTGCCTGGCCTCTTTGTGGATTACGTTTGGATATGCTGAGATGCAATTTATATGTGAGAAGGAGATAAAGGCGAGGAAGCAGGGGGAGAAGGTGGGAGTGTGATTATCAAGAGATGGCTAATCCAGGTGGGCTTAATACACTCCATTACATTTTTACAAAAGAATAAACCCACGAAGTAGAGATCTCAATTAAGTGCATCCCATGTTTGAGACACCACTGCAAAACAAAAATTCACAAATTCAAAACCTCTCCCACTGCTCTTTATTTGCCTTTTTCTATTCAAATTTGAGAGGTCACAAAGTCCACACTATAAAAGCTTCTAACAGGTTGTATTTTCACATTTTCACGTTGCAGGTTTGAGAGTGGTTTTGGGAGGTTTTGTATGCCATTTGGGAGGTTTGAGCTTTTTACATCATTTCTCTTTAAGAAATACCCAGACTATTTGATTTCTTCAGTTATAACGTTTCACAAATCTCATAACTAAAAATCTCGTAAGTACAAAGATGCAGCATAATTCCCTTTTTCTTACTAGTTTATAGGCATTAAGCAGGACACACAGTGGAGTTTCAGGAATAATCAGTCTCAGGAGAATTCATTTCCATATCACTGCTTGCTTCCAAGAATTAGCAATTTAGGCTTGCAGAAAACATCTGGAAATGATGACCAGTTTATTTTGCCATCCCTGCTTTTGTAACCTTTGGGCACCTTGGAAATAGGTTTTGCCATTTCTGTAACAATCAGCAAACGTACGTTTTTATCATTGAATTTACAAGCTTAAAGCTCAGGTGCTTTTTCAGCTGCACAACTTTAAACCAGCTGTGTTGCCTTCCTTTGGTGCTCACTGTGGTCTCTGGGATGCTGTTTGCACTCCCTGTGCCTCAGGTACCTTGCTCTCTAAACTGCAAAGCTTTTCTGAGGAGAAACTTCATGAATGTTGACCCACAGCAATAAGCTGGTCTTTTACCGTGATAATTTCAGGGATGATTTTCACTTCTATTCAGGCAATTTCATCCTAATTGCTTTATTTGAATTACAGTATGTTTAATTTTTGTAATACTTGTATATTCCTACAATTGTGTGGTCAGATATTATTCCAAATTTGTGTAAAACCGTACACTTTCCTTTAACCTTCACTGGATTTTGGGGAAAACTGGATAGGCCACTCTTCAATTTAAGCAGTGCACAATTAAAAGCCAGCTAATTTTCTAGTGATCCATTCATGAGGGTTTCAAAGTGTGTTCTAAATAAAACTTCTTCACTTTCTGTCACAGGAGAAGTCAAAAATCTTAACTCTGGAAACAATTTTACTGTCACGTTTAAAATAAATTCTTAATCTAGATTCAACTAAGCGGTGGAACATGAAACTTGAAAGGGTCTGGCTTGAGGTGTAGATAAAAGATTGTCAGATTTGAGAAGGAAGACCTACTTTCTGCTCCTTTTTTTGAAGACTTCAGCAGATGAAGAAAAGGCATTAAGTGAAATTGTAAGAACTAACAAACCAAAAGCTAACAGAAAGGATAATATATATATTTCAAGCTGATTTTTAGTATGATCTTTTAGTGTTCTTCATGCATACTTACGGCCCTCCCCCTTCCCCCCCCCCCCTCTGGTTTTTACATCCTATGATTTTGAATCTAATTAATCAGACTTTGTGGTTAATAAAGCCAAGTGGTGGCTTGGTGCCAGCAAGGAGAACCCTGAGCAGGTAAAACCCCCAGTTCTCTGTCTCCCGAGTGCTTCCTTCAGCAGATGTTCCCAGTATAGATGGAGAGCGCTCAGCTGCGCTCTGCAAACACCACATTCATCACTTGAGAGGCCTTTTCCTGCACAAGTGTGTTTCCTCCTCCTCGGTTCCTCCTGGTTGGGGTCTAATTGCCATGTTTATTGGCAGAAATTGCATTCATTTCGAGTAGATCTGGCACATTCCTGGTGCACACACAGGTAGCACAGACAGCCAATCTCCAGTGTGTGCTCCAGACTTTGGAGCAGCGCTGCTTATTCAGTCACCTCCCTTCTTGTACACAATGGCAACCACTCGGGAGATGTTTTCTGCAAAATGTGACACAGACAAGCAGAACTTGACAAAATTGTCATTAGAATTTGAAAGCTGCACCTTTGTCAGTGTTTTAGCAGCTCATTCTTCAAGAGGGAGGGGAAGGGGAAGAATAACGGGGTAGCAACACTAAGTTCAGATAGTCTGAAACAACTCCCAAAACATTTGGTCAGAATCACCAGGACAGTCCCTGTTCCACAGCATTTGAAATTTCCCTGTGGGACACGAGGCAGGAACAGGTTGAGTCCACAGCAGTGGGAATGGGGCTTGGGAAGGGTCTGGAGCACCAGGAGCAGCTGAGGGAGTGGGGGGGTTCAAGCTGGGGAAAAGGAGGCTCAGGGGGAACCTTCTGGCTCTGCCCAGCTCCCTGACAGGAGGGGGCAGCCGGGGGGGATTGGGCTGTGTTCCCAGGGAACAGGGACAGGACAAGAGGAAACAGCCTCAAGTTGTGCCAGGGGAGGCTCAGTTTGGATATTAGGGAGGATTTCTTCATGGAATGGGTTGCCAGGCGTTGGAACACTGGTATTGGAACCCAGGACATTTAAAAGCCATGTGGATGTGGCACTTGGGGACATGGGGTAGTGGTGGCCTTGGCAGTGCTGGGAGAACATTTGGACTCAGTGATCTCAAAGGGCTTTTCCAGCCTTAATGATTCCATGATTCTGTAGCTCTGTGATCAGCGGAGACCCAGCTATGCCTGGGCTGTGCACTGTGGCTGCACACGGGTGTTTAGAATTGTATTGATCAGAAATTATATTTACAAAACTTGTTTTAAGGCTCATTAGCCCTTTAATGCAGATCACAGCTTCACTCTCTTATTACTCATCAAAATGACTCAAGTGAAGTCTCTTTGACCAGTAATGAAGAGAGAAGTTTTCAGGTCCCGTGGATTTTCGTGGCAAAACATTAACTCCATTTGTGTTTTGCAGCTGATACAGTCTGACTTCACGGTGTGCTCGTTACGTGAGAAGTATTTTTATTGCGTTTTCTTTTTTTTTTTCTCCCTCTTATAAGCAGCAAAAGAGTGGGTTTAGAAAAAAAATAAAGCAGTATTGTTTTTAGAACACTGCAACAAAATATAGAAGTGATAGCTGTGGCACATTTCTAATAGCTGGGCTGAATCATATTCTGTTCCTCTAATGGCATGCGTAATTGCTCCAGGTTTCCAGGCGTCCTTCAGCCGCACTTATTTAGATTAGTGACTGATGCATTTCCATGGAAACCTGCAGCAGGGAAAAAAAAACCCCTCTTGGTAGAGCGTGGAACTGAAGGGACGTGGGCTTTGAGCCTCGTGTGAACTGAGGCTGCTCGGTCGCGGTCAGCTGGGTTTGGGGTTTCTGTTGTAGCTGCTCTCTGCAAAGGAAGAGGAGTTGCCAGCAGCATTTTGTGTAACAATTTAGAACGCTTGTCAAATCCTGCATTCCTTGAAAAGCTTCAACTCTCTGGGTGTAGTTGAAGGAGTACATTGAAATGAAATGTCTGGGGTGTTTTTCTCTTTGAGGATGCAGAAGCACCCAAACCCCAGGTAAGCTGGTGAGAAACTGGCTAGAAAGTCAAGGTCCAAGAAGGAAGTTCATTCTGGAGGTGTTGTGTAGAGCTTTAATAAAGCTTTAATGAATTTAATCACTGAGTTTTGAAGTGGTAGTGACAGGAATGGAAAGGTTTTATACAACCTCCATCACTAAAATGCCTGGAAAATAGAACTACTTTTAAAAACTTTGCACAGTACTATTGCCTTTCTCAATATGTGGTGCAAGGTTAATATGCATTGCCTAACATATAATAGCTGATTTTTAGTGCTTTCTTAGAAAATTCAATTCTCAGCATTCTCAGCAATTTGTTCTAATTTCCAGGAGTGTTTAAGGTTGCAACACAGATTTTCAAATGCCTTCTTTTAAAGTAATTGCTCTTATGTGTCTACACAATGCTGTAAGGGCAAGTACCTTCCATCCTTTTTAAAAAGTTGAAATATTTTTGGATTTGGCTCCTTTCCTGCTGCAATCATCCTAATTATTTGGAATACCCAATGTAGGTCCTCTAGGAGTAAGCTCTCAAACCAATTGTGAGAGTTACTCCTATTTGAAAATTAATTATCCTGTGGCCTGGCTCTGAATCCTGTGTTACTTAGCAGTCATCAATGCAAAGTATCTCTAACCATACCTAGAAATGATTTTGGTATTTTATACATGTTATTGATTTTATTATGATATCTATACACAGCCATTTCTATATATTCTGATACAGCACCACGAGTTCGGGTGATAAAGTCTGGTACTCCTGTTAAAAGTGATGGGATGTTTCTAAGTAATTTTTATTTTGTATTTTGGAATTTGTAGTTGAACATTTTATTTTAGACACATGCAACAGTGTGGCCAGGCAGGAGTTCTTCCTGGTGAGCAGGAACCTGTCCACATCCACATCCACATCCACATCCACATCCACATCCACATCCACATGCACAGATCCTTGTTCCACTTTCATCTTCCCCTCCCTGGTCCTGTGTAAACCTGGGTACCACATTGCTTAGCAGCATCCTGCTCTGAGCTGTTTGTTCCCTCTGACTGGAGTTATAACGTTAAATCAGAAGTTGTTCTGAGGCCCTTACGGTGGAAGTTGCAAAGTATTCCTCTGTGTGTTGGGTTTTGGTCGTGTTTTGTCCACAGTGAAAATCAGACTGGCAAGTCCACATGCACAATCAAGGCAGAGGAAAAAAAAAAAAGAGGGAGTGCTGTGGTGAAAAAGATCGTGAGGTTCTAGGAACTTCCCACGTATCTCCCATGCTCAGCAGCTCCTTATGTATTCAAAATTTTATCTATTATTGAAAGCAGAGAATTTGACAGATCATTGATCCTGAGTACAGCTGGCGAAGATTTAGGCTTGAATGGAGCTTCTTGTAAGGGAGGAAATTGAGGGGAAACATTTGTATCACCATTGATGATAAAAGTCCATAATAACTCTTGTTGAAACTTGCTGTACATGAAAATTAATGATTTTTGAAATTGAATAGAAGAATGGCTTTCCAGGGCCTGTTTTTCCTTAGTCAGCCCAAAATAATTCCCCATCTGTTCTTTCCAGCTCGGAGTGCACAATGACCTTCTCCAGAGCAGTTGGTTGTCGTTGTGGGGCTGTAAACATGTCTCAGGTGGGAATAATCCCTGTCGTGCGAGCACACCACAGCTCCTGCCACACAAGCAGACGCAGAGTTCCTTCACAAACCTCTAATGGAATTTCCCTAAATTTAAGGCAAAGTCACTGAGTCAAGGCAAAGTCATTAAGCCAGGTCTCACCTGGCACCTGCCCTTTTATTTTGGGTTATCAGTGAGAACGCTGATATTTGCAGGAAATATTTGGAATATTTGCTGGGAGGATGAAAACTGTGAAATAAGGTGTTGTGATTAAAAACACTCGTACCCTGAGTCAGTTCCAAAGAACTGGAACATCACACCACCTGAGCTTTGTGAGTGAACAAACCATCCTGACCTTCAGGATAAAAAACATTTGCAACAGATGACAGTGCCAGCAGGCAGCTCATCAAGACTTCTTTGTTCTCCCTGAATCTGAAAAACAAGATGCCTTTATTTATGTGTGCAGGAGCACTTCGAGATCGACACGGAGAGCTGGTTTTTGTGAGGCAGATGTACGTATTGTCAGGCCACAATTAAAGGTTAAGCAAAGTGCACTGGAGTTGCTTTGTTTTGGCCTGACTTTGTAAAAACTGGGTATTTCAGCAAGGATCAAACTGGGTGCACATGGACCAAGGCTATGTGCAGCTGCTGGAAACTCGGAGGTCAACACCCAGCTTTTTACAAGCTCTTCACTCTTTTGCTTTAAGGTGCATTTTACTCTGTAAAGCAAAGAGGGAAAAAAAAAATCTTTCCTCTCCCAATTAATTTCCTTTGATGACACATCGCCCAGAGCTGTGTCTGTGCCTGTCCCAGACCCTGAGTGGTTTAATCCTCTGCACCAGCTGAGACAAAGCTGCCACAGATGGGTTGGAAACGAAGGGCAGAGGGAATGGAGACCCTCAGAAACCCAACAGGAGAACTTAGGGAAAGATCAAGCAACCACTACCACATTTTGAAAATATGAGGGAAGAGCTGCAGAGCTCCCGAATTGTACAAAGAGCTGGTAAAGTTGTTAGGAGACAAAGAAGCAAATGTTTACACAACTACTTGCTGGTTTGTTGGGTTTTTTTCAGGTATAAGTGAGCTTTTTGTTAAATTAAAGGGGAAACTGATGACATGGGAAACACTGTTCTTCCATAACTCCCTCTCCAGCAGGTCCAGGTTGCATATTTCAGTTATTAAGGTTTCTCCAGCAAACAAACTTGCTGATTCAGTCCATTGATCAGCCATTTCAGCATCCTTTGTGGGTAAACTAATTCACTGTATTCCAGCTAATCTTCCTCTAAGGATGCAGGAGGGAATCAACACTCAGTCTTCCTTTGTTTTTTTGAAAATAAGATTTAGTAGGGGGTAAAAAAAAAAAAAGAAAGGAAAGGCAGGACGACATCCAAGGATTTGCTATTGCAGTCAAGTTGTCCTTGAGACATTTTAATGCTTATTCTCAAATCTGAAAAACTTCAAAAACCACATAAGATTTGCTGTTTCTCAGCTTTAACTGAAAGAAAAATTGGTTGAGAGGACTTGAAAAAACGCCAAAACATCCACAAACTGAAACAGAAGAAAGTGAACCATGAATTAAAGGTTTTCGTTAATTTACCATTTATAATGCCTTCATCGTATGTTTCTTTTCTCTTGATCCTCACAGTTTATCCCTTCAAATGAAGCATTGATGTTTTCACCTCAGATTTGCAAAGATACGAAAAAGATAATTGTAGTTTCTTCTGAATTCTTGGGTGGTACATACCCACAGATTTCACTTTCATGAGTTTTAAGAACCCTTTATCAGAATCAATGATTGGACAGTTAATAGGGGAAAACTCCCTTTCTATTTCTTCATCGCATTTTTTGTCCATTTTTTAGAATCCATAATCCTATTCTGCGTGATTCGAAGGAGGATCCCTGAACTTCATCCTTCCTATGGCTCAAATGAAATGCTCAAAGGAAGCAATAAGAAATATGTTAAACAATGCTATCATAGGCTGGAAAAAAACTTACTTATCACCATGTCAGTGTACCATATTTAATAGAAAACCCAGTTTTGATGAGTCTCCATTTTCTAAGGGGGAAAGGGAATAAGTAAAATAACTTACTGAGACTTCACAGTTTGTGGTATGAAGAATATTTTTATCTTTTAATGTGATTATTTTCTGGAGAAGCATTTGGTATGGCAAATATTTTGGATATACTCGGGATAGAAAAATGCACACTCTTCCTAGTGGTGTTTTCAATCCCATGAACTTTTTCTCCACTTCTTCTTATGGCCGAATTCGGATCAATTTAAGGAAAAAACTCCTAAGATAGGAGCCCTGTCTTGTTGCAAACCAGCACAAGTGTCCTTGAATTGTGAACTGCTGGTTTTATTTAGTCTGCTTTCCTCAGCTTTGAATAACTTTTGGTCTAACCCTCAACACAAATGGTTGGGAAAGGGTTTTTCCCCCAGGAAGGGGAAGGTGCAGAGGGAAGGCCTTAACCTCTGCCGCTGTTTTTGATGT
Source organism: Lycocorax pyrrhopterus obiensis (assembly GCA_014706295.1). Lineage (NCBI taxonomy): Eukaryota > Metazoa > Chordata > Aves > Passeriformes > Paradisaeidae > Lycocorax > Lycocorax pyrrhopterus. The sequence goes on from JACSVZ010000007.1 coordinate 2,128,259, forward strand.
TGCACATGCAGAGAGCTGCACCTGAACTGCCCTGGCAAAGAACTTTTATAAATGTCTGTTGCATGAGTGAAACATCTCCCAGGGCTGCCACTGGGGAAGAGGGAAGGAAGAAGGAAAAGCTGCATGTTTTGGGGCGGGGATAAAACCCACCTTTACCCACCAGTGGCATCTGGAGAGAGCCTGCTGCTCTCTGTTGCCTCCCCGGTGTCACACCACAGATTCTGCTCTTCCGCTCCTATTTCCTATTTCCTAATTTTGTTTCCATCCTGTGGACGTGTTGGTGACTCTGAACCTTTCCTAGAGTGCTGGCAGGCCTCTGACAACATCCCCGCTGGCAGAGCGTTCCCGCGCAGTTTCCTTGGAAACACGGCGCCGAAATGCCCTGCGAGGAGCAGCAGGGAGGAGAGAAGGAATGGAGACAGTTGCTTTGGGATTTTTTCCCCCCGCCTTAGTTCTTTACTCTTCCAAAGGAGTATCAAATATGTAAGCAGCGAACTCCAAGCAGGAGTGCCAGGCTGGGAATCGGGCTGGCTGCTGGAACGGGCCCACAATGGCGACGTGGGCCGAAACAGGGCAAGAGTGGCCTCATCTCTGTGCATTAGAGTCCAAAATTTATTTCCTGCTTTTCATGGCAGTGATTTTTCAGCTTTTGATGGTGTCTGCAAGCTCTGTTGGAGTCCTGTGTTCACTTAGGAGGCTGAGACAGAGAAGCTACAGGAAGTCCTACATTTATTTGGAGGAAAGCCCTCACCACTGCTGAGGTGGAGAAAGGAGGAGATGTTTTCCACCTACACTTTCTCAATGCTCACCCCTCTTTGAACCCTATAAATTAGATTCTGGAAGGGCAGGGTTTGAGCCTGTTGCTCACTGAGATGTCTGCAACGATAAATGATTCTAATAAAGAAACAGCTGGGGCTTTATTATTTGGATTGCCACTATTGCCCAGGGCACACAGCTTATTTCTGCTGCAGCTCCACTGGCTTCAGTGGAAAATGGACCAGGAAAAAAATTGTGTTCTTAAGGTATTTAGTCTGGTAAAATATGGGCTTCTCAAGAGATCTAGAAATTTCAAGTGATATCCCAATGTTTCTCTCTTGTGTCAATGTAAAGGAAACAGAACCATTTTTGCAAACCCTGGTGTTTTGTTCTACCTCTTAGAAAAACATTTTGAACTGATCCAACTTAATACGATGACTTTTCGTCTGTGGTGACAGATGTTCCTCTCAGTAAGAATGCAGTATTATTAAAATAATTCTCTTTATTAAAATAAAGAAATTGCTAAATAATGTTTTTCTGGACCTTCTCATCCATATCTTCTTTCTGGTCTTTCTAATCTGTCTGCAACCAGGTTTAAGAAGAAATCCTCAAAAGATTCTGTGGGTAGAACCTTCTTAAATGATGATAGGGTTGTTAGTCTTAGGTGGTCCTAACTTGCTGCAAAGCATTTTGATAAAGAAAACCTGGGCCATAAGAATGGGTACAAATCCAGGGAAACCTGGAGCTAACCCCTTGGTGCTAACATACCTATAATAGTGTTACTGTGCTATATTTGGCTTGAATTCAGAACAGCATTTGTTAGGCATTTGCCTATGGGTTCTTTGTGTTCTTTTTTCAAGTCAGAGAATGGAATCCTGCTCCTTTTTCAGTCCCCAGTCCATTCTGGTGGCAGATTCCTGGTCCTCCCCCCTGCTCTTGAGTGTGTGCACTTATGCTGTGTAGTAGGGCAGCCTGGGATCTGAGTCAGAGGTGAGGGAGAGAGGGTAATTAGAGAACTTAACACAGCAGCCTGGGAAACTGCCACTGAGCCTCGAGTGCAGCCACTTGCAAGGCTTCTGTTTTCCCAAATAATCCCTGGCTGCACACGGAGGAGTGGGGGGAAGCAGAGGGGCGGCAGAGCCGGGGAGCAGATCCAAGCTGCAGCTGAAGAGTGCTGGCTCTGCAATCCTGAGGAGCTGAACAAAGCTCTCTGTCTTGCTGTGCCTTCCCGTCCCTCCCACCCACTTTGTATTCCTTATAGCACTGAAATATCATGCTATAGAACACAGACTCTGCAGGGGAAACATCTGGCTCCTGACGGCTCAAGCAGTTGTTTTAAGATTTCAAAATATTCTTCATCATAATTCATTTCTTTTAATCATTTCCGAGGGACTTCTGAAAACAGGCCAGGGGAAAACTCTAAGTGGACTCCAGGTTCATGATTTTCTGTGTTTTTTCTGCTTATGTCTCTTGATATTAACCTGATTTTTAGAACGGCATGAGAGAAGAATGTTGCTCGATGGGGAACAGACTGCAATTTGTGCAGCAGGAGCAGGAATTTTGGGTAAAGGAAAGGCCTCTTAGGCAGAAAGTACAGGTTGTAGGTGAGTGACAAAGGGACACAATAAACTAAATTATCAAGTAGAGATCATATTGTAATAGGGATTTTCTCCCTCTCCGGCCATCCTGTAGGATGGAGGCCAGCTGGTCTCCACAAAATGTATATAAATGTAAATATTTCTGGTTTCCCTTGGTACTGCTTTTCTTGGAGCTTGCGAATCAGTGCACAGCTCTAAAGAAATAACTTTCTTACTCCCTTAGCTGGCTGCAACCGGCACGTACATTTGCAGCTGGAATTTCTCTGTATTATGGATATATTTGTATTTATGCCTCCAGCTGGGGGCATGATCCAGTCACGTGTCAGGTACACTGGTTAAAGCAAGGAAAGATGCGTTTTGCCCACCCTTCTTCCCAAAGTCTGCCTCCCAGGACTTTCTCCTGCTCCTTGGCCGTGTTCCAAGCCCTTCCATCCTGCTCTGACGTTCTTTTTCTCTCTGCAGGCTTGCCCTTGGTTGTTTGACAGCACCAATGTCTCAGCCATTTGTACCATCCTTAAAAGCTGTGCCACAGAGGTGCTGTGCCTTCAGGGCTGTGCCTGGCTTGGAGAATTGATAAAATCTGTTGGGATGGGGTCGGGCTGTCCTTCAGTGGAGAGCCCCTCAGCTGTGCAGATGAGACTTCTGTGGTTGTAATCTAGACCAGAAACTTTTCCATCTGATTTTTGATGCCTCTTAGCCAAACTTCAGCTGGTTGCATTGGAGGACCAACCTGTAGCTAGGCAAAAAAAAATAAAAGTATTTGCATATTCTGGCTACTTTCCCAACCTTTCTGAAACGTGTTGCAAGTTTTTCTTCTTTCTTTCTTCTTCTGTTTTGCCTCTCAGCTATAAAATAACCAAATATTGGACACAAAAGTTTTTGCCACTGAGAATGTGAGTGGAGCTTTCAAACTTGTGAATGATGTGATTCATGATCTCCAAGAAGTTCCCCTTATTCACTTGATGTGTCTGGTGTGATTAAAGAACATCTCCAAAGCCAACATTCTTTTCCGAAATGCCTTGAAACGACATTCATTCACTGTGAGGGAATCTAAACAAATACTGCAGCACTTGATTAAGAAATACAGGAGTATTGAAAGTTCTCTTTTCTCTGTGCAGAAACACGAACAGATAGAACAAAGAAGCTGTTTAGACACTACACAGTTGGATCCTATGACAGCTTTGATGCTTCAAGGTAAGAATTTTTCCTTTTGATTGCAATCTGTTTACAAAACCTTCCCGGGTTTTATTTAATTGTTACTTTTGGTTTAGGCTTTGGAGGGGAATAGGGAAGCAGATCACTAAACAGAGCTGCTCATTTAACTTCTGAATTGGTTTTTGTTGCAGTTTGCTTGGTTCAGATGGGATGGGTGTAGAAAATTCGGGAGCGATGAAATCATGAGTATCACTGTTTTGTTTTGTGAGTGGGGAAAGAGATTTGTTGTTCTGAAGAGTAGCTTTGGAACCTGAGTAGAACTGAAGCTGCTGGAAATGAGAAATTAGATTATTTCTCTGGGGAGAATTCAGGATTTTTAAGCAGGTTCTTCTCCCCCATGGATATACCTTGAACACAGAGCCGACAGCTGGTAGAAAGGATGACCTTTAAAACACAGAACCACAGTTGGCTTTTGGTGTCTTCTTGAGGAAATTTTGGTGGCATGCTGGAATTATTTTGCTTTTCTCCTGACTGTCCGATTACAACTTGGGTTTGGCTTTTTTTGTTTTCAAGGAAACCACATTTATTGCAGGAGAAAAAATCTGAAATATGTAAAGCAATGGCAGAGTTTCACGTAGCACAATATTAAAATAAAAAAAAGAAAAATGTGGTAACTGTTGGTTTTATCCTGTGATCTTAGACTGTGTTCTGAGGTTCAGGCAAAGTTTCTGTGTCAGATGAACAATTTGGGGAGGGAGTTCACAGCTGGACAGGATGTGATTGACTGGGGCAGTCTGATGATGGTGAAGTTGTCAAGAGAAGCTGTGAGCCCATACTGTGAGATAAGGAGCAGCTCTGCAGAGCAGACTCACTGGTTACTGGGGACATTTCCAGCGAGAAGAGTCGGCTTTTTGCAAGGTTCTGTGGGTGACCATTAGTCTACAGAATCCATAGCCTTGTCTCTGTATTGCAGTGTGGATGGATAGGGGTGTTCCTGCAGAAGAGAGAAGCTGTGGCTGCTGAGTGTTGCCTCAGAGATACCGAAATCATTCCCCTTGGAAACCCCCTGCTACTTTCTAACAACAGATTTTTCATTAGAAAATGTCAGTTCCATCAAAACCTTCCACCCCCTTTGGTTTTTTTAGGTTGTTGGTTCATTTATGTATTGTTTTGAGGTTTTTTCCTAAAGGTATTGGGTTTGTGCAGTGCAACAGTAAAGCTCTCAAAAAATGATTCAGGACTGAGCAGGAGAGTTAGTCAGGAAAAAATGAACTTTTGTACAGCCCCATATAAATTAGTTATGAAGTGTGCCTGCAGTTGGTGTCTATTAATTGTCTGAGCAGAGAGAGGGAAAGCAGCAGAGGCAAGGATTGGAAGAAAACTCTCCTTGAGTTTCCACAGAGAATCCGAGACCCAGTGGATCCATTTTGAAGGGTAATAGTGGAAATTGAGAGGGAAAGGTAGGAGAAGGCAGAATTAATGGGAAATTCCAAGAACTACAGTGGAAAGGTAGACTTGCTTAACACATTTTTTTCAGCAAAGTACGGTAAATTTAGAATTTTTGTAAGGTAACAGCAGGAAAACTAAAAACCAATAACACACCGAGTTGTGTTTCAGGTACTTGACTGAGGCTGCAAATCAGCTTTTTGTGCCTCTGAATGGTGATTTCACTGGTGCTTATGTATTGCTGCTAAGCAAAAAGAATTTGCATTTCAGAACCTGTCTGGAGATTAATGTCTCTTGGTGGTACACCCAGATTTAATTCCTCACAAGGGGCTTCTTCAGGGAGGGGAACTATTCAAAGAGGCAAGCAAGGTGTGAAAGTGAGAGCAATTTTTGATATTGCCAGATTTGTATTGCTTTGATTACTTTCTGTGTTATCATTTCCTATCAAAGTCGGGGAAGAATGCATTACCACAGATTTAACGCTGGCAGCAAAGATTTCATAAACATTTGTCAGAAGGCAATTGTGCCTCTGTGCTAAGAACAGCTCTGAATCCAAAGTATGAACAAAGCCGATCCAGTTCCCTTCTGGAGATGATGTGGGGGAGTGAGGGGAAGTGTCTGCTCCCTTCTCTCTTCCCTTCTCCCTCCCAAAGGGCAAAAATTGCTGAGTAGAAACACTCTGTTCAGAAATCTATATTAATGGGCTTATTCACATGCAGGAAAATACATTGTACATGGCATTTTTCATCGTGAGGAAAATGTGCAGCTTGAGTAATGGAGCTTCATTAAATCCTATTTCAGCTTTGCATAAGAGATCAGTTATCCATACATTGACTTTGGGGAAATGGAGAGGATGCTTACTAATGTGGAGAAAGGCACTGAGACTGGCTTGCCCGTGCAAACAGTCACTAAATATCATACAAATGTAATATCATATTTGAAACTACCAGGTCTGATGTATTATCTGCTTTAAATGCTCATGACATGCCCTCACAGGGAAGAATTTCTTCTTCATTTCTATCCTCTTTCAGTTTAAATCCCCACTCCTTGTCCTAAAGAGCAGATACACCACTAAAACTGCAAGGAGATAATGCAAGACTGCCACACCTCTGGAGTTTTCTGTCTTCCCTGGATTTGTGGTCAGCAGTTAATTCAAATGAAATTATTCGTAGGGTGTAAATGAGTTATTCCATCAAGGTTAAATTCCAGTTTAATAACAGAAAGTATTGCTAAGGCATAGAATGGATGTTCAAATTTAAAAAAGTCCTTTGTTTTTAAAAACTTAAAGCTAAGGTAAACCTTTAGAAATGATAATTTTTTATCTGCTTTTTAACCGAAGTGAGGGAATCGATTAATTCTCTCAAGATGGGACAGTGGATTGTTCAGTCAGGAAAATATGTGGCATTAATTAGTTGCTTAATTTCAAATGTAAAATGTTATCACCCTTTTAAATGTAACGTGGCTGATAATGCAGTGATAACTTAGTCTCATACTCTGGAGATATAAATCATGTGAGACAGTTTGGTGCTAAGTAAAAATGATAACCTTGGTGTGGTGGAAAACACGATCCATTGCCTCCGTGAATTTGGGAACTTTAGGACACGACAGAGGCAACTTTTCCTACTGCGTTCATTGCATCATCTCCCACCCCCAGCAGAACAGGGCAACAGCAAAAGTCAATAGCACAACTGAATGCCAACCTCAGTGCAATCAAATATGCAGATAAATGTGAGGTTTCCTGCCTGTTGTGTGTCTTTCTGCACAGAATTATCGACTTCCACACGGGGGTTTTCCTCCAGCCACTCTAACTGGTTCCAGTCCCTGCATGGGAGAAGTTTTTCTGGTGCCTTTCCTTGGCATCCCACGGCTCCAGCAGTATTGAGGAGCTCACAGGAGAGGATGTGACGACAAATAACCTTTGTCAAAGGCTTGTTGCCACCAAGTTACTGACAGGACCAAGCTGATTTGCCTTATGGTTTTTGTTCTGTTTTTCTGGAGGAAGAAAAAGAGGAAAATTGGATGGTGTAGTCTGTAAGAAAACTTAATTAAAAGCTTAATTCATTAACCCTACTGTCCCTACTTGGAGTCAGGTGGCAGCATCCATGTCCCACGAGTGTAGAGGCTGACAGGAGCAACTCTTCAAGAGCCAATTTACATACAAACACCTGACAAAAACCTGAGAGATTCTTCTCAGATGTCCTTTCCAGTCCGTTCTGCGTTGCTGTTGCCATCCACGCTGTCGGATAGAGCAGCCTGAGCTTTAATCCTGAGCAGCTCCGAGAGACTCCTTGGCACAGCTGAAGCTGTCTGCCCCTGTAACTCACCATGCTGTGGACAGCTTTGGTATTTTTAAAATCTTTTGAGCCCACAGAATGTGCCTGTTGGATACCTTTGCTCCAAAACTCTGATGTAAGAGGTGCTGTCTTGGTAGTTTAAGCATGAGGTGTGCTGCACACCTTTTTTTGGTGGAAGCTCCCAGTCTGATGCAGAAATACTTACCCCTGGCTCGAGATCTGGTTTCATGTGGGTATTTCGCATAAATAATCCTCCCTCTGGAGAAATGCAGTCGCTCAGCTCTTTAAATATAGATTTGAAAATAATAAAATATAGATTTAAAACAGATGGACATTTTTTGGGGGCATTCTGGCCGTTGCAAGTGGCGAGGAATGTAAAACTGACAGGGAGCAAAGGGATTTTCTCCTGGTTATGGTGGCCCCGTGTCTCTGGGGTGGGGAGTTTGGCATATGTGCTCGCTGAGTGCTGCTTGCCTGGCAGCAATCCACTAAATCCTGGCAAATGGATCCTTGCAAAAATTGGGGGAAGGTATAAGAGCTGTTGTTATATTTTGTATCCTGCTTCCCACATTTTCACGTTGGTTCTCCCCGGGCAGAACAGTGAGAGAAGTGTTGTTACATGGAGAATAAATTGGATTTTCTGAACTGGGGTTAGAACTAGATGGTGTGGGATTGGAACTGGATGATCTTTAAGGTCCCTTTCAACCCAAACCATTCTAGGATTCTGTGAACTGCTCTTTCGTTTTCTGCTGGATGGCACCAGTTCCACTGTATTAATGTTTTCCTGGGAAGCCTGTACTGTTCACGTGGTCTCTTGAAGGAAATGGGAGTAAGGAGGTTAAAATGGTGCTCTTCACTCTTAACAATAAATCCACAATTTCTCTTGCTTTATTCTGGGATTGACACTTTGACAATGAGTGGAAAGTGATTTTACAGCTGTTCTCACCTGCAGGCATGTATTTTAAACATAATCCTTGGTTTCCTCTGGTGGAAACAAGGAAAACCAGCAGCATTTTACCTTTTTAACCTATACACATAGCTCAGATTTTGCCTAGAAGATGGTAGCAAAAATATCTGATTTGTGGTTAAATATAACCGTGAGGCAGTGATGTGGTTACATCTGAAAGCTCTCTGAAATTGTAATGATTTAAGATCTCTGCAGATGTGATATCATCGTTCTTCTGGGCACAGAGAACAGTCAGCACCAGCCAAACTGGAGGAAAAAAAAACATGTGAAGTGTTTTGTGTGCATGTCACCTCACCTGATGTCTAAAGGCATTTTGTTGGACTTGCCTGTTGTCTGTTCTGAATTAATTAATTAACTGTGAGTGTAGCAGTCTGATGGCACTGAACTGCTCTTAATGTGAGGCAGAAAGGCAAGGGTAGCTCAATTTTAATACCTTGTGCCTCATTAACTTGAAGAGCATAATTTGATGCAATTCGAAGAATTGCATATGTATTTAGGCAATAATTAAAGCAATAACTGTAGCCTCCGTGGAGCAGGTGGAGATGTAAAATGTGAAGTTTTTCATTTCCAGTTATTCAGTTTCTAATGAAAATTCCTTTGGTTGCTGATAAACAACTTTGCACTTTGCCTCCCCTGCTGTTGTGTGATGCCACAGTGGAGCTTTTTGTGCTGGTGACTACAGCAAATATTGAAAGGAATTGCTGAGACAGGAGGTAAAAAGGAGGGGGGTGTGTGTGTGTGTGTGTGCATCAAATTGTGGTTCTTCTCCATCTAAATGTCTACTAGAATTGCACTGTTAAGGTCTAATACAATTACAGGAAGATGCAAAACTCTGCAGTGAGTGATAAAAGTTTCCATTGGCTTGTAAGAGCGTTTTTAAGTCATGTGCTGCCTTGACAGTGAAGTTTGCTTAACCCACTTCAGTGAGATTTCAGCTTTTAGCAACTAAAGGTTTGGTAGCTAATGATTCAAATGTGTCAGGCATTTTCTGGGCTAAATATTTGCCTAAATTTTTAGTGATAAGTGTTAGCAAAGAGAGATCAGCAGCTGACAAAAAATACACAGCCTTTCCCAAATTCGGAATCACAATGCTCCTTCTGAAAAACTTTCAGGATCGACCTCTAGTGCTGGTCCAGGCTTAACTGTGTGACTGTGGTAGAGAAGCTGCTGCCTGCAAGGGCTGGGATTTGGGGGCTGTGCCATTTCCTGCACAGCAATTGGTACTCCCAGGCTCAGCAGGATTTCCTCTGCAACTCCTCCGGCCGGATGCTGGAGGACAGCGTGGATTTAAATGTCACCACTGAAAGCAGCAGCCTGTGTCCTGTGCATGGGGGGAATAAAGTGGTTTTTTTGCTTTAAATTGGACTAGAGGAAGTTAAAAACGAAAAGGAAAGAAAAAGTAGTGGAGATGCAGAAAGAGAAGTTTGTGAGGGTGTGACACCAGGTTGGTTAGAAACAAGAGCCGCATAATTAGAGCAGAGGAAAACAGGAGATTCAAATGGCATTTTTTTTGGTGGGGGCAGGGGGGGGAAGGAGAATGATTAGGTTTCTTACAATTAGTGTTTTCCATTCCCGTGTCCCAGCCCCTGCCATGATTCAATTCCCTGCCCCAGGGCACCTTTGGCTGCCGTGCTCTCACCTCATCACCAGCTGAGCAAAGCCTCCATATGGTGCCTCTGCCCGGGAGTGATGCAGTTGGAGGTTTTGGCAGCCCCAAATGGAACAGATACCCGGTGAGCTCGCACTGTGGGCTTGCCTCCAGTGGGAGCAATGATTTAAACCACTCTTTTTTCCCCCACCCCCCTCTTTCCAGCCAGATTTTCACAAATATTTGCTGCATTTGGCGGATTTGATCTATGAGGCAAAATTCTCAGGGTGGCTGGCAGGCAACGTATGTGTTTTGTTCCTCTTAGAAGCTGAAGCGATCCAAAATCGGAAAGGGGTGGATCTTCATGCTCGGTCTCTTCCGTGGTGCAAAAGGAAGATGGTGGGAGGAGGGTGCCTTGTTTGTCCTGGGACAAACCAGATGTGCTGGAGTTGTGTTTCTTTAGAAATGGAGTGGAGTCGACCCCAACAAAGAGGGAGCAGCTAAAGAGCAAACAATAGCTGCTGTTGGAGCGTTCACCTGGACTAAAGGAGGTCTGGGCTTGAGTCCCATGTGTGTCAGACTTAAATCCACAGCCGGAGCTGCTGCTGAATGCCAGGAACCTGCTGGACAGAGCAGTGCTTTATCCAAGTCCCTTGAAAGTGTTATTCCTTCCCCGAGCCAAGGGGCAGATGCTCTCTCGGTCCGTGTGGATGTGTGGGGAGCTCCGTGGCAATGATTGGCAGATGCACCGATTGAGAAGCTGGTGATGCTGCTGGGGCTTCCTGCTCCCTCTGACACAAAATGTCAGCCTGTCGTGGGAGAAATGGTGTCTGACAAGGACTGAAATGTATCAACAAAAGATTTGCTTTGAGGGATAAGTGTTACACTAGAACTGAGTTCAAGGCAGGTTCTGAGCAGAGGAAGAGCGAGCGTTCAGTGTGTGCGCTGAGAAAAAGTGGCACCTGCAATTTTAGGGAAGAGAAAAGACTGTTACCCATGTGTCTTCTAATTTCTCTAATTTTTTATTGAGCCCAGATAACAGAATTGAGAGTTTGGTGAAAACCAGGGCTGATACTGAGTAGGCTGTGGGATCCTTTAGACCAGAGTGTCCAAACCTGGAGCGGTTGCACCTACGGCAGAGGTGGTTTCTACCTCTCCTGCAAACACTTCCAACACGGTAAATTCTGAAATACATTAAACTCTATGCACCTGAACTGGCTTGAAATGATAAACCAACATTTCTACCCGGTCTCCAGGACACAGAAAACGAAAGCTTCGTATTCGCAGAAATTCCACATCAGTGCAACCAACGAACTGAGTGTGAAAGGCAAGGGGGCAGTAAGGAGAGGTTCAACATTCACATAATTGAGAGAAGTCATGGCCAATTTAAATTAAATTGCAAAGTCAGTGATTTTTTCACTGCTACCAGCATTTTGGGCTGAACTGGCCGTGCTTTGACAAAATTGCTGGAACTGATGATGCTGGTAGGCAGGAGAGCTGTTAAGGTGGACATTTCTCAAGCTGTCTTGCAGGAAAGCAAAATTTGGAGAGGCCCAAGGGCTTAGTGCAATTAGAGAAATGGAGAGGGAGAATAGATTTCAGAAAAAAAGGTAGAGTTGCCACCTCCTTTCTGCTGTTAATGAGACTGTGAAATAACGTGGTGATTAGTCAGGATTTTTAAAGGGATATGTGAAAATTAAACCATAATTCACATCACCTTTACCGGCCTTTTGTGTAAAACCGTAGCAAATCAAAGTTTCTCACTGTACACTGTGTTTTTAAAGCTCTTGGAGAAGAATAAAGATGTTTTCAGAAAAACTTTATGCCTTTGGTGAGGCCTCATTTGTTTTGAGACAGAACTTCAAACTTGCTTGTAAGTTATGTACTAAAGGCATAACATTTTTTGTCATAAAATTTTGCAGTGTGTTTAACACTGATTTAAGCACTGTGCTCTTCTGTACAATGCAGACTTGTAAGTGAAATACTTACATCTGTAAAGCTGAAATGAACAGCCAGGGCTACTCAGACTCCTTGTGGGGAGGGCTGTATTCATTTTCCGAGGAATGCAGGACAGGAGGATGCTGATTCCTCCTGCTCGTCACAGCAAACAGGGTGTGATGCAAAACCTGAGGGATCCCTTAAAATTAATTTGAAACTCATGTTTCTCACCAGTCCTGTTTCTTTCCCCTATTTCATAGTTTATTTTTATTTAGAGTCTCTTGGAGCAAGTGGAGTTATGACACCAAAACATACAGTGAGTTTAATCATTGTTTTAAAGACTTGCAAGGTCAAACCGCTGCCTTCAAGGGCGTGTAACACATTTTAAAAGTGTTAATAAAACACTTTCTGTTTGTTTTCTTTTAAACTCAAGGTGTGATTGAAGTTACTTCCCTGGTTCTACCTTTTCTACTTGTCCTTTTTGATAACCTTGAACATGTTCCTCTCCTTGGTACTGAGGTTGTCTGTGATAGTAATGACCAATTTTTAGCAATAACAGCTGGAAAATTATTAATTTAAAAAGGAACCTCTATAAAAACCCAGTGGTTTTAATATCTATAGTTGCTATTCCTTTTTTCTAAACACTTTGTATTTTAAGATGATTAGGGAGAAAATTCCTATTTCTCTGTGGTTTAGTGGCAATATCAGGGGCTGGAACTGCAGCTGGTTTGGGGGTAGGAAAATACAAACCTGACCAGTAAAAGGTTTATTAGGTAAATATTCTGGTTACCTAAACATATGTGAGTGTTTGGACAGCCTGTGTGCTCAAGGCTCATGGTATTAGCAGTGAATATTAATATTTTCACAGTCCAGGCTCGCACTGCTCAAATGCTTGATAATTAAAACTGGAAATTGCTGATAAGTATCAGCTGCAAGTGTAGTGTGCTGGAGCCCAAAATATTCCTGTGCTGGGTGAAACAATGTGTGTGAAGGGGTTTGGAGGACTCTGGGCTATAAAACTCTGCTGTTCCACACCAGAAGGACTCCTGCCTGCATGCTCCATGTCTGGTTTTCACTTTGTCATGTGTGGGGTTTCAAATGACTGTTCATTTTTAAAACAGAAATGAAATTCATCAATACAGAGGAATGAAGCTTTTAGTTTTTATTTTGCCACTCTCCTCACCCCCAATTACTTTTTTGTTTTCTCCCTACGGGTGCAGATGTGAAAGAATAATAACATTTCTCTTAAAAAAGGCTAAAACACTTGTTTTGTTATGAGTGTGTGTATAAATATATCCATATATAGATATCAATATACCCATACATGTGGTGCACATATACCCTATATATGTATTTGCTTAGGATTATGAATTTACCACTAACTTTTTTATTCCCTTCATCCCCTATCCTGAGATTCCTCCATAATATAGAATCAGACTTTTACTGGATGATTTCCCTTTCCAGAAAGTTGTTTGACTTCTTGGTTTGCTGTATCAATATTTTACTTTAGTTGCAGTTTCAGCAACATAAGGTGGAAACAGAGAAAAAACCCACAAGCACCATTAGCCAGATCAATTGAATTGAAAAGTATTACTTTAGATTGGCTACTCCCTTCCCCTACACACCACAAAATATGACATTAAATGGAATTAAAAACTGAATAAAGGAATGTGGACTGAGGGGGAGAGAGAGAGGAAGTTTCTCCTTGGTTCTACGTAAAGAAATTGTGCAACTACTTTGCACTTCTGTGGTGAAATTTAATATTTCTCTTTTAAACCTATATTTTTTGGTAAAGCTTTATAGCATAAACCCATCAAAGTGTACAGCACCGCTACTCTCTTTAAGATGGGTTTCCTCTTTGTAATGATGGTTAATTTTTTGGGCACCTCTGCTGATCACAGGCTGGAAGGAGCAGCACCATCTTTCTGACTTCCGGATTCTTCCTGAATCACTTCATGGCTGATATTGGTGTGGGTTTGGGGGCTTAGTGAAGAACTGTTCTTTTTTCACCCAGGGCATCAAGTATGCAAAACCCAATAGGGATGGCTTGATTCCTTGTTTAGAAGTGTGAATGAAACACCTTTTTTAGGAGGAAGATGTGATGTGCCCTGTCAGGTTTTACTGGAGTCTGTGATTCCCTCACTGTGGAGTACAGATCCGGAACTGGAGAATATCTGAATGTCTTTTAAAACAGCCACAGTTTGACATATCCCTCTTTCATCAGCAGATTTCAAAGCAAAATCTGCAGCCTTGCTGTTCCTGTGATCAAAGAGCTCCATGAGATGTTTACTAACTCTGGAGAAACAGCACTGGTACAGGAGATTGGAAAGACAAATATATGAATATGGGGAGCTTACAGGAGGATTGCTGGAGCATCCTTTCTCATTTTCCTATTCCTCTACCTGGCCTGAACGTAGCCAGCTGAGGAAGACACAGCTATGCCAAGTTTACCAAGGAGAAATTAGACCATGTCCTTCCTGTTGCAATTTGAATTGTTTGCCACAATTTATAAAGCCAGAGAGGACAACAGTGCAAGCAGGGGTAATGGTGATCTCGTCTGTCTTCTCTGGGATTTTTTATGTTTGAGTGCCAGCTGCACCAGTCAGGCACTGGCACACAACCAGCAATTGTCTGTGCCAGTAAAGATTCTCTTCTTGGATTCCTTGGAGAGCACCTGTGAAGCTGAGATCCATAGGTAGCACGAAGCATTTGATTCCATGCTGCACTCCCATATGCAGCCCTGATTCTCCAATTTATTTCACTTTAATGAAATAGCAGAATGACTTGGACAAGTTTTAGTTCTATGTGGTTCTGTTCATCCCTTCTCTGTCATATTTTAATTACTGTATCACGATCATACTCCTTGGACTTGTATCTTCAGCTGCCTAGTACGGACTTTATCAATTTAAAGTTTACTGTTCTCCAGTATTTCTATTCCTATAATGGGTTCTGTCTGCCCTGAGTAGAGTGCTGAGGTACCTACCCATCTATTTGGGAATATTTTCTTCCTCCCAGCCACATCTTGCTATAAACTTCCAGACCAAACACATGTTCTAAAGGAAAACCATTTAGACTTGCCATATATGACATTAGGATTGCTCAGCTGTACAGGGTAAGCCAACCCCAGCCACTGTGGGGTTCCAGGAGTCCGTGGAGGGAGAGGTCACTGTGAGCTTGAATTTATGGTTGGCTACATCCCACTGTTTCTGTTTGGGTTGCCAGTGGGTTTTTTATGGGCAGTCTGTGCGTTTTCCTCTCTGCTGTGCACAGAACCCACTCGCTGCTGTGGATGCTGCCTCTTGAACAAGTGATTGCTGCTGTGCCTGGTACAGGAGAGCTGTGAGAGCTCTTCTGTGAGACCTAAAAGTGGATGATCGATGCCTGGGAAGCTTGAGCAGTCACAGACAGAGTCTTCATTAATCTTGAAGGCCTTAATTACTAGGATTAGCCAATTTTCCTGAAGTCATTAGAGTAGTTGACTATAAATTGTGAGGTTGACCCCTTCCAGCAGTAACAGGAAATGTTTTCCCACTGAAAGTTTGCTACATCCTACAATAAGGTTTGCTGTAGACATAATTTCCATTTTAT
This sequence comes from Lycocorax pyrrhopterus obiensis, assembly GCA_014706295.1. Classification (NCBI taxonomy): domain Eukaryota; kingdom Metazoa; phylum Chordata; class Aves; order Passeriformes; family Paradisaeidae; genus Lycocorax; species Lycocorax pyrrhopterus. Next base: position 2,143,589 of record JACSVZ010000007.1, read on the forward strand.
GTGGTATCAGGACACGTTACTTCCCGAAAAGAGGGAGAGAATATTTTTGATGTGTCTTTAACAGGGATTGACTGTTGGATAATGCACAAGGGGCTCCTCCTCTTGAACAGATTTCCCAAATGCCCTTCTCTGGCTTGGACATAACCACCATAAATTGGCCATCTTATCCTGAAAGGAATTAGTGTGACTGCTTCCAGACGCTGGATATAAATTTCTGGAATGATTTAGATATCGTTTTATTGCACCTGGCAGAGCACTTGATTCTTCTAGGATGTATCTAGCTGTGAACTCTGTAGATCTTTCCAAAAGATTGCAATTGCAAGAGTGCTGAGGAGAGGAAAAAGGGCTAATGAAGAGATTTCAATTTACTTGGCCAACTGAAAGGAGTGAACCCAGAGAGAGCCATTCTCACTCGAGGGGAGAGCAAGTCCTGACTGAAGGGTTTGTGGGCTCAGGGGCTACTAGAGCTGAAAGGGTTGGATTATGTTTCTAGGGGATGCATGACTGCAGAGAATCGGGAAGATAATTCCTTTTAAAGCTAATTTTTTTCCTCTGCCTTGGGGAGAAACTGAGAATGTACCGAGCAGCCACTTTTGTTTGCAGATAATGGTGATAATTTTCAGTGGAGTGTCCTCTACGTGCTGTTTTTCAGATCGAAATCAGCAATGAAACACTTGATACAAACTTGCCCAAACACATCCTGTAGTCCTGATAGTCTCCCCCTCTGTAATTTAGTATGTTAACTTTTAAAGTTAAAATTTAGTATTTTAAGGAATAAGTCATGCCTTAAGATAGGGTGTAGTTATCCCAGATGAGAACAGGAAGCCAGGTCTCATGGGCCTGCCTCCAGCAGGAACCTGCTCTCCAACCTTTATTTTCTTCATGCAGCTCTTTATGACAGACTTGACATTTCTCCTTCCTTCCTCAAATATTATCCTAACGGGCTGTTAGCAAAGCAGAAACTCCTGCTGTTTCAAAAAGCCCACACAAATGATGGTTGTTATGTGGAACGGCGCTGAGTTCAAAACTCACATGTCTGTCTGACTGTGGGCAAATCCTTGCATTTCCCTTTCTCCATTGGGAAGTCTGCAAAATTACGGAAATTGTAACAGCTCTGCACAGTTCTTGAGGCTTAAATTGTTAAGGAAGCTACATGAGCTGACGAACAAGTATGTTTGCTAATATTTACTGCTTATTTTGAGTAAAGCAGAGCTTTAGACTGACTTATTTTGGCCTGAAGTTTTTATGATTGTGCTCCACACAGAACTATCCTGCACTTGATAAGGTGCTTTTTGCATTTAACTTTGCCTGCAATGAATCTTGGCCTTCCACAGCCCAAAGTCAAAGCAGTGTGTGCCCTATTTAAGTAATGAGCTATTGATTTTAGAATTACTCATTTTATTACCATCATATGGAACTGGTCATGTTCTGAGGACTCGTCTCTGAAGTGGAAGCTGTTTAATTTTGGTTTGGGATGGGACAGAAATGGACTTCAGGGATTTTACCTATTGAAATTTGGCATATCACAGATAACAGGGACTGTCTGGCCTCACACAGAGCTGTGCATTGTGCTGAAAGAACCTGGGAAGAAATCCCTCTTCTTGCTTGAGCTCAGGCCTCTGAGCAGGCTCCTCATGTAATGTCACCTTCATTTGTCACTGGTTGCTGTACCCTGTGTTCTGCTGCTGAGTATTTACAACACCTCCAGGATCAAAGAGACGCTGCCAGGAAGGCTCATGGGGAGAAATTTTGACCTGCTTTTACATTTGGCACCACTTTGCCTGCCAGGAGCGGGTGGACTGTGAACAGACCTTCGGTGGAGTGTCCACCCTGACTGGCACAGAGAACCCCGGCGTGGCAAAGGGAGCAAAAAGCAGCATTGCAAACAGTCAGAGGTTAAAACCTCCCCCTCTTCTGCCCCCTTTTCTTGGGAATGCAAACTTTTCTGGGAGAAAGGGTGTGGAGGTTGCAAGTTCAGTTCATTTTTGTGTCTGCCTGTTGGTCTTCCACCTTTTCCTGCTGCTGGTTCTTCGCTCTGCAGCACTGGGGGGATGTGTGGAGAATCAATTTGCTTTCTGTGGTTGCCTGAACAAGTTTAAGCTAGGATTATTGCAGGTTTCCTACTCCTAGGGAACACAAATGAGAAGAAATGCTACACATCTGGTTTTTTCTAGCCTATGTTTTTACTTTCCAGGCTGTGATGCTGTTTTCTTTATGGCTGCAACTGTATATTAGAAAGCTGTATTTGTGAAATAGTCGAGATCAGTTTGTGTGCTTTCTCACCAAAAATCACGTTGTGCTTCCCCTTCCCTTCCCTCTCACCTCTCCCCTGCATGTAAAACTCGAAACTTTGTAAAGTGTTGGCACCTTGGTATCCCCACTTTCAGTACATGAACTGAAGTATAAACCTGGGTAGTTTATGGAATTGGTGTGCTGTACACGAGAAGAAAATCAGAGGTGGTTTTTAGACCTTTAATCTGCACATTAGGATGAAGTGAGCATGACTTGACAGTGCCCAGCCATTTCATTAGCTGGCTCTGGAAGAACCCTGGATGCCTGGGGGTTTTTTTGTGGGATGTGGACCAGATGAACTGATCCTGAGTTTGCTGAGCTGATAAACTTCTGAATTCTGTGTGGAAATGAACTGGCACTGGAGTGGATTTGGGGAGGGGACATCAGGGGGTTCTTTGAAGCAAACTCTTGCTATGATTAGGATCTCAGAAGTTGCCTTCTAACCTCTCAGAAGTCGCCTTCTAAGCTCTATTAAGCTACTGATTGCTCACAAGGAAGCTTGAAGGGAATGGGTTTTATTAATTTGACCAGGTGTTAAGAAAAATAACGCTGTTGACTCTTCAGTGGATAAGTACAGGGACCCACCTGGAGAACGTGGTGGTGAAATGAGGGAAAATCAGCCAATGCAGTGGCAGGACCAGTCAGCTTCTAGAACATCAGGGTGTTGATGGAGAGCTTCAGTGGGCTCTGAGAGTTGCATGTTCCATCCCACCCCGATATCCCTGAGCAGGAGGGTGTTGGGCTTTCTCAAGAAGCAGAGGTTTTTCAGCTGTAAGAACAGGAAATGTCTGAATGATGCAGTGGATAACAATAAGCTGAGAGATCCCAAAGCTGTTGGTGCTGACGGAGCCCATCTCTGGCCCACAAAGTCACCGCTGTGGCAGTTTGAATCCATGTGTGGTGTTAAACACTCTGCCGTTTGGAAGACAACCTTACATCATCGCTTCAGCAGCCATGGGAAGTTTCATCCCGCAGAGCTGGAAAGGCACCAAAAGGCTGGTCTGTGATGCACGAAAAATCTGGAGTTTGGAGGCCGTCCATTGGTGTCCTGAGATCGTCATCCCTCGCTTTGTTCAGGGCTTTAAATAAAAAGGTCACAGCAGTTTCTCTTTATTTAGTGTCCTCCTCCCCCTGGGCTTTATGAACGGCCCTGAGGCAGATCCAGTCTCTCCTTGCACTCCCTGCTTTGGGGACTGGGTTCTGCACGAGACCAGTGGGAACACAAGTTGGCTAGTAAAAAATTAAGGAAAGCAAACTTGCCCACACTCCTTTCTATCTGAACTGGTTCTGTAGGTATTTTAGAGCAGCACAGTTTGCAGTGCTGACAATTCATGAACTTAACCCCTGCCACTCGTGCTGTGCAATTCTTTGGTACCTAAAAGAGCATTCCAGTTTTTTTTCTTTTTTTAAATTTTTTTGGCTTTGAGCTTATATTTAGTAACTTTATGTTTAGTGAAAGGTATCAAACAACTTAAGGCTTTTACAGAGCATTCCCTGTATCTGAAAGGTCCCATTTTAATGTGTATTTTGTGCATTTTCTTCATCTACCTTCTACTTTTATCTCAGCCAATGACAGTGAGATTCCTAAGGCTACTTTCTCTTTAAGGGAATACTGCTTACATAAATAGTCCTTTACACCATCTCCTTGTTTTATAATATTAATTGTTTATCAGGAGACAGGAAATATTCCTTAGAAAATGTGTTTTCCTGCTTGTGCATGCCTTGTTACTATTTCAATTATGCAGATTCTTGATGCTGTGGAAATTTGTGCTTGATGACGCCAAGGCAGCTGCACGTTGTTAGCATTGTAGGCTGTCAGATGATCATGTGGGATTCTTGCAGCATGCAACATTCAATAGGATTGAAAAAGGGCTTTTGATGCAAGGCATAGCTTTCAGAATATATTTGTGCCTTTTAGTTAGCTAATAGAAAATCATAATTTATTATCTTTAAATTTAAAATGCTGCCTCATTTTTCTTCTGGTTGGTTTCATTTTGGCTTCACTAGAAGATGCATCTGGTACATCCACGATTGAGGAGTTTATTAATGATACTGTCGTTCAGTTCACTTACTTTTTTTCCTTTTAGAGTCCTAGCTAGCCCACAGATTACATGATCACATGTTCATCCAGTCATTCATATAGAACACAAACCACCATGCATGATTTCTTCTTCTTTCTTTTTCCTCTCTGCCTTTTTTATTCCTTTTAAGTTGCTTTGTCATGTTCTCTTTTACCATCCAGCTCAGTCTTTGTCTTCCCCTCGCTGCTATTTGTTCTATATTTTCCCATGCTTGGTTACTGCAATATTATTTGATTAACGGGCTGTGATGATGATGAACCTGCACACTGGAGGAGCAGCTACTACAGTGGTGATGAAGGGATGTAATAATGGTCGCTATCCTCGGAATTCTCTCTACAGTGACTGCATAATAGAAGAAAAGGCAGTGGTCCTGCAGAAAAAAGACAATGAAGGATTTGGATTTGTGCTCAGAGGGGCAAAAGGTATGTGCTTCTGTGTGTGTGTGTGAGTGTGTGTGTGTGTGATGTGCAGTGGCATGAAGAAATTTATACATCTCGGAATATAAGCAGGAATTATTCTTGGTGCACTTGGTTGCTAGACAACAGGATTCTCTGTGTGCTATACTACTCCGATGGATTTCGGTGGCTTCTCTCCGAAGCAGTTTGCATTTTTACATAGGAGAAGCACTGCATAATCGTTCTGGGGGGAGAAAGTTTTGCCTGTATTTTTCTCGTGCCGGTGGATGTAGGATTTTGCCATTAATCTGTTCTGCTGTGCAGTTTGCTTAACTGTGGGAAACCTGCTTTCCTCATAAAAACTGCTGCTTTATTTCAAACGCCAGCCTGATTAAATAGGGCTGCGAATAGGAATAGACAAGAGAGGGGTGTTTTGTTTAAAATAGGTGTGGATCTTCCTGCAAGGTGACATTGGTGCAGTTTTAGTATGAAAATACGACCTTTTTTTATATCTTCAGAAGCTGCACGTATGTTGCATGGCCTGTAGTGTGCTCATTTTTAAAGCTGTTCATGTGTTAAGCTGCATGGTCCTTCTCTGTGGGCTAAAATCCATCACGGTGGCATTCCTAAGAGTTAAAAAAGGCATTCTATTTAATGCTTTGCTTTTTAACTTTCAGTGCAGTTTGCTCCCTTTGTATTTAAAAAAAGAAAATATATCTGTGATGGTATGTCCCATCTCTTGCTCCCCCTCATTTCACATGGGTTCTCCCTTGCCTTGCTTGAGCATGAAAATTATTCCATGTCTTCATTCTTGGGACATGGCTTTTGCTCTCCCCGTTCCCCACCCCTAAACCTAAACCGCTGCCACCGCGGATTTGCAGGGCTGGAAAAGCTTCGCCAGTTTTAGCCAAACGAAGCGTTTGGAGTCGAAGCAGGGGAGCCAAAGGCACTGCCTGGTCTCTGGGCACTGGTGTGGGTTATCAGTGCTTCGAGCAGGGCTTACTCCCTCTGGGTGAGCCCAACAGTTCCCCCCCAGGTTTTCTCCGTAGCAGCGGGGGCACCTCAGGTGAAAGACCCAAGGGCTTTCCTGCCCGCGTGTGTACGTGACACAGAGGGACAGGCAGGGCTGTCACAGGGCCAGCTGTGCCTCCTGTCCTTAAAAGTGATTTCTTCTGGTCTCTCTTCTTTGTTATGCACATCTAAATTTAGGAGGGAAAAAAAAAAAATTCTGGTTGATCTTTTTCATCTTTTGCCACCCACCCCACCCCCCTAGTTTGGCCAGATGCTCTCTCCTGGCTACAGCACATAATTCATTTTTAGGTGGATGTTGCCAGAGTTACAGCATTCTGCCAGGCACACAAAAGGGTTACTCGAGCCAATACCCGATATCCTGGAATATCAGAACCCAGCTATCGCCTGGTGCAGCTTGATTTGGCTTGTGTGAGGGAAGGAGCAGGTATTTTCCCCTCTGGAAGTAAGACCTGTGGATTGCTATTGCAGAGGGGTTGCACTCTGTCCCCAGCATCCTGATCTCCCGTGAGGCACATCCCTCTCACTTCCAGCACCCACCATTTTTTAACCCCAAATTGGAATGGCCAATGATAGGCCTGTAGTCAAGTGGTATTTGCAAGCACTCCATAACTTTCTTTTTTTAATGTGGTATTTATTTTTAAAGCTGACACACCAATTGAAGAATTCACCCCAACTCCAGCCTTTCCTGCTTTGCAGTACTTGGAATCTGTGGATGAAGGGGGAGTAGCATGGCAAGCTGGCCTGAGAACTGGAGACTTTTTGATCGAGGTAGGAGATCCTGAAATTTGATTCTCAGTGCTCTGTTGGGGAAAGAGTGGTGCTCCCGTTGGAGAATTGGCTCTGGAAAAAAGTGTGGGATGCCTCTGAGCAGCAAGTTCAGTGGGCTAACACGAGCAACGTGCTTCACTTGATCGATTTAAAACTTCATGCAGCATTCGGGAGAGCAGTGACAGAGAACAATGGTCAGGCTGGCTGGGAATTTTCTGGTTGTTCTTTTTGTCCTTTGGGAATACACTGCCAGAGATATTTGGGAGGTCGTAGTGTTCTTTGAGTTATTGAAATTTAGATGAATTTCAATATTTATTGTAGGCAATCAGTTTTGGTTTCTTCTATGTGTTTTCAGGGAGTAACCAAAATTAATGGCTTTTTATGCAACTGTTTCTGCACTCAGAAATATCCCTGGTCTAGTGGTGTTTAGTAACCATGGAGAATAAAGCAAATTACTTTGGCTTGAAATTGAATTTTTCCAACACTACACTGTAAATACAAAAAAAAAAAAAAGCAATGGATGTTTTTGCAGTATAAATTGCTTTATAAAAAGGGTATATTTAAATACTCTGTTCATTCGTGCCAAAAATATCTTCGTGTTTGATATTTTGGAGGATTTTTTGTTGGTGTTTCAGGTTCTGTTTAAATAGTTGGTTCTCCTTTTGAGTGTTGCTGGGCAGTTTGCAGCAAAACCGTGATTTGAGGTTTTTCTTCCTCTTCCCCCCATAACCTTCTCACAACCAACAAAGGGATGCTGTGGTTCTGTGAAACTGGGTATTGAAAATAGGTCTTTTGGGATGGATTGACCAAGCCTGGTCTGTAAGATCTATTGATTGTACGTTATTCGATATGTTCTTCTTCAGGCTCATGTATGGCTGGGTAAAATACTTGCCGGTGTTACCACGTTTGTTTCTGCAGAGCTGGCTTTTGCGTGAGGGAGAGGGTACAACATGCAGCTTTTTTTGGAGTGTGCCTTGAACTCCCATGGTGATTGAATTTAAATAGTTGCACCACTTCCTCACACTGTAGCCGTGAAAGAACAGGCTTTGCAGGCTTCTAAAGTAAATAGATGTGCATTTTTATCTCTGTCTTCAAGCACATTTCCCTCGCTGTTTGTTTACTTAAGAAGAAGCGTTTAGCAGAGCGTTAAAGACCAGCTTACAAATGGAACTGCCTCGTTCCCTGGGCTGGGATCCTTCCAAAGCTCTCCTTGTTCCGCTTAGGTGGGGTTTTGAAACAAGGCTGTGTTTTTAGAGGTTGGTTTCTTGTTAGGCTTTTAATCCACGGCAAGTATGAGGAGTCTGTACTGGCAGATTGCACAGATAGAATGGATGGTGAACAATGTGCAGTTTAATTCCTTATGGAATGACAAATATGCCCATGGATTTTTTTAAGATCTCTGAAGGGATGGAAGCAGTCTGGGTAACTGATTCTGCACAAAGCTTTACTGGTTTTTTGGCAAATGAGAGAAGAATTATAATTAATTGTCTAGACAATTTACTCCTAGCCTTAGCTTAGAAGAGCAGCTAAACATGCACATACATTGCTGAATCAGGAGGACGTTAATCCATACTCCAGCATATTTGTAATTAATTCTGAAAGAAGCCATTATTACATGCAAATCAAATCCATTTCTGTGTAATTTATGTTCATCGGGGTTATTCCGTTCTGAATTTTGCAACTTAATGAAGAGGATGTGATAATCCTGAGAAATGACAACTTGGCTGTTAGAGGAGACTTTTCTGTTGGAGAAAGGCAGGATTTTTTTCTGCTTTATGGCCATCATGCAGTGCACAGCCCTGGCTGGCTGGAGAAAGCCATCTTTAGAGATATTTACAGTGAGGCAAAAGGCTGTTGGAATAGAAGTCCACCTGCACTTCTAGGAATGCCACACTACTCCATCTTTTGTGCTGAATGAGATTTAAATTTCCACGGCAGCAAGTGGTTGTCAGCCCCGGTGTAGTCAGCCTGCCTCACTGCTAAATGATTTCTCCCGTGACTCTCAAGTTTGTGCCTCTGTGTGTAAGCGCCACCTCAGCCATTTGTAAGTAATATAAAGCATTTATCATAAATGTCACATGAATAATAAAAGAGTTAATGGGCAACCAGGATCCTAATCAGTGCCATTTATAACACTCGTGGCAGGCGCCGGGCGTCAGGGAAGGGAGAGTCCGGTTTGGCAGGGGGCAAAATGAGAGGCAGGGCAGATGTTTCATTCTTGCTTGAGGAGGTTTGGTGGCTCGGGGTCGTGGGGATGAGGGGAACCTCACTCTGGAAAGACAGGTTTGAGAGGGAGATAGATCCTTTCTTTGGAGAGCACGAGGGCAGGAGAAGCCAGGGCATCGTTTCTTCATGTACAGTTATGGTCTGGAATCTTCTGAAGGAGGTAGAACTTCGATATCAGCTATGAAACATTACAATAATTCATGTTTGGAGTTGATATACGTGGAGCAGAACAAATAAAAGATCTGTACAAAAAAGGAAGAAAAGGTGCTGTCTTGCTCCAGCAGACAAACGGAGTAGGGATTACCTGGAACAGCTGGCATTGTATCATACGACTGAGTTTTTATCGAGTGTGCAGTTCCTGATTTGTCCAACCTGTACAACTAATTTTAACATGAGACTTCAGAGATGAACATTACACTTGCCCTTGGAAGCAGTGCTCACAGAGTCTCCATGGAAATTTCTGACAGCGTGTGGTTTGTCTCCTCCTTGCTTCAAACCCAGCCGTGGTTTTTGTGATAAAAATTGTAAAGTGTGTAGTGGCTTTCCTGGATAGAGCACAGGGCAAGTGTACTGGAAAAGTGCAGGAGTAGTTTTAGAGCTGAAGGAGTGAGGCAGAGACAGCTGTCAGTAGATGTGGATTTCCATAAGCAATTCAACAGATGCCAGTTCAGTGGGATTTTTTTCTTAGCTTTGATGAACAATCAGAAAACAAGGATTTGGTTGTTATAACTGAGATTTTACAGCGTGCCCTATGTGTTATTTTTCACTATTTTAGTTGATGTTTTCTTGAATCTTGATATCAGCCTGATTAAAAAGATAGATAGAAGTAAAAGCAACATATTAGGCCAAGTGCTAGAAATTGCAGTCTCCATTAGAAAGGGGTTAAAACGTTCCAGCCACCACTAATTCCTTTGTAGGTCATTGATAACTCATCAGTGACTGGATTTCTATACTGTAACTGCTCAAGTTTGTAAAAATACAGAGAGTTCTGCCTTGAAACATGACTTCAAGAATTCTTGAAGGCGGGGTTTTGTTGGAGATTTGCCTTGATGACATAAACAAATCTAACCATCTTTGAGTAAAGAAATCCATTAAACTGGAAGGCCTATTTTAACTCAGAATATGGTTTTTTGGAGGGTTTAGTGTGGTGAGATGTAGATTGTCTTTTCAAATGAACCCCCAGTGGATTATTAACTATTTGTTCTTGTTGTCCCCATGAGTGTGCAGCTGTTCTGCAGGTGTTGCCTGATGGGGCCCTTGGGGATTTTTCCTGTCACACAAACAATAACGTTACAATATCAATACTCAGAAAGACGAGTTAATTCTGCAATATTTTACCAGAACAATGCATTTGTTCTCTAAATGAGGCATTGCAGTTTGCGTTATTGTGCCATAAAATCTCTTCTTTTTCCAGATAAATTGAAATGTTATTGTCTTCGGAATAGCATGGCTGCTTATTTACATTCCAGTTAAAATGTAAACTAGACAGACCTGGTGAATTATTCATTTAAAAAATAGAACCTAAAGGGCAAAATCCAAGGTTTAATTTGAGGATCAAAACCAGAGATGGTAATAGAAGAAATTTCATCATTTTTCTGCAGAACTCTTCAGCTGGTGCTTGTACTAAAACGTGCAAAGTATCTGTAATATAACTGCCTGTATTTCTTCATCCTCGAAAGCTTTTCCAATTTACTAGTACAAACTTCTCTTTACCTGGTTTTGAGTGGAAAATAAACATTTTATTACAGACAGCATTATTTTGTCATTGCATTAAAGATATCTGTCCTCTGACTGCATGTAAGAAGTAGCAATAAGCATTTAGGGAGACATCTAAAATATCTGAAATATTAAAAAAACCCCAAAAGACCCCACCTTCATACACAAATAACTTCAAATTCGTATTTAGCAATAGGTTACTGGTTTTATTCCAGTAAGCACTTGATAAAAACTCGAAAACTGCTGTGGGAAACAAACTTTTAACTTTGTTGTTGCAGCTTAGACTCTGATAATTATGAATATTTTTAGCAATGTTATGCCTTACATTGGTATCCAAAAGCTGGGTGAGTTAGTGGTTTTACAAAGCCAGCTATTACTGATTCCAGTCCTTTTAGCAACAGAGAAACCTTCTCATCCTTTGATAATCTTCATTAATTACCCCGTGGCTGCATTTTATTTCTGGTGTGATCTTTGCTCACTTCCACCACCAGATACAAATCTGAATTTATTTTTTTTCTCGGGCAGGCTCATGGGGACCATGGTATTTTTTTCTCTCTTGGAAATAGGTGGAGGCTTTGTTAATGGCTTTGTATGAACAGGGATTCTCACGTTGCAGCTGAAAGTTTGCTCATCTGCTCCCAGCAGTGTGGACACCAGCTCCGTGCGGTGCTTCGTGAGAGTGCTGTGTGTAGGAGGAAGAAAGCAAACCCAGCGTTCTCAGTACGTTTCTGGGGGCTGGGTTTAGCTCTCACACTTGGGCCTTTTTGGGGCACCAGCAGAGTCAGGTCCACGTTAGTTCAGTGTCTTGCAGGAGGGTTTTTGTTGCCAGCTTGGCTGCTGCTCCTGCCCTGCCAGGGAGCCTCCCCTTTGGCAGCAGAACAGCCAGGCTGGAGCTGCTCTGTTCCTAGACAGCACCAACTTTGGGTTTGGATCAACTCTACAGACATCTTTGTAATGATGAGAGGTTTGCCAAAGCTGCAGCAGCACTGCAGTGTTTGAGCTTCGAGAGAGGGAGTTCCAGGCTTGGAACTGGATGGTCTTTGGTTCCTTCCAACACAAACCATTCAGGGATTTCTTATATAGATACACAGCACCAGTCTGGGCACCACTGTTTTTAAATCTGTATATTTAATTGACACATAGTTTGATCTAACCAGCCATTAGAAGAAAAAGCTTATTTCTGTGAACCAGTTACTTGTCATCCTCTTGGTGGCACCTGTAAATGATGTCCGCCAAGCACCAGCAAGCCCCTGACTCTGCTTAAAATGCAGGCTCTCAGAGTGCAAAGAAAAGTTTCTTCCTGTTTTGCTTTTGGAATTCTCCTGCTGAAGTGTAGCTACAGATGCGCTGGAGGGTTGGGACAATGGGCTCTTGGAAAAAGAGCAGCTGTGGTACAAGTGGTGAACAGCCTGGTGTATCTGTGCAGCATCTGACTGAGGGAACTGATTTTTCACTTGAGAAAGAAGTGTTTTACTTTCTTTCCACTTAAACTCAGTGACCGAGGGTTTGGTTTTGTTTATTTTTTTTCTCAGTTTATGTTTTTAGTGGATGGTGGCAGCTGAATAGAATTACTGTGCCCTCAGCGTGCTTTGGATGTGCACAAACCCGCTGTACATAACTGCTTCTGATTGTTCTTTTTATCTGTTTTTCACATGTATCCTCTAACCTGTAGGAAGTGATGGTGTTCCAAATGTGCCAGTGGGAGCATAAAAAAGAGGAACAAATCTTGGTTCATTTTTAAAATACATTATTAAGACTGTTACCTTTTTGACATAGATGGAAATGGGCAGACAAAAAAAATTTGGTTCTTAGAAGAGCTCAGTTATTCTCACATAAGCAAATAATATGCTTTAAAATAAGACTGAAGTGCAGAGAAGAATGAAAGCCCTTTGCTTTCCAAGCTGTGAGCAAAACTGGGAAGCACTTTCCTTTAGCCTTGACTCTCCGTGAGGTGTGTATTGGGCTTCTGATTCCCCAAAATGTAACAAGTAGCTCTTTGAAACTCAGAGCTGATTTTTCTGCTTCTTGGAGAGGAGGATTTGCAAGGAATTGTGATGATAATGGCAGCAACAGTCAGAATTAGCTCCGTGTCCATTCAGTTCCCCATTTTCAGTTTTAAGGCATTTTGGCCTGGATGCCACAGTATTTTAGGAGAATTTCCTGACATTCCTGTCCTGGGGGATTCTGCCAAAGCTCGTGGGACTGCGCGTGGAGTGTGGAGATATCCACAGGGAGCCTTCTGACTCCTAGTGAGTATGAAAACCACTATTTCCCCAAATTCCTACTACAAAATCCTCTAAAAATAGCAAATTTGTATAAAGTTAAGCTGCTTAGTTTCAGTAGTCAGTTCTTGGCCACCTAGAAGCCATCCAGTGGCATCTAGCCACCTTGGCAATCCCGGGATTCACATAAAGCCCAGCTCTGGATGGTCTTCACTCGAGCAGAAATCTGTCCATCCTCTCTTCAAATAACACAGGAATAACGCACCTCTTCCATTTCCCGCTCTCAGGTGCTGGGGTTAAGTATTAAAGCTAACACTAAATAAATAAATGCCTTTTTTGTGGCGTGGTTGGGCAATTACCACAAGACATTCTATTAAAATTAATTTCCCCGAAGCCCGTTGGCTTTTTTTAGTCTCTGGATACTATGGAAACCTGGTTGCTGGAATGGAGCTATATGAAAAACACTACTTGTGCCTGGTATTTTAGGGGAGAAAATACCATTTCTTTGGATTGCAGGATGTTGCTACAAACCTGCAAAACTGCAGGTGAGGGAAAGGAGATGAGTTGTTTCAAATGGTGGAGAATGAACTGCCAAACTCCTGTTGCTGAGGACAGGACTAACCTAAAAATCTGGAATTTTTTCCTTCTTTTTTTTCCTTTTTGCCTTTTTCTGGAGGAGGTGCAAGCATCTTACAAGGAGGAGAAATACTATCACGGGGAGTTACATGTGTGTGTACATGGTTTCTTCATTTATTTATGGACAGTTTTCTTTTCCCTCTTCTGAGACTGGCAATCAGTTGGTGTGACACTGAAATGCTCAGTTCATCTGCTGGTTGTGTTTCGTGAACCACAGGTCTGTGCAGAGGTTAGAAGGAAGGTTATGAACATCTGATCATCGTATGCTTCATGAGCAGCAACCTTCCCCTCTCTCCCTACCCCAAAAATTCAAATTTTCCAAAAAAATATCTTCACTCATGGACCCCTACTAGGCAAATACATCTTTGCTATTATCTCCAAATCTGAAAAAGCAAATGAGAACTCTGTAGGTGGACATGTACTGTATTTATTTAGGGGTTTTTGGTAGGAATTCCTCAGTGTCATCCTCTTTTAACCTTTACTGTGGAATGCAGATCCTAAACTGTTCTCGAGGTTTCAGAGGGGTTAAATAAATCCCTCCATGTTGGTACACACAGCAGGCTCCCCACTGCTCCTGTGTGGGTGCTAAGAACGGCAGAAACACTTGATCTAAGGAAACTCTGAACTTTTGGGTCTGATCTAGCAGAAGCTCTGCATTCCTTTGGTTATTATCGCTTTAACATCCAATCTCTAGCATGTGTCTTCTACAGAGAGTGGGTTCAGATTTAATCCATGAATTGCTTTAAAAAAGCAGGAGAAGGCTTCCTTCGCCATTGCTGTTCTCCCCCGAAGCTGGCTGATGGTAAATACACGGGAATATTCAGTGTTGGAGTTACGCTGAGCTTGATCCCAATAAATGGTGACCATCCCACTCGGAGCTGCTGTGCTCCTCTGAAACGACTGTGCAGCTCTGCAGGACACCAGTGAGGGAGAAGGTGGCTTTCCAAGGAATCCCTGCCTTGGTTTGTTCCTCTGCCTTCAAAGCATTTCCCATGGCTTGTGACTGTGGGGCCCAGCAAAGTCATCTAATAAGCAAATTGAAGTGTACTTTCGATCAATCAGATTAGAAATAACATTTTACGTCCTGTTGTGCCACTGGTAGGAATCTTCGGAGACTCTTGTATACAACAATGAAGGAAAATAATAATCCTTCATCTCTACCTCATTTTTGCCTCATGTATTCTGGCAGCTGTTTGGGGAGCTGGATTTCTTGTTCTCCTCATCCTGTGGCACAAAGTTTTCACTTGTTAGCAAAACATCATTTCTCTGCAGTCGAAATAGGATCTCCTGTGTTGTCTTCAAGTGATGACTCCTCTGTTTTGGGTTCTGGATGTGGCTGCACTTGAAGGTCTCTGAGGGCTTTGCTGATCAGAGCACTGGGAATTGTCCTGGCAAAATACACGGAAGCTTCTCAAGAATGAGTATATAGGATGCTAGGATAAGAGTAGGTAGCTAAGTGTTCCTTTATTTGCTGATGAAGAGAAAATCTGAAAGCACAGAAGTACATAAAAAGAAGTCATGGAAGAGTTCATTTGCGGCCTGGTACAAAAAGGGTTGGTTCTGGACAAATGTCATACAAAAATCTGTAAGGCAGATACCAAAGTCTTGTGTTGATTACGTTGTATTTTATTCGAAAAAAATACAAGCAGCAAAATCCAAGAATCCTTTTTTATTTCCCCGCATCATTCTCCCCAGTATTTTTTGTTGCAATTATTTCTTCCAGAGCTGTTCTCCAAACAACTGCTCTGGTTTTAAATGGACCCAACCTGTGGCTTTTCAGCCCCAGACAGATTTGTGAGAGGCCGTGGTCACTGCTGACAGGCTTGTGAGTTGTTAACTGCATCTGGGGTATTTATTTACACTGGAGGTGACTATGGCTCACTTCAACTGCTAAAATAAAGAGAGAATTGTTTTTAAATGGCCAGCAAAACATCCACTGTAAAAATTTTGTAAAAGTTTCTTGGGTTTTTTATATCTAAATGTGCCTTATTGACTCTGCCTATTTTTGGAGCTGGCTTGTACAAAACCAGATAGATTGGGAATGGAATTGAAGATGGTTTTGCCTGGGAGTAGCTCTTTGGTTCCCATAATCCCCTGTGCATTTTTAGAATAGTTTGGAGATATTTAACAGAAATCAAGTGCACACCTAAAAAAGTGGTGGTCTTCAGAGCTGGAGATGATGTAGGCCCCTGTTATCCAAGACTCAAAGACTAGGAACATTCATCCCCAATTCTCCTTTTCCTATGTTTATTCCCCTGTTTCTTCTCTCTATCCTGAGCAAACCTCTGCAGAAGTGCTGTTCAGAACTTGGTCCTTTTTGCCCCTTTCTTATGGCGTGAACCCAAATCTGGCTGCTTGAACTTGTTCCTGTTGGGTCTCCCCAAGGTATTGATTGAGGTGGTTTTCTCTGGGTAAGTCTCGTTCCATGTGCAAAGGTGTGAAAACCTCAGGACTGATGAGACCTGATGCTTGTCCTTGGCAGCTCTGAAGGTAAAGAAACTTGCCCATGCCCTGACTGGTGGCAAATAATGCAAAATTGGGCAACTGCTGCCGTTTTAAGGCCGTGATGGCCTCTGTCTCTTCTCCCAAGGAACAGGACAAGAGGAAATGGCCTCAAGGTGGACCAGGGGAGGTTTAGATTGGGTGTTAGGCGAAACAGCTCCCCAGAAAGAAGGGCCTAGAACAGACTGCCCAGGGCAGTGGTGAAGCCACCATTGCTGGAGGGATTTAAAAGCTGTGTGGATGAGGCACTTGGGCACATGGGTCAGTGGTGGCCTTGGCCTTGCTGGGTTAGTGGGTGGACTCAGTCATCTTCAAGGGTTTTTCCAACCTAAACCATTCTCTGGTTCTATCCTGGCAAAGAAGTTGGGATAACTTGCAGGGTTTTAGGGTTCTGTGGGGCAGTTCCAGCTTCCTGTAGTTGCCTTATCCAAGTGCTCACGTTTCACCTGCTTCACTGGAACTGGAAACGTGGGATTCAGAACATTCCCATGGTGGATAAATCCTCTGATGGCTGCATGTGGTGGCTGGATCCTCTCTGAACTACTCAAATGCACCTAAAGCAGCTACATTAAATCTTGTCATTCAGGCACTGACTTTTTTTCTTGTCCTTTTTCAAGGCAGATTCAAATGAAAGTTAGATTAATTTTGGATAGATTAGGATCTGTGAACGTTAAATATTGACTGTCACTGGAATAGGAAAGTTGTATGGATAGGTTTTTCCATCTCTGAAGGGATTATGTAGTTGGTAAATTCTTGTCTTTAACCTCAGAAAACAGGGAAGGATTTGGAATATAAAAATGGGAACTGGTGCAATATTTGACACTGTTGTAAGACTCACCAAGAATATGTTTTCCACACAGGAATATTGTCACCTTCCTAACATTAGAGAGGAATTTTTAATGGGTGAAATTCCTCCTTCATTTGCATACTAACCCATATCTAATTGCTAGATTACTCTTGAAGCTTCAGCTTGACTCTCTGAATATTAAAAAAAAAATTGACATTTTAAGTAGTTTTATATTCTCTGTTTTGCTGCTTTTAATGTACAAATGAATGTCATTAATCCAATTTACATATTTCTAAAGACCTTTTGATGCAGTAAGATGTAAAACTTGTTTATTTTTAATTTTTTTTTTTTTTAGTGACGATCTTGTATGCAAAAATGCTGCTGCCAGGCAATTTTCCACCCAGAGAGTTTTAACACGGTTACTCATAATCAGCATCAGATCAGTGACATGACAGCAGTTTTTGGGAGATGTATGACCCATTCTACGCATTAACTTTCAAATTGCCAAGATTGTGCAAATCCACATTTTAGAAAACTCTAATTCTTATTTATTTGTCTCCATGGGGAAAAATCAGGGGTTTGTTGTTTTTTGCTTTTGGTCTTTGTTTTGTTGTTTTGGTTTGGGGTTTTTTTCCCTTCTAATATCTCAATTTTATCATATTCTATAGACAAGAAACATTATTTTCCCCGCTTTGGATTTTGGTTTCCAGTCCATAGGGATCCGAGTAAAGAAATGCTGCCTTCAATAAAATATGCCACGTTTGCACAGCAACTTCTTTATTGTTCTGCAGTAATGTCTTTGGGAGAAGTGTCTCTTTTGAATTACTATTTTAATTAGTTTTGATTCACTTTGGTTCCTATTCTCTCCCGTGCACACAGAGAACTCTCTCACCACAAAGTTTGCTCTGAAAACTGCCCCATTACAATGACAGGCATTAAAAAAATCACTTTGTCCGTAGTTGTGGGAAGGTTCCTGCCTGCCTGGTCCTTCATATCCTAAATATCAAATGAGATCTTTAGTCTGCAGACTTGAGAATTTGCTTCATGTGGAGCTTGGAGTGATGTGTGCAAGCTCAGGCTCTGGTCCATTCCCAAAGGATGCTCCTGCTCTCTGCAAGCCCCATCTGCTTCTAGCACAAGAAGGGGTTGATTTTATTGGCTGCTTTCAATATAGATAAACTGTATTTACAAGGTTGTGTAAGATCCGGTCTCACTGCCCCCTGCTCATCTTTGAGAAGTTAAACTTTGAGTGTTTCACTCTGGTTTGGAGTAAGATCCCCCAAGTAGTGGATGAGCTGCTGTCAGACAGGCAGAGAGACCAAAAATAGATAAAATGTAATCCCAGCATACTTCTCTTCTTTTGTCAATCTTCTTGCTAATGAGAAAAAAAAAAAACCAAGAAGGAAAACCCTTACAAATGTAATCCCAAAAGTTGAAAGAGATGGGGAGAAAACAAGAAAATGGGAAAAAAAAAGTGATTACATATTGGGTTTTTTTCTGTCAGCCTACTGAGACATTTTGATCCAATGGTTTAACAGACTGTGAGGTGTTTGTGATGCAGAATAAAGCTTCAAGATACCAATCTGAGGATCAACTTTGTATTTGCAAGTTAACAGCTTTGCTGAATGGCTCTGTTGGGATTCTAGGATATATTAGGAGTGGTTGAAGGAAGAAGGTTATACTTAGACTTGGAATTACAGAACCTCATTTAAAATGTAATGTTTACTAAACTTACTGTGCAATGTAGAAAATGCACAGCAACTTGTTTCCAGAAGGAATAAAGACTAAGAGCTGTGCAAATCAAAATAAAATAGCAATTTTTTTTCTTCAAAAAATTCGTAGATATGATTTCTTTCTTAAGGACTCCAGACCACAGCTGGGCACTAAACAAGGGCCTGGTTGTCCCAGGTTAGGGACACAAATGCTCAGAAGACACTCCGGGCAGGAATGTAAGTTGAGCTGCATAAATCCAGTCCATGTGTTTCCACATAAATACCAGTAGGAAGGCAATGGCAGTACATGTTTTGAAAAAATTAAACATTTGGAAATTGTCAGATTTATGGCTTTGTATCAAGGCACTGAATCACTCAAAGATTATCAACAGTAAAATATGTGAATAAGGCTGGTAACATATTGTTTATATGTGGAAAAAGCATAAATCCAGCACTTTTTAACATCTGGGAAGCCTGGCCAGTCTTTAAAAAAATTATTTTGGTTCCCAAAATTCCTCACTTTTGGAGGAATTCTTGAAAAGGTGAAGCCATTGATTGTATCTGTAGAGCTCTCATTGCTCCATGTCTTGTCATCTTGGTGTTAGTGCCAGCTGTCCCCTCGGATGCCTCTGTCAGGGACTGGAGATAACCCCGTGATTCAAGCAGAGATGCCCAAATTTCAGTCCCCAGGTAGTCTTCAGAACCCAGTAGCACTGAGAGAGCTGGTATGGAACAATGAGAGTCCAGCTCCCTGAAGTGCTGTCACGTTTTCCAGGCGTTCCCAGGGCCGTGTGGTCCGGAGAGATCCCTTTTCTCCGAGCATTCCTAATAGCAGTGGGAGCCTGAGCTGGATGTAGCTGCCTCAGCCACCATATGTGTCCATCTCTTCAGGCTGTTCATGTTTTGTGGCAGCTTTGGCAGCCTGCCGGGATTTTTCTGAGTAATGCAAGTGGTGGGGAATAATGATAATAATAATAATAATAATAATAATAATAATAATAATAATAATAATACTGTTAACCCTTTGGTTTCTCAGCCAGCCAGGAGGAGGATTTGGGGGAGCAGAGCCTCCCCTGCCCCCCCTTTCCCTGTGCCCCTCCAAAAATGCACCAGTGAGTACGTGTTAGGAAGCCTAAATAGAGACAGGGATATGAATAAGCTTCCTAAGGAGGTGAGAGTATAAAAAAGGAAGATGATCTGATTCTCCCTCTGACAATTTTTTCCAGCAGTTTGAAAAATATAAGGAGTGATTCGTTGTTTTCCCCTGTTCCCCTTCGCTCCCGAGGTCAGATGAGAATGGTAACCACGGTGGTTAATGCTGACAGCCTTTCTCCATCCTTGTCTGGCCTCTACAAGGCAGAGATTTGCAGTGGCAATGTAATGCAGCACTGTGAGCTTTTTTCCTTGGCTGAGGCAAAAGCTTCCCAACTTGTGCATGGAGGGATTTCCAGAGCACCAGAGGACACTAATCCTGCACCGAGAGCTGGGGGCTGGGGACAGCTGAGTTGTGGTAACATTATTTAAGATATTGGCAGCACATCACTGCCTTGGGGATAGGACGACTGTGTTTTGGTAAAGGCAGGGCAGAGCAAGGATGAATAAACTGTTCTAACGGGGGGAAATGAACAAGAAAGGAGCAGCACGTGGGATTGAACTTCCGGGGAAATGAGCAGAAGACCACAGATGCTGATTTTACTGACACTGCTGATATGCCAGTCAGCTCTGTCACATGATGAGAATCTTCATCAGATTCCTGGTCTGGTGGAAGGTGTCCCTGGTCTAGTGGAAGTGGCAGGGGAGCCGGAACTAAATGACCTTTCAGATCCCTTCCATTCCATGATTCCATGATTCTTTGAGATCTCTGCACTGGCCCAGGCAACTTTGCCCGATATCCTTTGGCTGGAAGATGCAGATTTTTTTGCCGGGAAATGCAGATTTTGGGCTGAACTGCTGCTAACTGTGCTCAGTGTGGGAAAGGAAGGTGCCTGCTGCTGCTGTGCTGCCACCTGCCGTGGCCTGCTGCAGATCAGCCCCTCAGCCTGGTCATCTTCCTCTGTGTGGTTTGCAGCTTGTCCAGAATGAGGGCTCAGATTTCCAGGGCGACTGATGGGGCCCCCTCTTAACTGAAAACCCAAACTATGCTAAACCATGACAGCCCTCCACGGCCTGGGGCTGGTTAATGAGCTTGCCCGGGCCTCCTGCCCGGCAGCAAACAATGCCACTTGCCCAGCTCTCGAGTCCCCACTGACTGAAGCAGCGCAATTATCAAACCCTTGGCCTCGTTCCACCTCTGAAATAAAACAGCTGTGTTATAACATTGCAATCAAACTCTTTTCTCTGTTGTATGACCTGATAAATTAACGCTTGGGAATTGGGCATTTGCGACTCGGTTTGTCGCTAAAATATCCTAATTCCATCAATGGTCTTTTGGATAAATTCCGCTGAGTTCGCTTGGTCTGAAGAGAAGCTTGGCTGCTCCATGCCATCCGTTCTAGGAGGACTGAGCTGGTGGTCTCTGGGATACAGAAAAGTAGCGAGAAAAATAGAAAATAATGAAATATTTCTGTGAAGGATTGGCTTCACAGAGAAGTGCTGCCTCATCAGTTTAGTGAGAGAGACAGGTCAGCTCCTGAGAGCTCTCAAAATTGTCCTGGGTTGGTGTCCAAGGAGCTGTCTGGGTGCACTTTATGTGGATTGATCGCTCTGCAGAAAGCCTAACCCAGCATGTGGCAGGACAACCCTTGCTACGACAAGCTCAAGGGCGAAAAATTAAGCAATTCCAGAGCAATACGTGGTTTGCAAAATTAAAACATTCTTCTGAATTAAGCTTAACAGCATTTCTTTTCAGCTCTTCAAGTATTTTTACTTGCTCTGAGACTGGAAATTTAGCATCCTTCTGCACAGATTGGCCTGCCTTAGACACCTTGTAAAACGAAAGATATCTGAATGTTTTTTTGCCTTTCATCCTCATTTTTTTGTCTATTAGGAGTGCAGCCACCGAAAAAGACAGTGTTGTTAAATGGCTTCTAAACAGAGTCACTTAGTTAGGAAGTCTTAGTTTAAAACTGGAAATATGAACACAGGAGAAAAGACTTTAAACCCTGCAGAGCTAAAACTCTGTCGTATGGCTCACCAAAATAGATCTCGAGGAAGAAGTAGCCAAAGGCATAAAAATCTGATGATAGATGTTTTTCTTTCAAATGTGCCAGAAATAGGGAGGTCTGCCAGAGGTCAGCAGACCTGGAGGATGATGGACCTTTAAAAGGCAGCACTGTTGAAAGAAAATGTTATAGATGGAAACCTCAGAGGGTTCTTAGTCATAGTCCAGATATGGAGGAGTTTGGGATACGGCTGCTTCCTCAGGCCACTGAGAGTAATGACCTGAGAACTGAATTAGGAATGTTCACACAGCTGGAGAGCTGGTGCTGGTGTCAGAAGGATGAGAATTGCTAGAAAAGGGATTAAAAAACCCACCAGCCTCCAGGAGCCAAAATTCAGCACTTCATGATATGGTTCAGGGGCGTGGTGGTGTTCAGTCAAAGGCTGGACTTCATGATCTTGGAGGTCTTTTCCAACCTTAGTGATTCCAAAATGGGAAGTCATGTTTTTGGAAGAAATTGGTGGTTGTATGGAAAACTGCCCTGGCAGCCTCACCTTTCATTTGGTCAGTGGGAAAGATGTGCTTGAAAACCAGGTTATTGTGTGGTAGGAGAAAATGATCTCCCGGGACAAGAAATAAAGGGCAGAGATAAATGGACTGATTTCAAAACACGGGGGAAAGGAGTGCAGTTTTTGAGGGCCGTGCTCTGTGAGCTGTCCTGTTAAATTTGTACAAAAATAATCAGGTATAGGATCTTAGGCGTAATTCAAAACCAGTAAAGCATTTGGAGCTTAGCTAAAAGAGCAGTAGATGCCCATGTTGAGTATGTCAAAGGAAGTGTACCTGGGGAGGAATCACCCCGGGCACCAGGACGTGCTGGGGGCTGACCAGCCGGGAAGCAGCTTTGCAGAGGACTCAGAGATCCTGGAATTTCTGCTTTCTGTTCATTAAATGTATTTGTGCCTCTGTTTCACGGTTGGCTTAAAATACATGCATGCAAAGTGCAAAGGGTGTCAGAAATATGAGCAAGGATAAGGTGCTAAGGGACAGAAAGAGTGGCAGTGAATTAAATTCTTCGTGTTTCACGTCAGGTAGCTCTGACACGTGGTCTAGATTCATATTCATAAGTGAGAGAAATGTATTTCGTATCTCCTAGTACTGAGCAAGAACAAAATGCAGCTACTAATTTGTAAACTGTGTCTTTTATCTATTGAGCCAGTGTGTGAAATATTTCCCTTGTCCTGTTTAATGACAATCTCCACATTTTTTCGTGCAACTCAAAAAATACTGTGAGCAAAATTCAACACGGGGAAATGATCAGCGCCGTTTCAGAAGGTTTAACTTTGGTATTAAACACGGATCACAAACGTATCTGTGAGGACAGAAACCTTCCTGAGTCATTCCCTCCTCTATACCTAAATCTCTGAATCTTCAGGAGCGAGGAGAGAGAGCCCTGAGCAGCCAGCAAGTACCAGATCCCCCTTGACAGAGTCTCACCAATCTGTGCCCGTGGTGCTGTTTTACAGCTCCAGTTGACTTGTAACACAGCAACTGTCTCCAAGCAACTGTGAGGAATACCGGGATGTACAACCGGGATACAGAACCGGGATGTACAACCGGGATACAGAACCCGGCGGGGACAGGGACGGTCAGGCAGCCCTGCACCCCTTCCCAGCCAGCCTTGGCTCCTGCCTCCCGCTGGAAAAGGCTCCAGCTGCCTTGGAGATGGCCCTTTCCAGCAGGAAGCAGCTATCCCTGCAGGTGGGAGATGGGATTGGGCCGTCAGCTGCCCACGTCAGTCATTCTGCCAAAATAACTCTCCATGTATTAATCGATTCAGCTCCCTCGTCTGTGCCAGTGGCGCTTGGCAAAATGGGATTTTTGCAGCCAGCTGACTCCAAACAAGCTCTCAAAACCAAAACAAAATAGCTGTGGATTTAATCTAATTCGCTACAATCAATATGCAGCAAAGAAAGAAAATTTATATGTTTAATATCATTTCTCCCCAGCTGCTTTATCAAATTGCAAAACTAGCAATGTATGTAGGAAACTTCTTCTTTTAAAAGGTAATAATGTACGTTTGCAGTCCTGGTCCTTCTGAGAAAGCTCATCATTTTGTTATTTGCTGTATTATGTTTCATTTAGGACCCATTCCAACCGTTGTAAAAGCTGCAGGAATGTAGCAATCCACTGCCACCAGTTTAATTCCAGCAGAATATTTGGAACCCTTTGTGGAAGGGAATTGTAATCTATGAAATACTTCTAACAAAATTTAGTAACAAAAGAGGGTTTTTTCCTTTTGTGGTGTAATTTTTGTAATCATTCGTGTGGCTGTTGATTTGGGGTATTATAATTTTGAAGAAGTGTTTTGAGATGAAAAGCTTGAGCCTTTTCTTAGGGGGAATGAAGAGCTGGAAGGAGGGAAAAGGAAATGCAAGCAGCAAACACGAGGTTGCTTTTTGGTTGTTAGTTTGCTGTTGTTTCTTTTCCCCAGGCCTAAATTGTCAGGCTTTTGGGTGATGCTGGGACATGCACTGTAAGGTTTGCCTTGTTTTTCCTCGTTTATTCCCTTTTTTTCTCTTCCTGAATTCTGAGCAGTCCGCAGTGAATGTGCTCTGTTAGTGACCACACGTTAATGGCAGATTGTACTCCCGTTTTACAGATGCTTTCTGCACTGACACTCATCAGTGCTACTCAAACCAGAGGTACTGCTTTACTGATCTGAATAACTCAACCCAAAAAACTCCCTGAAACACGTTTAAATCACAGATTTAACTGCCTTCTCCAGCTGTAATTATTTAAAAGGAAGTAAAAGCTTCTGGGTAGGAGAATGTGGCAGATCATGCTGCAGAAACATAAATGTGCTGACAGCCCTTCATGAGTACTAGCTCCTGTGATTAGCCTCTTTCAGACCATAATTAATATTGTTCAGTAAAAGTAATAATTATTATTATTATTATAATTTTCATTTTCATTTCCATTTTTTATTGGTAACATAAATGACACACAGTCAGCACTTGGTGCACACCCCACTGCCTTGGAACTATCCATGTTTTCAAGGTGGTGCCATCACATTTGAGAGGAAATGGCCTCTACTTGTGCCAGAGAAAGTTTAGGCTGGATATTTGGAAAATTTTCTTCCCTAAAAGGATGGTCCAGCCCTGGCCCAGGCTGCCCAGGGCAGTGGTGCAGTCCCTGTCCCTGGAGGGATTTAAAAGCCGTGTGGATGTGGCACCTGGGGACATGGGTCAGTGGTGGCCTGGGCAGTGCTGGAGGGATGTTGGACTCCGTGATCCTTTTCCAGCCCGAATGCTTCTATAATTCTATGGATAAATATATAGACATACATATATCTATATATGTATGTTACTTTCTGCTTGACAAAGAGATTTGAACTGCACCCACCCATTCCACGATTAGATCTCCATCCCGAGGATATGAGATAGATAGATATATATATTCTCTTTCTGCGAATACAGATGAAGCTGCTGGGTTTCTCCTTTTCTTCCTCTGGAATATTTTCTGTGTCCTGAGGGAAAAAAGGCCGTTCATTCTCTCTAGCTCTGGGTAGCAGCAGGAGAGGGAAAGCTGCTGTCTCCTGGGGCAGTCGGTGCCCTGGGGTGCTCCAAGTGCGGGGTCGGGAGAGCTTTTTGGGGCCCTCCAGGGCTGGCACTGCAGGGAGCAGCGAGGATGCCCAGCCATGCTCCTCTCCTGCCCTGGTGCTGCCCGGAGGGAGAGATGGAGAACGTGCTGCCAAGCTGGAGCTCCGTGGCCCACTCCTTCCCTTCTCCTCCTCCCGCTCCACCCCCACACTGGCACTTGGAATAAAGCTGTCACCGAACAGATGAGTGTCCCTCGAGGGACAGGCTCGGAGGGAGCTGGGGATGTTCAGCTGGAGAGGAGACGGCTCCACGGAGACCCTGCTGTGGCCTCTCCATACTTAAAGGGGGCTTACGGGAAAGATGGGGACAGTTTGTAGTGGGGGGACAAGGGGGGATGGTTTCAAACTAAAAGAGGGTCAGTTCAGAGTAGACAGGAGGGAGAATGTTTTTGCTGAGAGGATGCTGAAGCCCTGGAAAGAATTTCCCAGAGAAGCTGTGGCTGCCCCTGGATCCCTGGCAGTGTCCAAGGCCAGGCTGGATGTGGCTTTGAACAACCTGGGACAGTGGGAGGTGTCCCTGCCCATGGCACTGGATGAGCTTTAAAGGTCTCTCCCGACCCAAATCGTCCTGTGGTTCCATGATTTCATTTTGGACTCTCAGCTTTCACTACCAGTTTCATAGAAAACACTGATTTTTTTCCACACGGACCCCTTATTTTAGTGGTACTTGATGTAGTCAGATTCTGATTATTTTACTGTTCTGTTGGCTGAGTTTCTATTTATTAACATAAATTTCTCAGCTTTTCAGAGACACAGTTTTGATTTCAAGGTGCTTCTTGAATGTCTCCTCCTTTAATCAATCATCTATGAAATTAAATTTCACTATCCAAAAAACCCCTCAAAAACTAATATCTTTAAATGTAGGCTTTTCTGTATAGCATCTATAATTATTTTCATGTATTTCTTCACAAAACAGATCTAGGTTAATGTCAATTTCAGCTTCCTGCCATAATTTAAATTTTCCTGGTGTGTTTTTTAAAGACTCCAATAGATAGACATCTTTTATTAAAAGAGCACCAGTTTTGCAGTTGGGTAAAAATGTGAAATGCAGTGTGAACTGTAATCACTGAGGTCGTATTAGCTGTGAAGATGTTATTTCTCATTGAAGGCATTTAAAAGTAATATTTTTTAGAAAATACAACTATGAATTAAAAAAAGTGTGTATAAAAATGAGTAAACAATTAATAACCAATATCCTACCTCATAAATGATAACATAAATGATGACATCACTTGAGTCCTGTGGATGGCAAGGATACTTTATCAGAGGTTTAAATATCTGCTAAAATCAGGATTTTTAATGTTAAATAGCATTTGTTTTGCAGTTTTAGTGCAATTCACTGGTGGCACATTATGCACAGTGTTTCCCTCAGTTTTTTTCTCCCTCATAGGTATTGGTGACTAGAAATAATCTAGAAATATCTGTACTGTGGCATTTAGTTTGACTACTCCAATTACCATCATTTTCCCACTTTTCTACACTCAGCTTTTTCTGTTTCAACATCTGACGTTCAAAAGGTACAGTTGCCCCATTAGTTCAATTAAGCTCCTCGCTGTACAAACTTTAATGGCTTTAAGTAACTCATTTTGGAGTTCATGTGCATGTGTGTGCTTTGTCTGCTTAGATCTCTTTAAAAAAATTAAAATTAGATACATCTTGAGCTTATAAGGCTTTTCTTTTATGGTTTTCCATGTAAAGGGAATTGAAGAAGACAAAAATTGATTCCTTTAACTTCAGAATTAGCTGGGTTA
This sequence comes from Lycocorax pyrrhopterus obiensis, assembly GCA_014706295.1. NCBI lineage: Eukaryota > Metazoa > Chordata > Aves > Passeriformes > Paradisaeidae > Lycocorax > Lycocorax pyrrhopterus. Next base: position 2,170,470 of record JACSVZ010000007.1, read on the forward strand.
AGGGGCCAATGTTATTATTTCGGAGCTCTGAGGTTTGTTTGGTGGTTGCTTTTGGTCTGTGACAGCAATAGGACAGATATTTCATTTGTACATGATGTCATCAGCACGACTTTGGAGTAGAAGGACCATTTTTAGATGAGCCGTACAACGACAGGCAGTGTAGTAACAACTTCATTTACCCCGTTTTACCTTGTACAGCTTCTTGTGGGATGAAATACAAGTTTCTCACCAGAACCTACATTTTCGTATCTGCACATTGGAGGAGGCAAAGATCACGAAAGTTCACTGTATTCTGAAAGTTTTGCTTTATCAGAGTACATTTGGATGTTTTGAATCCCTCAGTGAACAGCAGCTGAAGTGGGAACTGCTGACAACGAGGTGACGGGAGGCCCACAGCCATGGAAGGATTGAGAGGAGGATTTTGGGGTAGCAAGTGTGGGATCTTAGACCAAAACGTGGTTGTAGCCTGAAGTGAAAGACAAACATCTCTAAGGCATATGGGAAGTGTTGATAGCCAAGCCCAGCTGAAGAAATCCATCTGAAGTCCTCTATAAGCTCTTACATACATGACCTATCCATAAGTCACTTGCAAGAGCTGAAATTAGCCCGTGCTTAATGAACAAGCTGAGTTTACTGCTGGTTTTCTGTGTGCAGCGTGTTATTTAGTATCTAGTGCCTTAATTTTTAGAAAGTTTGCCTCCCACACTTGTAACACCTCTGGGAAGGCTGCACCTTTGGCTTTGTGTCTCAGCTTGGCGCTGGGGGAATGTGACAGAACAAGGCTGTTTGTCTTCTTCTCCCTTCCACCTCCCCAGAGCTCTGTCAGCTGCCGTGGGGAGGCTGCCCAGGACCTTGCCGTGGATCTTTTCCATAATTCCCCCACAAACACAGTGCTTGGTCCCATTGGCTGCTGAGAAGCTGAACAGGCCATATTTTCAACATGCTTATTCCATAATTCGAGTGTCTCCTAGTGCTAGATTTGTAAGGGATTATTATGCTGTGTAAAGCTTGTGTTCATATTGGCCGTGCTTGGGATTATATGGGATTTGCTTTTTCCGTGCTGAAAAGCATTTTTATTTTTGTTTTCTCCCTTAAAACTGAATGCAGCCCAGGAGCTGATGGATACAGTCTTTATTCAACATCCATCATATCATATCATAGTAGTAGGAAATAAACGCAGACAAATATTATTTGGATGAGCTTTGGCTTTCTTTTGGTTTGCTAATCGGATCAAATATCCATTGCATTCTCCTGATCAGTAATGCTAATAATTATTTTAGCTTTATCATATTATTGGCCTTTATCAAAAGAAGTCCATATGATTATTGCATTATATATAGTTATTAGTGAGCTGGAGAAAGTAGTTGAGTTCATCAGAAGCCTGATTTGACAGTATTTTTTCCTCATAAATATCAAATAATATTTTTATTAGATTGAACATGCACAAGGAAAAAAAAACTTTAAAAAGAGATAGATTTTGGAAAGATCATATGAAGCAGATGAAGTCTCAAACAATGAACTTCTGCTTCTCATGTAGAGGGATAATTGTTGGGAATAATGTAAGGTATTATTTTTAGTCTGTGATCAATACATACAGCTGATAAAGACTGCAGTTATTTCAAATTCTATATGACTTGTTGGGTTTTTATTCCCAAATAAATATATTGCTGAGGTTTACACACCTGTAATGTTTAGTTTCTGCTGGTGCTGTGTTAAATGCACAATGCAAGTTCCAGCCTTCTGGTTACTCTGAACAAGTTTTTTAAACAGTGAGAAAATAATTTGCACTGGTGACCTCGGTTTGGTTTACCCTGTAACTCCTGTATTAAGCTTTCCTTTTAGACCAGATGTGCCCTCTTAACAGGCAGGGTTCCCAGTGTTCTGCTTGGGTTGCCTGAAGAATTAGATTTTCCATGAGAACCTGGAGTGCAGGAGCATCCCATATTTTCTTTCCAAAACAGAGCACCGTCCTACCCAGCAGGGTTTTATTTGGTTGCCTGTGGTCCAATGCCTGCTTTGTTTTAATGCACTTTGTGTTGAGATCCACTGAGGTGGAGGCAGGCAGCAAAAGGGGCTCTCTTAGAATGTGTCTCAAGCCATATCTTAAATTGGATTGAGGTGAACATTGTGCTTCCCTCGGAGAATCCTCCCTTGGTCGTGTTTGTGCCAGGAGCTGATGCTCGCTCAGTGCTCCAGCCTAACGAGGGGAACGGAGCACCTCAGCTTGGCAGAGTGAGGGGGGTTTGACACACTCTCCTCCTGAGCCTTCCCTCTTCCCCAGGGCAACTCCTCCTGAGCGGGACATGGAGCGTTTGAGGTGTGTGTGCTTAAAATACTCCTGGGGTGGGTTTCCCCGGGAGAACCCGAGAGTGTTCCATGAGGTTTCGCACGGCAGCGGATCCGGGCTGGGGGCTGGGATGTGTGACAGGCTCTTGGTCACCCGTGGAGCTGCTGCTCTGAGCTGCTACAGCGGGCAGGGAGAGAAGGGGAGCAGAGCAGGGAGGTGTCTCTCAGGCCCATCTCACACGAGAGGTCCGAGGGTCAGGAGAGATCTGGGATCCCTGTTCTTGTCCTTGGAGGTTGGGTTGGGTTGGGTTGGGTTGGAGCGGGTCCCCCGTGCTGTTCCCCAGCCCCAGCCCTCCCCTACCCCTGTGCCTGAGCTCTTTTTGCTCTGCTCAGTGATGTTTGCCACTAGGTTTCCCAGTGTTTGCTGTCCCTCACAGTTGTGATTACTTCTGGGTGATCCTTGTGCTTCTTTCTTTTTTTTTTTTTTAATTTTTGCCTAACTGTAGTGACAACCCAGATGCTCCAGCTATTTTCCAGGTTAACTTACTGATAATACTTGGAACTGCAATAATGCAAAATCCTCCCTGTCATCTTTCAACAAGAGAGTTCTTTTTAGTCATTAAATCTGCTAAATGGATGGTTATCTATTTAAAACTGTTGCCAAAGTAATTAACCCTCAAAAGTAATTCCCCTGCCAAATCAAATCAGGGTTGTTTTTTTCTGAAATTCTTTTTGAAAGACAGTAATTCCTGCCACTATAGACCAGGGTCTTTGAGAGAATTCTGAAAGAGATTTTAGAGTTGTGCCAGTTTCCTTCTTTTAGGCTCAGTGGAAGAAGCAAATGAGTCTCTTTTCTCAGGAAAGATATCCCCAGGCAATCACGGCAAGAGTGACAATAAAGGTGTAGAGTGGGAGAACAGCTCTTGTTGGATAGAGAGCTTGTCCCACCCCCCAGCTCAGCAATACTGATACAATATTTCTTAAAAGAACAATTAAGTATGGAGTTACAAATACAGATGAGTACGGGATTGGTTTTTTTTTCTTTTTTTCCCCCCCAAAGGTTCATAGCTCAGCTCTGAAGCAAAAATAGCAGAGGAGTGGCACATTGCAGAAGAAAATGAAAGGGGCACGATGGCAAGGCAGGAGGTCAGTGGGGCCAGAATACCTGGAGACAGCTGTTGTTGGGCCCTGTTTAGGTTTTTCTCTTGTTGTGCAGATTAAAATATCATTTTTCAGAGTTGTGGCGCAGTCAGGGATTTTTGAGTATGGAAACTTCCTGCTGTTTGTTTCTGCTGCGTTCCCAGGAAATACAGCTTAACTCATTGCTTTTGTAAATAGGCAAAGTGATAGCAAATGATCATTCCAAACAGAATAGCTGATGAATTGCTGATACCTGAGCATTAATATCCTTTTGAAGCCCTCAGGACTAACTGCTCACCTGAAGGACAGTGCTCAGGCACTAATGGAAAGATGTCCTGGGCCTTCAGGACAATGTCAATGGCCTCAGTAGGCACAAGTTTTTCTTTAGTCCTCAAGTGAGTCCTGGGCTCAGGAATGTAATAAAAATTTTAAGAGAAGAGCTGTGGTTTTTCGTGTTTAAAAAATCCCAAACCACAAGCCCTTCTGTTTCCCTGGAACACAAATGTGGAGTCCTGCTGGCTAATTGGAGGAATTCTCTCTAAACTTTTGCCTTTTCTTTAATTAATATTTTTTAAATTATAGCAGCCGAAGTCTAAAACCACGATAGTTTTCAGATCATTTTCAGACTTGGAGGAAAAAAACAAAGTCTTCTCTGTTGGTTTTTTTTCCTTTTAATTTGCACGTGGGCAGGATGACATTCCCAAGGGAATGTTGTGCTTGTACTGCAGTATGCAGCTCAGCTACTGGAAGTGTTGTGGCTTTAATCATGTGTGCCTTTGGAAGGACACCAACGCCGGATCACTGCCCTCCAAAAGAGATAAAAAGGGAGGAATAGCACGGGATTGCTCCCTTACCTCTGGCTGCTCTCTTTGCTCTGGCTTGGCTGGAGAGTTTTCCCTCTCCCTGCCTGTGTGCGGCTGGAGACCACTTAAAGAACGGGCAGCTGCAGTGTCAGCTTGTGCTGACATTTGCACTCACGAGGAGCCTCGTGCACTGATCTGATGTTGATCCCACTCACAGTGACTACGGCTAAGTAAAATCCTCAGGTTCAGTTCAGCTTCTCAAACCAGGCCTGAATTCTCTTCCTGGTTTTAATATTGCAAAAGCTTTGAGCCTTGTTGGACCTCAACCGTGGATGTCCTCAAAGGGTTGGGACTCGGTGGTCTTGAGGGTCCCTTCCAACCCCATCCATTCCGTGATTCCAAATGCTTTAACGAAAAGATTTGGAATTAAGAGAGTTGGTTTGTTTGTTTTTTTCTGGAATGCAGAGCTTCAGAGTCACTGGGTTCATTGTGGTGCAGGTAACGCGGGTTGGGGCCTCGTTGGAAGCAGCAGAGGTGGCAGCGAGAAGGTGGCAGCACAGCTCTGGGATGTATGGGCTCTGTGACCTGGGAACAATGTGCTCATCAGGGCAGGTACTCTGCAGGCTCCAGTTTTGTTGTTGTGCTTGCTTAAATCCACTTATCCACGTCACACGAGGCCTCAGATCACTCCAGAGGCCGGAATCACAAGCTCGGAAGTGGTAAGAGGGGACAGGTCCATGGGTGGATCTCAAGACCTGTTTAAATGCAACTTGTGGGACAACCAGTGACTCCAGACTGAGAGTGCACCAGGGGAAGACCATTGAAAATGAAGTTCAGGGAAGATGGGATGGAGCTCTGGCTCCTCATGGTGATTTCTATAAACCTTGCTAACTCATTTTTAGCTCAAGCAGGTAGACCACAGTCTCCTGAGAGACACTGACTTACCTTCAGGCTTCTGAACTCTTTCTCTTTTCTTCCCCCAAGCTGGAATGCTGTGCCATCTATGCAGATGTTTTTCCTTATTCTCTTAAGTAATGGAACAGAACAACTGGTTACATCTGTTACTGCTCAATGAAGCTTTTTAGGTCACTTTCAGAGGACAGCAGTGGCTTTCCAGAGTCCTGGATCCATCAGTGTGGCGTTGACTCAAACCTAAACAGGGGATTTCACCATTTTGTGTGGCTGTTATTACTGTTCCATGCAAAAGTGTACAAAACTGACACATTATTCTTTGCTATGCTGCCTGTTCTCCTAATCTTTATGATTATGAATTTACAGTGCACAAGCACACAAAAATAAAGTTAAAGGAATATAAAGGCTGCCTTTTTCTGCATTCAGATATGAAGAACTTCATTAAGTAGGTGGTTAAGGAAATACAAATTGTAACTTGTTTCCACAGATATTACTGTGAGCTGCCATCTATGCCTGGAATGAGATTTATTTGTAAAGATCTTGACTTCTGCCAAATGTCTTGTACTGGCCTAAAAACACATTATTTAACTTTGGGATTTAATGTGATTTCCTTTATCCACATCCAGCACATAACACAAGGAACAACTCCCCACCTTCGGTGTGAACGCAGTTCTTTCCCTGGGTATTGACTTTGACCTTATCCCGACCTAATGAGAACACCAAAGAGGTAGAAATGGAAGGTAAAACCCTTAGAAAACTACACATGTACAAGCAGTTTTAACTTGTGATTTCCATAGTTGTTAGCCCCTGGTTTTGACATTATTTTAGGCTGTCTTTATTTAAGAAATAACAGCCCTTCAAAATATGTCACATTTAAAACACGGGTGACAAAAGAGTTTCTATTTCCAGAAAAAGAAATGTTAGGTTTTTTAGGTTTCTCTGCACCAAAAAAAATAATCATATAATGTTACATCTTGCATGTCCCAAGCTGTGATTTGGGGGTAGCTCATTTGTTTTCATTGGCTTGTTTGGCAGGAGAAGGGAAAGTCTTCTGGATTCTATTTTTAACATTAGAATTCTATTGTGATTCTTGCATTTAATTCACTACCTGGTGGGAAGAACATTGAATTTTTCCCTGCCACTGTAGCATATCAAGCTTTTAAATGCATTTCTTCTGTGCTTTCCTGCCTAGAGAGGTTTGATAAAATGTGGATGGGTTGATAGACAGACAGACAGACCAAGGGATTGATTTATTTGGGTGTAAACATAATTTATACAGGTCTGTAGGTACACTCCTATCTACATGCATGCACACATATATATCAGAGAAAGCAACACATTCTGTAGACAATAGAAATTGCAGGGTTTATATTCTTCTATTGTAGGAAGGCATTTTTGCTTTTTGATTGTGGTCTGACAGCATCCCAGTCTCCAGGATGTTGAGTTTCCAGGAGAGAATGTACATGTTCCTTGAGACAGCTGGTAGGATCCAATAATGTATGAGGGCTAAAAATCTGAGTCTACTTAACAGCCTTCCCAGTTTGCTTCCATTCCCATTTCCAGGGTGTAAATCGCATTTTAGCCTTCTAATACTGAGGATAATTTGTGCTCTTGTTACTATTTTACAGTTTAAAAGGTGATGATTGTGTTCTTCTGCTCTCTAGTTCTACCTGTGCCTAAGCAGAAATGTCATTGAAGGCTTCATTTTTCTCAGGGCTTTCTAGAGATGATGATGTGTGGAAGCACAGCCTCAGCTGCATTTCTAAACTAACCATATGTCCATTGAAGACTTGCATATGTTTAGCAAGCTTGGTTGACTTGATCCTTATGCAAGTCTCAGCAGCAGTTTATAGTAGAGTTTTGAACGTATTAAATGTGGGGAGATGCAGACAGTGGCTAAAATTGTTGATAGTAACTGGCTGGGGATGGAAGGAGCTGACCCCGTGGACCTGCCTTTCAAGTCTTGCTGGGGATTGGAATGTGCAGCTTGACAGAGTGAGAAGACACTTTGAATATTCCCAGTTTGGAGGAGTAGGATGGTACCTAGTGGAGGTGGTTCTAGACTGCACATATTTTAGCTATAGCAACGCAGATTTTTGTCTCTTTACTCCCACTTCTAGTGTTTTCTGAACACTCTCTAAATGCCCGTGCAGCAGCAGTGAACCTTGATTAAATGATGGAACATAATGGAAGAAATTAATAGTAATTCACTAGACAAATGCCTGACCTGAAGCTGAAGTTAACAGCAAATAAATTATTATTGTTTCCAGAGTGTGTTTTCGTTGTAGGTATGGTACACAGTGGAGATCCTGGATGTGGGTATTGACAGGGGAGACCTTTGATCTGCCTCATCTTTATCAAACAAGCCGAAAGGGAAAGCTGTCTTCAAAGCTGGTAGTGCTAGGGGAGCAAAAGCACTTTTCTAAAAAGCTAGACCTTTCCATGGTTATCTGTCACTGACTAAGAGAATTTTGAAGAAGAGGTTGCACTGTAATTTTATTGCTGATGTGCTGCTGTCGGGGAAGGTTTTACATTCTGCTCATGCACAGAGTGTTCTGCATGTGGAGGTTTTAGAATGTTTGTGTTGCCATTCCTTATAAAAAACCCCTTGTTTTCCACATGGAACGTGCAAAGGCCTTAATTTAGACTACTAAATACAAATGATTGAATACATCTTGAACACGAGAAAATAACCCCGGCAGCATCTACTCTTCCCTCACCTGCACTGCTGGTGATCATCTTGATACCTGATTTATGTTACCTAGACAATCCAGAGTGATATTTCTTGTAGCCGATCCTGTGCAGGTCAAGGATGTGCTGTAGAGGCTGCAAAATTACTTCATTTTGGGGAAGATTTATTTTACTCGTGACTTGGAAACCTCTCTTTCGATGGGTGGGAAGACCATCTCTGCTTTGTAAGGAAACAAAACATTTCAGCAAGAGCAGAATTTTTAGGATTGGCATGTTCAGGTCCCGTGCATCACCTTACACAGCAGCAACAGGGGATGGCAGGACATTGGTCTGGAGCTGGGCTTTGGGGAACTGTTCATTTCTTTGCTGTATTGAAGCTGTGGGGGTTTGTTTCTTCGCAGCTTTTGAGCCTCGCATTTTTCTGTAGGGAGAGGAACTGTATTGGAACCTTAAACTGGCAGCTTTTACTTTCAGCAGTCAGAGGCAGGTTTCAATTTCACTGCTGGATTTTTTGGGTTGGTTTAACCGTTCCCTGAGGCAGCTGTGGTCTGTGTTCAGGGGTCTTGTAGTTTCTAACACTTTGCCAAGTGTTTAGAGAAAACAACTTGTCTCTGCGTCCTGGAGTGAGATATTTGCTGCAAAAAGGGAAGGATGGAGGAAACAGAGGCATCTGGGACAAGTTTCTTCACTGCTGTAGGAAATAAATCAGGATTTTTCTTTCTTTGGGGATAACTATTAAGCTGAAGGTGGGTTTTGTAGTGATTTTATTGATAAAAACCGGGTAGGCATGGAGCCACAGAGGAACATGCAGACCATCCCTAAAGCAGGTTTCTAATCTAGGAAAAAGAATCAAACGTTCCCTCATGTGTCAACTACTTCAGATTTCCCAGAGCTGAAGCTGACAATGAAATGCTTACTTCTAATATCCATTTCTTGGAACCTGACTGCTACCGTGGCAGTAGTTCCACTCAGCTGCCTAATTTCATGTGACTTCTCTGGAATATTATAGCCTTGATTTTGAAGTTAAGAGCTCTATTCCTACTATTACCAAGCAGCCTGACTTAAATCATTTCGTAGGAACAGAAAGCTTTTTCTCTAGAACTGAATCTACAAGTCCAAGTACATTAGCATCCTGATAGAAAAGTGGGAAAAAAATTTAAACAGGTATTTCCAGAATTACTTTTTTTCTAGGAAAGGACCTTAGAGACATTTCCTTGAGTCCTGGAGATGCCATTTAATATCAGTCTACATTTTAACAGTCTAATAGTCTACATTTTAACATATTTTCTTGACCTTTCATGAAGAATTTAGTATTATTTTTGTTTCTCACAATTTTTTACCATTTTATGGGAAATGGAGAGGTAGGGGACATTAAGGAAATGCACTTCTGTTAATGGATGATGCCACTTCTGCATGTCAGTGGAAAAGCCTGCATGGCTTTTTGCTTTAATCCAGGGGCTACTGCAGCAGATTAAAAGATAGAAGTTAAGAACTTGTTTTTGGAATAAACAGCATTCCCAAGTGGCTGAGGTTTGGATTGTTCTTGGGGTCTTGTTAGAACCCCAGATTCTTCTTCCACACATCCAAGACACCTGTAAAACCATCATTGTGCCATTAGATTGAGCTCCAAGCCGTGTTTGCTGTAGGAACACCAGCACTAATACTTGGGTGAGCCTCACATTTGACTAGAAAACTTCTGCTGCTGGCTTGATGCTGCTGCTCCTGTGCCTGTAGTGATGCTGAAGGTGTTCCACAGAATAAATTCAGTGTTCTCCTCCTCTGTCCTGCAGCATCCTCGTGCTGTGGCCACAGCAGCCAGACAGGGACAGTTCTGCCCCTCTCTTGACTCTGCTACCGTGGCCACATTTTCGGCGCTGTTGCCACTTTGCTGACGCGAAGGAGCTTTTGTTTGCTCGGTGGGTTTGAGCTGTTTGCTCAGAGATGATGCTCCGGAGCCAGCAGAAAAGCTCCTCTTATCAGCATTTCCTATCTCGCTGCCGAGGGGGCTCTGCTGACGCGGCGCTGGCGCTGTGAACCCTGTAATGTAATGCACGCAAAATTAAACTGGAAATTAGGGGATAATGGAAGGACTTTTAGGGAAAGTGCAGCTCAGTGGTAAATAAATGGTAGATTCGAGTCTGCTCCATGCTGCTGTTCTGGTAGGTTTAACAGAGGTTCACGTTTCTATCTCTGTGCAGGAAGTAATGGAGCGTGAACAGGAAAGCCCTCCCTGAACTCAAAATGCTTTTTGTGTGGAAAGGATGAGGGCAGGAAAAGCTTAAAATTGTAAGAACCAAGTGGTAAATTTGAAGGTCTCATATGAAGCAGTCTATGTTTTCATACCATGGAGTTTATAAATAAATGATGAAAAGAATTATCGGAAGCTCTGCTCATACCTGGACAATGATCATACCCTGTTGGCTTATATCTGCATTACTAAGAGTATGTAAAGTTCTTAGATGATTTATTTGCCATCTTGTACTTTCTGGTGTTTTTTCAGAAGGCAAACAGGCAGTAGAGATTCAAAATCTGAGATGCAAACAGGGATTTCACAACGAAAGCTCAATTTCCAGCCCCGGTGGATGACAAAAATCCTGATTTATGGTGAATTGAACGCAGCGTGTGTGAGCCGGTTCTTCTCTGCTTGTGTGACATAATCAGGGGTATTTTGAATACACTTGGGATGGGATCTGTGTGTGTTTCAGATCATGCTACTTTCCACAAAGCCTATTTGCTCGCTATGAAATATTTACACATCATTCTACACAAAGATTTGTTAGTCATACATAATGCAGAGTGTTGAGTCTTCGGCTGTGTTAGCATCTGCCATCTTAGCTAGCAGTAGGCTTGCTAATTTGAATATTTTAATGAATGAGTCATAACCTTTGTGTAAGAGCACCGAAATTATAATTGTCATGTTATTACATCCACCAATGTATTTTTAGCAAAAAAGCCCTGATTTCAGAGATCAGTGTGAGGTGTTCAGCATAGTTTCATGTAGGAGCCAGTTTGTAAACTGGTGGAATTCACTTTAATGAATGTGTAGGACAGATATATTAGATAATAAATACCCTACTACTGTATTTTCTTCAGATATATTAAATGTTCTGCTTTATCATTTGACCTTTGGATGGAGTTGCAAATTGCTGATGGGGGAGATTTAAAATCCTTCAGATCTAGATCTCAGGTGGAGAGTGGCTTTTTAATCAGAGGACATTTTTCCCTCTGTCACACACAGGAGTCAAGGAAAATGTTACTTCCAAAAGCAGCAATCATCCTTTTAAGCCTCCTGAGCCTTAGAGGTGCCACCAGAAAATTCGCTGTGCTTGTAAATCGGTACAGCAAAGCCTTCACTGTGATTAGCATGGAATCAGCTGAAAGGGATTTGTACCATTCTCTGTTTTTTAGGACTGGTGATGTAAGAAAAAGTACTCACCACAGTCATCATCTTACAGCTGAATGGCAGAAGAACCAACAAGTAGCACCTGGAGGTTAGCAAATATTTTAGGAAGTGCCTTTTATGTTGAACAGTCAGGTTTTACTGGCTTGAGCTGCATTATAGGCCATGGCATCCCAAGGATTTTGCCAAAGGATTGTTTGTCTCATTTGTGTTGCACAAATATGGAAGAATCCTGTTTGTCTGGAAGCATCAGGGGTTGAAGGATGCTTGTTGCTTAATTGGTTTCCTCATATTCTGATGCATAATTATTCCCTCATACCCCAATAGGTTTGGCTGCCCCACTTACTTTAATTGTGAAGTACCACAGGCACTGCATAAATAAAAATAAATATCCAAAGGCAGTTTATAAATACGTCCCTACCCTTAGATGTCTGCACAAGATTTAGGTGTCTTGGAATTCTCAGGCAAAACGTAGTTAGAAATCCTGCTCTCAGCTGAGCAGTTGGGCTGTTTTATGATAAAATGATTCTGTGAATCAAAAAATGTTATGTTGTTGCAACACAAACCTGTGCAATATTGAGAAATGCACCTAAGGTTTGTTTTTGTTTCTTTTTTTTTTAATGGACAGGCAAAGTCTAAGCAATGGCTCTGCTTAGAGCCATAAACATAATTCCTCCTTTGCAAACACGTGTCTAACAGGGACATCAGACTTCAAGAACAATGTGGATCATGGAAAGAAAATTTACATTTTGTTTATTTATTTCCTTTTCAAATTGCTTCTTTTACCATGTGGCAGCAGGTTTGATGATAGCAAGGCATGTGTGTTCCGGAGAGCAAGCTTAATTAGCTTCTGAAATTATGTCCCCTTTGTAGCTACTTTCTTTATTTCTTTTTTTGATGCTGGGAGAAGAAAGATTCTGCCCTTGTTGCCCACCAGAGAATGCCAGCAGGAAAAGAGAAGGTTTTCATTTGCAAGTGTTTTTTGTGGAAGATAACTCGTTCAGACTGCAGACATCTGCTACGGAGTAAAAGTGAAGAGGGGTTCGTGCACTGTGACTGAGTTCCCCCATTTTTGGAAGGAAAGTTTGCAAACCCCCATGGATTTTATGTTTGAGTAGGTTACTGTGTTAGAACAAAAATGTGTTCAGGGAGTAGGAAAAATATGTGTTTAAGGATCAGGAAAGGACCCTGCTGAGGAGGGTGAGTGGATGGTGGCCTTCACTCCTTCACCGGTTCCTCCCCTGTTTCCCTGCCTGACTGCTTTGCTTCAGGGGAGGGTGGGTTTGGTTGTTTGCTTTTGTGATGTGGAGCTCATTTCTGCAAGAGCCTGAAAAGGTTCAGTGCTGAGGAAGTGCCCCAAGTAGGTTCAGAATGTGTGCACTGGATCTTGCTGGCAATTAAATAAAGCCAGGAGTGGGATTGAGACACTCTGCCTGTCTCTATAGCTTTGTCTTTTACTTTACATGAAATTTTGGTTCAGGTCCCATTTGTCTCTATCATTCCTTCAAAGAATTGCTTTGCCATTTGAGGGCTTTACCCATTTCTGATGAACAAACTCACTAAATTTTTATGTTGGTGAAGTGATTTTTTGTTACAGGACATATTACTATAGGAAATGCACTGCACTTGGGTCTCATCACAGATATTCATAAATTGAGCCTTGGGTTGAAGACTTTGTGAGAATGATGGTTAATAAATGAGAGGATTATTATCAGCCTAGCAGGTGAATTTGGCTGTGTGTAGTATCTGACCTGAGGAGTCACAGTTTCCTCCTATGCAGGCTTAGTGTTGTACATCTCATTTTAAGGATGATTTTTCCACCTTCTATATTTACATCCCTTCATCAGTACGAGTTCCTCTGGACAGAAACAGTTTGTGGCACGCTACCAAACATGTGTGAGGTGTATGGAGTGTGGCATTCCTCCTCCTGTTCCAAGTACACGCTTCCTGCAGAATCTGTAATTTAGCAGAGGAAATTGCTGGCCAGTGGGATTATTGCTTCAGATGCTTCCAGGAGTAAAATCGAAGGGTGAGAAAGAAGGGGCTGAAAATTTAAACTACCTCCCATTTGCTTGGAGATGAGAGGGAGGAAAAAGGGAGAAGTAAACCCTTAAGTTCATATTTTAAGTGATGCCTCCTTGCCACTCCTACATGGGTTTCTATGGAAACAGAAGCAGAAACTGGGCCATCGGCAGCCAAGAATCCATTTACACTTTAAATTTACTGCTTGAGCAGCCATGCAGTTTTCTTGTCCAAATTAAATCATAATGGAGTAACACATGCTAAGTAAATTGGGGGGAAGTTGAAAGCACCAAATATTAAATATCTTCCACGGCTATGGCAAAAGCCCCTCCACCTTTTTTTCTGAAAGACCCATCAAGTGACAGGTCAGATTATATTTTATAAAGAAGCTGCTTTCTTGTGGCTTTACAAATATGCATTGGAAGTATATTAAGCAGGTAATTATGTTCTCTCCTTTAATTAGGGATGTGGTTAGCCCCCTCAGGCAATGTGGCTGTTTCAGTGCTTGGGATGCTGAAAAGAACCAAGTTGCACTTTCCTTACTGCTCATCCTCTAACAAATTCCGTGGGGAGATTCTCAGGCACTAACACAGCTTGTGGATGTTGGACAATCACAACTGTTAGTTATTTAGGCCTGATTACAAGATAAGGCCAGCTTAGATGGGGTCCTGAGCAACCTGGTCTGGTGGGTGACATCCCTGCCCGGGCTGGGGGTTTGGGACTTGATGATCTTGAAGGTCTCTTCCAACTGAAATCATTCTGGGACTCTATTATAGAAATGCTTCTACTGCTTGGGATAAAACTGTTGTCAGATACTTGCCACTCTCAGAAACTCTGCTCAAGTTATTAAGCACTTGCTGGAGCTGTTTGAGTTGATGTTTTCTGTCTTAGTTGGTTTTCCTCTTTTTGTTGATTTTTTTTTTTTAATTGTGGTGAGCTTTGAGTGGAAAAATGATAGTGCTCCTATGCTTTTGAGCAAGAAGTTTTCTTTTGAAAACACATCCAAATTATGTGCTGTGTTTGGTTCTGCTTGTCAGTTCTCTAACTGCGCTTGTTCCCTCGGCTGACTTTCTGAAACCTGGTGGAAATCCCAGACCTTTTTCTCCAGTGCCAGTGAAGCTGGTTGGTGAGCACACTTGGAGTGAGGGAGCATGGCTGAACCATGGCCTTACTAACAGCTGTGGAAGAGGCACAGGAGCTGGAGAGAAACAGGGATAACCCAGGACCCGCATCCGTATGGGGGGAAGAGTTAAGGAAGGAGAGAGCCTGAACTAGGGGAAGGAACAGGAAGAATGGCTAAAGAGAAATGGGATGCATCATGAGGGGTAGAGCAGGTGAAATTCCCAAACAACAAAGAAAAAGGAATGGGGGATGAGCAGAAGGGAAGTGGGACTGAGGATAAACTGGGAAGACTGGGACTGGCAGAAGATGGAGGCTAAGCCTGTGCTAAAAAGTCTGAGGAATGGAGAATTGGCAAGGAATATGATTCTAGAATGAGAAAGTGCCTGGGAGAAAGTTTGGTATGGAGTACCCTCAGAGGCTGAAATGGCAGCTAAGAGAAATGCCAGAGAGCAGTTTGGTCTGTGTTTGGGAGCCCTCCCAGCCTATTGCCACATTTTCCCTGAGGGCTGGACCAAGTGAGAGCTCCGGTCCCTGCAGGGCTCTTCCCTCAGCCCTCTGACAGGGCTTCTAAAAGTGCCATGGATTTCCTGCGTGGGCCTCAACATTATGGCGAAGTACAAGAATTTATTTCGCCTTTGTGGACCTCATTTCCATTCATACTTAATTTTTTTTATTTTTTTCCCCGAGCAGTTGGTGGCTTTTGGGTCTCGCTGACACCAGCGGAATATGCCAGTCATGAAGGTAGCGAGTGCTGGCAGGCAGAGCAACTGTTTTGACAGGCCAGGAGATGTGCAAAGAAAGTGTTCCTCCATTTTCTCCTGTTCCTGGTCAGGGATAAACACTTGTGTGGCACAGGGAGATTCCGCTGGGTGGGAATTCCAGCGCTGCTGCTGCTGCTGTGTTTGGTTGTGGAGCGCATGGAAGAGTCCTGCTCTTATAAAACAATGAGAGGGAAAAGCCACAAGCACCCCGTGTGTGGAAGGAAAGAAAGACCAATCCACGGACATGAGGTGAGGGAGCTCATTAAATCTATCCAGCATCAGAGCTGTTAGTGATTCTAACAGTGAGTTAGAAATGTTTTGAGGGATGAAATGCGAGGATCACTTCACAGGCTTAGAGCCACCTGAGAGATCTGAGTCAGTGGGGGCTCATGGCAAGGGTAGATAGATTTGTTAGGAGGAAATCTATATAACAGTGTTGACAGCTAAAGGAGGCAATACAAGCCCGTGTTCGAGGAATAGAAAAGAGGCAATTTATTGTTATTACTGCTTGAACAAGTGGTACAGCCAGAGCCTGGCTGAAACAGATATGACACGGGGTGAAAAATGCTCCAAGCCATTGCAGCTTAGGTGAACTTTAGTGGGACTCCTCTGGAGAAATAACTCAGAGTCAAGAAATGGTTTTGAATGTAGTTTTAAAAGAGTGATAGCACTAGGAGAGGCTTGGGATGTTTTATTTTCTTGAGGAAGAGATGGCAGATTTCTGTGGGGACTGAATATTGCCCAGATACCTGCAGGATTATCAGCCATCAAAATTAAATGTGCAAAGCACAGTTTAAATTAGAAAGTCAGCAAAGGAGGCTGTGGAGATCTGTAGGATTTGGGGGGAAATTAAAAAAATGTTCATTCCTGTTGATATTCAGGGTACATATAACACATTCATACCTCTCCCAACATGTAGCATCACTTCTTCTTTGAGTCTGGAGAGAAAAAGGAGTGCTTTGTGCCAGCTTTCCATAGGGTTCACGTGCTGCATGTGGGTGATCAGGTGCCTGCTGAAAATGAGCCTGGCAGTCAAGCACAGAGCTGGTAAACAGCATTTGTGGTGCTCGGGTTTCTCAGGAGTCAGAGGACAGGCCAGCAGGAAAGATGAGTGGTGAACATGACATCTGTACTCAGAAAATGTGAGGCAGCTGCTGGTTTTCTGATTTGGTCAAATCTGTGGGAAGTTTTAACCCAGAATTTTAAAGAATGATAGCTGGGAACCTGAAGGTGAATGGGAAGCAATGGCTACTGGTATAAATGGATTTTTATTTTTTTTCATGCTGGTTTGGGAAGACTAAAGGCAGAGATTAGTGCAGTAGAGTCAATCTGGTTTTAAACAAAACATTACTTTAGCCTTCCACAGGAAATTATTGTTGAAGGTGGAAAAACAATTGGATAGGAAGATGGCTAAGGGGTCAACTACAAGCAGCTGTGAACAAAATACAATTTTCAGGATGGATAGAGATTAATGATTTTGTGCCATGATTAGAAGATATTCTTCTTCTGAGATGTTTGCTCATTAAATTTTGGCTCCTGTGAAATTGAGAGGGTTTTGCTCAGATGGAGAAAAACTCATCATGCAGGGCAAATACGAAGGAATTGCCAGCTGGATAGGTGGATATGGAAAAGTTACAGGGCAATGGCCAAAGCTGTGCCCCAGCACTGAGAATTATAAACTGGGGGTGGTGGGGAGATGTTGGAGCTGGAGATTCTGGGCTGTGAGAGGGGGCTGCAGCTGCAGAACCTGGGAAACAGCAATTCCACACATGAACAGCTCAGCTTGTGCCCTGCCTCATGCCCTCTTTTTCCCAGTCTGGATTCTGAGAAAAGGCCTACGAGTTGCTTGGTCTGTGCTGTAAAAGAACATTTTCCTTTCTTTTTTTTTTCTTTTCTTGGAAAATATGCTTTCAATTTAAGCAACACTGAACCCACCAGTCCTCAGAGCACTGCTGTGCCCCTGAAAGGGCTTTTAGGTCCATCCTGCTGGGTCCTGTGGGGGCCTCCCCGCAGTCTAGAACTCACTAATAGACATATTTCACTTCCGTGATCATCTGTTTACCTATCAGCAGTAAAAATAGAGATTTTCAGGTATGTTTCCTTTTCATTTAGAAGCTCAGCTGCCATGGAATGTAACATGTGGGCAGAAGGACCTGCGCAGTGAAGCCCAGGTCTCCTTTTGTCAGTGCTGAACGTCCTCCGTTCCCACAGATGAAAATCTCCCTGCTCTCAGGCTGGGAATTGACTTTCCCTGCTTTTAGGCTCCTTTTGGAATTTCAGCAAGCTCAAGCTCTGACTAAGAGTGATTGTCTGCTCCGGTGGTTGGCTCTGTGCTACTCAGCCTGCCTGATTTCCATCGGGGAAGTGTGGGACATTGCACTTTCTTTCAAGGCACTAAAAGGGGTGACTCATTCCTCCTCTTTTTCTGCTCCTTAACCAGCTTCTGCTGCACCTCGTGCTTTAATAGTCTTTTGCACAGAGCTTGTCAAAAGGGTTTTAAAGTCTGAGTAAACTGTCAGGGAGGTTCAGCCGACCACATTTCCCTCTCCTCACATGCTCCAGGATTGGAGTAGACGCGCGCTGGGGTTTTTCTTTTCCGAGGATGCGGCCGCACATCTCAGGATGGGTTTATCCTTAATTATTTTAATCAGTTTTCTGGTCCCAGGTGAACCAGAGGGGACTGAATGCTGAGGGTGGAGACAAATACTTGAAGCTGGAAACAGCCCTGGAGTGGGGCAGGATTTTAATCCACACATGTCTTTATTATCTTTATTATCTTTATTATCTTTATTATCTTTATTATCTTTATTCCTGCACATTTCAAAAGACTTTCACTTGTTGCTCCCCTGGCTAGAGATGCTCTACACTGTATGCACTGGAATTGAGGAAATGCAGGCCTTACAAATGTATGGCTTGTGTTCTAAACAGCTTCTGATCCTGATCTTTGCATGTCAACAGAAAAAAAATAAAATGTGTCTCTTTTTATGTTTATAGCTGGTTCTGGTTTTTTGGGTTTTGGGGTTTTTTTTAAGCAAAAAAATAAAATAAACACGATTCTATGAACATAAGACACAGGAACACATTAATTTGATTCCATCTGCTGAATAATTTTTGTGAATTTAATTGCACCCCGGTTCTTCCCAACACATGAAGACATATGTTCCTAGACTAATTGAATATAGCTTCTGGTCTTGGCAGTGGTCCAGTACACTGTTGAATCAACAACAATATTAAGAATTATTTCAGTTGTAGTATGTCAAATGATCTCTTCACCGTTTTCAATTTGGAAAATCCTGTGACAAAATGAAATATAACCTCATAAAAAGCTGGCTAAATACCCCAAATTAGATTCTAGTTGCCAAGAAGCTTTCTGATTGAAATGGTACTTTTTTGCCATTTGTGTGTTTTGGCTGTAAATTTTATGCTGTAGCTCCTTTCAGGTGTGTTTGTTAGGTTGCTAAATGTGCTTGCTGTGGCCTTAAATTCCTTCCTCGTGTTTCTAAATGAAAAATATTTATATGTCGTGAGATTTCTGATCTGTGAGATTATCGAGCTGGTTATCAAAGCATGCTGAAAATCTGCTTCCAGACCCAGAACCTGATAAAATCTACCAGCTCAGGGATATCCTATACATATGGAAGATTTCCTTTTCCTTTTTTCCCCCCCAGTGTTCATCTCCTCACTCCTTCAGGCCATCAGCTGAGTTTTGTGGCTGCTGCCTCTTCCAGGACCTGTGCACTCGGATAAGATTGACAGCAGCCTGACTTGCCTGTAGTAAACCAGGAAGATGCAGAGTGGGAATTGAAAGATCCCTGATCTTTCCCAGCGGGTTAATTACGGTCCCTGTGCAATTAGAAGCGCGTGGGATCAGCAGGAGAGGCTGAGCCCAAACTAGCCTGCGTGCCTGCTGCTGCTGCGGCAAGGAATTTCAATAATCTGCCACAGAACCGTACTATGCAGATGCAAGTGTGGTATTGAAAGGGAAGAAATAGAAGTAATTGCTTCCTGCCTCTGAGAGGGGATGCACATTTGAAAGTCGAGGCACATGTTCTGGCTTGTGTGGTGAAGTTGCAGGGATTTTATTCAGTCAGTGCCACCGCCTTCTCCGAGCTCAAAGTTGGAGAAGTGCGACCCAGCGCTTTGCGTTTCATGAAACTGAAAAACCATGTAAATGCAGCTGAGGTTTTTTACTGTGTGCTGGGTCTCAGCCCAGTGTTAAGTTAGCTTGAATAAACATATAAAAAACTGCTGTTAAATATTGGTATTTAAAGGCCGGGAGGTGCTTTTAGTGCTTGGTCACTTCGCAGGGTTGGTGAAGATACAAGAATGTCCTGTGTTATATTTATCTGCCTAAATGCTTATGGACTGAGTTGTTTTCAGAACAATTTTAAATAATTCATCAGGTCTGTCTTTTGCTTATGAGTTAATAATCCTTCCTTGCACAGAATCACAATGCATGTTAAAAAATTTCCTTCTGGAAGCAGGAAAAATGCCTTAAAACTGCAACACCCCTGACAGGACACGCTGGAACTCATCTGTGCCCTTTTACTTGGAGTTAATAGGCACAGAGTTGTGGTTCAGTGCTGGGTTAATGGTTGGATTCCATGACCTCAGAGGGCTTTTCCAACCCAAATGGTTCTGAGATTCTGGTGAAACTTCCGTGAAACCCGCTTCTGCTTCTCACTGATTCAGTCGCCTTGGTTGAGGAGTATCACTAATTCCCAATATTACCGATTCCATGCTGACAGTTCCCAACCCAAAAGGTAAGAAAGGATTGCAGACTAATTCCAAGCTTTGTTGTGGATGTCAGGGAGGTATCCAGTCGTGCTGTCTTGCCCCAAGGAAGGATGAAACTGTACCTAATGAGACAACTTGGCATGAAAATGAACGGAAAGCCTTGAAGAAGGGCTCGAAGCTCAGGCTCTGAGGTGTGTGGATGTGTTCACATACTGGAAATAATATATAGAATATAACTTCAAAGTTGCATCTCTGAGGGAAGAGGGAGGAAGGAACAGTAATACACTAATAATTCTGTTTATTTGAAGGTTAAAAGGATGCTGAAGCAGAAATTGCAGTGTTCACTGCGTGCTGTTAAATGACAAATAACCTCTTCCCAGTCCTTCCTTCACAACCAACCTTTCTTTTCTCTCCTCCTGTTAGAAGGGTGGATGTAATTCACATGTTATCTGAGTAGAAGCAAAAGTATGTGACAGGCAAAATACTGAATGCAGGGTCCCCTTTTTAACACAGCTTCAGCTTTATGGGAGTTTGCACTGATTTTTCTTTTTCCTTAAGGCCGAGCAAGAGGAAGATACAACAGGAGGGGACATGAGCACATTTATTCCCAGCTCTTTTAGATGAGACCTTAAAGGAATCCTCTCTTAGGTATCTGTGAAATAGTGGTCATCAAATCTCCCAAAAAATCAGGCTTGAAGGCATCTCACTGCCCTGTCTGGGATAAACTTGCAGAGGGAAGGCTGAGAAAGGAGCCTTTTCCTTCTCAGTGCTGTGTGTTTAAGCCCAGCAGTTGTAGTAAAACTCAGTGCTGCAGCTTTGGGTGCTCTTCCTCAAAACAGAGAGGTTTAAAAGCAGATCTTTGTAATTTGCAAGGTCCATTTTGCAGCACCAGCAGAGCCGAGTGGTTGAGTTCACGGGAGGCAATTGGCACGAGTGTTGTCTGTGTACAGATGCTGTCCCTGAGTGCTTTCAGCCAAGATCATTTCCAAATTAAAAGGGAATTTTAGAATTTTAGCTGAAAAGCACCTGCATGCAGCCTCTTGAATCAGCAGCAGCTGCAAGCTCTTTGTGTTATGTTTCCCTGCATCTGGCCTGGCCTGGTGCTGCTCTACACGATTCATTTAACCACTCATAATAACAATAAATAATGCACATTTGAAGTGCTATGTGGATGTTTTTCCTTTCTATCTGAAGAAATGTGACCTTTCCCTGCCGCACTGATACCACCACTTATTTCTCTTGTCACGTTCTGTGATAGCTCTCCAGTGTTATGATTTAGAAATGCTTTATCTTGGTTTTCCAGCAGCTTAAAAAGCTGTCCTAGTTGTGCAAGAGGAGTGTTAAACCCAGGGCCGGTTGTATCCTTCCTATTAAATATGGGATAAAACCAATCTAGCTCCAGAAGGCAGAATTTGTAGAGATCACTTTGATATTTTTCCTCTCTCTGGTGAATTTTAAAACCCCAGTGTCTTATCAATGCAGCCAGATTACTCTGAGCAGAAGAGCATTGAGAACACAGCAACTTTCCTTTAAAAGTCATGCTGCTGCCAAGGCAGAATGGAGGTTCCAGGCTCGGATTCTGCGTGGCTGCTTCCCAAGCAGTGCCTGTTACCTGGCACCCCAGGGGGCTGAGTCCACTGACGATATTTATATGGTCTCACCTGCTGCCTTGGGCTTGTTGATCTTAAATCACAGTGCTTTAAATGGATTCATAGATGAATTATGTATTTCTAATACACAAAAGAAATAGAGTCATGTGATTATTTTTTTGCCTAGGTTGACTAGCTAGATGAGAATTAGCTAAACACAAAAAGAGGCCATTGTTTCTATGCCACAGCTCCCATACTACCTGGAAACTGTTTGGTTCTGCTTTGCATTTAAAGAAAAGCAGCATTGAAAATCTTGTCCAGCTGCAGAATGTTTATGAAGCATCTAAAGCTTTCTAGCTTTCATCATAATGAATATGCATTAATAAATCACAGGAATTAATAATTTACAATGGAATACAGATAAAATGATTGGGCTTCTACTGGGCCGCATGCAAATTTAACTTAATTCATCCACACAAGCAAAATGAAAAGGAAAGAGGCTGCAAGACAAATCTAAGAACTACACAGGGATTGGCTCCATCCATCTTTGCTCTTTGTGGTTCTGGAGCAAAGGGATAAATGGGAAAAGCAACCAGGAAAAAATAAGAAACTTTCTTGATTTGGGGGAAAGAAAGACAGGACTGTTTTAGAAAAGACTTTTAAATAAATATTGCTGTTAGTTACAAGTGTACAGAGCATCTCATTGTCTGGGTACATTGTCCGTGCCAGGAAGTTAATGGAATTGAATGCTTAACTAGATTTTGAACTCATCCAGATTTAATTTATGGCCATTAATATTAGAAAATTTAACTGTGCTAAAATGGCAACCTGAAAATCTAATCCTTTGAAGTATAAATTCAATTCTGGAGAAACCAGTTAATGGAAGGTCTACATAGATAGGGCCAAGTGCTTAATATCATCTACAAATGTGCTATTTTTGGCCACTCTTCTGTACGTACCTTTTGAATTTCTGGCCTCGAGACACTACTTAAATCCCTTTTCCATGCCCAGAACAGACCATCTTACAGTTTTCTTTCTCAGTCACAGGTAATCAGCAGGAGAAAAATTCAGTAGCAATGCCCCCCCTTCCATACTTCATCCAACCAATCTGAACTAATGGGGATTTTATCACCTACCTTTGGAGAGAAGTTTCTTTAGTTCGGTGACTCCTCTTTTAAATCTGGGGTCAAATAGCTGAGTAAGGATTTTTTGATACTCAGAATTCCAAGTAGTAATAATAATAATAATAAATTTAACACTTCAGCTACGTAATCCAAACCCAATTTTCGACTTGATTTTGAATATGTGACGATAGGTCTCAGATGTTTGTTTCACCAGCCCCTTCACAGGGGGAGATTCAGATAAAAAGTTGTGCTTCTTGGTGGTGAAAAAAATCTGGCAGATTACAGAACACTGAGTATTTATATCATGGCATTTTGCTAAAAAATTCCATTGACACACGCTGTGTCTCAGAGATTCAGGAGAGTCTCCCCAAATCTTCACTTAGTTCCTACTTGCAGCAAGTAGCGTTTTTACTGCCTGGTCTCCTGTGGGGAAAACGCTCATTAAAACTCCATTTAATTTGGTGTTAACGATGCCATTAGCTCCTCCACAGTTTCTGTGAGTCCTCCCCCACATGTGCATTCTTTCTCCCAGTTTTCCACCGTTCGCTTTGCCTGTCCCCACAGTCTCTCCTGGTGTGTTAATGAGCGCCAGGCAGGACCATGGAGAGCGCTTCGTAGGTTCAGAGGAAACGGTAAACCGTGGGCACTGAAAAGTGGAGTTTTTGTGGCATTTGTCACACGGAGGCCTGGGAAAAGAGCCTTCCATGGCAGGAGTGCTCTGCTGAGCAAACCAGCTTGGAGAAGGAGTCTCCGACTTCCAGGTCTCTGCACTGAAAGTCTCTTGCTCTGCTTCCCATCTAAAGTTTTAATGCCTGAGATTCCTCATGCAAAAAGAGAGTCTGCTTTTTATTCAGGCTCACTAAAGATGCCTATAGAGTGGTTTTTTCTCATCTACACTCTTCCACTTCTTTGTTTTGTTTTCGTTTAAGCATCAATGTTGGGATTTACTTCGTTTGGATCAAATTTTAGTTGAGTTTTACATTAGAGTTACAATTTTACAGGCAAAGACTCAGATATTCCGAATGACCAGTTTTGATTTGCTCTTCAAGCTCTTTTCCAGCTTTCATGACTCTGTGCCTGTACGAACAAATAAAATGCAGTGTACGAGAGGTACATGCATGGCCAGGGTTTGCTGGTAAGTGCAAAACATCTTTTCTTCCTTACAAGTCCTGTGCCCTGCATCCCAAACGTGTTTTTCCACCTCCAGCGATCTCCACCTGCTCTCCATAGTGCAATTCAGCTGCAGCATTTTCTTCAGTGGGTTACAGATTTCCCATTTCCATCTGTGTCCTACTTCAGAGGAGAAAGGATTTAGGATGCACCGTGGAAGACACTCTGTACAAAGAGGAAGGGTGGAGAGGCTCATAAATAGCAGGTTGGCTTCATTCCTGCTGATATGGAACCGCTGTAAATTGGACTTTGTTTGCTCACAAGCTCCGACTGGGGAGTTTTAGCCTGCTCTGGAGGGAAATGGTTGCCAGAGAAATTGAAAATAAATTGATTGTTCACCTAGTTGGTGTGGTTTTTTTATTTTTAGCCTGGCTTCCTGGGGGACAAATTTTGCAGTCTCCATGTCTGCCTGCTCAGCCATTTATCACTACCCAACCTCCTCCTCGGCTTTCAACACATTGGTTAATTTAATGCAAATGTGACAGAGCCAGAAGTCATTAGATCTAATCGTTAGTCATAAGATCTAGTCATTATATTTAAGTCATTAGTCATAAGATCATCATTCCTACAAATTTAATAAAAACTGCTGGTTGGTTTGATGATAGAGACCCAAAGCAGGCCTTTCTCTTGGGGAGAAAGATGGGCAGCAGCCACTCAGCCTCTCTGTATATCAGTTTTGGGGCTGACATGTGGTAATATTTTACTGAACACTGTTTCCTGCAACAGCCAAGATCCTTATTTTTCTTAGTCTTCTTATTGGTAAGAGTGGCGGGTTTTCCAGTTCCCTTTTGATGCTCATCCTCACTATTCTTAATCACTGTTCCTAACAGGTTCCTCAGGGAATAAATTAACCCAAACCAACCGAGAAGTCTTTGCAAAATTCCAATAGCAGCGACTGGCCTTTGAGTAAGATTTTCTTTCCCACTGAATCTGATTTTGGTTATTTAGTTGGGTTTTATTTCTTCCCCTGGCAAAAAAAAAAAAATATATATATATATATATATATAATCAAGTGATTATAGCTCTGAAAAGAAAGCAGATTTTGGTTTTCTCAATATAATACAACCAGGTATTTCTGGGCAGACATGACAGTGAGGTTCATCACTGCCCTAATTATGTTTTCACCTGTCAGCTTCTGTGGGCTCTGACTGTCAATACTGTGAGGTAATCAATGCAGTTTATGTTTGCCCTTTTGTGCCATAAATCTGTGGTAAACCACAATGAGAGTATAAATTTAAATAGCTGGAGTACTAACCCAGCACAAGAGAGAAATGTAATTTCTGATGGGTTTGGCTTTTTTTATTGTGTGTTGGCACACACTCAGAAAGTATTTGGGATCATAAAATGTTAAACTCCCTATTTAGCTTCACTGGAGGTATCTTTACAGATTATTTAGAAACTCTTAGAAGAGAGTTCAGAAAAAAAAAATAGGTTTTTTCCAGGCCAAATCCTTAAGTCCATATAGCTCCTTTAGGATATATGGGGTTTTCTATCAAGAAATGCCTGGTGACTCCTCGTGGGATTATTCAGATGTGGCTTCCTCGTAGACTGCTTTCTGCCCAAGTGGCTTTTTCCTGACTTTCTTTGTCTCTCTCCCAATTGTTTCAGCAGAGTGAGTAAGTCTGTGGGCTGACTGTCCCTGCTTCACAAGCACCCTGTGCTTACAAATGTAAATACCAGCCCTCTTCTGTTGTGCACCTTGCTTTAAAGCCACTGGTTTTGTCCCCGGACAAATAACACAATCAGTGATGCCTTTTAAAAAGTTGTTATCCAAACTCCTTTTTGCTTCCTCCTTCCATCTCCCGGTGAATGTATCCTCATTGTGCGGAGCTGATTACATGCGCAGAGGAAAATTTTGCTAGAAATCAAATTTTCTTTAAAATTCTGCGGCGTTCCTGACGGTGAGTGTAGGGTGATTAGTGACAAGACAAGGTGGCTTTCTCCTCGGTTCATCCCTTTTAATGGTTCTTTACCCCACTAAATCCATGGATCCTGGGTTAATACCTGTCCCTGAAAATGCAGGGTTGGGATCCTGCCTCCACGGAAGTCAGGGTGTGACAGACAAAGTGGATGTGCGTGTTCATTAATTTTTCCACTTAATGCATTAGATTTTTTTTGCTTGTTCTTAGGTATTTATGTGTTTATATTTAGACAATCAAACAAAGTCAATTCACAGCTTGTTTGTAACACACTGACCTCTTTATGCTCTTAGTCTGTCACAAATCCGCGGAGCTATTAGCAGAAAATCAAAGCCAGAATTGACACTGAAGGAACTGAGATTGCTCCATGCACAGGCTGGCCGTGTCTTTCAGAGGCAGCCTCATTTATTTCTTTATTATTCTAGTTCTTTAAGATTTTCTGTCACATCATCCTATACATGAAAGGAGGGAACTTCTTATTGCCCTCAAAAATGGACTGACTCTTGTAATGGAGCTCTGAGGGGGAAGAGGGAACTGCATATGGAGAAATTAAGATCCCAGTTCTGTTCCAAGCCTCTGGAATATGAGCTGGAAATGATTTGTTCAGACCACCTGCACTGTTAAACAATTAAATATATGTGGCTGCTTTAATTAGCTATTGCTGTGTGTCATACAACAACATCACCACACATATGTCCTGCTTTTAGTGCAAAAATAAGTGCAAAATAAGAGGTTTTTAAAAATGTGCCTTCTGGAAGGCAATGATTTGTTATAAACATGAACAAAGCTTATAAATCATATAAAACACACGCTTTGGGGATCAGATTTATGCCATTTTCAGTGTTGATCTGGCAGAGCTCTTAAAGAAAGCTGTATCCACTTAACCTGGGGTTCAGCTTCGGCAGTAAGATGTGAGAAAGCATAATATTTGTAGCTTCTGTGAGCCTGGGAGACATAATGAATAGAAAACTGTAATTCTCCTATTTGGAATCTTTGATAGTCCTTTCAGGATGCACCATGGTTTATATCAGTTAAAGCCCATAAACGATCTAATAGAATGTTTTGGCTTTTTTGGTAAAAAAAAACAAGAAGAGACAGCTCATGCCTTGATTCTTTCTTTCTGAGACAAAGTAGCCCTTTTGGATTTGTTGTGAATTTCCGTGGATTACAGGGAATTTTCAGGTTAAATATTAACTTCATGAGAGGAGTCTGAATTACTCACGCTGTGCTATTCCTGGCACAACATGTTTCCCATGCAGGCATGGTCAAATAATGAGATAATCAAAGGTGCTTTGCTTGTGCTGAAATTCAGCTTTAGGCTCACACCATTCCTTCACTGAGCTGTGACAATCCGAATCCTGGGTTTCATTTGTGCCCCTGTTTGGGGATCCTGACTAAGCCAACCACAGGATATCTCCTCTTTTTGTGAAGTTGAGCCCTTTGAGACATCATGTGGCCCCGAGATTAAAAGAAATCCCAGTGCCAGCCTGAAAGCCAGGCAGGGTGTTCAGTGAGAGATGACAGGTCGGTGTTTGAGAGGACTCTGAGGAACAGCTTGTGTCTTTCCACTGAAAGGGAAAATGGGGGGCAAAAAGGCTGAATTCAAGTAAAAACTAGATCGATTTTTCTGGGGGTTGAACTGTCCATGTTCTGCGTGGGATTTTTCTGCTGGAGCAGGAGAGATTTCCCTCCTGTAAGGGCAGTGCAGACCTAACAGGAAGAGCAGCAGAGTTTTTAGTCGGGCTGAAGCTCCAGGTGATCATCAGGTGTGCATTCAACAGGTGCCGGTGAGGCAGCTGACACATGGCTGGAATTTCATGTGTGCTGTGGAGGACTGTGACACGATTCACTGCTAACTTACATTTTATGGGCAATATTCAAGACTGTTTCTTCAATCCCAGTAAAAGATTTGTTGCGTAAAAGTCACAGAAAAGAAGATCCCGACCTGTTCATCCAAGTAATTAAAGGGACAGTGGAAACTGGTGTTGGTACTCAAGGGATGAAATTAATTATTCGTATTAGCAGAGCCTCAAAGCAGGAATGACTCTGCTCTCCTAAGTGGATGTGATGGAGACAACAGGGATAAATTGTCAACTGCCTGTGTGGGCTGCAGAATGATGTGGTTTGTGTAGTGATTGTCATAGAGATGCAGGGCTGAGCTGGAGAAACAGAGAGCGGCAGAAGAGATGAAACAGAACATAAAATATTTTCTTGCTATTGAGCAACATTCGATTGTTCATTGTCGCTGGAGCTGGAAATAAACAAGTTTATTGTTGTACTCTGCTTTTGTGTCAGGTGTTAGAGAACAGAACTGTGAGAAGGTCTTAACAGTGCTGCACAAAGTTGTTAGGAGCACGAAATTGTCACAGAGGTGGGGTTTTTTCCATCTCCTTGGTGTGTAAGGTATTAGGCCTTAACTTCCGAAAACTTTAACAGCAGCACGCAAAAATCGAAACCTCTTTGGCTTTCCTTGGGGTCTTGATATATTTATAAAAACGGAATCCCATCGTTTTACTCTGGGTGCTTCGCTGGAATGGGCCTAAAATATATTTTGAGCCTGTAAGCAGGAGGTGCTGTCTAATGAGTTTAATCCCAATCATTAACTGCCTCTCCCAATTCATCTCTAATTGAGCCACTGATGATGGTACATCCTTGATGGGCTCCTCTGGCTTGGTCCAGGCAGAAGTCCTGCAGCAGAGGAGTAACCCCTGGATAAGCCAGTCAGGGCAGTAGCTGGATAAGCCAGTCAGGGCAGTAGCTGGAGTGAAAAGTAGACTGCAACAGGACTTTTAATCAGTAAATAGCGGAAGTGAACGAATATTTTTACTGAATACTTCTGGAAAAGAAATTTTATTTCCTGGTGTTGGTAGGAATTGGAAAGCTGAGTGTTCTCTCTTTGTAAGAAAAACTCTGGCTGGGATGGATAGTGGGGCTTTTCCTCTTTTCCATACCTGAGTGATTTCATTTTTACAGGGCTTTTCTAATGGCTTGTATCTCTATGACTTTACTGAAGCAAAATAAAAATTATCTTACTACAAATCCCAGAATCACAGAATGTACTAAATTGGAAGGGACCCATCAGGATCATGGAGTGCAGCTGAAATGTATGCTGTGCTGAAGAATTCACCTTTTCTGAGGTGAAAAACAACTCTGGATAAGACCACATGTTTGCCACGAGAGAGTGATTGCTATCGCTCCCTTTCTTAAATGATATTCTAAGTGCTCTTCAGACAGTTTGGTGGTTCCAGGAAGAATAAAGATAGGGAAATTTCTGTGAACTGCTCCGCGATTACAGCAGAGGAGCTGCAGTGCTCGCTGAGGCTCTGTGGCATTTTTATCTCTGATTTTAAGGAAGTGCCCACGATTCCCTCCTAACAACCCAAGGCTCCTGAATGAGAGCAAGCTCTGCGGATCAGGAGCTTTGGGACCCGGGGGGAAATGTTTAACCTGTCGCTGCTGTTGCCAGAGAGCTGCAGTTCATTGCTTGGCAGGAAATGAGACCAGGATATTTTTCATTTGTTCCAGACATCAGATGGTTTTTCAAGCATTTGACATATTCTGGGGGATTAAAGAACCTTTGGTTATCAGACACAGCCATGTCAACATGAAATGGAATACTCTGAATTCTGTTCTGCAGATAACCATGGTACCAGCAACAGGAATATCAATTGCTTTTAGTGTAGAGGGAATTTGGGAAGGAAAATAGGACCCCAAGTATTTTATCATATTCCCATGGTGCTTTCCAGCTCCAGTGGGCAAGAGAACTCCATTAAAACTGTACTTATATTATCTTATGTTTTCTTCCAACTAAAATTAAGATGTATTGAAGTCTTCACAGGTATAGATAATAATAGGAATGATGAAAACTCCATCTATCTAAAGCAAATA
Organism: Lycocorax pyrrhopterus obiensis; assembly: GCA_014706295.1. Taxonomy (NCBI): domain Eukaryota; kingdom Metazoa; phylum Chordata; class Aves; order Passeriformes; family Paradisaeidae; genus Lycocorax; species Lycocorax pyrrhopterus. Next base: position 2,200,034 of record JACSVZ010000007.1, read on the forward strand.
TATCCATATTTCCTGCTGGAAACTGGTTTTGTGCATCAGGCCTTTTGTAATTAGACTGATCTCTGTTTAAGTGAATCCACCAGGCTCTAGGGATCAGATAAAATAATGTTACATGCAGCAGCTGTGGGAAAGGAAAAATGCAGTGATCTGTAGCACTTTGCATGGAATATTAAATTTAGACAGCTGGGAGAGCTGACCTCAAAGGAAAAACTCCCCTTTAGATCCTGTGGATTTATATATAAGCAAATTTTAAGTATAGGCTCTCCTAGAACTGTCCCGCTAAGATGATGAATAGAGGAATCATTAAATTTAGGAGAGAAAGTCACAGTCCTTAAAATAGATTGCCCATCTCAAAAACTAAAAGGGCTTTGGTCATTCTGTCTGGATTTGCCTTTTCAGAGAGCAGGCAATGTTTAAGTCATTGTTTAAATCAGCTAAGGGAAAAGATGCCCAGGGTGATGGAGGGATTGGCAGCATGGGCTGTTATAACCCTTTTCCCAAACTCACCTGTAGTGATGCCAACAGAAATTTATGGCACACTATCCTGTGTCCCAGGTGTTTTTCTGTAGCTGTGGATTTTATAAGTTAGTGCTGAGTTCCTGCCAAAATAGGACTAAATCACTGCTTTGCAGCTCGCTAGTATTTTACCTTGACCTTAATCTTGGCAAAAATCTAATGTATTCCATTTAATAAATGAATGCAGTTTGAAATGTGCTCATTACACCAGGGTTCAAGAAACCAATGCTGGGTATCCCTCTGCTTCACATGGACTTCAAGCTATTTTTGCTTTGGTTCTAAAGGTCGATGTCTTGTGACCAACAGTATTAATTGAATAATATTCAGGGAAAAAAAATCAATGTCAATAATGAAAGATGTCACTGCTGCTTGAATTCCCTCCATGTCAGTGTCTCTTTTTTACATTTCAGTGTCTCTTTTTGACACCTGTGTTCTCTGCTGGTGTTTACTCTTTGCTTCGTTACCATCTCTAAAATAATTCACATTCTGCAGTTACAGAATGATATTCAGTTTTGCCTTTGTCATTTGGATTGAATCCTCACTTGGGAAGATGAAATCAGCTTCCTGCTGCAAACTGAATGTGTCTTTTGTCCTTTTCTTCAAGTAATTCTGTGTGCCATCATTATTTTTGTCCTGATAACTCTGTTCTTTCTGTCACGTCCGACCAACACCTTTGTTCTTCACCTCCAAATATCCAGAAATCTTTTCTCCTTTGTCTTAACTTTCCTATTTTCTAGCCCTTGACTCGTACCCAGAATGAACAGTTCTTGCTTTACATTCTTTTCAGAGGTTATCTGTCTCTTTGTCTTCTGTCTCTGTGACGAATTGCTGTGGCCAAATCCCTGCTGGCCCTTGGGCAGCAGCACGGCACAGCTCTGCTGCTCAGGGCCTGCTGAACACAGCTCAATTCCTTGGGTCACTGTAGAGGTTTCCTACCTCTGGCTGTGCATTTCTGCTTCGTTCTCTAAGCAACCTTCAGCTTTTATCGGTTCTTTGAGTATTTGTCACTCGTGACCATCTGTATTTTTGCATCCTCTCACGCTGCCCTTTCCCTTGTGCTCAGTGACCTCTGTTTTCTCTCTCAGATCTGCTGCTTTCAGCATTTGTGTGTTGACAGTGTCGGGTGGGGCTCCTTCCTTGGGCTTCTCTTAGTTCAGAAGTAGTTTTTGGGTGGAAAATTGAGTTTTTTCCTTGTCAGTGCATTGAAAAATGGCCTGGGGAGGTTCTTCTGGAGAAGCCAGCACACCTAAATGACTGGACTCCACATTTTGAGGAAAACAGAGAGAATATTTGTGCTAGGCCAGCGTTTGGACTCGATGATCTTGAGGTCCCACATGATTCCATGATTCTCCAAGTCTTTTTGTAACACTTCTTGGATAATGGCAGGTTTTTAAAGTCTGTGCTATCAAAGAAACATCCTGGCTTATGTGAGGGGTAATTTCGAGCCCACACACGGGGTGACAGAGGTTTACGCCGTTAACTATTGGTGCGTTTGAAAGGAAGCTTGGACGTGTTCGTCCTTGTGGTCACGGGTCGCAGCTTCCCAGGAGACAGTGAGGAATCACTGTGGTTTGGGGAACCAGCTGCTGGATTTTCCAGGTCTCACTGGAAAATGCTAAATTGCAGGTGAGGAGTTCCAGCGTCTGACCCAGATTCTGACCGTTACCGGAGGAAACTGCGGCGTGTGGTAACAAAGATGAGCATTTCCATTTTTCCGTGGTTTTGCTGCTCGGTCTGTTTGCTCTAATTAACAGGATTCTGCAGGGGATTATTTTGCTGATAGCAGTAGCTAATAACTGGTTGCTTGAGGCTTCAGCCATGCAGTTACCATTTGTTTTCTGTACTAGTTTTAACTTTTTCCTGGCTGCTAACAGAGAAAGGGATAATTAATGAGTATTGCCACCATCCCCTTGGAATGCTAATATATATTATAAATATAGGTGGGAACTAGTTGAGCTTTAAGGTCCCTTCCAACCCAAGCCATTCCACGATTCTGTGATGCGGACATATGGATTCCATAGATTTACATCATATAAAAATTAGTGAAGTTTGAGGGTTTTCAGTTACACAGATATCAAAGAAGTGTTGAGCAAGCCAAGCTTGTTCTCTGTCTGGGAATTAAAGTGCTTAATCAAAATGCACCAGCTGGATTCTTTGCTGGAGTACAATCAGTCTGCAAAATTCCATGCTGAAAGTGAAGCCAGGGCTGTTTGAGAGGCCACAAAATGGCCACACTGGTTTGGCCACTGACCCACCAAAATGCTGCTTTTTCCAATGTTTTTCCACACACCTGCATCAGCATGAAGATAAATAAGTCATTGCCTGATGAAGTTTTTGCTGTTAGATTATTTTTAGCTCTTATTGACTCTTTCTTAACGTCATTCATTAATTTTACATTAGTTAGAGAAAGAGGATTAACAAACTTGGGCTCACAAGAGAATGATCAGCTTCTAATGACCACCTAACATATCAATAACTATGTGAGTTTTCATACTTAAAAAATAATTATAATTCAGGTCTGTATGCTGAAATTATTGTGTATTCAGTAGGCTTAAAATTCTCATTTTGGTGCTTGCACAGGAGGGCTCCCTCCGTGCAAATCCTGCTGTTATTTGCATTTCTGTCAATTTATTCAGCAGAATATCTCTGACTTTATTTATTAACATGGGAAAGTTCCAATTTTTTATCCCTTCCCTAGCAGAGTTTAGTAAATGCAGCATTACTGTGTCACTGTAAGCCAAGTAAATCTAGCTAGACTAGATTATGTTGTTGCTTTTATTTTTAAGAATTCATTATCTGAAAAAAAACCCCAACAAAACCCTTTTGATTATCATTTCATTACCATTTTTATTTTCAAGGTATTAATAATTTCAAATAAGCGAATAAATTATTTACTGAGTATACTGCAAGAAACTATGGAATAAATTCATTCTCTGACTTGATTCTCTGAATGAATTTGTGCCTAAAAACATTCTCCTGATGTTTTTTCTGACCTTGCTCCTTTCATGATGTACATAAAACCAGCGATCAACTGTCTGGTTTGAATACTGAACAGAATTAGGTGTCAGATATTTGAAAACAGTTGTAGGCAAATGCACATGCCTGTAATTGGCCATTTAGACAGGTCAGGGCTCTTCCCATCAAAAAAGTTCTCAGCTGGACATTTTCTGGATTTCCATGAAAGTCTGGACTCGCTCGTGCCTTCTGGAAAATCAAAGTTGTTGTGGGCCGAGGCACATTTTGCATAATCCTGGTCTCAGAAGTTTCCTGCTTGGTAAACAGGGAATTATCTGCAAAGAGGATTAAGTCATATTCTGGTAGAAGATGAAACAAAGCTGGAAATTATTGCAGTTGTTTCCTAAGTCAGTACCATGGGGACTTCAGTCTTCTTTTAATCTGTTGTAAGGGACACCTTCACTCTCCTGCAGTGGAAGCTGATGTAGCCAAGTGGATGTGACGTGCTGTGCTGTGGCTGTTGTTATTAATTTCTTATTCAAGTGTGGTTTAACAGAGCAAACTGGCTGTGGTGGGAAACAAAGACTGGTCTGTACTGATGTCCAAGAAATGGGGTATGAATAAATCCACGTTATTTTATAACCTGCAGACTTGCTTTGACACACTTGAACAGTGTTATCGTATTCCTAGTTCCTCCTAATGTGATAGCAGCCAAAATCAGATCTCTGACACTTCTAGAAAATCTGTATTTCTGTCCAGATTTTTGTATTCCTGCACAGGCACCAACTGGATTAACAGAGTTCAATTTTTTAATGTGCTTTGTCCCTTAAAACTTTCATTGCTCCTGTAGGTAGAGGTTGCTGTACTTTTCCCCTCCTGATCCCTTCTGTGTACTGGGAAATAACTTGGGTTTCATGCCCACAATTTACAGAGGAAGTATATCCCTATATATATATCTTACATATCTTATATATCTTATATCTTGTCTGTATATCTTAAGGGCTGGATTTTCAAAAAATACACAGGTTCTTGAAATTCAACATCGATAATAATTTTGATATCCCCTCTAGCCTCTTCCGCTTCAAAGTCTGGGGAGCTGAAAAAGAAATAACTTTAAAGAATTTTCAGCGTTTTGCAGAAAATTCCTAGGGTTTTTGGTTTTTTTTTCAGAAGAGGAGGCCAGATTTGGAAGAAAAGTTAGATCACAAGGGTCTAAAAACGACATAGGCAGAGGCAGTGTAGGGCTGACGTTATGGCCGAGTTATTCATGAAGTTATCTCACTGCTTCAGATGAAAGGAGCACCATGATTCCCATTATTAGGGCAGACAGGATCACCAGTTAAAATCGGGTCAGAAATAGCTGAAGGTTTTGATCAGATGATTCCACGTGATGCAGGAGAAGCAGGACAAGCAGGAAAAGGCTGATAAACCCTTCTGGATCCACAGTGGGCTCACATCGGGGAGGTCCAGCCTGGCCTTGGGCACTTCCAGGGATCCAGGGGCAGCCACAGCTTCTCTGGGCAACCCTGTGCCAGGGCCTCAGCACCCTCACAGGGGAGGATTTCTTCCCAATATCCCGTCTAAACCCGCACAATGTCAGCTTGAAACCATTCCCCCCTTCTCCTGGCATCTTGAGATGCTTTTCTGGAATGGATGATCTCGCACATCTTTTATCTTTTTTTCATCTTTCAGAGCCACAGACCTCACAAAATTCCGAATAAATACTTCAGAGGATAGGTATTTTTACTATTTTTCATGGATTATATCCATTCTGTTAGTCCTTTGGCTCCAAAGGCTTCTGATATGGAAAATAATTGTCCAGATGCTGCAGAGCTAGTTGTTAAAAATGGATTATAGATCATCTGTGCCTTCCTCAAAGGCCAATGTTAAATGTCAGAGCCTTTTATCGCTGGGTCAGTGATAAGGCAAAAAAATATTAAGGAAATTGAGGAAATGTTTTCATGGAAGCTGTCTTCTTTGGTTTATCAGTTACTGGGACTGTGGAGAAAAGGGTGTGTCTGAGGAAAGATCTACTAAAAAATCATTGCTAAGGAAAGAAAGTATTTCAATTTCTACCACTTGTTTGTTGTTCTCAGAGGGGTATAAGACTTTGCTGCTCCTTTCAATGTTTTTCGCTTGACTTCCATCTGTTCTTCCAGAGAAGAGCTGGAAAAGAGGTCAAATAGCACCAGTGAAATTTTAGATGACAATAGAAGGGAGCAGAAATCTGCATTACAAATTTTGCTCTCTTTTTCTGCTGTCTACCAATGAAATTTTTACTTATATTCCAGCAGATTTGTGGGTTTTTTCCTGAAGTGCAGCTTCCAATTCATTTGCATGAGGAAGACTAGAGGTCCTTCTGTGCTCCATGTGGGGCTGTACATCAGGGGAAGCTCTTGGCCTGATGGCTTATTCCTCCTGGACTTCTCAGCTCTTGCTTGTCTCCTCTGGTGGACAACTTGCCTTGTGATCTTCTCAAGCTCCACCTTCAAGTGCAGTAGGATTTGAGCACGCTTCCCGAAGGAAGTGCTTCCAGGTTCCCATTCATCTCCCCTTAGATGTTCTGTGCAGCGTTAATATGACCCTACACACAAGGGAGGGAGTGAATGGATATTATTCATCACAACCTTGTGTCGTGGCAGCAGAAAAGTGCCCAGGATGGCAAAGCAGACAGTGCTACCCCAAAAGAATAAAGCAAAGAAAGTAAGCTGGAGAGGCCCTGATGGATTGTTGTGGCTCTTGGGGGGGTTATGAAATTTTTCCCTCCAAAAATGTTGGTGGGCCTTGTGTTTGCTCCTTTGAAGGTTAAGGATCACTGGAGCTCATGTTGTGACTAATGCAGTCTGCAGCTCTGAGTGAAACCAAGCCTCCAAAGCTGTGCCCGGTGTCGTGAGGGTGAAGCTGTGCTTGAAATGCCATTTGTGTGCAGATACAATGGAATGAGACAGTCCTGGAGCGCTGGATCCCAAGGAAGGAACTCAGAGCTGCTGCTGACTCCAAATGCTCACCACCATCCCTGCACACACCTTTCATTAACTCCCTTTCCCCCAGTTTTGGTTTTGCCTCTTGCTTCTGCCTCTCTATTGTACAAAGGTCTGAGCTGTCCAGGCCCTCAGAAATCTGGGTTTGAGGAATTAATGAACCCTTTAAGCATCCATCTGGAATATTGTGTGTGAAACATATGGTGTGCTGGGAGGGACATTTGGGAAAGCAGGGCAGGGAAGACAATCCCCACTCCTTTCTGCCATGCAGGTGCCTTCCTGCCAGCAGACCTGCAGCCCTCCCTGACAGCAGACCTGGTAGTGGTCTACTGGAGTATTGCCATTTGAGCCAGGCTTATATCGTGGGAAAGTTTCTAGTAACCTATTAATTTACTGCACTGACTTCGTTCATTAACTCAGGAGAATAAAGTTTTATATAAATATATTAAAACTTGGAATATTTCCTGTGTATGGGGTGAGGGTGAGCATGGTTTAAAGGCTACAAAGAAACTGCTCCTGCTGCCAGGACTACTCACTTTCTAATCTCAGTGCCTCTCTTTGCCAGAAATAATTCAGAAGTGCCCAAGAAACAAGATTAAGTTCCTTTGGTGTCTGATAAAACACAAATGACAAATGTTCCTAAAGCAACAGGACTGTGAGAGCCACGGAAGAATCTGTTGTTGTTCAGCCTTTCCAAGTTTGGCTACATAATTAAAAGAGCTTCACAGAGGAAATGAGAAGCTAACTGGGGTTTTTAAGTCTCGGACAAGCCACTGACAGTGTTTTTTTAATAGGAGTCAGTCTTGGTTGTCAGTTTTGAAGGACAATATTCAGTGACCTGACAGTTTGAGGCTTGTCAGTGAAAGATCCGTTGTGTTGAACCTGCAGGGCATCCTCTTGTTTTTCTAAAAATTGCTCTCCCCCCTTGAACAATTATAAAATTTGTTTTAAAAAAATTATCCTTCTGACCATCTTGAAATAAAACAGCTCTGCTGCAGAGGTGGGTTCTAGCTCTGCTGCAGAGGTGGATTCTAACTGGGATAAATCATCCCTGTGCAGAGAGCTGATCCAACCCAGAAAAAGTGATCGATTCTTGTCCATAATGTCTTGAAGGATAACCACCTATATAATAAATCAGGCTCATTGTTTAGCTGCTGTTTTAACTGCTCAGATGAGGGAACGGGAGGTGATTGTTGTTATGGAGAGGTTGGAGAGCTTGACAGCACCTGAAAACTGTTTAATTCCAGGGAAACATCAATCCAGTACGGTTGTCTGAGGCACATTCAAGCAGGAAGAGCCTGTCTGTTGGGGTAAGAGGGAAGAGTTCCTCATGGTCCAGTTGTAACTCAGGGAAGTTTTCCTTTCCTTGGGTTTTTTGTGGTTTGCTGTGCTGTGGAAGGGTTTTTTCCATGGCTGGTGCTCCCTGGGTGGTGTTCTGCACCTGACAGATACCTAATATTTGAATTTTCTGTCTAAAAATACTGGAGGTGGTTACACTCCTTCCTACCCTGTAACACCTGGAAGACATGTCAAGGTTTAATAGTTTCCTCAAAGTGTCAAAATATAATTCATGTGTTTATTATGGGATGCATATGTTGAAAATATTTTCTCTTTGTACAGAACAGTTCTTGGACGCGATTTATGTTTTAGGAATAGGAAGTATTCCTGTTTTCTAGTCAGAAGTCGAGCTTCCCTTTGGTATCAGTGCTGTGCAGGGTTTGTGGGAGAGAAAATACCCCAGAACGCTCCTGGGCTGAGATAAAGAGATCACTCAGCAGCTACTGTCACTGGCAAGACAGATGTGATTTTGAGAAAAATTCATTTAATTTATAACAGCTCAAGTCAGGGTAATGAGAAATATAAAACAGATCTTGAAACACCTTCCCCTCAACCCCTCCCTTCTTGCTAGGCTCAGCTTCCCTCCTGATTTTCCCCCCACAGTGGCACACAGGGATGAGGACTGGGGGCTGCGGTCAGTCCATCACATGTGGTCATTGGTACTCCTTCCTCCTCAGTGGCTGGACTCCTCACACACTTGCCCTGCTCCAGAGAGGGGGAAAGAGTCCTCCATGAACTCCTCCAGCCTCAGTCCTTCCCATGGGCTGCAGCTCTTCCCAAACTGCCCCAGCGTGGGTCCCTTCCATGGGGTCAGTCCTTCAGGAGCAGGCTGCTCCAGCGTGGGTCCCTTCCATGGGGTCAGTCCTTCAGGAACAGGCTGCTCCAGCGTGGGTCCCTTCCATGGGGTCAGTCCTTCAGGAGCAGGCTGCTCCAGCGTGGGTCCCTTCCATGGGGTCAGTCCTTCAGGAGCAGGCTGCTCTGGCATGGGTCCCTTCCATGGGGTCAGTCCTTCAGGAGCAGGCTGCTCCAGCGTGGATCCCTTCCATGGGGTCAGTCCTTCAGGAGCAGGCTGCTCCAGCATGGATCCCTTCCATGGGGTCAGTCCTTCAGGAACGGGCTGCTCCAGCGTGGGTCCCTTCCATGGGGTCAGTCCTTCAGGAGCAGGCTGCTCCAGCATGGATCCCTTCCATGGGGTCAGTCCTTCAGGAGCAGGCTGCTCCAGCGTGGGTCTCCTGTGGGATCACAGGACCCCGCTCCAGCACAGGCTCCCTGTGGGGTCACAGCCTCCCTTGGGCATCCCACTGCTCCAGCGTGGGCTCCTCCATGGGCTGCAGGGGCACAGGTGCCTCTGGTGTCTGGAGCACCCCCTGCCTCTCCTCCTTCCCTGACCTGGGGGCCTGCAGAGCTGCTTCTCTCGCGTTTTCTCACTCGAGATGCTCCCACCGCTGCTGATGGGTTGGGCCGTGGCCAGCATCGAGTCCATCCTGGCACTGGCTCCATCAGACATGGCAGAACCTTCCAGCAGCTTGCCACAGCAGCCACCCCCGCAGCCCTGCCTGCTGCCAAACCCGGAGCAAGAGTCTGTCTGCTGGGAATCACCTGGTTTGAGACCATCAAATCAGGAAGGTGCGAGCAGCAGAGGTAGAATCCATCCCTGAGCGTGCTCTGGCCCATACTACTGCTTTAGTAATAGAGTAGTTTCAAGTGGGGAAGACTAAAGATGTAGCAGCTATTATTAGCAAGGCTGCCTCTAAGAAGGTGCTTATTTTAGTCTTGCATGACTCATCCTCATTCTTACATAAAAGACAAGACAAAGTGCAGTTCACTGACTTTGGTCACTAATCAAAATACTGGCAAACCCTCAAAGTGCCTGACTTCCCTGTGTCTGTCATTTTAATCTGTGTCTTGCTGCATGACAAAGGGAAGGGAATAAGGAACCAGAGTTTATTCTTTCTGTGACTGAGTATTACCTAGGAAGCTTTTAACTAATCCAGCTTTTTGCAGTGAAAGTTCTGTACCTGTGTAATTCACAGTGAGGGTTTTTTTGTTGTTTGCTGCGGGGTGAAATCATCGCTTTCAGCCACATTACATCTCCTGCAACCTTCCAGATGGGCTGCAGCTCTGTCAAACAAAATTCTTCATCTCTTCTTGATAAATTATATGATAACCCCGGGGAGAGGCCAAAAAAAAAAAAAAAGAGAAATAAATCCAGTTATGCATAGTTAAGTGAGGGCATCTTCATTAACCCAAGGTGGGGATGCTGCAGTAGCAGGGAGGGAGAGGCTGCCCATGAGCTTCGTGAAGAGGTGGTCCTCGTTTTCAAAGGCATGGAGAGGAAAATGTAAAAGCAGCACATGATCCGATCCAAAATGAATGTCACTTTTCCAGGGAAAGCAAAAACAGGAGCAAAGAAGGTCACTGATAAGCCCTCACGTCCCCGTGGTAATTAGGATCTCCCAATGGAAATATTTAACTGGACTTTTCTAATGTTTTGGTTGGAGCTGTAATGAGTTCAGTACTCGGTACTTTAAAAAAATAAAAGTTATACTGCATTTCCTGCTCAGAAGGCAAAGCAAGAAGTGAAAACATAAAATATATGACTTGGACCACACTGGTTTGAAAAGTGAAAGATCACTTCGTCTTTTCCAGGTGGAGGAAACTAACCTTGGTTTCTTATCACAACCTGCAACCCATCCTTCCTTTCTAGTCTTGGCTTTTAAAAATTATCCATTTCGCTCTCTTGTTTGGGAATGTGCCTCCCTGGCTGAAGAAAACAGGCTCTGTCCTGCTTCTCAGTTATGCTTTGTTAGTGGCTTAACTCCTCAGCGTTACGAGAAACTTTTTCCGTGGTTAAAGGATGAATTTGATCCTAATTCTTGCTCCATCCCTGTTTCCCTGATTATTTAGTTGATCTTACTGAAGCTGGTGGGAAAGATTTTGCATTTGTCATATTCCTGCCTGCTAAGGGTGATCTAGAATTCGTAAAGTGTCTCAGTGCAGAAAAGCTGAGCCACCCTCAGTGGGAATAGACTTTAATGGCACCAAATTAAGGCTCCGATGAAATACTCTTGGAGCTCAGAATCCAGGCAGACAGGAAGATATTTCCCATGCATAGCAGGAGCCGTGTTTCCAAAATAAAGTAAAGGTTTGGGTGATTGATTTGTAGCTAAGAACATCACAACTGCACTGTCACGAAGGAAAACTTCAAGTTATAATCACAAAAGGTACTGTTAGGCCTCCTTTGGATTCTGAAAGAGAAGTTTCAATTGCTAAGCAACTAACCCCAAGATCCTGCCTCTTTTGGAGCTATTAGCAGTTTAATCTTGGTGCAGATGGGTAATGATACAGTTCTAAGGTGCAATCTAGGCTTGGTTTCCAAAGTCCCAATAAATTTGCTTTATTTTATGTGCAACAGGGACATTTATTTGCCTCTCTCCTAAGGTTTGGCTTTATGGGAAGGGACCCAACCTACTGAAGGATGCCCATGCCCATGGCAGGGGGGCTTGGACTCTGAAGGTTCCTTCCAACCCAAACCATTCTACGATGCTGGGATTTTATGATGAAATCACTTATTTTTGAGCAATGATGGAAATATATTAGATGGCAACTTGAGAATCTGATGCTTTGAGGAGGCTGCATCCTGTTTTCTAGGTCTTTGATCTCTAACCAAAGTGACAAAATGTCTGTTTTTAGAGTTCTTGCATCCACACAACTTCCTACACATGGGAGTTCTGCCTATGCCATGCATGCAGGAAACCTTCCCAGAGAGTTGCTGCTACTTTCCTGCATATCCTCAATTTCCGAGTACTACTCTCTGAGACTCTCTCTTCTTTTCTCTTTGAAAATAAAGCTGGACAAGAGTGTCCACAGTAACCACAGAGATCAGGAATTCCCAAACAAACAGCCACCAGGCCCACAGGAATAGCACAGAAAACCAGGAAACCCAAATTGTTTGCCCTAACTTTGACATACAAACCCCAATTTTACCAATTTTACAAGTCAGTTCTTCCAGTTTTGGACGCAGCCAATTCCCGAATTAAACGAGATTCACTCTCTCCAGGAGCACAAAACTTGCAGCTCTTTCCTTCTGAGCAAGAACGCAGAGGAAGAACTGCCATGTGAACATAAATAAAATGACTTTAAAGCTTTCTGCTGAGGGAGCATTTAAATTGGAGTCAGTTTGTGCTTAACAAGATGACTTTCCCAGTCCTTTGTCCCTTTGTGATATTTTTAAGCAGCCCTTGCCTGTTGTACCAACATCGGCCATTTGACGGAGTCAGTAAAGGCTCTATCAGATTAGAGCTGCTCTTCCCCCCTTAGAAATTAGAAGGACTAATTAATGGCGTCTTTTTGGCTGCCTGGTTGATTTATTTCTTTGCTTTTAAAGTGCTGCCTCTGAAGCCCCCAGCTTTTTGCTGTTCCCATGCCTTGTAGCAGAGTTATTTCTAGTGCCTCTAGCCACTGTCAAATGCACACACCTACATTTTCCTCCACTCCTCTGGACAAAACTGTGCTCCCTCAGTAAGAAATGTGCTCGGGCTGATAAGCATGTATTAAATATGTGTGTGAAAGGAACTATGTATTAGCAACAATGGCTCACTTAACTATTTCAGACAGCATATATTTAGGGTGGCTAAAAATAGTTTCAGTTTCAGAGACTCCCGGGAGCTTTGGTCGTGGATCAGGCATTCCCTGCATTCTGCAGGAAGATGCTCTGAAGGCTGACAGTCATGCACTAATCAAACCCCGTGGCAGGAGATATTCTGCCTTGGATTTGTGCAATTCCAGCAGTGCTGCCTGTGCAGGATTTGGGGGACACAGTAGTAGCAGTGAGTAGCACACTCTAAGGTTGCTTTTTTACAACATTTCCTGGAGCTGAAGCTTTTATGTTGCCTTAGTCAGACTTTAGAATCTAAATCATGTCTTTCATGGCTGTCTTCCTTGCAGTCGAAAAAAATCCCACCTGGAAATCAATAAAAAGCATATTAGGATGCACTGAAATTGTCCCTCTACCATTGCCAGGCTCGTCAATACCAGTAACTGGGGCAAAGCTGATTTAGGTCAAGGTGTTTGGAGAGAAATCAGATGTGATGCTACTGCAATTTGGGCAATTAGGCAAAGAGCTCAGAGGCTGGAATGAAAAAGAGGATGGCACTCTAGGAGAATGAATTACTACCTTAAAGTCATTAAAATTTATGCATTAGAGCTGTGAGCGTGCCTCCTTCTCACAGTTCTGTCTCCATGTGAGATGGGAGAGCCATGTGAGCAACGTGGCACTAAAGAAATTGCTCCTGCTAGCTGTGAGATGAAATTGGTAACCTCCAGCAGGGTTACCTGGTGCATGTGTGGCAAAAGGCAAAATTCTTTTTGCCAGGTTCATGTGCAGCACGTATGATTCCCGCAGGCTGGGAAATTCAAGTGTTCCAGGTTCTCTGGGACACGTGGCTGCTGGCAGGGAGCATCGTGCAGTCACACAGGTGACGCCAGGCTCCAAAGCAAGGCAGCTGCGTCCATCCGGTCCCTGGAAATGGTCCCCAGCCCATGCTGGTTCCCAAATTCTGCGGTGGGAGTGCCCTTGGAGGTGCTGGCCAAGCAGGATTTAGTAGCCCAGCGAGGGTCAGTGCTCAGGAGGGGCTGGATGGGGTGGGTGATTTCCATCTGCTTTGCCGTCCCTGGCCCTTCCCGGGATGGGGATTTAGGGTGAAGCTTTGGCACATCAGGTGCTCACAGGAGTCATTCCAACACCTTGGGTCATTTTATCTCCTGTGCAGGGGGAGAGCACCTCAGGAATCTGAGCTCCTGAGTCTCCCTGAACCCGTCCATCAAGGGCAGTATCCAAGTCACCCTGACACAGCTTTTGGCAATTCCAGTTTTGTGGGAAACATTAGCTCTTTCCGCAGTGCCTCCAAGTTTTAAACCTTTGCCTAAGAGCTTGGTTGACATTTAAACTCCATTCTACAACACCCAGTTACAAATTTAATTGGAATTATAAGGGATTTGTATAATACTTGGTGTTTAAGTTTCCCTTCCTTAATTTTGGAAGCACGCAGCCTTTCTGCCCTTCAGTGTAGGGCAGCACCATCTCTTTCTGTTCTTTTTAACATACTGAGTAAGTTCCTTTTCTGATCTTTCCTTGTGTTCTTAAGACTTAATTCACGTTCCAAAATATTTAGCATAGACTCCAACTCAGTGGGGCTTTGCTGTTTGTTAATTTTGGGAGCTGGGTTGCACAGAAAATTCAGGTGGCAAGAGAACGAGCATGCAAAATTGTGACCTTGGAAGTCTTTTCTACTGATTCTAAAATTACTGTTGGTGCAGATGAGGCTGCTGCTTTCTGACTGAAAATCCTGTTGTGTCCTCGTTGCTTGGGCTTCGTTTGTCGCTCGTGCTTCGTTTGTCTCCCTCTCCCTCAGTGCCTGTGCTCAGGTCTGGGGCATGTTTCTCTCCACAAGGCTCTTCTGCTGAGCTGCCACGTTGGCACAGGGCTGTGCAGCCCTTCAGAGTGCTCCTAAAATGTCAGTGTGGAAGAGCACTGATTCACCACAGCATCGCCCAGCTGACTGCTGGGTGCCGGGCGGGCGATTGCGCTGCTGACTCGGGGTGCTGAAAGGAAGAAGGCGGCAGCTTTGGCTCCCTTCTGGCCGCTAGAAGGCAGGAAGTGCCTCCAAAAGCGTTTCCAAAGCTTTGTCGGGATAGATTCTGACATTTGTGGAGCAAATGTCTCCGAAGGAGAGGCTGCAGCATCTCTGGCTGCTGCGGGCACCCTCGGGCTGGGAGCGGTGCAGAAGGCAAAGCCTTGCTCCACTGGGAGGGTGTTCCCTCAGGACCAGCGCTCTCCGTAGCCGAGGTGGAGCCTCTTTAAAGGCCGGGAAATTGCCTCGTGCTCTGTGAGTCACCAGATCGGCCCAAAATAGATTTTTGTTTCCAACTATTTACAAATAAAATCAAACTTCATGAAAGGTTTGTTGGTGATTCTTATTCGCTGTGACTAAATGCTCTGAGGAATCTGCTGCTACCCTCCTCTGATGCTTGTTCACTCACCAAAATAAATCATTCCTTCTGAGCAGAGGAGCTTTTTGCACTTATACTCTTGCTTGAGATGATAAAAAGTGGTTATTCTGTGCAGAGTAAGTAAATTAGAACGTTGCTTCTTTGAAGTGGTAACAAAAAGCCTCATTATGAATTAATGAAATTGCTCTTATAAACAAGTTTGTTTTCTTTAAAGAGAGCTGCAAAAGTTGTCTTTGGATGCTTTTGTTGAGTTAATGTTGTGTAACACGGTATTAGTGGCTCGTGTCTGTTGTACATTGCAATTAGGGATATACATTTGGATGTTCTTTTGAGGTTGTTTTAAACGAAACATTCCCATGTTTGTAACTATGCTGTGCAATGACTCCATCACTGACTTCTCTTTTTGGGGTTTATCTTCAGTTTGGGAAGTCTGGCATGAAGCATGCACAAAAGCTGCAGTATGGGTAGGGCAATCAGTAATTTTCTAAATTAAAATCAGGCATTCACACATCACCAGCTGACTGATGGGTATTTCTTCATTCTGATCTAACACAGAAAGCATTTCTTATGTGAGTTTGATTATTCTGTCTGTGCTTAGACACTCCTTAGGCCCAGACTTCAGCCCTCATTGCCATGGCCTCCAAATTGAACTTCTAAGGGATTCCAAGTTTAAGGCAGCCTTGTTAAAATGAACATGGCTTTGAGAAAGAATTCTCTCCATCTGCTCTAAGATTAGGCTTTCCTGCATAAAGAGGGATGCATGAGCAATACATTTTTTTTTAATATTGTTCTTAGAGCAGATGCATTTTCTGGAAAGTGACTGTATGTGGGAGGAGGAAATATAGATTATCAACACATGATGACAACACTTTCTGTCAATATATCTGTGTAATCTCTGGGAAGGTTTTAGCAGAGAATCATTGAAATGTACAGAACCAGTCAGTTTATATCCCATGTACAAGGTTTAATTTTAAATTGTGTTGCCTGACTAACGGGTGCTTACCTAACGTAAATTAATATTGGGCTGTATTATTAATGCTCATAAAGAGATCTATATTTTGATACGTATTTTAGAATTCTCTGCCTAATGGCCTTTAGTGTAGGTATGCACAGCTTTAAAAATAGAAGGGCTCAGCCTGCGAGCTTCTACCTCCTGTAAATACTTATCAAGTGGTTCATTCAGAATTCAAATAAAGATCCATTGTCCTCCCAGTGCTTGCATAATAGCACTGCAACTCCCCATTTGAAAAAATATGATATTTTTAGGGTGGAACAGAGCCTCCTGTTTTCCTCCAGCGTTGGGCTGGGAGTTGTTTAGCTGGGGTCTGAAGCCCTTCATCACTTTGGGGGGCAGGGTGTGCAGGTGGGTGCTGTTCCCAGGGCACAGCGGGAACGGGAACGCTGCCTCAGCTCCCTCTGTTCCCCATTCCTGGCCCCACACAGCAGCCCAGGAGGAAGCTGGAGCTGGCTCCAGGTACAGGGCAGGCTTGGAAGTGCGCTCTACCCAAAGGGGGTCCTGCTCTTCGTGCTGCCCTGCAGGGAGCTGTCCCGGAGGAGCTGAGGGGGGCACAGGGCTGCCGAAACGCGGCTCCTCCAAAACTCGTCAGCAGAACAGACCAGCTCCATCCACTGCGCTGCCCAGAGCTGGCCCAGCACTCAGATCACAGTGGCAATCCGTGATCCAGAGCAAAATTACGCTTTTAATTTTTGATTATTTTTTTCCCTCTGGAGTCAGTTTATCAGAAGGGCCTGGCGGAGCATCAGCGACTCCGCTGAGGGAGCGGGCGGCTGGGGCGTGGGTGACTGGCCAGCACAGGAGCGTGGAGGGATGAGAGTTTGTTCTCCCACTGCTCGTGATGCCTTAGGTTTTAACTTTTATATTTTTCAAATCCTGCACTGCCTGGTGTGTAACTCTGAAGTTTCTTGTAGCCTGTTCACTTCTGCTCTCTCGTGCTGGGCAGACACAACAAAGCCTCTCCAGGCCTGCTCTCCAAGGACACCCAGACTGTCCTAGCCCCAAAAAGTGTAAACCAAAAGCTTCTGAAAGGAGGGCAAGCTTGGGGAAATTACATCATTAAACTGAAGCTTTAATTGGAGAATTCACTCTGATATGCAAATGAACCAAACCTGTAAAAGTGTGAAGAACTCGTGGCCTGTTGTCCATCTTGGGGTCCATCTTGGCAGTGGCCTCTGGCTGCCCAGGGGTACCTTTGAAGGCCTTTCAAATAAATACCTGCCTTTATTCCCTTGTTCTTGTCCAGTCTCTGTTTCTAAGAGGCCTATTCAGGAATCACTCAAATGTGCAGCTTGGGTTGCATTTCCTTTCTTTCCTCGGTTTGCTTCCACCTCAGAGCAACCCCCAGCAGAGGAGGATGACTGTGGATGTGCCGGGGGAATGAGGTGGAAGCAGCTCTGGTTGCAGTGGTTAAGCAGTTTCAGATTTTCATGCATGCTCTCATCTGTGAAGGGCAGACATGCTGGAGAGGTTTCTTTACTATATGGGTGACCTCTAGTTTGCTATTTTTGATACCCTATTTTTGGTGCTGTCTCTGTACCATAATTTATAGGCTATGAGAACAAATTCAGTATAAGAGGCATGCTCACAAGATGAATAATGTTAAGATACTCTCTGTTGCACTTCAAACTTCATTTTAATTTCACTGAATTTTAAGCTAGCACATATTTTTTTGAGCATTGGAACGTGGGAAAAAAAATTAGTTACCGGCTTATCTTCAGTGAGTTTATTTTAAGGAAAAAGAAGCAAAACAGATGTGCACAGTTCATTGGATTTTTTTTCCTAAGAGATGGTAGAACATGAGAAGCTGCCACCTCTTGCACCTGGCAGACGTCGGACAAATTCATCTTAAGTGCCACTTAATTGATTGCGGAGCACTGCAGTTCAATCAGCTGCAATAAAGTTAATTGAACCTCTCCAACGAAATGTGACTTAAACCAAAGGATTCAAAATAGGAACAGGTACTGATTAATGGAGGCCATTATTTTTAATAGGACGGGGTCCAGGTAATTGAGGGGTGTTTGAATGTTCTGTGTAGTCTCATGAGGACAGGAGTCACTTACTTGCAACAGCTTTCGGGTTAGATATAAGTATGCAAAATGCAAAATTTTAGATGAGAGTGCTGATTTAATATAGTTCTACCTTTTAAATTAATGCATGAGTAAGAGATGAACAGCAGCCTTTAACCCTGATGCTTTTTTGGGGCGTCAGCTTTGATCCCAAACTTATCCAGTGAGTTTGTATTTATTAGAAGAAAACAAGTTGTGCATTTCCCTTGAGGGAGGTCCGACACCGGCCTGGGACCAGTGTGAGCTGGGTGAAATACAGATGAATGTATGACCATCTTTATAAGCTGGTTTGACTGAAGTTAGACACATTAAAAAAAAATTGTAAAGGTCTTTGAAGGACTGACAGCTCCATTCAGGTTTTCAACTTTGTCATTATATATTATCAAAATGTGTGTTTAACCAAGGCAGGGCATTACTCCCTCCTGATATGTTTGTAGCATACTGACAAAGTAAGGGGAAAATAAAAGCTGTTTAGGCTTTTGGTAGTTTGACACAGAAGAAAAAAGGATTAATATAAACTGGTTACACCTAGGACAGAACTTAAGAGAAAATACCAGTTCTTCTCCAAGGTTCTGGGCCTAACGGGAATAACAGGGACAAGAAATCTGGGAAGTTCCAAGATGGAGCTTGGCTAAATGTTAAGGAACAAATTTTGTGATGCAGTTGCCATGACAACCAAGGAGTCTGGAGTTTATGATCTGAGCTGCCTCTCCCTTCCAGTGCCTCTCTCAGAAATAGATGTTCCTGAGCGCAGCTGAAGATTTGGTGCGGCTCAGAGGGATGAAGCTGAGCCCTTCCTCGGCAGCTCTGCTGTCTCCAGGCAGAGACCACGCTGCACTCCACTTTCCAGCAGTTTGGCCGCTGCTGAATCAGCTGAGGGAAAAGTCTTTGCCTGTCTGGAGCAGCCCTGCAGATCCCAGGTTTCACCAGGCTCCAGCCTGTCCTGCTGCCCTTGCCCGGAGCAAGCTCCAGGCAGTAACATCTCCCTTTGCCACGGGAGCTGCGGCAGAAAAGGCACAACATTACCTGTGTGCAGACAGGGGGAAATGTGGTGACAGGATGGAATCCAAAACCTCAGGACACTGTCTCTCCACAGGGTGTTTTCCTTTAGGCATCTTATATCTTGTTTGTGCACCCCAATATTTGAGTTTATGCAAAGAAATTTCTACACTAGCGAGGCTACGAATGATTTTGATGGTTTTCCCTTAATTCATATGTACTTTTTTTTGCTGTCAAGTACTTCCTTATACTATTTCTTCTTCTGGGGAAGCCCCAGAAATGACAGAATCCAGGTGGGAAGTTGCCTCCCTTGATCACCTAGTCCAATTCCATGCTCGCTGGTTTCAACTTTACATCGTCCTATGCAGTAAGGCCACCAGGGCAGGCAAATCTGTGAGCAAGTGGATTACTGCAAAATCATTATTAATGCAAGATGTCAGCTGGAATTTCCGAATCTTTGTATCCCTGCTTCTGTGAAGCTCTTTTTTTGTTTGTTTGTTTTTGTTTTTAATAGCACCTTTTACATCAACAGAGTGCATGAAGTCTCTGAAGCATCTTTTACACCAAAGTAGATTAAATGGGATATGGTCGAACACCAATGGCAATCAGTGATGTTTGTGGGGGAGATCAGAATGTAAACAAATTCCCATTGGTGTTAGAAAGTCTTCAGGAATCTTCCAGAGACTGTTCAAGGCCTGTTTGAGAAACTGTTTAAATAAATGAAGAGTTGGAGCCCAGTGGACTGAAGCCATTTGCTTCTGTCTGTTTAAGCTTCTGTGGTGTGATGGGAATAATTGGGTTTGCAGAGACAAATTCATAAATTAATTTCCATTATGGGACTCATTTATATATTATATTATATTATGACTTTCTATTTTAATGTAAGACACAGGTTAAAATCGTGTGCCAGCTTTTCGAGACAATGAATCTTGATATCATTTGTGGTGAAATGCATTTTGTTAGCACATAAAATGTCATTACACCAAAGCATCTTTTGGTTTTGGACCTTTTTAACTTGCCTCCTCCTTTGGATCTGTGGTCATTTTTGCATTCAGGCCTTCCCTGGGATGCTCAGGGAAAAGTAAGCTGCCAACAGAATTTGTTCAAATTTGCTTTCACAGAAGCCTTTCTGGATTCACTGTCTTTGTACCCTTGTGCTGTCCGTGAGCCCATTAAATTCAGCTTTCAGAATGAATTGAGAGGATAAAAGAATAGGATTTTTGACACTGAATATGCTTGTCAGGTGCAAGTCTGGGCCATTTGTGCCAGTTTGTGCTAGATGCTGCTCCAGCCCATCCCAGTACGGGCACAGACACCACAACCCGTTGCTGGTTTTCAGTGGGTGGCCCCTGGGCTGGCACTGTGGGTTTACTGGGAGCGCAGATAACTTCTCCAAAACTGTCTGGGTCACTGTGTCTTTCTTCCTCTCACATTTTAGTCTCCAGATGGGAAACCCTTCCTGGCTGGTGACAGGCAGTGCCACGTGCACAGCTCCGTGGTTACTTGAAATGCAGAGCCTGCTAAATCCCCTGTGCGCTATTTATTTTCGCTGGTACAAATTGTGACGGAGTTTGCGTGTGTGAAATATTTATCAAAAAGGGTGAATTTCGAAAAACGTGTAGGCAGGGGGTTGTGAGTGTGTGTAACGGGTTTGGGGGTTTGTTGGGGTTTTTTTCAAATAGTTCACTGAGTAAGGAAGAGCTGCTGAGAAGCTTCTTCTGGCAGGATGTGCATTCCCAACTTCAGCCATTCCACCAGCAGGCATTCCAAGCACAGTGATGGAGTTCTGTCTACTTAATTGCTGTTAAAAATGATTGACTGCCTTTCCCACTGAGGGAATGTTTAGGTAGTGGAAGGATCAGGATGATGCATTGAAAAAATGGAGGTTTTGGGTTTTTTTTATCTATTTTTTTATTAGTAGAACCAAGTCTGCAAAGGTCCCTTTCTCTGGTAGTGGTTTGGTTTTTTTCCTTTTGCACCTTCCTACAAGAAGGCTGCTCTGGTGAATGTGTTCCAGCTCATGCATCTGCCAGCTTACAATGTGCTGGTTATTTTATTATATTATGTTATGTTATGTTATATGTTATATTATATTATATTGTATTGTATATTATATTATATTATATTATATTATATTATATTATATTATATTATTTTTTCAACCCATTGCACAACTGTACATTTCAGAAAAAAAAAAAAAGCTTTTATCCAACCCGTTTAGAGTATTTTTAAAGACATTCAGTCTATGAGATCATATTATTTCATAAATGAATTCTCTCAAAGTGATTTCCGTCCCACTGGCCAGTAACCAGATGATAATAAAGGTTGGTTTTCAGAAATACAGAATTCTGAGGCTTTTCCCGAGAGTCCAGAGTGGATAGAGGAGAGTTGTTGAAATTGTGGGCTGTCCCAAGGGACAGTTTTCCCTGCATTTGGTTTGTTGGATGATTTCATTGATGTAGCATAGACCCAGCCTCCTCATGTCTATTTCTATTATCTATTTTCACTTATTTATGAAGGACATGGGAGAAAAAATTCAATGTAGGAGTATTTTGTGGAATAGTAGAAGGAAAAGAAGAACTTCAGGTTTTGCAGGGAAAGAGTGCAGAAAATAAGCTGAAAGACTGGGTTGAAAAAGAGGGAAAGACACAAATTTGTGCCTGCAAAACAACTTTACTCTTTGTTTCTAGAGCTTCCTTCCAAACACTTAGCCACTAAGAGAAAAAGCAGTTTTTGAGTGTTTTAAAAAGCAGGACTACATTTAATACCGAGAACACCGAGGTGATTATGAAGTTAATTGGCACAGTTGGAATAGATATCTGCTTTCCTGCTTTACAAAGTCCCCCCTGCCAAAGCTTGAAGTGGAAGTCGAGAGAGATTCACCTCAAATGGTTCACACCTGGAGAAGTTTTGCTGCATAATATCAAACTAAAACTGTCAGACAAACCTGCTTGAACTCTGGTGTCTCGCTGCCTGGTGACCCTTTCTGCAGTCATTTGGCTTCTGGGTGAAGTACGGAAGGAGGGTAAAAGAAATGATGTCGCTGAAATCTTTATAAGCTATTGACAATTCCCGAGTTATTGCTTTGTAATCACGCTCCAGTTTTACTCCCTGAGGTGCTAAAGACTGTGAAGATGAGGTTCTGCCCTGCTGGTTTCGTGATTCTTTTGTTCTCCAGTATTTCTGTAAGACTCTGAGTTAAATAACCTTCAGCTCTCCTATCAATATTTTTATTTTATTTATTTTCGGGTAAATCTTTCTGGGCCCAGCTTCTGTAACTGTGCCTTTTCAACAAAGCTGCTATAAACAGTCGTTTACAGGTTCTGTTTCTGAGGCAGCTTTAAAAAAATGTGTTGTATATATTTGCTCCTGCTCTAAATGTTAAATATCATTGCACAGAACGATGGGAACAGATGGGATGCTGCATAAACTGTTTATCATATTACACATTTATCACTTTACACTAGTGAAGTGTACATGTGTTTGATTAATATTGACTTCTGATTTATTTGGAGGGCTCTATTTTTTGACAGCATTAGGGATTACTTTGTAATCCTTACTGGCTTCCAAGCTTGAAATTTAGTTCCAGTAAAAATAGAGTAGATGCATTCCATAATTCTTAATTACAGGATTTTTTTTTTTTTTTCCTGTGGAAAAGAATTACCTGGTTGAAGCTTTAATACTGGAAGGAATTCAGAAGTAAATGAATGCTGTTTGCTTCGGTGTTTTAGACAGATTAAATTTAGATGCCATTGGTCCAGCTAAATAAATATCTCTTGGAATTAAATACCAGATGCTAAGAAGGTGTAAAATAAAGCAAAGCAGCAAGAGTCCTATTTAAATCGATATTCTTTTATACCCTCCACCTACAGAACGAGAGAACTTCGTCTTTGCCTGCTCAACAGGTCTGGATGTTCAGCGTGTGTTCCACCTACGTCACAGTGCATGAAACCAAAAAAGCATCTCCAAAAGCACCTCGAGCTCAGACACCGAGCACACAGCTCGCCCCTCGGGCCCCTGACTGCAGCACTGTGCTGAAAAGATGCTTTACCAGTGCACTGGTTCATTAAAATGTGTTTTGGCTCAGCTGAAGCCTGGAAAAAGGGAAGGCTTTCCTTCCAGACAATGGATGGAAAAATGATTTCAAGTTGGAGTGGGGCGGCTTGTGCTGCTTGTTCTGCTAAATGGCAATAATATTTAATGAGAGATTCTGCTCTAAACTGTAAATCCTTTAGAGTGTGAGATGCCCAGCCTGTCAGAATAAATAGAGCAGGCTAAAAACACTTACTTTGAAAATGACTGTTCATTTTGGAAGGCATTGAGTGATCTCAGTGAAATATTACTGAGTCAGTGGAATTTTGGAGAGAGATCAACTTCCCAGCATGTATTCTGGCAGCAGCTCTTCCTCCATTCCTCAATATCTTTTATGTTCAAATAGCACAGGCAGCACTTCAGTCTTACATGTTGTCATCATTCAGATTTCAGATAACTTTCAGTGACTTCTTAGAGATTGAATGAATAAATAAATTACTTTTAGCCGTGCTTATTTGCAGTTGTTATGCCTCTGCTCTCTTCTGTGTCTATTAATTTATTATTTTATGTGTCTATTAATTTATTAATTTATGGAAAGACATATCCAGCAAAAAGGATGATGCAGCACTAGGAATTACTGAGAGAGTACATATATTATATATATATTTTTTTTTTTTCCCCCCTTAAGCTGAGTGTTTCAGTGCAGTTTGAAGTTTAATTGCCATGACCACAGTAGCTGCTTGGGTTTCATGTATTTAACTCTTCTTTTTCCGTGGAGACTCTTTGGGCCTGCTGTGGCCCTGTTGCATTTGCTTCCAGGACAGGAGATCCTTCCAGAAACTCGCAGAAGGGAAACTCTGATTGTTGTAAATAAAATATGTAAAGGGCAGGATTTGGTTGAATTTATTTAGATGTGTATTTCCCAAAGGGGTAGCTTTGTTTTCTGGTCATCACGTCAGCTGTGCACTGTTCCTTAAATACTTATTTTCATTAAAAGGCAGTAACTAGAAATTCTGTTTCTTCCTGTTCTTCCCACCTCTGTTTATAGAAATGATAGAATAAACACTTTCTGCATTTTGGTCTAAAAGACTCCTTCCTTTCTGTGCAGGTTAATAATGAGAATGTAGTGAAAGTTGGCCACAGGCAGGTGGTGAACATGATTCGACAGGGGGGCAATCACCTCGTGCTGAAGGTTGTCACAGTAACCAGGAATCTTGATCCAGATGACACAGCAAGGAAGAAAGGTACATTTTTCTCTCCTCCTAATGGGCTCTCCTGCTCTTGCTTCACAGAAAACCAAGTATGGGCACGAAATTGCTGCTTCCTAAATTCTGATTTATTAGACTTGCCTTACAAAATTTGAAATGCCCGGTTCTTTTTTAATTTAGAGTGATGTAGTTCTGTTGGGTTAGACACTAATACATGGCCAAAAGAGCAATATTCTCTCATCATGCTTGGTGAGAAAGGTCATCTTTTGGGGGTTTTCACATGTGTACGTTTGAGGGTCTTGTAGTAAAACTTCCTGCAGCAGCGAGAAAGGAAAAGCACTAAGAACAGATGATCTTTTATTAATTCCAAACTTACTTGAGATGGGGGTAGTTCAGCAGTGTGTTTCTCACCCACCCATCCAAAAAGCCACCACAAAAACTTCACCCAAAATAAAAAGAGGAAACAAAAAAAGGAATTTACGCTGTTTCCTTCACCTTGGATGCCCCTGAGTTTGCCTTCCCAGCTATGCAGGGAAGTCATTAGGCCCCCATAATTATCATTAAGCAGGAAAGACTGCTGCTGCTCACTGGTGTTCCACACAGCAGCAGCACGTTGCTGAAAGTTCCTGTTGCTCCCACCAGTCCCAGTTATCCCTCACACACACCTGGCTCTTCAGCGCACGAGCAGGGGACGAGCTGGCACTCCAGGGCTCCCTCCTGCTCCAGGAAACTAAAACTTCCTCTCTGTGCTGGAGGTGTTTTTCACCTCTGTTGATAATTAAAAATAATAATAATTGAAAAAAAAAAGTGTAAGACCAGCTTGTGGGGTGGAGGGGAAAGGCTGTATTAAACTAAATCATGTCCCAGCACGGTCCTGCATTGTTTTTGGCTTGATGGAATTACTGTTCACACGTTTTAAACAAACCTCTTTGCCTCTGCCTTTTGGGATGTGTCATGTTGGCCTCAAATGTAGTGACAGGACAAGGGGCAATGCTTTAAACTGAGAGGCAGCAGGTTCAGACTAAATATTAGGGGGAAATTCTTTACTGTGCGGGTGCTGAGGCCTGGCCCAGGTGTCCCAGAGAAGCTGTGGCTGCCCCTGGATCCCTGGCAGTGTCCAGGGTCAGGTTGGATGTGGCTTGGAGCAGCCTGGGATAGTGGAAGATGTCCCTGCCCGTGGCAGAGGGGTTGGAGTGAGATGGTCTTTTCTGGGCACCAGAAATATTTGTTATCAGGATACTGAAGCACAGATTTTAGTTTTTGTGTTAGGTGTGCCTTGGTATTGTAAGGTCTTATTTATTCTGAGAAGGGAAACACCTATTTCCCTTAGACTCACCTTAACGACTCAGATAAATTTGAATGTTCTTTCCTGGATTTCTCAGATTGAACAGTTTCTCCAAGGATTAAATTAATCTGCCAGAGATTGGCTGGTGCCCAGGAGGTTTTTAGCCCCGCACGTTTCTCAGAAGGGGCAGCACCGCTGTGAGGTCCTTTCTCTAGAAAGCCCTTTTCCTGCTGGGAAACAGGAGTGCACAGTTATTTAGCTTTAAGTGTTTCTATGTATCCTGTTACATAAAAGCTTGCGGATGTGTCAAGCAACCTACGCTAGAACCAGAAACAGTGGAGAAATTCAGTCCATGAAAAGCATCTCAGGGCTTTTTCCTCCGCACGTAGGTATTTATTCTCGCCTTATTTCATGGAGCTTATTCTTTCCAATTGATAAGGAATTGTGGCTGTGAGCATAGGGCTCCCAGGGTGTGTGTTGGCTGACACCTGTGTGTTTTTTTCTGTTCCATGCACAGCCCCACCACCTCCTAAGCGAGCTCCAACCACTGCACTGACCCTGCGGTCTAAGTCCATGACCTCAGAGCTTGAAGAGCTTGGTAAGAAAGTGTTTTTTGGCAAGCATGCTGGCTTAGTGGAGATGTAAATATCTATCTATATGTGTATATGTGAAATTGATGGAGGGAGCTGCACTGTGTACAGTGTCTAGAGCAGAGGAGGTTTTAAGAATGCTGCATCTTTGGAGAGTTCAAAATGTGCATGACTCGCATGACTGATTTTTGTGGAGACTTGTGCCTTTACTGCTACGCAAGGGAATGTTGATACATTTTATGCATCATCAAAGTTTGGCACATCTACCAAAAAAAAAAGAAAAAAAGAAAGAAAGAAATGCTGTATCATGTTTTGTTAGCTTTGCTTTCTAAATTTTCAGTTCATCTAATATTGTTTTATTTTAAATTTCTGTGGCCTCTCATTAGTGGATAAAGGTAAGCTGCCAGAAGCTGTTGTTAAAAGCTGACAGTGTTGAAGCAGCTTCAACTTGTTTCATTTGATCTGAAAAAGTGCATACTATGATATCACTTTGACTTCTGTGCATGATATAAACTTAATTCCTCTCACTGTTGGTAATAAAAAATTATTGAGCATTCAGTCTTTTATTTGCTAATTTTGAGAAATGTGGTTGTAGATTCCTTTGCTTGATCATCCACATTCTAGATATGCATAGTTCTTCAGGAATTTGTGTTCATCTTCTAGAAATGAGGAGGGTAGATGTTCTTTTCTTCCTGGTTTTAATCTGTTAGGTCATTAAAAGGTAGAATTTCTGCAGCTAGACTAAGACATGGAAGTAGAAATAAATCATATCTAAAAAGAGAAAAGCCCAGTGCATATTTCTATGTGGCTGTAACAGTAAAACAGTGTGTTTAGCAAGTGAGAAATGAGTATAAAACCAAACCACATCCCTCACTGCAGAGCAGTAGATGATAATAATCCACACAATAAAACCATTTTTCTATGTAATTCTGCAGCGATTTAAGTACTTAATTTTATAAGCTTGGGGTTTTCCTGAGATGGACTCATCTGAAGGCCAGCTGGAGAGAATCACAGCTTCGTGGCCCCTTTTTTTTCCCCTGCAAGTCAGTGTTTTCTGGGGCAGATGGACCCCATCCATCCTTTAGTGAGTCGAGTCACGTAACTCCAGTGGGAAGTCTTCCCAGCAAAGTGGTGCTGAAGTGGGTGCTGTCTTCTCTATGGTCTAACAACCAAATGAAGACCAAAAAACCCACCCTGGTCTGATTATTTAGCTCTAGCAGGTCTCAGAAAATTTGATTTTTATGTGCAAGGAAGTTTAGGAGCTTAGGTATCAACAGCTGGTGAATGCTCCCTCATTTTACTTCCAGGATTAAAATGTAAAATATTATTTCTGGAGCACACTTTGTGGGTCTGGGTGTTTTTCATTTGCTTTTCTTTCATGGAGTGCTGAGAGCTTGTAAAACTTGGCTGGTTTATCAACCACCTTTCCCAAGGGGACAGCAATACTTAGGCACCATTTTTGCCCCTTCATTATCCTCTTCTGCCAATTGCTTTCAAGCTGAGGATATTCTTCTATTTCTCTGACTTTTCTATCTTCCACAGGAAGATTGAAGCTGTTCTTACAGCAAAAGCAGCATTTTCCTAGGGGAGAATAGCTTGTTAATAGTCTCCAGTGGAGACCATCATATTTTAGCTTTCCCAGCCCCCTGCTCAGGTTGTAGCCCTTGATCTGCTGTTCGTCCTCACCAAGTGGCAGAAACCACTGCAGCTCCTTTAACAAGCAGCCGTGGGACATATTTCCATTTTTAAGCACATTTCCCACTCATATTTATCCAGATGGGGCAGATATTGCAGTGGCAAGAGTTTTCTGTTCCGAGGAATAGTCCTGCACCATGTTCCAGAGGTGCTTGTCCCCTGGGAAAGCTGTAGTAGCGGCAGAAATTTGCTCTCTTCCTAAACAAGGCTGTAAAATGCCACTTGTGTGACACTCTGAACATTTGCCACCCTAGCAAACAGTGTGGCTGCTGTTCCAAATAACGTCTGTGGTCTACCTATTTTCATATTTGTCCTGGGAAAGGGCTGTTCTCAGGAGGGACAAGAATTCTTAAATTGCACAGCAGCTGAACAAGCTTCCACAGGGAAAACGTTCTCCCTGCCATCAGTTAGAAGTTGTCTCCTGACATAAAACACAGCTTGTGTGTGTGTATTTATACATAATTTATATCTCTCTCTCTGTATATGTGTATATATTGGACATCTGTGAGAGCTATGAGAACACCCACATTTTTATAGCCATTGAACTCCCCAGTGAAAAAGCATTTCTTCCACGGCATACGTGTGCAAAGCAAATAGGAAGTGCCTATAAATGAGCACTCTGGATGTTCTCATCGATACCTCTGTGTAACCCTTTTTCCTGAACTGGAGAAGCTCATGGTCTCAACAATGTCTCGTGACAAAGAATCCCACGGGCTAATTATGTGCTGTGTACAGATGTATTTCCTTTTTATTGGTTTTGAATGTGAAGCCTTTAATTTTATTGAACGTCCCTTGTTATGTAATAGAAGAAAAATATAAATAGAAAGTCCCCTTAGAGTGCGTAGTTTTGTAATGTCTTCTAGCTAAGTTGAACATGATTTTTTTAAAAAAATTATCCATCTTGCAGTCATTACAGTCACTTCCTTTGCCTGGCTCTGAATCCTACTTACAGTTTTGTTGACATGTTTTGAGCTATTCTGTTCTTCATAATACAGAGCAGACCATCTGAGCTGTCCTCTTTCAAATTAATGAATCCAAAAGATGTAGTGTGCTAATGGTTCCTTTCCACTTCAATCTGCAAAGATTTGGAAATGCCCAATGTAGACATAGTTTGACAGCCCTGGCATCAATAAGTTGCCCCAATGACTGTTTTTAAAAAAGAACATAGGAAGAAAAAAAAAATTGTGCATGTATCCCTAATACCTGTGGGGAGAAATTCCTCGTAGTTATCATAAACCCTGATAAACAGCTTGGCAAAATCAGATTTTATCTACTGTGGTTTGAGAGATACCTGTTTAGTAGAGGTGAGCAGGGAGAGACTGACATCTTAGAGGGAAGGATAATGTTTGTGCTCAAAATGACAGACGAGGATTTAGCATATAAAAAATTACCTTCAGAATTGATTCACAGTTCATTCCCTTTCTATTTCCAAGCTTCAGTACGGAAGAAGAAGGGTAAGGGGAAGCATTTTGTCTCTTGTTTAACCTGTTTCTCACCTTTCCATAGTGAAGGATAATAACATAATGTAAATGTTGGCATATGGTCCAGTTTATTTTATGGTGTCAAATATTTGTACATTAATTATTCTATATGTTTTTTTAGTTATTTAGTTAATAAATTGCAAACACACTAAGAAACTCAAACAGAAGACCACATTCGAAAATATCCCCCGCATTTCTTCCTTTTGTCTCCTTTCCTTCACCTTGCCTTTTTTTCCCTTCTCTGTACCCAACTCTTTTCCAACCCCTTCCATCTCATCTCCTCACAGTTCCTGTGCTGACTGGCAGCCACAGAGAGTTAGTGGCCAGTGACCCCCACCCAGTGCAGTCCCACGTTAGCGATCCCGCTCGTCTCCCGAACGGCCGCGCGTTCTCCCGTGCCCACACTGTGTCCGTCTCAGGAGTCAGGGACCTCGCACACCACACCCGGGCTTCCCACCCGGAGAAATGCTGCTCTGCACAGTTTTGTAGTGTCCGATAGAACGTCTTCCACGCTGTCCTGTATGCATGGAGTGCCCTCCCTGGACTGATTCATGAGGCCACCCACCACCTTCTCCTTCAAATCTCTCCCAAAGACCCACCTTCCCTAGATCCCTACTGAGCAATCATCCCAGCGCTGATGGCGAGGCAGGGGGGCAAGTAGAAACAGCAGTGCTATTTTAATAGTTTCCATAAATGTATTTTTGTGTACAGAGAGTTTGTTTGTGTTGAGCTGCACTTTCTCCATGCTCCTGTACGTCATTTTGCTTCCCTAGATTGTGAGCTCTCCCGAGCAGGGGCTGTGTCATTTCCACCTTCTCATAGAGTCTGGCCCAAGGAAGAGTCTCCCACTTCCCTGAGCCCCTGGGTGGTAGCTGGTGAAAAACAGGCTGTGTCCTGCTCTTGGACGAGGCTCAGTGTCATGGAAAGGAAATCTAGGCTGTAGGCAGTGTCTTCTCTCAGCAGGGAAGCTTTTCCTTTAATAGGATGAGATTGGGTTATTTTTCACTCTTTATTTTCCTGCTCTTTCCTGACCTCCTTTCAGGTGGTTACCAGAGGTTCCAGCTAGGGATATTTGCCATTCTCCATTCAGAGAACATGACAGGATAAACCACATTGGTACTGAAAAACATGTTTCGGCAGCATGTAAAAAAAAAAATCTTTGTGTTGTTGTGTAAAGTCTTCCGTCAACCAAAAACTCAGTTTTCTGGGTCAGAGATGGGGGAGGCATTAAGATAAAAAGAATGGCTTTTGTGGTTCTGTCTGACTGGTCTTG
The DNA here is from genome assembly GCA_014706295.1 of Lycocorax pyrrhopterus obiensis. NCBI lineage: Eukaryota > Metazoa > Chordata > Aves > Passeriformes > Paradisaeidae > Lycocorax > Lycocorax pyrrhopterus. The sequence goes on from JACSVZ010000007.1 coordinate 2,230,482, forward strand.
TTGATTATCTCTGGAGATGGGTTCTGGTTCGTTGGGAGAGCAGGGGAAAGGAAGGCAGGGCAGGACACAGGCTGTATTTTTTGATATTCAGGATGGAAGATAGGGTGTTTGTGTGTAAAGAGATAGGTGATAAATTCCTTAGGTTTGGAGCAGTATGGCATGGGCAGTTCTGTCATTTTACTGCAGTTACAAAGCATGAATCACTAAAATTTAACTTCATCTGTGCCACTGACTTTCTGCTTGCAGTAGTTGCCTGACTCAGAGGTAGCTTCCAACCTTGAAACGCGTGTGTGGAGGGGTCGTGTTCCCAAACCACTTTCTGGATTTTGAGGGATACCTGGGATGGGGGAGAGGTGTTCTTCTTTCTTGTGCCTTGTAGTTTTCCAAGAACTCTTGTATGAGTAAGTTATGGCAACGTGTAAACCAAGAGTTGTGGCAGCAGCTCGTTGGAGGCAGCACTTAGAATGTGATTCCATTAATACTGAGGAATAACCAGGATATTCGTGCAGCAAACTGAAATGAAGGTTTGAAAATACTCTGGAAATGAAAGATGAAGAGAAAAATTTGAGGTCATAGTTTTCATCATCACCACGGGAAAATAGGAATCATCGGAGTGTCAAAATTAATGTTTTAAAACTTTAACTCTGTTCATAAGAAGTTTATGCAGCTGGTGGAGAGCTTGGTTTTAAATGGCTTTTCCTTGAGTTTTTGTTTTGACTTTCCAATAACTCGATGTGGAGGGAGAATTTTAAAATTATATGATCCTTAAGGAACACATCCATAAACTAAGATCTGTAAATGTCTAGATACATGGTTTAAAAATTTCCTGCTCCTTAGCTTGCTTTGCTGCCAGGAAATGGGTTTAATTTAGTGAGTAATTTGGGATTTTCAGTGAAAGCTGAAGTGGACAGTGTTGAATTTTAAAACATCTAATATAAAAATCCTCTAAGAGAAGGGACAAAATGAAGAATAGAGCAGGTTAAATTTCCACAGCGAAATGGGAATGACAAGATAAATAATTCTTCTGCATTAATGAATATTCTGCTGGCGGTGTCACACGGGTGTCAGTTGTGAGCTGGGGGTGGTGCTGTGTTCTTAGATTCGATATGGTAATCAATATAAAATATTGATATATACCATATACTGATAAAGTATGTGTGTTGGTCCTGGTCTTTGGGCTTTGGTGTGGGCTGCAGTACCACCTATAAATAAAGGATTTTCTCCTTTGGAGGGTTTAGATCCTGTCACCACCTCACAGATACAGAATAACTGTGATATCATCAACACAAAATGTTGTTACCTGGCATCAAGTCTTACTGGCATTTGAATACAAAAATATCAGTTGATGGCATTCAAAAGAAATATTATTAGCTCTGTCTGCAATAAGCATTCCCACTTCATCCCATCCCTGTTGTCCATTGTTTCAAAGGTGGCACCTTCCTATGGCATCTGAAACAATGCAATTGCAGAGCAAATACATATAAATGAATGCCAAGCAGTGGATTAGCTCTCAGTGTTCTGTTCTGTTTGAAGAGACCACTCCCAAAGCCGTCTGGGTTCAAAACTCACTTTTTTATTTCACTGTGGTGGAGTTGATGATGGAGATTTGTCTGCAGGGAACAGTGGAAATACCCCCAAAGCAACTTTTACAGCGCTCACCACGTCAGCTCCCGTGATAGCTCCCAGCATCTGCAATGCTTCTCTGTAGGAAGAAGGTTTTCAGATCTTCACCAGACACCGTATTTGACAAGATGAGAGCAAAAGGCATCAGGCTTCATGAAGAATTCTTGAAGGTTATCCCTTGTAAGTAATTGATTCGCATTACGTATTTGAAATTCTAATGAGGTGGCAGTGTAGTAATGAGGAAAAGGTTGTCATCGGGTTGTCATTTATCTCGAGCAGAAAGCGGTGACTCTGGGTGGAATTTGTCAAGTCTGTGTGGAGAAATGCCAGCCCCATTTGTGGTTGGCGCGGCGAGGTTACCGATTTCATGGCTCGTAGTGTAACTTGGGGGAGTCCACAGCAGTGCAAGTGTAGGATTAGGACCGTGGCTACCATGTAAATACTTGTAAAACTCTTTGTGAGAGAAAACTATTGAAAATTGACATGTTTCAAGAAGGGAACAGTGCTAAATCTGTGTTTTCCACCAAAAAGAACTTGGCACCGAATTGGCAACGTGCTGATTAGCAACTTGTGGCACAGAATCTAAACAGGTAACTCCTGGTACTAAAGACTTCTTCAGACCAGGATTTACCTTTCATGAGGTGCTTTAAGCAACATTTTGGAAACACTGGGAATCCTGAGCAGAGGCTGCTTGAGTCTCTGTGTGGGTGCTCTCATCTACACTGCTATTATTTTGAATTTATCAGCTTATTCTCGAGGATGTAGCGCCCTGTCATGATACTTGTTTTTCTTTACTACAGGACCGTAATTGAAAAGGTTTTCAAAACCTTTCTGCATCAGCCAAACAAGACAATGGTATAAAAGAAGTTGGAAAAGGAATTGTAAGTGTTACAGAAAATGTGGGGTTTGTAGCATTTGCAAAGAGACACATTAAATACGTTGGTTTATGTGAGTGTGGCTGTGCTCAGGTATTATTAGTTTAATATCTAAGCACATATTCAAAATCATGAGGGCTTGAGGAGCAGTTAAAATTGCATGTGTTTCCCAACATGGCACAGTTAGGGCAGTGGAAAACTCTTTCAGCACTTTTAATGTGTTCTCTCTCTTTTTCAGGAGCCAGGGAGATGAAGGACTTATCTCCCTCATCTCAAAACTCCCTTTGCTGCTATTTCTTTTTCCTTTTCCTTCAAATGTTCACATACCCATGTTAATTAATTTCTAATCTAATTAAAAATAAATGTTTTTAGATAATTCCTCATAGTTTGTTTGGTTTTTCCCCTCGGTGTGGAAGGGTGAGAGTTAAGTGTAAGACCAGAGAAGGCTGCAAGTGTCTTAGATCCTCCACTTCCTTTTTGGTTTCTTTGAGTTGATTGCCTTTCTTTTGTGACCAGGCCAAATTTTCAAATGCTGTCTCTTAAACAGAACATCAAATTGCCGCTTAAATTCCACCTGGCTTGCAGGGTAGGAGTGGGTATTGACTATATTCTCTGCTTTGTTTTTGTTCTTGAACAGAAACCACTGTTAGACAATGACCATTCCTCTTTCAAGGTAGGCTGAATTGCAAGGCTTCAGCACTGCAGGTGTATTTTCAATGCCTGTATCATTATTTCCTTAATAATGAACATGCTGTTAAAGAGCTGGTACTTGAAAATTGTATCTCTAGAAAAGGAATTTGAACATATCAGTTTTCTGCCTTCCTTAAAATTACTCTTGATGGTGTGGTTATAATGTGTAAATGTGACTTGTGTGTACTAATGTGAAGCTATTTTCAGCCCTAGAAACACAAATAAGGCTTTCTTTCAAGGAAGTTTTGAGAGCTCCTTATTGTGAATACCTACAAAGCATTTTCATAAATCATGTAATGGTATTTATAGATACTCAATGTTAAATGATTAATTTTAGTTGCAAAAGTTTTTATGTTTTATTGCTTTATTTTATATATTTTTTTCCTTTTTTATTTTATTTTAGAGTACTTTGTAGAATTTACAGTATCCCAGAGAACAGACAAGTATTTTTACTTAATTTTTATAGAAGGAAAGTGTTTCAAGTGCCTTTTATGTTTGACTGTATTGCAAAGCGCTTTTATTATTTCCTCATTATGCTGACTGCTAAAATAATATTCTCTGCCTGTTGTTTGCGGAATGGTAAATGTGTGGTTTGGGCATTGTGATTCAAGCACAATCCTGCAAATTGTTCATTTGGGGTGGGGCTGGAAGAAGTTAATTCCAGATTAAAATGTAGTGGTGGCAGATTGATGAGGATTAGCCTAGTTGTCCACATGAAAACTCAGGTCATTCCATTTCTGTATATTTTTAACTATACAGGACATAACTGTAGGCTGAACTTGTTGTTTCTTCCCTTTGATTTTTGATCTTAAACAACAAATTTGGATTTAGACCTTAACCTTTAATGTTCTTACTCTGAATCCATGCTGTAGCTAAGGTTAGTCTTTAAATGCTCAGTGGTGTGTTGAAGGCCTCGTTATACTTTATCTACTTCTGGTCTTTGATGAATTTTTGCACATCTGATCCTGTTTGAAGAGCTGAAAAGAAAGCCCTTAGCTCTCGGTGGGCACAGATCCGTTTTTAACCATCTCCAAACAGGAGTCCCCTGTTTTTCCCCCAGGGACACTGGCGTTCTGCTCGTCAGGTGAAGTTGCTTCTGTGCCAAGCAACGTTGTCAGATGAACTCCTGTGGTCTGACCAAGCTCTCCTTTGAAATCAGTAGGTTCTCACCTGCCCGTTAGCATTGGGAAGATGGTCTAGAATTTTTGTTCATCTGCTTCTTTGAAAGCCTTGTCCAGATCCCCAGACCCACTGTTTGCCCAAATTGTCCTTTAGTAGCTCTCTCACCCACAGACATTCCCCCTGAAGTTTTTATCCAGTTACTTCCCAGCTATTCTTTTACAAATTCAGCAGGGCAAGGCCTTCGGCATATAAATGGGAAGTGCCAAAAACCTAAAAGGAATGCAGTGCAAACAATTGCACCTACTTGATTTAGATGCTGCTTTTTTTGTGGTTTTTTTTTCCAGACATGGAAACTTAATTATATGCGTAATCACTTCATGCTAAAAACAAGCTACTTGTAGTTAAAAATAAAAGAAATTGGGAAAAAAAATCGAATCCATAAGATAAAAGCAACACCACAACCATATTTTTATGTAGTTTAGAAGAATCTCTGTGCATTTTTAAGAGGCACACATGAAGACCACCCCTTTAGTTTTGGTGCTGCTTCTGTAACCCGTTTTTGCAGATTATTGACAAGGAAGGAAATTTTATCGGCTAACGAAGGAAATTAAACTAAACCTGCAAGCTCATATGTAGGGAAGGAGATGGAACAAAGCCCTTGCATGGGCAGTGCCTGGCACGAAGGGCTGTGTGCCCAAACCTGTTGCCACCAAGGAAGAACGAATGTCCTGTGTTCCCGTCACTTTTCCAAAGGAAAAATGCATGTGCCCAGTATTTGCCTGCAGATGCTGGACCAGGTGGGTGATCCTACAGCACCGAGGTGCCTTTGGCATTGTCTGAAGTGTTGCATAATGCGCCTGGTACAGTTTCTGTCTGTATCTATCTTAGGTATTTACAAGGCACCTATCACCTTGGTACCTAAGCAGTTTGAGAAATGCACCCACCCCAGGAGGGATGATGAGATACAGACAGAGGCCCAGGCCCAGAGCAGCAGAGGCAGGGCCCGGGAAGCTCCCCAGCTGTGTTCCCGCTGTTGTTGAGCTCCTGGCCCACTTGTTGTGGCCAAGGAACATCTCCACCCACCTGTCTGTCAGCAGGAAGAGACGGTGCCCCAGCCCTCACGTGCAGCTCCGCTGGTGGGCAGTCTGAAAAGGAAAGATAATGGAAAAGGCAACGATCCGGTAGCAGAGGTGAAACAGGAATGGTGGGATTTCAAAAGGAGGGCTTCTTAAAGAGCAGCACATCTCAGGGGAGGGATCAGCTGCCAGTCCAAGTGGCAGGTAAGGCACAACACAGGCATAAATCTCAAATGTTCTTCAGTGAACAAAAGTTAAAGAAATACTTCTGATGTCTCTAAAGTTTGTGTATATCCAAAGCCCTGCTCTGTTCTTGGCCTCTGTCTCAGTCCTCCACCCCTGCAGCTGAGTCAACCATTCAGTAGTTCTCTGTGTATCTCAACCCAGTAATTGCTACAGTCCTAAACGTGCCTGATGACCAACACAAAGGACTCTCAGCGGTAATGAACGTTGTGGTGCGAGGAGACCGCACGGAATAGCAGTGCTCCAAAATAATGGACATATTCATGAACCTAAAGGCTGGAATAAACTTGGCTTTGATCAGCATGCTCGGGGCAGGATGGGGCAAACCACAGCTCTCCCCTGCAGGCACACCTGGAGCAGCTCTCCTGTGGCCTCCAGGAGCACCTGCTGATCCACCACGTCACACCAGGCTCTGTGTCAGCCCAGGGCAACACCTGGACAGGCAGCAGGAACAGAGAATCTGTCTGGCAGATTCTGCTCCGCTGCAGAAACAGAGAACCTGTCCAAAAGGGGAGAAAGGGAGATAGCCAGGACTTTGGTGGAGGCTCACCAGTTCCTATTGCATGGACCCCTTTAATACCAGATCTCTTTTTTTCCTTAAACACAGCAGAGTCAGTGAGGTAAAACAAAAAACAGCCTTCAGAAACCTGTGGGTCCCAGGGGGCTTTTGGAAATAGCTGCGTAGTACCCGCAGTGATCAAACACTAAAGCTGAAGTGCAGTGGGTCACTGACTTCCAGATGTTTCTGCTCCCTTTAGCCCATGTGCATGCTCCTTCCTGAGTCCCTTCCTTGGTCAGTTAAGGATGGAGATGGAAGTCCTGCCCTGGCAGAGCAAGGAACATGAGGTTAGGAACGTGAACCTTGGAGGCTGCAGGTTTGATGGCTGCTATCACTTGGTATAAAGATACCTGTAAAAGACAGAAGTGACCTATTTTGCCTATAAGTTGTATCTAGCACTGTGAGCAAAATGCTGCACGTAGGAATGGTGTGTCAGGTGGAAATTGCTGGAAAGATCAGGGAATCTGACCTCCTCCCTTTGCTTCACACCCAAGGAAGCCACCTGTGCTTCTTTGTACCCACTCTATTTAAAGCTTGAAAAGAACAAGATTTGGGGTTTTTTTAAAGCAAATTAACAACCAGGTGAGGTCAGCCATGTTGGTGCATGGTTTGATCCATGGCTGATTTCGACTTCACAGTTGTAGTGGCCTCTCTCTCTCTTTTTTTGGAAGTGACCCCTTTTCCAAGGAATTGAAGGCAGTTAGTTGAGGTCGCTCGGTCAGCTGTTCAAACATAAGGACAGTTTCTGGCTGAACCCAGTTTTCCAGTTCCCCTGCTGTGCCTGGCACACCTTTCCCACGGCCCCAGCATAGGCACTGGTGCAACCAGTCTGACCAAGATCCGCCCGGAATTTAGGGCGGCTTTTGGTCACCAAGGAATGGATTTCTTGGGCAGAGACTCACACGTTCGTCCAGGTGGTGTCAGCCAGTGGCCTCCAGGCAGTTTTCCCATGACTGCTCCTTAGTGAGGGAAAGCCTGTGGAGCACCATGCCTGCAACACACCCTTGGTTCCCCATGCCCCGTGGCAATGCTTCCCAAAGCTTCCAGAAACCGGAGTCGCTGAGAGATGCTGAGCACCTTGTTACAAATAATAACAGCTATGGTTATTCCTCCTTCTCATTGCCAGCCAAGTTTACCAACCTAACCTAAAGCCTGTGCATGTATTCATTATTCAGAAGTATTCGCCAAGAGTTTCTGCAATTAACCTTCTGCCCAGGGGTTTTCACAGACTCTGCTTGCGCCCTTTGTCATTTTTGTCATTGGTCACCTATTGCCAGATGCTGTTCTTTCAGCTCTGAAAGGCTGAGGAGACTGATTGGGAGGATGGCAAACAATTCACAGAACATAAGGAATTTTGCAAAAATTGATTATTGTGAGTTTTCAGAGAAATTTTTCTTTACGAGCCTCTGGCAAATGTGTAGACATGCACAAATAACAAAGGTGTTCTGGTCCCCCTGAACTGAACAAACCAGACACAGTGATACCATTTACAGAAGTATTCATAAATCAGTGTGGAGTTTGGAGGTTTTTGATTTAGTTTTGCTTCCGTTTTTGACTTCCAGTATAGTGTGGTTCTACTACTTGCCATTTGTTAGGTGGGCTCTGTTTAGAACACTTGCCAGGTAAACGGGGTTTTCAAATACTGGGAATTTTCTGTTGACATGTCAAAAGAAATGCCAAGACATTCTGTATGACCAGTGGCTCTACCAGAATGAGTATTTATGATCCCTTACCTCACTCTGATTCCATAGACTTTAACTGAAGTGTGTGTTTGCTTTGTGTGGTAAAAGTAGGTCCCCTGTTTTTTTGTTCTTTTCTTTTTCATGTGTACTCAAGTAGGAAAATGCTGAGAAATCATTTCATGGTCCTACACCGTAGTTGTTAAGAGAGCTTTGCTAATGAAGGAGTGCAGCTATGGCTGTATTAGACAAAGCAGGAGAAGAATTGCCAAGGAAGAAGCAGTTCTTAGTTAGGTTGATATATAGTTCTTTTCAAATCTCCATGGAGTGGAAGAGCCAATGATTGCATGACAGTTTGTCCCTAAAATTCATTTTCATAAGGAGCTCATGCCTTTTTACAAATACAATCTCATCCTCACTTTCCATAAAACATGCAACTGGACAGTCCAGCCAGACGCAGAGACAATATGAATACTTTGAATGTGAATACTTTGAAGTAGTGAATATGCTAAATGCACGAATAATATCCATTATTTTAGCACTTAAAAGTCATCATTCTATGAAGTCACACAGAATCCCTTTCAGAGCACCATAATATTGCAGGCACTTGGGTGTAGAAATAATGAATGCCACATTGTGGTAGACAGGGATTGAGATAGAGGAGGAGGGATCCTTGGGTCTGTCAGAAAGATTTTTTCATTTCATTGTATTTCACATAAAATAATATTAAAAAAAAAAAAAAATCAAAGCCCTGCCCTGATTCATAAACAGAACCAAAAGTATGGTTCAACATGACCCCAGCAACACCTCGCAGATAAAAGCTTACAGCTTCCACTGAGGTCTGAAGAGCAGTATTTCAGAAAGCAGAAATTAATCCTTAACAAAAAAAAAAAAACCCAAAAAACTTTTTTCAAGGCTGGGATGCCAGAGAGTAGGCACGGCACTGATCTGGCACTGAGGCCGCTGCGGTGTGAGCAGCAGCAGCCTGGTCGGGTCACAGTCCCACCGACAGCAGCGCTCCTCTCAGCCGTCCCTTGCCTGAGCGTGGGGAATGCCGGGCTGTGGGCTGCCTCCTGCAGCGCTTCAGCCACACTGCCCCAGGGCGATTTCTGATGACCAAATTGGCCCCCTCAAAAAAAATTTTAAAAAAAGAAGTGGACTCAAGTTTTTTTTATCTGAAGTAACAGAAAGTGTACAGAGTCCCGGCCACAGCCTCACATAATCCAGAGTGGTGCAGGACACGCTCCACTGTGAGCCGGTGATTCCTGTGGGTGCAAAAGCCTGAGCCTTTCCTGCTCTTTGGGAGGACGTTTTTCTCTAGAGTTGCCACCGGGAAGCGCTTGCACCCAGATTTCCACCACGCACCCTCAGGCAAGGGAAGAGGTAGCCAGGGGAGGGCAAAACTCAGTTCATTTCCAGGAGACAAAGAGATCCCGGTGAGCAATGCCCTCAGATAGCATTTCCTACTGTTTGGAGAAGAGAGCAAGGAAAATCCGGCAAATGTTGGGGAGGGCATTGCTCGCGGGATAAATCCCGTGGACGGCCACCGTCGCGCTGCAGCAGTGATTTGAGAGAGATTTTGGGTGGGGGTGACGTGAGACGTCGGACAAAAGTGAAGATAGCCAGCAGTGCTTCAGAGCAACAAAGGGCTGCCCTCAGCCAGTGGTGGAGCACATCTGGCACCCCAGGAAGCTCAATTGGACCCTTGGCCCTGAGCTCGTCCCAGGGATTTCTGACTGACACCACTGCAGTGCATAGGTGAGCTTCTCGCTAGGTTCACTGACATTTCCTGTCACAGTCACGCTGAGGGGAATTTGGTAGCTCCTGCCTTGGGATGCAGCATGGCTGTGTGTGTTCTGGGTACAGGACAGTGTGCATTGAGACCAAAAGCGCTTAATGACGCCAATTGCCACGTGCCCAATGCAGTCACTAAACTTTAGTCCGCCCTTCCGTTTGCCCAAACACATACACTCTGGCTTCCCAACTGGCTTCTTTCTATGTGTTGTCCAATGCATGTAGATACCTCCATCTGCCTGGCCTCAGATACAGTGGTTGTTGCTCCTCTATTTGATTGCCAGATGTCACTGGGGAGCAAGATGGGGAGGTTCCTGGATCCTCGGGGCAAGCCGGCCATCACCGAGGGAGCTCGCTGTCCACGCCGGCCGAAGAACAGGAATCCTCGGTGCCTGCCTCTGACGAAGACTCGCCAGCCAGGACCACAGAGAGCTGGCAGTGGCCGCTGTCCTCGTCTGAAACGCACAGCAACGTTGGGGAGGATTTTGAGGGATTTCAAACGCCAGCGCGGACTCCGGAGTGCACCATGGACATACAGTCTCCCGGGGATCAGTCACTCAGTAGGACTCCTCAGTTTGAAAGTGACTCTCCTGAGGAGGAGGGAAATGATGAGATGAATGAAGAGCGCTGCGGTGTTGAGCCTGTCCCTAGGGATCGGGGTTGGAGAGGGCAGCCCCAGCTAACAGAGGGAGAGAAGCTGTTGATGGAAACCAACAGTAGGATTGTGCAGCTGCTGGAAAATATCAAGAGGGAGCATGCACAGTCCATGGGTCTCATGTCCCAGTCCATGGGCCGTATGGAGCTGCAGCTGGGCATTGTGGCTACCTCCACAAGAGCCATCCATAACTACCTGTCAGAGATTTTAGCTTTCCTCAAGCAGCCGAGGACGCAGGTCCTCGAAACGCGCATCTCCCAAAGAGCCACCCCCCATGTCGAGTTGACGTGTGCCTCGACATGGACTGGTGAGGACGCAGTGGCATCCTCCACTGTGTGCTTACCAGGGGCCGAAGGGACGAGCGACTCTCGCGACCCGCCGCAGGCCACCCTGCCTTGTCGCAGTGGCCGGCTGCAGAGAGCCATAACCGAGAGGGCCTCGCTGCCCATGCCTCCACGCCAGGCAAAAGGGGGAGGGAAGAAAAAATAACCACTCCATAGGATTTTTAGAGTTTTTTTTAATGTGCCTGTCCTTTTAATTCTTAGCCATAAGGCCATCGGTGGCAGAGTTCAACCATTTCCTACATTGGCTAACATTGTATTCTGGCTGACTAGATTAGTCTAACATTTTGTAGTTTATATTTGCACTGTTAACGATGTGTGCTGCTGGTATTTGAAGAACATTTGCCTCTGTTCTTTCACTTTAACTTCATACGAGCATTTTTTTACTCTGTGCCAGGCATTCATTGCTTTTCTTACAAATACAAGTCATTTCTTGAGGCAGCTGTTTTTTGAGTTTTCTTTCTCCATTATCCCACCCCCTCTGAGCAAGCACTCGGGACTTGGTGGTAAGTATAGAGGTCTTGGCAATACTCGCCTCCCAAACTGTGTTCGATCAGTCTTTGCCTGGTGTTTCTGGCATGCCAGCCTGAGGTGTTGGGGTATAGCCTGTACTGGATCATGACCATTCTTATCCTCTGTGGGTCTCACCAGCTCACTTCCTAAGACCCTCGGTGGAGCTAATCCACATGTCTTGGCTATGTCGTACAATAAGTAATGTTGCCAGGATCATACCTCATATTTCTCTTTTTGGGGGCTGTGTAGTGATGTGCCACCAGATCTATCTGGGCACCTGACTCTCGTTTTCAAAGTTCATTTGATGATGGATCTGGTGGCTTGATGGGCAGCATTATACTTTTTCCTCTGAGAGAGTCTGGGGATTCGGAACAGGAGTCACTAAGCAATGTGTTCTATGGGGATAAGAGCCATCTCCTGCAACAAATCTATTAGGAGGAGACTGTCCCCTGTAATTATCACAGATATGAATTATTTAAGAAAAAGAAAACGAAAAAAAAAGCAACTTGCCTAGCAGCCAGAACTCTTGAGAACGTAAAAGTCATGACACGCTGTTGGGTACTGTGCTACTCTGTCTGTGATTAAGAGCTTTTCATCAGAGATGAGACCTTCATCTTGATAAAACACAACTACTTTCTGTGCCTTTAGGCCATCCAATTTCCTGAGGGCTGGCACCCTGAGCAGGGCACGGGTCCCATTGGTAACCCAACAGGGCAGATGGAAACGCTTTTTGGCAATAAATTACTTTATATCCGTTGGTGCTGCCTCTCTCGGGGGAATTTAATATAGTGGCACTCAAATTGCTATATGCATGCAGAGGCATCAGACTGGCTTTTACATGTGGTATCCCTAACAGTTGTCCGGAAGGATGCTGCTCCCAGGAGCCCCTGGAGCGGGGGGGACAGGTTCTCACAGGTGTAGCATGGCTCCTGTGTTTGACTCTCTACACGCCGTTGTGACTTCTCGGGAAGGTGCAGAGCAGTTTCTATGGAAAACGCCAGGGAATAATCGTAGGCCTAAAAATCCTCTCCTGTGACTGCAGCCGAGCCGTGCTCTCTGGCCAGTGAGACGTAGACTCTTCTTCCCTGTCTTCCTGCCAGGCTGAGGTTATTCAGAGCAAAGCAGATCAGAGTTTGTTACTCTACCAGCCGGCCACAAACTGCTCCTGTGGAAGTGCGTGTGCGTGTGTGCTTGTGGCTGTACTCTGCTGAACGACCGGTTCAAGGAGGAAATGCAGCTGGCATGGCCAACCTCCAGTGCAGGCTCTTCCCACATTCCTTCCTTTCGACCTTCATCCAGCTGCATTCCTTTTAAGAATCCCATTGGAGGCAGGCTTTTTTGGGCCACTCTGTCCACACACCTCACAGCAGATGCCAATTTTTGCACCTGTTTTCTGGCTTTTTTCTCTCTTTTGTCAGGGTTATTTGTAAAGTTATCCTCAGAGAATTTCCAACACGAGCTTGTGAGCTTCCCCTCTCGTTGGCATGAGGAGTGCGTGCTGCAGAGTATCTGAGGTCACGAGGGCGTTGGGAGGAGAGCTAGTTAGTGAGCCTGACAAATTATTCCAAGCTGAGTATATTTGGAACATGTGGTTCTGGTGCAGGAGGGGTTTGCACTCTGGTACTGTGGAGACAAACAGCTCGAGGCACAGGCGGGTGAAGGTTTGGCCCAGCACGTCTTCTTTCTCTGGGATGAGTCTGAGTGCAGCTAACTGCGGTTCAGCCAGTCCATTTCCTTGGCCTGAGGAGCACGTTGGATAACGCAGTGAGGATGCTTTTGTTTCCCATCGTGCTGTCACTCCAGCAGGGTGGGGCAGTTGTGGCCAGGCATTCAGATTTTGACGTTTCCCACAGGACCCGCCACGTAGCTGCTGCTATTTAGGATCAGTCTCCACGTGCTGGCTGCTTCTGTGGCCTCGTATTTTTTGCTGTAGCTCCAAAATGACAACCACCACTCTACCTTTGCTTTCTGATCCAAGGGCAGTAGAGCAAGAGAAGGAGCTGTGCAGTGCTGCCACGCGAGGAAGCCCTAAAGAGTTCCTTGCAAGCAGCTCGGGCTTTAACCCGCCCTCCTCTCCCATTTGTGAGTGCTTTGGCTAAATGTGGCAAATGGGAGCAGCCATAGGGTGAGAAGGGCTGAAAACCTCTCTACAGACAAGAAACCTGCAATAAACTCACACAAAACCGGGGTTTTTTTCCTCACATGGAAATAGTAGATGGTATTAAGAATTGGTACCAACTGATATTTTGGTCAGATCCAAAACTAGGATCTGACTTCTAGGATTGTCTAGGAAAATCAGTGGAGTTGGAGGGTATGTATGTTTCATCCCCAGCAAATATTTTCATGCTTTTCCAAGTGTCTGTCATGGCCTCATCACTCTTTCCCTGTAGCTTTTTGTTGTCTGAATGGGTATCTGGTTACATGTGTCTGTTCAAAATAAAGGGGATCACTTCTTACATGGCATAGCTCTATTTCTCATGTGCAGACTTTGAGTTCTTCAGTTTCCAAGGCTTCCTTCTTTCTGTATCCCAAAGACCAGTTGTTTGGCTTCGGGGATGCAAACACGGGTGGGAGAGTCTTAAGAGGAAATCTCTGCCCGGTCGAAGCTCTTGGTGATAGATCCCCTGAGTACCATTCTGCAGTCCAGCCATATTTTTGCTGTATAGGGTAAATGTTCATGGTTACACCGTCGCTTTCTGATGCCTTTTGCTGAGCAGAAGTGCAGATATTTTTCTTTCAGACGTTTGTATTACAAAGCCTTATGAAATGTGACGTGAAGTTGTTTTTTGTTTTTGAATACATGTGACGATTTTAAGAATTTTTTTTTCCTTTTCTCCTTCCACTGGATGATTTAAACCCCACAAAAAAAAGATAAAGCAGACCAATGAAAAGACTCGAATGCTAACTTCAATTGAAAAGAAACAGCAACACTACTTTTGTGAGACAGTTTTCAGCAGTGTTCAGCTTACTGGTCCTGCTCAGCCTTTCCTTTCCTGCCTGCTCCCTGACCCTCTGTGACACTGAAATATCCACTTCTAGGACAACCTTCTTCCTAACCTGAAGGCTAAAAGTTCTTCCCTCTCTTCTTCTCCCATTTAAAATATCATCCTTGCATCAACCAGATCTACTGTTTAGAGGGATCAAAAGCTCTTTTCCTCCTGCCTTGTTCCCATCCATATCAATATCCAGGGCCCTGAGCACACTGCTCTCCAGCGAGAGGTAAAATTTAAATCCCTAAATACAATACTTGGGATAGTAACACCAGCTCTAGATCACGAAAAACCTGGGGTTTTTTTAAGTCTGTAGTATCCTAATAAAGTAACTATCCTTGTTTGACAAATAACCAGTTATTTGGGAGATGGATCCAATTGCTGAAAAGTAGCATTGCTCTGAATTGTGTTGTGGAAGCCTAGGAGCCAGGCTGAGGTGTTCCACTCACAGAAACACCACAGGCTATGCAAGTAATCCTAAGTTTGGTGAAACTTCAAAGGAAAAGACACTAAATTAGCGTGATACAGGCAAGCAAATGCAGTGGAAGGCGTAGTAAGGAAAGCTGTTGGTGTGATTCCAGTTTGGATTCTAGTAGAGATTCCAAACTCAGACTCTCCTGGTGGCTTGGGTTAGTGATTTAATTTCTCTATGCCTTGGTTTCGTAGCAGTAGAAGGGGCAAAAAAAGGAGCTGTCAGGCAATAATTAGTTGATTATACTGTACTTTGAGGTCTTCAGTGTGAGGGACTAACATTTTGTATTAAATGCTGATGGACCTTGCTTGTGACCAAAGTTGGAGACGAGGCTAACACCAGCACTCAGCTTTGGAATATCCTGACTAAACTTTTCCCTGTATTTTACCATCACATCATGCAGTAGATCAGAGTCCCAAATCCAAGTGTTGAAGTTCTCATTCATATTTGGACTTTGCCTGTTTTTTGGCTTGCTTCTGACCACAACTAAATACGTTCCCAAACTGTACAGTTATTAAAAGAATTTTTTTTTAAAAACCACATACAAAAGTTTCATTTAAACAAAGGATGCAGTTAGCAGTGCTAGCCTACAAGTCCAAGAGTGTGAACAAATCAGGATGTGATTACTTAAGGAGAATAGGCATAAAAGAGCACTTCTGGAGTACTTGTTAATGTCCAAAATATCACTGAAATTCTGATGACTAAGTACAGTCTGCTTATCTCTATTTGAAACAGTGCTGTACGGATTCACTATTTCTAAAGGTCTTCTTTCCATTTCTATATAGATATTCTCCCTTCACATTTTGAAGGTTTGAAGAAGAGGATTGTTTTTCGAGTCACACTAAGTAAACATTAAATGCATGCAGGCTTAAAACTAAAGCATGCATGTTATGTAGCAGCAATAAAAAGTGCTCGGCTTGCACGACTTATGATGCTCAAGCGTTGCCTTGTTAAAATGCCAAAAAAACTTTTTCTTTGCATTTTTTTGAAAAGTAAATCTCTTCCTTTGACCTTGCAATACTTAACTGTTCCATTTCTTTGGACGAGTGATATTTATTTTACTGAATGCTTTTATATTACAGATAAGGTGGATGAAATAGTGCCAGTTTCCAAGCCATCAAGAATTGCAGACAATGCAACTGTGGACTCAAGAGTGGCAACTATAAAACAGCGGCCTTCTAGTAGATGTTTTCCCTCAGCTACAGATATGAATGTGAGTGGGAGCCATGAAGCACTGCTTTATTCCTACTAATGCATCTTATTCCTGGATTAAATAATGCACAATGCTTTGTAAGGGAAGAATTGATGCTGATACTATAGCACCTATTAAAAATTAAACCCCAGAACTCTGAAATTGCATTGTTCAAGTGCAGAATTTGATCTTACAAAACTTTGCGTGTAAAAAAAAATTACTGGTTTTGTTGCATTTTGGACATCTTTTTCCATTACCCACCTTAACCTGTTGCCTTGTAAATAATATCAACAATCTCTGCTTACAGCTGCTGTCCTTTCATGACCAACTAAACAAAGCCCAGCCTTCCCTTTCTCTCCCCCTCCTCCCCAAAACCAACCCCAGATTTACTATTTTCCATAAGAGTTCTCAGTGAAGGGGGTAATGGATGAGGCATTATTTCCATGTGGGGGAGACTTTCATGCTTTAATGCTGTTGGGGTTTCTGTTTGCTCTCTTGTAGTCCATGTATGAGAGACAGGGTATTGCTGTGATGACGCCCACTGTCCCAGGGAGCCCTCAAGGTCCTTTTCTGGGTATACCTCGGGGTACAATGAGAAGACAAAAATCCATAGGTAAAATGCCTCTCTTGTATTGTTTTTGTTCATTAATCACATCCTTCTAGTTACTTTGCTTCTTTCCTAAAGCGTGTTTCTCTGACATCTTTAACCCCAGTGAGTGACTGTTTAATCTTTATACACAGCTCATGAGAAAAGAAGTTTGTGTGTAAGGTGATGTAATTTCCACATTCTGCTTGGCAAGTATGGAATTATAATGTGATTATTTTCTTTAGGATGTTCCCTCTAACAAGGAAAAAAAAAAGATCAGTAAAAGCTTTTGCAAAACATTAGGGCAAAATGTTATCCTTTTTTCCTTGTGATTGAGGTGAAAGCATTGTAATGCTGTGTAGTTTATAAAGAAATCCTGTTGATCAAATGGACTAAAATTCACCTCTTCTTTTCATTTCAAATGATGGCAATAGATGATTTTGCAACAAAGAAACAAAGAGCAGACCAAATTTGGGCTTTCTTTGTTCTTGTTAGTAATCTTAGCAGCGACTTTTATCAACTTAGAAACGCATTATGCTGATGTAAAATTAGCATCCAAACTATCCCAGTATTACCCAGTTTATTTATGTTAAAAGCCATATTTGTAATGATATAATGTCATCTTTTGAAATGCAACATTATGGGGTTTTTTCCCCGATGGGATCTTCACAGTCCCTTTGCTAAATTTCAATTGCATCTTAAAAATCCATTAGGTTTCCAAGTTGCTTTATTGTATGCATTTGTAGAGTGTTAGAGCAAGGCAGAAGTGACTTTTCTGCACAGAATCTCCTCCCTGTTCAATAGTTTTCAAAGAAAATGCGCTTTTCTACAGCCACCTTGATGATACATAAACCCCAAACGTTTGCCTACACATCAGTTCAATTAAAATTCCGTAGCATCCTTTCCAATCCTGGCACCTGGGATGTCCAACAGGAAAGAATGATTATGGTGGGAATCGACCTAAAGGCCTCTTTTGGAATTTTGCAGACTCCTCGTGCCGCGGGAAATGCACCCTGGAATTTTGGGGTGGATGGAGCAATAGTACAGTGTGAGGGATCCCGGTGGATGTGGCAGTGTTTTAAATGCGCTCTCTGATTTTCCAGGAATAACGGAGGAAGAGCGGCAGTTTCTGGCCCCTCCTATGCTGAAGTTTACCAGGAGTCTTTCAATGCCTGACACCTCTGAAGATATCCCACCGCCACCACAGTCCTTACCTCCCTCACCACCGCCACCTTCTCCCTCTCTGTACAACTCCCCCAAATCCCTGACGTCCCGGAGCTACGGAACGATCAAACCTCCATTTAACCAGAATTCAGGTGCAAAAATCTCTTTGGTTAGGCCCGAGAGCGTGGGGACGATGATAAGGGACAAAGGGATCTATTACAGGCGGGAGCTGGACCGATACTCCCTGGACTCGGAAGACCTGTACAACCGGAGTGCCGCAGCTCAGGCGAATTTCAGGAGCAAGAGGGGCCAGATGCCGGAAAACCCCTATTCCGAGGTCGGCAAGATCGCCAGCAAAGCAGTTTACGTGCCGGCCAAGCCAGCCAGGCGGAAGGGGATGCTGGTGAAACAATCCAACGTGGAGGACAGTCCAGAAAAGACCTGCTCTATTCCAATCCCAACCATCATCGTCAAAGAGCCATCCACCAGCAGCAGCGGGAAAAGCAGCCAAGGGAGCAGCATGGAGATCGATCCTCAGTCGTCGGAGCAGCCCGGCCAGCTCCGGCCCGACGACAGCTTGGGAGTCAGCAGTCCGTTTGCAGCAGCCATCGCAGGGGCCGTGAGGGACAGGGAAAAGAGGCTGGAAGCGAGGCGCAATTCCCCGGCCTTCCTCTCCACGGACCTGGGAGACGAGGACGTTGGATTAACGCCGCCGACCCCACGGATGAGGCAGTCCAAGTTCACCGAGGAGGCACTGTTCAGCAGCGAGGATGGTTTCAGACAGCTCATGTCGCCATCTCCGATCCCCGCCCCCAGAGAGCCCGAAAACCTTTTCAACAGCAACGAGCCCAGCAGCCAGAGCGACTCAAGGACATTGAATGCTCCGTCCAAAACGAAAGGTACTGACAACAGTACGGTGCCAGCCAAGCCCACGAGTGCTCCCAGCTCGGATAGCTACGTCCACCCGGTCACAGGGAAGCTGTTGGATCCAAACTCGCCACTTGCCCTCGCGCTCTCTGCCAGGGACAGAGCCATGAAAGAGCAGACACAGCAGATTCCAGGCAAAGGGGACGCTGTCAAAACCGACCTTAACAAACCGCTTTACATCGACACCAAGCTGAGACCCAACATGGAAACGACTTTTCCTGTTACTGCCACTGTCACCAGGCAAAATACCCGCGGCCTCTTGAGACGGCAGGAGACTGAGAACAAGTACGAGATGGATGCAGGGAAAGAAAAGAAAGCTGAGGAGAAGAAGAACATGTTGATAAACATCGTGGATACCTCGCAGCAGAAGTCAGCTGGCCTGTTGATGGTGCACACCGTGGACACGGCAAAGTCAGATGATACGCCCGAGGATGAGGAGGAAAAGGGAGCTGAGATGGAGCCGAGCCCTGAAAACTCTCCGCCGGAGAGGCCGGAGGGCAGCGAGGAAGCGGAGAGCGAGCTGAGCGTCCCTGCCGCGCCCGAGCCCCCGGCTTCTCCCTGCAAAACCATCGTGGCCGCCAGCTCCGTGGACGACCCCGTCATCCTGCCCTTCCGCATCCCCCCGCCGCCCCTGGCCTCGGTGGACATCGACGAGGAGTTCCTGTTCACCGAGCCGCTGCCCCCTCCCTTGGAGTTCGCCAACAGCTTCGACATCCCCGACGAGCGTGCGGCGCCCGGCTCGGCGCTGACGGACCTGATGGCGCAGAGGAAGAATGGCACCCCTTCGCCCAGCCAGCCAGCAAACTCCTTGGACGGCAAAAAGCAAGCGGGTCTCTCAAACTGTTTGCCTGCCTCCTTCCTGCCACCCCCCGACAGCTTCGACAACGTCACCGACTCTGGGATCGAGGAGGTCGACAGTCGGAGCAGCAGTGACCATCACCTAGAGACAACCAGCACTATCTCAACGGTGTCCAGCATCTCTACCTTATCCTCAGAAGGGGGGGAGAACGTGGATACTTGTACAGTCTATGCAGATGGGCAAACATTTCTGGTGGACAAACCCCCAGTACCTCCTAAGCCAAAAATGAAGCCCATAATCAACAAAAGCAATGCACTTTACAAGGACGCGCTGATCGAGGAAACTGTAGACAGCTTTGTGATCCCTCCTCCCGCTCCGCCCCCGCCTCCCATCAGTGCCCCGCCCAACCTGGCGAAAGTTGTCCCCCAAAGGACATCCAAGCTATGGGGGGACGTGCCAGAGGTGAAAAGCCCAATTCTCTCAGGCCCCAAGGCTAATGTCATTAGTGAATTGAACTCAATACTCCAGCAAATGAACAGAGAGAAATCCTCAAAGCCAGGGGAGGGATTGGAGTCGCCGACTGGAACGAAAACTGCAAGTCTCAGTACAAGGTAAAAGTAATTAACCAAATCCTTTCCTAAAAAGGCTTGATCTTTTTTTTTTTTTTTTTTGCCATCCCTTTGCTGACTTCTCCTGTAAATCACATAGATGAAAGAAGAGTGTACTCTGTATTTGCTTAACGAATGGTCTGTGTCAAACAAGAATTTCTTACACTGTCAACATTTGTGTTTCCTACGTGATAGGACAGGAGCTTTCTCAGTCTTCAACTTCAAGGCAGTTTGCACAAACCTTTCAGTTGTTTTGATGTGAATTTATTAGATTTCTCTTTAATTTTTTTCCTCTTTAAGTTTTTTTTTTCCTCTTTAGTTTGTTTTCCTTTTAAAATGTGGTGATAATTTAATTTTGCTTCAGTCCCATGAGGTATTTTGGCTTCAAACGGGTAAAAAGTGTTTTTACCAAGGGTTGCTTCTCAGTCACTGTATGGTGTCATTTGATTCATGCTGAGACCTCTCCTAATCTATTTCATTATAAAGTATTTCAAAGATTTGCTCGTTAAACTCACTTTGCACTGTCCACATTATTACTAAATCACATCTGTATGGTATGTAGACATAATGTCATGAAATCCACAGTTATTAAAAAAAGAAAGGTAATTTTGTTAGTTTTATTGGGAGACTGAGGTATTTCTTTTCGCAAAAATGCCATGCTGGCTTTGTTTTTAAAAAAAACCAAGGTGGCACTTAGGTAAATTTTATTAGAATTATTCTGGTGATTAATAAATAGCTCAGCCTTTGGAAAGCTGCTGCACTTTGCAAGCACAAAGATCATTTGTTTTTACCGGAAGGGTGTCTCTGCTGATTGCAAAGATTGCTCATTCAGAAAACAGTGTGATCCACAGGCTCAGCATCACACAGTTAGATATGACCTCCTGTAAGATGGAAGCCATCAAACTGGTGACAGGGAGGGAATTCAATTTTTAGAATTGAGAAATGGGAATAAAAAATGGAAATTCTGGAATTCATCTCAGTGGCACTTGAGTAAACAGAGCAGAAATTGGCTCTACAGGAAAAGCTTTCATACATTAAAAAAAAAACCAAACCATTGTTTTTGCTAGATGTTGATCATGTTTCTTGTTAAGCCCCATGAACATGTTGTCTGTAGCTTCATGTGTATAATATTATTTATCAGCTTTTATTTTTAAACTGAAGGTATTTCCAGGTTACAGTGGAGATCTTTAGCATCCCTACTTTATTAGAAAATAACTGAGGCCACCAACTACAATGTACTGTAAATATGTCAAAGTCATTACTGAGAGGAAAATGAAAAGTAGAAGTAAATAGAAACACTTTTTTTGTCAAAATACATTTAAAAAGCTGTAAAGGGTGGGGAGAAATTGAAAAGCTATAGCACTTCACTGGAGAAAAGCAACCTATTATGTAAGCAAAAGCAGCCCCATATGTTACTTTTTAGAGGAAGATCTGACTTAGTGTTACAAATTTATGTTGCTTTTCTATCCTTGAGGTTTTTTAATTTTTCTAACTCAGCTTTGGCAAATTACTAGGTCGTCATTATGGAATACAGAGGCTCAACTGGGGGGGAAAAATCCCACCCAAAGCATTATTTCAGTGGGGTTGAAACGCTGCTTCTTCCCTGAAAAGCAAACCCAAACACTTTGCAAACTGGAGAGAGGATCCTGGGATGCACCAGTGCCAGAAGAGCCATGAGGGAATAAATGGGATAAGCTGGCAGTGGCAGAGAGCAGCAAAACTCTTGGCTGTCGTTTGACTGCGGGAGAAAGAGGCACCTCCGCAGAATTCCCGGTGGGAACAGGAGGCAAGAGGGCTGGGTTTTGTTTCCTGCCGTTTCCCAAGCTGATGTGATTACTTCTTAATTATGAGCTGAGTTGAAGCTGCTAAAAGCACTGGGAAAGGTTGCTAAGGATTTCTTTTTTAAGCAAATAATAATCCGGAGACAGCAGAAGAGAGCCAGCAATCTACAGACGCTGGAAGTGTGTTTGAGAAGGTGCTGCAGGCAGTGTCTTTTCATCTCAACGAGGGTAGGGCAGAGAGATGGAAATGGAGACGTTCACTTGTGGATTCAGAAGCCCTGTGGTTTTTTTCACTGCTTTTACTCCTGCTTCATCTCTCTAAAAGTCAAATAAATTGCAGCCTTCCTAGCCCGACTGCACGACTGACACAATTTTTTACAAAGCTGTCAAATATTATGACCAAGGAATACCATCTTGTGAAAATTCCCATTGTAAAAGCTAATGTTCAGATTTCAAAGGTAAAATTCGTGGAGTTTCTTGGTATTTTTTTTCCCCCTAATACTCTAAAGCCTGTGACAACCAATTGCAGAGCTTGCAGCCCTTCCCCTGTGAGCTAGCATTAGAAAGGGACCAAGGAATTTTGGCTCACAAAAAGCAGGGATTCTGCTGAATTGAAGAACAGCTCGTTAGCTCTGCCAACAGAGCAGTGATAATAAATGAGCCTGTTCCTATCCTTCAGCCAAGGAGAGGGATTGGGAAGTGTTATAAATAGGAGCAACGTTCGCAGGCTCGCTTGGGCGGTGTTCACAGCACAGGCAGCCTGATGAAATTAAAAATATGTATCTGCTTATGGGGCTGTAGATGAAATTACAGACCAGATTGGAATCCTAAATCCCACTAGAAACTCTCTTTGCACAGCCAGTCGATGTAAAACTGGGGTTCACTCGAGGCAATTGCCCTATTAGAGTGGCATGGGGGTGAATTAAACTACAGATAGTTGGGTAATGGCTGGCTGCAGAAACCCATAAAAATACCTTCTATGTGTGTTTTTGATAAAAGAGGATTAGGAAGAGATCATTCTACAGTCCTGAACAGCATTTCTCAATTATTCCATTAAAACCACCCTAAGCTTGCTTTTATTCTCTGCACCTTGGTTTAGCAATCATTTTGCACGGTGTATTTATAGTTTTCCCGTGGTTCTTATGGAGACACCAAGCTTCAAGATTTTTAAATAGAGCATGGAAATGCTTGGCTGGAAACCATCTGCTCCTCAGTGTCAGTGACCAGCCCGTGGGATAGGGAAAAGGAGCCCAGTAGGAGAAGGAAAAGGAGGAAGAAGTAAGAGGATGCGCTTGCTTACTTTGTACTAATTAAAGTGTAATTAAGAGGTTTGATCAGAAGGTTCAGGAAGAGAGCTCCAGATCCCACTCCCGATTTTGGCCACCGTTTACTTTGAGAAATTATGGCCATCAGTCGTGGTGACGGACGTTTTAATCTTGTTTATCCGTGTCCTCCTGTGGGCGAGGAGGACGGGATGTGTCCACCACAATGCCGTAAATACAGCAACGCTATAAATCCACTTGAGAGGCCCCTGGCTGTTCTAGGGAGCTGATGAAAGAGCTGGGAGAAGAGCAGAGCAGGGCTGTCAGTGGGAGAGGGGAGGAGTGTTTGCTCTGCCTGTGACCCGGCAGTGGTGTAGCAATGTGACCATCAGGTGCCAGCCCCTGAGATCCAGGGGACAAAGTCAGCGTGGCTGAGGCGGGACAAACCCAGTGGCTGCTCGGGACACACAGCTCAGCCCCAGGGAACACAGCATCCTCCCTCCTTCCCTCCCTCCCTCTGTGCCTCTGGAGCACTGATAAGGGATAGTGAACAGCAGCTTCTGCTGCTCTCCACCAGCACCGCACCAAAATGATCCATGGCTTTGCCAGAGGGACAAACACTTTCTGTTTCTGTGTTTGTCCAGCTGTGTTTGCACAATCCCGTGGCCTCTGGGGCACGTTGGCATCACTGCTGGTGGTGGGAAATGCTCATGATAGGTGTGGGAGTTGTGGAGAGAGCATAACCAGGTGGAGCTGAGTCCTCTAGGAAGAATAACCTGCACTGTGCTGGAATAACAAGTTTTAAAAGTAAAACTGGCCAGTGGTTTTGGCCACCTCTGAAATAGTTTTTCATGCCTATCTGGAAAAGTTCCTTTTATTTCCCCACAAACAGGTAAGGCAGAACTGAACTTAGTAGTGAGTCCTGTATAGGGACTGGTCCTGCATTTGGTTCATCATGAAGGATGTCTGGGTTTGGCAGAGGATGAAATAAGTGCCTTGATTTTTCACTTGCTGCTCTCCCATTGGACTCATTTCATGTCATTAACTGTTTGCCAGCCGATTTCACAGGACTGCTTGCTTTGTCAGTGATTTCTGCAGTGTTTCAGTCATTCCATTTTGTCATTTTTATTTGCTGTCATGACTGCTGTTGTCAGAGGAGGGTCATGCTGAAGTGCCATGAAGTAAGTGCCAACCATAAAGCATGGACTATTCTATGTTGTACATTCTGCTGCTTTTTAATGCTCACTCGTTGTTACTGCATTTCAGTGACTTTGGTGGTGACTGTGTTTCTCACAGTGCAGTGTGGATTAGATCATCCTAATCCAGAAATGGTAGCCATCCTAAAATGGGACCTAGGATGTCATCTCAAGGTGAAATAAAAGCCACTTGCATCAGAGGAGTACTCAGAAAATATGTTGGTAACATGAGCACATAAGACCAGGTTCCTGAATGTGTCTGAGCACCTGAACAAGGAGCAGGACTTTGCAGACGTGGCCAGATTCTGCCAAATTTTGGGAGGTGGAGGGGAGGGATGATTAATGCAGTTTTACACACCTGTGTGAGGCTAAAAGTAAAGACAAACCAGCCTTTGTGGGCATCTTCTGTCCTTGAAAGCTGTGGGATTCCCCCCGTTCTCCTCCCAGCTTCCCTTTTCCCTGCAGTTACCCAAGCACAGCGGGCTGAGGCTGCCTCCTGGCCCAGCACCATCCCCTTCCCTGCTGGTTTCCAGACATTTCACATGGAAACTCCTGCTCCTGAAGAGACAAACTCCCACAGACCTTCACGATTGTTCCTCCCTGGCAGCGGACACAGAGCATGTCTCAATCCTTCTCCCCAAAATAACACCGTTGTGAGGAGCTCTGGATCCTGCCAGTCACCGCGGCAGCCCTTGTTCTTCATCTGCCCCCAAAACAGACAATTCTTGTCTTACTTTCCTGCTGTGCAATTTTCCTCTGACAGCCCAAGAAGAAAGTAAAAATATTAACAGGGGAAGGCAAAGTTTGGGCGTTTTGTGGCCTCTGAGATCTGTAAGAATTTAATTTCTTGCAGTGCCCCCATAAAGGGACTCCACTTGTTGCTCCTCTTGGTTTTTAAGATGTCTTCCTTTGATACAATGGAAAAGCTGTGTCAGAACCAGCAAGTCTTCTGGAAAGTTCCAGGATAAACCAGCTCCCAGGAGCTGAGAATAATGTGGAGTTTTTTTATTTTTCCATGGGAGCTGCTGCACTGATTTTCTTCTGATATTAAGTTAACAGTACATTTGAATCTTGCAAATATAATTTACAACTTAAAAGAATTTCTTGCCTACAAGCTGTGCTGATGGCTTTTATACTTGGAGGCCACATGGTTGTGACATATAGGTTATATATTTTGATTTTGATATGAGGCAACATAATGGGCATTGCAATCAGTGCAGGCTCACAGCAGCAAATGTTTATAAATTACCACCATATGCTGATTCTAATGGAGCAAATTTTATTTAAAATAATTATCGGACTTTTCACCTTTTTTAAAATGAAATTTGGCGTTTGGCAGGTTTAATATGGATTTAACATGTTTAGGATAACGGATGATCAAATAAGGCATAAGAAATTGCTCTGATTAAAAATCTGGAAACCCCATAACACAACAAACCGTGCCTGCTCTCCAGCTGGAGTGTGCTTGTTCCTTATTGACCAGGGTACCAATCAGCCATAAAATGCAAGACAGATGATGGTTTCAGGGCTATGTCTGCACCCCAGATCATATGGGAGATGTTGTAAATTATAATTTAGGCTGCATAGGAGTTACATAAATATCCTTGTTTTTTTCCCTTGGATTACAATTACAGTGCAGCGTGGAAGAATGGAGTTGATAGAAAAAGGGGAAAAGAACATGGGAAAATGATCTTGGAGTGAGAGGAGTGGAACTGAAAGCCTGGAAGTGCTTCAGCAGACTTTCCTGAGCTTCACCAGGGCTGTGCCCGTGCCATGAGGTCTGAGCACTCACGTGGCTGTGAACTGAGCTGGTATTGCAACCTCTGCAATCAGCTAAAAATTAAAAAAAAAACCAAAACAAAAAATCTTATCACTGTCCCAAAGTTTTGTTTTAATAGTCAGCAATCCTGAACCTCTGGCTTGGAAAAAGCAAGATGCCCTCAGACATCCTGATGCTGCTTGCAGCCATGTGAAGCCAACGCTTTGATCCAGGCTGGCAGGAAGCAAAGGACGGGGATGCCCGGGATGCTTTGCTCACCCTGGGTATTCCTGCCCGTGAGGCTGGCAAGGTTAGGGAACACTAGCCAAGGAATACTTCAAATGAGAGCACAGAGTTTACTTTCGTTTCACTTGTTTAACATCCTTTATTGAAAGGAAGAGTGACAGTAGTTTCCTGAACAAGGCTGGTCAGGGAGTCTCCAAGAGGAGCAGTCTAGAGGAGAAGCAGCAAACGTGAGCTGCAGAGCACTGAGCCTGGAGCTGTCAGTCAAGCAATAGAAATTATCTTTCATCACCTGGAATAAAAGAAGGTGGATTTTCATCATCCATTTGATCTTGCCACAATGGGTGTGAATACAAAACCCTCATTTCTAGTATTTGCAAGACAGGAAAGTTAAGTAGATGGGTGATTGCAGGTAAAGATCGGGGATTCATTTCCCTATTTATACAAAGCTCATTCTTGCCATCGCTAGGACAGCGCTACCCCAGCCTTTTTCAAAGCAGGCTTTTTGCTGGTTTTAAATTACAGCATGCCTCGGTAATGAGTGTGAGACTCCTGATGCTGAGGTAAAGGAGGTGGAAATAACTTGCTCCCCTTGGTTAGCAGAATTTAATAGTCTCTTGCCACAGACTTTTTATTTGTAAGAATGCTTAGCTCCAGCCCTGGAAGACAATGAGAGCCATTAGACTCCAAAAACATCACAGGAAACACTCAGAACCTTGCCAAGTGTTTCCTTTCTTTGTTAAATTAGAGAGCCCGTAAGTGCTGGAAGCATTGTTCCTACTGGGTTTTAAGTGAAGTACTAATCTTCCAAAGAGATCCCCCTGTTCCCACTGAAATACACGGAGCAGCCTGTGGGAAATCGGTGGGAATGTTGGTGTGAATAAGATGTGTGTTCTCCCAAAAGTGCTTCTTTTTGGTTCTCTTCTGGTGACAGGGAGTTTATTCGAATGGGACCTGCCGAGAGACGGGAGCGGGAGCTCGGTGTTGCAGAGCTGCACCTCCCGGG
Organism: Lycocorax pyrrhopterus obiensis; assembly: GCA_014706295.1. Lineage (NCBI taxonomy): Eukaryota > Metazoa > Chordata > Aves > Passeriformes > Paradisaeidae > Lycocorax > Lycocorax pyrrhopterus. The sequence continues at coordinate 2,257,637 of JACSVZ010000007.1, forward strand.
CTCTGGGCTGGTGATGAAGTGCCAAAGCCCCCGGGGTGATGCAGGGAGCACTCGCAGGGCTCTCCACAGCCAGGGAATCTCTGTCTCCAGCTCAGGGCTGCAGTGGAGGAGAAAGGGATGAATAACCTGCTTGTTAGCACTGCCCCATGGCACCATTACCCTGCTTTTCCTTCAGCTCCTTGAGATCTTCTCTGCACAGCAGTGAATCTGCTGGATTGATGGCAGCATTTCCATCTGACATCATGCACCCAAGCCATCCTCAGTTCTGCCCAGGCAGGACAGGCCAGGCCTGGGGACAGTGTGGCACTCAGAAGCAGAGAGCTTCTGTCAGGGTCTGCGCTGGAAATCTCAGTACAGCATCAGCCACAGAGCATCAGTCCTCTGGAGTCCATGGCATTGCTTCCAGGATAAATAAACCCTTCCTTTGGTCTGCATGTGCTTTGAATTAGTTGTCTGAAGGTTTTCCCAGTTGGCAGGGTATTTCTGAAGTGGAGAAGGCTGGAGCTCCAGGCACCCGAGGGCTCTGTGGAGCCTCCTGAAGTGCGCGCGCTGACTGGGCAGGCTCTTCCCATGGGAATAAGGGCTGTGGGGTCAAGCCTTTGATGACATGAACAGACCCAAACCTTCTAAATTTGCTTCTGTAGCCAGTAGGCAGAAGCAGAGGGTCGTGCTCCTTTACCCACCCTGTCAGGCTGGGCATCAGAGCGAGCCTCTCAGCGAGGTTCGTGCCTGCTTCGTTCGTAATCTGAAACTCACTTGCTTTAGGCAAAACTTGATCCCAGCTACATCACTTCCAGTCATGCCCAGGAACAAGGATTTTGTCTCCTTAATTTTGTAGTGAAACTGCCAGAGTATAATTTCTCTGTGGAAGGAAATGGACGCTAAGACGTTTTAGGCACCTTAGAAGGACTGGTTTATGTTTAAAGCGTGGATAGAAAGGGAAATAAGAGCAGCTTGTTCTATAAACAAACAGGAGCACAAACATTCTGCAAAATTCACGGAGTGAAGCCCAAAGATCCAAAATCCACTGCTTCTGAAACTTTCCACAAATACTATTATTAACCATGCTTTGTGTGAAGCCAGAACTGAAGGATTCCAACCCTCCACGTGGCAAAGGGAAGACCAATTCCCGGTCGTGCTTCGCGGGGAGCACAAAGTGCTCGTGTGCTTGTTCCTCTCAGTGTTTCTCATTTAACCAGGAGTTAATTTGGGAACAGGAGTTAAAAAGGGAAACAATGTGCTCTGGAAGGTGGTTTTTTTTCCTGGATTGCTCATAAGCAAAGGTTTTGTCTCTAACTATGGCTTACCATTGGTGGTGGTTTTCTGGGAAAGGGTTAATGATACCATTCTTGTACTTCGAGTTAAAATGTGAAACTACCCAAGCATTCCCGTGCCGTGGTTGCCACGTGCTGCTGGGGACGAGCTGGTGGCCAGCAGCTCTAACTGTGCCTGTCTGTTTGCAATTGCAGGAGCACGGAAGTCATGAGTACTGTCTCAGGTACACGAAGTACAACAATCACTTTCACTGTCCGACCCGGAGCCAGCCAGCCGATCACACTGCAGAGCAGGTCCCCAGACTATGACAGCAGGACCTCAGGAGCAAGGCACGCTCCCAGCCCTGTGGTTTCACCAACAGAGATCAATAAAGACATCATGCCTGCTCCTCTGACTGCTTCTGCTTCAGCCTCATCTCCTTCTCCAACTCTGTCTGATGTATTTAGCCTACCCAGCCAGCCCCCTTCTGGGGACTTATTTGGCTTGACCACAGGGCGCAGCAGGTCTCCTTCTCCCTCAATATTACAACAGCCAATCTCAAATAAGCCTTTTACAACTAAGCCTGTCCACCTGTGGACTAAACCAGATGTGGCAGATTGGTTGGAAAGTCTAAACTTAGGTGAACATAAAGAAACATTTATGGACAATGAAATAGATGGCACACATTTACCAAATCTACAGAAGGAAGATCTGATAGACCTTGGAGTGACTAGAGTTGGGCACAGAATGAACATAGAAAGAGCTTTGAAGCAGCTGCTGGACAGATAAGAATAGCTATTTTGCCTCACAAACTTCTGTTGATAACTAGAGATGGGCTGGTACTGACATACCCCAAATGCCTTGTCTGTCTGCGAGTGCCAGCAAAATTGGGGGGGGGGAGGGGGAAAACAGATGAATTCCTGGTACTCAGGTGATGCAGACTGTCTGCTACATGCCCAAACACAAACCTAAAGATGCTAAAGAAGTGGGGCCATTTTATTTCAAAGCTGTGGGGAGATGTGAGAGAGAGACAGTTGTTAACTTCAAAAATGGTATCTCTTGATACTGCCCTTGGCCGGGACCGTCGCGTGACGATTTTCTTTTAAAATTGCAAACATTTCAGGGCTTCTTTTATTGAAAGAAAAAAAAATAGAAATTGCATTTTATTTTATTCTCTTCTTGACATTCAGTCTCCAAGCGGGCTTCCTGCCCCAGCCCTTGGTTCATTTTAAGAGGACAGGTTGCTCCATTACCACCCAAACCCAGTTTTATCAGAAGCAGAGATACTGAGGCGGGCACAGGAGTTCATATTCCTCTTTCTTTACTGGCATAGCTCCCTGATCTGTCGGCAGTGAAGCTGGTTGTCCTGCTGGAGTCAGTCCAAAGGTAACCTTGCTCTGTTTTACCTGGTATTTCTTTCTTTCTGCAGTTGTATTTAGCACTCTTCCAAGGTGGCAGAACAAGCTCAGTGCGCGCGCCCTGTAGGACGGTGCAGACGCTGAGGAAAGGCCGAGGAGGGACTCACACTTAGAGGTGCAGCAGACTGAAGCTGGTTTGAACCTGAGAACCCCCAGTTCCCAGCCAGCTCAACTGCTGCTGAGTCAAAATATGAGCTCCACGAGGCAGGACAAGCTTTGGTGTACGGGCGCAGCTTGGGGACTTGGCAGTCAGACGCTGAGGGAGGCTGATCCCTGAGAGGTGCTGCTTAATTCAGTGAGTGCTCGGGTATTTTAGCAGCAGGCCAAGAAGGAAGGAGAGGAGAGATGAATGTTCCCATTGAAGTCAGTGGGAAGGGTGCCAGGATTTGAAGTGAGAGAGGGATTTCAGCCTGTTAGCAATGGAAATGCCTCGGCTCGTTAAGAGGAGGCAGAGAGGTGATGCCAAGATGGAAAGAGCTGTCGAGTGTCTCGGGGTGCGCGCGTTCCGAGAGCCAGGAAGGCTGGGGAGGGATCCGGGCTCTCGTTTTATCACTGCTGGCAGGAGCTGGCTCTGGACAAGGACAGAGGGCTGGCCACTGGCCCCCAGCCCATTCCTTGGCACGAGAGGTGGGAGCACCCTGCCAGAATCCAGGGCTGGGAGCGGGGGCAGAGAGAGCTTTCCAGGAGACTTCCGTCAGCAGGGGAGAAACACCCACGGCTGGTTCACACGGCTTTTTTTAAAAAGAAAAAAAAATATTACTATTATTATTATTATTATTATTATTATTATTATTATTATTTCAACTTTCAAGTTAACAAGTCTCTCTCTGCATGTTTGAACTCCCCCTCGTAATTAACACCTCTGAATATCTGTGAGTTTTGTAGGACTTTCTGGACAGACTATTCAAGATGTTCAAGGTGGGTAAATTGGGTGTGGATGGCTAAACTGCCTCCCTACCAAACTTTCAGGTTCCCTTACATTTTGCGAGGTACCTGAACTTTCTTTCCTTGATATGGTCCTTGATATGGTCCAGCCTATCTCTAATTTTTTTATTATTGTGATTATTTTTTGCTCACAAACAAGTGTCTAATTAGGTCTGCAACAGCCCTAGTATGAGTACATAAAGTTTAGCATTTTAAATATCTTTCTTTACTGCAAGTTTAAATAGTTGTACAGATAGTTTATAAGCACAATATTTTAAGAAAATAAGTGGCTGGTCTACTGGGCAGCCTTTGTGCCACTTCAGTGCTAGGAAGTTAAAAACAAACACAAAAAAAAACAAACAAAAAAAAAGAAAAAAAAAAACTTTTTGTGGTTTACTACTATTTCTGTGGAATAATTATAAAGTCTTGACCTTTTTAAAATCAACCTCATTTGGATGCATCTGAACCAGCAGAGCTGTGTTATATTTTCTATCTTTACTAGAACTTCTACAGAGGAGGATGAATATTTCTTCAAAAAGTGGTTACAGTTACCAACACATTGGAAACTCATAAAAAAATCAACTTATTTAAGCCTCCTGCCCCCTTTATGGAACAGCAAATCCTTTGACTTACCATCTGTTACTGTGCTCTGTTTGTATTTGGGGAGTTCCAAGGAACCTGGTAATAAAAACGAAGCACCGAGAGGCGTTTTGCTGTCGAGGAGTGCTGAGTTTTTTCCACGGGAGGTGTAGAAAATGGCAGTTCCACTCAGATAGGTCGATGCAGGCAACTTGAGGCCATCACACACTTTAAGAAGTGGAAAAAAAAAAAAGAAAAAACAAACAAAAAAAAGGTAATTTAGCCATCGTTTGTCTTCCATTTGGTGATACGACAGAATTCAGTAAATAAACCACTGATGCCATGCTCTCTCTCTTTTTTTTTTTTTTTTTTTAAATTTTTCCTTGGTTTCTTTGGGTACAGTTGCTATTACCTCTATAACACGTGCCAGAAAACGCGTTAGGAAACAAACACAGTAGTAAAAGAAACACGTAGAAGTTGACTTTCAAAGCTGCTTTTTCGGATCACAGCCTTCCTGTGGGTTGAGCTGGCGCTGGGCAAGCGCCGAGAGCCCCGGTAAATCCCAGGGGAGAGGCGTCCCTTCCTCACACAGGTGTGGCTCCTGCTCGTGCATCGCTCCAGGTACTCCGAGAGCAGGTACCGAACGAGGGGCGGAGAGCACATTAAAGAGCTCTGAGGGAATAGTTTCATTTTTCACGTTGTGTCCTACGAAGCAAAAAGGTGAGGAGGCCTGAGGGGACCTACTTGGACCACCAGGATGCACCTCTGCCAAGTGGAGTTCGGTCTCCAGCTCTGAGGGGTGGCTTGAAACAAAAAAAGAAAGCAATAGTAACAGATAACGCCGTGGCCTCCGAGTACTTTCACCAGGGGGGAGGAGAGAAGACCCATTTCTTTCATGCTACTCTGATAGTGAAAAACAAAGTCGTTAGAGATCTATGATATTCTGGGTTTTAGGATCAACTTTTGTTTATATACTGTAATTTAAATAAATTGCATTTACATGCCTAGTTTCTGTAATATTTGTGTATACAATACCAAAACCTTACAAGATGTAAATTGTGTATAACTGCACAGACTCCTTGCCCTAGGTGTCTGAGAACATTTTAAGTTTAATTCATATATTATAAAATGACTAGATGTGACTGTTGATTTACAGAATTTACATATCACAAAGAAGTTAATTATTTGTGGTACTTAAGTTAATAAAAAAATAGTGATTTTTTTTTTCTTTTTTTCTTTTCCTCTCAGTTCTTAAAAGGCATTACCCAGTTGATCTGGCGATGATTATGTGTATGAGCCACAAATATTGATAATTTTTCCATTACATTTTTTCTTTTCTTTTCTAGATATTACTATGTTTCTCGCTATAGTTTGTGTAACAACTTGTGTTCACGTTATCTATGTTGCTGTAATTTTTGTGCTTTAATTCCTCTTATTTCGACTGATTAAAAAAAAAAACAAAAAAAAAACCAAGCTCCTGTAACTTGCACTTTTCCCCAATCCTTAATACTCTTGTATGGCAACCAAAATTACTGTAAGAAATAAATATAATATTGCACTAAGGGTGTGGTTCTGATTGCAAACAGAGAACACTGTCTGGATTTTTATTAAAAAAGGAAAAAAAAAAAGTTGCCAAAAAAAGTTGCAATTTGTTATTGAAAACGCATAAAATGCTTTAACAAAATGTAGATAGAACTAAGGGAAAATTATTGATTTATTGTTGGGAAAAGCATTTCCTGTTCATTCCTTCTTTTTTTTTTTTTTTTTTTTTGGTTAAAGCATTCCTTATGCCGAATGTTCCGTTCATTTACTGAATTTCAGGGGTCACGCTTGAAACCTGGAAAAGCAGGAAACTCCGAATGGGGAGAGGTAGAAAACTGCGCTACCTGCTATTTTTTTTTTTGCCTTAAGGTGGAATTCCAAAAGCCGGGGGATGTTCTTTGTGCTGGCTGAGCGTGTGCTGGGAGTGCTCGCACCGCTCCGGGGCTGCTCTGCCCCTTCCCGGGGCACCCAAAAGTCGGGGTTTGGGGCTTTTATTTCGCCGGGGGGCTGGAATTTCTCTAGGGCAGAGCAGCTTTGCAGAGGGGAGAAGGGAACAGCGCTCCTTGTCCGACTTTGTGCATCTTGTGACTTTCAAATCTGTACCGGCTCTGTTTGTACTGTGAATAAACGAGGCTGCGAATGGAAAAAATGAAACGAAACAGAACGAAACAAAACTAAAAACAAGGAAACGATTCACATCTTCCTGTGGCTTAAGTCAAAGATTTGTTTTTCTATCTTTAAATGGTGATGCAATGAAGAGTATTTTTTATTTTTATTTTCTAAGATACTGGAATAAATGCCTAGAACTGTTGCCATTTGGTTTCATATGTTCCTTAACTACGATTCTCTTCCCAGCTGTCCTTCTAGCTCATCATTTTTGTAGCCCCCTGTTATTATTTCTCTCATGATTTCCCAACAACAACTACGTGGCAGCTTTGTTTTGTTAAAAAAACATAGACGAGAACCAGCCTGTTCGGGGTTTTTTTTATTTACTTATTTCAGGTATTGTGGCAATCCAGTGCTAAACATCTGTATATCCAAATGAAGTCAGGTCTTTCCAGTGCAAAACAAAGGATGCTTTGCAATTGTCACTGCTTGTTGGCCAAAGAAACGAGAAGAGTTGACCATTGCTGTCGCTGCGTACATCGTATCAATGTGTTCTGCTTTATTCTTTGGTTTCTGTATTTCTTTTTCCCCTGTATTTTCGTTTTCCTGTGTTTTCCTGCATTTCGTGGACTTTCATCCCCTCTGTCCTTGGCTGGGCCACCCAGAGTAGCACGATTGCAGCAGCGCTTCAGAATGTGTGGTTTTTTTTAAAAAAAAAGAAGAAAAAACCAACAAAAAAATTGTACGTGCCTTATAATTTTCCACCTGGATCAGCTACACTGTATTTCACATAAAAAGCTTTATCTTCAAGGTGTTCAGTACCTGCCAAACAGAGAGTGCTGGGGGTTGGAGTGAGCTCCATGTCACTGCTTTAGGAAAAACTGAGGAACCGCAGTGGTTCAGACCTTATCTCGCCACATTTTTGGCATTGTGAGCCCGATTTCAAGTCTTCTCTTCAAAGCAAGCAAGCAAGAGGGGGAAAAGCAATGAGATGAGACTTATTTTGGGTTCAGTTCCCTGCCGTAAATCCTGGGTGGTTGGTACAGCTGGCGTGGGCTGTGTTTCACAGACGAGGTGACGATGATAAATCAATAAACCAAGTGGTCTTAATGCCATTGAGTCTGCCACAAACTGGTTCTGTGCCACTGACATCTAGTGGAACCTGATGGACACTGTCTCAGAGCAATAGCAGACCTTTCAAAGTATTTATTTATTTATTTAATTACTTATTCCAACAGCTGTCATTTCTTTCTACAAGAAGCCGTTTCAGAAAATTTTGTATTGTTATTATTTAGGTTGGCCTGAGTATTTAAGTCACGGAAAGGCTGACTGTATAATTACACAAATTATACATGAATGAGAAGTCTTCAATGTGTTTTCTGGTCTTTCTGTGCTTCTGTTTTCTCAGTTTTCTGTTTTTAACGTCAGCATCTCCATGTGATACTTCATCTGCATCCGGCAGGGTTTTTCATGGGAATATACGTTTTGTCTCCAGTACTGTAAACCTTGGACTGTTTTGAACCATTTCTGACACTACAACCTGATGAACAACAGCCTGTTCAGCTCCAAATTGTGAAAAAAATAAAAAAGTGAGTTTTGAGGTTAGGAAGCAGTTCAGAACAGCCGGGGGGGTTCCCAGCTGCGCTTGCAGTGCTGAAGTTTGGTTTCTCCAGTAAAATTCCAGTTGTTTTTTTTCCTCAGGACTGATGCCAGGAGGAATCCGTGCACGTGTGTGTGAGTTGTTGTATGCTTTCAATGTAAAGGTCCTTGGGCAGCCTTAGAAATCAATGTACAGATAGGACACCAGTGTTGCATGTGCTTAAACCTGTACTGGAATCAATGTCGCCGTGTACCTGTTTGCTTTGGAAATCTGAAGAGAATACAATATACAGAAACCTCAAAATCTACCTCATGTTTTAATGGGTTCTTTTCCACTGGGCTTCTCCCGTTACCTGATGGGCTCTGAGCGTTCCCTGCTGGGTTCTCAGGCCTGGCTCTCCCCACCCAGCCCGCCCCTAGAAAATCCTGAGTGAGGAACTGCTGGGGCTCTGTCATTCTTTTGTCCTCTTGTTGTGACCCTGTGGCGCAACTTGGGGTCTCCTTTGGGGTCAAACCTGGCAAGGGTGAGGTGAGAGCTCCAGGAGATCAGACAGAAAGGGGGCTGAGACACAACTCACTTATTTTCTTTTTTTTTTTTTTTAATTGATGAATTTATGACTTACCATTTACTTGTCACAGTGCTGACAAGTGAACAGCAATCACTTCATTTTTATCTGGGCATAGTCAAATTGTGCAAAACTGTGCAGAGAAATAGTGTTGTGTTTAGAATTTTATTTTTACTCAAGCTGTGCTGCATCCCCTGCTCTCCGTTTGCTCTGTCTCAGCAATTTTCTTTCTCTCCAAAGCAGTGGGTGTCAGCTTTAGTGTGTGCAACATTCCACAGGTTCAGCTGGCTCCCCTGTAGGACTTTTAGTGCCCCAGTAAGAGACATTTACAGGTGCACACCTCACCTGAGGTCATTCGAGAGCTCCAAAAACGCTCCTTTTCCGCATCGCAGAGAAGGCACAGAGCAGGGGCGGGTGACTTCCTGGAGCTACTCTGCAATTCTTAGGAAAGGAGTTTTCTTCCAGAGGCCACTTCCTCCCCTCTCTGCGCACTCCCAGCAGACCACGGACACGCTTTGGCTCTGTCCCCTGGGCTGTCCTGCCACGCTTCGGGGCAGAGGCACCGCCGGCAGAGCTCATCCTGGCTGTGCTGCCTGCTCCTGCCTGCTCCGTGCCGGGGACGATCATCCGGAGAGCCCAGAGCCACGGGGACGGGGGAAATCCGCTCGCACCGCACGCACGGAGCCGGGAATCCCGCCTGGAATCCCGCCAGGAATCCCCCGGGACCGCTCTGCCGGAGGGGCCGGGGAAGAAGAGGAATTTGGCTTGGGAAAGACGTGCACAAAACGCAGCCGCAAAAAAAGGGCAAGGCAGCTTGAACAAGGAATAAACCCCTCTCGGTGCGAGGGGCTGGAGGGGCGGGAGCCGCGGGGTGAGGGTGGGAATGGTGGGAATGAGCTGCTGTGCTGGGAATGGGGGCCTGGAGCAGGGCTGGGAAGGACTCGCTCTGTTTCACCAGAAAATGGGAGGCTGGAAGGAGGTGGCTGATTTCCCCCCTGAGGGGAGGGCTGAGCTGCCCGGGGAGGGGGTGACTGAAGGGGATGTTGGCGCTGGAAGGACCCGTCACCAGCTGGGGATGGATCCGGGCTGGAAACCGGGAGGGAGCCCAAAGAGGAGGAGAATGGGGCTGTGCTGGGGTGTCCTGCAAGGAACAGCCTGGGATTTATTTCTCGCGGCACTCAATTCATCCTGGGGCACCTTCTCGTGAACTCTTCTGCCGAAGCTGTGGGCTGGGAACAATGGGATGGAGGGATCCCAGCCCCTTTTCCTGGAGCAACCTGGGCTGGTGGATGAGGAGGGGAATGAGAGGAGTTTTAAGGTCCCTCCCAACCCAACGCAAACCATTCCAGGGTTCTATGATTCTATTGAAAACTATTAATTAGATTAACAGTGAAGCACCAGATGAAGCTCTGGAGCAGAGAAGGAAAACCTGGGATATTGCATCTAAAAGATGCCAAACCTAAAGCCTGGCTGCAGCATTAATGAACTCCTGGGGAAAGGGCAACAGTTTGTTCAGGAAAGATAAAATTTCCACCTCTGCACAGCTCTGCATCCTCTTGTCAGCACAAAATAGGTGCAATAAAGCAAAGAAAATACAGCAGTGATCTGCAACTCCTTAGGGATTAAATTCAAGATTACACAAGCCCCAGTGTTCCTGCTAACAAGTGCCATTTAGTCCTTACCTTGAGGTTCTGTTTGTTTTCATGGCTTGTTTTGTTCTTTTTTTTAAAAAAAGAGAAAGGAAGAAAGGAAGAAAGGAAGAAAGGAAGAAAGGAAGAAAAGAAAGAAAGAAAAAGAAAGAAAGAAAACAGCTAAAGATCATTGGGGGATTTATTCAGTTTGTCTGCAAGGACAGCAGAAAATTTATGGCAGTTTCTATAAAGCCTAAAATCTTTAGCAAAGCACATTAATTTCCTTTTTTTTTCCCCCATTAGTAGACAACAGATAAAGGAAACGTTCTAATGTAAGGATGCTCCACCAGACGGGGAAAAAACTGCCTAATTAACCACAGTAAGAAACCCTGTGAGGAATTTCAGAGATTCGAAAAGCAAAACCAATATTCATTTAAAAAAAACAGAAACAAATGTGTGGTTATGGACGATTCACTGACCCCTAAAGGGCAGCCAGGCCACCTGTGAGGACACCAGTGGACTGGGCCATTATTTCATTATATTGCTCGCTTGCAGTCCTGAAAACACAAGTTTTATCTCATCATTTGAAGTTCTTGGGTTTATTACAAGACTCAGTTTTATCCCTGCAGTGTAAATGGAGGCTCAATTTAAACCTCCCATAGAAGTAAGTCCAGCTCATCCTGGCTTGTCTGGGGTTCAAGTCTAAGAACTGTTGAATATTTTTTGCTGTACCACTGCCTTTTTTTTTTTTTAATACTCAGGACACCTTCTTTTTCCTGGCTGATCTCTTGTTCTTCCTGGATAGATGAAATTTCATATTTTCCCTTGTGATAACCAATCTAAAGCCAAGACCATTTGGGTTTGTTTGCAGTTATCAGCGACAAAAGCCAAAGTCCAAGACTGATATCTGGGCTTTACAGAAGGAAAAGGTGGTTCCGGTGCAAATCAGCAGCAATGCAATTTTAAAAGCAGGAGACTCATTAAGAATGAACTGATTGGAGGATCTGTTTCCAGATTCCACTGGAAATAACACCCGATATTTAGAAGAGAAATCTTGTTACCAACTTGCAATACTCCCAGGCTGTGTTTGAGTCTGAGACTTTGATGGCCTTTATTTTTATCAGGGCTTTGTAGGCCATGTAAAAGTTTTCTGCGCTGTTGTGCAAACACAAGGGAGGCAGAGCCGTAAGAGGCTTGGTTAATGAGGAATTTTAATTTATTTCATAGCTGCCATGCAGATGAACTCAGGGTAAGACGGTAGCTTACATTTTTCCAGGAATTGTAGTAGCACTCTGGGTGCCTGGGAATAAGCAGAAAATTGTTTAGGTTGGAGAAGCCCTCTAAGATCATCCGTTCCCCCAAGCACTGCCAAGCCCTCCACCAAACCACATCTCCAAGTGCCACATGTCTGTGGCTTTTAAATAATTAAATAATTGTAAAGAATTTCAATAATGATTGATCCTGAGCTACTTCCCAGGCTGGGATGTGCCAGCGTCCAGGGCTGCCTGGCACAGATGAGCAGGGATGTTGGACTAATAACAACCCGTGGCAGGAGCAGGAGCAGTGTAAATGAGCACCTGATTAAATGATCACACATTGCTGAGGGGAGTGAGCGAGGAAAGGACGGGCAGCCCCCAGGAAAGGACACCTGGGCGCAGAACTGACCCCTCCTGCATCTCTCCCTCGGCTGACCTTGCCCACAGAGGCACCTGCCCCTGTTTTATTCGGGGTGGCTCGGCCGCCCCTGGCTCTGGTGGGAACCACGAGAGCTCTGTGAGTGCTGCTCGGGAGGATGAACCCACCCACGAACAAAGAGCTGCTCCCGGCTCTGGATCCGGCAGGGAACAGCTCCCTCCCTTCCGAAGCTTCAGCAAATGCTGATCCCCGTCCAAGATCCAACAAAAGGCTGTTTTGGGAATGCCTTTGTACTCCTGCTGACCTACCCGTGGCCAGTCTGTCTGTGCTTTGCTTTCAAAGAAAGGCCAGTAATTACTGGTGGCAATAATTACCGCACTGGGGAGGCAGGAAAGCAAACTGCAGTTTCTCCAAAGCTTCTCTAGGCCTCCCAGACCTCCTAAGAGAAAATGGGATTAACTGAGATTCCCAGCGATGCCCCAGCTCCCGGCTCGCCCTTAGCCTGATGTTTATCCCTCACTCAGGACTCGCCTCGTGCAGTGGAGTTCGCAGGTCAGAGAATTAACAAATCTCGTTCAGCTTTGGATTTCAGTATCTCTGACTCGGGGCATTTTTGCTGCACTGCCTGAAACTTCTGGAAGCCAAAACCTGGCACTGGGAATTGCAAACACTGGCCTGGGAAGCCATGTGAGCCCAGGTCTCTGAGGAGCATCATCTTTTTTCATAGTGGGAATTCTGCTAGAAATAGCTGCAACAGATGATCTAAATTTTTGGCTACTTAACAGTAATTGTTTAATCCATTTTGCCTGACTCCACCTGGCCATTAGACCTGTTTTGGGGGAAGCTGTACCAGAGCACCACACTCCTCCTTTTAGGGCTCCCAGGCAGAGGAAGATGTAGTGCCTCTTTTTCTGTCCCAGCTTCCCAGATCCTGGGACAAATCTATCAAGTGAAGCTGCTTTGATCAATCCAAATTCCCTTTCTGGAAGCCATCCAGGGCAGTACTCTACACTTGGCCTCGAGATCGATCGATTCTTTCTCTCTTCCTCTTCCCATGGATTAATGAATCCATTTCTCTTTCACCAAGGAACTTTGCAGCACCTCCTGTACAAACATGCTCAGCGTGAGAGGAATCTGAAGAAGCTTCTCCAAATTTAGCACAAATGCAGCACCACACCATGAGCATCCTGTTGATAGAAATGGACATTACTGAGTTTTGGAGGCTCCTCATCCCTTTCTAACAAGGACAAGCCTGCAGTAAGGGGAAGAGTGGGAGTATTCAACATCCACAGGATGCACTGGGAAAGCTCCTGGTGCAGACTGGAGTGTCTTAGAAAACCGCAGGTGGCTTCAAACCTGCATTTGCAAAGCCAAATCACCACTTGGGGATGCCCCCTGTGCTTCACTTGGTGATTTCCCCTGACTCCTGCTCCTCTTTGTTGGTTAAAATAAAGACAAACCCAGTTTGGTTGATTCTTGCTATTGAAAGTCTCTTTAAATTAAAAATCAGCAGCCAGCAGCAGCCTGGGACAGCCAAGGGTGCCTCATGAGTGAGAATTTCTCCACTCCACGAAGCCTCCTCCATGAGGCAATCCATGAATAACAAGCAGCATTAATAACCAGCAGCATTAAAGAATTTTAAAAAGGCTGTTGGGATGTTCTTCCTCGGCGTTTCCAGCGGCGCATCAAGCACCAGATTCCCAGAGAAGTTCAGGGATGGAACTGTAAAACCTGGGCAGCAAGGCAGGACCTTCCTGCAGGCAGGACTGAGAGGAGCAAAGCCTTGGGAAGGACCCACCCTGCCACGAACAAGAGCAGAACAGCTTCGAAGGGATGGAAAAGTTTATTTGATGGAACCCACATCTGTGTTTGCGAGAGCACTCAGTGCCCCGCTGCCCCCAGCATTCCCAAAATCCAGGAGCAGCCACAAACCCCACAGCTCACTGGTGTTCGTAGCAGAAGTAACAGGCAAACAAAACAAAAGCCAAAGCTGAGCCTGGTGCTGAGATTTTTCAAAAGAAAATTATTAAAAATAAAAAAAGATATATTCCATGCAAATGGTTCAAAAAATTTATTGAATATTTAATTTACAAAAATCATATCCCTATGAGGTGTTCTATGCAAAATTGGATAAAATAAACTGCATATAAAACCCAACCCTAGTAATGCAAGTACAACACAGATATGAGACCATGGAAAGGAGAAAAATAGTAATAATAATAATCATGACACACACGTGACATTCATGAAGGATTGTCCCAACCATCCAAGAACTGGTTCAACAGGATGCCTTCCTCCTTAATGCACCATACATTTCACCATTTTGTACAGGCCTCTATTCCATTGGTCCAAATTTAGAGTTGAGAAGAATTCTTTGCCTTCTCTCTTGGCTGCTACACCAGATTTGCCATTTTCCTTTTGACCAGAAGGTGGAAACAGACAGTACAGACATTGAACACGTGCACTACTGGATGCAACTTGCTATCTTTGGTAGGGACCCTAAATCTGCAGTGGTCAGCTTCCTAGAGCGACAGGAACTTCAGTTTTGGCAAAAAAAACCCAAAACAAAACCAAAACCCAAACAGGTTTAATTGTGTTGTTTAGTAGAGCAGTACTGGCAGTTTCTGTTGAACATAGGAAAAAAAAAATCTCATCTGGTTTAAAAATGGAGATCATTCACATGGGTTTCAAATCCAATGATTAACATTCCTTGACTCAAAAATGGTTCCAGAAAATGTCACTGCTGCACAGCAGGCCCTTCCCTGTGTGAGCAGGGATGCACTGCACACAGAACACAGCTGCAAATCCCCCCCTCCTGCCTTTTCCTCCCATTTCAAGCAATGGGAATATTCCTGCAGGTCTGGATGCCAGTTTCCTTCTGAACAAGCAGGAATCTCCTTGGGTGACTTAACACTTGCACAGTAACTTTTCCAAGTTTTCCTGGGAAAAGAAGAGGGTGAAGCAAAACCAAAAAAGTAAAGGGATTTGGGACAATCAGTGCTAGAGAGTTTGCAGCCCTCCTCTGGGATAACATGAGCAGGAGGAGCAGGACCAAGAAAAAATAATTTAAAAAGCAGGAAAAAAAACTAATTCAAGAGCCAAGGAACTTCACTTTAAAAGAGACAGAAAAAGTACCAGACTGTTTCCTTCATAACATTAATATTCCATAAATATTGGACAGTATTTGATTAACTGCCATTAGCTGCAACTTTCAAACATTTTCTCTGGTTTTTTTCAAGCACTATATGGAAAAGAAAAGAAAGAAAGAAAAGAAGAAAAAAGAAAAGAAAATAAAAAAAACCCCCCAACTCTGCACCTCCCCAGTCCTCCCCACTTGGTGGAAATGCAAACAACCTGCATAGCCATGACTTTCTCAGCTGCAAACGCTTAGTGGAAGACTAACTAGACTTGAACACTTGAGTAAATCTGCTCACTTAGGAGTAAAACATGCAATATTACAGCAGACAGCTACCTGTCCTCCAAAAGGCTTGGCTAATTTGGCAGAGAAGAAACGTTTCCAGACGAGAATAAATCCCAAGAGCCTCGGTGACAGACGGAGTAGTTACAATACATTAGCGGTTTCTGTGGCGTGAACGTTTTAAAAAGCATCAGCAAAGTATTAAACACAAAAGCCGCACGCAGACACCCGTCCCTCCTCAGGAAAGCCTCGTGGTCCGTGGTGTGAGCAGTCGTGAGTGCGGGCTGGGGGTTAAGGCACCGGCAGCGGCGGGAGGGAGCCCCTACTGCCGGAGCTCCACGTAGTTGGCGGGGAAGAGGCCGTAGCGGCCCTTGCACACGCCCCGCCACCAGCCGTCGTCGATCATCTCGATGTTGGTGATGATGTCGTCGGGGTCGAAGGAGATCTCGTCGTCACCCGCTGCAGGGAGAGCCCAACAGGGTCAGCGCTCACGCAAGAGAGGGCTCACAGCAGCCCCAGCGCCCGGGTGAAAGAGCTTTTTGGGAACTCCCGCCGCTCCCACAAACAGCACCCAGTAACTCGCACCAGCGCCTCCGCGCTGTTGTTAAACCCCCGAATCCCTGACTTTTCATTTGCCACTACAAGGGGCATAAAAAAGCAAAGGAAAAATCCAGATTTATCTTGTGCAGAACAGAGTTTTCAAAGCCAAAGGGTGAAAACAAGAGCTTTGCTCACCAGCTTGGTAATCGTAAAGGGCTATGGCTGTGATCCCAAGTTCATTCTCATACTCATCATACGCATTTTCTTCTGAAGAGAGGAGAGGAGAACAATTAAAACATGAAGCACATTATCACCCTCAGTTCTTTCCTGTGGTGCTACTCCTTCAATTGCACTGCTAACCCACACAGGAAGCAGGGAACAGCCCGTGCTAGGTTTCAGCAGTGCTGCTGTTCCTTCTGCATGGAGTTTCTCCCTAAATCACACGCAACTGAAGCATGAAAGGAAGCACTTACAGGAGATATTTAGCACAGGACTACATAAAAACAATCAGCCCTGTACTGCTGCTGTAAAACGCGACAGGACAGCTGAGCTCAAGATCACCCTGTAAGAGAATAATTAATACAAGTGGTGCATGCTGGGGAGGCAGAAAGGGGCCTGCTTCTAATTCCCAGTTTTTGTACCAGAGCAGGTTCATCCTTCACACCTCATTTAGTAACCAGAAGAGGTGAGAAAAACCCAGGAATTCAAAAGAACCTTACTCTTGCAGTTTCATAGATCCCTACTCTGCTCCCTCACAGGCACAGGCACAAACACAACCCATCAATTTCAAACTCCCAAGAACTGTTGATTGGATTTTTTTGCTGGCTCGGCACACGTTTAATCTCCAGCTCAGTGCTTTCTTCTCATGTTGAGCTACATTCCATGGAGTGGGAATGGTTACCCCTGGATTTCTTTTTGAACTGAGGCCCTGGAGAGCACTGTAATTACTCCAACATCATCTCAGAAAAGTTAAGTAACTTCAACACCTTGCTGCAGCCATATATTAATGTCCTAATTAAAGTTTGTTGGTGGGGAATGTAGAAAGTCTCACTGGACTGAGAGTTTAGAAAACTAGGACAGCGTGCTACCAGCACCACTGCTCAGTAAGCTCTTGCACAAGGAAATAATCCTTATCCTAAGGGGTTTGCTGTGAGAAACAAACCTGCTTGGTAGTGGTCTGCTGCTCCTGCCACCTCATAGACAGTCTCTGGCTCGTACTCCGCCTCCCGCTGGCTCACTGCTTCCTGGTAGTCCGGCTCCGCCGCTTTGAAGCCGGCCTCTGGCTCCTGGGCAGCGGGGTAGGATGGGCTGGAGCTCTTGTAGGCTGACCCGGCCTCGTAGGAAACTGCATCCTGCAGGAAGACAGGGCAGCTCTGTCAGGGTTTTGGAAGAGGTTGCCACGCCCAGGATCAAACCCCACGTCCCGAAGGTGATCCCAACGAACCTCGTAGAGCGGGCTGGAGGGCGCCTTCTGCTCCGCCACCTGTGAGACAGGAGAGGCTGGTGGCGTCTGCTTCTTGGCTTTAGCTTGCTCCTAAATCCAGGAGAAAGGAAAACTTCAGTGCAGTTCAGTCACTACAGAGATGACCAAGAGACAACCCTCCAGAATGAAGGACAGGCAGCATAGCCTGCAATAAACTGCTGTGGCCACGGGAGGACTGGGCTGGCTGGGCCGAGCAGAGCGTCAGAAATGCAGCAAAGCACAGGAGAAAAAAGGGAAGAAACAAAAGCCCCATGGCACATATGCATGCCTGTGTTTAAAAACAGAGTACCAGTGTTGTTTGGCCCATCTCCACAGGAGCTGCAGGGTTTTGGTGCTCAGTGTATTCATTCTGCTCATCAGCTGGCTGGGCCTCGTGCCCCATTTCAGCCTGAGTTTAAAGAACCTGAAGCCCACACACGTTCTGGGTGCACAGCTGATGAACTGCCTCTGATGAGAAATGGTCCTGCAAGCTCTGGCAGGTCTGCAAAACTTCCTGCCATGGCAAAGGACTGAATAGCTCAGACAAAAGTGGGTCCTACACAGTGACAGTGAGAGATTCAAATGTTCAGAGGAGTTAAGAGATGCGGTAGAAATAAAAGCAGTATTGCTATTGTGTTCTGTGACACAAAGAATGTGGATCTGTTCTGGCACTCGAGTGCTTCATGCTGTGCTATCCCACCTGTGAATCACAGGGCAATTCCACAATCATTGGGAAGCCACTCATTAGGGAGCCAGGACGCCAACGTGCAAGAAATGCTGTGTCGCTCACATGACACAAAAAAAGGTAACTATTCCAACAGGTAACTTTCATTTTGCCTCTCTTTACCACAGGGGAAAAGAAAACCATGAATCCAGGGCCAAACTGTCTTCTTCATTGAAAAAAAGAAGAGAGGATGTGTGGAATGGGAATCTGTGCACTCCAGCAGTTCAGGCCCATCAAACTGTAACACCCCAGAGGATTCTCAGGAGAAATGGCAGTACAGAGATGAAGTGGTAGGACTCTGTTCCAAAAAATTCTTCCTTTGCTTTGCTTGTCACAGCTCAGAAAAAAAATACATCTAACAAAGCAAGCAAAGCGTGTCTGGAGAGCAGAGCCAGCTTTGAAGACAATTCAAAGCTTAGTGCTGTGCTTTTTGGAAAAAGTCTCTCTTGATGCAAACCCTCCCCCACTTTTGACTCCCGTGCTACAGATAAAAAAGATAAAAAGGCACCAGCAAAGTGATTATTACAAGTCAAACCTAAGTTTGGGGACAAATTAAGCAGTATCAATCCATTAATGATGTCAAACGTGGCAGCAGTTTGACTAATTTGTCCTAGGAAATGGGCCTGCAATCCAGATTATAGTTTAGGAAAGACACAGTGTAATTGCCATAAAACATTTAAATTGCATGGTCCCCCTCAGGCTGGGTTTTGTTCCACAGTGAAATGCTCCATGTGAAAGAGCATCCTGCCTTTTTTTCCAAGGCAGCAGAGCACAGTGAAATCGTGAGGCAGCACTGACTCAACCCAGCCACCAAAGAAGAGCTCCCTGTGCACTCTTTGACTGTGTGACATTTGTGAGAAGCAAAGCAGAACGAGGATTACCAGTAAACAGGGCTCTGGGAGGAATGCAGTCCATATGCACATTCCCGTGGTGGGAGTGTGTGTGCCCACATACCCTCTGCAAGTGAGACTTCATCCTTTGGTGTGAAGAAGTTCCCTGACAGGAATGAAGTTCACTCCAGTCAGAGCCCGTGCCTGCCCTTTGCACTATCTGGGGATGCTGTGGATCACATCCCTGCCCTTCCCATGCTCAGCTTGGGAGCAAGGGGCAGTGCCAGCAGTGTCATTTCAGCTCCCCTCAACCTCATCCCCCCTGTCTGTGCCTGCACAATCCCACAATTAACCATGGAGACGTTCAGGCTGTAAGAACATTAATCATCTGGTTACGGGGAAATTTAAATACCAGCTTTGGGGGAAAAACTTCAAATGTGTCCAGGCAACAGAATCCTTGATGAAACACAAGAAAAATCCAGCAAAATGGCTTGGATTTAACCCACACTTACAGCAAAAAAACCAGCAAAGAAATAATGTCATTCCTGAGATAACAAAGGAATGAAACCAAAAAGACATAGCAGTTAAAGTCCCTTCCAACCCAAACCATTCCATGACCTCTTCCTCTCCCCACTTTTCTCCAGCACAGTGAAGAAACCCCAGGAGCATTTGGGGGAAGGTATTAAAAGTCCACGTGGAGGAAAGGCAGCATTAGACTGATGCAGAAAAGATGAGCTCCCATTCAGCCTGTGATACATCTCTGCAGTGAACATATGCTCACACTGCACATCGCGGTGCCATAAGGCAAAACAGGTCTGAGAGAAAAGGGGAAAATAAGAAAAAATAAAAAATAAAACAAAAAAAAGCAATCACTTTAGAGAAAGAGAGCCTACCAGGCACCTTTTTGTACTCTTAAAACAAGTTAGTCACATCAAGCCTTAGTCTCCTGTGATATAAACTAATCTAAACAAATTCCATACAGCAGGTAAGATGCAGTTTCTGACTAAACATTATTATCTTGCTTATGAATAACACAAAAATCACAAAGCTTTTAGCCATGCCAACGCTAAGACATTTTTTTTAATTCCCTAACTAAGACTCAATTAACATTGGGAAGATTATCTTCCCCTAATCTCCTGGCCGTGTGCTACACCACCTCCATCTCCCGAAACACTGATCCCAAAGGAACAGCAGCACCAGCTGTCACCATGGGGTTAAACTTCTTGAACGTGCAGGACTTTTGGGGGACCACAGAGCTCTCCCCTCATGAGCTCCTCCGTGCCCAAAGGGAATCTGGGACTGCCAAAAGGCAGAAGTGCAGGAGGAAAAGGCCGGGCTGGAGGCACACACAGCCAAAGCACAGGCACGAACACACACGCTGAGCTTTAAAGCCCAGCTGGAAAGAAGGAAAACACCTTTTCTCAGAGATTCCCTTTTCTCCCAGCATCCCATTGAAGCCAGGCTGCTCCAGTGGGATTTGAATCTTACTGACCTCCAGCTTCCTCCGAGCCTCCTCCTGTTCCTGCTTCTCCCTGGCCATTCTTTGGGCTCTCTCAGCTTCTGCCTTCCTTCGGTCTTCCTGCTCTTTCTCCTTGGCCAGGTTCTCAAAGTTAGCTCTGATGCTGCTTGTTTTATTAGCAACTGCAACATGGAAGAGAATTCAGGTCAAATCACGTCCCAGGTTCTATATAAAGGTAGCCCAGAACGAGTTTTTGCTCCAGATTTCTGCTTTTCTGCCCTCTGAGCTCATAGCCCAGTCAGGGAAGTCCTTCTTTCTTCCTCCTCCTTCCCAGCCCAAACCTCTTGTGCACCAAGAGTCTTCCAAAAAAACCTCTGTAATGCCTCTCCCTCCTCTCCTTCACAATACAAGCTCCACCACTCCCCTACACAGTTCATTCTCCCTTATTCCTTCCTTCTTCTCACGCTTTTTATTCTCCCTTCCTTAATTCTGATGAGCCTCAAGAGAAAAAAACAAACTGGAACAAAGCAAAACAACCTCTAAAGGAGGGAGGCAGAGTATCTGAGGCTGCTAAAGAGCTGCAAATGCAGCAGTTCCCTCTGGATGATCCTTACTCAGCACTTACTACATCAATATCCCAGGATTCTGGACATTACCACCTCCAAAGAGAGGATTTGGGGCCAATGCCTTACCAGCTTCTACTGGCTTGGTCTTCTGGTAAGTTGATGCTGGTTTCTCAATATCTTCAAAAGTTGCTGCATTCTATCAGTAAGGACAAAAAGGATACATGTAAAAACCCACACAAATTCAGGGAGACATTCACACAGCCTCCGTCTGAGATATTTTACTGTAATACTGTCCCCTAAGGCTTTCTGCAGAACATCAAAACCAAATCAGGAAGAATCAAAACTTGACAAACAGAATAATCCCTTCTGCAAGTCAAACTAGAAGGAATTAATCTTCAGGGGCAGTTCTAAACACATCAAAATCCTATTAATTAAAAAGAAAAACTTTATGAGTGACTCATCAGAACTAAAAGCAAGGCAATACCCTAAACATACATTGTGTAGCTGTTGCTGCTCTAATCCACATCAGCTGGCATCGGCTCTGTGTGTATAAATTTGCTTTTTAAACGTTTAGAAAAGCACAAAACTCTGCTCTTAGACTGGAGAAGTGTCCAGAAACAGAGAGCTGAGCAGCGCAGATCCAACCAGGCTGTTCTGCAGCCCCACAGACTACTGAAGTCACGGCTCTTTGAAGGAACTTACCTTGTCCATCCGATCCTTCTGGACGCCGTACTTCCCTCCAAATCCTTTGGAATAATCTAAAGGCAGGACAAAAAAGGTCAGAGCAGGGAGTTTGGTGCCCCTCCCGCCTTGCTGCCAAATGCAAACAGCCACCTCAGGTGCAAAGAGCCATTTCAGCTGCATCCAGAGCCACAGTGACAGCCACCAGAGAAAAAGCAACTTGGCTTTGATGCAGAGAGGACACAGAAGCCCAGGAGCCCTCAGGAAGACCAGCAGCCAACAGACTGTGGGCCACATGCATTCCCTGAGTAAACAGGAAGCTGAGGATTGATCAGGGATCAAGCAAGGAGTAAGGGAGAAGCCCTTCTGATGCATCACTTCTGTAACACAGCCTTTGACAGCACCAATTCGGAGCCCTCTGCAGTAATCACGGAGCCTGAGCCATTTTGCTTCGCTCAAAGGAGTCTTTGGGGACCACAGAGGTGTTTTGGTTTTGGTTTTTTTTTTCCCTCTTTAGCTTGGTAAATTCTATAAATGGCAGGAACGCGTAACAGATTTCTCATTCCACTGGGTTTGGCTGTGATACTCCGCTGGTGAATACTAAAGCCATTGGAGATAACTCCTGCTCTACACGTGGAAAGGGGTAATTCCACAGGCCAGCTTCAGTTGCCCAAAGCAGCTCGCCAGCACGGGAATGGGTGGCTGTGCTATCCCACACCAGCCCTGAGCTGCACACTCTTCCTCCCAGCCGGTGCTGACCTCAGCCCTTGGCACACTCCCAAGTCAGATTCGCTCACTAGTGACGCTGATAAGAACAACAAACAAGCAAACCCGGACAGGAGTGGGTCTGTGCTCTCACAGGAATGTCTGAGGAGCACCAGAGCAGCACAGCAGCAGCAGCAAGAGTGTGTGGCTGGAAAAACACCTCTTTGTGGTGGCAGTGAGCTGTAGGAATGTGCCCTCACACTCTCTACGTGGACAGGCTTTCCTATCCATCCCTGGAATACAAGCCCTGCTCCTCTCAGCCCCCAAACCACTGGCTCTCCCTGCCAGCCACTGCAGTGTTTGCACTCGGGCTCTGAAAGTCTGTGTCACTGTAGCACAGGAAAATATCAGCTATCAATGAGCACCCTCGTTTTCTTCAGCTTTGTATGGATTTTCAGCCAGATAAATATGCTACACTTACATTTTCCTGCTTCAGACTCCTCACTTTAAGATAACAGAAAAACAGGAATTCATGGGTTGTACCCCAACTATTTCACAATGAATAAACAGAGCATTCTAACAGCATTTGCTCACCCAAGAACCACAAACATTCCCTACTTCTTTCAAAGACTACAATAATTTTTAAATGATCTAGCCACAGCCCATTGATTGTTAATGGTTACATGCATGGTCACTATCTGAATACTGATTTATCCAGACAAAACTTTATATTTAGTCTCTAAAACTGACTTCATTAACATCATACTAACAGTAATGTTGTCACCACACTGCATGTACAGCTATTAACTAATTCAGGATTTTGCAGAGCTGTTGACTAAACACAGGCTTGCTTTAGGTGATACTTGAAGGATAAAATGAAGGAAACTGCTGGATCATGGAAGGACAGAAGCGCAAGAAAGTGTCTGCACATTCCTGGCGTTGATCTACTCAGAGAACTATTTCAGGCTGTGCGAGAAGTGGCCGCACTGGTAAGAGAGTAACAAGTGAAAAACGGTGCCTTGTTGAGATTCATGCTTGGCTAGTTTCTCCTTGTAATCAAACCCCACAGCAGATGGGTCCTGCCTTTCTGTCTGTACACCAAATTTCCCTCCGAAACCACTCTTATAGTCTGAAAAAGCCACAGGAGATACATTAAAACCAAGGTAGGAAAATAAAGAAGTTTAGTCAGAGACACTCAAAATAATTTTTGCAGTATTTTCAATTATCAGCAATTTTGGATGGTGAAAAAAAATAAGTATCTCAAGACACTTCTGTAAAAGTAAATTGAAAAAAAGTCTCAACTTGAGCTGATTTATCAGATATAAGAACACCATTCTGAAGTCACAGGAAAAAAGCATTTCTCAACATTTTTCAGCCACACTGCATAAGGCACTTGCACTTGATCAAAGGTATGAACACAGGCACACAGCTAATTTGTTCACCCAAACAGAACAACAAAATATACAAGAGAATAAACAAAATAAACACCAAAACATACAAGAGAATCAAATGAGCTTCCTTCATCAGTGTGGTTAACATTTGTACAGAGAGCTGACTTTTAAGGAGGTGTGAAGATGGGCTCCACAGAGACCACCCTCCAGACATTCATTGAAGGAAGGAATATTCCTGCTGCCACACAGCTTGAGGGAGAAAAGGTTTCAGCTAAGAGCTGATCATTCCCTACTGCTGCCTAGGGGACAGCCATTTACATATATATATATTTATATATATAAACACATATGTGTGTTATAAAATGAGGGATGGCACAGGAAAAAAGAGCTTTGGGTAATCCTCTCACAACAAATCTGCTGGAGCACCCAACAGAACAATATTCTGAGGAACAGTTTTAATTTCATTACTTAAAAATATTAATTTAAGTTAAGAGCAGTGACAGGCAGAGGGCTGGGGAGCAACAGCTGCATTTTACAGGAAGCTGTATTTTTACTGGGCACCAAGTATTTCACAATAATAGGTACCCCACAGGCCAGGAGGAAGGACTGCATTTGATTTTAGACTGTCCCCGCATGAAAACAGGGATGTACACAACCGAATCCAGAAGGGTAAAATTATTTGAGGAACGTCCAAAGGAATTCCTAACCTGTGGTTTGCACAGCTCAACTGAAAAAGGAAAATAATCCAGGCTGCTTGCAGGCTCATAAAGGGAGAATTTAGCCCTGAGCCTGGACTTTGAGGGGCTGGGTGTCAGCTGTGCCAAAGCTGCTCTGCAGCCACCAGTCCAACCAGTGACAGCCAAACCCAGGCACAGGAAAGGAGCCTCACGCCAGCTCCTGCGAGGCTGTGCCCGAGGACACCGGGGCAGGGGGCTCACACGGGCAACAGGGGGTCACAGGGAGGGGAGGCGGAGAGAACAGCGAGGAACCCAGAGCTGCTGTACCTTTCTGGGACTCGTGCAGCTGCACTTTCTCCTGGTGGTCCCAGCCAAGGGCACACTTGTCCTGTCTGTCTGTCTGCACGCCAAACTTGCCTCCAAAGCCCTTTACGTAATCTGTGAAGTTTTCAGAAAACGTTATTGCAGATGAAATACTGCATTCAACAGGAAAAGCAGGAACATGTTAGGGGATCAGCTGCCCTGTTCACAATACACTCACTCATTTAAGGGGATGCACAATCTGCACACACACACGGGGCAAACACACATTTACCACAAAAAAAAAATCTAAAAACTCCCACCCAAAAAAACCCCACAGACAAAGTATTTTTCCCAGGTTTAATAGGGTCTGAGCTGCTATTTTTAGAGAAGATAATAAAAACCTTTCTGTGATTCATGTTTTTCCGTTTTGCCTTGATATTCAAAGCCAACAGCACTTTTATCCACTTTGTCCTTGTCGACACCGTATTTACCACCAAAGCCCTTGGAATAATCTAGAGATAAGAGGGAAGAGTTTTGTTTGTAAGTGTTCAGCAACAAAATCATCACCTTGAGAAATTGTGATAATCAGGGCTGCTAGCATTACATCATGTTTTAAAAGAGGCACTGACACCCTCAGTTAAACTTGATTTCAGACACTGAAGTCAGAAATCCTTCAGGATACATTCTCCAGGATGGAAAATAAAATTGCATTTTGCTGGGCAATACCAGCAGTTCAGCTGCTTGACTCCTTAGTAAAATTCTGAAGACACTTTCAGCAAAGTGAACTTCAAAACCTGTGTCAGCAACAGCCTGGATGCATTTAAACACCCCCTGCTCCTTGCTAGCACTTCTAGAGTGCAAGCATTTCTTTGGGATACATAGGAAACAGATGGCAAATTGTCACCATTTTTCAATAAAATGGTCGATTTTTGATCAGATATGCCTAGAAACCTGACCAGCAACACAAAATATATTAACTCTAAATGCTGCTAACTGATAAACATTTTAATCCACAACCAGCTGATTCTTTTCGAAGCATTTCAGTGTGGTGGTTAAACTGCTCACAGTCTGAATACTTTGATTTACAGCTTAACAAAAGGAGCTGTAAGAAACCTCCAGACAAACCTATGTGCCCTGGACCATCCCTTAAAACCAGGCAGAACTGACATTTTTTTAGGTTTCTTTTTTCAGAAGTCGAGGTTTTCAGCAACGTAAATTTTCCCCAGCGTTACCTTTCAGCAGGTTGGGAGTGCAAGAGGTGTAAAACATGAGTATTTTACAACATGGCCTATGGGCAGTGCCTACAGCATCAGGGAAGGAGCCTGCTAACACATGTGTGACTATTCACCCTTCTGGGAGTCGTGTTTCTCAGTTTTCCCCTGGTAATCAAACCCCACTGCACTCTTGTCCACTCTGTCAGCCTGTACTCCGTATTTTCCACCAAAACCACTTGAGTAGTCTGCATTGAGAGTAAAGCACAATAAAAACAGCATGAAGGCACTTGTCATGGATACAGCACAGCCTAGCAATTGAGGGGAAAAACAAGTTATTTCAGAACTGAAGTATTATTAATGCTTTAGCACACAAAATTCGGTTTAAACACAAGATAAGCAACCATCCTACAGCTTATGATGGTTCCTAATTAATTTATTCCCTATTTCCAACAGGGTGCAATACAGCAAAGAGCAACTCCCAATCTTCCTGACATGTCCTTGAACCTCACTTCAGAAAGAAAAATAAGACTCCTGACGACCCACTATTTCCTTGTCTTAAAACCTCATCAACTCATGAAACTGCTCTGAAATTCATTTTTTCCTCTTCTGTTCCACCAAACCCACCATTTGATTCATTGAGAATGTCATGCAGAGGTCTCACTGAATGAGGTACTTTCCATACAGTGAAAGAATCTACTCTGTTTTTTATAGAAAATGTTCTCACAGAGGTGACCACCTCCCCACTTTACCTTTTTGGGAGGGATGCTTCTCAGTTTTGCCCTGATATTCAAACCCAACAGCTGACTGGAAGAGAAATAAAATGACATGTGTGACAGAGTTAGGCATTAGGAGAAAAACTGCACGCACTTCAGTGGACAAAGAGCATGGCAAGTTCCTGTGTCCTTCCATACTGCTCCGACCTTCTGGACTGGGGGCATAAATACCTATTTAACTTGGGGGCCATATGCATTTACATGGTAATTCAGTGCATGTGTTCATGGCCAGGGGTTCTGTCCTCCCTTGCCAAGGCAAACTGTACCAGCAGCACACTCCAAGTCTGGCCTTGCCAGGTCCAGCAATTAAGTATGACAAAAATCCAGCATTTCCATGCAGGGATTATTAGGAAGTCTTGGAACAGGACATTAATTATCCTGCCCGGTAGCTCATGTTAAGATACAGGACAAACCATCCCCAAACCCCTCCTGCTACAGCATTCACACTGACCTTGTCAAAGAACACAAACAAAGTAATATTTTAACATCTCTTCTCAGCTTTCTTTTAAACTCATCTCAATTTCCCACGAGGGGTTTTTTCTACTCTGCTTTAAACAGTAATTCATCTCCGGAACAGTCAGTGTCAGCTTCTGCTAAACTTCAGAAAGAGCAGCCCACACCAGCATCCTAAGGCACTGGAATTTTGCAGTTTTATGTACAAAAGGAGGAAATCAACCACTGTGGGTGGCTGCAGGAGGAGATGAATTCACTCACCTGGTCAACTCTATCAGTTTGTACTCCAAACTTGCCACCAAACCCTTTCACCGAATCCACTTGGGAGCAATGCTTAGAAAGTTTGGATTGGTATTCATGTCCAACAGCTGACTGGAAGAAATTGGGTAAGTTCAGAGACAGCAGTTCTACACAGGTCTGTGTGTCAGACAAAACACTGCATCAAGCAACCTGAGGGTGAGTTTTGTTACCAACATGCACCACTGCCACTCCTCCTGCTGAAACCAACTTCCCTGGAAATCCCTACTCACTTGGGAAGTCTCCACAAGGATGCTGCCAATCCAGCCTAGGCAAGAGAAGTGACTGCATTTTATGAGGACTATTTTATGCCCTGCATTTGCACTTCAAAAAGCACAGGAATGTAAACAAGACAGGTACAGAGGGAGTCTTGGTGGTGTTCATGCAGAATTTGAAGTGAGCTCCAGGTGAAACACACAGCCTTGTGTTTAGGCACTTGTATTTAGGGATCTGTTTTAGCTGACAGGGGACTGCAACAAACACAACCAAAGCCAGCTGCCATTGGTTTAGGGAGGCATAAATCAGAATCAGGCATCTTCCTCACTTGCAAAATGGTATTGAACACGAGGAGACGCACTCACACCTGTGCCAAAGGCATCCCAGCCCTGCATCCTGGCCCTGGAAGTTGAGCTGAACAGAGGCTGAGCTCCATCCATCCCACCACGACTGGCAGGACACAGGGATATGTAATTACACACCTGGAAGTGCCTCCACACAGCCTCTGCTAGTGTTACACTGACCTAGTGCTGGGAGCCCTTCCAGCTCCTGGAACTGATGCTGCAGCCTCACACCTCGAGCAAAAGTGCTTTTTCCTTGCCCAGTGCCAGCACTGGGAACTGGCCAGAGCAATTCACCAATTTCATCCAACGCTGGATAATCCTGTGCCAGGCAGCTGCACCAAGGTGAATTACTCTGAGGACACAAGGTGCCTGCACACCTAAGTAAGTTGGATTTTACAGTGTTTGCTCTTTTTCTTCCACACAGGTGCTGGAGGGAACATTCCCAGCCGGTAGGGAAGCAAAGCATTACTGGCTGAAGTTACTGCCAGGTAACAGATCAAGGATGGCAACAACAGGACACTGCTTTAACTCAAAAGCATTACAAAAGCTCCCTTCTTTTCCTGACTGAAACAATCACACTCCTGTTCATTTTGCAGGTGTTCTGTAGTAGAAAATCTGTTAAATGTGACAGAAAAGGCTCCCACCTCCCTTTATTCTTCCCATTACATTTATGGAAAACACGAAGCTCTGAAAATTTTAGAGTTTATGTGGTTTTACACGATCTCCCTTTTGTTACACCAACTGAGGTATAAACGTGGTGTTTTCTTCGTGGTACCAGGACTTTCTGCATTTCACCAAATACCAAGCATCACAACAAATCTCCCCTTAGAAAAGACTTAGAAGAATATTTTTCTTGGAAATCTGTATTTCAGAGTAAAACACCCCCATAATTTTTCTGTGCATTTTAAACCAGCTCGGGAGGTATGGCACACAGAGTGATGGAACTGCTCATTTTAACTCAGCACCAAGGTTTTGCCCTAAATGCAGCAAAACCCTGCACCAGGACAACGCTGCAGTGACCTTGATTTAATGGCCAAGCTTTAAAGCCAAGCTTTAAGGGCAGCACACCTGCACAGATACCTGCAAAGGAGACATCTCAGCCACAAGGCTTCAGAACTAGTTACAAGGGAGAAAGATTTGTTACAAACATAAATCATCAACACCTCCTGCCACCAGCATCACTCAGATGGGCATGACCAGCACGTTTTTCCCCCATGATTAATTCTGGCCTATGGGAAACACTGCTGACTTTGGTTCCTTTCTTTTTCCCCATGGACACAGGTGAGGGATAAACTGCTGACACTAGAGAGCAGCAGCAGAACAGGTCTGGTGGTTGAATCTGCTCAGCAATTCCTCTCCTCAGATCCAAAGGTTAGCCTGTTTCAAAGGCCCACTGAGAACTGGACAGCAATTAACTCTGGAATATGGGAATCCAGCAAAAATTTAAGGCTGTCAAGTTACCAAGAACACAGAAAGTAAGAAAACCTTATTATTCAGGAATGTTTTGATTCTTATTCTAACAGAACTCATGAAAGAAAGTAGCCAGAAGTTGATATGCCTACTTATCACATGACTTCAGGAATTATATTAAGAATTATAATTTTTTTTTAACAGTGTAACATAAGCAGCCATCAACTCCTTATATAAAAAACTACCATCTGATTGAAGTACAATGGTATTTTAAATACTTGCATTACTTGTCACTGTTCACAGTTTGCTCACAAGAGCTGCTCTCTGATTTTAATGCAGCAGCACACCCTTTTTTCATTTTTTGGCAGTCTCTATCTACATGCATAGAAGAGCTGGCACAGCATCCAAATAGAAAGATCATACTGGATTTATTAATGCATGAAGCGCTCTGTTAATTTAGAAACATAAATTCAAAAACTTGAATCCTGACTCCAGGGGAATCCTCTCACGACTTGGCATCAATCAAAACCATGTGGGGCCATTGCACATCCCAGAGCAAAGCTGGAACAAGCTCAGCTCACACACAGAGTGGTGCTGGCCACGGCAAGGCAAGGCTTATCACTTCACTTATCACTTCATCCCAGGGAAGCCCCATTCACACTTACTTTATCCATTCGATCTTGTTCCACGCCAAACTTCCCTCCATAGCCAT
Organism: Lycocorax pyrrhopterus obiensis; assembly: GCA_014706295.1. Taxonomy (NCBI): domain Eukaryota; kingdom Metazoa; phylum Chordata; class Aves; order Passeriformes; family Paradisaeidae; genus Lycocorax; species Lycocorax pyrrhopterus. The sequence goes on from JACSVZ010000007.1 coordinate 2,287,566, forward strand.
GGGAAGCTTTTGGTCCTGTTTGCAGCTCCCTCTCTTTGAGGTTCTGGTGTTCTTGGAATACATTCTCCCTCAGCTGATGAATACTTTAAAAGACAAATAACCAAGCGGCAAGTTTTACTAAGGAAGTCTGAGCAAGTAACTTCATAAAGATGCAAAATATAAAGCTGATAAAAATCATCTTAATTGGAAGTTGGATGACTTGTATTTTTCAAGCCCTTCCCATTTTTTCAGTGCACAAAACATTTCCTCGTATTTTGAGACACTGGATTTGTCCCACTGCAAAATGTTGTTTAAAAAAAGAAAAGAACCTTGCTGGTTTTAAGACTAATGTGGAAGGGAACTCTGCTGTTTTAACAATCCATTACCTAGAATTGATTTGTGCCTGAAACATATTTTTTGTTTCCTCACGTCCTAATTTAAATTCTTCCCAACACTTTCTATTTCGATGGCAACTTTTCAGAACAGGGATCATCTCTTATCACACAGTCCCTACGGCAACAGGGCTAATTCTAACAGAGCATTTCTGGACACTTGCACCTCCTCTTCCCAAGGTGATCCCTTAGATATGCAGGAATTGAACTGAGGGCAGGGCAGGCTAGGCACAAGAAGGGTAACCCAGGGTGTAATCTGCACCTTAAGCACTTCCCACCCGAGTTTTAAGCTTCCTCAGGTGTAATTCAGCCAGCAGGAATCCCTCAGAACAGGGCAGAGTAACACTGATCCCTGAAGTAACCAGAGTTCAGTCTCCCTCTTCTGCAACAATCACACATTTCCTAAAACTGCTTTAAAGTTCAGTCTTAGGCACTTGTCCTAAGAAATGCAAGACTCAGGAGATGCATCATTTCTGTTTCACATATCCCTCTGTGATGCACTCATCTGCTTTTCTATCAGAGAGCTCAGTTTGTTACTTCGCCAGGGTTTCTATGAGTTTGGTGGTAGCAGTTTTCTAAACAAAGGGTAAGAATTAAGGGACCAAACGCTTCCTTAAAGTACCAAACTGGAGCTGCTCAGATCCCTCAGCTTCTCCCCTGGCACTACTGGCTCTTGCACCAAAACTGCACAAAGAACCTTTCCAGACACAGAGGCAGGAAAAATCACATTTCCAGTGACAAAGAAAGATTTAAGAGTCCCTACACCCTATTTCTGCTCTGAATTTCAGCTCTGAAGACACTGACGGATTTGAAAGATCAGCAATCTGGCAAATAATCAATCTTCTACAGGGACTCTTGTTTTAATTATGAAGACACAAGTAACTGAGAACATGAGGTGATTAAAAGTCGCCTGGGACGGTGCCTATTAATACATTTCACAAGAGAGCTGCTTTACTTGATGTGCTCTTGGTGGCCGGATCCATTCACGGTTTTAGCTCCCCAGCGCTGTTCTTTCTCACTCACATCGTTCTGTGAAGGACACACATAAAAAGAGAGTTAAACACCCAAAGAAATCACTAGTTACACACATTTCAGAGCTCACAGCAAAAGCTTCCGGCAGTCAGTGAGACCACAAGGCTTAGAAAAGCAGCTTCACCGCCCCTCCACTTCCAGGGACCTGCTCCTGACAGTTTACTTCGCCAAGACACGGCCCCCACCCTGCAGAGCTCCTCTGGAACTGTCCCAGAACACGCTCCTGGCGGACCAGCAAACCCCAAAAGCCATACCACGAAGTCTGGATCCGTCTCCCAGTCATCAGCTCCGTCATCCTGGCTGATGGACACGGTGTGGCCTGCAGTAGCCTTCCACATCTGCAACACCAGCAGGAGAAGCAGGGTCACGCTCCACTCACGTGCCAGCTCATTTGATTCATGCAGGAGCTGACAGAGGAGACGCAATCCAAAATTCCCAACAGAGTATGTTATTTAACCACATCACCAAAAGCTGTGCTTGCAGTGAAAACAGGCTGGACCATTGGTGCTCAGGCTGTCTTCTCAAGCTGGCTTAAAAACCTGTTTAACTCTCCCATTTGCACTGTAAAAAGATTAGGAGCAATTGCTGTTTCAAAGAGAACAGTTTCACCTTTCTTTGCCCAAATTAACACTTGTCTTTTGTGCACTCAAAGACTTCTCCTCACCCAGGTTTCCAAGCCAACACGCACCTCCAAAAACTGCTGCTAATTCTGGATCCTGTGCATACAGTTAAGGGGTAGGAATAGGTGGGGTTTTATTTCCCCAGGCATTAAAAATGGTGAGCACAACATTGTTCTTCACCTGCATTACACCTGCACAACCTCCTCTGCTGTGCAGTGAGTTTCAGCACAGTGACAGAAATCCCAGCAACTCCAAGAACTTGCACACAACCCAGACGTTGCTCCAACAACAGAGGACGGGAGTGTCCGTGTTCCTCGGGTCACCCCTTGTGAGACACGGTGCACAAAAACTCAGCACCTCGTCTGGCTTTCAGGAGAAACAGAGGGCGGCTGCTGGAGCACTGACAGCGGGAAGCAAGGCTCATGAAAAAGGCAAACAGTGACTTCAAGAAAGAGGACCCAGCACTTTCAAGAGGTTAATGATTTGGGACCTCTCACTTTCTGGAAACCTTATCCCCTGTGGAGTATCAAGTTGGATGCTTTTAATCAACACTTCTGAATGCAACTAGTTAGCAGAATTCCTGATCTTCCTGGTGCTACTGGCTGGATTTTACACCCTTTATTCTATGTAAATCAAAACAAATGAATTCTAGAAAGCAAAACTAAAACATCAAACTACAAGCTGCCTGTTCTCCCAGCTTTTTCAGACTACGCTTCAGAGAAAAGATTTTTCTTTGATATTCAACTAGAGTTCCATTTTTTAACATACCATCATTCTGTCCACTTACCTTTATCCTTCTAGTTAAGAATAGATTACAAAGGTAATTATCACAGGCTATTTAATTCACACAAGCATAATTCAGTGGGTGGGATGAAAACTCCCTCTTAACCGCATAACTAATGATCTCTGGGTAAAGTCCGCAGCTCGTTCTGTTAGGCTTGTTCTGCAGCCTGGCAGAACGAGCTGATGAGCCAGCTTTATGGAGCATTTCAGAAGTTTCAGGACTGGTAACGTGAGTGGGAACAACTGAAAAACTGATAGTCAAACACCAGGGTAGCAAATGCTGGAGTAGCCTGGAAGGAGGGTGTAAAAGCAGAGCAGGTGACATCCTAACACAGTATGAATACCTTTCCCCTCATGGTTTTTTGGGTCTCCCATCCCTAAATTCCTCTGGCAGTTAAGGAACTAACCTTTATAATAGTACTTCATATCCAAAAAACCTGTGAGACTACGAGTTTATAACCCAAACTTTTAGAACATGGGTATTTTAACAGCACCCTTAAAACACTCTGTCTAAAGCCTTCTCTCACGATTGTGTCTGTCCTACTCTTTCCTACTAAAATCTGATCTCTTGCCAAAAAAAGCCCCAAAACCCTTGGGAAGCAGAACCCAACCAGCTCAAGAATGAAATTCAACACAGGTCCAAGTTCTTTCTAACTCCTCCAAAGAGGGATGTTTCGTATCCATCCTTCCATGCTCCACCACACTGTGTAAGATGTTTAGGAATAGAATTCAAGCGACAAGAGCTGAAGCAGAGGTACATCTGTGTATGGCGAATTTCTATATGCTTTGTGCAAAACACAACTTTTTTCCCCCCAAGCACTTGTTTCTTATGCTCACTTGATTGATGTACTTTGTTCATTCAGCTGTGCTTGGACATTTCAAAGAACAAAAGCTGGATCCTTCAGTCTAGGTTTCATTGCTTCCTCCTCAAGCTCTCACAAACAATAGTGCAAGGAAGAAGGATTTCACACGCACCCCCGTGCAAAATCCAGACTCCACCACCACGATTCTTTGCAAATCATGCGCATAAACGCCAACATTCTTCCACAGCTCAACCCTGCATTCTATGAAGTGAATTCCACAAGGAGCAAAGCAGCCCCAGTGACCAAGGCTCCCAGGCCACAGCTTGCAGGAATCAGCCTGGTTTCCGCCCGCTATTCCAGCACCGATTCCAGGGCAGAACGAGCAGAAACACGATCTATTCATGACTCACTGGCTCACGTGGTCATGATTCCTGAAGGAAGGAGCAAACGCTACGGTTCGAACACAAACCCAGGCTAAATATATGCCTCGAATGTATGCGCTGCTATGACTAATCAGCACACACATCATCCTACCCAGCACCTTTAGCGGCACCCTCGGCAACTCCCCGCTGCCTGGGCCTAGGGACGCGCTCCGGGCAGCGGCAGCCGAGGCTGGGGCGCAGGTGAGCGGAGCCGGGCAGCAGCTCCCGGGCCGGCCGGGGCCGCACGGCCTGAGCCCGGCACCGAGGGCAGGCGGCTCTGCGCTGAGGGGCGCCCACGGCAGCGGCACCGCCGCTGTGGGGAGCCCCCGCCGCAAGTTCCCAGCTTGGGAGTTGAAATAAATTTTTTTTTAAAAAAAGGACACCGAGTCGCGCCCGCCCCCGTGCGCGGAGCCCGCGGCCCGGCTCCCCCCAGCCCCGCCGCGCTTACTCTGCCTCTGCCGCCGCCTCCTCCTCCTCCTCGGCGCTGGCTCCCCGCCGGTGCTTCCCGGGCTGGCGGCGGCTGCTGCTGCTGCAATTTCCGCTTCTCCCGAGCTCCCACTTCCTCTTCCCGGCTCCAGGTGGGAGCGGGACGCGCTCGGCTCCGCTCCGCTCCGCCCCGCCGGGAGGGGCCGCGCCGGCCCGGCCCGGGAACGCCGCCTCGCCCCGGGAGCCTGCGGGGCTCTCGGACAGCGGTGAACGTTCATTTCTGGAGCCGCAGTGGAGCTGCTCCTTCCCCCGTTCCTTTCAGCCGCTCCAGAAATGCACCATCGGGAGTTTTAAAATGGCCACAGGGGAGTTGTTGGTGCAGTTTTTGAACATCGTTTTTTTGATGTTAATACTCACTTTTGCGCCGTCATGTTTTGGAAATCGCATCTTCTCCGTCCCCAGGGGTTTCCATCACTTTTTATCAGTGGGCGAAAGGTTCCCCCGGGGCTGGGGTCCCGGATGCCAACATGGAAACAACGGGGTTTTAAAACGCTGTAATTGGTTTGCCCACTGTTTGAGTCTTCTGGAGGAGGGAAAGGCCCCCAAGAACGCCATTTCTAGCGAAAAACATTGCAAATAAACACACCAATTCAAGCTGTAATAAAGGGCAAGATAAACACAAAATCCAGGTGAACATAAACACAACTTAATTCCAAACGTAGCCAGATCACGTTACAAATAGGCTCAGTTACTTTTTCCTGGATTAAAAACAGTGAGATTTACCCTGTAAACTGAATAGAGCATATACGAAAAACTGGGCTGAACTTATTCTCAAAAAGCAGTGTGCTAGAGGAGAACACAGGTGCAGAGAACCTCGATCCTTTGGGCATTACTTCTGGCTGCCCTGTGTACTTCTGGAGTCTTCACCTGTCCCTCCACGTACAGGTAGGAATACCAACCACATTTATATATCACTTTTCACCCATCTGTTCCAACATCCCATATAAAACCACAAGGTACAGCTATCTAAGTTAACTACAATTGCCCTTTCCCCCCACCAAGCCCCCTACTATTAACAAAAAATGAAATTACTAAAATGTAGAATAATTTGTGCACCAAAGCTACACCCCTGACAATGGGAAGTCAAAAACTCATTTTAAAGACAAAGTGACTCTTTAGTTTCTTTAAAAAGTACCACCCCAAACACAGTGTCAGTTTTTATTTACCTGAAAATTAATTTTGCTGCCCCTCCCCCTCAATCTTTAGCCTACACCAAGTTCCAAAAATACATTCTGCTTTGATCTACTGTACCTGTTCTCCAAATCTCAGCATGATAAATCACCACTTCCCACAAGAGACTGCTGTAGCAGTTTAAAAGACAGAGTTAAAACATCTGTTTTGAGATTCCCCGTGCTTTAAACATGCAAAAATTGCAAGTTTAAAGTTCACTCAGATAATTCTGAAGCATGCAGACAGAATGCACAGTTTAATTTTTACAGCCCTCTTTCCAACTGAAGCTATTAAAGACATTTGGCAATTTACAAAACGTTGTATTTAATCAAGTGTTATCTAAAGATCACTGTAACAAACGCAGGTGCCTTTTCCATGTGCAGTTTTCTTTCAGCAGGGTGTGTGGGAGTTATTAAAATTGAGCAGGACACGTTTTTCTGGATTTCTCCAGCACAGCTCTGCTGCGTAACTCAGAAGGAAGTCACCACACAGTTTTGCCAGTTCGTGAAAGCTTTCGCCATTTCACTCATTTATTCTACCTCTCATGTCAGTTCCATTGTTCCATAACAGTTAAGGTTTTACAGCCTCAAAATTATAAACGCATTTTCTGTTCACATTTTACAAGTCTATCCCGCATTGGTTTCACTTTTGAGAAGCAACAATACATGACTTTGAACACCTACTATCACATCAGTGACCAGCAACGCCTAGGCAAGGTTTCTCTAAACAGCAAAGTTTAGCTGAGCAGTGAGTCAGGATTTCCTTCTGCAGTTCCATTTTAGTTTTTTTCTAGAAAGATAGATTCTCTGAGAATATAAAAGAGACTGCAAATGAACAGACAGCAACTCGTACAGACAAGCCAGACAAACAGAGATGCATTACTGAACAAGGTTTAGAGCATCCACGGCAGTGTTTCTCCAGGCACTCCGCATCCTGCTGTTGAAATATGCTTCACTACTGCTTCCAGTATCCTGCAACTTTATCCTTCTGTCCTCTACTCAATGAAACGGTTTACAAATATATCAAAATTGACATGAACAGCCCTATTGTGACCTTATTGTGCATTGGCTCCCTCGACTCCTATGCTTCTCCCCAAATATCACTATGGTCATGATCTCATTTTATTACCAAAGCAACTGTTGCTGCTGTCTAGAACAGCACTTCCACCTTCATCACATGGACCAGAATACACTGAAGTTGTGTGACAGGTCTGGTTTACTATTTTAAAAAGCAAATCATGGCTATAACTATGAGTAGAAGTAGGCAATAAAGCAGTTTTTTCCAGAAAACTGATATTAGTGCATGTGAACTCGAACAATTCCAAAGAAAATGTCACATCGAATGGAATATTTTTGCTACTGGAGAAAGGTCATCATTTGAAACCAGATCTACAGGGCAGCAAACAATCATTAAGATGCTTTATTGACAATATCCACTCACTGCAAAAGTTTCTGCCTGCATACAATTAGATCTTAGCTTTTCCATAGTGTTTTACTGGCAGTGGAAAATGCATCAGTACTTTATTGAAAGAAAGCAATAAATAATACTGTGATAAAAATAGTTCAAAAGTAGACTGTACATATTGTTACATAATCTGAAAATACACAAAAGATTAATAGAAAAACAGAACAGTAACAATGAATTTCAGTTTTACAAGCAAGTTAAAAGTGGAAAACGAAATAAGAAAAAAGACATGCTATATATATTGTTGCATAATAAATAATGCACCATCTGAAGATTCTTGCTGGCTTTTTAATATGCCATTTACAAGTGTCAGATACATTTTCTACTCATACAGTCCAAAATGGCTACAACCATCAAAATTAAAGTCCAGACAAGTCTTTAGAACAAGTTTACAAAACACATAGGATGACTTACATAAGAAAAGTAAGGCCTTTATTAGAAGATGCACTGCTTTAGTTTTCAGCCCATCATTGTACCTTCATCTTTCACTACTCATTTGATAGGAGGCTGCAGTGCTTTAGGATTGGTCCATTAAAACTGGTTCCACCAGCATCTTTTCACCAAGTATTTTCAAGCAAAAAGGTCTAGGACAAAAAAAACCCTCTCTGTGGCCTGTGGCTCACGACCAGGAATCATTATGAAGTCTATCTTCCTCAGGTGAGGAAAAGCAAAAATAAAAAGAGTCCTTGGTTTATGGCTTGTTTTCAGTCACTGCGAAGAGTCGCGATACGAATACAGCACGGGGTGTTAGGACTGAGGCAATCGCTCCCACAACGTGTCCCGCAGGGTGAAGAGTTCCTCCCAGCTTTTCAAACAGGTTCTACTTTAAATAAAGACAAATTGCCACTACTTGACACATCCTCTGTGCGGAAAGGTACAGCTCTGAGGAGAACAGCACTCGTGTACCGTCCCTCCTACGTCAACAAAGGCTCACCTGAACAAAAGCTGGACTTGTTTTCAGATCTAAGCTAAGAGCTCCAAAAGACAAAATATATACTGCTCGGTGTCATGATACTTTTACAAAGGTATTAAAATCCTTTTCACCTTCAGTTTCATTATTAAAAAACAATGATAATTACAGTAACGGCATAATTTACAAAAACCCTATATTGCTCATAGGGACATATACATACAAGCATTACAGTACATTCAGTTGGAAAGACTAAAATTAGAATAAAAAATCAGCAATGATTTGATTTGTAGACTGAATAGAAACAGAAAAAGTAAGTAACTATATAAATGAGAAGTCACATAAATATAAGAAACATTTAGATTCTAAAATATTTTCTCTATAGTACTCATGAATTTATTTGCTAATTAAAAACTCTGTAATAAAATATCTCAAAGTGTCCATTTAACAAGTATTAACAGGTTAAGGGTTCCAAATGTTCAAAATGCTGCATATCACCGGTAGAAATAGTGTGGGTAAACTGTAAAAACAACAAACAAAAACAACACACAAAAAGAAAAAAAACACAAAAGATTCCATTAGCAGTTTTTTACCAACATTTCCTTCCAAGATTCTCACAAACAGCTCAGCAGTGCAGCAGTCATGCACTGAATTACTGCCATGCCACGCTGGATAGAATTTTATTGCCTCCTGCAATCTCCAGCTGCAGTGCAAAGTAAGGCAATGAGGGCAAATATTTCTGCCTCGAGGATTTCCATCCCACGTCATCTGACTACAGAAAATCCTGAACCAGGGAGGAGAATCTGGGAGAGAGGAGACTTAAAACTTCAGTTTCTTGCAACTGAAAATACTTTAAGAGAGCCCCTGAGATTATGAACTGACACACTCACTTGGTCTGAGCTGCTACATGCAAGAGTTTCCTCTCTCAGCATTTCATATGTAAGAACTCTTTAGAACTCAACTCATACATGCAAAAAGGTTCTGAATTTGAAGAAGCAAATACATGAGTTGGAAGGGATACTACCAGTAAGAAGTTGCAAGCAGAAAAGACAATTTACAGTCCATGAAAGATACCAGTTAGGGGGAAAGATCCATTGAATTGATTTTTTAAAAGTCATTATAGTTAAAAAAAAAAAAGGCTCAGTTTTCTGACTTGCTTGCAAAATCAGAGAAGTACTGTGCCACAAGAAAATACAGCAGAGGCTGCTGCAGAAACATTCCAGGTCCTGGAGAAAGACAGGACTACAGGTCTTTCACAAGCCAGAATACATGGATTTCATGTTACAACACATCAAGCTGCCTTTTATTGGCAGCACTGTTCCCAGCTCCCCAAATTTAGGCTGCAGGTAGCTAAATCCAGCCAGCCAGCCTAAGCAATCACAGTGGCATGGAGTGTCCAGGAACTGGGAAACTGCAGTTTTCCCTGTGGCAATTCAATACTGAAGCATGTTTTAGTGGGACAACTCGGACCAAGCAAAGACTCTGAGAGATCAACAGTCTGAGCTGCAGTGTCACACACTGGATTATTTTCTTTCCCTTCCATGCCTAATTTATTCTCTTCCCCCCCTCCCCACTTCCACTAGCTGTGTTCCATCCAACCTTTGATTCCAGCACTTTCTACAGAGCTATTTAGCACAGGTTCTTTTTGAGGCTGTTTAAAAACCCTCACAAGAATACAGTACTGACAAAACCCAGTATTTACACACTCAAGTCTTTGTTGTAGGAAATAAACTCTGGATTTTCAATATGACAACCTACCCTCAAAACTTGGACTGTTTTCTAAGTGTGTAAAAGCACTGCAGTAAAATCCCTGCTGTTTTATTTCATAACTAGCTGCTTTAGTGTTATTCCTATCAGCTTTACTCACCAGGAGAAGGCTTTAACAGGAGTAGGTCCTTACTGTAGCAGAATCCAATCTTTGTGTTCCTGATACACTGCCTATTCCAAGAAGCATGGGAAGACATGCAGAACACAGCATGCATGTTAGTTTTCACAACAAAAAAAAAAAAACCCTCCACAGCAATGGTGATTACAGCTTTGGTACTCACCCAACTCTAAGGTTACAAGTTAGAAAAGCAGAATTTATTTTACAGTTTGTATATTAACCACTTCTTGTTCCAGGGACTAACAAAAAGAATTCTAAAGAAAGACCTGCGTGCCAACTAGCACCCAGAAACTGGCAAAGGTGATTTTCTAAGTTATTTACTACTTTCTGTAGTTTGCAAATATTTAATATTTAACAAAGAAAGTGGCTTTACATGGTAAAGACTTAATTTACTTTCACTTACAGAATTTTCCACATGGAAAATACTTTGTGCTAGTGACAGTATCTAAAATTTAGAAGAGCTTACTGAGAGTAGCATCAGATGCAAAAATTGGTTTTTTGAGCTTTATGAATAAATAAGGGTTTTCAGAACCTGAGGCAACTCCAACAGATTGTGTTCTCACCCTGTCTGTTCCAATAAGAAACATTTTGTATTTGTTTCTACTCGTCTCTTGTAAACTAAATTCAAGTCAAAGTTTATTCTTATGTTGCTACAGAGACGGTTTTTAAACAGACAGGATGCCTCATGTGACAGGTGATCAACTTCCACTTCCAGATGGGATTTTTGGGGTCTGCTTTTGTTGGTTTGGGTTTTTTTAATTCATAACTGTGTGTGCACACATATACACAAAGATCATTAAGTACACAGCAATGAATGAAACTGATTTCAAGTACGGTCAATATTGAAGTGACCACTGCAGGGGGGGTAATGTACCTGTTACTCAAGTTTTACTAATCTCAAAATTATCTGAGGGGGTTTGCTCACATCATTTTTGAATGCATTTTATTGCATTTCAGAAGTGGGGCTCATATTGGTCTAATTGCTGCTAATTAGGAATTATGCATCACGTGATTAAAGACTTCTACTAAGCTGTCATTTCATTTTCCTGCTTTAAATTACACTTATTTCTAGCTATGATTCTCATTTTGTTACTCCAGGGATGTAAAAAAGAAACTCCACCTCTAGTACAGCTTCCTGAAATGACAAAGCACCCTATGGTTAAACACAGTGTTATAAATACAACCATGCACAAGGCAGATGCTTTTATGCAGCAAAAAGGTCATTTGGACATAATTCCCCCTCGAATCTCAGGCAAAAAAAAGCACATCATGCTTAAAATTATACAAAATCAATACCATCAATCTGCATCTTCTTTGGCTGCATAGAAGGTGAAGACATTGAGGTTGTAACTCTGAAATTTGCAGGAAGAGTCTCTGCTGATCCAGCAGCTAAACCTCTTATGTCCTTTGGTCTAAACTTCTTTCTCCACGAAGGTGCTCTCCTAAAGCTCTTATCATCATCCTGTCATATTGACAAACAACATTAGCAGTGCAAAAAGTGTGGGATTGTTACTGACATTAAAAGGATTACTGACAAACTTAACTAAATGTATCACCACTGAAGGAGGTGATTGTGAGGAAATAAAAAGTGTATTGAATACTGCATTGCCAAGCAGGGTTTTCCTTAAGCACTTGGGTAAATGTAACTTAATTACCCAAGTGCATTTTCCTTCCCCCATTAATACAGCTGCATCTTTCAAGCAATATTCCCACCTCAGAAACAGAAGCTGTATTTAGTAAGTGCAGCATTAAGTCCCACTTCCAAAAACATCTTTGTCAGAGAAAGTATGGTGTCAGTGCAAATATTCCCACTGGGCAGCTCCATTTGCCAGCTTCCCATTTAGAAACAGTTCAATCCTTCGAATGCTGTTTTACCTCAGATTTATTCCCTTGTACAATAAGGAGATAAGTGTCTGCATTATTTGAAGAGATCTTCATGATCAAACTGCCCTGTGTCACTAGAACAGAGCAAACATCTGTTCCCTCAAAGCTCCTTTTGCAGTTTGAAATCTCCAAGAAATATACTTTAGAAAACCATCAGGCTGCTTTCTGATGGGTTATTAAAACCTCGGTAGAGATGCACACGGAAACAGAGCAGTCAGGAGCTTCCCCTTCCCCTGTCCTCTTCCTCATCCCAACAGCAATGTTTTTGAGACTGGTTTCCTGAGCTGGTTAACCACAGAAGGGTTTTGCCACTTCAGCCTTAATCTGGACCACTTTTGCCTATGTGTGCTACCACATTAACTCCCATCAGCACCAAAGATGAGGCAGCACAGAGTTAATTAATATTCTCCTGGGGAAGTAACACCGACTTGAATCTGTTCACTGAGCAACTTAACAGGTTAAAGATGGAAAACTCTCTCCTCTATGCTGTGGGTGCACAAAACAGCCTCACACTTAGAAAGCTTTGTACTCATCTCAGTGCAGTTTATACAGTAAGATCACAGGCTGTCCAACAGAAATTACTGGTCTTCTGCAGCAGTATGAATCAAAATTAACATGAGATTTCTTACAAACCCCTCAAAGCTGTTTGAAATACTGCTCTTTAGGATGAAGTGCCTTTCTCTATTGCAGCTTGTTCATCTGCAATGCTGGTCACTAATTTTCCCTTATTTTAGATAAGCAGGATTCAGCCCAAAGTGCTGCTATTAGACATTAACCACGCGAGCTACAAAACCAAACTTGCAAATCTTCCCAATACTTTCATATTCAAAGTCATCTTACCAAAATACACAAACCCTGCTGTATTTAGAAACCCTCAGGGACAAGGATTTTCACGTTAAGGTTTCTGTCACTATTCTGTCAAAAGCTTAAAGAGGTTCAAGCTAAATTCTTTCACTGAGCAGTTCTGACAAAGTTTCCAGGACTGTAAAATGGGTCAACAACTCAAGTAACTTACTTCATCAAGTCTTCTGTCAGTGCCCATAGCAAGAAGGTTATTGAATTCCCTCTCCAGAACAGCACGAGCCTGAAGTTTGTGGTATGAAAGAAATGGAAGTTAATTACAAAAGATTAGTAATTGGTAAACTATAATGATTTTAAAAATTTAATAGGACCCAAATTGTTTAATGCTTTCTTATCAGATTAACAAACATACTTCATACTTGAAAAGTCAGTACTTGAAAAGTTACAGTTTAATTTGTAACTTATTAAAAATTTAAGGAAGACTTAACAGCTCTCCTTTAGTTGCGACATGGAAGTTCATGATTCTGGCTCAAACTTAATTATTTCAGAGTAAAAACTAGCAAACAACAAAAATGACGAGTTTCACACTACTGTTGTGAAGATGGGCTATGGGGAAAATATTCAAACAATTTTTTTCTATTAGAAAGGCACGATTTTAAGTTTTTCTCTTGTGTGATAATGGACAACTTCCATTGCTGAAGTTTCTAGATGCTTTTAACTGTGAAAAAAAGCAATCAGCTCCATTTTTACCCTTTCCAGAGGCCTAAAGCGCCTCCTCCTTACTTACCTGTGTGTTTTGAGTGGGGATTTGCAGCAGGAGAGCTAATGCATTGTAATCAAAGGATTCGTCTAAGGCCACAAGTGCACCGTGAACTCCGCTCTCGATCAGGTTATTCGCGTATTCCTTAAGGCCGATGGACACGACCCAGTGGATCATCCTCTCATTGCTCCACACAAGGACATCTAGGGAGGCAAAAACACAGTGCCAGATTCATTATAACACCACTTCTCTGAACCAAGTCATCCACAGTCATGAACTGGATGATTGGATTGGAAAGTAAACACATCAGAAGTCTGCTGGGAGACGTTTCACACCGTAACAGTTTAGACTTAAATATTCCAAGGAGAAATTCCCCAGAGGCAAGAGATGCATCCATTCCATTTGGGAGGCTAAAAACAACCTACCAGCCACAACCCTGGCTTGTTTGCTGCCAGTTAGTTGTGACTCCTGGGAATGATCTCAGGCACAAATAGCAAATTAACCACCAAAAGGTATCAATGCTTTAAAACGAAAGGGAAAGAGCAGGCACAGAACATTCTAAGCAAGTTTTAGACTCAGATATCAGAAAATACTTCTGATATTAGGCAGGGAACGAAATTTCTATGGGAAGTCTTGGAAAACCATAAATTCCCACCCTGCTTTCTCTCATTCCTTCTCTATTGTTCAATAATCACCATGAATCTGGAAGATATAAATACCTAAGTCCCTTGGATATTTTTTCATCAACTGCTGCTAATAAAAGTTACCAGCCACAAGCAACAATAAAATCATGCAGATGTAACGTTATGTCAAAACAGGGGGAAAAGAAGAAAATAAGGAAAAAAAACACCCAAAAACATGTTCTTAACTCTCATTCTCCTAAAACATTTCGTTTCAAACTTCAGAGCAGTATGAGTTTCAAAAATGTTCACATTTGTAGCATAAGTAAATGATTTAATGATGTGCTTCATCATTCAGTGTTCAGGGCCTACATCCAGACACACCTCACCCATTTAACACTTGGTATTTTATAAATGATTCCTTCCTCTAAAGCCTTTTCTTTGTTAATGAATTTTTGAGGCTGATCAGTGAAAACATGGCAGAATCAGACTGAGGTGAAGACAATGCACTAACCTTTAATTTCATTCTGGCTTTCTTCTCTTTTTCTTTCCAGTTCTTTTCGATCATAATTCAGTCTTCGGAGGCACATAATTCCACACTGAAAACTGTTTCTGTGTGGACCAGAAGAAAAAAAAAAATCAGAACAAATCTTTAGAGATAATGGAAACACTTCCTGTGGGTGAGGTCTCCAACTTCAACCTCTTTACCTGTGGAAGCTGTCCACCATTTTCAGCTGCCCACGCAGGTCTTTTTTAGTTAAGTGATCCAGCATCCGAGCGTCCACCAGACATTCCATGAAGTAGCTGCGGTACTGAGGGAGCCCCAGGCTCGGGAGCCACTCATTGCCAATCCACTCGTGGTTCATGTCACCATAGGCTAATGTCTGGTTTGAAAAAAAATGAAGGAGCAAGCTTATTGATTATGAAAAAAGAAAAGCTATTTCAGACAGCCTATTTTAAAGAAATTGCTTATTTAATTCTTAGCCTGCAAAGATAAGCACATCAGAATACTGAATACTATGTGTATGTTTTCCAAACAAGTCACCCTCGTGGAGAAAAGCAGGTTCAGATATTCAAATCAGCAAGTAAAACTGCCTCAATTGATATCAAGAAATAGCATGACAAAATATGCAAGAGGTAATAAAAGTTTTAAAAAGACTAATCTATACGGTTGGATAGCAAAAGCCATAGAATTTCATTGTGTTGAGATGTTGCAAATACTCTCTCTCTTGAAAACTGAGGGGGAATCTTACTTTTCATGTGACTTTATAAAGAAAAGATATCAGAAAAATAACTGCAGGCCATTTTAAATACAGTTAGCTATTTTCAGAAACTGATAAAACCCTGCTGCACAAGAACAAGCCATTCTAAATGCTAGTCCTTATCCTAAAAGACTTTTCCCATTACAGTTTTGATCTGCAAATCACCAGGCATTTTTGTAGAGAAAACATCTATAAAGATGAGAGTTTATAACTGTATATCTAATCACTCCTTGGGCAACAAAACCCAGAAGCTCCTTTTTTCAAAAGTGTAATAATTCAGATTTTTCTGTTAAAAGGCAAAAGCTTTATTTCTCCTCTAGAGGAAGCACCTTCCAGAAAGGAGCAAGGCCACAGGGAAATGCACCTCTCCAAGCCATCAGAAAGCAGAAGAGTGGAAGAGCTCCTTACTCTGGGCTTGTTACCACTGACAATCAACAAATGAGTAGCTGAGATGTAGTTAATGGGACTTAAACCAGGTTTAAGCTGGAGGGCAGCCAAGCAAGAGCCTGTACTGTCCAAAGATATGGATCAAGGGTAAATCCCAAGTTTTGTTTATATCCCTGTATAAATACTCAGCTACATCAATGCCTGAAAATACAATTAGGATTTGCCACCACTTTAAGGCAAAACAATTAATCAAGGGGGATTACAGAATTAGTGCATAGAAATCTACTTAACTATCCAGGCCCAGGGTGTCTTGTGGCACACCTGGGATGGTGGCTGGGTTGGACAGGGACTTTCTGCACAGAGCAGATATTCCTCTTGGATTCTGGCTTCCCCAGAGAGCCATCCCCCACCAAAACGTTAAAATATTTAAATCACGTGTATTTCCCAAGTGTGCATTGTACAGCGATAAGCCTGCAGTTTCCCCCTCTCCCACTCCCCAGGTCACACCCAGAATCACTAAAAGCTGCTGGTCTAAAGGAAAACCAGATTCTTTCATGCCCTAATGATTGTGACAGTTTACATACAGTCTATAATATTAGATAAAGTTTCCAACCTGAGCCCAGCTTCCCTCCTCATCTTCCTGTTAGGTGGTTAGGAAAGCAAAAGAACACACACATATTAGTGGTTGAGTTTAGTAAGGACGTCAAAGTTACTGGTGCACTGCAAGACTCTAAATCTACTGCATACCAAAGAATCTAGATAAAGCAAGCATCATGCAATGTAAAAAATTATACACAAGGCACTTATTTTTGTATGAGAAGTTGCAAACCCCATCTACTGAGAAAAGAAATTTCTGCACCAATAATTCAATTTGTCTATTTGTCAATCAAGTCAGAGCTCCATTTTACAGATTAGAATTTTGTTTACAATCTTATCAACGTTGATTTTTTATTTTTTTTTCCTCCCTTCTGGGAAAAAAGCTATCAAGATGCAGATTGCAAGGTTAATAATTAGAAGAAGCAATGATCCAGAATTTTAGTGCGTTAATTTGAAGAAAAAAAAAAGAAAAAAAAGAAAAAAAAAAGACCAAAAGGTATTTGATTCAAATGTTCAAGAAGTGGGAAAAGCACTCTAAGGAAGAGAAGTGGCAACGCTGTAAACTAACCGTTTGTTGTGTGGCTGTAAGATTTTCCATCTCTTCATGTGTTACCCAGACATTTCCCGTGGTCTAATATGAGCCCACAGGGAATCAATCCCATCCAGTGAAAGGAAAGCAGTAACAAAGAGGAGAGGTTGCAGAACAGATAAGCAATCGGTACATGTAAGGAGCAGGCATGGGCAAAGCAATGGTCTCTAAGTCAGGTACAGCTACTGAAAGTCATGGCATGCAATAAAAGCCTACTCACAGGGATCAACTTCCTTCACAGATATTAACAAAACTGAGCATCAGAAACAGCTTACAGGATTTAATTAATGGGTAAACACTCAGCTCTGCTCTAATCTGAAAAATACATTTGTGGTCTAGCACATAACCCCAGGAATAACTTTAGACTGCAGGGCAGACGGACTCATGAGAGAAAATTCCCACTAAGTGCCTAAATTTACTATAGGGAGACAGGTGACTCCTAGTTTACGTCATCTGAATTATTTGGAGTTAATGGCCTTATAGCTGCATTAAAAGAGCCTCCAACTATCCTACAAATTTCTGTACACACATGTATACTTCATCTGGATTTTACAGTCGCTGGAGGCCAAAAGATGAGGCAAATAACACATACTCTAAATACTTTGGATTACATACTTAAGACTGAAATAAACTTTTCTTTTCCTCAAGAAAAAAAACTGCAGTTATTCCTTTAGTTAATTTCCATGAAAGGAAGGAACAGCCTATATTTAAATAATGTGTTCCTCTCCAAGAAATTCTTAGTAGAAGCTCAGTTTTAAGTTCACAGTCAATGTTGGGAATTTCTAGGTGTTTAATGCTGGATGAGTTTCCTTACCGTCCTTGAGGTGGGAGGGGCAGAGGGGCTGGTTAATGACATGATTTCCTGGATGGCCAGCCTGAGCTTGAGCCTGTGCAGGGGATTGCTGATCCCGATTTCCCGCTGGATTTCCGTGTCAGACAGGGCTGACATGATAGCACCGCTTTTCACATTGGCTCGGCAGGCAGCCACGTACCAGGCTGGCATCCCCACCCACAGCTGGAACACAGAGAAAAGGAAGTAAGCAGGATATGGAAAACATTCCTGCCTCCAAACCCTCACATTCTTTACAAGTCTGTACATTGAGGGGGCTTTTTATTTAGTTTGGGAGGACCACTCACCTCCAGCCACACCACCACAGTGGGCCCATCCCACTGTGCAAAAGGCAAACCTTGTCTTCTGGCTTCCTCCAGCAACTCGTGCCTACAATTACAGAAATAGTCATTAGTTATAAAGGATGTTACAATGTCAGCACTGCACTCACTTCACTATCTTCTTTCCAATAATTAACTTATTCCTTTCCCAGCCTTATATGATACATCCCCTCAGGCAGGTACAGCACACGTACAGGGACTATGTAGGGATGAAAGCTGAGCTGGGCAGGAAATCTGAGAGCAGCAGAGATGTGGCTCTTGCCTTTCAGAACCTGCTGTCTGAAGCCACTACTGACACTCTACCCAACACTCCCAGCCCAAAGTGGAGATGTCAGGTTTATTTGGCAATCAGATTCTCAGCTGCTGCAGTTTTCTGCTCAGCAAAGCTGAACCAAAGCTGTCATTTTTCCTCAGCGGGTGCAGATCTGAAACCTGTAGCAACACATGAGCACATCAGACACCCCTGTCCATCAGGCTGTCAGGGCTGGAAACTGGGACAGGGACCATTTCACTGGTGAACTTCAGCCTGTCAGAACGTCAGGCACAGTTTCACACAGCCAGAGTTGTGTTTGGCAATTATATCCTGAAGGGCTGTGTACTGAAACTCGGCTTTCATCTCCCATGATGACACCATTTCCTTTGTTCTTCTGAAACAGAAGCGCCTGAAGTTTAATATTGACAATCCAGCTTCCAGAGACAATGGATGCTCACAAGGTCCCTAGAAATAGCTGCCAAAAATGTTTGATAAACCAAAGGACAAAAACTAGTACTGTGGGTATAAGCATGCAATGCTGCTTGGATATGCCTGGCTGAAAACATGGAGAAAACCTAAAAAAAGAATTTTTCCACTGCCTTTGAAAGCCAGTTGTATATGGTTAAATCTCCGCTCGTTCTCCTTTGGAAATCTGAAAAAACAACTTCACCTAATTAGACTGGTTTTACTGTTCTTTGTTCATGCCTGCAAGTGTAGAATTAAGATATGCAGCAATACTACGGATTCAAGTTCCTACATTAGGTATTTACCATTTTCTCGCTATTTAAATCAAATAAAATCTCCTTGCCTTCTGAACTGTCTCACTGGATAGATCTAAGATGAAAACATTTTAAGAAGTTGTAGGTATTAAAATATACAAGGCACCCTGAAGAGTGTTTACTGACAGACAAGGAGCTTTTTTGCTACTCCCACAGCATGGAAATGCAGCATTCAGCTCTTTCAGACATATCTGGGATCCTCACGTTATATTGGTAGGTAACTAAATACTAAAAAGCTATCAATGAAGTAATAAATATACTAGCAACTGCTTTATCAATAGATAGCACTTCTCCACCTGCACACCAATAAATTCCTATTGCTCTGGAAGAACCTCCCAGTAATTTATCCTAATTAAATGTGCTTCCCAGCAATGGGAAAAGGGGAGGAAGGAAGGGACTGCCAGACAACTGGTCACAAATAACCACTCTAGGTACCATTTTAGAATCCATCCATTAAGGTGGAACAGTGTTTAGCAGTCAGCAGCTCAACTGCTGAATTTCACTCACAAAGAAGACTGTAAAAGCTTAGACATATTTGTACACTTCAAAAAGAGACATATATTTCTAAATTGGGAATAAAGGATCAGCTACTTCCCTGCTACTGTGGAACACATTACATTCATTCCACAAATAATTAGCCCTGAACACATTCAGTTCTGCTTCTCCTTGTTGTGTAAAGATTTAAAAATTAGGAAAAATAAATTAATAAGATACTATGAAACACTGCTCAGTAAGAACAGAATAAAATGCTTAATACTGTATTTGCCAGAAAGGAACACAACGTTTTTTCCAAGTAGTTTAACTTCCAAATTGGTGTCTTTGCCTTCCTTTTCGGTGGATGTATTGTGGGGAGTTCAGAGAATATCAGTGTCATTTCTGGCTGTTTTGTAAGTCTCATTGTATATGTCATGGCAACCATGAAACAGTGAATCCTTTGGAGTAGGATAAAAGGAATATATCAAAAATGTAAGGAGAGGTTATGATGCAAACTTGAAACTCATGGTGGTATTGTAGGCAGAAATAATTGTGTGATGGAAGAAAACACAGAAATAGAAACAAACAAAGAAAAAATGTTTATGACATGACTTTATGCAGAAATTATTCAATGGATCCAAAGAGGAAAGCAACCATGAAGTGGAAAATTAATTGCAGAATTTGTTCATCTGCAGTAAGGGATAAAAAACTTGCTTGCACAGGAAATCATTAACCCCAAAGCTCAAGATGTAGCCCAGGCACAAAACACCTCATAGGAAGAATTCAGAAGCAGCTGCTGTTTCATCTGCAAATGATGCAGCAATGTTTTTTTTCCTATAGCAGAGAACTTCCCTTTTCCCACTATTCCCTTCAAACTCCACCAAGACACTCGCTGCATTCCAGTAATATGTGATCAGGTCCCTGAAAGATCACAACTGCCAGGCCAAGTGAGTCTCACAGCCCAACCATTACACCAGCTAGAAAATGAGTGCAAAACCCAGCCCCGTATCTTTGTGAGGAAAAAAATATTGCAGTGGTGTCAGCAGTGTCAACAGGTGGTATAAACCTGGCCCTGTGAAGGATAAAAGAATGCCAGAGGAGCAGCTGGCTACTGGAATAGCTCCTAGGTGACAAAACCAAGGGATGGATGTCTGGAGACTTCATAAAAAACCTGGCTGAGCTTCCCTTGGAACGGGAGCCCAAACATGCTGCTGTAAGGGGGGAAGGCTTGTTGTCAGACACATTCCAGAGGCATCTCACAGCAGCTGGAGAGGACAAAAGCTGTGGTCATAGGGAGTGAGAAATTATGTCAAAGCTGCAGGTGGTGCCTGATGCAGCAGTGAGTGCACAAGACCCTCTAGAGACCGTGTGAAGGATCTGTGTTCAGAAGGGCTCTTGGCAGGAGAGCACACGCTCACCCCACAAGGAAAACAAAGCAGCCCGGAGCAACCTCACTCTGTCACTGGATTAAGACAGCACGGGGATGGATACATCCACAGCTCATAGCCACAGGGGAATGCTGTATCCCAGATTTCTTGGATGGAACTGAAGAGGACTGATTTGGAAGAAGTTCAGAACACAGTAAACACTGCAGTGTGGGGAAGAGCGTGATACTGATGGAAGTGACAGAGCTCCAGGGTGTAAAAACTGAGAAGCAACAGTTGTAAAACATGAGATGGAAATAGGCAGAGCATCAGGGGAAAGTCAATATCCTTATTCTAGATTGAGTTCAGGGATGCAGTAAGTCTTTTGTGTGTGAGAGTCATCTTAAAATTTAGGGCTGCCTTCCTTTTTGCTGAATACAGTGCTAAGCTTGTTGTGCTGTACACAGAAAAGCACAAACACAGTTGTGGCAAACACTGTCACTACTACAGCTCACACAGAAGATGAACACAGCACTAAAAACAACTTAGCTTTAGTAAACACCAAACAACAGCTTCACAGAAGTACATCTACATTGGAAACACAAATACCTACTATTGCTAAACAACTTTCAACCCCCAGATTGCAAAACTAATTTAATCTAAGAGGGTTTAATATTTCCACTATAAAAGCTCACGCCATGCAAATTAAGACAAGACACCGAAGTAGCTTTCACACTGAACTAGGTGACACTGGATTTATTTCAGCAGCACATTTTCATAACGTATTCTTTTGAATCTAGTATTTCCTCTCACGATCACACTTTTTTGAAGAAAGGACAGAGGTTTTAATATATTGCTAAAAAATCCAAACGAGATTTATCATACTTGCACAACAATCCTAAAAAAATAAATGCAAACTTACCCTGATTTTGCACTACCACATCAAATGGTAAACAAAAGGAAAATAAAATCATGAAGGACAAATATAAAACTAGGATTAAACCGAACTCAAAGGCATACAAAACCAGACAAATAATGTGTACTGTAATTTAATTCTGTAACTATAAATAGGTTTTTGTTAGCAGACACTGAACACTGCCCTCAGCCTGTTTGTGCACATGCAAGCAGA
Organism: Lycocorax pyrrhopterus obiensis; assembly: GCA_014706295.1. Classification (NCBI taxonomy): domain Eukaryota; kingdom Metazoa; phylum Chordata; class Aves; order Passeriformes; family Paradisaeidae; genus Lycocorax; species Lycocorax pyrrhopterus. The sequence goes on from JACSVZ010000007.1 coordinate 2,309,581, forward strand.
AATCAGAAAGATAAACGAGCAAATAGGGATTAGAGACAGCTATAAATAGAACGAGCTGCCGTTGTTCCAAGCATTCAGGTAGCTGGAATTCTTTGTGCTGAATACAAGGTTTTGTAAGCAAACAGTCAGTCAGAATTTGTTTTAACCCAGCCTCCTCCAAAATCAAAGTGAAAAGCAATTCGGAGCAGCTTTACCACTTTTTGGTAACAAGCAACTCAAGAAGGAAGCAAGGGATCTTTGGCCCCTTGTGATAATATTGCTTCCCATGTTCAGAACACCCCTCAGGATTCTGAGGCAGCTGCATGTAAGCATCTTACTGGGATTTTTCAAATGATAGATTTTAGATTGTATTAATTTAATTGAGTGGCAGAGAACAGAAGGCTCCAGGGAGACTTTAGAGCTCCTTCCAGTACCTAAAGGGGCTCTGGAAGAGATGGAGAGGGGGTTTTGAAGAGCTAAGGCAATTCCAAACTAAAAGTTTTCATTTGTTTAATATAGGCAGCTGCTTAAGCAACCTACAACATGCAGCCATAAATTATACTTTAAGTAATACCAGTAAAGTTTTGAAAAGCAGAATGTTCACAAGAAAAGCCATGATTTATCTGCAACTGCACTTTTTGCATTTCTTAAAGCAAGACAGTATGGATTGTTTTACTTGAGAATGAAACTTGTGGCTGGTATTGAGAAATACCTATATTGCTCAAAGAACAGACCTTACCACTATTTAGATATGACCAGACTAAAACTATTTATTCAACCAAGATGTGGTATGACTTTAAAGCACTGTAGAAAAGGGAAAATACCAGATCATAATAATGTATGATTGCCTTCAGTGTAGCAGTCTGAAGAAAAACAGCTGAGCCTTCTGTTATCCAAACAAACCCACATTCCATTCCAACTTTTCAAACCAACACACTGCTGGTTTTCATTAGCAGCCACCAGGCATTATTCTTATTAGTCAATAGAACTTAGGTACTGCAAGAAATCCCTCTCAAAGGGAAAATTAGCACCCTTTCTTTCCAACATTTACTGTCTGTCTTCAGAAGGCAAGGAAAGTCTGATCTTCATCAGTTTTTTGACAGCTGAACAGAACAGAAGCAGCAGAAGTTTAAGGCTCACCATTGGGGGAAAAAATGCAAGGAATGCCTGATCCTACTTATATAAATATGAGTGTTTCCTGTATTGCCATATAAGCATCAAGTCAGGATTTCTACCAGCAGCAATATCTGTTTTTCACCTATGATTAGTCTTTGCTTCATCTGTTCTAAGTCTGGGAACAACAAAGCATGCAAACAGACGCTCAAAAGGTGAGCAGTAAACTAAAGATTTTCTGGGACCGTGATAAAATTCTCAGGACTAGGAAAAGGTAACTGCATACAAGGTGCCATAAACAAGGAATAGCCACAATTGATTAAAAAATAGAAGAAATCAGACCTATATGGTGCAAGGAAAAAGATTTCAGCAGACAATCTTAAATAGAAGCAAAAAAATTAGTGGAGAGAGAAGCTGTCAGCAGCTGCAGCACAAAGGGACAGAGAAAGGAGCCAGCAAATTCATACACAGAGATGTCTGCACACAGCATCTTGTGCTTCCCTTCTGTCAATTCCTTCACTCTCTGGGCAAAGAACAGCCAAGAGCAACTTTGGGAAATCTCCCATTTGAATTAAAGGTATTTATAATTTATTATATTTAATCCCTCCCAAAGCAGGTATTAAATGTAATAAATTTGGGGGGCATTTGATAAGAGTCCACTTCTATCTCTGAATTTCTTTATTACAGCAGTCCAATAGTAAGTTTTCAGCTGAAATTCCTTTCAAACTTACCATGACCTGTGCTGCTATTAATGTTCTGGAAAAATAGTAACAAAAAATAAATCTACAGAGGCTTATTAACCATAGCACCATATTAGGCAAAAATACCCCAAAACCAAACTAAAAAATAAAACCACAGCATTTTTAAACAAAACAATACATGATTAACACAGGATCCCAAATATTTGATAACTTACTTTTTCTGCATTTTCCTGTTTTTCTCTGCCTGACCTCCAAGTTTGCTGAGACCTAATGCATCCTGAGAGGAACCATCTGCTTCTCCCATGCCACCTACAAAAAAAACCCCCAAACTCAAGTCAGTCTCAACTTAATCCTTTGTAATATTACTGATCAGGAATGTGTAAAACCAAACCCCCAAGCCCATGTCTCTCACTGTGTAAGAAAAAGCAAACCAACCTTGTCCTAGAGCTTCCTTGCTTGCTTGTCCAGGTCGTCCCTTTTCCTTCTTGCCAAACAGGCGGCCAATGGAGGATTTGATGCCCTTCTTTTTGGGAGCTTTGTGAAGGGAATCTTGGCTGCTGTTACTGCTACTAGGATTACTTGTTTGCCCATCTTGTGAACCTGTGGAACTGTACCAAAAAAAAAAAAAAAGAGTCATAAAGGAGCCCACGTACAACAAATTCACCAGAGATAAGTTCAGGGTTCTGTGCGAGTTACTCGAAGTTCAGTAACTCACTAATGACATCTAATTTCAGCTTTAGAGTTATTGAAAGAAATGTTGACAGCACAAATTCCTGACTGAAAGGGGCAGACAAAGTTTGAAATACTCGAGTGGAATCCATCTCAGATACTTAGGTACTTTGAAAAGAGTATGTGTCAATCCAAGTGATGGCAATTTTGCAAGTTATTTCTCGATTTATAGCTAAGTTACAACTTAAAGAGTTGAAAGTTACATTTTTCATTTCCCAAACACGAAACAAACTTAATGCAGACTTGGAGTACCAAAAGAATTCCCATGAAGCCATTTCTAAGCATTAGCAAAACCTACATTCTTAATGTTTCTGCAACACAGTCGCCCATTTACGTGTCCACACTCCTGACTTTTGAGAAACACTTCAACACCCAGACTAAAACCCTACAGGCTGATCAGCTTTGCAGTTTGGGGGTTTTACCCTGATGCTGTGGAACACTGAGTTGCTGGTAGGTCTGAGTGATTCCCAGCTACTTACTTCCTGATGTCCCTGATATCTTCGTGGCTCACTGTATGCAGAGCTCCTTTCTGGACTCTGTCCAGACGCAAAGACCGAGGTGAGGAAGCTGGAGGCTAATGGAAAAGGAAGGAAAATTTCAGGGACAATGCTGAAACATGGAGGCAATACTAACACTACAAAAATAGTGAAAGGAAGAATCTCATTTCAGTGTTAAAGGATCACTCCTGCCCTTACCATTCTGCAGTTGCCTATTTTTTGCTTGATTTCTTTCTGAATTTCTTGTTACCTTCAGTCTTAGCTACTGACACAAGAAAGTAGCACTTATCTTTTATTCATTTATAGGGCTAAGAAATAAAGGAATGCCTTCAGCACCATAAAATGAATATACCTGTCACCAGTTTAAGCAAGTGCAAAGACAGAACTAAGAGACCTGTGAAAAGAGTTATTAGCAAGATCACTGACTCTGTGAAGTCAGTTTCTACACACCTGTGGTTACAAAAGTTTGAGAAACAATAACTTATTTGTGTGTGCACTAACAGCTTTTAAAATTAAGCACTGATGCATGAAGACTGCAAAAGAAGTGGTTGCAAACAGAAAGCAGCACAACAGTCCTCCACACCAGCAAAAACAGGCAAACAAACACAAAAACCCACAAAACCCACACTTAGGCTAAAATGATAAACCATAATCTTGTTTTATTACAGAGCTACCCTGCAAATGCTTTATATTCCTGTTATCCACTAATGAGTTTGGGGACAGGGAGGGAGATGAAGGGGCACACCATGAAACAAACTAAAGATTTTTACCTTTCTACGGTGTTTCCTTAAATCACTAGGCTGACAGATGCATGCAAAGAAAAGAAATTTGGAAAAGCTGTATTTATTGTAAACTGTAGCACAGACTGAGACAACTAGTACAGACAAAACATCTCAGGGAGAATATAAACAACAATTACAACAATGGCACAGAGAGCTATTGGGTATGAAGTACTCCTTAAATCACAGATTACTTAAATGTATCCCTGAAGTGAGGAAAAGGAAGCAAAAAATAAAACACTTAAGAGTTGGTTATCTACCAAAGTACCAGAGGTGTTTGAGTGTATTGGGACCGTAGGCAAATCAGCACAAAATATGTGCAGCAAAAAACCCCCAATAAAGTGCTTTTGGGTGCAAGGTGTTGCTTTGAAAAGGTGAGGACCCGCCTTGAACCTCCAGGTCAGCCACAGCAGCCTTAATAAATCAGCTGCACTCATCCCTCCTCACAACCTTGGGGTTGCTGCAGCTGTTTCCTACACTGCACAAAAAGCAGCCAATACTTTAATAGTGTGAAGCAGTGCCAACAATAGCTCATTTCTGTACAGTAACAGGATTCTGTTCTTTTTACAACTTTCACGTGCTGGAATGTTTGAGCAGGAATTCACCACTGCTTTTATTTTATCCTCCACCCACTGTACCTACCTCCCCAGGGAGTGCTCGCCTCTGCCAGTGTACAGAGTGAGGCAGCAACCCTGAGTTACACAAACAGCTTATTCAGACTGGTGCTGACAAAAGTTAAATTTAGATCATTTGTTTAATAGCTCTCATCATTTAAAAAGGCTGCAACCAAAAATAAAGTCAGTCCCCTTTGAAGTGGGACAAGGGGGAGGGATGTTGTTTCCCTCCCACAAAGGACAACTTTTAATTGTTGTTGATTTAGAATACATGTAAATTTTGCAGCATTAATATGGAAAGTTTCGTTCAATCTGACTGTAGAGTACCACATTAATAAATCATAAGTTCACTGAACGATAGAAGGGACCTTTAAAGATGATCTAGTTCCTCATCAAGTTCTTGACAAAGCACTGCAGACTCATTTTACCCTTATTGGATCTTTCATCCATTAAATCTGATGAGCATAAAAATGAAAATGTTCACCATGTGGAATGAACTGCCCACAAGGACTGCTCAAGAGAGGCTTCACCATTTATCATGTTGATGCTTTTTAATCATGAGGGGCTTTCACCTGACTGAGCTGCATAACCACTGGCATTAAGCTAATTTGCCTACACGATCAAAAACTAATGCAACTCTACTAAAACATTGGAAGACACAGCAGAGCTCAGTCTAATAATTCATGGTAGCTCTTCCAAAAGTTTCTAGAAAGTTCTTGTTCTGTAATTCTTGACTTCAAGCTTTCACAAGTCAGTTGCCAGGTACAAAACCCATCAAATACAACTGCAAACACCAGATCAAGTGACTTTGATGCATGATTATGTTCTAAAGTGAACTTAATTACAGTCCACATTTCTTCAATTGCATTGGATTTCAGACAAGACACATTCTCCTCATCTAGTTTTGCAGAAAAGAGCTACTTTAATTTGTATATGGTTTTCTGCATGAGAAGTATTTAGCTTAACTAATTATTGTGAAATGTTAGAAGATACTCCACATTCTGAATTTTGATAGCTTTTTTTAGAAGAAGACTGCTTGACCCTGGATATGCGGCTAGAGCTAGTACAATGATTTTTATTTTAATTCAAAGAAGGCAAAAGTACTCCCTTTTATGAAAAAAATAGACTTTTTGGTATACATACACATTCATTTTAGAAAGCCAGCAAAATTACTTAGCTGAAATACAAGGTTTTAACTGTTCATTTTATTTAACATTTCTGTTAAAACAAGAAAGGGGAAAATTTGTATCTTATTTTTACAGATGTGTTTACATGCATAAAGCAGCTCCTAGAAGGATTAATCTTCCTAAGCAGTCATAGGAATGTCAAAAGAAGGAAAACATCTTTTTCTACTCACTGAACTCCTGAGACTAAACTACTTTATCACCTACAAGGTGTAACAGATATTTCTTTTACTTATCAGGCTTTAATAGCCTAAACCAGGACACTAGCACTCATTAATATTCAAACAGCAGTGATACCATCCCAATCTTCAAGGTTAATATGCAAATCACTTTTTAGCTGAGTGTTTGGTGGAACAGTAGACTGCTAAAAATAAAGTTTAAAGCAGAGGGAGAAAGTGGTTGAAAAGAAAACATTATTTCTTCTAGACAGAGGAGTCTGAAGGAAGACTGTAACAACAGAAGGAATAAATACGTAGGCACGAGATGTTGACCAAATAATAGACTTGAGCTCTGAACGTTTTTCCTAATCATTATGTATCTTACACTTTTTACAGAAGTTGAAAGGAAGCAGTAGAAAAACCTAGAGAAAGGAAAAATACAGCTGAGTAAGCAGGAGAGTGCAGTCATCACCCAAGGGCATGGACTTCGCACATAAGATGGAAAAGTGCAAAGCCTTTATTGCGCAGTGAATATTCCCTAAATACCAGCACCTAACAGGATATCACATCATATAAACAGGAAAGATGTTCACCTCAGTGTCCCATAATCACCTGGGATAGTGCACAGATATTACCTATTATGGTAACAGGTATAAGGTCACAAACTACAATTATCACTTCCCATAGGTCCAACACTGTCCACAAACCCACAATCCTCTCTCAGCCCATCCCCGGTGACCTGGATGCACTCCCAGGGTCACCTCCAGGTCCAGGAAAGAGGCTCCCTCTCCGGCCCTCAGGGCCCATCTCCCTTCCAGCACACAGTGCACCCCAACAGGAGAGGAAGGGGCAACCAACCAAGCCATTTCCTAGAGAAAAGGAACGCTCTTCTGAGGAAGCCGAGGGCCGTGGATACCCACCAGCGTCATGATGCCCAGCCTGTCCACTTCCCGAGCCGGGCTGTGCGGGACGCGCCGGGGCGTGGAACGGCCGCTGCCGGGCGGGGAGGACCCGGCCAGGGCCCCGCCGGCGTACGAGGGAGGGAGGGAGCTCATGGAGCGGAATCGGCCGTGCGCGTCCAGGCTGCCGCTGCCCACCCTGCTCTCGATCTCCTCCGCGCGCTGCTCCGTGTTCTCCTTCTCCTCCTGGATCAGTCTGAGGGGAAAAGAGTCTCAGAGGAACGTGACACTCCAACAAGGGCCACACGAACAGAATGGGGCGTTGAAAGAAGCAGCACTTAGCAGAAAAACATGGAAAAATTACCATTTTCCGAGTCATTTTTATCAAAAGCTCCACAGCAGACAGGCCGTACCTGATCTCTTTGTTGATTGCATCCAACTGTTCCTGCAGCATTATGGCCAAAGTCTGAGCATCAGCCTGACCACTTGGTGACAGCAGATCAACTGAGCTGAAAATGGTCTCCCTGTCATCCTCCACATCGGACACATCCACATCACTCTCAAACGCTTGTGCCACGTTTGCCAACACACTGGCTTGCTGGGCCCGCTCCCAGTCCTGCTCGTTCAGGGTCTGAACCTACAAGAACCCATAAAAAAAATAAATCCAAGCTCAAATGGGAAAAACACGACATCTCTACTGCTTATCAAGATGTTTAAAATAATCCACTTAAAAAAGTCCACTTACATGCTGAATACATCCATCAAGACAGCAATGTTTAGAAAAATGTTAAAAAAAAAGCTATAATGTAGGAAACTTTTAAATTTCATTTAACTGGAAGATGTAAAACAGGCTCATTGAGTCAATTATAACATCACATATTTTGGCTATACACACTTTTAATTACAGAAGAATTTTGCTATCAATTCCATGGGAACTATGGAATCAGTTTTATGTAATGAGTACTTATGTGTCCTGAAATGAAATTGAAATTGCTTGCAGAACAGTAACATGTTAGATTAGAGCACAGACACAAAAGTAGGACTGTTTCAAATTGTATTTTACAGGCTTATCAAAATTTAAAAACAAAACCAAAAATTAAAAAAACCCCAAAATTGGAGTTCAGAACCATAGTCTTGCAACTATTTGCTAACAACTAAAAACACCGGCAGCTGGTCATGAGCTGGTAACACTGGACCTATAAAAACCAGGAGTTTATTCCCAATTTTCAAGCCTCTTTGCACGTGATTAGCCTCATGCACTGAGCAAATCTCTTTTGCTGTCCCAGTGTTATTTGTGTTTTCCTTCCTCACCTTTGAAGGCTCGTCCCTGAGAGCAGCCAAACGGCCCTTCTGGGGCCGCCTGAGCACGGAGGAGGTGCCGTAGGAGTCCGTGTGGCTGTCCCCCACAGAGGAGGATGGCACAGGGAATCTGAAATCTGGTCTGCTGGAACACAAAACAAACATCCCATCCTTACAAAGGGAGAAAGAAACCAAAAAAAGTCCCCCAAAGGATTCCTCTTGTCCCACCACTGCCAATTGTTTTTAAGTAGCATCAAGATTGCTTTATATGCTCCGTAAAAATGAATTTTATAGCTATGACTAAAATATTTGCACTTATAATAGACAAAATTGTCTTTAGCATAGTGACTTTAAAGAAAATAGGAAAAAACCACCAAACTACTGCTGGTACCTATGATGAAGTGATGTGGCTCTGAGTCTCACTTGGTCATTTTCAGCCCTTAATGCATCAACATTTAATACAAGTTGATCCTGGAAAAATAAATAGAAGAAACGTATAATATGCTTTTTAAAAAAATTAGTGTCAAATACAAATTTATAAACAAACCTTTGGGTTTTTTATTTAATTTCTCTGAAACTTGGGAATAACAGGTTTTAAGATATACCCTTCAACTATTTAAACACTGGTTTTGCTACACACAATACAGCACTGTCACAAAAGGGCATCCCAAAATAATTCTGTTGCCTCTCTACCCTGACTCTAGTAATGACAATATGTATTTTAAAAACAGCTATGAAATACAGTCCACATGCTACTAAGGTTATTATTATTAAGTGGTGATAATAAGAAACAAGATTTGTTCAAGCTCTCTGCACAAAAGGATCTAAAAGCATTCACTTTTAACTTGGACATTTTTACAGGCTCTAGAAACTCTGAATTTCACAGAGAAATCCAATGAATGAGAAAACAACGAAAGTCTACATAAAATAAAAAGTGGCTGATGATGAACATCTGTAAGGAGGGACCTTGTCACTTCCAGGAGAAGCAGAACACCAGGCAGCTGCTATTGCTAAGGAGCAGCCAAGTCTAATAAATATTTCTCCCTCTGCTCCCCAGTTCTTAAAACTTTAAAAAAAAAGTTAGCAGGTGCACAAGCATTTCAAGATATTCAATGCTTTGAGAAAACCTCATGGAAAAATGCCCAACATTAAAAGTATTTCTCGTTTGGTTTTGCTGTTCAAGGTCATATGTACAACAGCATAAAAATTCTACACAATCTCCAAACTTTGGCCAACTGCCAACATCTCCAGGCACTTCACATATTCAAAAGTGTGTTAAGCCTTGGACTAAAAGGTTATGTATTAGCTATAAAATCCTCCTAAAACTGTGGCACACAATACCATAAAATAAGCAGTAACAGCTCCTTTCTCTCAAACAGAGCAGGAAATGTTAAGTTTTATGGGGAATTAAAATCTGATCCTGCTATGTAGCAAGGCAGCAATTAAGTTCCAAGATAATATTTCAGAAATGCAGAGTGTACCTTTTCATGCTGAAGTTCCTCTATTTGTTTTTTTGCATTTTCAATTTCTCGAAGAAGTGAATTCTGAAACAAAGGGCATCACAAATTCAGTCACTCATAAGAAGCTTTACACTTTTAAACCATAACCATGATGAGTATCAAAAAAAATACAGCCAACACTACACAAATGCATCTTAAATTACAGATCCTTGATTGCTTCCATCATTTCACTTTGATTATAGTTGAAGGCTTATCCTTCTAGGTGTACAGGCCTCTAAATAATGGATTTAGTAATAGTACTGGTTCCATAAATCTTTAATAGCAACAGCAGCATTTTAAAGCTCCATATGACAGTCTAACTAGTAAAAAAATAAGGGAATAATTATGGAATAATACAAAGTCATTCAAAGAAGACCATGTGATCAGAACAAAGTCTTAAAATTTTAACTGCATGTTTCTTCCCAACTTAGCATAAAAGAATGAGCTGGAAGCCTCAACAAGAACACTTTTCTAGAAGCTGTTAACTACAGCAAAGGACAAGTAGATTTTCCTCATTATTCACAAATGTAGTTATGGTTTGGAAGATAAGAGGGAGACAGGGTCAACCCTAAAATATGACCTATTATTCAAGCATTAGGCATGAATGCAAGAGGAAGCAAACGTTCAGCAAGAGTCTGGGAACATCATTTACGTTCCAAAGCAGTTTATTGCCATGACTTTAAAATCAAAGACACTCAGCTTCTCCTGAAATATTTCCCCAGATGGTCATTTCACCCTCTAGTAAAAGAAACCAAGTATTTTTTTAATCCAAGACCAAGCAATTCAAAGTCAGCATCAAGCAAAGTACCACTTCAGAAGACACTTCTAAGTTAGGGATCTAACTTCAAGGTGTGCATGGAAGAAAAATCCATAAGGACCTAGATCCAAAAGCAGAAGGGAAGAAAAGGAGTAAAAAGTGTGTCAAAAGAGGTGAACTGAGTGCAGGGGAAAGCTCCAAGATGTGCACTGACAGTGCAGGAACAGCCCATTCACATTCATGTAACGAGTCTCAAAACGATCCACCTGAGAAGAAAAGCAAATTGCAGGAATCCCACGATGACTCAGGGGAACTGGTACAGCCAAAAGCAGTGGGAAACAAAGGAAACTGAACTGGAAAGGTCAAAGTTCCAATGCTTTAGGCTTCCTGTATTACACTGGATGAGCCTTTTTATGCAGTCTGCACCAGTCAAGGGCAAATTTTTACCCAAAAAAGGATAAAGCTTCTTAAAAGCTGCCTTCTCCACACTGCAGTGCAGAGCCCAGGGACAACCTCAAAAAATGACTTTTAAGAGCATATTTTCCAAACCCACACTAAAAAAGAGCCTTAACAGAAACTACTTATTAATAAGGGGCTTGTGCTTATTTGCTGAAGTTACAGACACACTGCAAAATGCACAACTCATTACAGAATTACACATTCATTGCTGGAATGTGACTTGTTACCTTATCTTCCAGGGCAGCCATCCTCTCCTTGAGATGAAGCTGGAGCCTTTCATTGGATTCAGACAGGAGCTTATCAACAGTTTCTGACAAACGTTTATTATGCTCTTCATTCATCTTCTCTCTCTGTCTAGCCTGAGATACAAAAAAGCTACTGAAAAAACTTCAAATTTGCAGTGTCTCTAACAACTTCCAGGTTATGAAGGCAGCAAGCTCTCTTTAATCCAAATGCACTTTCTTTAACAGCAGTATTTTTCCAAAGAGGAACACTGCGTGTGCCTCCAGGGCTCTGTAAAGGGAGTCTAAGGGACACCTCAGACTTTAATAAGTGATACAAGATCAGAAGTTTAAATATCTAAGCCTACATTAAAAAAATTTTTTAAAAGGCACAATTCAGAATGGATTCCATTATTTATAAACCAGGAAACAACTTTTCCATAATCATTTAATTCAGCAAGTTTTTTCAAACTTTCCTTGGAGACTTGCAGCACATTTTCCTTGAGATTGAAGGTGAGCCACAGTACAGTGACTCAAATCTCACAGCTATCAGCCAGCCTAAACTCTGGCTTTATTTTAAAGTTGAGAAATAAAACCAGCTTTGCTGAAGAGGATTAGGTTCTTTCTTTCAGCTTTTTATCTTTGTCAAAATTCTGTGCAGTACCCTTTGCAGTTCTTGATTCTTCTCTTCAAGCTGTGCCTCCATCTGTCTCAGTCGCTCCTCGATATTGCCGTGTCTCTCCTCAGCCTGTCAAGTTGAGAGCAAAATTAGAATTTGGGTGGGTTTTTTTAGGCTTCAAAAGCACAGAAACACTGAGGCACAGGAATCTTTCTAACATGCTTTTGCACAACTGCCATTTATGGTAAAGGACAATGCAGAACAGATGCTTTTCTGTCACCAAAAGGACCTTGCAAGAGTTCAGATGGGAAGTAGCAAAATGATGACACCTCTCACCTCTAAGTACCATGAATCAACTACGACTTGCAAACGAGCTTGCAAAACAGCAAAGTTCATTCATACCCCCAAGAAATAAAACCAAAAAAGAAATCAAAGTAAAGACTAAGTGCATTTGCAGTTCTCCTCACTAGCCTGGACGATGGGACCCTTTGTTAGTAATCATGGCAAAGCAGAAAGCAGCAAGCAGAGACAAGGACTAATATACAAATTCTACCTTCCTAAGCTTGGTGGCAAGTTCCAAAACTTTAGCATCTTTAGCAGCAGAGCTCCCAGGAGACAAAAGGTCACACTACAGAGCCAGTTAGGGACAGGAAAGATAACAGGGAAAGAAATGAAACTAAGGCTTTGAAAGAAAACATGCACACACACACTTGAAAAGGCTCATTTGTAGTTAACTAAATATAGTTCTTTAGACTTCATTACTCCATTTGCAGCCCTCTAAAAATCTTGATACTTGGTAGAACCACAACTTCTCTCGCTCCCCATTTCCTTCACTTAGCTAGCAGTGGAAGAAATCTAGGTTTCCCTTTCAGAAACAGTTCATGTTTCAAAGACTTTATGCCTATTATTGAATAATTTTAATAAAAAGCACCAAAATAATAATTCAGAGAGCTATTTTTATGATGTAAAAGAGTTAACAGAAAACCCACTTGAGTTCCAAAGAGCAGAAACTAAAAAAAAAAAGAGATTAAAAATTTAAAAAGTAAATCAGAGAGTCTTCAGAGAGACTCTGGAAAAAAAGTAGGAAATAAACATAAATATTTTCTGAATTATTTGTGGGAAAACTGGAATCCAAATGTAACCAAATCAACACTAGGAATGGATTTCCTGCAGTGGGACACCAATGGAGAAGGGAGTCTGGAGGACACTGTGCCACCACCTCACCTTTGTAAGTGCTGCAACTCTCTGTGCCAGCTCAGCCTCCACCTCTGGCAAAGTCTCAGCTTTTCTCAGGGTCTGCTGCAGCTTTTGCTCAGCCAGTTCCAGTCGTTCTTGCAGTTGCCTGTTCTTATCTTCACTCTGCACAGGGTTATGGCCAGCAAATGTTGAGGGTTAAAGAAGTGATTAGTTAGAAAGTGGTTGGCTAAACAACCATTTCTGGTTATAAAGTTGGACTATTTCATGTCAAGCACTTGTCAAACTTCCTCCCTCACTAAGGCCTGTAAAAATCACTACACACTATGCAGATCTTAAAAGTTTAGCTCAGAATGAGTAATTCTCACCCACAAAACTAAAGAAGTTTGGAAACACATACAGTAACTTAAAAATCCACAATTAATAGGGACAACAGCCCTGCTGGCCCAAGATGAAGTGCACTAAATTTCTCAAAACCATTTCCCCTTCCCAGTAAAACTGTGTCTCATCTTTATTCCCAGGGTAAAACTCTCTACAATGTACGACTCCAGCTCCTGAAAAACAATCACTAATAACAGCACATTACAGTTGATATTTATCTTCCTAAAAGCAAAGTGCTTCAGCACAGCATGAACATTAATTATCTCCATTAGCTTTATGCTGAGCAAAATGTACTTCATCTCATTTGAAACCACAACCTGTCGGTGCATGGAGTCTTTAGTGGCAATTTCATTTTCAAGTTTATCATTGAGGTCGTGCACGGATGTAGCTTCACGTTGTGCAGCGAGGTAGCGTTTCTCCAGAGTGGTGATTCTCTCCTCCATGTCCTCCTTCTGGGCCAGAGTCTGGGCAAGACACAGGACACAAGTCAGAATTTGAGAAATAATTATTTAGTGTTCAAATAAAAATTTAAAAAAAAAATTCTGGTATTTCTGTTATTTTCCTCAGTAGAAAACGAAGCAGAAAGAAATGACTTTTTAAGAACAGGGAATGATTAAAAAACGCTGGTCTTTATTATCTTACACCACAGATCTGCTACTTACCTTTCCAATGGTACACACACAGCAAATCCTGACTTTCTGGGGATGGTCAGAGAGTGTTCTTGGATTTAACTAAGCTCCCTTTCTATCTAATAAGGATACATGGGACCTTGGAGATTAGGGATTCAGCAGTGACAGGAACTGTCAACCACACCACTGGAATTCAAGGGATTCCTCAACCAAGTGCATCTTTTAAAAATGGAAGCACCAGGAACAAGCTGAGCACGTATGACAAGATCAAGCATCTCTTCCAGAACATGCTGAAGCTGGCAATGCTAAATCTCTAATACATTAATGAAATATCTAGTTAGTCATAGAGTTATCCTGAAGACAAATTTTTTTAAGTGTCTGGTCTTTTAAACAAAAACCAGACAACCATCATGTCTCAAAAAACCATTTTCTTTTCATCTATCAAACCAAAGACATTCAAACAGCATAAATGTTCATCTAGAGCACGAAAGACACTAAAATTTTATACAGCAATGGCATTTGTGACTACCCAGATTCTGACAGTTCCTTCCTCACCTCTCGTACATCCCTCTGTAACTTTGTGTTCATTTCTTCAGATTTTATTAAGTCTTTCCTTGCTGTGTCAAGATCTTCTTCCAGCTCCGTTACTCTGCTGGACAGAGCAGTGAGGCGTTCTTTCATTTGCGTCTGCTCTTTGTTTTGCTTATCTATGATGTCTTGGAGTTCAATCACTTTAGCAAGGTTCTCATCGTGGCATAATGAGCCATCAGAGGATCTCTATCAAACAGGGAAAAAAAGTGTGTATTAGCATGATGCAAATAAGATTGGAAAACAAATTGTTACTCACCCGTGAACATCCCTCCCCAAAGATAATTTTATTATCGGATAGACTGCAAAACCTGAAATTTTGATAACTAAGACTTTTTAATTAGATGATCACTCAAAAATATTTTATTATGGTTTAAAATTAAAATGTTATAGCTAACGATTAAAAATCAGATGTCAGCTAAGCAAAGTAAATAGCTGTACCTTCCCATTTGTAGTCGGTGTATTTTCTTGTTCATGATTTATATCCAGCATCCCATCTGGAAGTGTTTTCTTCTGATTATTTTGCTCTTTCAGAATCATTAACTAAAAGAAAAGTTTACAGACACATGTTTCAAGTCAATTCCTTTCTCACTAATAATATAAGGAACAGCTGCAAAAGCAAAGGAGCAAAACAACAATTACTGATTCTACTGCCAGGTATGTATTAACAAAATCTGGCACAGGCACTCAAATACCTTATGCCACTGCAAACCCTTATTTTAAAGGCACAGGAACTCTTTTTGTTGCTTTGGTTGGGGTTTTTTTGGTTGGGTTTTTTTGGGGGCAGAGAGGGTGGGAGGAGGTTGAGGTTTGGTTTTTTCCTCTCCTGCTCTTTCAAAGCAGCTAAGTTAAAAATTAACAATTATTCCATTTGGCAAGAAATCAAAAGCAAGAAGTGAAAGTGAAACGTAATAAATTACTCTGTACAAATATTGACTGAAACACCCACAGTGGACACATGAAGCCTTCTTTTAAGACAGAAACCTACCTCTTTATGTGTAGTACCTAGTTCTTCTTCCAATAAGCTACATCTTTCAAGTGCTACTCGTAACCTCTCCCTTACCTGAAAGGGTAATTTCAAATTATTTGAAATCATTCAAATCAAAACGAAATCAATTTCACTTGCTGCAATGCCTTTACAGATAATAAACGACACTATTTCCATTACACTTAGAAACCTTCTTCATCTGGAGTCAGTACTAATTACAACACATGCTACCAAAAAAAATATAGCCAAATAATGTGTATTTTATAATCTAGCTTTTTCTTTTTTGTCATAAGCAACATGACCTGTATATTTAAGCATTAAAGAATTAAACATACCCAGAATTTGCTTGTCCTTTTGCAAGGCACAGACTGTGTTTGCTTTTGCTCATTTACAACACGGAAGAACAGGCAAAATTCCACTTAAAATCATTTGCCAGATTTTATATACAAGGGTCACAAAGTTAGGTAAACTGGAAGCTGGCAACAAAATTCACAGTGAACTTTAGCAGTTGCATATCCTGCTGCTAATATCAGGCACAAGTGAAGGGAGGAGTTCCTTTAATTCAGCTTTCTATCCCAGTGTATGCAGATTCCCCTCCTCCTCTTCTCTCTAGTCCATTTCTTCATTAGATAATCAAAAGGATAAATCCTGATGTTGCACAGGTAAGCAGCTGTGTGCATTCCTACAGCAAATATATTGCTCCTGAACCACGCTGAGTTTACATTAACACAGTTAATGAAGTACTTGAATAAACCATGGCACCTTGCTTTAGTTAAGTGCAGCATCTTAATTTAGGAGAGCAGTTACTGATGTAGTTACAAGTTGAGAGATTTCTACAACTTCAGTACAAAAACTGCCTGGCCCACACAAAGGAAACAGGATGAAAAGATGCTAGGTACAACACTTCATTACCTTCTCATCAAGGGCTTTATGGTGCTCAAATAAAGATTTTAGTGCTTTGAGAACTTCTACTTCACTAGAAACTCCTGCTGGAGACTGAGCCTGCCTCTTCACAACAGTCATCCTGAGGGATCGCTCGTGCCTGGAGACAAGACACTCCAAATGTTCCAGTAATAGCTAAAGCAAAAGGAAAAAAAAGAAAGGAACAATGTTTATTCCTGTTCTGAACAGCTGCAGAAAACTTTGCCTCCTAAAACATCAAGGTTAGAGTTCTAAACTTCAAATCTCAGAGACAAAGGATATTGTATCGAGCATAAGGACTCGTTTTTAACATTTGAGCTGTATTAGCAGTGTAAGCTGCTCAAACTGATCACCACAACCTGCCCACTCTGCTCCTCTGATCCCAGAGCTGCAGGATTACAAAACTTCAACAAGAAATCCGGATGGCAGATAGCTGTGCAGTCTTACAAGCTTTTCCTGATTCTGCACAGCAGCATTTGGAGCTGTGCACAAGCTGCCAAACCTTCTTGATCAACACACACACATTTCCACTTCCATGGGGATTTGTGTACAAATATCAGGGAAGAAAATACTTTTAGCTTTTCAAATTGAACATTCACTGTTTTCCTCCACGTAGCTGGATGCTTTAACAATGGTGAGCTTGGAGAAGACAAGGAACTGACCCTCGTATTATTTCTTTCTGCTTTCAGTTCAGCAATTTCTTCTTCCCTTTCAAGCAGCTGCTCCCTGCATACATTCAGCTCTTTTGTAAGCGCTGCAAATTCCTGGAACAAACCAGACAGAAATATAAGCACATCAAATATCAGGACACAGCGAGAGTGGGTTCATATGAACACTTGACAGTGCCTTGAAGGATTCATTTCAGATGTGTAAAGCCAATACAACTGTATAGTCATGCTAAGCCAGCTTCAGTTCAAACACTTAAAACCTTTATGCTGCCAACTGTAAAGACAAAAGATGTTTGACCAGGACTTTTGAAAACTTGTTTGTGTCTCAAGGCAATTATACGAGTTGAGGTTTCCCCGGTAAGCAAAGGGAGAAACATATTTGTAACACACTTTGTTATGGTTTCAAAGAGTTGTTGGTTTTGTGTGTTTTGGTTTGTTGTTTTTTTTAAACAACTGCTGAGGGAGACACAAAAAACAGAGCACTAAGCAGAGCAAAATAAAGAAACCAAAAAACATGACAAATTTCAAGTCAGTATTTAATTGTGAGCGACAAGGCATAATCCTGGCATGTACCAGAATACAGCTAAATACAGGAATTTCATTCATGCCTTCCTTCAAATCTCACAAAAGGGAATGAAGCAGCCCTTTCCCTACAGTCCTGCTAGGAATCTCCAAGGATTAGAATCAGAATTTTCTGAAAGCTGAGCCCGGGGGCTCAAAGCCCTCACAAGGCTCGCCCTTCAAATGCAATAGAGATTTCACCAAACAAAACCCAGCCAAAGTGAAATTGTACAGAGTGAAGTGTCATCAGGGAACAGGAATGGAGCTAACTCACATCACTTACTGCATGCTTATGACTACACAGTCAGTATGAGAGAATATCTTCCTACAGTTTTGGTTTCTGTCAGGAAATGATTGTACTAATATCTGCAAGAGCCACTGCATCCTAGACCATTTCCCCTCTCTATCAACAGCCTCACTAAAAATACTTAACATAAAAGACATTTAAATGTTCTATCAACTAAGGGAGCATACTCTGAATAGAACAAAAGGTACAACTATAGACCACACTTAGAAGCAAACACAAAACATAACTTTATCTACCCTGGCAAAATTTAAATTCTAATCTGAACCACACTGGAAGTGAGAATTGACAGTGTGAATGTGAACAAGTCCATCCTTTAGAAAAGAGCCTGGCAAGAAAGCAACCCTCATGTTGCCAATGCAATTTATAATGGGAAAATAAAATATGCCTCAGTCACTGCAGTGGCTGGTGAACATGTCAGGAGCACTTGGCTAAGAAAACAGTGAAATGCTAGTAAATAATACTCCTTTCTGTCGTCTAAAATAAGGAAAATACTCATAAACAAGAGACTTGCCTAATAAACAATAGATTTGTACAGCTGAACTGGTGATTAGCAGGACAGGGTGAACACAAATAGCCAGCTAAGTGGAGATACAACTGCTGCTTCTCTGCATTTTCCAAACTCTGCAGACACACTGCTTATCAGCCAGGAGCTGCTTATCAAGTGAAAGCTAAGATGGAGCTGTTTTGCAGCAAAATTCTAAGTGACAGAAAGCACATGCTTCAAAACAAAAGGCCACATCAACCAATGAATTATACTAAGCACATCTGCAAATTCTAACATGCAGCTAAAATAAGCAGACACGGTCAAAAGACACTGCAATTTCCAATATTCATTTGGTAAACTTTATTCTAAAACATACACATGACTGAAAAGACAAAAAATATGTTGCACAATATATACCTAGAGTGAACTCCTTCGGAATTACTAACATACCAGGCTTTTAAAAGTTGCTGTGAGGAAGACAGCAATGCCA
The DNA here is from genome assembly GCA_014706295.1 of Lycocorax pyrrhopterus obiensis. NCBI lineage: Eukaryota > Metazoa > Chordata > Aves > Passeriformes > Paradisaeidae > Lycocorax > Lycocorax pyrrhopterus. The sequence continues at coordinate 2,328,299 of JACSVZ010000007.1, forward strand.
CCACCACAGATGCAGAATCCATCCCAATAATCCCTCTTCCTAAATAAAAACCTGCTCATTGGAAAAAAGTTTCGGTCCCCCTGCTCAATCAGCAAAAGACTGCAAAGTCTTAATTTATTTTCCTTTCTCAACTGCTAAATTATTTGATTTCTCTAACGCACTTAGTAATTACATTCACATAAATATTTCACTGCAGTATTTCATTTGCATTCTTAAAAAAAAATGGCCTATTATTTTCAACATGGCCTGAAAATACTTCCAAAACAACCTGGTCAGTAAATACAGCTACCAGAACTTTTACACACACAAAACAAATTACAAAAGGGTCCTGAGTGCAAGGTAAACCAGGAGAGGAAAAACCTACTTCAAGCTTCACTGGAGCTGACAGAAGAATTGACTCTACTACGAGCTTTCCCTTCAGAATGCTGCTTCACATCCAAGCTTTTCCTGTACCTTCAACAGGTGGGAACCTGTGGGAGCTTCCAAGACTCTCAGGGAATTGGCGGCACACTCTCCTTTTGCTCTCGCACAGGCTCAGGTAAACCAGAACCCAAAATTTCCATTTTTCACTGGCAGTCTCCATTTATCTTTACAGATTAGATAATTATGGACTACCGAGAAGAGTCTGGTATGAGCTTACTCTGTTGGTGTGTCTCCCCTTTCAAATTAATGGTAATGTAAGTAGAGTAATTTTAAAAACCTTAAAAATGCCAACATTAACATTTAGAAACATCAATGTTTCCCGGTTCTCCAAATGACACTGGACTGACATGGGAAGTTTTCTGTTTTTCCAACCTCCATCTCCAGTTTTGAGAACAGGATGAAGAGCACAGCAAGGACTACCAGACACTGTCTCATCACCCTTTCTCAACTTAGAACTACTGCATAGCATCAACATGTATCTTTTTGTCTGTATGAGCTTCCCCACATGAAAACCAGCTGTATATTTGAAAGGAAATCTATTCACTCTTCAGATGGTTACAGGACAGAGTTCTATTCCATTGCACACTCCTGTGCAAATATAAATTGTAGCAAAACTAGGTCCCAATTGTGACACGAACCATCAAGCTGTCAGATGACCCAAGGCAAGAGTGCACACAGGAATTTATATTGCTGCTGCATAAACACACTGACAGGGATTGCTGGCATTGCATAACACCTCCAGTGCTGTTTGTTTTGTCAAAATAGAGCTGCTTTGAGTCCCGTGAGCTGCCTAAGAAAGAACATTTGAACATCCTTAGTTTCAGTTGACACTGCCAAAAGACATGTCCTTTCTAGTTTTATTACTTACCTTCAATGGCAGACAATTTGTGATCTCCTTAAGCAGCTCAAAAGCAGAGAAACTACTTGCAGCTTTATAATCTCAAAAAATTTCTAGTTATCTCATAATTTCTTCCTTGGCATTAGATGAATGTACAGAAAGAATTAAAAGAAAAATGAAAGAATCCTGAGAAACTTCCCTACTTGTCCACAAAGCTGTGTTGCTTTTCTGTAATTAAGAAGACTGAGAACAACAGAATGAAGTTCTGCTCTGTTTCTGGCTGCCATCAAAATAATAAATACACAGTGCTGGGGACTGACAAGAATGGAACTCGCAGTAAGCACTTCAGAGAGCTCACACGAATCAGTGGGAGAGTGCTGAATTTACCAGGGAAATATTCCCTGCTGATTAGAACATTCTGGCAAACACCCATACTCTACACTAAACTGAAATGTTTACTGAAGAAAGTCACTTTCTGACCCAACTGAATCATTCTAAACACGTCACTCTTGCTGCCAGAAATAAATACTCTCAACAAAAAGCCACATGGAGCAAGTAAGTTGGTTCTTGTTCAGAAATACATTTTCTGGGTTTTTTTTTTGTTCTCAAGCTCCACGATTTTTTAAAACAATAGCATTTCTTCTACCTCAACCTTCAGAGCTGACCTTCAACTCTCAGTATTTTAGATGCCACAATATAAACATCCTTCCAAAAGCTGGATCCATTAGTGCTGAGCTGTCAAGCCTGGCTGAGCTGACACACTTGGGAACTTCCAAGATCCCAATCCAGGAACATGACAGCTTTCAGGGAACAGTTTCCCTTCACATTTATTACAAACATAATTCATAGGTCTCACAGACAGCACATCACAGACCAATAAATGCTACATGACAGGAAGATAGCATTTAACCTAGGGAAACACTTGAAAGAAACAAGAGGTAATTCCTCAAAGTCTGTTCATATAAGTTGGGTATTAGGCATGCTCTAGAAATAACTAAATTTGGTTGGAATTTGATCAAGCAGAAAAAAAACCTTATTCCACAAGAAAATGCAACACCACTCCAGTGCACACGGAATCATGGACTACGAGCAACCACGTGGCCAGAAACTTTATATAAATGATGAAAATATATGCAATAAAAAAAGAGAAACATTTTAAATTCATCAAGTATTATTAAATACTGTTAAAGTAGTTACTTCAGGCAATAACAAGATGAAGTTGTGACTGTTGCACCTTTAGGAACATCTCTGACCAAAATATATGATTGGAATTTATCTGTTTAATCTCCAAGTGATATTTTGGTTTACTGTTATCATTCTGGTCTGTAGCCTGAATATGAAGGAACCCACTCGCAAATCTGAGCAGCTGAAGAGAGCAGGAAGAGAACAACTGGGGGAAGTGAAGGACATCAGACGTGAAAACCAATGGGATCTGAGATAAGTTTCCATCATGATGTTTGTACTCCATATAAACCACAATTATTGCAAGTGATGACTGCATGGAAACGGCAAATATACAGTCTTAAACAAAACAAGCAACGAAAATGTAAATATTTAGGCTTATTTCTAGGGTATTTCACAGTCACTTCACTTGAAACCTAAGGGGTTTAGGTAGCACACAGTGACCAAGACCCCCAATATATCTGAAAGTTCCTAGCAAACAAATTTTCATACCTATTAAATCACAGCTTTTTGGGGGGGTTTTAGGCTAGGAATCAGAACTATGAAATTACGAAACAGTTCAAGGGTATCGAGAGTTAAAACTAAAGAAAACTGACTTGTTTTCACCATTAAATCCAGCCTTGGAAAAAACCATAGTTACACACAATTTAACAGCAAATCCAGAAAAAAACAACCACCAACACAGATTATGCTTTGCCTGTTCCATGTAATAAAACACATTGCTTTCAACCTTTCCATATCTCTGGCATGTGCTAATGGGAAAGAGAAAAATCAGCCTAGAGTGTGCAAAGAAAAATATTTTCCTTTTCACCTCATGAAATTAATTTCCAGTAAGCACCAAGCAGCCTGAATTGACTAAGCTAGAAACATAAAACTTATTTCAAGCATTAATACAATCAATTCTATGAAACAAGTTTATAATTTGTTCTCAAAACCCCCAACAACTTAAAAGGGAGTGTAAGAGAATACTTCAAGTAATATTAAAATATGGGTATGTCAAATTCTTGTGTTTCGGAACATTGAAAGGCTTTTCATGCTCAAAGTAGCTGTTTTTCCAAGTGGAGCTAACTACCCACCAGAGTGAGAACACACTGGAGCCCATTACATAATTAGGGTATTGACCTCCTTTCGTATTTCTGTGTATGCATAAGATGTTTTGTAACTCAAAAGACAACCACCAAAACAGAGGTGCAGATTTCTTTACTGTCAAAAAAAATTCTCCCCTTCCAACTAGTGGCATTGAGATATAGAAAAGGTTTAATACCACCTTTGGTTAACTCTCAAAAATCTGTATTTTCTTTGAAAAAACCCTCTTTTTTTTCTTTTATCGAAAACTGCAAGACTGCATGAAAACACTCCAGTGAATATTGCTGCAAGCTGCCAGTCAGTGATCAATACTAAACCTGAGTCACTTCTTATCCTTTCAGCAAGTCTTCTTCAAACGCCCCTCTTGGATTGACCTATCTAGGCTTTGTCATTAACGCTGCTCAATCCTAAACGGGCAATTAAGTTTTAACGTGTTTACAGTTGCATAATGTTATTGCTCTGGAATGAAACTCTCGCTGTTCCCAGTCCCCTTTGGAGCTGGAAGCAGAATCAACTGCCTGGCATTTGACAAGCCAAGAGCCAAAGGACTCCTCGCTCACAGCCAGCAGGTACCAAACATATGCCCAAGAGCAAAATGGAAAAGCTTATAGCAAGCCCAAGTCTCCATGGCAATAAGTAGGTTCCCAGTTACCATCCTGAGTGAGTTGCCTAAATTTATGCACGGCGTTCCCTGAGCCTGAACTACAAAGCACAAAATCCAGACTTCAGCACTGGGAGCTTCCGGAAGCGCAAGGAAACATCAATGGAGAAAGGTGGGATTTGGCAGCTTGGCAAAAGGAATGCAGGAGCAGCAGGAAAACGGAGGTAGAAACACACCAGCTCCATGTTCTCACCCCTGTAACTCCTTCCCCGATCTAACTAACACATTTCTGACAGACATGTCCTATTTGGGGTGCAGGGGGTAAAAGTACCAGAACCCAAACCTGAATCCAGCCTCTTGCTCCTCAGAGGATGAGGGGTTTTCCTTTCACCACATGAATCCCTGCTCAGACCTCATACACACAGCAGCAAAGCCTGGAGAGGGAGCCTGCAAACCCTTGTGGCACAGAGCAGAGCACAGGTCGAAGACACGCTGCAATCATTAACTACAGCCTGTCCAAACCTGGACCAGCAGAACCCTTACTGCCTGTCCTCCTGCATTTCATTTCATTTCCCCTAAACCCAGCAGAACAGTGCTGTTATGTACACAAGGACAAGGGCAAAGCCTCGTGCAAAACCAGATCTTTGTGCACCACTGCAGAGCCAACATGCCCTGATCACACACCGTGCTTTGGACTGCAAGGGACACAGGGCAACCTTCCAGGCTCCTCTGTTACACCCAGACCTCCATCCATCCATCCATCCATCCATCACAGGGAACAAAAGTCACACATGTAACACGTGTTCCCTACAAGCCTGTTTGCAACTAATGTGCTGCGAGGCAAAACCAAGCCACGGCTGCATCCTACAACTGCTTTGTAGTCTGGGAAACGAAGGAAAGAGAACATGAGGTTGTCCAAACAAGTCAGAAAACCTCATCCAGTCACTCCTACTACAACCTGCAGTTTGCTCTGCATTTTCTGTAGAGTAACTAGCCTTGGGACCATCAAAACGTCCAGAATCCCTAATTTCTCCTGATAGTCTGTTAATCTGTTCATGAGCCTTAATAAATCATCACAGCTTGTCCAAAGTAGGATAGATCACACAGGGTGATCAGTTAAGCCAGAGCAGACACAACCCGTTTTGATCCCAGCCTTTTAAACCCCTTTTAAAGCTACAGATGTATATCAAATCAACCAGGGAAAAACTCTATCCAAGTACCTGGTTTTCCCCCCAGGGCTTTCTCCAAATATTCAACTGAGGGGGCAAACCCTGCAAGTTAGCAGAATGCACAGAGGATTAACAAGAAATGAACATACTGAGCACTAACTTGAAATACCAGTTTTAAGTTATTTTCTTCACTTGCCTTTGTAAAAATACTTATGAAGTGTTGCCTCTATTCAGGCAACACCGTGGATCTTCTGAGTAAGGAAGTCCAAAAGCTGAAGCATTACAAGAGCTGGAAGATGACAGCTGCCTAGCAGCAAGCACAGGAAATGCAGAAGAAGCCTTCAGACTTGCATGAAACTTGGCATCTATTCATATGCAATGGTAGCAGAAAACCTTCTTCCAATCACTTCATTGTGGTGTGGCTATGCAAAGAGATCCACCTTTCAGGAATACGCCTCCTGAAAGGGCAGATAAGGCACAAAAGTATTCAGAACCATACCGAGCTTGTTTTCCTTGGAAAAATGTCCAAGATCAGCTAAAATATGCATCAGGAAAACTTCAGTCATCATTGAAAAACAGGCTTTTCAACTTGGGATGTGTATGGCTACTTTGTGCAGTAACTGTTGAGAATGGTTGATAACAAAGTAATCCTTTCCACTACTGTATCACTCCAACTACCAATATTCCAGACTAACACCTTAATTTAACACAGAGTAAACCCACACTACCTGGGGGGTGTTAGAAAAACAACTGCCTCTCAATGACACTGTGAATCAGCGAATTCTAAGGGTTTCACAATCTGAGTTACCACATTCCTGCACCCCCAGCCTAGTCTATTTTGATTAGGAACCAATACAGTAAAGTAGCAGCACAACTTCTTCGGTGTAGCTTTAGGCATCTCCATTTTTGGAGTTCTTGTCAGTGAAGAAACCTACCCACACCCATACCCACTATGGCAAAAGGAGAATACACTTGTACTTAATTAAAGAGCAAGAATCCTGAATTACCAGTTTGACGAGGTATGGGACAAAACCAGTCTCCATCTTTAATATGACAGTAGAGAGATTTCACTCAAGTTTTTCCTCTCCTCACACAAAGCTGGTCAAGATTTCCTGGGATTCCACGCTGGATGGCACAGCATGCCATGCTCCTTGGGGATGCCAAACTGTAGAACAACTGCAAGATGTGCTGAGAAGATTTAAGAAGCTCTGTAATTTTCCTGGGACCCCCCATTCTGGAGACTGAGCAGCTACAGCAAGATCTTTAAAGTTGTAAATACTGAATTGTAAATTTACTTGGGCAAGAAAGAAATCTTTTTCTGCACATCAACTCTAAACATACCGCACTCACAAGAAACAGCACAATTCTGGCTTGGCTGGCATTAAATATTAAATTCCTATGACTTTTATGAATTAAAAATTATTTCATCCTCCATACTACATTCTAGTCATCTCACATGACTAATACTGCTCAGTTTTTTACAAACAGACCCAGGACAAGACCCATCATGCACAATTATTTCAGTGACAAGATACTCCTGCTTGCAAAAACTGTGAGCAGCAGCTGAGGCCCTGCCCTATTCTAATCGTTCATCTTGGCCTCTGGTTGCCAGCTTTAGTTCTGTGGCTAGCAGCTGAAAAGTACATTTTTCACACTCTGTTAAGAGGCAATGCTTGGGAATACCTGAATAAGGCTGGCCAAGCCACCCTCATTAAACAAGCACCAGCACGCACTTCCCCCTCAGTGCTCTCCTATTTTATATATATATATATATATGTATTTATTATTTTTGCCAAGTGATGAACACTTCAGTCTTATAATTTCAAACTTGTTTAAGCAAGTAATACTCACTGAGGACAGATACGTGCCTTCAGCAGGAAATTCTACTTAGCAGCTCTTCACATTTTGTTTTTCCTATTTCTCTGTACTCCATCACCCCAGTTTACAGGCTGAGTGGATTTACTGGGCTAACTGAAGCTAAATATGTCCAAATCTGTGATATTCTGAATAAATGCTACTGGAACATTCCATGGAAAAGTAGTTCCATTTTAACAACTACTACAAAACAAAGCAATTCCAAAGTTCACACAAAAAAAACAGTCTCAGGTCCTACGACAGACACGTGTGCTATCTAAACACAGAAAAAACTAGAAAAAAATCAGCAACATAGATTAAGCATTGAAGAGCTGTTTTAGGGGGAGGGTTAAATCTTTTTTTAAAGTTCAAAGTAATTTTTTTGTCTGCCACAAAAAAAAAATATCCATAATGAACAGTTCTTAACTTGATAACTACCTGAACCCAGACAGCAGAAGGAAACCAGGGGGATGAGCAACGCTGTAATGCAGAGAAGAAATTTAAAAATCAATCAATCAAAGAAAAATAAATAAATGAATAAAAGACAGGGGCAGACTGTCAATTTGGTGTTGCCACTAACAAATGCTGAAGTGAAAGATGGGTTGGTGGGGAACCTGTGAGGCTCCTATTCCACACTGGACTAAAAACAAGGGAAAGATGATGCAACAGGGAAGCCCTGCAGCCGCCTACTCCGTTGAGACAAAAGAAATGTTTGGCCCATTTCTCCTTCTCTGCTTCCCAGGACTCAGTATTTTATAACCATTGCACAAAATTCAGGAGAGGGTTATGAAGACTCCACAAACTACAGCTCCAATGGGATTGGAGTTACACCAACATCAGTATCAGCATAAACGAGACCCTGGGAGAGGAAAACGACAGCTAAAATCCTAAAAAGCTGTTCCACTTCCACTTTACATGAAGCAAAGTAATTCCAGATTTCTTGAGACAAAGACTCAGCTTTTGGAAGATAATGGTGGGGAACCACACCCTCCAAAGACATTCTGAAAACTCAAGCTGCATGTTTTAAAAGAAATAAAGTACTGGATGCACCTGCCTCGTGCTCTTTAACATAAGGCTAAAAGAATGTTATGACCTTCCAAGCCTTTTCCCACGAAGTACAAAAAGGTGGTCATGCTGTATGAAAAATACATTACTCAAGGATAACAAAAACACAGTGGTGTCCCAAAGCATCCCTGAAATCATCTAAACCCGACTTTTAGTCATTCCCCCAAATGTACTACAGCAAATAAGAGAGAGCTTTGAGGGGATAATCTGAAATTAGGAGTTTACCTTACACAGGCATAAACATGTGGAAAGCCCAACCAGATTCACCCACACATCCAATATCACACGGGCTCTGCTCTTCCAGCCTTGGGTCTCCTGGGTGCAAGGTCATTCTTTACATCCAAATTAGCAGAAGTTTCTTTTACTTCCAGGTTTCCAAAGCAGCCCATGCCTTAAATCCCAGTAGAAGCAAGAGACTCAAGCATGAGATGCATCCAGGACTTTAAATACCCTACACAACAGAACCTTAAAGAATGTAAAACTACAGAGTCCAGTTTCCCACTGGGAACAGCAAATCCACAAGCACAAGCCACAGTGAAAAGCACAGCAAATAACAGAATTTAGGTCTGGTACTATTAGTTCAGCAAGGTTAACAGAGCCCCATGGCTCCCGGCATGTTCAGCTCACAGGTTTCCCAATTGTGGATAGGAATGTAAAGAAAATGAGTGTTTTGACTCTAACATTCTATTGGCAAAAGTATATATTGCTAAATAATTGTGACAGGCTCACACAGGACAATTGAGAATGCACAACTCAAACTCACAAATCCACAGTTTAAACCCTGCCACTGATCAAGACAGCAGTCCCTTCAAATGTGTACAGAACTCCCTTTTTGCCCAGTTTTCTTTTTTAAGGCAATTTGGGGTTGCACAGTGAAAAAAATTTCACATCAAGCATTCTGTAAAGCAAATGAGCAATGCCACTTTCAGATCTCTCTCTCCCTTTTCATGACTGTGCTTGAAAATTCAGAAATAGTTTAATAAAACTGGTCACTGTTGAGATAACCATGGATCCAGTACCATTAAAACAAAAGGAATTTATAATCCTCTTTATTGAGTGAGCCCTCTCCACATGGAAGAACGTTTAGCTTTTACACCAAAAAGGATTTTGGTGGCCAAAATTCCTTTTCAAGTAATTCAAAATAAACCCCATTTCTCAGCACTGGACACTGTCAGTGCTGAAGACAATGATTAACAGACTTCATCAATTGCAAGGTAGTTGCTTTACATGAACAGTCACAGATCTTTCAACCATATGTCAAGCCATTCTCAATTTTGTACAGGCCAACATAGAAATTCTTTGTTTAAACTGCACATCTTAAGCTGGTTTTGTTTTGTTTGGTTTTTTTAACTATGTAAATTACTCAGCTCCATAGGCTTATATAATTAAATCCTTATACTGTGCACTGTTCTGTAAATCTGAGGTAGGAAAATCCAAATCTCACTTCTCTCAACAGTAGAGTGTTTAACAATCTCCATGCTTTACTCATTTTTACCAGATAATCTACCCTGTCATTCTATATAAAAGGTAAATATGCCTCTAAAAACAATGTTTTAAGTGTATAGAACCAAATTTTATATGCATTTATATGAGACGTAGGATTAAAAAAAAAACAACAAGCACTGTGCTTCAGAATATTTCTCTGCAATTGGATACCAAACTCTGCCACGTACTAGCAATAGGAGTAAGGCAAAACACAGCATGGCTCAGACCATATCCAAAGAGAGACTACTGTTCTACAGAGGAAAAAAAACAAAAAAGGAAAAAAAAATAATTAAATTGAAAAACAAGATCAAGAGCTGCCCACTGTCCTATCACAACAAATAAAAAAATGCTTATTTTCTAAAAAGAAGTTCTTTTTTTCTCCTTAACGAAACTCAAAAGGTCACAAATGAAAATTTTCAAGTTTTTCTCCACATGGCCCTTTAAACAAGTCCTTGTTTAAAATCTGTCCTGAAGATACCTAATTATGCTCAATACTGCTCGGGTAAGGATCTTTTCATTAAGGAATCACAGAATCCTAGAATGGGTTGGGTTGGAAGGGACCTTAAAGTTCACCTCTGCCATGGGCTGGGACACCTTCCACTAGACCAGGTGGCTCAGAGCTCCATCCAGCCTGGACTTGAACCTTGGTGCACTTCAAAAAATTTGTAAAACAAAATACTAACTCTAGATATTTATCTTTCTGAAAAGATAACCAGAAGACGGATGAATTACAGGAATATGTTGATTTTTCTTATTCATATGTATCCATCAATAGCCATGGCATATTTCAGATCCAACCAAAATTATATTCCTGTTAAGATTTCCACTACCATCCTCAAAAACCATATCCTCAGTAGACATGAGCATAAACACACGAGCAAAGTTCAAGGCCACTGTGGAACAGCAAAAGGGAAGATTAAACAACAAAGCTTCTGTTTTGAAAAATGCTGCAGCTCCAGCCTCTGTAGGAACAGGCCACAGAGCCATGTCAGGCTGATCAGAAGAAAGGAGCTGATTTTCAGTAGAGCCCACATGAAACCAAAGGTCAAGTCTGAAACAGATAAAGGTCATGGGCAAAAAAACAAGTGAACCAACTACTCACATCAGCTTAAGAGGAAAACAACACATCCAAATGAAAGTGAGCATCACCTTGGACTTGTAACCACACTCCTCCAATTCTAAATATCCAAACTCCCGGAGCAATCTCCTCAGATGACCTACAGATATGGATTCAGCTCCCTACACAATCATCTGGAGTTTCCAAAATGCGGAAACATTTCTTCCCTGTGCCTCTGTGAAAAAGTCAAGTTGAATAAAAAACTCACTCCATTCAGTAGCAAAATAATAATTCTTTCAGCCCAGAGAACGTGAAAACATTTTTCCTGGCAAGAATTACATTACATTTACACGTGGGGAACCCACAGGCAGGATTACAAAAAAAAAGGCACTTGGAAAGTTATGAGCATCCAGATTACCTGACACACACCACAAATTTATCCCTTCTCAGTATTTGTAGCTTGAGATCCATATACACAAGAGATTATGGTGAGTATTTTCTAATACACGTCAACAGATACCAGTCAGCCTTACAGACTTTAAGTGACTTAAGCTGCCTAAATTGCCACAAGCAGCTTACACAAAGACCTCTGTCATATTCCTTTAAAAATGGAAAACTAAAATATAAATCTCCAAATTCAATTGTGACATGTATTAATGCAGTTCCGAAATGCAATGCTAACCTAGGGAGAGGAAGAAAAACTTACTAAGAGGCACTTAAAATGTTCTTTCCAAAGACTGAAGGTCTCTGACAACACTCTTAACTATAAGGGGCCTACACATATTAAAACACAATGTGTCCTCTTCATTCTCTGATCAAAACCCATAGTGAATAAAACCAATATTCAACTCTCCTAAATAAATTACACAAAGGATGAAACAAAGTCTCAGCCCAGTGGACATTAAAACACTAAGAATTCGTACAGGGGTTCGGAATTCTGTTCTTAATTCATATTTATCTTAAAAAAAAAAGAGCCAGGAGGTTTTATTTTTTTATGGAATTGCAATTACATAGCCACATCGAATCTTTAAGTCTTGCTACCAAACATCTTCAAAGTCCTTTTTAGTTACACTCTTTAGAAAGAATGGAGGAAAAAAATTAAAGGCAGCAGAGGAAGAATTCTCTGAATACCAAAAGACATTACCTGTTGTACCAGAGGCTACAGGCAAGCTAACACTGATGAGAGTATAAATGTGATGTTCCCCTGGTTCTAAATATGTATTTTTAAATACTTTGTTTTGATTATAGCTCTTTTCACCTTATATACAGCCTGTTTGTTAGGCTGCAGGTTAGACTAGAGCACCCTAAGCATTAATAAACCCACTGTCAGACATCTGTCCACAGCAGCACGAGAGTAGGAAAAACAATCACTAGCTTCTGTTTCAGGGCATCAGCCACTATTAAAAACAAATAAAAGGCATCCCTGTGCAGTCACCAAAACATTCTTCCTACAAATAAACTAAGGAAAATAAAAACCAAGAGTTTCGGACTTCATCAAATCTGCTTATTAAGGGGATGGGTGGGATATCATTCAGCAGTAAAACAGCAGTAAATTTCACCCCAAATTTAACAGCAATAAAATTCACCCTCAAATACATGGAAACTTAAAATAAATTCCAAATTTAATCTAGCTAAAAGGTCTATTTATAATCAAGCAAACCTAAATTAAAAGCACAGTATAAACAGCAAGTTGCTAACAATAGGCAAACAGATGTCTGCTGGGCAGGGGTGGGATGCTTCAATAAACAAACCCAAACATATCCACATGAGAAAGCAAGAACCAATGCTCAGAGACTCAGTCCTCAATATACTCCACTGCATTATTTAAGTGTAGCTACTCCTTTTTGCCCAAACAGAGACCATTCTTTCAGGTAAACTCATACTCGGAAGGTTTGGGGCAAAAAGTGTCCGTTTCTATGTCTTGAAAAGAAAGCAATGCTAGGGAAGGTGAGGTTTATTGATGATCAGTGAAGAATTCTGAATGTTAATTCCTATCTCCATCTGACTCAAACTAGTGTACAGCCAAGTCTGTTCAGTAATTTACTAACAGTAAGAGCCAAGTGAGATTTAGCAACTGAAACTCAACACAGATGCCTGAAAATGCAACAGGAAGAGTCCTGCTCATCTTTGCTGTCAGAACAGGGCAGGAAAGGTGGAGGATGCAGCTGCTCTGACATCCATGTGAAACCCTTTGGCACCTCCAGGATTCCTGGACACTCTGCTGAGATTAATGGCTGTTATGCAGAAGTCAGCACCAGCTGCTGCCAAAGTAAGAAGTGCAAGCTATGGCACCTCGGGGCTGAACATCTGGGAATGCTGGAAAAGGAGCTGCACTTGGAGTGTTGAGGAAATTCCAGCTGCTGCAGAGTTTGGCAAGGCCTTTGCTTAATGTGCTTTCTGCCACTGTGTTCTTCATATTAGGTGCAATTCAAAACCTCATTTCTACATCTATGACATCCTGTATTACTCAAAACTTGTCTGGAGGAAAACCAAACACCACTATTCATAAAGTGGCAACTAAATCCTTAAGTCCATCATTTCAAAACAATGCCAGGGCAGCCTTCGGGCCAGGTGTTCTGATATTTCTTACATGTGAGGCATTGAGTAGTTCTGAGATTCTCTAAGGAATATCATTCTATAGGGACATACCTGAACTTCACTGAATACAGATATGAACTAACACACACCATTTTTAACTGAAGTGTGAAGTAGTGATAAAATATTTACTATGGATAGAAAGCAACTTTTACTTTAACCTTCTATTTTGCTTACCTTGTACAGAAAAAGATATGGCATGATAAGTTGAAGACCAAAAGATCAGAGGTGCAAGATTAAGATGGATCTTAATAAGCGTTGCTGTGTTACAGAAGCATATTTGTATTGTATTTATCAGCTTATAAAATTAACATACATATTAAAATTTTCATCCTGATAACAACTGCTGTGAATTCACCAACTGTGCTTTTATTTGTGATAGGCACCAGAGTCACTGGAAATTAAACTCCAGTATTCTCCATCCAAAACAAGCATCATGTTTTCATTTACAGAAGACATCTACATGAAATTCTATCAGCAAAATGAACCCTGCCCTACAACACTTTAATAGCAAGAAGTGTAGTAACTTGTGTCCCATCTACCCTAGGTTCAAAATTTAACTTTTAAATACAGTTTTACAGATTAATTTATAAATTTGAAGCACACATCTTGAATTTTGTAGAATGCACTCTTAAAGGCACATAAAAGGCATAATTAAATCCACTAAGACCATAATTAGAATCACAACTGAATGTGTTTATGTTATAAAGCTCTTCAAGTAAAAAGTTACTGTTCATTTTTTTCTGTGAAAAATTCTAGAAAGAATAAAGTTAAATTCTAGCACAGCACTTTGATTTCCTCAAGCCCATTTTCCAAGGTCAGAGTACAGTTTGACTGGGGTAATCTGTAATAGAAGGGAACTCCCAGAAAACGAAGAGCATTGCCAAGAATGCAGTTATTTTATCAAGGCAGTGGTGATGTATTTCACTTCCAGCTGTCCACACCAAAAACCCAGAAAAAGTCAGCTTTACTTTGAGTAAATGTAACAGATAAAGCACGTCTATATAAGATTAAAATGCTCTCCTCTCAGTGAATTAGACATCCACAAAAGCTGCCTTACTCTAAATAGCTGTCCCAGGTTTATGGAGCTAGAACTGATGCCTTGAATTCCCAGCTGCCCACCACACTAAGCGTGTGCTCCTCTGTGACCACAAAATGAGCATCACTGCTGCAGGAAAAACTGCATTTACCTTTAGAATCTAAGAGGTGCACAGACCAATTTGCTATTTGGAAATTAATTATATACACACCAGTGTGAGTTTCTTTCTTATACACAGAAACTCTGAATGTAAGGAATTAAGCACAGGGATGCCATCAGAAATTGAGTACCTTCATAGCAAAACCAGGAGAGTAGTTTTGGTATAGAAGAAATCAATCTGGCATCCCTGCTTTTATACCAGGACTTTCCATCAGTCATCAGAATGGTCTAAAACTGGCTGACTCAGCTAAAGATATAACACAGGAAAAGTACACATAGAAACAATTCAATTCAATACTTGTTAAGATAAAGTAGTGTAAAATCAACTCCAAAGACTTCTTACAAGCCAAGTCTGAGAAAGAAATAATACTTTGGTTACAGAGTGATTTAGTAATTCAAGAAATTACACTGGTCTTTGTACAAGTAGTTAAACTGACCTTGCAGATCTACTAAATTGAAAACAACAACTATGATAAAAAAAAATTTAAAATCTATACTATTATCCCTTCTTTGCTGAAAAAATATAACACAGTTGTTATTTTATTAAATTTAAAGGTATCCTGACTTTACCCGCCTTGAAATCCACAGCTAAACAATGGGTCACTTGAGGCAGTGGTTCAAAAGAATGCTCAGCTTGAAATAATTAACAAAAAAGTTTGAAAAGTTTCAAATATTAGTCACCATAAAGTTTTGACAGTGAACACATACTAAAATTTAAACAAAAAAAATTGTTTCACCTCATCAAAATTTACACCCATGAAGTAACTGACTCTACCATAACAACAACAAAAACTGTCTAACACAGAAGCTACTTCTGATGTAGCAATAATAATGAAAATATTTCTGGTTTTGGAAAGCACCACAATCACTTGAGCTAAGCACCACAGAGGACAAAAGCAGCAGGTCCACAGCATGAAAACAGTATTTTCTACCAGCAATCCACAAAAATCCATACACTGCTGTACGTTTATATAAAATGGAAGTAAAATTTTTCCCTCAACCGACTTGCTTTTCCAACAGATTTCACATGAAACCATGCAATTATGGCATTCTTGAAAAAGGGAACTGTTTATTAATCTTCCAGAAATGTTTAGAAAGTGATGTTTACATGCAAGTAGCCTACTAGATTTAGGAAGGAAAGCTGAGAACTGAAAAGGCAAAAGGGGAACAGCAGAGTTGAGAGCTGGGGTGATTCTGCTCAGCCACAAACTCAGCTCTAACAGTTTGCAGGTCATGCAAGTGGTTAATGGCCTCCGTTAATGTAGCAGACCTGACACAGAGGCTCAGGAGAAGCCACAATTATTAGAACAAAAAAACAAAGAACGATTTTTGCCTGCAGCACATGATTTAACACAGGCAGCAGCAAAGGTTGGAAACTTCTCCTTTCTGATTTTCATCACTGTAACAGAACTAGATTAACACGTGTAACATTTTAGTTTCTATCCCTCAGTAATTAGCAGCACCAATTACCATACCGAGAGTCATGCAGTGATTACACTATAATGAGAGCAGTGAAACAGAGGGATTTAACACTACTGTGTGAAAGGGTATAAACAGTAACTACAATATTTAAGGATATGTGAACGTTTGTAAAAGTAACAGCATCACTGTGACACGCTTGGGACAACAACCACCCTAGAAAGCACAAGGCTGTCAACAGTTAACCAGCACCTGAAAGCAGCCCCTGCTTTGCCTAGAACCAAATGCTTCTAAACACGTTCAAAGTCCAGTTGTATTATTTTTAACTCGAATGGATAAAACCCAGCGAGTTCTGTAGACACCAATCACCTTTCCTAACTATGTTCCTTACATAACAAACCTAGCGCTGCAGGCCACGTGCATCCTCCACAAGTCACTACTTAGGAACTCCTAGCAGGACCAAAAAAAAACCCCAAAAACCAAATCCAAACTTTTCAAAAGTAACTGAAGAGGTTAAACAACACGCTCAGACTTCTATATTGACACTGACAACTCAGCATGCATTCACAAGGTAGCAGTCTTCAAGTTTTTAAATCAAAGTCCATAATGGTGTCAGAACAGTCTGTATGGAATTCGCAGAATCCCAGAATGGTTTGGGTTGGGAGGGACTTCAGGGACCATCCAGTTCCAACCTCCTGGCATGGGCAGGGACACCTCCCACTAGACCAGGTATTAATTCTTAAGCACATGAATGAATCAGGCAATTAAAAGAAGAATTTAAAAAGTACTAGTGATAGAAGAAAGTCCATCAAGTTCTAGTAAACAAAAGGCTGTAGATACCATTCCACGTTTATGCTAAGCCAAGGAAATTCTAGAAACTGGGAAAGCAGACTGGAGGAAAAGGACTGCTCTTCCCTGTTTTCCTTGCTTTTGCATCTTTCTCAAAGTGAGCAAGCACCAACAGATCCTTCAGGATAGATTCACCTTCCCCTAAGACGACCTGACTTCAGTAAATCAAACATATAAAAAACCAACAAAACCTCACAAAGAACGCAAAAACCATTGAAAAATCCCTTCCTTCCCAAATGCCCATACCTGTGGAAGTGCAGTATTGAGCTGCCTCTGCAAGGAATCCCTCTCATGGCCAACTTCATGCAGCTTGCCCTGGGTGAGCGCGAGCGTCTCCTGAGTTTCTCTGAGTGTTTCCAGCAGGCGATCCCTTTCTTCCAGCATGGACACCATTAACTGCTCAAAGTGGGAATCAGCATCCGACTGCAACGGGGAACCTGAACCGTGGCCTCCATTTCCCCCGGCGGGAATCTCGGCCTCACTGATGGTTGGCATCACCTCACACATCATCTTGAAACAAAACGAGACAAAACAAAGGCCAGAAATTTCGGTCAAACAGATCTAAACAGGAACTTTGAGTACAGCCCATAATACCCACTTGGCTCTCCCCACGACAGCACCAGCAAAGGTTGCCAGCACCTCGGTGTTTGCCACTATTTCATTAAGAGTGGAGAAAAGGTACACAGTCAACTTAATCAAGGCTTCACTTCATAATGAGAATCTTGTGACTTCTTGCAAAACCAGATTTTTGCAGCTACGTCTCAAACTGTGACCTCATTTTAATGGATTTATGTTTTTGTGAGGAGTAAACTGCTGCTGAGATCTTTTAAAAGAAAACAAAGATAAGGCATACAGCCTGCCACCAAAAATTATACACTTCCACCCAGTAACTGATTACACTGCACATTTTGGGAATCATTATCCGCTTCTTCCACTGCTTCAAACGTACAAAGATTGTATCTAAAACAGTACTTTGAGCTTGTGTTGGCTGTGGAAGGTTTATGGTGGTGAAAGTGATGTATATAAATGAGTGGTAAATCCAAACAGTCCAATTCGGGAGATAAAAACGTGTAAAGGAAGATAAGAAGCAAAAAAATTCATTATGAAGTAGTAGCAGCTATCAATGCGGACAGCAAAAGCAAAGGTAGGCACAAATATTTAAAGGCAGGGGATGAATGCAGCTACCAATGCAAATGGGAGCACCGCACTACTGGAAGTGAGCACACAGCAAACTGGGAGCACCTCTCAGAGGCCCTAACAGATCCCTACCAGACCTAAGGCATCAAGTTTTTAAAAAGCATAGGAAAAAAAAAACCACTCGTGTAAATACTGCACACTGAACCACCAGGAAAGTTCTTCAGGCAACCTCTCTCAAAATCACATACCTACAAGAACTTAAGGCAAAATCAGGAAAAGTAGTTCCCCCAACCTCTCAGGTACCACTAACTTTTGTTCTCAGCCTTAAATTTCACACTCACAGCTGAAAATTTTAAAAGAACAATTCATTCTGAGGCTTACTGTGGGTCCCTCAATCCCCTGAAAGACTTGGAACAGTCTGAAGCGCTTTGTAACATTTTCATGCATGATTACGATAAGCCCTGAATTTTCATCACTACGTTATTTACCTTGCTCAATAAAACAAAAAGGCTTGGAAAACAGGCCCCACGTTTCCTGCAGCACCAGTTCTTCTCTGTTTTAGCAGTTTTCTGTCACCCCCCAAAACCTTTTGGACTGAAAAGCATCCATCCAGCTCCAGTCCAATGACTGTTTAATCGAAACACACAAAAAAAAAAAAAAAAAAAAAAAAAAAGAAAAACCTGCCGAGGAAAGAGCAGATCCAGTAAAAAGCAGCAGCTTCAGCTAACTCGCCAAGTCCCCGGCACAGAAGGATGTGAAAATAAACTGTCTCAGCTTCCCATCCCTATATTACTGGCCCATAGGTCCTGCAACAGCTGGGATGGAGGAACCATGCGCTGAGGAAAAAAAAAAACCAAAAATGTAGTCCGATACAGCGGTGCAACAAGCTTCAACAGTTCATCGCTCATAAATTCCACTCAGGTCACAATCGCATTATTAAACAGAGTACGGACAGCAGGGGAAAACAGCACGAGCTTTCTTGCAGAGGATTTGGAAAAGCCTCCCTTCTTTTCTCTTCTATTAATTCCAACGGGAGGCTCTCCTTCCAGTTCCCTGGGTCTTGGTTCAAACATTTATAATCCCAAAAGCAAGGCGCTGGCGTCGCTTTGGAAGGCGAGCAGGGAGCGAGACCTGTTGTTTCCTCTGCTCTAGTCCCGCACCCGCTGGGTCCCGCAGACGATGCTCCGCAACCGAAAGATGCAGCCGAGAGCGGGGAAAGAAAGGACCCGGCAGCTCCGGGGGCCACCGGCCCGGTCCCGCCGCTCCCCTTCCCCGCGGAGGGCCGGGCTAACAAAGCTGCGGGCAGAGGATGCGGGGCCCTCCTGCTCCCCCCGCCCGTCTCGGGGAGCACCGGGCCGGGCCTCCCTTCTCGCCTCGCTCGCTCCCCGCCGGAGGCCCCAGCGGCGCCGGGAGCGCGGCCGGCCCGGGCCCCGCGCAGCCCCTGCGGAGCGAGCCCGGCCGCGGAGGCCCCGGCGCGCCCGCCCTCCCTCCGGCCCCTACCGAGCGGCGGCGGCTCCGCCGCGCCGGGACGGTCCCCTCGGGCCGGGCCCGGCTCCGCCCGCCGCCGCCGCCTCCACGTCCGTGGTGGCCGGCGTGGGGTCGGCTGAGGCCGGGTGGGTGGCGCCGGCCGCCCGGCGGTGCCGCCGCAGCCTCAGGGGGCGGCAGAAGCGCTGCGCTCCCGGAGAGCCGCGATCGCCGCCGCGGCCCCGCCGCTCCCGGCCCCGCTCGCCGCCGCCTCCTCCCGCCGCTCCCGGCGCGCTCCGCGGCCCCGCATAAATCAGTGCGGCGCCCACAATGCACCGCGCGGGGCGGCGCGGCCGCTCCTGCCCCGTTCCCCGCTGCCGGGGACCCGGGTTCGAGACCCGCTCCGCGCTGCCTGCCCCTGTGAGCGATACCGCCGCCGCCCACGCTGCCCGCCCCGAAGGAAAGGACGGGAAAGCTGCAGCGGAGCCCCGGGGCGGGAGGCGTGCTCGCTGAGGGCTGAGAACAGGGCAGGGCTGGAGTGGCCCCGCAGTCGCAGCCCGTGCCGGGGCCTGCGTGTGGCGGCAGGGCCCGGCCGGGCGCGGAGCGGGATCGCAGCGCCTCGCCCGGCCCCGGCTGCCCCAGCCCGCTGCCAGCGCCTCGGGTGCCCCGAGTTCTTCTCCTGCTCCGGGCACTTCAGTTCAGGGAGGACGCTGAGGGGCTGGAGCGAGTCCAGAGGAGGGAATGGAGCTGGGGAAGGGTCTGGAGCACCAGGAGAGGCTGAGGCAGCTGGGGGGGCTCAGCCTTGACAAAAGCGGGGGACGTTATCACTCTCTACAACTCCCTGACAGGAGGTTGTGGCCAAGTTGGTCTCTTTTGCCAGACAACAAGTGACAGGACGAGAGGACATAGTCTTGAGCTGCCAGGGGGTGTTTAGGATGGATGTTAGGAAGAATTCCTTTGGAGAAGGGTGATTATCTATTGGAATGAGCTGCCTGGTCAGGTGCTGGAGTCACCATCCCTGGAGGTGTTTAAGGAAGGACTGGACACGGCACTCACTGCCACGGCCTGGTTGACACGGTGGTGTTCGGTCACAGACTGGACTCGATGATCCCAAAGGTCTTTTCCAACCCAATAAATTCTCTGGTTCTGTGGAGCGGAGCCACCAGGTCCCAGCACAGCTCCAGCGAGGGGCGACTTCACTGACATAGCCTGTTCTCCACAGGAAACTGGGTTTGGCTACATTGAGTATTATTTTTCCAAAACACCATATAAATGTTTTTCCACTTGCATTTCTATAGCTTTTACTCTCTTCCTGGAGCCTTCGCCGTGCCCATGAGTTGAAGGTTGAAGTTTGCAGGCAAAGCTTAGAAAACTCTCTTTCCTCTCTTCACATTTGTGTTACCACCCTGAATGAAGCATTTGCATTTTGGACACTATTGTTGCTTTTACAGTGGAAAGCTCTAAAAGGCATCAAGGGCCAGTTACACAGACAGAGGCAGGTCATGCCAAAGAGTGGCAGTCCCTGCACAGAAGGCTCTGCAGATTTGTGGCTGGATTATGTGGATTAATTTGTAAACACAACATCCCGACACCTAGCACTGGATGGAAAGGATCACTAATGAGTCAGTCTTCCTTTCCCCACGTACGAAATTCTTTACAAGTTTTCTACATTGTGCTCTTTCCCTTTGGTATCTGAGCCTTCAGAGTGAATCCAGGTCCCATTTTCTAAGCTTTCCCTCTACAGCCGTCAAGTCTAGATTACTTTTCTTTCCTCCTGAAGTTTCTAATGTAATCCCATGACTCTGGGAGCTGGAACTTTGAGGGAAAAGCCAAATATGATGAGGCACATTCAAATCACGAGTTCTGCCAAATATTGGTTAGCATGGATTTAACGCTGAATATCTGAATAACTGAGGTCTGACTTTTCAATGTAGGGAGAGTAGCAAAAAGATTCCAAAATGAATTGTTATTAATTAACTTGTACATAGGTAAATGCTTTTATTTATAAGCTTTGATCCAGATTACCTTCAGTGGATGAAGAAGACTTCAGGCTGAGCAGCTGCCAGGGCAGCATCTTCAAAATAACCTGCTCCAGCAAAACCAAAACAGGGCTGGAAAATAAAGCACAATTTATGGCTGTGTGAAAAAACCCACCATTTCACTTCAACTCATCACACATAAAAAATGAAAATTAATGATGTTGGTAGAAAGATTGATCTGGCCTGATTTGATTTGTGTTCAAGATGTGAGTCAAATGGAGACTTTGTGGATGAAAGGGCAAAAGGTTAAAGACTGTAATGGGCACGGAGTTGATAATCTCTCTCAAACTGGACACTGCAATATATCCAGTCAGATTATCTGATCTCAGAGCCAGGTCATGTGGAATAAATTAATAAATGAACCTCGCCTCGGTATTCACGTAGATCCCAAAACACGGAATTACATTTTCTCTCAGTCTGGCATGCCTTGGAATGTGTGTTTTTCTTTTGAAACTAAGTTTTGTTTTGTCCTTTAATGGTTAAAACCGAAAAATGAAGATTCGTACCGTGCTATAGTCCTGCTTCATTATGAAAGCAAAGAACCTGCCACACAATTCTGAATTGAGAATAAATATGGATGAGCTCCGTATATTAATTTTCACTTCCCCCAGTTTGTTAACAAGGCACAGACACTCACATTCAGCTTGCTCAGCTCCTCGCGTCCGTGGTTGGATTTCCCATCTAACAGGCAGGAGGTTTTAGCTGCAGACCCTCAGCCTCGAGGAGTTGTCACCTTTATCTCTGTCACCTTCAAATCACTGTGTACACAGGTTTCAGAGGAGGGTGGAAATGCCAGTGGTTAGGCACTTTCTTGAGAAATGGGTTTCAGCCTCGGGTGGGAACAGAGTTCCCATAGCATATAAATGTCTGCTGCATGAGAAGGAGGCACTGTGAAGAGCCAGGTATTTATTCATGCCCAAAAGGATGGCTTAGTCCAGGAGGGAATCTACATCCAGAATATCCCAGCTAAGGAATATGCCTCCCACGTGGCATCCTGCAAATACCTTCATTAGGCGCCACGCTCTGTGAATGCCACACAGAGCCAAGACCGTGGATGCAGCAGAATTTCTGAGATGCCAAAAATGCCCAAAAGGCCTGACTTCAAAGCCAATTGCTACTCCCATGTGCAGTCCACCAAAGCTGGGACCAGATCAGCATAGAGCCATAACTTGAAATTCCAGATAAAAAGTGAATAACCAGATCTTTGCATAATGCTCCGTGCTGCACAAAACACACATGGAATGATAAAGTCAGAACTCCCAGGCTCTGCAAATATCAAAATATTTCTCAGTCCTATTTACTTTGTAGTACAAGGAAAACAGTTTCCTTATTTTCCTTCCTCCTGGGCATGTAACCCAGGATATACCATCCAACATGAAGAGGCACCAGCAGCTCAGATCTTTTTAATTAAATGAGTGTGATGTCTCTTTTGTAAGTTCAGCAAGAGGTCTGGCTCCCTGTCCGTGTCGTTTAGTGAGATGCAACACTTGTGGATGTGTCTGGAAAGAGCCCCACATACATCAGCTGTCAGCAAAGTAATCAGTTCAGAGACCCAGGTTAAATCTCCCTCCACTCCTTGCACCTCAAAAACCACACACTGAAATTCAAACAAAGGCTGTTAAAAACGGGGCGGGCGGGGGGGGGGGGGAAGGTTTCCTTTCCTGTCACATGATAAATTAGATCCTAATGTTTATCCAAGCTCAGCAAAGCAGCCGGCTCTTCCTGCCAGGCAGAGCTGCGGGGTGAGGTGCGGGGTCGGGCCGGCGCTGCCCCGCCGCGGGCTCTGAGGACAAACACCTGCTGCCACCCGGGCCGGGCCGGGCCGGGCTGCCCGCACACCCTGCTCGCCTCACCCGCCGCCTTCTCTGCCCGCTGAGGGCTTCACGCTTCATTGGTGCTGAAATTTCCTTTGTGAGCCTCAGAGCCACCCCACGCTAGCACAAAACCCCTGCTGAAAATAGTCCAAGATCGCCTACGCAGTTTTTTTCCCCCTCCGAGCCGAGCTGACGGTACCTTATTTACTCCTTGTCCTTTACAGATGACTTAATGACTTAGCAGCAAAATGCATTTTGAACACATTTCAGGCATTTCATACCGAAATGAATAGATGCAAGGACAGGATTTTTGCCAGCAGCGCGGATTATCCTTTTGTCAGTAGATAGACGTGACCTGGACCATTCTGTTACCATAAAAAACGTCTCCAGAGGTTTCTAGACTGAGGAGACACTTTGCCTGAGGGAGAAGGAATGAGAGGGAAGAGGCTGGAAGGTGGCCTGTGGAGAAGAGGACGGAGGTAATTAATGGTTATGCCCATGTATAAAGATAAGTGCACCAGTAAATGTGCCAGCCCTTGGGCGATGGAAGCCACGACTTCTACAAACCCCGACACAGTTCTTTACATCGACATTTTATTTATATAATGTGGGTCTACGTGGATCTGTGCCGGATTCAGGCAGGTGTAAATCAAATGGGAATTGGCTGCTCTGAAGCTGAAGAGGGTTTTTGAGTAGGACTTAGGAAGAAAAGCCTCCACAAAGCAACTGGAGATGTGGAGAGGACTCTTAAAACACCAGATGAACTTACACAATTTATTTTAGTGGGAATCATACCTGTGTCAAGACCATAAATATTTTCAAATGTAGCTGTTACTCCTGCAACCAAAACCACATATTCTCACTCAAGTACAAACCTGCTGAACTCGAAAAGGCTTTCAGCTTAGTTTCAGCTTCAGTTGTGCAATTTGCAGCTCAGAATTATTGCAGCTGTTGTCTTTTTTATGTGGATTTACAGCGGCAGAAATCCCCTTGAGCTAGAAAGAATTTCTAAGGCCAAGTATCATTTATTTCAATCTGAAATGAAATACACCCCTAATATCTAATGCAAACGTAGTACATTCCCTCAGTGTAGACTGATTCCAGCACGTCTTCAGATAGTTTATAGCTATAGTGAAAGGTATCGACCTAAAAGTGCATTCAGTTGCAAGTTCAGGGCAGTGGAGTTGCACATTATTTAGTTAAGCATTTTTAAAAAGATAATATTTTTCAGAAAGGCCATATTCGTGTGACGTAGTTGTGAATAATATTGGAAGAAGAAACTGAAGGATTCAGAACCAGCTGTGATAATGCAGCTCCTGCCTAACTAGAACAGGTCTGGATACATTCCACCTGGCTGACCACCTACAGCATGAACCCATTTACCCTGGGTTGCCTCTGTAATCAGTGGAGCAAGAGAGCCACTCCATGAGAGGAGTGATTCAGATCTTTGGTGTGGTCCATGAATCACCTGCTCGAGGTGCCTGTCTGTTCCCATTGACTCCAGAGGGAGCCCAGGGCAGCCGGACTCTTGCCATGGGAGCTGTGCTCGGGTGTCCAAAGCAGCCTGAGATGAATCTGGATGCTGGATACGTGTGAGATCAGCACGGCTTGTTGCTGTAGGAGAGCGGGGAAAATGAATGTGACTGTCCACAGAAACGAGCAGGGCTGTTACTGGCTTCATTGCCGCGGATTTAGCAGCCCACGGTTTGTCTGTCTGGGTAATTTTAGCTGGTCTGCAATTCAATTACTGAGCTTGCAAGACTGGAGCCTAGAGCTTCAGAGCTGTGGCAGCCTCTCAGGGCAGAGAATCACAGAAACACAGAATGGTTTGGGTTGGCAGGGACCTTAAAAATGATCCAGTTCCAACCCCCTGCCATGGGCAGGGACACCTTCCACTAGACCAGATTGCTCCAAGCCCTGTCCAGCCTGGTCTTGAACACCTCCAGGGATGGGGAGTCCATAGCCTCTCTGGGCAACCCATGCCAGTGCCTTATCACCCTCCCAGCAAAGAATTTATTTCTTATATCTAATCTAAACCCACCCTCCTTCAGCTTGAGGCCATTTCCCCTTGTCACTCCGTGCCCTTGCCCAAAGACCCTCTCCATCTCTCTTGTAGCCCTTTTAGGTACTGCAAAGGGCTCCAAGGTCTCCCCAGAGCCTTCTCTTCTCCAGGATGAGCAGTCCCAACTCCCTCAGCCTGTCTTCATTCCCAGAGAAAAGAATGATGTTATTTCTATTCCGAACCCCCTGTATACGCACACACTGATCCCAGAGTGAACTCTACAGACATTGAGCCTTTCACCTCTTCTCTTCTCAGGACCACAAGAGAGAGCAATTGTGTTCTACCTGGATCGCTTCAATATGGAGGCTTCAGCTTTTAGAATGTTTTGAGACCTGCTAAGAGAAAAAGATTGCATTATCTTAATAATATATTTAATAAACTTTATAAATAATCCAACTACAGAAAAAAAAAGATTTGCATGTGAAGTAACACTTCTGTTCCTGTAAATTGGTGTTTGGAGGAAAAAAATAGGGGTTTTTTTCTGCTTTGTCTGCTATGCAAAGGCTCCTACTGTTTCAAGTGGCTTTGGAGTAGGCACTAAGCAAAGAAGACCATGATTTCTATGTACTCAGTGTCCTCTACTATTAGTCCTTCATACTGTAGTAAAGTAGATAAATGCATTTGAAAAATAAAGAGATCTCAAATAGCACTTAAGCCTATTTTTAATCCTTACCTGACTAGATTTCCAGTGATAACATACCTTTCATTACCTGCACATTGCCTGCACAAAATTGTTTGCAGCAATCACCACCTTCATTATTCAGATGCACACTGAATTGAAGCATTAACCTGTGTGTGTGAAGATAATAATGTTGGGAAGGTATTAGTCCCAAATCATATGTGTGGGACAAGGCTGAAGGATTTTTCTGTGCAACCAGCTTCAGCTTACAGGCAAATGAAAATGTAAATAACACTTCCAGTGTATCACCAGTTTATGTGTGAGTTAAAATGTTTATTTTCACCATTTTAGAACTCCCCACAGTCTTCACAGTATTTACTAGGAATATTAATTTGCCGAAATGAATTGGCTGAGATGGTGACTAAAAACCAACACGGCCTCTAAATGAAGTCATAAAGCAAACTGCAACAGATAAAAATTATTAAAACTATGGACACTTGCAATGGCAACAGTGTGTTTGGCAAAAAAAACACCTCCAGTTTCAAGGTGAACCTAAGGCTCAGATGAAATTGTCCGCCAGTAGATACGGTGTATTGAAGTGCTGTCAAAGTTCAGTTCCCAATATTATTTCCTGTTCTGACTAGTAGCAATTCTGCCTAGGCAACCAGGTCATTTCAGACTAAATCTCACCTTTGGCATTTGGAGAAGAAGGTTACTAGGTCAGGATCCGACACGGAAAATGAGTATAGGTATAAGCCATCTAATGGGAGCCATTCAGCTCAGACCACCTACCAGCAGCCTGAAGCAGCAGAGTGACATTTAAAAGCAATCAGAGTCAGAAGAAAACCTTCAGGGAAAACAGACAATACTTCAGAAAAAGCAGCTCTACATTCGCCAGCGGGAAAAAAACCTAAGACCTTTGGGAACAGTGCTCAAGTCGACTTGAAATAAATATCAAGAAAAATAATGGAAATATAGTAAGTGGGGCTTCTTTTTAAGTAAATTCCTTCCCCACTTGCTTCTATATTGGCCTGTCCTCACCTGTCAGTGTTGTCCCTGTGCTGGGAATGGTCTCACCCTTAGCTTTTGAGCAAAATTCCCTGCAAATCCATAAAGCCAGAGCACACAGCACACGGCTGGGCGAGACATGCTGTGGGGAGGAGATCCTCATGGAGGAGGCAGGATCCTCTCTAATGCCAGCAGGAGCTGCCTTTGCACTACTTTGCTCATATGGGTTATCCTTACTGCTGCACTCACAGTGCCCTAAAGTAAGGCAGTTTTAGGATTCCTGTCTGAGATTACAATTTCAGTGCTACTGCGATATCCTAATTTTGAGATTAATGTGTTAAGGATGCTTAAGTCCTTATGGAACCATCTGGTTTTTTTAGTAATGAATAAAAGCACAGTGAAGCCATGCATCCCTTCTTGGCTGGCAGAGTGTCTGTTGCTAATCTGGCCCGATTTACCTTCGCTCTACACAGAAATCTCCTCTGTAAAACTTATGGTCAGCTCATACTGCCTCCTCCAGCTGGAGCCAGGCTTTGTGTGTGCAGCCTGCGCTGCTCAACCCATCCCTGTGGGTCACTCCGGGTTCAGGCCCCTTACAGGAATGTCTTTATCTGCACCTGAGGTTTGATCCGGTGTGTCCTCAGCTGCAATTGAGGTCTCCACGTGTAGTCTTTTGGCTCAGCTACCAACAAAAGGTTTGTCCCTGCCTTGTGCCAGATAACGCTCTCGGTCACTCAAGTGTTCCTTTTCCCTTTTTCTGTTTGCCTGAATGCCTTGTGCCTTTGCACAGAGGTATTTACACAGCTTTTGTCAAATTACAATTAATTAAGGCTGGCTGTTACTAAATAAAATGTCATTTATCATCTAGCTGCTGAAGGTAAGGTGACATGGCATGTAACTTGGAAAAAACCCAAAAAAACCAAGAGAAAAAGGTATTAGAGGTTGTCCTCTCCCTGCTCTTGGTTAGGAATGATCATTTCTAGGAAGGTGGACAAACAGCTGAACACACCTTGCCGTTGTCTTATGCTAATCCTTAAATGAAGTGAGAATAACACGTGTAAGATATAAAAGGAAATAACTCAGCAGCCCTGATATTGTTCATCTGTGCTGTAACAAGCAGGGGAAATGATTTATTTCGAAGCTAAATTCCCTGTTCTCCTGAACACGGTTCCTATTGAAGACCCTTTGACCACACCATCTGTTTGCATTGTAATCCACATCTGAAAGAGTCAACAGCAGTATTGACTCACGAGCTGGTTCTAGCTTAGGCCTGCGAGTTAAGCTCCCACAGCACACTTAAGCTTTTGCACAAAGAGCTACAGGAACACTTCTCACCTTTTCCTTTCCTGTTACAATCAATCATCCAGTACTCCAAACACAGCTCAGGTCCTCCCCCCAACGCAAACAAACTTCTACCTTCCCTTTGTCTCTCAAACAACTTTAAATAACAATGCCGAAAACTTCCAGGAATCATTAGCATTTCTCCGTACACGAATGGGAAATATTAAGTCTAGCCAAGGTGAGATTAATCTGGTAGTTTCAGTCTGGTGAAGTGCTGCCCTCGCCACAAAAGCCGTCGAGGAACTTGGCACTAACTCGCTCTTTGTAGTTCCTGCCTGTGAAGCCAAAGGCTGAAGTGGCAGGGACTCACCTGCCCTGTGCTGGAATCATTTAGGGCACTGGAAAAGCACAAGCAGAGTGAGAGAAGGACTCTTCCATTCACTCTGGCCACGTATAATTTCTAAATTTTTACTGTTAGATGATTTCCTCGGTGTCTCCAGCTGCTGCCTGCTAAAGCAGAAGCAACAGGGAAGAGAACAGAAGGTTAATTTCAGCATCACAGGTTTTGTATTGACCCAAAACACTGGACTGAAGGAAAATGCTGAAAATCACAGTAACTGCTCTAGTGTACACCAGGAATTAAGCCAATTCTTGCATTTAAACCTGTGAGAATAAAACAATGGCTCAAAATCACTCCTGCTCTGGTTGATCCTGGAGATGCAGCAGCTGCCTCTGGATTTGTACTTATTTTTAATGAGTTGGCCCAGAAAAACCACCTTTGTTTCTAACAAAATTAGGCTGCTCTTGGAGATTGCCATAGGGATACATTTCCTTATAGACGCAGCATATACGGGACAGACAGCAGTTGGAGAAGCAGTGTTGAGAAATAGCCCTGTCAGGAAAATCTTGTTTTCCAGATTATATCGAATAACTTCACTGAAGGGTGTGTGTGTGTGTGTGTATGTGCATTTGGATACACACACTATACACACACAGATATGTGGATACACACACACACACACAAGCATATCAGGATT
Source organism: Lycocorax pyrrhopterus obiensis (assembly GCA_014706295.1). Taxonomy (NCBI): domain Eukaryota; kingdom Metazoa; phylum Chordata; class Aves; order Passeriformes; family Paradisaeidae; genus Lycocorax; species Lycocorax pyrrhopterus. The sequence goes on from JACSVZ010000007.1 coordinate 2,357,581, forward strand.
TGGGAGGCACGTAATTTTCATGTCCAATATTTTCTTTCCCTCCTGTAATTAAACGTGCAGTTTCCTTTCACCAAAACAACCTGGCACCAGTCTGATTTTAATATATCTTTAAGCCATGTACAGACAGTGAGGTTCCTTGCATGAATCTTCAGCATTTACCTGCCACATGCCCATGGATATTCAGAAAATAAAGGAATATTCAGGTGTAAGTGATACAACAGAAAGTTCTGCACTACCAGATTTTTGCTGTAAACAGAATCATCAAATTTTATGCCAGCTAAAATAGTGATAATTTAAATTTTTATCTCTCAAATCCAGCAATGCTTTGCTGGATTGGGTTGTTAGGATGTATAGTAAGAGCAATGGGGATGGTTCCTGACTGCCAGTTTTTGGCGCTCTTGGAGATAGCATGTCTCAGTTACAGCCAAAATGCTGCAGAAAAGCCTCTGTATACAGACACCAGCTAGGTCATGGCAAGGTTTCCGAGTGCACAAAGGAAGGGTTTTTCAGCTCCTAGGGTTCACTTTGGTTACATGATTTAGAGGCTTTTTTTGTCTGCCTTTAATAATGCCACCTTTGTAGTACCAAAACACACGGCCGAGAGAAGCTGGCAGCTCCCTGTGGCCAGCAGCTCTCCCATTCCCTCCCTTTGCATGGAAAAAAATAAACAAACCCAAACCAGGAAGCTGCCACTGCTGCTGTGACATCTGACACGATAATGGTTCAAAAATATTCAGGAGACTCCCTGACCTGCTTACAGGTGCCGTGGCAATTCCATCCGTGCCCGTTTTTCCCTAGCTGAGGTTGTCGTATCCTATTTGAACGCATCAAAAACCGCTGGAACAGGCTGCCTGAATAACCAGGGGTGATTCAAGAACTGTCAGAGTCCTCTTCAAACCACCAGGAAAACGAGTGTTTGTCCTCCCTCAGGCCTGTGTGTTGGAATTATCCAGCATTTAATGATGAGTTGGGGGATGAGTTTGTGGGAAGGAGATAAGGGATGAAAGTAACCTTTCAAAGAAGAAAATGGGACAAGCCTATGGGGCACTTCAGGTACCCTTTAAATAAAAGAAACTGGGATCTGATTTCTCTATAATTCCTTCTCTAATTCCTCTGAATTAGCCTGTGGGAACTTCTCAGCCCTCACAAAACAAATTGAGCTCCCCACAAGTCAGACCCGAGGAACAGACATCAGACTTGCTGGTGAGGCCCCTTCTGGCAGAAGACTTGGCTCAAGCCTATTTGAATCACCCATTCTTAAAGAAATCACCTTCAAAAAACATCAGTTCAACCTAAATTCAAGTAAACCTCATAGTAACACCCCATAAACCAGTGAAAATACTAACCTAGGAAATGGACAAACACTATGTGTGAAAGCAAACTCAGGATTTTCAAAGGTGTTGGTGGACATTAAATTTGGTTAAGTAGCTGTGTGATGGCATCTTCTCTGAGACTGTTGGTCTAGACACCTCTGAAAACCTTAATTCACAGGAGTCAAATCTGCCTCTGGCTTTCAAGCTGCAAAATGATCTGGTCCTTTCACACTGCTCAGCATCTTACCCGGTGGAAGTGGTTACTGAAGAAACAGGAATTTCTAGAGCTGAGGATTTCTCTCTCTGGTGAGGATTCCCACATCCATTCCCACTTTAAGGCAAATTAGGCGAAAGGAGGAGATATTCCTAGGGAGAAAATCATGATCAGGGTACCTTATGCCATGCTCCAGCTGCTTTTAGTTACCCCCAGAGGCTGGAGGGAGCACAGGCATCAGTCCCATATGCTGAGGAGCTCAAGGATTATTTGGACCTTTGGCTCAGCACTTTCATTCCCCAGCATTTTATTTATGTACTGGATGCAGGGTGGGGAAAAAAAGGGTCCCGTCCACAGAATTATTCTTAAAATCAAAATCCAGGGTGTGGGGGTGCCTCTTGCTCAGGTCTAACATGAAAATAAGGGGTTTAAATTCTTACTCAGCCATTGAGTCACGTGAGTAAAAGTTCAAAGTGAGGCAGGGCTGGAGAGCTTTAACCATGAAATTCCAGGAATAAAGGGGAAAAAATACTGCATGAAGTGAAGTGCCTTATAAACACAGTCCTCTAATTTCCTCACAGTGCAACATTTAATAGCCCTGAAAGTTCACAGGCCAGATGTGGAATTTGACATTCTGATTTAAAGATTCAGACATTAGTTCTTTAGAATGAAGACAGTTTTTTTTTTGGTTTGTTTTCTTTTTTTTAGTAGAATATGGTTTACAGAAAATTGTATGAGCAGCTCCACGGTGAGTAACTTATTTAGGTGGTGTGTAACAGAGCTGCACACAGCCGTTAGCTAGAAATGTGCACTTTGCTGGCTTTAGCTCTAATTAGTTTTAATTCATCTGCATATATATTAGCTGCTTCATGCACAAACATGCAGCTACACGCACGAGCTGGAGCTTTACCAGTCCAGCTGGAAACAGAAATGGAAGCACCATGTGCTGAACTGGTGCTGAGGCTGGAAAAAAAATAATATTATATTTCTTAATATCTAGTCCTGCTCTCTCACATGCCATGTTCCAGGGAGAAGTGGAACCGAGGGAATTCGTCGAGAAATTTCATTTTCCATTCCTGCCCTCGGCTTTTGGGTTCCTGACACGGTCACTGAGTGGAGCCTGCAGCAAATCCCACAATTAGCAGGAGCTTGCCCCCACTGTGCAGCTGGCTGGGATGGCCAGGGGGCAGCGTGCTGCAGCCACAAGCCCCGTGGACTGCCGTGCACTCGGATTGCCATGGCAACCCCGGCTTTGGGGGGAATTCAGGCTATCCCGGCTTTCCCACGTTAGGGACTTCACAGCCAAGAAGCTGTGAATAAATTCTGCTTACGCTGAGCAGAACATAAATTAAACAATGTGGGATGTGAGGCGCAGACCTGCCAGTGCTGCACCCTTTTAATTCACATTTTCTCCGCAATTTTTGTTCAGAATTTGGCAATATGCCTGGGAGTGACAGAAAGCACCTCTCAGGAGATGCCTGGGAGGGAAACAAAGATAAGATTTAGCTCAATTGTTCACATACAGACATTAGTGGCAAGAACAGTTTTATAGTTTCATTTTTATGTCAAAGCTTTCTCACACTTTATATGCTCACTGTCTATAAAATCTCGTACCAGGTTTGCATACAAAAATCGCCAACTTTTGTACAGAAATTTAATCTTTATACATCCCTTTAGACAAACTTTTGCCACAGGTGGTGTGTACCCTTGCAGAATGGCTGCTACGACCCTTTTAAAAGATAGACCACAGTAAGAACTGCTCCCAGATTAAATTCTGCAAATCAATTTTTTTTTTTTAAAGTTAATACTCCTGTTAGGATCAATAGCAATAGCAGAATTAAGAAATGGAAAAGGAAACATTATAAAGATCATGAGCACTTTTAATGGCAAGATGATTGCTTTCTGTAGAAGTTCTTGAAAGCCAAGCCTGTAAATATAACCCCTCCCCACACAAAGTCCCAGTTGGGTGTTTTTTACATCTCCCACGACAATGGTCCAGTTTTATGTTTGTGTAACTTCACACAGTACCAGAGCCTGCTCTGAAGGCTTCACCATTATGTAGTAAATAAAAAATACCAGTCTGGCAACTTTTTGAAGCATTCAGCAGAGATACAAAGTTCACATTAGGCTGCTTTCCTTGGCAAAGGCACTTTTTTATTACACTGCACTGGAGACATCTCAAGACCTCTTTTAGAGTTATTTTTTATAGAGAGCACACACAAACCCCTTCACTTTGCTTCGAGAGCAGGTTACTGAGAGCTGCCTGGAGCACTGTGACCTGCCCCAAACACGGCCCAGCAAACCGAAAGGAAGGAGAGCTGAGCTGCCATCCACGCAGGAACATCCACACACACAGCACTCGGAAACCCATGGAAAGGCTTTCAGCTCCCAAAACCGATCAAATCAGGGAAATTACCACATTCAAACTCAACCAGGATGGCCAGCTTCAGGGATTTTAATGGTGTCTATTACATCACGCTTCACAAGAACAAGCCTGTTGTTTTCTCTTCAGCCTGCTTTAAGAAAGGCATGTGTAATGCTCTCAGGAATGAGGCAGGAGCAGGAACGCTGCTGTGGACGGGACTCTTTAATGATTAAGAGTTGGTTCCACGCAGATTCCCATGCAGAGACCTGCATGACTCTGCCTTTCCCAGCAGCTGAGTAAAGCTCAGCTTCCTTCTCCTCGATCCTACAGTTCCCAGTCCACATTGCAACACGCCCTGTTCCTGTGAAGCAATCCTCAGCTGCGACAGTTTTTTATGGAAGCACAGATTCTCCAAAAGTTCCTGAACCTCTACCCACAACTCCTTCCCCTAGCCCTCAGCTCACCCCCACAATTCCTATTTTCGTGGTTGAAGCAGTGAACCAATTTCTCTCAATTCCACCAGCGTACCAAAACACTGGCAGAGAAAAGCAATAAATCAAAGAGGGAAGACAGCCTAGAAAAATATTTGTGCTGGAACACACTTTAAGGACGTAGGTGATTCATGCAGAAGAAGATGGGCACAAGGCAGTGATTAGAAATAAATTTGAATTGAAAAATACTCAGCCAAAAAGCCTGAATTAAGAACATGCTGAGCACCAGAGAGAGCTTGGAGACACAGTCTGTGTTATTAAGCTTTCTGCATTAAACAATTAAATGAAGCAATTAGATTTCAGAAAGGAGGCAATTATTTTAGGAATGAAACAAAGGCTGGAGGAAATGCAGCTGCCTGTGTGTGGAGAATGGAGAAAAGGAAACCAAAGCACTGCATTTGAAATGTTCACAACAACCAATTTGCGTAAGAGGATTTTTAATTAGTGATCTAGGAGACTTCTTTTAACTCAGTAACGAAAATAATGCAATTTAAGAAAACCACCTCAATATGTGATTATAATTGATATCTTCAAAAATCATAGGCAATGAGAAGTAAGTGCTGGAAGGGACTGAGAAGTGACATGGAAAAACAATCCTCCAAGAGGAGAATTCTCCCGAGATGGCACTTTTAACTCTCCACATGTTTTGATGTGCTGTTGTCTCAAGGCTGTGAGGAAAGATGACTCTCACGAGACCAAAAGGAAGAGGTTTGAGTAATTCCTCACAGGCAGATCCTCTTGCAGAGCATCCTAAAGGATTTGATAAAATGGGTAATTAAGTTATTTGTCTTACTCATTCACAGCTTTTAAGTGCAGGCTGACACTCCACAGAGCACCCAAATCTCTGACAATTTGCTCTGAGCACGCCCTCTAAAAGCCTGACCACGCTTAGACTAAACTAGAAGCCGTGCTTTTAATTAATTATAAAACAAATATAACATCCTTAGCACAGCATGGCTAGCAGAGGAAAAGGGAAGGAAACCTACCCACAGGCAGCCTGTCTCCCAAGCACACTGGGACTCGATTTTAGGCTCCTGAGGGCTGGCAGAGAATCTTTCTTTCCTTACACCTCCCTAAGTGACAGCATTCAAATACTGCTGGAAAACTGCAGCCTGTTTAGCACTTCTGAGAAACTCAACGACAAAACACTTTGCTTTTTCTCTTTAATGTCCCAAGGAGGGCACTGGTAACAACACAATGCCTGTTTAGCACCATTCCTTGCTTTCAAAGTGTCCTTAACATCCACCTTTTCCCAGAGATCTCACTGCAGACAGCAATCCCAACAAACAAGAAAAAAAGCCCAGTTCCATTTATCTTGGTTTTTAAGGAATTATTTTTAATGAAATGTACCCAAAATTACACAATATAAAGCTTTAATTCGAGTTATAAAAATATGTATATGAGTTCAAGGTGTTTAATTTGAAAACAAAAGATTGCCAGCTGGATCAGGAAACATTCCCTTACAAATTGCACTCTTTCCCCTTATCCCTCCCCCCAATAAAAAGATTTTGTTCCCTTCATTTCAGTTGATTTTGCTCTCACATAAACAACACTTTAATCTCTCCTAAAAACAGTCTTCATTGGCCCTGAGGTACTGAACAGATTGATGCAGTCCAGGTCATTGCTTTCATACACAGTAAAAGGATGTACGAAATCTCTAAAGGAACAAGACTAAAGGAACAAGAGGTTTTCATCTTCTGAAGCAGAGTATTTCTCGCAGCTGAGTCCTTGGCTACAACTAACAGGTTATTCCAACTGATTCCTAAAATATCCTGGTTGTATGCAGTAGGCAGTACGCTCTTCCCATTCCACATAAATCACCTCTGCAAAGCAGAAGACTTATTAAAAGTGGGTAAGAAAAGCACTTCAGCAGAGAGATTGGACTTGGAGCTGGGGCAGAGCTGTTTCAGCACTCACATCACTCATCCTGCTCACTCCACTTCTCTGCTCTGCTCCCAAGGATTGCTGAGGCAGGAAGGAAAGATTCCTGGAGCAATCCTTTTCTTTACATACTGCAGGACGGATACTACTGGTGTCTGTGGAACAAAAACCTCCAAAACACCCGAGCTGGTCATTCAGCTGAAGCTCAGCATCTCCTCCTGGGAGCCTGGAACTGACAACTGATACAAGTAAAGGGAATAAGAACTTGGGAGAACTCTGCCTGCCCAAAAGGCAGACAGGTGGCAACTCCTGTATTACCCTTTGCTTGGATACACTCACTGATAATTAATATACCACAATTGGAAGGATACTGAGAATCAGCACGCAATCCTGGAATGGTTTGGGTGGGAAGGGACCTTAAAGATCATCCAGTTCCAACCAGGGACACCTTCCACTCGACCAGGTTGCTCCCAGTCCCATCCAGCCCGGCCTTGAGCACGTCTAGGAATGTGGAGAAGAATCACTGAAGGGGAAAAAAAAACCTGACTGAAATGATTTTTCTATCATGTGAACTTACAGCAGTTTCCATTAGCTACAATTAAGTATTCAAGCCTCACTCTTTGAGCAAGAGGCACCAAGTGCAATGAAAACCTGAAAACTGTCAGTGTCACATTTCTGCAGAGCAGTGACACGTGATGTGCTGACACCCGGCCTTCACAGCAATGGCACCACACAAAAACAACCTGGAAGGAGCTGCAAGTCCCACAGCTATTGCAGCAGCAAAAAAACTTCTTCCAGTATCTAGCCAGGCACTTGGGAGGGTGTTTGCAGAGACACACGATCCTACAAGTGTTCAAGCAAGAATGATTTCAGAGGATTCTCCCCTCTGGCACAGGGGATGGTCCCCAGAGGCCTCTACAGCCCTGCATGTCCTGGACTCTGCAATTGTGCAATTTCTCCAGCCTTAGGTCAGGCGTGAAGGCCACAGACTGAAGTTTGTTCCAGATTAAAGCTGAGAACTGGATCTGGTCTGGTTCATAAATCCTGTTCCCTCTGTGAGCGGCTCACACCTTCAAGCACACGCGAGCAGCCTCTGTGACAGAGGTCATGGAAGGATTCCCAGCAAGGAACCCCAAAGCACTCACTGCTTTGAAAAGAGGCTGCTGTAAACATCTGTGAGACACACAGTCTCTTGGATAGGTTCAGGAGAACACTTCCTTCAGGATGCTGAAGGCACTTGGTGCAGACATTGGATTTCATTTTCAAACAAAGGCACTTTTTTTTTTCCAAGAAAGAGCCACCACAATATTTAATGGCCCTCTTGCACCGCAGTCTGAGGTTACAGTTGTCTTAATATCCTTTGATGGAGAGCAAATATATTAGACAAATTACCTAAGATATTATCTTATGCTACTCCAAAAGAAAAACCAGCACCCAGCTGAGAAGTTTACTCCTTCTCCCTTTCACACTAAATTTATAACAGGCCACAAAAAAAAAAATCCAACCTCTCCATGAAATTTTAAATTCCATTTGCCTCAGAAGTGTCCCATGGATGTATTTCCAGTGGAGATGTATCTGAAAAGGGCCTGCTGCAAAGCAAATCTTTCCAGGTGGGTGGCAGAACAGAAGTGTAAGAATTTCTACAAAATGGAGTTCAGGTCTTGTGGAAGGTAAAATATCTTGAAGGAAGCATCAAACCACAAAGTGTTCCCTGAAAGGAATCTGTTTCCATGTCAATTTTCATCTGAGCACAATTTAACTTATTAAGGCACATAAATTAATGGCATGGTGAGCAAACAGTGATAATTATTTTAGTTCAGAAGAGAAGAAGGCACTTTGACTTTTTCCATTCACATTTTTACACCGACTTCATCTGGTTCCAGTGTTCAGCTGTGAGATCTTCTCTTCAACCATGTCTGCCACCAAATTCAGGTAGCAGCCCCGCAGGGCTTTTATTAAGTCAGCCACCTTTGCATCCTTCCCCTTCCACCTCTGCCACTCCCGAAGTGCCTGAACAAGCTGTTCATACAAATCATCCCGATGGGCTGCCACTATCCCGTCCAGCTTCACCTCCGGCATTCCAAGTTCTCGCATCAGCTTCTTCCACTCTTTCCGAACGTTGTCACATATGACATCACTAGCTGCCTTCAGGAGACCTGAAACAGCAGACGCAGATCAAGTCAGCCACGGATTTACTAAGAAATACGAGAAAACGTTTAGAAGCTGTTGGTTTTTTGGTTTTGTTTCAGCAAAATGCCACTACTCTTGTTGCATTGCACATACTGAGAGTAGATTTTAAAGAAGCCACCGGATAGACGTGGAATCCCAAAAGATAAAAGAAAGGAAGGTAAAAAGAGGAGGAAAAATTCCACCCCGGAAAGCCGTTTGTGTACACATTTACTGGGGTTGCTGGGGAGCGATACATACGGGGGATGTAACTGTTCATAACTACATACATATAATAATCCACCTACGTTTTTCATGCGCATCTGGCTGACCATTAGGGCCAGGAGATTCTTCCTCTTCGAACTGCACCACCTGTGCCACCAAGTCGTCCCTATCGATGTGCTGCAGCAGCTTCCTCAGGAATCCCACGTCGGTGCTCGAGATCTCCCGCTGCTCTATCAGGATGCTGAAGAGGTCCAGGCCGCTTTGCACCGCCTCGAGCTTTCGCTTCCCAATTTTGTCGCAGCAGAGGAACTTCATGGCGGAGACCTCCGCGACCGACAGGCCCGCGGAGACGGAGTGCAGCAGGCTCAGGAAAGGACTCACGGCGCCGGGGCTGGCGCCCGGCACAGGCCGCGCGGGGGGGACTTCGGCGTCCCGTCCCCACCCTCCGGCGGGGAAATCCATTACTGTTTGCGCAGAGCGACTTCCCGGGAGCACGGAGAGACAGCAGGGAGCCCGGGGAGAACAATGAGACTGAGACCGAGACCGAGACCGAGACCGACCCGGCCCGGCCCGGCCCGGCCCCGCCGCGATGGCCGCCACCCGCGCGCGGAACTCACGTGACCCCGCGGGTTTCCCGCGCCCCGCCCGCCCCAAGATGGCGGCCGCGCTGCCGCCCGTGGGGGAGGAGGGTTTCGGGCCTCGCCGCCGCCCAACCTGGGGTTGGGGACTCTCTGCCCCGACCCCGCCGCGAGGCGAACGGGCTTGTTTGGTGCTGCTGCTGCTGAATGCAGAGCGTGTGTTGGAGCCGAGCTCGGCGCAGCCCGTGTTCTGCTGCAGCAGAGCCCCCCCGTGCCTCAGCGCCTCAGCCCTGGCCAGGTCCCAGAATCACAGAATCGCAGAACCAGTTTGGCTGGAAAAGACCTCGGGGATCATCGAGTCCAGTCTATGACCGAACACCGCCGTGTCAACCAGCCCGTGGCACTGAGAGCCACATCCAGTCTTTTGTTAAACACCACCAGGGACGACTCCAGCACCTCTGTGGGCAGCCCATTCCAATGTCTGATCACCCTTTCTGCGAAGGAATCCTTCCCAATATCCAACCTAAGCCTCTCCTGGTGCAGCTTACACCATGTCCTCTCCTCCTGTCCCTGTTCCCTGGGAGCAGAGCCCGACCCCCCCGGCTGCCCCCTCCTGTCAGGGAGTTGTGCAGAGCCACAAGGTCCCCCCTGAGCCTCCTTTTCTCCAGGCTGAGCCCCTTTCCCAGCTCCCTCAGCCCCTCCTGGGGCTCCAGACCCTTCCCCAGCTCCATTCCCTTCTCTGGACACGCTCCAGCCCCTCAATGTCCTTCCTGAATTGGGAAGCCCAGATCTGGACACAAGACTCATGGAGTGACTTCACCAGTCTAAGCCTGAAGCTGGGGGGACTGTAGCTTTCCTGTTTAATATGACTTCTTGCGAACATCTACCCCTATGAGGGTTAATCTCTGTGGGTTTTTTTCAAAAGGTGGAAAGAAAAGCAGTACAAGGATGAAAGGTTCAACCTGGGGAGGAGAAGGCTCCTTCTCACTCCCCACAGCTCCCTGAGAGGAGCGTGTAGAGAGTAGGGGTTTGATCCCTTTTCCCAAGGAAGAGGGGCTGGATAAGAGGAAAATCACCAGGGGAGGTTGAGGTGGGATATTAGGAGAAATTTCTTCAGTGAAAGGGTGGACAGGCATTGGAACAGGCTGCCCAGGGGAAGTGGTGGAGTCACCATGCCTGGAGGGATTTAAAAGTTGTACAGATGTGGTGCTTTGACACATGGTGGTGGACTTGGCAGTGCTGGGTTAATGATCAGACTCAATAATCTTAGAGGTCTTTTCCAAGCTTAATTGTTCAATGGTTCTGTGGTTCTATAAAGGGCTTTCTACACCAAGAGCAAGAAAGGCCACAACAGGGCCCTGCTCCCAAAGAGATGCCATTCCCATGGTTTCCCTGCCTGACAGCTGCCCAGGGAAGCAGCCTCTGCCCTCCCTGTGCGGCCTCGGCTGCCCTCAGAGACCCCCAGCCTTTCCCTGGAAACACAGGGCATGCAGCCTGGCCTTTGTTCCTCACAAAGATTAATTGTGACACAAAGCGCCTCCTGACCTTTAAAAGGGAAGAAACAGGGCAAATGTTAAGTCCCTGTGTTTTAGAGGCGACTCTTACGCGAGGTGGAAGGTTGTGAACTTTTCTTAAATGGGAAAGATCAAGTTCATCCCATTGTTTTGTAGGTGCCTTTTGGCTTTTCTCCTCAGCACGTGTAGATAATTCAGAGACTTCCTTGTTCCTTCTGTGAGCACTGGCACGTCGATTCCCCAGGCTACCCCATTCCTAAGTTGTTTCCAGCACACTTTATTTTATTATTGTTACAACACACTCACAGACCTGTGTTCTCTCATCATAAAAAGATTTCCATCTGATAAATGGACTTAAACACTATCGTCTTCCTCATCTCCGTCTCCACTCTCACATTCCAACTGGAACTCCTACCCCCAAAACATTTCTAGAACTTCCACAGGCACAAGCCCTCCTTAGATAAACCCACTAGATATTTTTGTTTATTCCCTAAACGCTGCAAACTGGAGGGAATTAACTTGTTGCAGGGTCTCGTGGTAAAGCAAAGAGCGAGAGGAATTGCCACTGAGAATCTGAGCTGGGATGAGATGTGCCTGATTTAAGAGATTTGGTTTCTTTCTGCAGCCCTGAATATACTTTAAAGTCATGGAAAGACATTAACAAAAAGTGTAGCGTAGGAGAATTATATTTGTTGTGTCTGGATTAATTTATGAGGCAGGAGTAACACTTGTACTGATATAAGAAGCATAAAATCCAGTTAAATAAAATCTCTTATTAATTTTGTCAAGGGAGGTGACTCTACAAAACAGCAGGGACCAAATCCCAATGTGCCTGGTGATGGCAGCCAGCTGAATTCAGAGACAAATCTATGTGAGAGAAATCTAAATCAGTGAAATTCATGGTTTTATTCTCTATACCTTGACATGCAATTGAGAACATCACCAACTGAGATTTTAATCAGCTCATACGAACCTCGTGGCCAGATTCAGCACTGAGGTACGAGGAGCGTGGAAGTGACGCTGCACATTTATGTATAAATTCCAAAGGTGTTTAAATTTGTAACAGATATGAAACGAAAAGACACAAATCAATGTTTAATTAAGACTCTTAAGTGCTTTTAAACTCACTCCTAACCGAAGGCAGAGTGATTGAGCAGGGTCTTTTATTCTGTCTGAACCTGGCTTGGACACATTTGCTGATGAAAGTAGCCCAGCAACTTGCTGTATTCCAGGGATTTCCTTTGGAAGCAGTCCGTGGGGCTTTGGCAAAGAAATTATTAGGCGAGCCTAACGCATCGTAAGCGGTTCCGCATTGGAATAAAATTTAATAGAAATGATGCGTTGGAGCAGCTCGGATTTCAGTGGAAATTTCCCAGGAATTTGAGTGCTGTGAATGATCCCGTTCCTAACCAAATAATCCTCGGATTTCTCGAGGCAGGATGAGTCCTTGCGAAATACTGCAGAGGGAGCTCGAAGCCTGGGAGTGTTTCAGGCTCAGCTTTGGCTTCACGGTCCTCGCAAAGAGAGCGCGAAAAGATTAATTTCAGCAGAGCCCTCGGGGAGGTGTCGGTCACCGGGACATTCAGGCAAAAACCACCCACTTGGGGGCTGCAAAAATGGCAAAGTGTGGGGCTGTCCTGAGCTTTGGGTGACTGAGGTGTGTTTGTGCGGGGACTTGGGAAGATGCTTCGTGATTTCCAGCCAAGGCCGCTGACATTCTGCTGGTCCAGAGAAACGGGAGTATTTAGGAGCTGCTGGGGTTTTAGGTGAAGCAGCCTTGATAATTTCTTTAATTTACCCCGCAATTCGATGGCAGATAACCCGGGGGGGATTTAAAATCCTCATCCCTGACAGCTCTGAGGCACAGGTTGGGCGAACACCTTGGCACAGGCAGTGCTGAGGAGCTGTTTCTCTTTTGAGGCCCAGTCGATTGCACACTTCTTTTAATACACCTGCTCGTCTCCCAAGGGAATTAATAGCACCTCCTCTTTTTCTTTGCTGTCTTCAAGATAAGAGGAGATTTTGCATTAAAAGAGCAACCCCCTCCCTACTAGCAGAATTGGGTTGCAAGAGGTTTGCATTTTGCTTGCTTGCTTGCTTTTTCACTCCCATGGTGAATAAACTGATTTCCATGACGTTTATTAATGTATTTATTCGATGCCTCTCACCCGTTTTTTTTTTTTGTGAAACCCTAAAATGCACATTTTCAGCAAAGAGAAGACAGTTTCTGTATTTTCTTTTGTGAATGAATTGATCTGTACATGCTTCTTTTGTCAGCTATCACCTCTCTGTTGCTATAACAGCCGGTGTAGAAAGAAGTGCTCTGGTAAAGAAACTCATTTGTGAGAGGGAATAAGGATCTTAGGAGAAAACTGTCCCTGACAAAAGGGCCTGCAAGAAATGTCAAATTATTGTGGGTTGAGAGAGAAAATTAGAAGCAGAGTGTGGGAAAAGTAAATAAGTACTGAAAAGAGAGTGAACTCTGGCATGACTAGGTTGTATACAGATAAAAGATCTGGCCAAGTAACAACAACAACAAGCAATAAGTTGTTAACAGATGCTTGAACTTAATACTGAAACAGCAGAAGTGTTGATATAATTCTGTTGATACAGTTCTGTTGTGTTATTGTTGGCAGAAGAAGTTAGTTTAACTTGAGGGGAAGGGTAAATTGTAGACTTTTGTTTATTTGCTCCGGCTAAAAACCTCTGACTTGACTTTTTACCTATTTTTGTAGTGAATTTTCATCATACCATGGAAGTATGAAATCATTCAGACAAACATTTCACATGTCAATAAAGCTGTGTGCATATATTAGCCCAGCACATCTCATTCCTCTAAACCGTATTTATTACTGAAGCCCTGCGACATCAATTTGGCACTTGGAGAAACAGGAGAACAGAGAAAACAGAGAAAACAGAGAGCGAGGGCTGTTTGCAGAGGAATGTCGTTGTGAAATGACAAAACGCCCCCGAGTAACAGTGAACGATCATTAGATCTCTTTTGGGGCCCTTTCTGTTTCTATTCAGTTCAGTTCCTGCTCTGTGACTGGCTGAGGGCGAAGCAAAGCAAGTTAAGATCCAAGCTGGAAGTTGCTGTTCATCCAGGGAAATAATCCAGCAGCTTTGATTACCAGGCTTGGAAGCTAATACTAATTAATTTCTGCAGAGTATGTATAATTTGTTGTTTATTTTCCTGAGCTGCTGTATTGCCAGTTCCTGAACCAGATAAAACTGTGAAAAGGTGAATACTTACCACAATAACATTTACTTTCTGTAAATTGAGGTGTTTTTCTTCATTCTCCATCTTTGTATTAGAAAACACAATATTGTGAGCAGCTATAAAAGAAAGGTTAGGCTAACCAAAATAATTATTTTGCAGAAAACTGATCCATTTTGCACCACTTGGAAGTATTTCTTACAAGCATGTAATTAGTCCTGTGCCACAGGACTTCCTCCTCCCACCCAAGGAAAGGTTTTTTTCTCCTTTCCTTACTGAGGAGCGGCACTCCATTACCTGCTGCAGAGCATTGCAGTTGAAATAATGGCAGCAGTGATTTTTTTTGTGTGTATCTGTGAATATTCAGCTCTTATCTCTTCTGCACTAACAGGCTCTGCTTTGGACCTGGCGAAAAATGTAAACTTTCTCCCAACTGTGTCTCTGCATCCAGCCTGCAGAGCGGCCTCTTCAGAGACCGGGAAATATCTAAATGTCTCTCAGGGGTACTAAAATTTTGCTTTAATAAAGAAAAATCAGTGAGCCTGGTCGCACTTGCTTGATTTTTGAGTTAAATTCAGGTGTTGTGAACTCACTGCTGGGACTGGAGATAATGACAAGCCGAGAGGTGGGGGTTATTTCCTAGAAACAAGTATTGCCTTAGATACCTGTGACTTCCATTCTTTTCAGGATGTGCCAATGCAGTATTTTCCCTCTGAGTCACTGTCCTGGAGGTTGGAAGGTGCAAGTTTTTGACTCAATTCCGATTAGAGAGGGAGTGCCTCGTCTGCTCAAACACAGTGCAGTTATTACCCGGTTATTTCCTTTCAAAACATGAATAGTTTTGTGTAGCCACTAAGTGGTACAGGATGTGACTGGGCGAGTTACTCACAGGGATTTAGATATAATAAATAAGAAAGCAAATCTGGTTTCATCATCCCTCTCCCTCGATTCTTTGGGGAGGAAGTATTATTTTCTGCTCTCTGAAGAAACGCTGTAATTTGAGCTAGTCCACAGTGCTGTGGTCAGAAGCAGATACCAGCTGGTCCTAAACCACAATTTGGAATCCATTTTCATACACAAACATGTGGGAAACTTGTTGCATTTGTTCCCAGAGATGAAAAGTCTAGGAAGGGAGCGTGACTTCCTGAGAGAAGGCTGGATTAATCTAATACAATATATAGCATTTATATATTTTCCTCACAGTCCGTACACTTTAGAAGAAGTGAGGAAGTTCCACGTGCCACAGCTTGGAGCCAAAAAAGCCACACAGTGAGTTTGCATTTTTTCCTTTTGTAGATACAACCCAAATTAAATGACCTGTAGCATAAGATCAGCCCCAGGCTCACCCTCTCGGATCAAATACACATTTAACCATACTTTGCTGTTCTTCCCCTGTTTTGGAGTGAGGCTTTCGAAAGGAGCCTGTACCACATCTTTGCCAAGCGCCTAAACCTGCCAGTGATTAATTCATTGTCACTTCTTATCCCCAAGAAGCCCCAGAGGTGATTCCCAGCTTAGCTCACCAGCTCTAAAAGGCAAGCCTTGTAAAGAGGTGGAGAACCTTGGGTTCAGAAGTCAGGCTCAGAGAGGCAGAAGGGAAGAGGTTCAGTAGAAGTTCAGAACTGCCTCTCACTTTTACTCATTCTGCTCTTTGAAGGCAGGATGAAGATGGAGCTGAAGTTCACATTGATTTGGAGGAATTTCACCTTTCCTTCCCTGCTCACAGCTCCTCTTTTCCAGCAGGGCCTGAGGAGAGTAAAATGCCCAAACAACTGCAGGAGTCGGAGCCCACCAGCCTGCAGACACACGGTGCACACACCCCATCTCTTGCAGCAAACCCAGAGCAGTCTGGCCTGCTGAGATTTATTGCTCTCCCACTTGATGGCTAATTACTTGCAATTACCTTCCCTCCTCACCTGGAGATGTATTTCAGAGATTAATACTCTGAGAAATGTGAGCTGCTCCTGTAATTACACGCTGCTGCCAGGACAGTTGGGAATTCCAGGCTCACCAGCAGCGTTGCTCCCACAGGACCAAAGCCTTCCGCCTTCCATCTCCACACCAGCCCCGCGGCATTGCCTGGCTTGGCATGGTTGGGATGGCACGTGGCTGTGGGAACACTGGCAAAGACTGCCCCACAGCCCACCTACAAGGTGTCCTTGCCTTAGGAATCCATCCTCTTTCCAGAAAAAACCACTCCTGTGGCTGATCTGCCAGCTACCTGGGGTCTGAGAACAGCAGGCAAAAGCCTTTTCTTCCTCCCTTCCCTATTTTGCACCTTTCCCGTAGCTCCATCTCATATTTCAGCTGGAGAAGATAACCACTATTTTTTCATTTAGCTGTAAAAATAGGGAATAATCTTTTCTTCTCTTCTAAGAGTGCTTAACCACATGCCTCTCGCTCTGGAAAATGGACTTTATATACACTTTCAAGCTTGTTCAGCACAAACACTCTGCTAAATATTTCGTATTTTGATTCTTTCTTCTCATGGTCATCCGAACAGATCCGTTTCTTGCTTTGGCATGAATTTTTTTCCAGAGATGGAAGCAAGATGAAAGCTATGACCTCAAAATCTTCAATCTTCTTGGATTTTCCAAGGCCTTTGCCTCATGGAAACCAGCACAGTGGTGCACCCAACTCTTTACTGCTCTCACAACGCATCTGCATGGATTTATTTTGGCTTTAGCTGACACTGAGGGTTAGAAAAGTAACCTACAATAACTGTCAGGAGTTTTTATTTTATCCAATGTGAAACCAATCACTCAGTAAGTAATGCTTAACCTCATGCAAAGCATGCTGAAGTCAAAGGGAATCAATGGAAATATTTTCTTTGGCTTCAGGTGGCCTGCATGGCCTTAAAAATTAAGGATAGAGTTAAAATTCAAAACAAGCCACATTCGTAGTTAGTTTTTTCTTCAGAAAGGCCTGTTGGGGCTAAAAAAAGAAGGTTAAAAAAAGAACTTTGGTTTTTCTCTGCTATACTAAAAATGGCACGTTGTGTTTGGTCATGGAATAAATAGTGCTCAAACGTGCAAAGAATTGAACCAGAGTTTGAATGGAATCCATATAAATTTTAAGATGGGGATTTTTTCCAGTGGCGAGAGGAAGAGAAGTTGTTTACTCTGAAAGCTTCATAGGAAAATATAAATGCACTCAAGTGACGCATGGAACTCTGGGAGAGGTCAGACTCCTGAGGTATCAAGATGAAAAGTAGATTATTATTGCTTATTGGAAATCACAACAGCCAAAAGGATCATTAACAGCTCAGGACCAGAGAGCGTGGGGGGGTTAAAAATAGAAACGTGTCTGTGCCTTGACATGAGACTTATTCACCCTTAAGCTATTTAAGACTGCAAAATATTTGTAGGACAGTGTCTTGGAAACACAATGACATGGAAATCCAGGAGATTCAGACTCACGCTGGCAGCACGGTGGGGCGGGAACCACTTCCTCCTCGGACGCACCGACTGCCGTCGTGTCTTTGCTACGAGCTTCGGACGGCAGAAAGCAAACAGTGATTCAGCAATGGTTCGGAAATGGTCCGTGCAGCCATTTCCAGCAGGAATTTTCCCCCTGGTCTGCATTTTCTCTTGGACCAAGCAAACTGGTGTCATGACTTTCCTTTTCAACACATTAAGACATTGGGTTTGGGACTCTTTTTTTTTTTTTCTTTCATCAAATCAGGGCTGGGAAGTGGTTTTGTACTCATGGTTTTGGGGCAGAAGCATGCCAAGAACAGGGTGAATGTATGTCATGGACGTGCTGCCATACCAACACAGAATTCAGCTTTGTATTTGCACAAATGAAATATTTGGTTCGCTATCTTTCATCAAACCTGGCCCACGGGGTCACTGTGAGTCACATCAAGGCATGTCCAGGTATTCTTTGATCACTTCCAGATCCCTGCTTCCCTGCTTTATTTTTTTCCCCCCTCTATTCCAGTAAATCCTTATTAGCATAATCCTACCCTGAATTTGCTATTGGTAAAAGGAAACCTTTTTTTTTGTGTCCCAAATATGAAAAACCTTTCAGGAGAAGTACCACAACCACAGCGCAGGTCTTTTTCTGGAAGGCATTCCCTTGTATCTAATGAGATCATATGTATTATTTTGTCTTTAAGAACTGACAATCCCACGCAGTTACCAGCTAGGCTGTGATTCACCTGCTTCTGCCGTCCATGTCCATGCTCTCAGGACACAATTCCCACCTTCTAACTAAATTTCCTGGCTTGGAGCACTAACATTTTCCATCAAGGAAAGGAGGACTGGCATGAAGCCTCGTGCTTTGCCTTCTCGCAGAAGAGTTAAACGGGAGGAGGAGAAAAAAGATTGCAATCGGCAAGTGAGGTTCTGAGCCCAGCTTTGCTCGGACAGGTCCCTCAGGGCACTGAAAATGTGACAGCCACAGTGGAGCCGTTCTGCTTCCCTTCAGAGCTGGATCCAGCACGGCGCGGTCAAAAGGCTCCCCGAGTTTCACTCCTTTAGTTTCACCACTTCGTTCTTGATAATGAGTGCACAAGAAACAAAGCAAATAGCATTCTTCCTCATTACCAGCCCCTTTCAAACATCTTAGTAAAAGCTCCTCCGTGTTCTTTTCTCCTAAATGCCTAGGATTAAATCAGAGGGAAATGAAAGCTCCCAGGCTGAGATCCATCATTTCATATTCCGTGTCTGTAGGCCAAAAGCAGCCAAAAACTCCCTTTGTGCTCTTGGAGATGGATTTCAGGTGGGATTCACTCATCTCCAAGGGGGTCTCTAAAGCGGCTCAAACACCAGATCTACCTGGGACATTTTTAGGAAGATGTCTGTACACTCAGAGCACAAGGAGGGTTGGGAACAGAACCTGTCCCACAGGAGAAACTCTTGGATATTTAAGTTTATTTGAAATAAGTGTTCAAAGAAAAAGGAAAAAAAAAACCTAAATAAAACAGATTTAGTATATATTTGCTTTTCTTTAAAAAATGATTCCATGAAAGAATTTTATAGATATCTAAGTAGTAATACAGATTTTTATATACAAAATTCCATTTCAAACAATTTACTGTACAAAAGAAAGTATAAGCAACTATATGTTACTATTCCATGATTTCAGCAAATAATGAAAAATTCAGCTAAGTATGTGTTCAGGATATAGTTCCACCATTTACAGGAATGTCAGTATTAAGTTGGGAATACCTTCAGATCAGTATTTACAGATTAAATCCCCTTCGAGGACGATCCCTAAGATTTCTCTTCAGAATAGGTAGTTTGGCTTTCTCCTGGGTCTTTTGGGCTACCGAGGAATGAGAGGAAGAACAGGTTTCCAACAAAATGTGTGGACAGAATTCTGCTTGATTTATCCCCGCTCCCAGTCCTGTTGCAGTCAGTGGGCCTGACCTGGTACACATTTACTACCAGGCATTGCATTTACGTGGGAATAAATCAGGCAGGATTTGGCCCTGCAGCAACACTCTATCGTAAGTTACAAATTTTAAAAATAGTGACATTCCTGCAAGTCAAAATACAACAGAAACAAGAGTTAACAAAATATAAGCCCTTTATTAATAAAAATCTTTGGTTGGATCAATATTTTAAATAAGCTTCAAGAATATTTGGTTAATACCATTTATCTTTCTTCCACATAATTTCTCTTCTGGTACCTTCTTTGGACAGACTACAGAAAAATACCAAGTTTATCACATACTTTAAAACAAATAAATATATCAAAAGCTATATATGGCATTTTTTTAGAGTTCTAGCATTAATCTTTAAATTAGTTTGGCAAAGAAAAAAGAAAAGAACAAAAGAAATAACTAACTCCTCTTGATAACAGTTTGGTTTTGTAACAAACCATACAGTAGTTAGACTTTAAAGAAATCTTTCCTTTTTATTTTCCTTTTCAATTTTATAATGCAAGTGCCATGGACAAGACAAAGCAATAAAAAGAAATTAGGTTAATTGCACCAATGTTATTTGGAAGTGCAGTTTATCGGTCGACAAAGCAAAACTAAAATGTATTATGCTTAAAAAGAGCTGTACTGGTGGGATTTAGCTAGTCGTGGTAAGTAAGGATTTCAGACTTATGCTTTAAGGAAAAGCTCCTTGTACAAAAGATAGAGGATTTTAAGACAAAAGAAAAGCCCTGTAACTTACTGAAGGTCTGGTCCTGCAGCCCCAGTGCAGGCAAAGCTTCCACTGAAGACAGGGAGTGGGATGCATTTGGGATTTACTCCTCTGGCACAGCCACTGGGAAATGCCAGCCAACAGCAGGAAGTCTGTGGGAAACACTGGCTGTGAAACACGGGTGCAAGTACTCCCTTCTCCTGCTCCAGAGGGCTACAGGGAAAAGCCTGGCTGGGACAGGGATGTGCTGAAACAACGGGGAAAAAAGGGAATTTCCTCAGCGACAGCAGTGTCCGTGTGCTTGGCAGGGCAGTGAGGGTCACTGGAGCTCTCCGTGTGCTCATTAACTCAGGGCATTTACCAAAATGCTCCGTGACCACGGACCCGCTGGGAGGATCTCTGGAATTGTGCTGCTGCTGCAGCTGCTGCTGCCAAGAAAGCACTTCCCAGATTCCCTTCACTGATGTTTCCGGAGGCAGCAGTGCCCCAGGGAGGGTCTGGGGGACACAGCAGGCTGCCACAAGTGCCCCCTGTCACACCTATGGGCCTCCAAAGCTCAGATTCACAGAGCTAAACCCAGCCTTGGGAAGCAAGTCAGCCCGGTAGGCTTTATGGAATACTAGGGAATACTGATTTTGCATATAATTTATCGAGTTACCCCATGGACCTTCAAACCTGGGTTTCCAAAAAATAGTTCAAGTTAGCATTATTATTATTATCATGATGATGACTTCAAATTTACCTTTATTTCATTAGCTAATTGATAGGCTAAGACCAGATTCTCAGAGAACATCTCTAGCAAGATGTCCTAAGTACCTGCATTTCTTAATGCACGCCAACGTCGATAGTGTTACCTAAGGATGAAATATAAAAACTCCCTGCATTACTGCTTGTGCAAAAGGAAAAAAACCCAAAAAACAACAAAAACCCAACATTGTCAGAAATAGAACGTGGTCCTCCAGGTTTGCAAGAAGGGCATTTCTCACAAAGATGGGAGTGAAATGGCAGCACATCCTTCAGCATGCACCGGGGTGTCCATTCCCGGAGTCCTGCCCTTGACGCCATGGCTTTTGTCTCTGGAATGCCCCGACAGACTCAGCTCCCTCCTCTGCTAAACGTCCAGAGGATAGGAATGGCAGGAGGACAAGCTCCCACTGCGGCTCCTGGAGAGCCCGGGGCTGTGGTTGTTACAGTTTTCCCCTTTTTTCTTGTCCTTGTCTTTCCAGGTTTCCAGCATCTGCAGCTTCCCTTGCTCTTCCCTCATGAAGACCTCCACCATGAGAACTTTCTCCTTGTGAATCTGCTGACTAATGTCCTTGGGAATGTCTGGGATAATCCAGTCAACAAATTCACTCATGAACATGACCAAGTTCTGAAAAAGAAGTTGGGAGAAAGTGTCAGCGAGCTCAAACGAAAGGGCGGCTGCAGGGAAAGGAGAGGGGCTGATTTTGGTGCACTTAGGAAGGAAAAATGAAGAGAGGACAATATTTGAGCTGGAATACTGGACCAAATTCCCCTCAACTGCTTTGTGCATGCTAGAAGGAGAGAAATGCATCAGGCATAGACCTCTACGATTTACGAACCGATCCTGACACAGCCTCTTAGAAATCCAAAGGAATTTGTCAAATTTGTCATTGGCAAGTGGCTCACGAGATTCACATCAGGAAGGCAGAAGCAAATACAAGAGTTAAAATGGCAAAAATTGGTAAAATACATTCCAATTAAACGCTTCTGATTGAAAAACTTTGATTCAAGGAAAGGGAGGTCTTTCCCAAAAAGATAATTTTTAATCAAAAAACCCAATAAAAGTTTCGAAACAAGTTATTCAGATGAGGCAGACTTAAAACACTCGTGTCACAATAAGCAGCATCACTGTTGTGATTAAATAATATCTTTTAAGGACAAACTACAAGATTTTGGCTTCTTATTCAAATACAAAATTTAACTGGGAAAATTTTGAAAATCTCATTTCTTGGCTAGCTCTACAAATGATTTTGGATTAAGTTTATGCTGCTTCAGTGAAACTGTTGATGTCCCATGGGAGAAATTGGTGGGACCTAGTTGGTATCAGCCTTGTGCTTTGCTGCTCTCTAAGGCTGTTAAGTTCTTCTGCATCAAACCAGTTCAGGGAATCCCTGGGGATGAATTTTTCCACCGAGGATATACCAATGCCTGGGTGGGTGGGACAAAGAGGGTGATGAAGACGGGCAAATTTCTTTGGCTTTTCCATGCATCAACTGAGAAAGAAGATATTTCTTCGGCCCAATAACTTATTTCCAAGGGCCTGCAGTGTAACCTACCTGGAAAACTATCACAAATGCCAATCTTGCTGCTAGGACAGCCCAGAAATCCTTTGAAATGTCATATTTGTTTTCAGACCAGGGGGGTTCTCTATAATCTTTGTACCTGCGAAACAAGAGTCAGTAAATCAGGGGTACAATTCAGAAATGTTAGCACCAGAAGGAATTATTAACAAACAGTCAAAACAATAAATAGAACCATCTAAAAGAAAGTTCACTGTGTTAATCTCTCAGAAACAAGACACTGAGCTGGAAGTCTCCCTTAGCCTTCAAGTTTTACTCAAAATTAAAGGTTAATACATCTTGATACCCTCTGATTACAACAAATAACATCAATTTTGCATAAGGCAGAGTAAACTACACAGCTCAGGTGATTTATTTTATTTCAAGATAGGTAAAAAGACAACATGTACTTTTCAAACTAATTTTAAAGACAACAATACTGATCTCAGATTCATAGAAGATGTTTAACACGTGAGTAGCAAAAGATTGAAGCTAAATTTCGCAATGTGGAGAGAAGAGAGTTTTTCCTTAGTTACAGCTTACAGAAAATCTATGTGTTGATAAACAGGACCAAGAAAAATACATTAATTTCAAAACTGCAGCATCCTGTCATTATTTTGAAAGAATTAGGGCTCTGCATTTTCAAATGTTTTTAAAATCTTTGGGATATGGAAGAGATTGGAAGAAGACAGAGGCTGGGACTGGAAAGCAAATAAATTTGGCATTTTGGTATTGGACCACAATGCCAACACTTCCATTCTGTGCTGAAACATGTTTGCCAACCTTGCTTAACCCCTGCCCAGAGAGGAGCAGGAGGAAACCAGGAGAAAGTAAAAACAAGCAAAACTACTACAAATGCAGTTTGGGTTGGTTTTGCTTTCATCTCTGAGCGAATTTTCTGTTTAGAGGTCATTTCAGCATATTGCACTATTCAAATGCATAAAGAATATAATATAAAATAATATGATTCAAAGGCAAGGTTTTTTACTTGGTCAATTCGTGTGATTTTTTTAGTACGTGTGGATCAAAGTCATCTTTGTTTTTTTCTCCTCTGGAATATCTCTTCCTTCCTTGCTCTCCTCTCCCTTTTCCTCCCTCCATTGTCCCCCTTTCAGCTTTGCTGGTCTAAGTGCTTTCACTGTCAGATTTGGCTTTGGCCCCCAGTTCTAAGAATTCAGAAGCTGAAATAGGTAACCACAGTTTTCCTTTAAACATGAAAAGAATAGATAGAAATTGTCACAGGCGTGCAAATTTCTCCTGTGTGATGACACTTTGAATAAATCCTAAGTTCCAGGGCAGATAAGGATGCTACTGCTCTCATCAGGAATTGGAAACTGGACAAAAAAAAGAGATCATGGTCATGATATCATGACATGACATCAGAGTGACATCATTTTCTTCCCTTAAAGCATCATTGTGCTGTTTATCATTATTTGTCTCCGTTCCTGGAAAAGGGAATCCGTAATAATAAAAATCTTTGCATGGACAAGCACTTCACTTAACTAATGCTAATCTCCACTTCCCCAAACAAGCAGCAAATCATATTCAGGCTTGTGATTACTTAATGTGTAGGCAAGATGTTCAAGGCAATGGATCCATCTGATAAAAAAGGCTGGCAAGGTGCTAAAAAAGGTATCGAAAATACAAGGAACCTGCCCCAGCAATGTCAGAATGTGCCACACTCTTAGCCAGCTGTGAAACCACTTCACGTTAGTGATCATTCAAGAGAGTACCTGCATATCTGAACCTCGTAGCCAAGATCCAGGGGGTCGTTGGGAGCTGTTCCTGCTTGGAAATCGCTGACATTAAAAGAGGATAGTGTATGGTTGACGAAGCCATGCATGGTGCCATTCTCACTGTACATGTACAGGTACACGAGGCGTGGAATGAAGTCGGATGTGAATGAGATCACAAATGCCTGAGCCACAAGAGTAGAGAGTGAGCGCAGTACCCAGGCAGAGCTTAAGTTCATCACATCCTCACCCATGACTCGCCCACACAACTCCCACAGCTCAGGGGAGCCTGAGGGCCCTGAACGTGGAGCATCCACTGCACCAAGAAGGGATTGTTCACTGCCCACTCTCCCCGGGTGCAGCGTATTCCCCGGAGCCGTGCCACACCAGCTGAGGTGTCTGCGTGGGTGACAACCTGAGCCCCCCCAAAATGGAGCAGCTGTACCCCCCAGCACCAGGGGAGAGCTGCCACAGCTCTGCTTCCCCGTGTCCCCGTCACAGCTTCTCCCTGGTGCCTTGCACAAGGTCCAATTGATTCATTTCCAGCTGCTTTTCCGTGCTGCAAACAACCGACGGTGATTTGACTCTTCAGAGTCTCATTGCGTTGCAAAAGGACATTAATTGCATGTGGTTCTTAACTTCATCAGGATAAAAGGATGAGGAGACTGAGCCCAGTTTTATTTTTATGGTCACAAAAGTTGCATTTCATCCAGTTATTTAAAATTTTCTAAAAAGATCGTGGAGAAAAGGCACAGCAGCCAATTGGGCTGAGTTCCTCATGACTTTAGCCTTCCTTGTTTATCATCATTATGAAACCTTGCCACTGGCATAAATCTCATGTACATGTGGAACAAACACAGTACAAAATGTTTTACTTATTTTGTGGTAAAGAGGAGCAGTACACTGATCAAAGAGGGAAAAATAACGTGGGGTATTGATGAAGAGAGACTACACAGAACAGAAGAGAAAAACAGAGAGAAATTATTTCCGAAGGAAAAGAGGAGAAGTGGGAAAGACAAACTAAGGCAGCACATGAAACAACCAAAAGAACGAGTTTGCCATAGCACAACAGAACCCTGGGGACAAAATGAAGGGATTGCAAGTCTGGATAACATAAAAAACCCCAAGGGAGTCCGTGGCCATGTGGCCATAATCCCTACAGAGGCCCTGCTTTGCTGCATTGCAAACGTTGAATTTCAGCTGGCCTTAGTTTTCATCTTTCCCCAGCTGGGCTGCGAGGAGGATGATCATTGTGGGTGTCTATTCATACTGAATAGCACAGAAGTACATGCATTAATACATTAAGGCCTGCTAAATTTGTGTAAGATGTTGAACTCAATTTTTTTCAGGATTTTCCGAGCTCCCTGAGTGGGGGCAATGCAGCTGGAGGGCAGATTTTCGATGGAGGGATTCTGCAGTCTGAGGAGCTGAACTGACCCTCACCTTACCCAAAATAGCGCTGAAATTGAAAAATACATCCCATCCTACTGATAGTATTTCACAAGAGTAAAAGTAAGCAGCTGTGGTCATATTTTTTTGTAGGGCAAAACTGCTTCATGAAAACATTCTGGAAAAAAGCAGCAGTGACTAGTTGCTATTTTATATTATTGCTACTGCTATCACAGCTTCAAAGCAAACACAGCAACTCATCCTCTAATATTTCCAAAAATCTCTAAATCATATACTTTCACTTGATTTAAGGGATCTGTGCTGAAGTAAAACTAATGGAGCAGAATGGAAAAGCCAGCCTATTGAATTCAAATTTAATTCATGCTGATTTACTTACGTTTATGATGACAGCAAGCTTTCCAATACCTCTGAGGATATTATACCAGATTCCTAAGGAAGGAGACAAGCATGTCAATGCTGTTCTAGTCCTTAAAATTAGATAAATTACATCTTCAGTTCACACAGTTAGGAGCATGCATGATTGTGCTGAGCTAGAATTATATTTTAAATAGAAAAAGAACAAATTATAAAAAAATAATTTAATGGCTTGTAAGCAAAGGGAGCCCAACTGTGTTTTGGCACCTATTTTTTTTTTTTTTTGAGGTTTGAAGAATGGGATTGAACTGCAACAAATTGCAATTAACACCTTCTCAGACACAAATTAAAAAAAAAAAAATCAAGCCCCCACCACAATCAAAAAAATCAACATCAACCTCCCTATCATCTCCACCAGCAACCTGAACCTGCTGCATCAAATCAGGGAGCCACAAAACACCCCCAAAGCAAAGTCATGGCAAAACAGGATGTGCTCTTCAAGTCTAGGATGATCCTTAGGGCACAAGGATGAGCCCAAGGAAAAAAAGAAAGACTCTGCCTGTACAGCACTAGAATGAACATAGAGTTTAATAACAGATAAATCTCTCTGCTCTTGCTGCCTGGCCCTGTAACAAGGACAATTCTTTTATTTCTACTTTTATTTTTATTTTAATGAGGTTTTAGTAATAAATAGCCACCATTTGGGAGAAGCAGCTCCCTCATGCCAGGCACCCAGAGGTGCTGGCCCCGCTGTAAGGGCAGGACTGGGCTCCTGTCCCCACACAGCCACAGAGCCCAGTTCCAGCTCCACCCACGGCAGTTTTCACCCTTCCGACGTTCCTGCTGAGTAGGGACAAAGGGATACATTTACCCACAGACTTCTGAGTCTCCTCTCATTCCCAAGAGTATTTCTGAGGCCAGTCCAGAGTTATTAAATGCGGAAATTTTTGCTTCTGTGCGAAAACTGCATTGCCAGGAAGGGCTGTTGTTGTCAGAACCGTGTGAGATATTTTTCTATAGCATTGATCATTTTGATTTAAAAAGTGATAATGTTTACTTAATGAAATATTCATCTGAATTTAAAGCTCTGGTCTTCCTATTTTAAAGGTAAAGCCTCGATAAATTATGACAATTCCCAGGTGAGCCACAGTCGAATGTTTTGACTTTTCCTATAAATATCTCCCTGTTATTGAAACCAGCTCAGCATAATAACATCCTGCCATCAATCCAGGAATAAACAAACAGGGATACAATAGCAATATCCACTTACCTATATCCTTTGCTCTCACTGCTACCGGTCTCCTCAGCTCAGTGACAAATTTTTTGGCATCCAGACGGATTTCAATGATGTTGTTCAATAAAGCAAACAGAGGTGCCAGCGGGAAGGAGGCAACGAACAAAGTTACAAACCCAAACTGGATGACTGGAAAGAAAAAACAAAACATTTCAGTGCCTGTTGTCAGTATTTACCAGATGCAGCCATCGCCATGTCAGTGCCAGCCCCCAAATTCTGACAAAGTGACAAGTTCTGGGGGACTCAATCCCATTTTCTGTGTCAGGCACAGTTTGCTTGATGGCTGCTGTGTTTGGGCACGGAAGGGCCAGTTGCCACCTTGCAAAAGGCAAGGCAAAAGTAACCAGAAGGATGGGGAAGCTCCTAAAACATTTTTTCCATGGTCAAGGCTGGCACAGGAGTCACCTGAAGGAGTGGGATTATGGCAGTGACCGTGTTGGCTCTACCTCAGCTTGCCATGTTCTACCTGGCAGGTTTTTGGCCCTCACCAATCCCACTGGAAGCTTTGGAAAGGACATGGCTGATTCTGTGCCTCTGCCAGGAATAACTTGCTTCCTATAACCTGGGATCATGTTTGCTTTTTGCATGGATGTCATGCTCATCCTGGTACTGCCGGTGCCCATCTTTCTCCTGTTACTTCCAAATGCTGATGTCAGTAACTGCACTTTTTCTTAATTTTAGGAACTGGCAGCATGGCCTTGTAGTTTGTACCACTGAATTCCCATCTGCTTCAAGTACTCTGAACACCAAGGTCACCAGATATTCTAATTTGTCTCACTCAACATAAGATATTACTTGAAAAAAAAAAAAATTCTATGTGATCTGTCGAGTACAACCTGGTGTGCAGACTTGTATCGCTCTCAGAAGATTTAGTTCAGATATCAGGAAAAAAAAGAAAAGCTCTGGTGTGGAAATGATCAAATCTGAACAAACTTATTTCCAGTGCAGGGTTCAACTGATGGTGAAATATGCCTCACAATCTTGAATAGATGCCACTTAATCTTTTGCATTTGAAACTTGACAGTGATGTGTCACATGGCTCGAAAGAAAATATCTAAAATATTTTGCTAAAGTAAGGGCTGGTGAACAGCAGAGAGCACAATTCAGCCCTCCAGCAGCCAGGGTTGGCTGAAACACGCTCCAGTCCAAGACTGCACACGTTAATAATTCAGTTATCTCATATCCACTGTCTGCTGAATGTACAGTTCAAGAAGCTCAGCTCTCCACCCCAATTAGTCACGATAATTACGGTTTAGAATGCCTTCTTTCCACCTCACTCACTCATTTCCATGTACTCGGGGGTGAGCCCAGCAAAGGGCTCCAGGTTATAGTCCACTTCGTAACGCTGCTTTTTCTTCATGTGCTCTTCGTGGTCAAGGGAACGCCGGCGCTTCAATTTCAAGTATCGTATAAACTTCTTCATTTTTCTGAGGGAAATGGAGATAATTTGCTGAGCACTCCATTCTGCTCACTCAGCCCTCATTTCTCAGTTATTTTACATTAACAGGCACAATAATTTGGAAAAAAAAACCCCAAAAAACCAAACAGGAGTTGCTACTTACGGGATGCCGATCTCAAACAAATTGTTCTGGATCAGCTGCTTGCCCAACATGATAATACTGAGCTGGATACACAACTCCATGAGGCAACCTCCTGGGGCACACTGGGGTGGACAGAGGAGAGGTCAGTCAGAACATCTCCTCCACCCCTGTGGCAGGGGCAGAGGGTGCTCCCATCCATCCAACATGATCCCAGACAGGATAGAAATGCAATTACCTCTTCCATTCGGAAGGAATGGAAAATGTAGACGTAGTCTCCTGGACGTCCAACAAATCTAGGGCACAATAGTTAGAGTTATAGACATCAGATGGATTTTATACTTTCCATATTTGATTCCTAAAGTAATTTATGGCATACTCCATGCCTTGGAGTGGGACCACCTAAAACTGAGGCCTGAAAAGGCCTCCAACAAGCTGATACCCTGAACAGCCCTTTCATGACTCACCGGCCCTTGAAGAAAGCCACGTAGAAAATGGGGGTGTAGGCATTGACAAATTTCAGCAGGAAAGCCTTGAAAATCAGCCGCTCCTCAAAGTTCTTGTCGGTCTTTGGTACCTCTGGAACCAATGGGACATGGGTGAGAAACGTTAAGGAATTATCCTACCTGGGAACATTTCAAGATCTTATAAATGTGGGTTTTGGAGAACATCAGCCACCTTTTAAACAAAGGGAGATATATACACATATATAAAAAAGCTATGGCTGCACTGAGGTCAGTGGTCAATCTGCTGAGGATCCCACCAGTCACAGACACGTTACAGCAGCAATTCCAGTTGCATTCCACACCTGCCTGACCTTCATGACAATCATTTGTAGATGGGCGAAAACTTAACCTGAAAAGATTTCCGGACCTTTTTGTTACTGATAATTTTTTGGAAATAATTTAAAAAAAAAAAAGTTCTACGGTGGAATTTTAGCCACAAATTTGAACGTCCTTGGCTTTGCTCATGAGGCCCGGTCACGTGGGTGCTCTGATTGAAACCCCTTGCGGCGAGCTGAGGGCTCCAACGCACCGATCTGCGTGAGCCACCTGGCGATGCAGCCGTACACCTCGTCCAGGATGATGATGACCACGAGGTTGATGATGACGGCGGTGGCGGTGACGGTGACGCGGACGCTCGAGCGCCCCGAGGGCGTGGAGCTGATGGCCAGGGCGGCGGCCGTGGAGATCCTGTAGATGATCACTCCGAACACGATGGCGAACGTCAGCCCGACCTGCGAGGAAGAACCGCCCAAAGCCTTACCAAAGATTTACCTTTGAACTCTTTGTTTGGGATTTAGAAATAACCTTAAAAATGGGACCTCTGGGCCACACCCCAAGCCCCCCCAATTCTGCATTAAGGCTTTGAAGAACTGTGGGAAAGGATCCTCTTTTGTTACTTGAAGATCACATGAAAAAAAAGTGACACCATGATGCCACAATGGCAGGCAAAAGGCTTTTTTTTAAGGCACATAAATGTAAACTCCTTGCTTAGCAGTATTGAAAAACACTACGTATTACTAATAAACAAATCCTAAAATACTGTATATTACAAATGAATATAAATAATAATTGTAATTAATATAAATACTAATATTTAAATTATTAGTGTGCTTGCTTTCAGCCCCAACACTAGCAGCATACACACATGGAATTTCCTCTTTGATGCACAAAAAAAGCCGAATTTGAAACAAAGAGGAGTATTTCAGCTGCACTCTACACACCAGCCTTCAAATCCCTTACTCAGGCTCGCTGTGCTTTCATAATCACAAACTGAAATTAAATCTGATTAAATCAACACACTTCCTGGCACAGTAAAATCCCTCTCAATTTTTCAGTGCTTAAATAGAGGAATGATTTTAAAACATGATTCTCAAAAGGTATTGATTCTTCAGCTGAAAATACGAGATTTGTTGAGTTTCCCATCTCTGAAAACACAAATATTAAAAAACCCAACCCTAAACCAAAATCCCTATCCCAAAAAACCAAATTAATTGACTTAGTCTGGTGAATTTTACCTTTGGAAAGGGTTTAAGCTTCTTTTTTATCTCTCTGCCAATCTGTTCCATGACTTGAATTATTATTATTTCTGTCAACATTTGTTTTAAACGCTGATGCTTTATCAGCAAATGGAAGAAGGCTGTTCTCATCATTATTTTACCTTTTCCTTGAATTAAGTGCTCTGTTTGCAATTCTCCTGTTACATGGTATAGCTCCAAATTTGAATGATTAATTACAAATCCTTGCAGTTATGATTGCAACTGGCAACATAATTTCTTTCCAAAAGTTTGTTATAAAAATTGTGTTGGTCTCTACTTCCCGACCACTTTCTGAGAGGCCTCTCTGTGCTTTTTAAGTTTCATCCCATCAGTGGTGGTGGGAATTTCCATTTCTGTCACCTCATTTTTCCCTACCCTATCTTAGTATTCTTTTTTCTTTATTGGAAAGAGACAGCAAAGTAGAAATTCAAGCTCTTGAAAATATTTTAGATCATAAACCAATAAAATGCTTGAATTTTTTCACTGGGAAAAAGCCACTGTGAACCACATCCACCTGATAAAGTTTCTATCACTTCTCTTCCACACAATGACTCAGTAATAAAAATTTCAGGTTTTGCCAGGTGATGCTTACCATGAAGATGATGCCAACAAAATTGGTTAAATAGGCTGGAAAACGGTCCTTCCATGTCAGCTTCTCTTTATCCGTCTAAAATTTTTTGGGGGGGGGGGTGGAAAAAAAAAGGTACATTTAATAGAGAAGGAGAGTGTGATTTTGCACATGTGATGAAAACAGAGAGGGGGAAGAAAAGGCTGGCAAAACCACAACCAGTTAGAAGATGCAGACACAGTGTTTACAGTCACAATTCCACAGGGGCAAATTGTTTACTCCGTATCCAGGTTCAGACTGGTCAAGCACTTGCGCTGGGAGTATAAATAAACCAGATTTTTCTGGGTACTTTTTGAAGGAACCATGCAAATAGGCTGTCATAAACCATGAAGTAAGGTCTCTCTTGCTGTTAAATGTTTTCTTTTTGCTTTCCCTAGAAAAATCCCCCTCCTTCCTCTCTCCCTCCACAGTTAATATTTGCAGCTCTGCTGTTGCACAGCTGCTTCCACTGAAATACAGATTTAGGTATTAAATTAATTCATGCTATGGAGTAATTCCAAAGTGAACCCTCAGTTGACAGGGAAGATCAAGTTTTGGTGGGTGGTAAGACTTGAAATTCCTTTGATATGAGTGATTTTTAATTTTACCTGGTTATTCCCACGGTATTCAATGGACTACACTATGAGGAACTATGGAAGGGGGGCTGGAATGAGGCGGTCTTTAAGGTCCCTTCCAACCCAAACCACTTTGTGATTTTCTATATAACAAATCTTTATATTCTCTGAATTCCCTTGATCCAGCCAATCAGCCACTGCCTGAATTTGGCTACAAAATATTCACTTAGAAGAGCATTGCCCCTCTGGAGTCCTTCACAGACTTGGATGCCCGGAATTGTTTCGAAACACCAGAAAATCAACAACAAAAGGAACATCGCAGCAGATGATGCACACGTTGTAATGTACATAAAAATATCGCTCAAATTCCATTTTTATGACATGCACGTTGTGTCAGGAAGTGCAAGCGACTCTTTCAACACATGGCCCATGCTCCACTGCAAAACAGAACATCCAGGATGGGAAATCTAAGATTAGCCATGCAGTGCCATTCCCAGCTCATAGAACAGTGTCCCAGAAAGTGCTGAAGGAACAAGGGGAGGAAGGGGAAGAAACCCAGAACTGAATGTGAATATTAAACAAAGGTTCAACAGCCAAAAACAAATTGATTTGTGTCTTCCATAATTACTCATAATTTGAGTTTCTTCATAAGTTTGAATAAAAAGAACCAATTTCACCCCAGCCATGACTGTCTTAACTCTTTGTCTCCATTTGTTTGCTGTCTCTTCTGGAAAATATCGGTGCTTCTGATGGCAGTCAAAGGAAACAGAAAAGGGTCGGGCAACATGGCATTACAAAGCACTGCTCAATTAATTCCATTAATTAATTCCAGATTCTCTACTGACACAGCACTTTAGCACAAGTGAATGCTCTGTTAGTTTGCTTAGGGCTTGGTGTTTCAGCTTTAAGTTAATAAAACACAACAGCAACAAAAGACAAACGCTTGCCCCAAATCCTAGGGAGCATCAGGCAATCCTGCAAAGGATGTTCCCTTTTAAATACAGGATTGTGCTCTGCTTTCTCTTTTAGGAGGTATAAAGAATGTCCAAATTTTCTTTTTCCTTTAATTTTGTTTTTAATTGGGCTTCTCTTGGAAAAGCTATAAGCAATGTTGGTTTAGCTTTAGATGTTTTTTCTTTAAGAAGGCTTCCAAGTCATCTTACAACTGTTGAATCTAAACTTTAATACACTAGATCCCAATGAAAGATAACCACCAAGTCTTTCAGAAAAAACCTCCTTTTCTCACGTTTCCCAAATTAGTAACATCCAAATTGAACGCAGCCCAAAAACTTATAAATAGTCTGGTAAAAAAAAAAAAATCCTTTCTTAATTGCTCAACTTTCATTCTGCAATATTAGAGGGCCACCATTCATTAATTGTCTGATTAGCCTTCCACATTTAAGACCCGAATTCTGATTATACTCAAAAGTACAGCAAGTTACAGGTTTTTAGCAGAATACAGTAAAGTCTGTATTCAAAATCATTTACCCCACCTATCACAGAGTGGCGACCCAAATTGTTTCTCTTCTGCAAGGGACTTAAAAAGGGATTTGATCTGCATATGGCCCTGAACCACTTACACACAGCATCCTGTAGATTAATGGGAACACACCACCAGCAGCTCTGCAGCATCTTTTAAGAGGAGCCCAGTGGTACTCAAGTATAAATTTATTTTAACACCCATCTCTACGTACTGCCCCTAAAGGGTGTATCATGTAAACGTTGTTATTGCAGTTGTATTTTCACAGGGGTGTCATAAAATCCCAATTTAGGGAATGGTTCCACGCTGTGGTGCCACTGGCAACAGACACAAGAGAGGAAACTCTGCCAACAGGTTTGGTTTTGTGCTGGAGTTTTTACTGCTCTCATGAAAACCACGGCACACAAATGGCTCAATCCTTGCAGTGAAGGGGGAAAAACCTCAGGTAGGACGGGCCAGGAGAAAAGGAGCTTTTCCAAATCTTTCTGCTGCTGACAGGAGAGGAATACCAGCTCCAGTGAAAGGGCAGGGGAGCTGCTTGTAGGGATTGCACCATCCCTTGGCAAGAGGCAGGTGCTCCTGGGATGGCTGGCAGCCCCTTTCTCACAGTGGCATAAAGAGCAAGTTTAAAGCATAAGTGAGAGCTGCCTCGTTCAGTGGGACAAAAGGGAAGCTGTGTTTTTAAAAGGCAGAAGGAATTCACAGTGGAAATAGGGGTTAGTACTCTTCATTAATATTTTTATTTGCAGAGAAAGTCCAGCAAGACAGAGAACTTCTCCTGAGAGGCTTTAGGTACTTTTACTGCACAGGACAAGATGGTTTGTCACAGTGTTCTCAAACTTGATTTCTTAGCATTAGAGGTGCACCTCTGTGATGAGGCTCAATCAGTTTCCCTGAGCCACACTCCTGAATCTAATTAGCAAAGGCATTTCTAGATTTTATCAGGTCTTGTGCCTGGCACACCCCGAGCATCTCATGCGTGGATGAAGACACCTGGAATTTAAACACAGTGAGCACTGACTATTTTTTACCTATTTCTTAGTCTTGGATCACTGCCTGCTGTAACAACCTTCTTTTTAATAAGTGAAACAAATGAATATTTTTATCATACCTCTTTATGTCTGTGTTCTTTTCTCAGGGATTTTTCTAAAACTTTCGCTTCGTATTCTGCTCTTGGATGATCCTGTGAAAGAAGACATATTTAATTAAAAAGCAACATTACTTATTTTCTCTACCAGCTACAGATGAACTCTCTGCAGGTTGATTTCCTGGTAATTTCTGGGTTTTCTAACTGAATTCCAATTCACTTGGTATGTCATTCGTGTCAATTGATAGTTGACTATGACCAAAAAAATGTTAAATCCCGTGTCTACAGCAGCAACTGCAGAATGATTTGGACAGCAATGTGCAGTGCTGTGTAGATTAAATTTAATATATGAGATATGCAGCACAACCTGCAGACAGAATGGCTCATGATGCTTGGATTTTAATTACCTCTATTTTTGATAAAAGTTAAATGTCATTAACTAATTTCAGTGATCCTCATCTCATGAGGGGATTAATTTTCTGCTGTAAGTATGCAAAATACTTGGCTTTGGGATCCCATAAAATTGTCAGGTGGGGTGTTCCCCTAATTCTGTCCTGGACAGCATCCACAGATTCTCCGTCTGCATTGCAGGAGAAGGTGCAGGAGACACTTGGAAGTAAGAGACAGCCAAAAGATGGAGGAAGGTTCATGGATTCAGAATTCCTGATAATTACATATTCATAAAAGAGTCAGAATTCAGAATTATGCATTGGATGGGAAACAGAACGGAGCCGAAAAAAGTCTGAACAAGTGGAGAGGGGAAGGGTGTAAAGGCAAAGCAATCAGTGGGAGTTCTAAAGAAAATCTGATGCTCGAAAAAGGAGAAATGGAGATCAAAAGATGGCATTCATCAGTAGACATGGCATAAAAAAGGTAGGAGCGATTTAAAAAAAAAAATGTTTTCCAAACCTTGACTGCCTCCTTCAGGAAACCAGAAAAAACCCAAGAAAAACAAGAAAAAACAAAAAAATAAACAAAAATTTGATTACTGAACTGTTGCAGGTCATATTGTATTTACAGATTAAAAATTACATAAAGCAAACATAGGTACAGTGGATGGTTAGACACTACCAGAGAAAAAACAGTCTATTCATGTTCCGTATTAATTAACATTACTGTAAGTATTGTATGAACCAGGCATCCCTAAAAACACCAGAAAATGAGACACTTTGGGCTTTAGCATTTCACTCGAAACCTCAACTGTTCAACATGATTCTAGCTTAAGTTTCCCCCAAATCAGAAAACAGGAGAATCTTCAATTCTGTTCTAAACCCGTGACTGTATTATTTATCACTGCCCAAAACACAGAATAAAATATACTGTATTGACAGCTGCTGGTTTGGCTGTGCAGAGCTCTGAACTCAGACTTTGGAAAGATACACTTAATCCTCTCCCCTTTCATGTACGCTAACAAGTTACCAAAAATAAAGGAGCGTACAGTGTCCAGGAAATAAATCCCTATATTCTCTCCCAGCAAACAGGTATGGACCAGCACAGAGGCTGCTGGCACGGGGCACCTAAATATGTTGTGGAGGAGATAAACATGTTGAGGGGAGATAATTGCAGCAGGAAGGCTTTGGGGGCGAGGGGAGCAATGGCTGCGCCGGGCCCAGCGAGCTGCAGGGTGTCAGAGCCAGGGCTGGTGAGGTTTGTGTTTCACGTGAGCCGTGTTTGTTGTGTATCTATTTAGGACATCTAGGGATGTGACGAGGGAGGTCATGCTTCTTTTAATAACAGCAGCAGGGCGAGCCTGGGGGCTGGGACTGTGCTCTGCTCCAGGAAGGCGTCTCCTTTATTTTTTGTAAAGCGGCAAAATCGAAACCAAAAAGGTGGGAAACGGTTTCTCAGCTGACTGAGGGTTTTCTCTCCTTTCCTTCTAAAACTTCATTGATTTTGGAGATCTTTTTTTCATACAGGTTTGGCCCTTTTCTCCTTTATGCTCTTTAGCAGATTTAGCATAAACCTGGCCAGGGATATTACTTTTTTTTTTAGCCACTGCAAAGAACTCCACCACCTCCACACCGTGTCCCTCCCCATGCCTCAAGCCCACATGTCTGGCAACGCTTCCTGAGGTATTTTCCAAGTCAGGGCTTGATCCTGCATCGTTAAAGTTAATAGGAATTTTTCAGTGCTTTTTTTTACAGCGCTGTAACTTTATCAGCTTCAATGCACTCATTTCTGATTTACAGCAGTGTGTGTGATGAACGAGGTCCTTGGCTCTTGGCACCCTGACTTCAGCCCAGCAGAAGGTCTGAGCTGTATATTCCATGCCTACACTGCTAGGTGTGACCCCACTACACACTTCAAAGAAAACAAAAGCTCACATTTTGTGGCTATACAATTACGTTCCCATGGCAACAGGGCTGGACTAGTCATGCCCTTGCTACAAAAACCTCAAATAGTTCATGTATAGGGATTTTCCTTCCTTCTAAAGGACGGAACCCTCCCAGGAACACGAGGCAAAGTCTGTAAGGTCAGGGCAACAGCACGGTGGAAAGCAAAGAGTCAGAACTGAAGGGACAAACCTCCTCCTCTTCAAACCCAGTCAGGTCCCACCTGTAGTTGAGGCGCATCTGTTTTCTCTTCCAGTGCTCCATAAAGGTGGCAGCTGAAACAACAGTTTGACAGATAACACGTATTACCACATAACTTCATTTCTGTTCTCTTTTATTCAGCAACCATGTCTGGCTGGGAAACGCTGATGTGCCAGGAGCCAAATGTTTTATCCAGGTAAGCCGAAAAAAGGGCATTTGTTACACCCACGGCTTCGTGTAGGAAGATGCCTGCAATTTTTAAGGGGCCTAAGAAAGTCAGGCAGCCAAACTTATTTAAATATTTGTACGTGTGACTAATGATATTGTTGGTCTTCAACCGCATATCGTTTCATCTGTGAGTCCAAAAAACCTAAGTCTTACCTGTACAAAACAGGAATGATTCCACTTGTACTGATGGTAGAGTTATTCCCTCAAAGATATCAAGATAAAGCATTTTTATGTCATTATGATTACATCCATCTAGGGGTCACAATAGTGTGGTTGGCTCTAATCATCACACCCAAACCCAAACACTCCTGTGAAAGCTGCATGTGGGCAGGCTGTGAAAGAGGGAGCCTTTAAGGGTTTTAAGCATTAAAAGCCCGGCCATTTTCTTTTTGATGGAGAAGGCTCAGAGAAAAAAAACCTCGTTAAAGCAATCCTTGAGTCCCAATGAATGATCCCAGTCTATATCAGTCTATCTGCCCCTGAGACCGAGCGAGTTCTCAGAGGACATATTTAGATGCTGGGAATACACCAGTGTTGTATAATAAATAAATGATTATGAAAGAGGCAAGTCTACCAAGAAATGGTGCTCCCAGGGGAGCTTTCCACAGTGAGTATTAACAGATGTGCTCAGAAATGTTCATATCCAGAGAAAACAGAGGCAGGGAGAGGATAACAAAGTTGAACAGAGAGGAAAGGACACCCTCTTGACTGGAGCCAGGCTGGGGCCATGACATTCATTCGCCTTCCAAGCGAAACTCTCACGTGGAAAAGCTGCAGCTGAGCCCCTTCACAAGCCACAGGCTTCCTGTGAACCAGGATGGCCAGAGCTGTGGCTTGAGAGGGCCCCTGTCACGGATCTGGAATTGCCTCCTCTCTCCTCGCCACCAGCAGTTCTCACGCTGGGAGGGGGCTGCAGCTTCCATTTACAGCCAGAAATACGGAAAATGAATGAGATGCTACTGGAAATCCTCCCGTGCCACTGATTTACAACAGGGCAAAGGGAGAGGACAGTGTCTGGAATGATGGGTTGTTTCGGGAGCCCTGGGGGAAGGTGCCAGGGAGCTGCACCCCTGCTCTGCCACGAGCACCTGCACTCTCCTATTTCAACTCTACATGAATTCAACAACACAAATTCAAACCTATGTGGAGAAAGTTCTTAGTTTTCCAGCTGAAAAAGACCTCTTTGAAACAACATTTGTTTTATATGGTATTGTACCACAACAAAACTTTGTGTTGACTCCAAAGGCCTTGAGGAGTTTCACAACCCACTTCAAAACCCTCTCAGATTTTGTGCAGGACACAGATTGGCTTCTGCCAATCTGCCTTTACTTTGCACAAGAGTGTAAAAAAATGGATGAAGAGACCCACAGCTGCTTGCTGTGGAAAGGGAGGCAAACTGTTAACAGGATAACATGCCAAGATCCATATGGGGCTCACAATAATGGAAAGTAAGGGAGACTAAAGCTGACGTTTGACTTTCCTTGTGGTACTTGTTAATAAGATCTCAGTGCTGCAGCTAAAACAGTGTTATCCCAAACACAGGCCTTGGCCAAAAATTAAAATTCAATTATGTTGAATTGTACTTAAATCAGTTCAGATGAACGGTGATGTACAAACAGTTCCCTGTGTACTGGAAGAGATAAAAGCTCAGGGTGTATTACTGGGATGAAATATAATCCAGAACAGGTTATGTTAATTCACAACGAGGTGTACAGGGTTGTGCTGCTCTCGGTGCTGCTGGGAATATGTGGCCATCAAAGCTCCTCTCCCCCAGAGCCCATTCCTGGAGAAGGGAGGTTCCCCATCCCTCCTCCAGCAGGGAGGGGAGAAGCCCTCCAAACCATTCCTGAAGACATCCTCACAAAGATTTCATGAGAGGGTTCACATTTTGACCCAAGTGCCAGAGACATGCCCAGAAAGGGCTCAGAGCACGAGGGCAGCATCAGGATTAGGAAAAATCCCTCTCCACCACTGCTCCCTCTTCCCAGTCTCCTTGCATGCTGTCTGCCTGCTGATAAACCTAATTGCATCTCGGAGCACACTCAGGAATCAATGCTGGTTTGTCCTGAAGACGCTAAAGGCCATTACACTTCCCCCTGGAGCCCTCCCCTCAACCCCACAGTGCATTAATACATTTCTTCTGTAATGTTCTAAAGTGGAAGCTGGCTCTGCAAAGAGATGATTTTTTTTTTTTTTGGCAAGCTGTGCAATCCCGTTAATGAAATTTTGACATACCACGCAGCAGTTTTATGACAGATGCTTAACAATTTCATTTGCTATTCAGCTTGAGCAACTTTTTGAATTTTAGCCTCCAGTCCAGAATATAAATTTGGGTGTGACAGTTTCATGGGAAAGGGGAAAAAAAAAAGGAAGAAGAAGAAGAAAAAAAGAGAGAAGCTCTTTGTATCATTAACTGCCTGTGTATAAATATACTGCTTTATCTCCTCTGTTTCTTCCTGTTGTATTTTAAATAATTAAAAGCTTAACATCGAGGCATAGATCTTCTTACCCCAGAGAGCCATGAAGACGGAGAAGAAGACAGTTGCGGGGTTATCGAACAGATGACTCGCACGGGCAGTGGCACAAGCAGAGCTCATCTTCCAGTAACTGCACGTTTTGTCACACAAGGGACACATGGTGATGTTGTTTCTCTGGTCACACATCTCCATGCTGCAACGAAGCCACAAGAGAAGGGAAAAGCATGGTCAGGATGGCTCCAGCTTCGTGCTCTGGTCATCTTTTCTCCTCTGGACAGCAGCTGTTTCTGTAGGATCGTTGGATCCGACCTTACACCGCTGCAGGGGCTGAAATCCTCATGTAAGGCTGTCTTCCCTCCCTCCCTCCTTCCCCAGCTCTACTTCCATTCCAGGGAATAAGAGGGAACATTAAGAGAGGCATGAGGCCCTATGCTTTCTACTCTAAGATCTTACAGAATAAAATTCAATAAAAATAAAATAAAACA
Organism: Lycocorax pyrrhopterus obiensis; assembly: GCA_014706295.1. Taxonomy (NCBI): domain Eukaryota; kingdom Metazoa; phylum Chordata; class Aves; order Passeriformes; family Paradisaeidae; genus Lycocorax; species Lycocorax pyrrhopterus. The sequence continues at coordinate 2,397,792 of JACSVZ010000007.1, forward strand.
CTCTTGTTTTGAAATGCAAACTACAGTGATAGATAAGGTACAAGGGAAGTGCTGAACATCAAGAGACTGGAGTTCAACCAATTTATCTCCTCTGTGCTCCATCTGTGAAATAGCAGCAGTGACCCTCCCTTTGACTTTCTTCAACTGTTGGAAGCACTACAAAGCAATCCTAATGAACAAAAAAAAAATTAAATCTATTTTTTGGTATCCATTATCTGCTTTGTTATTCAGGGCTGGTGCTCGCTGTACAAACCCTGTAATTTGCATCTCCAGCTGATGGTGCATGCAGGGCAAATAATGCAAAATCAGAGGGCTTTAAAAATGTTTTAATACGAAACTTGCTAAAAGATTAAAAGTAGGAGGACATCCAGATTTCGTTGACGTGATCACAGTAGCTTATTTGAGGGATGTGCATTCCTGATGCATCTCTCTGTCACACAATGCCCTCCTCAGCACTCTGTGCTGGGAAGCACCAAACCCCCTCATTAGCAGAATTTTGCTGGTTTGTTTTAACATAATGATCTGAGTTAGGAAAAAAAAAACCCAACCACCTGAGCGACCGGCCAAGAATTATTTTTAGGACATCAATGCAAACTCCCCAAGTAATATTAACAAGGAATGCTAATGAGATAGAAATGGGCTGTTCTGTGCCCTTGGGAGAGCTCCGTGGCTTACTGGAAGCTGAGATCAGTGGGGCCTGTGGAGGTGGATTAATTTTAAGCTCAGCTTCCAGAAGATGAAGAGTGAGGATGGAGAGTTTTAGGAGCACACACAGACAGACCTCGGGAACAGGGGTTGGGGTGTGGGGATGTGGGTGACGCAGGGCACGACCCAGGAAGAAGAAACCACAATATCAGCTGTGCTCGGCCTGGATGTTACTGACAAAACATTTATGAAGCAAGGCAACTTTGAGCTTCCAGTGCCCTCCAGCAACAGAATCTATTTATTCATCCATTTTACCTGGGTATATTCTCATCCACAGTTGCACAGCCATACAGGAAAACGATAATCCCTACAATTGAAGCTGGAATGAGCATTTGTGTATAAACTCCCAGCCAGGCAAAATATAGCCCGATCTTCTCTCCAAAGTATTTTCTGAAATACATTTAGAAAAAAAAAGGAAAAGAAATGAGAGACAGAGAGAGAAATGTTTCCTACTTCTTAAAATATAACGTGGCTAAAATTATGAATCACATCTGGATTAGGCATGGAGAAAGTAAGATCGGATGACCTGTGGGAATTTTTTTCTTCTCAGAGGACTCTCTTTCTCATGATGCTTGGAGTCCATCCAGAGATACAGGCACCCTGAAAACAAGTTTGTCCCACTGGTCATTTTTTCCCCCCCACTGTGTTTCTACTGCGCAAATTGGTGTCTTCGGACCTTCTGTGAGTGAATCCTCTTAAAAAGGCACCTCATTTTCTTCAGAGAGCCTCAGGTCTCATAATGAGCAAACAAAATTAATTAAAAATATGTCCCCCGCAAGCTTTCACACTGTGTGGGATCTATCAGCACATTTTAACTCACAGAACACTCCTTTTCTCCCAGTGAATTTCCCACTCTCTGGAATGCCCCGGGGGTGGCACTGAGGGCAGCATCCCCCGAGGGGCACGGGCACGAGCATCCCTGCAGAGCTTCAGCTCTGCCCCGTGGAACCTCGGCCCCAAGGGCTGAACTCTCACCTCACCAGGTCGATGGGCTGGTATTTATAAAACACTCCGTAGCTCGCCCACTCCTCACACAGGAGCTGGAAAACACAAAGGCAAGAGAAAGGTGAGAGCCAAAGCACCAGCGGGTTCTCCTTCGGCTGCCGCAGGGCCCGCAGCTCCGGCCTCACCACGCCGGCGTTTCAGCCCAAACCATGCCAACACACGCAGCCTGCATGAAGTATTAAAAATAAATGTGAGGGTTTGGCATGCTCCAACAGAGTGATGAATTCCAGCACACTAAAAGGCTCTTCAGCAGCCGGACTGATGGACACCTACAGCAGAGAGAGGGAGAGCAGTGCTGGGTTTGTGATCTGTAGGCCCAACCACCGTCGGGGGGAAGAACCTTTTCACATCCACCCTCAACCTCCCCTGACACGACTTCAGGCCATTTTGCTGCACAAAATATATAATTTAGCATCAAGCAAGAGGTGCTGGGCTGAGGCGCCTCAAAGGCTGCATTTAAGAGTTTTTTCAGCTTTAAACCACAAGAAGCCAATGATTTCCACTCTTCCTTTCTGTCAGGATATGGGCCAAGGGAAACAATGATCCCCGTTACTGATTTGCAAAGCTGAATCCCTCACAAAAATAGGTTCCTCTGAGACCTTCAACTTGTCCTTTATTTTGTGAAATACATAAATAGCGCTTCTCAAACCTGATTTTTTTCCCTCATTCAATTCAGCCAACAGAGTGAACAAGAAATCAAACTCAATGGGGAACCAAGACCGAAACCAGTATCAGTACAGGGAGGGCAACAGGATTAATCTTGTTCCTAGACCAAACAGGATGTTATTCCCTAAACTCCAGGCTATTTTATCATGGGAAACTTGACAGATGTCAAACTCCTACATGTCTCCAGTGAAATGCAGCAGTGAAAAGAAGGGCAGACCAGAGCCTGGCCACTGCCCATGCCCATTCCTCCTGCTCACACTTGGTCACAGAGAAGTCCCACAGCAAACAATGTTCCTAGAGCAATTTTGGAATTCTCCTGCCAAACCATTTACAGAGAATTTCCAAGCTGTGCTTATAAAAATGGCTTGACTCATTAAAAAAAAAAAAAAAACAAACAACCAACCGAGCAACTTCTCAGCTTTTACAGAAATACGACGTCAAAAATATAAGTGGGCTGTGGGTTTTCCCCTCTGCAACCCAGAGTCATTAATCATTAATAATTTCCTTACAACAGTAAGAGCAGGAACTGAAACTTAACAGCAGGCCTTTATTAAACAGCAACATTCTTGCAAACTTTATTTTTATTCTGCTTTAGGTTTCTTTCAACCACATTTTCCAAAAGTTTAAGGCCAACTGCCTGTGTCTGGGAGACAATGATTTGGGACACCTCAACATCCATGTGCAGCACTAGCTAAGCCCCTTCGTTTTATATATATATATATATATATATATATATATATTTAAATTTCATTGTTAAAACTAAGTTTATGCTGGAAATTAGATTCCTTTTCTGTGGTCTAAGCTGGCCAGGCATATCAGGAAAACACTAAGCTGAGGAGATTTTGCATCAGTGCCATGTTTTAGTTTAGCGCAACTCGAAACCAGATTTGTGCCTAAAGTACAAATGAATTATCTCATTTATCCTGACATTTATCAGCCTGATATTCAAAGCACAGCTTCAAAGACATGATTAGAGGAGATCAGCACACTAGACCTAAATATTTACTTCATTTCTAGGCCTCAAATCTTTAATTTTCTTGTTAAAAAAGGCACAGGCCTAGCCTAGCACTGGATAAGATTAAAGAAAGCTTCAAGAAACCAGAAGAGACATGCCAAAACACACCAAAAGATTACTGGATGGAACTGAAAGTCAAAAGCCAAGGTAAACACTTCCAAACACCCAATGAACTCGTGAAATTAGTGAATTTGTGAGGTTTGAAATAATAGCAATGAAGGAGATGATCTTTCAGAAAACATGGACTTACATCCTATTTTTAGTTGAGCGAAGTGTTGCTTAATAACGAAAAGACAGATGTGTGGTATTTTTAACACGAATCAATAGAGGGAGGGAAATAACATCCACTGCCTTTTGATGAGCCATTTGCACCTGAAGGACCAGCAGACTGTCAATTCTGGGCACCTATTTTTATACATAAAGCCTGAAGCTCTTTAAATCTGCTTTTCCTACGACCTGAATGTCCAGAGCATTTCTTTGGAGAAAAAAAAAAATCAGGAAACAAAGAGGGAAGGCAAAGTTTCAGGTCTGAAAGCCCAGCACATACAACACCCAACTTTAGTAGCTCCTCCTGAGAGAACTGGTTGTAGCCTCTCCAGTTTCTGTCTGATGCACAGACAAAAGCCACTCTTCTTTGGGGAAGCGTGATGGGGAGGATGCAGTAACTGAGCTTTGAATTTAAGAAATCAGCATTGCCACAAAGGCTGAAAAATCTGGGTTTTTTCCTCATACTTCCTTATCCTACTTCCTTAGGAAGAGTACTTCCTTGGGAGAATTCCTTGTTTTATAAGTTGTATTATTCCTTGTTTTAGTAACTTGTTTTACCACAACGAGCGCATGTCTTTCACTACACAGACAATAAAACCACAATTTAAAGCGTTAACTTCAGCAGAATGTGATGCAATGCCTCAGTGTGTACATCCACAGGGCAGCTTCTGGCTGCAGAGCACACATCAAACACTGCTGAGGACCTCTTATTCCTGATAAATATTCAATATTTATCTTTCTCCGTCACTTTTATGCTTATGTTTTCAATTGCTGCTCCCTCCCACTCCTCCAATTCTGATCCTGAAGCAGGGTTTATGCCCAATACAGACACCAGAAGATGACTGAGCATATTCTCGTCAGAGCAGGCCTGAAATGACATCATCTGAACTTTAGGAGGAGTTATATGTCAGTATTCTTGCCAATGTGGCATGAAACGTATCATTACTGAGCTGGGTGCTTTATACATACCCACACTACATTCCTCATTTGGGCAAATCTAAATGCTGGAAAGCACTTTTTCTCTTAAACTGCTCGGAATTTAGTGCCTTTTTGCAGCATTTTCTACGAGATTTTGGCAAAACCATCCAGATTCCAACAGGTGACTCTTCAGGCTGAGACTCTCGTGAATATGTTAAACCCCCCCGTGCATCGACTTACTTTTCTGTCATTGGGCTCCACGTTTTCACCTTCATAGTCACCCTTGAAAAAGAGAGAAAATCTGCGTCATCCAGCGGGTTGTGCCAAGAGCTGCTCTGCATCCTGCATACCCACGTCTCCCGCTCACTTAATGCATCAAAACCAGAAAAAGCAATCTGTAAAATAACACTGTATTTTAGGAGCCCATTTGTCACGGCGCACTTTGTCTCCTGTCGTCGGGCACATTAGGAAAGAGCAATAGTGTCTGTCATAGGGGGAAAAGGGATGAATAAGTGATAAAGGCGGCCTAAAAATGTCAAGGGAAAGGATGCGGTATTGCCGTGGTATTTGGGGTTCAGCTCAGTCCGCTGGAAAGAGAAGAAACCAGCTGAGAGAGCTGCTCCCTCTCCAGACTCTCCAAACACTCAGGGCTGATTAGAGTTGAGGTTTTAATTTGCAGCTATTTTTTGATATGATAAAGGAGTAAACTAAGACAATAAATAACTTCTATACAAGACTATCAGTAGCTGTCTAAAGACGTGAGGCAAGAACATGACGAGGAGTTTACTTAACCTTTCTTTCTCGATTTCTACACGGCACTGCTGTAGTTTGAGAGCCCTGACGTGTATGACAAATATCAGGCAGACAAAGAGGCTGCTCTGCTCTTGGGTGCTCCAAGATAAAGGCCTCACAGCTCCATGTAAAACCAGTGTGAGTGTGGGGAGCAGAAAGCCAGGAAGACACACTTCACCCTCACATCCCAGGCTGGAAAACCAGCACTGGGCTCGACAGCCCTTGGACGCTCACACAGGCCATACATCAGGAGGGAGCAGCATGACTGCCACGTCCCCCTGACATCTGCCAAGCTTTTCTGTAGGCTAAGAGCATGTATTTGTCAGTTCTAGTCGTACCCTGAACCTCTAAATCAGAAGGACACCAGCATCCAGCTGTGTGCACCTCAGATAGGATGGGGGTCCCCGGCTCAGCTGTGAGTGCCACAGAATTCCTGATCTCTCACTGACCCCCTCGATGAACCCCACAGCTGAACACACTCTTGACATCTCACTGAGCTGCTCAGAAGCAGATTTCATCAGTAGGAAGGTCCGCAGTCACATCCCAGCCCCATGGAATATGTGACTTCACATCCTTGCTTACGGTTTTTCCTGGTTGCACAGACACACAGCTGCCGACAACTCTGCAGGGGGATGCGGCCAAGGGAACCTGCTCCTTGGTGCCCTGGGAATGAATGTGGTTCCTGGCACTGGTGCCAGGGATCTTGGGGGCAGAAGGTCAGGAAACAGCAGAGGAATTTCATTTGCTAAAACACTGAAACAACTCTTCTGATGTTACGTTCAAATTTATGATCATCAGACGAGAGAACAGAGGTGGGGAATTCCTTAAAAGCGGGCAGAGGGATGGAAACAACCTGCAGAAGTTCCTGCAGTCCTGACACAAGGGAGAAGAAAGTCAGTCATGTTTGGGATGATGCCACCAACACATCACACAAGAGGGATTTCTTGGTGACAGACAGCAGACGTGTAAAATATAGTGCGAGATCACTTACGTCATGCAGAGGATATGCAGCACTGTAAACTCCATTGGCAAGCAGGCTGGTGATCCCTTGAAAAATAAAGACATAATAGTTATTTATAATTTCAAGGTTAGACAGCCTCACTTCATCATCCTTCCTGGAGATTTCCCTCAAAATAACAGCCATTTGATCAGATAATGATTTTGCTGCCATCTCATTCCTTTCCATGTAGTTTCATTTTTAATCATATAGGTTATTATACATGACTCATTTCATGAAATGGAGAACTGCAGAGAGCAAGAGGAAGTCATATATATTTGAGAATCAAGAATTAGAAGCCAATGACTTGAAATTAGTCATTAAAATAAATTACATTTTCTGAAAAGCCAGTTTGATTTAAAGGCAAGCCTGAAGATTTGAAAGTGTAGCAGAAGGCTGGATCACAAGGAGAATGTGGCTGGAATTGACGGCATAGGGGAGCACACATCCACACGCATCACCCACGCAAAGTTTTGAATTCAGGTTTCAGATTGATCAGAGAAATTGTAGGGAAAGCCTTTGCGAAGACCTTGGCGTAATACTTACCATATTTACCACATTTTCGTCTTTTATTTAAAAGGGCAGTTTCCTTCTTTCTTCCCTCTCCTTTCCCTGTTTACACAGCCGTTTATTAGTGACATGCATGAGGCTGAAAGCAAGTAGTGCTTCATCTATTAAATGTCTGTGGCACAAGGGACTGGGAGGAGTCCTGCCTTTCCCAGGGGTGGTGCTGCTCCTTAACCAGGGGCCAGAGGGAGGAGCTGGTGTGGAAGTTTGGAGGAGCACTGCACCATTCCCAAAGGTGGCTGGACCTTTGGAAGGCTGTAGCTCATTAATTCCCTAATGCTCTTTCCTCCAGCAGCTGCTGGCTTTAATAGAGCTGCTTCCAATTCTGTTCACCACGTCTGGAGGTGTCGTGTCGCCCATGAACACACATTTGGGGATGGAATGAACCAGTTTTGGGTGTTGAGTCAGAGCTAAGTCAAGCACTTGTCTTCGTGCAGGGCAATGGTGATTAATGCCAACTGAAAAAAAAACTATATCGATAAATCTGGCCACTGGCATTGGGGAGGATTTGAAAGGACTTAAAAAAGAAAAGAAAAATGAGGTGTACAGTGTGCTCCCTGCTGCCCATCAGGTCATGGCTAAGAAAAGAGTGTGGGACTGGATTTGAACGAACAATGACTATGAACCAGGAACCAGCTCAGTGAAGAGTAATTTTTGATTGCTCTTGAAACGAGGATTGTTCAAGTTCATTAACATTTTGGAGATACTAATCACCTGCTGCAGGAGCAGCTCCAGGAGCGCTCAGTATCTTGCGGTTTCATTAATTTTCAAAGCCCTATTTAAGATTATACAGGTCTATGAATCGTCTGCAAATGTTTCCACACTCCTGGCAGAAACAACTGGTGAGCAGATAAATTATTTTTCGAGGGCTGTGAGAAGAGCTACATAGTCCCCTTCTACAGATCTGGATTTAACAGTGAAGACAGATCCACATTTTCACAGATTTTCCTAATAAATAACAAAGGCTGCAGTGTTCCCCTGGGCAGCTGCTGCCTTTTTCCTGCTGGGCAGCAGTGCTGCAGCATTATCTGTGTTTGTTTAAATCTGTTTGCCACCTCTGCTGGGTTGTAACCCAGCATTCCAGCCCTGGAACACAAAGGAGCTGATTGAGTTATGCTGGGCTGGCCTGATGGCATTTTCATTAGCAATATTGTGTGGCCTTGCCAGTCTCAGGTAGAAGAACCATCCAGGAATCCCAACATTCTACCATCCATTAGTGTCTTCCCTATTCAACTAATCCCTACTGTGTTTCCCATTTTCTGGGGGAAAAAAAAATAAAATTCAACTGAGAAACCAGCTCCAAGGCAAGAATTCAAACTGAGCTGTGTGACCTTCCCCTTTCAAGAGTCCAAAGATGTAATTTCAAAGATCGAAAAGGGTCTTGAAAGTCACACAATAATTTGGATTTCCCATGCTACAGAGATCAGCACTTCTGTTAATACTGGCTGGACACCAAATTTCAGTGTATATAAGGAGTCAACAATTGTGCATTGTGTGTTGTGACTTCGACACGAAAGGCAAAGCATGGAAATAATTTGTGGCGTAATTGTTCTTCTATTATTTGATGTCTTTCTAAGCAGCTGATGGGTCAATATTGAACAGAACTACCTGTAATTCAAGTTCCCATTGTTTTATTGAACTGCTTGTAGGCAAATAAATGCTGTAACAGATTTCAACAGTCACCAAACATTTTCTTCCATGTTCATGCACTTTTCTCGCTTTGTTTGGGAATTCACCCTTCCACCTTATTTGTTTGGATTTACCATTAACTATTTGTTAACTTTGGTCCCACTTTGGCCAAGTGTATATCTGTGCCTCATGAGATGTATAAAATAGAGTATATAACAGCTGAGCACGATCAGCTGCCAACAAATCTTTGAGGTGGCCTGATTTGCAGTTCATCTTTCTTAGACGTTTAATTCTTACAGCACAAACCCTAAGGCTGAAATCCTAAAACTCTTGCTCGTAGCAGTACAAACTTCACATCCCCTGACTTGCAGCACCTGTTCTGAGGGCTGAGGTGCCCAGTTCCAGTGCAAGCCTTGGCCCCTGGCTGTTCCATGGGGCTCACCTCAGTTCCACTCAGGACGGTCATCGGTCAAGACCATTTCACTCAAGTCACTGGAAAACCATCCCACCATAAAACATGGGGTTCCTGCTTGAAGGGAATGGGCCAAGCCACAGACTTCCACTGCAGTTGTTGGAATTCATGGAAATACCTTCATGTGTTTCAGGGAGTGTAGAACACAGAGCACATCTCATCAGCTGGTTTATGTCACCTTCCAGCCCTGTTGCAAAAGGCCTAAGTCACATCTGCAGGGGCTACGTGCTCACTTACCATTTAATTTAGAGTCGAATCTATACATTCACATTTGAGAAGATGTCAAACAGCTACATAAATTACATTAAATTTCCAAATAAAACAATTGCATCCACATACATCAAATTAGAGAGCAGGGCAAAAACCTAAACTCCACAGCCATTTACAACACAATACATTTCGGGTATTATTTTCAATACCTGAAAAAGATATTGATCTTAAAGCTAAATAAAGTTCCTTACCCATGCTATATTTGGCTTTGGTACACGTCGTTCTTTTCAATATTTCATAAACCTACAGGAGCAGAAGCAAAGAAAGGAAAGGGTTACTTCAGACACCGCCAGTAAAAAGCACGATCTTTTTGTGTACAGCTCAAATATTGGCCAAACCAAGATGTCGATGAAGTCATCACTCTTTAATAAAAGTCATGGTATTCAGGAGAGCGGGGCTCGGAGCTCTCCGTGCTGTGCTTTCTGTACAGGAGAGAAAAGCTTAACTAAATAGTCAGCCACCGAGAGGATTGATGGGGGCAAACAGGGTTACATCTACCCCCTGGCGTAACAGAAATGCTATTTTTGCTCATGTTAGCCCCTGATCAAAGCTCGGGGGTGTTCTTCCACCTGGAGCAGCTCTCCCCTCGCCTCCGAGGGCGCAGGCTGGCCCCATCCCAAGGACCCGAGCAGAGCTCCGGGCTCACGGCGTGTACACAGCACGCAGCCGTTTATCAAACTGGACTAACACAGGCTGACCTTAACATCTCTGAGCCTGCCTGACCCCGGTGGCAAAACAGATGTATTTATTTTGGGATTTATTGCATTTATTGTCGGGTAACCTTTGCGCAGCTCAGCAGGCTGCCCGCGAGGCTCAGCTCTCGGCCGCTGCCCTGCAGCGATGCTCTGGGGCGAGGCAAGCAGGCAGCACAGGGAAACCTGGAGCAAAGGCACCTCCTGCCCACTGCCTGGCCTGTCCGGGGTGCTGGGGACTGTTTCCCAGCTCCCTAATCCGTGTGCTAACTTGACTCTTGCTCAATTCACTGGAGGAAGCAAGTGAGGGCATCCGGGGCAAGTCCCACAGCTCGTCCGTCTGTCGTCTTGTAACCCCAGTGAGTTAAAGGGCTGTCACAGAGAGATTTCCAGTTATATAATATTTTTTTTTATTTTCTTTTTTAATAACTAAAAGGTCTTTGGCTTAGTTTTGAGTCATCGAAGACTCACGGGTAGTGACTGGATTCCTGTTCATTTTGCAGTAGGCGGGAGGGTCAATATTTGCACTGCGGTTCAAAAATACATATGAGAAAGGCAGGGGAGAACTTTAAGAAAGAGGAATACAAACAGCAATGCACACAGAATAAAACGGTGTTGGGAAACATTCAATATGTTCTTCATTACTGAGTGATTTACAGGGATTTCACACAAAGCAGCACAGCAGCAGAATTATTGTTATATGCCCAGTGTTCCTTCGGTCGTTTAAAAAACCCCTGTCCCTCCTTTTCCTCTCAGCCTCTGCTCTGAGCTCCTGTTTCTCTCCATTTTTCAGTCAGTCTTGCTCACCCTCTTGTCCCACAGAGCCATTTTGTCTTGCTGCCTTGCTCAGCCTGCCATGAAATTTAACTCTTCGTTTGTTAAGTTCCTTGCACTTACAAGGTTTTTTTTACTCTACATCCGGACATATAAAAGAAAGCCTACAAACAAAACCCAGGCTTTTTTTTTTTGGTTTCCCAATCTCAAGTTAAATGTTTTATTTGCAAATAAACTGAATCAATGTTTGCCTTTTTCTTCCCCATTTCTGTGCTCCTGCATCTGCCTCCCCTGGTCCAGCTCACCTTGCACTTCAAGCTGGAGGGGAACTGCCCTGTGGAATACGCTGGAATTTCAGAGCAGGAAAGGGAAGTCGGAAATCTCACACCCCTTATCACCACAGCAGTGAAAGGCAGCTATGACTGGGATACAAGCTCTTTTGGAAACCACTTGGCATCCCAAAAGGCTGATGTTAAATATAAGATAAAAGCATGCTGGCAGTCACATTCCAAGGCACCAGTTAGGAGCAGGGGAATGGGGCAAAGAGTCCCCGTTATCCTTTGAAATGTGTTGCAGCCAGGGCTGCTTGGCACGGCCCCTTCCAGCTGCCCTGGATGTCACATGGACTGGCCTTTCAATTCCTCCTTTGGTGGCTATAAATGAGGCTACACCTTCTTCCCCAGCTCTGTTTTATGTTCTGTAAGTCAGACAAAAGCCATCAACCTCTACACTTTCAATACCACTGAAGAGAATTTCCCCTCAAAACTATAAATAATACTCCCTGTAAATACCTGGCTGTTCCGTTGGAATTTGTCTCGGGATATTTCCCAGCATTTTGCAAAAAGAACAATGTACAGATACAAAAAGTTAACCCAGCCGTGGGTGCAGGCAGCTGGTGGGCAGAACCACTGGTAAAATCTAAATATTGCCAGCTGGTGATATCTCTACTATGAAAATTACCTGTGAACCAGAAAGAAGACCCAAATTGTTTTCCAAAAGGCAGCGACCTGCAAGCATCAAACACTACTCAGCACTAAATCTGGAAGTGCTTTCTTTATAATTTCAGCACCTGATGGCACAGGAGATCCCTGGCATTTGGTTAAGAAAGATAAACTTGGACAGGCGTTGTTCTAAAGCTGTTAACACCACGACTGAGGCAATATCCACCATAAATTATTTATAGGCAGAACTTACTATAGTGCTCCTCGTTTTACTGTCGAAGAAGGAATCTTTGTCAGACAAATCAAATCTGTTAAAAGATTAGAAGGAAGCCCATTAGGTCAGGAAAAAAAAAAAGTCAGTAATTTCCTGTTCTTGTTGACCCCTTCAATATTTTCATTTCTCCTGGGGATCTCTCAGAGCTCACATTAAAGAACAGCTTGCAGAAACCCTGTTAAAAAGCGAGTCCAACCCAAATCCCACAGTTTAAAGAGGCTGCTTACACATTTCACTGCTTTTATATCTTTATAGGCTTTTCAGCACAAAAGAGAATGCTGATGCTCATTTAAGACGAATCCCTGACCACTGCTGGCCTTGAATTTCCCCTCATCATCTTTAATTTTCCCTGTGAGGCTGCCTTTTCCTCCCTTATTCAGCAGAGACACAGGTCGTCTCACTGGAAAAGCCACCTGCCAACAGTGTGAGGCCCATACACTCAGGAGCATCTTTTGGACCTTCTCTGAGCCTCCAGGAACCCCCCACACTCAGCAAACACACAAATACATCTCCTACAAGCCCAAGGGCAGGCCAGGATGTCACACACATGGACTGGCCCAACCCCACCAGTGCTCTGCATCTCTGGATGAAGCACTAAAACCCCCGTGTGTGCAGGGAAGAGATCCTGCCCTGAGATTGTTGTTTGTTCCAGCTGGCACATCCATTAACACGGCCTTCAAAGTGACTCCTCTGGGATGCTGGCCAGGGAAGAGCAGCAGCAGAGCAATCCAGGGCAGGAGAAGCTTTGGCTGGGCTCTGCCTCATGATTTTTCCCCCTACACCCACGTTTACAGCTGTTCTCGCTGATCTGGGATCGATGGCAAAGCCACCTCTGACTTCACAGCGCTTCAAAGGCAAGGCCTGGCTGGCACTACCTGTGTCAGCTGCCCACACCAGATAAATGAAATTATTCTGAAATTTATCAACCCACATCTCTGGCTGCAAGTTTTACCAAGCATGTGGAGAAGAGACTGTCATAAACCACACTATAAATCCCCTTTTGGCAGCCTGACAGATGAAGTGTCCCGTTATACAGATGTGCATTATGTGCCACAACAGCAGCTACAACACACAGAGATTTCTCTACAAAGACTCGTTCCTCAACAGCAAGCCAAAAAAGTCCCCCAAAAAGTACATTTACTGCAAAGTGGAAGTACTGTTTGCAGCAATGCCCACCAAAGTGTTGGTGTTCATGTTCCCTTTCACCCCCAGGTTCCTGAGCTGCTGTCAGGGAGGCTGGAACCTGTGGAGATGGATATTTAGGGAAATTCACTTACAAGTGCTGCTTCTCTCTGGAGAAGGGGTAGGAGAGGCGCTTCACCGTCTGAGGTTTGTGTTCTGCTACTTTTGGCTGGATGGGCTCCGTTATTTTTTGAATTACAGAATTAATCTTTTTCAGGAGACCATGGGTCTGGTTGATCTGATACATCTGAGGGGGCAAAGAGAGAAAAAAAACCCAGTAAAACTTAACTGCTTTTTGGTTATCCATAGGTCAGAGTGAACTGCAAGGAATAAACCAGCGATTAGATAAATATATCACAATAATTTATGGAGGAGTGGGGTTTACATTCTTGAAATCATCCAGAAAGACAGGGACGGGAAAGCCAAACCAAGGGTTAGGAAGAACCACAGGATGGCAACAGACTTTTTTATCTAATTGTGCTTCTGATTAAAACCCCTGGTAAGTGAAGCAATAATGGGGATTAATATGAAATCCAAACCAGAAGTGTGGTTTCAGTGTTGTAATAAATGATGCTGGGCTTGGAGACTGCCTCTTGTTCCATTATGGACTTCCCTGGGCAGTCTGGGACCTGCACTTAGTCCGTGTTTAAATATTAATCCATCTCTGAGCTGTGCTCACTGAGCAGGTAGCTATCTATCTATCTATCACAGGTGATTTAGAATGGATGAAAATACACTGTCATTCCTTTAATGATATTTCAAATATTCTGAAGGGTAATTTATTTTGTGGCAGAGTGGCCCCAGCTCCTGCATGCGTGACTGGCTGTGTATAGGAATAGTCACTAAACCCGGCGAGACAAATTCTTATCCTTGTGTTCATTTTTAGCAGTCTTCAGGTGAGAAAAAAGTGTCCAAAACGCACACAGAAATGTCACCATCAGTTGCAACCTCTTCTTTTAAAACACACTGAGGATGAAATCACTCTCATCATGTACAGACAGTGGCAGCAGCCAGAAATTCTTTATTTCCATTCCTCCTTTCACTTTTTCTCTCTGCTGCCCCGAGCAAGTACGTTTGTGACTTTCATTTTTGGTGCACATTAGTTAATTGTTTTTAAAGTGCTCGTGGAAAGAGAAGTCTGCATTTGCAAGGTGCTCTGAGAGGAACAAATGTTTAAACTATGCCTTCATGAGGAAAACAAGAAGACCAGGACTCACCTTTTTTGTGGGCATCTTGAGCTTGAGGAATTCTGCCTCTCTACACAATACATTCCATGGTGCGTGTATTTTTACAAATCCAATCCCATGGATTTTAGTCTCAAAAGAAAAAAAGAAAGGAGGGGAAAATGTTACTGATGAGAGGAAATTAAATATATCACCCCTTGTGATTCATACATATTTAAGGAACAAACAGTCCATCAGGGCCAACATGATAAATCTCATTTGTTTGAGAGAGTTGGTTTCTAACAACAGGACAATCACTGAACACCTCACTGTGCTGAGCTGCTACAGAACGTGACTCAAAAAACGCTATTGTCTCCCAGAGCAATTACCACAAGGTTAAACAGATAAAAACTCTTTGGGAAATAAAAGCTGATGACTGTGGACACAAATACAGGCTGAGCCAGTTAAATATGAAGCAGAGGCATCCAGCCAAAATGGTGTGATTTGGTGAGTGTGTTGTAATTGCTGAGAGAGCCCCTGCTGCCTCCTGAGAGCTGCTCATGCCTCAGAGCAGCAGCCTCAGAATCAAATGCGAGTATCTCCATTAAAGCACTGTAATTAGGAAAACTGGCAGGAAGAACTCCACAAAACAAAGGAGAAGGAGGATAGAAGTTAATGGCAACGTTAGTGGTTTGCCTGCAGCCCAGTAGTTCTCTGAGCTGCGCTCTAGAGGGCCGGACATGGATGTTTGCTCCTGGCACTCCCACATACGCCCATGTTTGCTCCCCCTGGAGCAACCGTTCCAAAGGCACTGGACAAACAATATCCAACCAGGAGGCATTCAGCAAACAGAAGAGAAATGGACTTTAATGAATCTTTCTAATCTTGCTGCTGCACCAATGCAGTTATTACTGTTATTCAGTTATTACTAGTTATTATTATAACTAGCTTGCACACAGCTGTATTCTCACTGGCTTTCTAGAAACTGGTTACTCAGAGGACCATGGAACAGTTTGGGTTGGAAGGAAGCTTAGGGATCATCCAGTTCCAACACTCCTGCCATGGACAGGCCAGGCTGCCCCAAGCCCTGTCCAATCTGGCCTTGTTTCAATCAATTATTTGTGGACATCGAGCCGCTGACCGCAACTCTTTGTGTGTGACCATCCAGCCATCTCATTGAAGAGAGCTTAAGTGATTTATTAAACACCATCTGTTTAAGAAACCTTTGCTCTTTTGGAATCAGTGAGGTCTCCAATGCAGCTTTGTGGCTTTTCAGGCCCAACTGACTGCAGATCTTTCTCCCTACATGGATGTGCTGGATGTGGAAGCTGATGTAAATCCCCGAGCCTTGCTTTCATCTCTAGACTTTCCTCATGTGCTTTCGTGTCTTGCACTGAAAGGACAGGGTTCCCTCTCTTTTACAGCGTCCTGCCTTGACCCCTGAGCCCTTCTGCATCATTTGAAATCGTATTACATGTCATAGGTGGTGCCTCCCATCTGGGAAAGGGTTTAAATATCCATGACTTGGCAAAGGCCTACTCACAGTTTGCTACAGGAACCTGCAAGCCGGACAGAAATCAAGTCTGATTTTCAGTGGGAGACAGAGCAGGGAAAGGTTTGGGGGTTTTCTTGCATTGTACCATGTAAGATATATATATTACATATACATAATATATAAAAGATGTAAATGTCTGTGATTTGTGAGTAATAGGTGACAGATTTGTTTTTTAGCAGTCTGTTCCCAGGCTGAAATGTTTACCTCAACTTTTAGATCCTGTAAATAAAACCAGCATAAATGTTTACCCTCTCTCTCAGGAGTCTGAGGCACATTGGTTGGGTCAGATAATTGTAGCAGCTTTCTTTGAAATTAATACTGCTGTGTCTATTTCTGCTAATCACACACTGGCAGCACTTCACATACATCATTTTTTACACAGTCTAATGGGCTTTTAATAGAATATCCTGTTTTCAGGGTGCAGGTGGAAGACATTACAAGCTGTACTGTTCATGTCTAAGAATGGAAAGAGCAAACTGTAACACAGACCCATGTGCTCCAGCAGGAGCGTGCACCAGAGCCTCCTGAACAAATCCAACTCTCCTCGAGCCTATATTGAGGAATGAAGATGACTCTGCCTGTATCAGATTTTCGTTTTTCCTCAGAAAAAAGGGGATCCAAATCACTGCATACTGTAAACCCACCGAACCGGGATTAGCGTTCAGGGCAATTTAAGCCTCACTTCCAGATAGCACGACCACAGCTGTGTTGCAATGGTGGATGTGCCACAAATCCTGGCCAAGAAAAGCCAGGAACTTCATCTCAGTGGGGCATTCACAACACCATGGCACACTCCTGTGCAGCCAACTAAATCACTGGGTGAGGGTGGCGCTGACTGCCAGAACTGCAATCAAATCCTGCAAGAGCTGAGCTTGTGCAACCTTGATCAGAGCCAGGTTCGCAGGGAGAGCTCAGCACCCCCCAGGACCTGGCCACCAGTCACCCTCTCTACCTTGAACCCTTTTAAATGGATCCTTACATCTTCATCACGTTCCAGCTCCAGCCCAGCCTCCACGAGGTTCCCTTCGTACTCCTCCCTGCGGAACCTCTTGTCGTCTTCGTGGTAATCCATGTGAGGCTCGCTCTCCCCCATGTCCAGCTGCACCCCCTTCCCTGGAAGGGGCTGGTCCTGCTTGGTGCTTCGGACACTGGCATCATTCTGCTGAGCTCTCCTGGCCAGGGTCTTCCCGGCTGAGGACTTCTTGTAGTGGTAAACCAGGATGTAGTCCACTTTCCTCTTGCCATCTCTGAAGTAGAGCCCGTATTTGCAGTCAGCATCCGGATTTTTGGATAGGGAATTTAGTAACTGGAGGTGGGGAATGGGGGTGTGGAGAGAAGGAGAGAGAAGAATAATGAGTGCACACCCCAGCACAAGCACCACACAGACCATCCTCTCCTCTCAAGGCTCCTTTTGCCTGGAGCACACGATGCCCTCTCTCCAGACAGGCAGCAGATGGGAGGAGGCCCCCCATGCTACTTACTCCAAAAATTTTTGCAAGTTAACACCTTTAATTTTACTGATAGCCAGCTGGGATTTTATTGGCCAGGAATAAATAGATTAAATGACTGGGATTTAACCTAATCAGCAGCACACTGGTTCATAAGTCAGCTACTTGGTGGGTTTGGTTTTCTCCTTTGGGGGTTAATCGCCACTAAGATCGTCTGTCCTTTTCCACCCGTGACATCTGCAATGTTGCAATTCTGACAGATAGATTAATATCGTGTGGAAACATTTCTCACTTCTCTTATCTATCATTGCAAGTCCGTATCATCTGAGAAAGAGATCATCTTAGATACAGACTGAAGGGAGCCAGCTGGTCCGGCGGCACGGCCAAAAACGCGGATGGAAAGTGGCCAGGGAAGTGGGGTCACTGCTTATTGAGTTCACCACTTCTTTTTCCCACTTATAAAACCTATGTCACTATGCAATCTGATGGTGGCAATGGCTTTGTTCCCAGCCTGAGTTAATGCTGGGTAAGCGTTGCAGGATACATGAAAGGTAAGACTCCAAACACAATTTCATTTCCAAGCATTTATCTGGAAACTGCACAGGCCAAGTGTAGAAACAAACAAACAAACAAAAACATACTAACAATTCATTTATTTCTACTTTTATAACACTTCTCATGCATAATCCACAATTCTACCCTTGGAGATCCACTTATTATTCAAAAAAAAAGAGAAAATTCACTAGTAACTGGCCTTAGTTTCTACAAAAAATACTCATCACAGGAGTGGCTTTTCAGCAACCAGGGAAATTTTCTGGCTTTTAAGTTTATAGAAGAATGTCCATCCTCCATGGAGGTAAAAGGACTTGTGCTCCAAAAGAGAGCAACTGGCCATCAGTTGCAAAATGCTAAAATCCATTTGGGATGGGCACACCTGCTTATTTCATACATAAAAGAGTGAATGTAAGTTATTTTAGATAGCCTTTGCTGTCTGCTTCTCTCTCCTTTAGGATCTCATCCCTCTTTCCCATTTAACCTAAACCCTTGGCACCAAGTTAATAAATATATAATAAAATAACACAGCATTCAGTGCCACCTTGGAGTTCACTCTTTGTCCTCCTGCCTCTAGTTCCTGTTCCATGAAAACAGGGAAGGTTATTTAGCCATGCCAAACTCTTCAGGGCACAGCCTGTTTTTGTTTGTGCCCTATCTGGATGTTCTCATTAAGTTCTTAAGCATAACTTGGATATCAAAGACCATTGGTAACTATTACTTTCCAATTGTTTTGTGATTAATGGCACGTACCTGTGAATTCAGAACTTTTTTGTCAAAGCAAGCTGACAGCCTGCTTGTGGCAGGCAACTCACTTACGCAAATTTCTACAGAAACAAAGTATTAACAAATGGCAACTAACTGGATTGTGTTTAATTTTTCTTTAAGAGGTGTTGATCTTACTAATTAATTTAACAGCAGCTTCTGAAAAACCAGGCTGAACCACCACTGTGGCTACTAAAGCCTCGACAGATTCATTAATATGTGAGAAAAGCTATATCCCACTGCAAACAGGAAGCAGCCAAAAAACTTGGTTCTGTTTTAAAGAAATTAATGGTCAGATTATTTTAAGGATGGGGTATAAATGCTGAAAGGTACTCATGGGCCCCCTGTTCTCTTGCAGTGCTACTGTGCTTAGATGGAGTTGCATGGACTCAGACCGTGTCCCTTCAGCTGTGAATGAGACAGAGAAAAGACATTTCAGTTTCACCACAGCAGGAGGATTTTAACACCCTGACAGAATCATTCCTCCACGCTTAAAATTAGGATGGAGCACAAGCACAATAAATCACACGTTGCTTTTTCTGGTTCCTCCTTCCCCAGTGAATCTGCTGTGTAGCCCACTCCACCTTAATAAACTTGTTTTTAATGTTTAGATTACATAACCAACTCGTAATCACGCCGGGTGTTCATGTTACTAACTTCCCTTAAAATCTGCATTAAGGAATTTGACCGAGGAGCAGTAAATGACACTGGAAATCCGATCTCTATTGTGTGCTGGAGATCAGTTTAATGTTACCTAGGTTAACAATGGCTTTTGCGTGAAATTTTAGGCATTCTCTTCTGTTCTTCTCTGCACTGGCAAGAAGATGTGAAGGTTGGCACAGCCTTGTTGCCAGATTCCTCACTCCGAGAAGAGTCAGCCCCTTTTTACTCTACAGGTGAGACCAGGTTCCCTTTCTCACACAGCCAAGAACAGCCCCCAGCACACCAGCATGGACTGTGCCTGGTGGCAATCCTTCCCAGCACCTTGGGAAAACGGAGGGAGAGGATTTCAGAGCATCCTGGGAGCGGGAAAGGACGAGAATTAAGCTGGGGGGTGAAGTGCAGCGTGCCTGTCCTGACCCAGCATGCCCGTGGCTACTCACTGTGCTCTCGTGCTGGTCATAGCCGATGTCCTCGATCGCTCGGATGTTGATGATGTGGATGCCCTTCTCCTCAGCAGGTAGACAGGAGTATTTCTTGTTCACCCTCATCCCTGTCTCCCCCGGAGCCTCGCTGAGCTCTTCTGGCAGAAAATCCACCCCATGAAACTCGCTGTCTGCGTCTGAGAAGAAAGGGAACAATTTTATCAAGACACTTTAATCCCAACACTTGCTCCTCCCAGAGCCACCCAAAAGCTGAAACGTATCCTGTGCCTGCCTTCTCCTGCCAATGAGCCCTTGGGCAGGGCTCCCACCCCTTCTCCCTGCCTCCCTTCTCAGCTTTCCTCAGCCCTCTTCAGCCCTACCTGCGTCTCCTCCTCCTCCAGAGGAAGAGTGCTCAGTTAACTTTTATCCTGCACTGCTGTCTCAGGATGTTTTCACTCTGTGGGCTCATGGAATGATTGTATTTCTTGGCAAGAGAAGGAAAAAAGAGGGGGGGAAAGAGTAAAACTGCTGGTGAGGATAGGTGCCATGGTTCTTCCCCCTTTGCAGGAGGCGTTTTCTCCTTTAACTTGTTCATGCTGAAGAACTAAGTCAAGGGTTTCCCCTCAAGTACCTACATCCTGCATCTGATTCACTGAACCATTCTTATCTAAGCAGTCTTGGAAATCTGGGGGTTTCTCCCTGTCAACCTGCTTCTGATGAAGACAGAACTGTTTCCACTTACTGTTTAAGTACACAGATAGGCTAAAGGATTTAGTATAAAAGTTTCACTACAAACTGGGCGACCAGACAAGTGACAGAATGCAAACTGTTGTTTGCATATGGGCACTTATGCAAGCAACAGGAGGCAAAGTGTTCCAAGATTTTATTAATTTTAAAGTTGAAATAAAATACTGCAGCATTGTACCCTTTTTTTTTTTAAAACCACACAGGAGGGGGGCTTGCTTGTCCAAAGAGTGAAGATAAAGCAAGAATTGTAGAGGTTATGGATACTAAATTAGCTTTCCCAAACAATAAAAACACAAAACCAAGTTCCTTGTCTGGGTCTGGTTGAACTTCAGGGATGATGTTGAGGAAAGAGACAAGGAAAATCTCAGTCCCCAGGAAGTTTGCAGAGTATGTGAAACTGGGGAGCAGGATTGATAAGCTGGAGGGCAAGGCTGCCACTTCAAGGGGTCTTGACAAGCTGGAAAAATGGAAACCCAAAGAAGTCCCCCACTTATGCAGGCCAAAGAAAGGAAGGCAAATGATGGGGTCCCGTTCCTGCCTTTACCTACCAGCTGAGCAGGTACAGACACAGCAGCGCCAGATTTGATGCCTTAGGTTTTAACTTTCATATTTTTTTTTTCTTTGGCACCCCAGAAAGAACTGATGTCTTGAGAGGCCACCTAAAAACAGAGACTGGACAAGAACAAGGGAATAAAGGTCGGTATTTATTTGAAAGGCCTTCAAAGGTACCCCTGGAGAGCCAGAGGCCACTGCCAAGATGGACCCCAAGGTGGATGCCAGGTCATGAGTTCTTCACACTTTTATAGGTTTGGGTCATTTGCATATCAGGGTTAATTCTCCAATTAAAGCTTCAGTTTAATGATGTAATTTCCCCTCAGCTTGCCCCCCCCCCCCCTCCAGAGGCTTTTGGTTTACACATTTTGGGGCTAGGACAGTCTGAGTGTCCTTGGAGAGCAGGCCCGGAGAGGCTTTGTTATGTCTGCCCAGCACGAGAGAGCAGAAGTGAACAGGCTACAAGAAACTTCAGAGTTACACACCAGGCAGTGCAGGATTTGAAAAATATGGAAGTTAAAACCTAAGGCATCAGATTCTTCTCTCAGGTGCATGAGAAAAGGGTGGGGGGCTACAGACACAAGTTGCAACAAGAGAGATTATGACCAGACATTAAAAAAAAAAAAATCTCAGTTCTCTAACAACAGGAGTGATCACACGATGGGGAAGCAAACCAGTGAAGCTACAAATCTCCATCCATCCCTGGAGAAGGTCAGAGCACGACCACACCTGGCCCCAAGCGACCTCACCCAATCTGAATGTTGGGAGGGCACTGCAATAATCACCGCACTTGTGCTCAGGCTCTTCGTGGGGACAAGGCAGGGGCCAGCAGAGAGGACAACAACCTGCAGCAGGCAGAGGAGGAAGATGCAAGCGAAGCCTTGGCACATCTCCTGAGCTTATCAGACAGAGAAAGGTAAACATTACTGTTATGAAAGCCATGCTTCTGTGGAATTTGCAGTTGTGCTTCTCTGGAACTTGCCGACACCACGAGTTTGTGGATGTTCATTTCAGTTCTGGGCAATCTGCTGCCCCAAGGTGCTTTCACAGGAACTCCAGCGCTCATTAACATCATCACCTCACCGTAAAACCTGGGCAGCACACGCCCTTTACACATCCATGTGCACAGCGTGCAACACCCACACCTTTGCAGATCTGGGCTGCTGCTCTTGGCTTTCCTTTAAAACTCTCCAATAGTTCTCCCGGAACAGACGCCACGGGGGAGATCTCGGGGCAGCATCACCAAACTCAGCGAGCCACTCGGACAGCACTTTGTAACAGTTAAAGAAGATTTTTGGGGGGGTAACACAGAGATGCAGCCAAAATTCTGCTGGCTCCTGGCAGCAGCTGGGATGTTTGTAACAATTCCCTACATGTGTACGGTCTCTTTTTCCCAGCAGGGACAGGCACACACAGGCAGGCTCCCTGAGCAATGGCAATTGAACCAAGCGTGGCCAGCTGCCGAATCCTGTGTACTCAAGCCTTTATTCTGTGGCTGCAAAATACTCCTAAATAATACAACTTCTGGAACTCCATAAGCATAACAACCTGCATTTTTATTTGGAAGGAGGCCGGAAATAACTTTGTAGAAACAGTGGATTAAGTGCTGTAAAAGTCCTCTCCTTTTTTCCCCTCTTTTTCACACGTGTACTAAGTAAAACCCAGTTACTTCAGCATTTTGCAGAGGGTATTAGAAGAGAAGCACCTTTTACTGCCTGTGAAGCTGAATAATGGACCTGTGAACTGAAAAGTGCTAGTTTAGGAATCACCACTGGCACGGGGTAGGCCCTGAGGAGAAAATCACAAGCTTCATTGAGCCCAAAGGACCTCCCTGTGCTCTGGAGCTGTGCTTCCAAGCAGTGTTTGTTAAGTCCCAGCACAGAGCAAGGAGACCTGCTCAGATGATTCAGCACCGTTGTGCGAGCCCAAACAATCCCCCCGACACAAGAAGACATTTACATTTGTGTTTACACATCAGCAGCCTGGCAATATTGGAAAGAACAAGTGCTTCAGGTAGGCAGTGAATCACACAATTTTGGTTTATTACGACCATGCTGGAAAATATGTGAATTGTGAGAGCTTTCTTGATATAATCTTAATTACACCAGATTTGATTTCTGCACTTAAGGGTGATGTCAGGATTTAATACTAAGTAAAGCCATCCAAACCACTTTGGTAATTACAAACACCCAGGGATTACAACCAATTCACTTGTGCTGATTTGGCAGAGGTCAAAGCCTTCTGCTGCAGAACACAAAACCCCTTTTTTACGTGGAGTAGAGCATTTCGAAGACTTAAAACCATGAATATTTTATGTTAATCGTATTAAACAAGGACAATAATTTAATCACAAAATAAATTCATGTTCAGAATTATTTATGGAAAGATAGTAGAGGAAAGATGAGGAGTGCAAAGAGCAATAATGTTCTAATTCAGCTAGACTGACATCCTAATCTCTTTGTTGGGAGCTGAAAGAGGAGAGCATTGTGAAAACTGCTGGCTTTGCTGCCTTCTAATGCTGACTAACCCACTCTCTGCTATTTATTAAGCAGAAAACACTACAACAAAGACTTGAAGAAGCACTCAATGTGTTTCAACACAGCCATGAAACCAATCCGCCCTTTCTCCTCTGCATCCACAGCTGATGTTGTTCAAAACCCCATGGATTTTGAGTCAGCACAAGTCCCTAATGTTCCTGGGACACAGAGTCAAACCCATGCTTGAGGCTCTCACTCTGAACAATATGGGAGACAAGACTGAACTAATAAAAAGAAATCCCTCAAACTCGAAACCACTTCCTCCTCTGTTCAAATTTCAGGCGCAGCTGTTAAAATTCCCAACCTCGTCTTGCAAAAATTAACGCTAATTAATTAATGACAGCTTTTCCACCACTGAAATGTGGCACACTGTGCTGTAACCGTCCCTCATTCAGACAATGCTTCTTCATTGGATGTTGAAGACCAGGTGAACCAGAACCAAAAACCTGCTGTAGGAACCGATGTATTTTCTCCATGACTCAATAAGCCATTAACTTTATAGTCATAATCATGCATAGCCACTAATATTCCCCGGCAAAAAGTACTTTTATCATTAAAATGAGTTTAAAAATTGCATTCACACAGTGCAACTCTTAAAGAAACACCCTGCACTAGGTCTAAAATGAACATGATCAAGTCAGCATGAGTTGTTCATAAACAAATAAACAACAATTTCCCTGCTCAACCTGAAACCAATAAGGTCACTGAAACTGCCTTCCCTTGTTTTCTTTTTCTTTTTTCTTGTTTCCTCTTGTTTTCTTTTCTAAGGAGTATGTTTAAGAAAGTGGGAGAGCAAAAAAAAAGTCACAAAGACCTCTGAGTTAGCTGTCCCAGCTGTTCCCAAAAGGGAAGCAGCAGGAGAGTTACAAGACCATGTGATTCAAGGCTTTTAAACGCCCACGTCCTTATCTTTTCTCTTTATATAAACTTTGATAGAATCCAGAATGAAAAATTAAGAATCATGCAGGTAACGAGGAAGCATATTAAGAAAGTCATGCACACACCCCCATATTTATATATATGCTAAAAGAAACACACACAACCCGTAAGTAAAGGTTGATTATTTGTTTATAATATGCTCTTTCTGCAGAAAAAAACCATTGGTGTGCGTGCAATACGTTGGCTAACTTTTGGATTTAAGTTCTTGAAGAAAAGGTTTGATAAGATACTGAGATAAAACGCCTTCAGTGGGGTTTTGCTTGCTACATATTGCCCCCTAGCAGCAGGATCCTCCTTCAGCACGTTCTCACCCAGTTCTCCACCGTCCGTATCACCCAAACTCCAAGTTAGAGGTTAATCCTAAGAAGCAAAAAGGTCATCCTCACAACTGACTCGCCTATCGCTTCCCCTTTTCCTTCCCCCACCTCCTGATACACTCCAAGGCTGTCAGATTTGGAGGCCGAAAGCCCTGGGCAAACAAGGCAAGGCGAGTGCCGGGCAGGCTCAGAGTGCCACCCCAGCAGCAGCGGGTCTCGTTCCCGACCGGCGGGTCATTCCTGCTGGCCCGAGGAGCCGTGCCCGGGAATGCCAGCGAGGATGCTGGAATGCCAGCGAGGATACCCGCTGCTGGCAAGGAGGGCAGTTCTTTTTTTGGGATGCTGACACCTGTTTACGAGGCACTGGCCCCGGCCCAACAGCCGGGACGGGAGCTGTGGTGCTCTCCGAGGAACACCCGCACACGTCCTGAACTTTTGTTCTGCCCAAAGTCCTGACACCAGGCGCTGGGACCATTTGATGTCAATTTCCCTCGCCTCTCCAGCTGTGAGCAGCCAGATGTTGCCTGGAGCTGCACTGCTTCTGGAGAGGCAGCAGGCTTCACTCTACCACTGACTGGCTTGCTGGAAAAGGCAGCCCACCTCCCCTGGGGCAAATTTAACGCCTCTGGGGATGTTGATACCTCCTGTCCATCCTTTCAGGGATGTGGATATCTCCTGTCCAGCCATCTGCAGAAAGGTGACTCCCTGCCTCTTTCATCTTCTCCAACACCACGCTGAGTAGGACACTTTGGAACTCGCCCATCTCCTTCGCTTTTCCATTTATTTCAAAACTCGTAGCCTAGGTCTGTGCTGGTTATTACCTTAATGAATCAAACATGATGTTATGACCCAATCCATTAAAAAAAAAAAAAAAAAAAAGCTCAAACAGTGAAATACATCTTGGATTCCATGGACAGTTTCCTTTGCAGACGAGAAATACTTCCAAAGCAGGATGACCTTGATGTACTGCTGCTGACAACTCACCCTGAACGGCAGAGCCCATTCAGACACTCTGTGTCCGGTGCTTGGGAGTCACACGGGTGGAAAAACTTCAGCTCCTGGCAGGATTATGTGGATGATCAGCTGGCTTAGCTCTGTTCCTCACTACTGAGAATGGTGGGGCTCTGCAGTGGGGCTGCAGCTTTCCTGGAAGGCTGTCTACAGCTTTAAAGTTATTGATCTATTATTATCATCAACGTACTCAAAGCAGGTTAGGACACACACAGCTATGATATCATTTTTTATTCCTGCCCGTCTATTTTTGTTTTTAAAGATTAATTTACCCTGTTTGCAGGATGCAGCCCTGGGCTTGAACACGTCTGATCTGACACAAGCCTTGTGAAATGTAAAAACAAAGAGCAAAACCACCTAAAACCTGTAAAGATAATGAACATTTTGATTGAAATGGCATTTTCAACAGCATGTAAAGGACCAGAAAATACAAATTCTACCATAACACTACTGCCTGTTTGTTTAGACCCCGTCAAAGCTCACATTTCATAAAAACACATAAAGCCTCTCCCCATCCCAAGACAAATTTCACTTTTTTCCCCACAGATACCAACAACTATTTAATGCTCTACTAAGTAAATC
The DNA here is from genome assembly GCA_014706295.1 of Lycocorax pyrrhopterus obiensis. Taxonomy (NCBI): domain Eukaryota; kingdom Metazoa; phylum Chordata; class Aves; order Passeriformes; family Paradisaeidae; genus Lycocorax; species Lycocorax pyrrhopterus. The sequence goes on from JACSVZ010000007.1 coordinate 2,424,211, forward strand.
TGTTTTCAGACATATTTCTAATATACCTAAATTAAGCACTCTTCTTCTGCCAGACACCAGCAAAATATTATTTGCTTCTGTTGCTATTGCACAAAAATCAGCACTAAAACTCTGCTCAAGGCTATGGTGAAAACAAAACTAGATTTGGGAGAGCCACTGAATCCATGCTTCGTGAATCCTGTTAATTATGCTTTGGAGGTTTATGATGCTCATATTTTTGTTTGTGTGGTCCAAGGGAAGGCAACTTTTATCAATGGGAGCAGTAAGATGAAAGGAAAAAAAATACTAAAAAAGAGATTATGGTGAGAGAATTGGTATTTATTGGGACAGTGGATACCTAAACTCTCACCAGAGTCTAGATACAAAAGATACCTAGATACACTTAAAATATGAGGTATATTGTCCTTTACCAGCCTGTAACAAAAGGCTCTTTATACTAAACACGTGGAAATGAGGATCCAAAAATTACCAGTTTTACTCTCAAATCTCAGTCAGGGACTGCACCCTGGGGCTGAGGCCATGGCACACGTGCTGACTGGCAGAGCTGCTCTCTATCCCTGAGCTTTCCCATTTAAAGTCCTCATCTTGAGACATTTGCTCTGGTGTTTACATTTCCATGCAAAGCCACGAGGGCATTTGGGCTGCCTAAACCCAGTCATGGACGTCTTGGAAGGCTTTGCTCACCTGATAAAGAGGGTTTGGGCCACAGCACCGCATTCAGGAGCTGCTTTTCTGCATTTGAGCTGAGAGGGGTGGTCACTGGGGCTGGGCGTTGCAGGGCAGAGTTCCACCCTATTTATATATATTTTTTGGGTGCGCCCAGGCAGGTGGAGCTGATGTGGTGGGGAGATGGGAGTGGGTGATATCCGGCTCTTGCTCCTTGAGGAAATCCAACTAAATCTTGCCCTGAGTAAAAGTTTGGCTCTCCCAAAGTTTGCTTCATAGCCCTGCACTTTTAACTTGGAACAACACTGATATTTGACAATGAAGGGGCAAGTTCCACCAGCAGCTGGAAGAATCTCTCTCCCTGAGCAAGGGAATGCACATCAGTGAGTGGGAAAAGCTCTATTCACTCCTGTCTCTCCATGGGAATGCCATTCCCTGCATTCCCCAGCCCTAAGGAACCAAGCTGAGGCACACCAGAGGCAGAAGCCCTCAGAAGCGTCGAAGCAACCAGGCACCCTGCTCCCTGATTTTGATGCCTGAAGCGGCCACCTAAAAACAGAGACTGGCCAAGAATAAGAGAATAAAGGGAGGTATTTTGTTTGAAGAGCCTTCAAAGGTACCCCTGGGGAGCCAGAGGCCACTGCCAAGATGGACCCCAAGGTGGACGGCAGGTCACGAGTTCTTCACACTTTTATAGGTTTGGTTCATTTGCATATCAGGGTTAATTCTCCAATTAAAGCTTCAGTTTAATGATGTAATTTCCCCAAGCTTGCCCCCCTCTCAAAGGCTTTTGGTTTACACATTTTGGCCTAGGACAATCTGGGTGTCCTTGGAGAGCAGGCCTGGAGAGGCTTTGTTGTGTCTGCCCAGCACGAGAGAGCAGAAGTGAACAGGCTACAGGAAACTTCAGAGTTACACACCAGGCAGTGCAGGATTTGAAAAATATGCAAGTTAAAACCTAAGGCATCAATTTTAGAAAGAGCTGAGGTCTGGGAGGGAGCCAGGTCCCAGGCAGCCAGCTCTCCCCATGCCAGGGGATGCAGAAACACGTGCTGCAGCAACACAAGATACTCCTGCTGAGGATTCCCAGAGGTCCCATCCTGAGTGGCAGAATTCTTGGAGCAGAAAGCTGATCCATCAGCAGAGACAGCTTCCCTCAGGGGCCAGCAAGAGGAAGGACTGGCCAGAGCCTTGGTAAAGCTTCTTGAGACCCCCCACAGATGAAAGACACACTTGGAATGGTTGAGGATAGACATTCTTTGCAGTTTGGTCCTCAGCAGGGGAGCTGAGAACGACAGCAGGGCTGAGCCCAGGCTCACCAAATCTCCTCCTTAAGGAGCTTTTGACAATATTTATTATCTAATACATCTTCATATCAAAGGAGCAGTCAAGACCCAGTCTAAGTGTTAACAGCTGCCCTGTAGTTTTGTAACAGGGGACAGGCTTACTTATAAACCTGGATTAGCCAAAGGTACACTGGTCAATCCACATTTCCTGCCCAAAAACAAAGGGGAGGAAGTTGCCATGAAATTGCTGTCACCTGTACAATGGAAAGAAGCAGAGCGTGGAGGGCTCTGTCATTGCTGCAGGTGCTCAAAGGCAGCTGGGCCAAAACCTCTATCCAAATATCTAAGTTTCATTCCTAACTTGTTCCTGTTTGTTCTGCAGCAGCACTTTTCCAAAAGGAGCTCAGGATCCGTCCCAAAGGAGTGGACCTTAAAGAGGCAGATTTCTGCATCAACACTGCTCCCCCCGAAAAACAAACAACAAACCCAAGGAGCTCATATCACAAGAACCTAAGACAGACCTATTTTGAAAGATCCTTGTGCTCAAGCTGTGTATAAACAAGGACGTCTTGGCAAACTCAAAGAGATGTCCTACAGAACAAATAAAAAAATATTAATAAAAAAAAGACTTTTTTTGTAATGACGATGATCACGTAAAACACTAATGAAAACAGAAATAATAAAGGGCAACTCTAGTCCAATGTTTTATTTCAAAAAGTGTGAGTTGCCATCTTTCTGTTCATTATTCTTTGAGAAATCATCCCCAGAAAGAGCATCACCACACAATCACAAGCATCACCAGAGGCACATCATTCTTCCCAGCACAAACCCTCAACACTCTCCCTTTAGTACTAGAAATGAATCCTCCTCCACTGAGGAGACAACTCTGAGCACCACAAATGTATGGCCCAAAGAAGCAAAACTAGAAATTATAGATTTTCAAACAGCATGTCTTTTCTGTAGCCAAATCTTCTTTAAACTCCCAAACTGCAGCTGTTCCACCACGAAAGAGCCCAAAATTCATCACAGGCACGTGGGCAGTGATGGGCTACCCAAAGATATTCTGGGTAAGAAAGGAAACAGCAGCTCCTGCCAAGAGCAAGCATTTGATATCAATGCAGAGAGAAAGAGAGAAAACATTATTTGTTTTCATATTTCCTGAGAAAGACATTGAGGATGTAACCTTGTTATTTATACAGGGTCAAGGTTTCATCCTACAATTTGGGAAAGGAATTTATTTTCCCCTAAAGTGTGATTAAGTTTATAAGCCCAAGACAAGTTTTGATTGTGGATTTTTTCTGTTTTGGTTAGCAGAATAATATTTCACTTTCTGTCTCCTCTTTTTTTGAAAAAGGAAAATGTGCTGTTCGTTTATCTGGTAAATGTTTATCCATTCTGTGTTAAAAAACTCTAAACAATAGAATAAAATGGAATTAAACTTTAATATATTGCTTATCTTCAAGCACTGAAACACTTAGAAAAACAATACTCTGCACAGCAAAAAAGCCCCTTGTCCTACCAAAATGTTTAGAAAAGTCATTTTTTTCAAATACACTAAAGGACAGTATCTGTTATTCCATAAACTTTTTCAAAATACGTTGTAAATGGCTATTTGGAAACTTGATTGCTTTTTAATAGCACATTCTCTATGCTGGTGGCTTTGTTAAACCAGTTTACAAAACACATTTTTGTCAGCTAGGTTTCTAGTCTCATGAACAGTCTCTACAGTAATTTTCATTTTGGAGTTGTTTTTTTTTTAAATATTCAAGCTCTTTGGAAATTATCTTGAAGTGGTTGCTTTTAAACCTGCAACAAATGTATTGCTGATGGAGAGAAAGGAAAGTTCCGACTGCAGGCATGATGCCAATATTGGTATTTTTAAGGAAGAGAGGGCAAGTAGCTAAATAAAAACAGGTATTGTGATTCTGAGTGATTTCAGTTCTGAGATAACTTGTTAGTGAAAGGAATGAGGGAATTGTCTTTACAAACAAGCTGTGGGCCTGCTGGAAGATAAAACTAGTACTAAGGGATAAAAGAAACAATGGGAGGGGTTCCACTGATTGATGAATGGAAAGAAAGAGATTTGTCTTTACAAATAAACTATAGGCCTGCAGATAAATGAAACTGGATATTGAGAGATGAAAGAAACAATGGGAAGAACCATCAATTCCATAAGAATTAAAATAAAAGGGGGGTTATACATTAGAAGGGAGTCTTAGGTATTAGGCAATTTGGGGAGTCTGTACCTCTCAAGTACCTCAGCCAGTGGGGAAAGAGAGAGGGAAATGCAGCCGGGAAATTGGGATAAAAAGGAGGCTGCGCCCTCCAAAACTTTGAGAGACCCCATGGGAAATGCCCCATGGCCTCTCCCTTTATTGGAATTAAGTACCAGGACTCCTCTGTGTCCTTTTTGGACATAAACCTCTGGTGTTTGTGGATTAATTTTCCTGACAGTTCCGAGAGAACTTGTTAGCAACATCCTTGGACCATGTGCTTGATTAACCTTTCGGATACCTGGGGCCTGCAGCAGTTGCTGGTTTCTATTATGACCTTGCACACTGCATTTCTTGTGTTTGAGGGATGGACGGTATTTAAAATATTTGAACCGGTTGCAGAGGGTGAAAAAAAAGATGTCTGACGGTGTAAATTTTTGTTTTCATGCCGTCAGACTCCAGCCCAGTTCAGGATCGAGGCACTTTTCCATGAGGGTAAGGATGGACAGAGGGGTGGGCACCTCACCGTGGCATCCCCCCGAGCCCACACACACTTGTGATGTTTCTGTATCTCCTTGTTCGCTTTACCTCATTTTAACACAATCTTTTGTTAAGGTGAAACTAACCCTTCTTTTCCTGAAAACTCTCATCCCTTAACTGTATTCCTTCAGGAAGTATTTGTAACTCAGATCAGCAGTTTGAATTCTTTATGCCTTTTCTCCCCGCGGTCTGGTTTTTGCCTGTCCTTGGGACCAAAGACAGGCAGGACAGCGAATGCCACCACGGCACAGCTCCAGGCAGTCCAACAGGAGCCTTCAGGGAAACCTCAGAGCACAAAGCCAAGTCCTTTTGATTAAAATCCCACCGTGGTACAGCACAAAACTGTGTTTTGTGAAAGGCTGGATGCTCCAATGGTACTGAAAACTGGAGCAAGTGTAAATATAGGCATGACCTGACTCCACCCAAAGCTCTCGGAGTGCCAGCTCTTGCAGGAGAAAATACCTACGTTGTCACTCCTGAACATGATGTTCCAGTGGGAAAAAAACCCCATCACCACACCTACTCCAGCCCATGTAACCATTCCCACAGCGCCCATCGGGATCTCCCCGGGCTGGAAAACACCAAGTGCTTGCTCTGCTAAGCTTTACGCTTGCTAATCAGCCATCAGGCTCTTAGAAAGGACTCACCCTACGACCTTTCAAACAACATTTAAGAAGCCAGGCAGCAAAAATCAGCCATTTGCAGAAAAATCTGTGTCTGAAATGCTGCTTTGCATGATAAAACAATGACTCCCTGGTTTGACAGAAAGGCACGCTTCTTGCTGACCGTGAGTCTTTCGAGCACTTATATCCTGTTTGGCTTCTCTCCTTCGTGCCTATTTATTTGGGAAATTTATGGTGCGATTCCCAGGGGCTCGGATGCTGTATCGCTTACCCACGCCAATAAACAATCCGGAGCACTGTTTAAATATGGAAACACTTTGTAGCAGCACAACCAAAGGCACTGGTTGTGCTGCTGCTGTGCCTGAGGAGAAAAAAAAAGAGGGGGGAAAAAGGTATCTTTTGGTGAAGATAGCCACTTCTCTTTCATTAATCCACCAACACCACTGGGGCACGGCACACGGCTGCAAGATTCACAAATTGCAAAAGACTGATGCACTTGGACAGGTAAGAATTCCCGCCTGCAACAACCTGTGAGAGCTCTGAGCCTTCTGAGGCTCCTTGCCTCAGGCCCAGGAGCCAAAGCAGCCAGGCTGGTGGCATCCCCACGGGTCACAGTGCTCGTGGGGCACTGGCTGGCAGCTCCAGCTGGGATGCCAAGATCCTGTTGAAAGGAATGAGGGGCTTGTCTTTACAGGCTGTGGGCTTGCTGGAAGATTAAACTAGTACTAAGGGATAAAAGGAACAACGGGAAGGATTTCGCTGATTATGAATAGAAAGAAAGAGATTTGTCGTCACAAATTGTAGGTCTGCTGGTAAATGAAATTGGATATTGAGAGATGAAAGAAACAATGGGAAGAACCATCAATTCCATAAGAATTAAAATAAAAGAGGGGTTATACATTAGAAGGGAGTCTTAGGTATTAGGCAATTTGGGGAGTCTGTACCTCTCAAGTACCTCAGCCAGTGGGGAAAGAGAGAGGGAAATGCAGCCGGGAAATTGGGATAAAAAGGAGGCTGCGCCCTCCAAAACTTTGAGAGATCCCATGAGAAATGCCCCATGGCCTCTCCCTTTATTCAAATAAAGGAACAGGACTCCTCTGTGTCCTTTTTGGACATAAACCTCTGGTGTTTGTGGATTAATTTTCCTGACACTGTGCTCCTGAAATACACCAATATCCCTGCCACTGACACAGGGCCCATTCTGCCCTTGAGCTGGGCACCCTTCTGGTTTGGGTAAGGATAAATTGCACCATTTCCTGACAGTTCTGCCCTCTCCTTGATTCGTAGGTGCCAAAACCGAGTCTGTTTCTGCTCACGTCCCAGTGTGCTGGTTTTGGGAGATGCCTACTGTTGAGAACTTCCAGTCAGCACTGGAAGCAGCAGAGGAGCTCCCAGAGCAGAGCTGCAGAAAGCAGTGTCAGACCAACTGGAAGCCAACACCTTAAGGTCAAACTGCACACCCACTGCCTGTCCACCCTGTGCCCAAACACAGCAGGCTCCTCCATTCCAAGGAACACCCACAAAAATATCTTTCTCCTGACTGTAGATCCTTAATGAGCCCATCAGAGCTCCCAGCATGGTGTAACGTGTTCTGCTCAAACACAGGCTGCTCCTAAGCTCCCCCAGAGCTCTGTCTGGCATTGCAGGTGCCTCAGGATTCCTTCTTTCCGTGCCAGTACAACTGTCCCTCTGTGGGAAGCAGCTCAGAAAAAGGAAAATTACGATTTAGGGTATGTCCAGTGAAGATGAACAAGCAACAGCAGCTTTTTCTCTGGGATATTGCCTGCAGCACTCATCACCCGCTGTGTCAGACGCAGGAACTCAAACTGAAGCAGATGCAAAACGACAGAGGGAGTTGTGGCAGTGATGGAGCTTGTCTTTCCAGAACACGATAAAGTAACTAAAAATCTACCCCCTCATTACCAACTTTCCCCATCCTACACTCGATGGTCAAGAAGCCAAAGGGCACTGAAGAACAAATAAAGTGCACAAGTGATTAATTAACATTTAAAACACTCCAAGGCAGTCATTAGAGATGAGGCTCCAAAGCAGAGGTTCATGCCAGGGCAATGGAGGCCCAAAAAAAAAATTTAAATAAATAAATATATAAATAAAGTAAAACAAAACTATTTTTGTAATGGTACTTGAGCAATTTATGAATGGGATTCTGTGATGTGGTTGCCCGAAATAGCAAAGATTTGGACATGGTGACCCCAGGAGTTCCTGAGAGCAGCTGGCACAGAGGCCACGCGTGCACGGAGGGTTTCCCACTGTTCCCTCTCCTCTCCTGTCAGGATGGGCTTTTCCCTCTGAGTTACAAACAAAACCCAGCATCAGCATAAGGCACCTCACACTGGGAAAAGGACGATAAATATTGCCCCACAAACAACAACTCTACCCAGAAACCCAAAGGGAACTTTGCAAACCCCACTGGCCAAATGCCTCTCTTCCACTGCTTTCTTCCAAGACATACTTCCCTGGATTTCTTTTCATTTTTGTTGCTTTAGGCTGTATGCTACACATTTTTCTTGTGACAAGATGCTTGAAACAGGATAAAGTACTCCAGGTCAGGCTTTTCCAGCCCCGAGCAGCATTACTGCATGTTCCCTACACAGAGATTTTGTGGATTTATGTTTAGTTTATGAGTCCTAGACCCTTCTCTGAGGAACTGCCGTTTAACTAGATAATTATCCCTGCCCAGATGGAGGATTTTGCACTTGTCTGGTTCTCATCTCCAGTCCTGGGAGCACATCCTTTTCCAGGAAGATAAGCAACAACAAGTCTGCTTTAACAATGCAAGATTTAAGGCTGCTGGTGCCAGATCCAAACCTCCACGGGCACAGACACAAAAAGCTGAAGGGGGAGCACACCAACTTCGCTGGTTCAAGTTTCAGGAAATTTTTGGTGGGGCAATCTGTCATCAGCAGGCTTTATTTTAGATCTATTATCAACTGTCCTGCCACGTCCAGCCTGAAGTTGGCATGGAGGAACAGAGCTGCCATTAACCCATCTGGGTGCTTTTCTGGAGGAATTTGATAGAAATACAAACCGTATGTGACCATACTCAAAGAAAACGAAACCAGTACTTTGGAGTGGCCTGATACTGCGCAGACCCAATACCTAAAATTGTGGACTCGGGGCAAAAGTTAGGTTTTTTACACAGTAAAACTTAGGAGGAGGGAAACCGGAGGAGATTCTTCTCTGTAAACACAAGAGCACATCTGATGTGGAGATCAAAAGGAGAACTTACAGTAATTATACCGAAAAACAATCAGTGCTCCAGAACAGATAATAATGAGAAATGAACACTGGAGGAAACTTTGATGTACTTCTTAGATAACTGTGGTACTTTCAGACTGGATGCAGTTCAAACATTTAAAACATGTCAGTCTGAGACCTACATTTCAGATTGAGAACGTGTTGATGCACAAGTAGATTTTAAAATAAACACACGGTAGAGCAGAACACAAACACGGATTAAAATTTAAAAAAAAACAAACTCCCCGCTCTTCAGTTAAATCTCCCCTGTTGAAAAGGCTTTAGAACCACTTCTCCTTCACACAAGCTGAGCCCAAATGCCAAATTTTACTGGAATCACTGTTAATAATTCGGTTTGCAGCCGGGACTGGCCGAGGTGCCGGTCGACTCAGTGCAATTTGAGTCATGGGCACAGCCCAGATCACACTGCCAGCTCCTGCTCCCACCAGCAAGCACAGCACCGAGGGCAAAACGTGTCAGTCCTGGTGGAGGAGAACACAAACCTGTGGATATTTCAGCAGGCCATTTGTCTTGCTGATGCTAATGAAGATTTCTCAGGATGGGTAGGTCTGGTTCATTACTGACTAAACTGTGGGACCAAGTTGAAAAGGTGTTCCCAAAAGCATCAGTGTTCCAGCAGCGACAGGATGAGGAATAACACAAAGCAAAAGGACAGAAATTTGGAGACTTTCAAGCTTCTCTAAACATACATTCTTATACTCCTGTTTAGCAGTAAAATATTTTCCTGTAACACCCTTCACCAGAAAGTCACCCAGCACAAAACAAAGAACTAAAAAGACAGCTAAAGTTTTTCTAGGACTGCAGATGAATGAAATATGTGAAGACCAAAGCCGCCACAGGGAGGGAAAGAACCATTCCAACAGCACCACCAATCCCTCCATTTACCCAAGAAATAATGTCCATGTGATACACTTTGTTTTCACTCTCTGCAGCCAAGCCATGGAAAGTGGATTTTCTCAGTATCATGACGTGACTTTTGATGGGCATCAAAAAAACCATAAGATAATCTTCAAAACACCATGAAAATTCAGAAATGCTATTAACAACAAAAAGGGTTTTCCCCCCCACATTTCCTATTTACATCTCCTGTGTTCTTAAGTTCAAAATTCCTGTAAGAGCCCCATTTGGGGGCATGGAGAGCACAGCTGGAACAGGCCCATGAGCTCCACAGAAAAATTAACATAAAGATAAATTTTTAGGACACCCTCTATATATAAACTACAAGACAGCACGTGCTGCCAGGATTATTCTTCAGAAACAATATGTGCCAGCACCTGTTGGACTGTTTATGAAATTGGCCATTAAATTTAAACACTTTGGAGGATGGAGAGGAGCCTGTGGCTCGCCCATCACCGAGTGGTTTTAATTACTTTGCTGAAGGGGGGCTCAGAGAGTGTGTGACAGCTCCAGGGATGAGCAGAGCACGTGGGAGCAGCCTTGGACGAGGCAGCTCGTGTGCCCTGAGTTACATCCACGCTCCAGGAGCTGCAGCTTTTCAAATTTAAGCAAATTAACCCGGCCAACCTTAAGGACACCTGACCCGAGGGCACGGAGTGGGGCATCAAAGGGGAGACAGGCGCTCTCAGTTGCAAGCATGCACGGGCTTGCTGCCACCAGAATGTCCTGACACGTGTCCATCATGTTATTTTCAAAACAGCTGCTGCCCACTGGAGCTGTTGGAGTGTTCAATTACATGGAATAAGCACTGGGAGCCCAGCGCTGCTCCAGCTCCCGCGCCGGGCCAGCAGCAGGGCCACCACGCCGGGCACCTCTCGCCCCAGGTGACAGGACACAGGGCATGGCTGTCACCTGCAGGGTGGCTCCTTCCTGGTGCCCACACTATTTATTTCCTGCTGGAGTCCATCCCCTGGCCTTGGAGATGTTTTAGTGCTTCTGGAGCCATCCAAACACGCAGCACACGAAATCTGAACATGCACCACCACAAACGCCGGGTTCACGTGTCCTTTCCTTAAGGGGCAAAGGAAGCAGCTCTCATTTTATTTTCAGGGTGCAACAGCAGCTGGCACCGAGGAAAACAGAGGTGGAAATATTTTTCTAAAGCCCTTTCCAAAAACATTTGCCATCTGCATGCTGGATGATGGACTGTGTCCACACGCTGTGTGATTCTGGGAGCAGATTTCAGGGATTTCCCATTTCTGCAGCAGTCAGGAGTCAAATATTTTCCAGCCCATATTTGTTTCAATCAATTACCTGCCTACTGGTTACAGAAGAATTAGAAATCCTACTGCTCATAACTCTTAAGGTCCAAATTCACTATTCGAACACATAAATCTGCTGAGACAACATGCACCTTCTCCTCTACCCTAAAAAAGGGCTCCTGGAGCCCATGCAGCAAACTCCCAGGCAGCAAGCCCTGTTCACATGGAAATGTTAAAGAAAAGAAACAATATCAGAGTGCCCCCTGTGCTTATAATTATAGCTTTAATAACATTCCACCTCCTTTCTGATTTTTCTTCCAGGTCCCATTTTTGGCCTGTTCTGAGTGACGGCCTCTCACAGGCATTTCCAAACTACAACACACACTTTGGTGAGCTATCAGTTTCACTTACTCCACGCTGATTTTTACTTGATGGCAGCATTTATTTTTGCTGGTGGGGCTGCAAGTTATTCCCTCATGAAGAATAAAGCACTTAAAAGGATAAGTGCTCTCAGGAAGGTTTACCAGGTTTTAGACATCCCGGTACACACCCATCTGTTCACTTTTATCTGGACATTCTGGTGGGTTAAAGTTTTACCTGGGTAGAAGAAGGAATGACAGGATTGAAGTTTTAAGATTCTAAATTAGGCTGGAATGAAACAGCACTACCAAGTCCAAGGAAAGGTGAAAGCCACGTGCAGCAGACTCAATCAATAAACGATTGACCAAGTGTTTAAGTAAGAGAATGCTGAGGATGGGGCAAGATTTCCTAATGAGCTAAAGGTGGTATTGCTGCGAGGCCCCTGCTTCTAAAACCACACACAAAGCACTTCGTTGATGCTCAGAAATGCTGCAGTTATGACCCTCATGGGCCAAGTTCATCATTTTACTGGATAAATTCAGTGAGGTGAGATGGGTCTTTTCCTCTTTTTTTGACAGAGTCCCTTGATCCTATCCCACAGTGCTGCACACCACCACTAAAATACAGAAAGAGAAAGAAAGAGAGAAAGAGAGAGAGAAAGAGAGAGAGAGAAAAAGAAAAAGAAAGAGAAAAAGAAAAAGAAAGAGAAAAAGAAAAAGAAAGAGAAAAAGAAAGAAAACGAAAGAGAAAAAGAAAGAGAAAAAGAAAGAGAAAAAGAAAGAGAAGGAAAGAGGGAAAGAAAGAAAACAGACACAAAATTAAACAATCTACCTTAAAATAAACTCTGCTGTGTTATCTGTCTCTTGTCAAAAAGTTATTAGGGAATAAAAGTGACAGACTGTCTACTAAGATACATCCCATGACCAAGTGACACACCTAAAACTTGTCAAAGACTTCCCTCTGTTGATGTGTCTGCTTATCCTTAGTGCCCACACGTGTTACATTACTGTATATTCTCGGAGGGTGGAAGCTCTTGATTTATTTGTTGCAGGGAAAGAACACTTCTTTCCCCCACCTGACTTCACCCTTCTGATGTGACAGGTCTCACATAAACCAGAAAAGTCCTCGACTAAAACCAGACTCCGTGTAATTATTTTCCCTTAAAAATAAAGTCAATAAAACTGGCAAATGTGAGCAAAACTGGAACTGATCTATCAAAGAACTGTAAACAGATTTTCCTCCAGTGCACATTCTTCTCATTGAGGAATTACTACTGCTCAGTCTTAAAACCAAACCAACGATGTGGTGCTTCGGTGAAAGAGGGGCTGAAACACCTCATGTGGACGAGTTACAGGGGGGGATGAAGGAGCTGGTGCCTCGGCCCAGACAGCAATGAGCTGTCGGCAGCTCGGTGTCTGGCGGCCGGCCTTCGCCGAACGCCGCACGTAGGGCCGCTGCAGCACACGTCACATCAGGGCTGCAACGCCAGGCGCGGCCAGCCCCGCGTGAAAACCGGGCTTCGACCACAGCTTTGATGTGGTTGAGCACTGGGTATGTTCCCATGAAGTTTTAATTCTTGTTAGAGCTGCGGGAGGGTGGAGCAAGGAGAGCAGGAGGGCTCAGGAGAAAAGTGCTGCCGTGGGGGCAATGTGGGAAGGGCTTTCTCTGCAGCGTAACCAAAAACATTCAGAGAGATTTAAAAACTGTTTGCAGATGAATAGCTATACTTTTTTTCTGAGAAGAAACTTCAAATGAAAATTAAACTGAGCAAATAAAGCAAGCTACAGCTATTGAAATGGAAAGTGTACGGATCATGGGAAGGAGAAAAGAGCAAGAGAAACGCTTCACGCTGGAAGGTGCGCCCAGGAGGGCAAGTACACAAGAGTTTGAGTCTGAGCAAGAGCAAACTGTGTGTCAGAAACCAGTCTACACCTCATCAGCCGGACAGATGGAGAGAGAGATCTTACCTGTTAACACTGCTAAGACCAGAGTCAGCACAAAAATTCATTTTGTTTCTTCACCATCTCTTGCTGGGGAGCAATTGAAACTCTCTTTCCCACACTGAGTATCTACTTTTATGTCCATTTGTCTCAATGCAACCTGAGTGATGTGAAGGTAGCCCAACAACAGCAAAATGTTTATTTTCCAGTGCTGTGAGGAATCCATAGCCCAGGGCATCGGAATTCCCTGCCTTCCTCAGGGCTGGATCCCCAGAGCATCCCAACACCAACACAGCGTTGCTTCACGGGATTCCATCACCCAGTGGTACTGAGTCAACCAGAAAAGAAAAGTGCCTTCAGACATGAAGTGAAGAGAAATCTCTGGCCTTCCCGAAAGGAAGCGCAGGGGGCAGTTCGAAGCTGAGCCCTAAGAAAACCCCTGGTCGCAGAGGGTTTTGCCTTTCAATATGGTTTAGATTAAAATCCTATCTGCCTCCACAACTTCGATGAGAGTCTTGTTTTCCGTGTCAACCGAAAGCAATGAACTGAAACAAAGAACTTGACACATGTACATGTCTCCAGTGTACAAACAACTGGCTGTTTCCATAGAAAAATCAGAGAACAAACTGAAATAACTCTAAAAAAACGAATCCCTGGTTTTGTAATAAAGGCCACACGGCCCGCTCAAGTGAGCGCAGAACTGGAGAGGCAAAACTGATCGGTTTTACCCAAACACTGCTGCCGATTTCATCTCTTACTTCATCTCCTCTTCGTCCCAGGACACATCGCTGTGGAAACTGCAGGACTCACCTCTTACTCAGCAGAGCATTGGCAGAATTAATTATTGAGCATTTAATCAAATCTAACAGTGAATGAACATACTCCGAAGTACGAGTTCATGGAAAACACAAAGCAAACCCAACACCATCGACCGAATTTTTGTGGTTGAATGCAAATCTCTTATCTGTGCTCACTGGGACCATTCAGGTCTGGGCCGCACACAAACTTATTTCGTACACCAGAGTCAAACACAGTTCGACAAAGCAGAAAATCAACAGAAATGCCAATTGGAAGTTGGATTACTACAAACACCTCCTGCGAGATTTTAACACCATCAGACTCCAGATTCTGCCCTGATTTGGGAATAAACTGATATTCTGAGCCCCATCTTACAAATCCCACAAACGCAAACCCAACCTTGCCTCCACTGGGCACCACTATCAGCAAAAAGTCACCGATCAATAATGCTGGCACTAAGTTCATGCAAGGAATAGTACTGGCAAAGGCTTTGGATGTGAGCTGAAAACCCATTTAGTTAAGAATATTTTATTGTGGAAAAGAACGTGGAAACAGAAAATAAGTTAAAAATGATAAAGAGACCTGAATAGAAAACCCGTGGTTATAAATGGAACAGTCGCTGTGAGCAGACAGTTCTGTACATCCACATCTGTTCCAGTTCAAAGCAGTTCATGTGAACCAGGGGAAGGAACTATTTTTTCCTTCAGTGCTGCAAACCTATCTGCAGTCTGGCCTCGGCACAGAGAAGGAAGAGAGAGAAACCACCATCAGTGGCTCAATCCAAGTTTCAAGGAGATGGAGCAGCCACCAACATCTCTGCTTGCCTTTCCCCATTTTCCCTCCCATATTAAAACACATTTAGAAGAGGAACAGCAACATTTGCAAACACTCATGGCAATTAAAGCTGTTTTTGCTAAAACCAAGCTTAACCAAAGCTCTGTTTTTGTTCCTCTGCTCACAGATAGTTTCTGTTTCACAACTATCCCTTCTGGGGCCACTTTGATGATAATGTGGGAAAAGCAGGCAGAACAGTCAAACAGGGAAATAAAGATATAAAAATAATGGGGCTGCTCCAGCACTCATTCAGATTCCAGAGGGGCTCAGACTTTCTGTGGATAGCTGAAACATTTTGTCTACTCAGTTCGGCCTTTGTTTCTGTAATATCCCCTTTTCTCCTTTTGAATCTTAAAAATTAATTTAAAAGAAAAGTAACAAAGAAAGCAGTGGCAAGAAAAATGTGGGGCAAAGAAACAGAAAGAGCGCCCAAAAAAGGGTGAAAGCTGGAATTAGCTCCCTGTTTTGGTCTGACAGCAATACCATACTCCAGAGGAAAGACACTCCCCTGTAATAATCTGGTCATGAAAAATATTTATTTTCCTACTTACATTATTAGATGACTACACACATACAGTGCGTGGGATTTAAGAGCTTTTTTTTTTTTTTTAACATCGAGTTGTTCCCATTGAGGATGAAATATGTTTATGGGGTCCCTGAGTTTATTTGCCACAGGAAAAACACGAAACTTCCCGCAAACAACTCCACTCCTGACGGAAAACGCGCTCAAGTCAGTCAATACCGAGTAATTGCTGGACTGAAATCAATCACAAGCTCCCAGGAACTGCTTCAACTGGGTTTTGCTTTAAAGATTTAGTGCTGGGATTGGTGAGGCGCTGAAATCCTCAACTACCATTCGACACTGCTTCCAAACCGGATGGCAAAGCCTCCAGCGGAGCAGAGCTCATGAGAAGCTCCCCGAAAGGCAGAGATCTTCCACTTCAATGAAATAATCCTTGAAACCCCTTACACAGGTGCATAAAGGAAGGGGCAGGGCTGTGCTGTGAAATGCTGCTCGTGTCAGGTGGAGAAAACGCCGTGGAGGGTGGGAAGCTGCTGCACATTTCCCCTTGGACACAGAGGCAGGGGAGCTGTCGGGACACACGGGAGGGTCTCCTGCTCAGCTGCCCTCTTGCCACCAAAACCAGGGCTGTTTGTACACTTAAGTGCTTCTCTGGATGAGGGCCAGAGGGCACAGGGAATTGCAGGACACAGCCCCCAGGAGCTATTCTGAGAAAATGTACTGAAGAGAGAGAAAAAGGAAAGCTTTCATTAATTTCTATTATCAAGACAACAAAGATCTTGTTTTGGAAACAGTAATCTGGTTCTTTTGACTGAGAGTTTCTTAGCAAGATGCTACAAAGAGAAGCTTTAAAAATTAAATTAAGTCATCTGCCATTTAGAAACTATTAGCTTTAAAAGGCTTAGATTTGATTTCTATGCCTCTGGTACGTAACGATGTTTAAAATCTAAACCAAAACCTGTTTCTGCCCTTCCTCTGATAATTAGTAGATGGTCTCTAGTTTTCATTATCCAACTATTCATTTATATTTTTAGATGGGCTTAAATGGTTAAGATTAATCAAAAATCCTTTATCAAAACACACAAAAGACAAATCATTACGGCACTGTAAGAACGGTACTGGTGAGCAGTTTCTCTTGCAGCCAATGACTTGTCATTATCCTCAGTGAGTTTGAGAGAGCAGGTTCATTCTCAAATGAAAATGATCAGCTGCAAATTTAAAAAATAAGCTATTTAATTTTTACAGTGTGATGGCACTCATCAGTCCCCTACAAAGCAAGCAGCAGAGTGAACCAGCACAGCCCGATGGGTCAAACTCCGATTCTGAACTAAGGAGCACCTAGAACCATTCTACCCTGGGTAATCTGGGGCAGACACACAGCACTCTGCTTCTTCCTCACCTTCACAATGCACAGGGTCTTACCCAGGACAAGTGTTCTCTTCTCTCAGCTGAATCCACTGCAAGTGAACTAAAACGACAGTTCTCGTTTTCTGTTGCCTGTCAAACCCACAAATGCAACATATTCATTCTTGCCATATGCCAGAAGTTCTGCAACTTGAATGCAATGCAAACAGAGTGAGGGGCTCTCACGATGTCCCCCTAAAATTTGTGAAGTCCTCTAAGATGTGTGGATACAGAAATACCTTCTAAAGCATGTACAAAAGGGCTGGGACATGATTTTGGTGTTCAGCCTCTTAACCTGGGGATTAAAGGAGGATCTCCTGTGTATCCTTGAGTACAACTGTTCAGAAACAGGATCTGTTCCTCTTCCAAGAGCCCAAACATCATCTAACACCCCAGGGCACACGAAGTCAAATATTTCTCTGAAATGACTGAATTTGAAATCCGTGGCCCAGGAAGAGCTGTCTCTGTTAGCTGAAGTGTGTCCTGGCAGCGTACCTCAAGCTGCTCTCTCATGCCTTTAGCTGGTCTCAGCTTTCTGGCAAATGGATTATTGGCAGCAATAAAGAAGTAAAGGTGAAATTACATTTCAAATCTGTGTCCCTGTCAATCTCAGTGCTATACCCTAGAAGACAAATCGAGGGAGCCTGCAAACACAACCCTACTAGTTCAGTGCTGATACCCACATCCCCTGAAACCCTGAAATCAAAGTTAAGGATTACTCAATTCACATCCTCTGTACAACCAGTCATGCTGGAAAAAATAAAAATTGAGTATGTGGACACTCACTCTTCATTATTCTGTTTGCCACTAAGAGAGGTACTCCCAAGATATGTCCTGGCAAAGAAAATGGTGCTCAGCCTGTTTTAGCTCAGATTACTCGCTCCTTTTAAGGAGGGAACAGAATTACAGCATCTTCTGCTACTGTTGTACAGAGGCAGCCTTAAATTTCAGTGGGGAATCACCCCAAAGGAGACCTCTACCTAAAATTCCTGATAACAGTCATTTATTTTCAGATCTGTTTGATTCAAGTGGATGGTTGGTTTGGGGCAGCAGCACGATGTACTGACTGTATGCCATAGGAGACTAAATCTGTGAGCATACATTGCTTGAGCTGATCAAAAGAAAGTAAAGAAGTTAAAAGTTGCTTTGGATGTTGGTCTGATGAACCTCAGGGATAGTGTGAGAGGAATAATTAACTGGAATCTCACTTTTATTACTTCAGTGATAAACCAACCTTAAGAATCCCACTTCTAATGATTTCTTTTTTTTTAACTCTTTACACAGAGCTGCAAGGCCTTGCCACGCTGGAGGCAGATGCAGCAAGCAGCTTTCCCCTCCGTGCTGCCTGTGCCATGTGTGAGAACCCTGCAGCACAACCCCAGAGCCAGCCCTTTCCCTCAGTGACCCCGGAGCTGCAACTCCTACACCTGGCGAAAATCCTGGAAAAAGCCTGGCTCCACATCCTTGCTTTGTGACTCAGGCTCGTCTCTGTTTATACTCTTGTGAGCT
Source organism: Lycocorax pyrrhopterus obiensis (assembly GCA_014706295.1). Lineage (NCBI taxonomy): Eukaryota > Metazoa > Chordata > Aves > Passeriformes > Paradisaeidae > Lycocorax > Lycocorax pyrrhopterus. Next base: position 2,442,345 of record JACSVZ010000007.1, read on the forward strand.
GAAGAATGATGATGACTAGTAGCTATATAGATAAATAAAGTATGTTAAGTCACAGGAAGTAAAAAGGGAAAACCATTAATTTATTTTTAGAAACCTGTTCTTGCCATTCATCGGGAGAAGAACATTCAAAAGTTTGCAGCGAGATACAAGCATCTGGATGGGGTTTGCTGACCACATACCAACACTCAGACTGCACACAGAGAAGCATTTGCCTTCTTTAGAGCAGTCCCAGACTCCGTGCCAGGAACACGGGATACAGGCGGTGATGGAGCCGTTCCCACTAGCAGGAGAGGGTGCTTTCACCACACAGCCCACAGCTGCTTGGCCTCCCCCTTCCAGTGGGCCTGTACACCCCAAACTGCTGCCCACACACCTTCCATCAGCAGTGCCCACGCCAGGGAAAGTGTCCCAAGGGCCAGGTTGCCTTCTCCAGATGGACAGACCAAGGTGCTGCACCTCGGCTGGGGCAATCCCAAGACACAGGCTGGGCAGAGAATGGATTGAGAGCAGTCCTGAGGAGGAGGGCTCGGGGTTGCTGGCTGATGAGAAGCTCAACATGAGCTGCCAAGGTGTGCTGGCAGCCCAAAAAGCCAAACGTGCCCTGGGGTGCCATGACAGCAGCGCGGCCAGCAGGGTGAGGGAGGGGATTCTGCCCCTCTACTCTGGAGCACTGCATCCAGCTCTGGGGCCCCAACATGGACAGGACGTGGAGGTGCTGGAGTGGGTCCAGAGGAGGCCATGGAGACCCTCCAAGGGCTGGAGCCATCTATGGAGCCAGGCTGGGAGAGCTGGGTGTGTTCACCCTGGAGAAGAGAAGGCTTTGGGGAGACCTTAGAGCCCCTTCCAGGGCCTAAACAGGCTCCAGGAGAGCTGGAGAGGCATTTTGGACATGGGCCTGGAATGGCTTCAAACAGGGAGGGCAGGTTCAGATGGGATATTGGGAAGGAATTGTTCCTTGTGAGGGTGGTGGGGCCCTGGCACAGGGTTCCCAGGGAAGCTGTGGCTGCCCCATCCCTGGGAGTGTCCAAGGCCAGGCTGGACAGGGCTTGGAGCAACCTGGGTTAGTGGAAGGTGTCCCTGCCCATGGCATGGGGTGGCACTGGATGATCTTTAAGGCCCTTTCCAACCCAAGCCACCCTGGGATTCTGTGACCGTGCCAACGCTAATCAAAACCTAAACGGTGATTAAACCTGGAGCTGGATGCTCAACTCCCAAACACGCAGCAGTGAACTCAGTACGTCCACACACCCCTTGCTCCCCCTCCTCTTGCTGGTTTGCCAAAGCAGCACCAATCCAACAGTGGAAAACCTTTCCAGGCCAACAGCGCCGCGCCGCACTCGTGATGAATTTAACAGGATTTGCATAAAAAGCTTCCATCTCTTGCAGCCCGCAGAAGATATTTTTTTTCTGGGCAGTCATACCACAAGTGTACAGTCACGCCATATTTTGAACCTTTGCCTTCCAAAATCCGGGAAGAATCGCAAGGCACACTCATTGACATGTCTTGTGGTGCGTGGGCAGCCAAGATGCCATAGTACAAATGGTCAGACATAAATACACAAGAGGTTTTTCTCTGACTGCTAATGCTGCTCTGGGCAAGTGTCTGTCACCATCTTTGCTTCAAACCCTAAAACTCTGAATGATGCTTAGCCCTGAAACTTCCACTGTGGCTCTCGTTCCACTTCTTAAGGAAAATTATAAAATTCTTACAGTATCATGTTGAAAATCAGAGTTTTAAAATGTATCATTACTTTTACCTCCATGATGTCACCGAAGTCACTATCTGCTCACTCTTCCTATTCAATTTTTAACAATGTGTCCCGAGTCTGCTCTGAAAATGTAATTTAGTGGCTAGACTTTTCCCTTTTTCTGCTAATTGAATGCTGTGAAATGTATTTCTCTCTCCCTGCACACGTCTTCTCTCAGTAAACCTTCCTTATCAACACGCGGATCCCTATTGCACGTTGCAAGCTTGTTCTGCAAGCAGGGTATCAGCTGACGTCAATGAAGATGTACAAGGGGCACCAAATATTTTGCAATGTGTTTAGAAAACAGAGATTTTTCTCGTTTTAGTATGTACTCATCGGGATACAAATGGAGGGAGAGGTAAACCAGCAGGACTGGGAGCCAGGAATACATAACTCGGATTGTTATGTATCACTGGTGTCATGATAGAAGTTCAATAATTTACAGGGTATGGAAAGAGCAGTTAATGCCTGCAAACCACTCAGGCTTTTTAATAACAGATTTCAGGTTTTAAAACTCCCTCGGAGCACTTAGAGTTGTGTGGAAAAAGTCATAGGTGTTTGTGTCAGTTTAAAGAAAAAAGAAAAGGTTCTGCCTTTCAGAGCTGCAGCCTGAAAGGCCATCTCAGTAATTGTATACATTATTAATACGCCACTGATAGGAATAAGAATGTACATCCAGGTCCTTGCACAGATAGAGGGCTGCCAAGAATAAATCAGATATGTAGATAAGGTAAGCAGGCAAAGAAATTAAAGAGGAATGGCACTGGGTCTGGTGCTAGTGCTATCTTTCCATCAGCTCAAATCTGGAAATAGTTTCCGTAATGGCTGGAAGGACAGACTGCCAGCAGAAGGTTCAAAAAATGTGAACTGTGGGAGTCTGAAGAAGACAGCAAACACTGGCATGTGGGCCAGCCACAGAGGAGAGGCAGGGACAAGCCACTGGAAAAGAGCAAAGGAAGCTGGAACACAGAGCACACGGAGCAGCACAAAGGCACGGAACAAAGGCGAGGCGAGGACGGAGCGGGGACACGGGTCAGCTGCCGCAGAGAAAGGCTGAAGGATGCAGGGAGGTTAGGGGGCAGGGAGAAGGGCTGGCCCTCCCACCAGGATGTAGTACTACTTTCAGAAGCAGAGGGATGAGGGGTACAAATCACAGGCTAAACCAAATAAATATGAGTCTATTTCCCTGGGGGGCATGTGGGCTCGCCTAGGACGCAGCCCCGGTGACTAATGCAGGCCAGCACGAGGAGCTCTGCTTCCTGTGCATTCCGAGCCTCCCGAGCCAGGCAGACATTGTGGTTGCTGCTAAAAGGCCCACACTGACCATAAATTACCTCGCAGGAGCAACGGAGACACCGCTATCTCTGTGCTCTTCAAAGCCCCAGGACAAAGTCGCGCAGCGTCAGTGGCATTGCTCAGATCTAACAGCTGGCACAAGATGACTTAGCACCACTGAAAATAACCCCGTGACAGGGCCCCAGCAAAGCTGCCAACCCCTGAAAATCTGCCATTTGTAAAACCCCCTCCCCTTGGGATTTGCACCTACGACAGAACTGCGAGTCTTGTCCTAATCTCCAGTTTGGCTGCAAACATGGGGGAGGTCGGGAAGGTGAATAACCCCACGCCCGCTGAACACCTTCTGCAGTCGCTGAAATCATACAGAGCTCTTTCATCCCACTGCTGCTAACTTGGCTTGTGTGATAAAACATGAGGCTGTGAGCAGAAGGGCTTCCTCAGAATCCCTGAAAACACTCACAAGAAACCAGGAGAGTGGTGACTTCCATTCCTGGAGCTCACCGGACCAGTGGTGCACCTACACAGTGACCCAACAATTCCACACGAAATGCATGCTTTGATAGTATAGACTCTTCAAATTCCCCATCATCTTGCCGGAGGACACTGCCAAGGACTTGGGACAGGCTTTCCTCTGGAGCCTGCTCGGTGCCTTTGGCTTTCCCAGACCTCATCCCTGCGCTGACTGCCCTCTGTGGCAAACGAGGATAAAGCAGAGGGATCAGCCTTCCGAGGGCACAGGGCAAAGATCTGCGAGTACCTGGACGACAGGGAGCAGGATGCTGAGCTCTGTGTGGAGGCTGACGGGATCTCTTTCCCCAGGAGTCACAGACCTTGCTGTACAGTGTGATACCAGCACCTCTTTAGCACTATGACCTCAGTGGGAACAGCTCCTTCCTGCTGGAGAGGTTTCTGGTCAGGAGTGTATCCCAGGGGATCTTGCTCAGGACCCAGCTGTGTAAAATGCCAAACGTGCCCCGGTTAGTGCCAAGCATCCCCAGCAGAACAGGAGGTGGGGCCAAACTTGGCATTCATCAGCCTTTCACACAGTAAAGTCCTCAAGCTTTTCATGCCTGTCACAGTCCCTTCCTTTGTTCCTCTCCCCAAAGTGAACCTAATTAAGAGCGAGCCTTATTTTCCAACCACAGCACGTCCCCAAGCACTTCCCTTTCTCAAAACTGCCAGAACCCAAAGGGTGCAATTCGAGTCAAAAGGGACATTTTTCCCTTCCCGGTGCCAACAAACACTGCTACTTCTCAGGGCTACTCTGCTGCCTGCCTCCTGTTCTGGCACCTTGCTTTCCCCCCATATTTCACGTCACACACCCGTGCAACCTCAGCATGTGGTCCCAGAGCTCCCACACCACCTTCCCGGCACATCCACCACACCTGACTGCACAACACCCTGCTTCCCACTGCCTCGACGCCCTGCCACAGCTCCCAGTGACTGCCAAGATGCTCTGCTGTCAGCCTGGGGCGGGACAAGGAATGCTTCCCGTGGCACATGCCTGCAGTCCGGCACCAAGTCAGAGCCGCTGCCCCAGCCGCGTGCAGGCTCGCCCCCAGAAATTAATAAGTTATTACGGCAAATTAAAATATTAAGTCGATGATGTGCATGACTGCAAGTTAGAGGGCTGGAAAAGAAGTCCTAATTAAATCAATACAGTTATTAGTCCCTTGTCATCTCTGATTAATTATTAGCTTAATATGCTCCATCACTTTCACTGTTAATGGAAAGAGCTGCAGTGCTACCCGGTGAAGCTGGGCAGTACATACCAGAAACCCACGGAGACGTGCTGGAACTCCCAGCTCTGGATTGAACAAGGTCTTCCAGAGAAGAGGGGAAGGAACATTTCATCTTTTGGGGCGCTGGCCTGACAGCATTGAAGTTTGTTTTCAAAGGGGACAGATGTTCACACGGGGCATTTTTGACTGCTGAAATGTTAAGGGGTAAAGACTTGACCCCTAAAGCTGGGCTTAGTCCCAGGCACTCGTCCCTGTGCCTCCAAGCTTTTCTCTGCAGTGACAGGATATCACCACGGTCCTTTCAGAAGCCAGCGTGCCCCTCCCTTGCCACCCACAGAGTTCTGACCCTCACCCCATCCTCCCCAGGCGCACTCATTACCCCGGGGCACAGAGAAGGAGTGGGCACATAATGAGCTGGCAGGCATCAGCTGTGGTGCCTGGCTCCTCGGGGCAGAGATGTAGCTCAGGACACCTGTCCTTTCATGCCACCGACAGGGCCAAAAATAATGTGCTGAGGTCACTTTTTTCCTTGGTAGTGATAAGTGAAACAGTACTTTGGATGTAGGCAACAGATAGTATTTACCCAGAGCTTAGGGGAGCACAGCTTCCCTTTTGCTTCCCTGTCTTCCATCATCCCCTCACTGCCCTCAGCTTTTTCCTAACTCCCAGTAACGAGCAGGTTTCCTTTGCTGTCTGCAGGAGGATTTTTTTTTGAGTGTGAAAACGTCAAGGATGGGTCTCCACGTGTCTCTCCAGCAAGTTAGGAAGCGAATTTGTACCACAAATGCTGCTATGTCGTTAGACAGGAGTTTTGTCTTACAAACAGCTTTTACAAACAAGCTCTTTTGGATAGGTTATCAACAGAAATACAAACACATGCTGCCGAGAACAAAACTGCTCCTTGAACTCATCAATGAAGCTGTTCATGCTGCTGAGGGGTGATTCAGTAAATTAAATAATGTCACTGTAAAAGACCGTGCTTCTCAAAGATAAAAAGCCACTCAAACGATTTCTCAGGACTCTCACCACCCTATCGCTGCGATTACCTCGTGATAAATTGCCACCTGCCCCGTGAGTAATGGTAGTTCCCAGTGCCATTTTATCATTTAGTCCTCTTACTGATATCTCTGTTAATGTACTGCCACAACACTCCAGCTTCCCATGCTCTCTCTACTTGCCTTCCACTGCAGTTGTGCAAAGTTTGAGCTCCTTATCTCCAGAAAGAAGTTCAGGTGGGACAGCCAGTGTCATGCAGAAACCCTTTCCTCTGCTCCTTAGATATAAAGCCCACCTGTTTTGTGTCAGACATTAAAGAAAAAGCTTAAATTCTGAGCGCCCTGACCAGCCTGGGTTTGATGAGTAAACAGCATTTCTTCTAGAAATGGGCTGAGCTCCAGTGAAATATTTGGCCATTTAATGAGTAGGCTCTAGGATAACGGTTTTCGTGGGAATCCAGAAAGAGGGAGTAAAGAAAAGGGCTCCCCGCGCTATTCTTAGCTGCAAACAGCTAGATTTGGAATTTTGATTGTAAAGCATGGAATTTATAAATGGTGCCATGCTAAATTTACTTCATTTGTATACAATTCAGCCGGATAATCAGAAGTGTTCCAGTATGTTCCTGGTTAGCATCTCGGTCCTGGTTTTATTGTCTCCAAACTGGTAGAAAAAATGCGTTCAGTAAACAGTACTTGCAAAATTTGTGTCCCAAGGCGTGCGCACAAAGGTTTTCTATACACAGATTTTTATATAAACGCACGTGTGGGTGCACATGCATGCACACAGACACTGAGCCGTGATTTATTTCCAGAGGGAAGCCAAGGAAATTCCCACCCCCTACCATTTAAACGATCTGCTCTTTGGCTCCAAACATTCTGCAACTTCTCAGCCAAGGAATGTATTTTCCCCTTCCAATATATATAATTTATTGTGCTGCACACATTAGTTAATGATACCGAGATACATGATTTAGTCAGTTCTATAAAAGCATTACTGACAATCTCAGACAGATCCATTTCATTTAGTAAGTTGTTTTTTTTTTTTTTAGCTCGTCTTCCGCAGCACAGTGTGAATTAACAGCAATCATCAGCTCAAGGATTTGTCACATATACTTCTTACTCCGCCAATTTTTCATCATTAGATTGGCTTCCCGCGGTTAGACGAGCTTTTAATTATGATATTAATATAGGTTAAAAGGACTTTACACCGTTTTACGCTTCGGGAGGGGGAGGCGGAACGCGGGAGATGGGAGACGAGCTATTTCATTTCACCGGTACTCTGCGGCGATTATTTCTGGATTTTTAAAAATAGTCGATGAAACGCTAATAATAAATCCCTTATCGGGGCACCCGGGGCGGCCGCCCGCCGAGCCCGTCCCCGGCCGGGCAGGAGCGCGCCCCATCCCGCACCTTCCCCAGCGCGGCGGCGGCCGAGACTTACGCGGTCCCCAGGGCGCGGCGGCCGGCAGCCTGCGCAGGTGGATCTCATCCTTCTCCATCGCCCGTCCGAGCCCCGCAGCCCGCCTGCCACTTGGTACCAAAGTGAACTTGCCAGGATCCCTCCTCCCGCCGCTCCTCCTCCTCCTCCCTCGTCCCCCCCTGCTGCCGGGGCGGGCGCGCTGCTCCGGGAGCGGCTCCGCGCAGCGCCCCGCCGCCCCCGGGCACACTTTAAATACGGGCGCCGGGCGGCGGCCGGCCCGGCCCGCCGGAGCGCGGCCCTCCGCGGGGAGCCGGCCCTCCCCCCGCCTTGCCCTGCCCTGCCCTGCCTTGCCCTGCCTTGCCTTGCCCTGCCCTCCCTCCCTCGGTGACGCCGCGGCTCTCCCCGCCCGGCCGCCCCCGCGCAATCCCCGCGCGTACCTGCGGTAGCGGCAGCGGCGGGGCTGACCTTGGGCGCGGGGCGGCGGCGCCGGAGCGACGGCGGCAGCTGCGGGCGGGGACAGCGCGGCCGCGAAAGGTCAGCGCGCCCTGCGCTGCGGGAGCGCCCGCCGCCCGCCCCGCACTCGCCGCTCGCGTCCGAACCGCTGCCCCCCGCGCCGCTCCCTGCTTCTTCTTTCCTTTTTTTTTTTTTTTTTCCTTTCCCGTTTTTCCCGAGGTGAGCAGGAAAAGCGAGGCTGGGTTTGCTGCCGGAGCCCCGGGATCCGTCCCCTTCGCACAAGGTGTTGGCGAACACTCCCCCGTGTTTCTTACAGCCCCGGTGGGAAAGGTGACGAGATTCCCAGCTGGGAAAGCAGGGACAAGGTTCTCCTCCACCCCGCTGGCAGAGGGGCAGCCAGGGCAGCCCGTCTCCCAGGGAAGCTTCTCCTCCCGGGTCCGGTCCAGGAAGGATGCTCCGAATGTCACCATGAATACCAACCAACCTGGGCCCTCAAAAATAAGTTTTTTAAACTTTTTTTTAGACATGTGAGGTGTGAAATAGCTGGCACTCGCTTTTTGCACCTCCCGCTGCGTGGCTACAGTGTTTGTACGGGGGTTTGAATAGGATTCCAGGCTAGTCCCCTTTTCAGTGCCCCACAGGGATTCCCTGGTCTTCTCCGAAGTTACAGCCTGAGCCCGTGCTGTGCTGCAGAAACCCACTCAGGCAAACCTGACATAGATTTATCTGCACCATTCTCTGACTGTTTTCTCTCTTTTTTTTTAATTGTAATCTCAGACGAGCACTTAACCCTCAAAAGTGCGAAGCCAGGAGCGTGCAAGGGCTCTGCCAGAAGGAAAGAGGCTCAGCAGGCTTCCCAGCTTCTGGCTGGCAGCCCCCAAGTGTCCCACACTTGCAAGCTCCTCTCACTGCCGTGCTCCTGCTGTACCCAGGCCCTTCCTGGTCCCGTTTCATCCAGGGAAATTTCAGGGATGTTGCTGAGTGGCATCTTGCTGGTGGCACTCACCCCCAGGCTACGGATCACAGTCCTAATTCCACTCTGAATTCACCTTTGCTACCGAAAATGTAGCAGATTGTGGCTTGGGTATCTCTGTGGGGCAGTTTTTTGGAAAACTGTGAAAGCACCTTTCCTGGGTTGGTTGGGGGTTTGACAGGAGGGACAGAAAATGCAGGGTGGTGGGTATATAAACAAGGGAATTCATGCATGTGGGCTTCTGCTTCGTGGAGTATAACCCCCAGAGGCCCTGAGCCATGGTGGTTTCAGGCTACATTTCCTTCCTTTTTCACTCGATTTTAACTTTTGGGTTGGTTTTGGGACAGTATGGATCGGACTGTCTTTAAAGTGCACATCACTGGGGTTATTATTAGCAGGGGAAGGGGCGATGAGATTGTGTTGCACCGAAGACTCACTCAGCAGCTCCCTTAACCCCCAGATCAAAGGCACTTGGGAACATGCTCTTTTCCCTTTGCCTGTAATTAATTTATTTTGGACGGGGATCTGCGACAGACCCAAATGTGGGCACGGGACCAACATATATATTTGTTTTATGGATGTGAGACACAAAGAGAGAGATCTGGAAATAGTGCTGGATTCCAGTGTCCCATCTCATTGTGACCACAAGCTCCGTGAGCATCTGCTGGATGGAGCTGGGGTGGGAATTCAGCCTGGATGTATGCACAGGGCCTTCATCATTGAAGTGCCACTTTTCCTGGGGATAACACCCTGCTGAGAGCCCAGCCAGAGGTAGATCAGCTGATTGATGCCATCATTTTGTAGCAGGTTTTAGGAAGTTTTAGTCTGACAAGCCGGACTTTTGGGAACTAGGTTTGTATTCCAGCTTCACACCTAAAAAAACCCCAAAAATTAAGCTGACATTACTGCCTCATTCCAGGTGTTTAAGTCTTAATGAGCAATAATTTATCATAGTGTCCTGAAAATTAAAATACATTAATTGCCTGGTATTTATTTTAGAAGGTCCTGGGCCAACATGGCCCATATTTGAGTGGAAGTGGAGAAGTCTCTGTGGAACCTGTGCTCCACCCAGTAGTACTGAGAGGCAGGACAGCAAATTCCCATCCCATGCCCCTAGATGAGCTCTGGCAGATCCTTTAACTTCTTTGGAGAAGCCCGTTGTTGGAAACTGCTGTAAAGATAACAGGGAAACCACGAGTGTGGACAGAGCCTGCCTGACCTCCGTCCCCCTGCGCTGCTTCCCCACGCTTTTCCTTTCACCTGTCAATATTCCCTCCTCTGCCTGGGCATATGGGCTTTGTAATTAGGCTAACAAGGGCTGGACCACTCACCTGAGGTGACAGAGCTGCGCTGTGGGACTGCTCAGGCTCCAGCAGGCGCGGAGGAAACGCGATTTGTCTTTTCAAGAGCCCCGCGAGCTAAAATAGGCTGCTGGGATGACAGGAAGCAGAGACTCCAGCTCCAGTTTTCTTCCTCAGCCTGTGATAAACCCGGCGTGCCGTCTCAACACATACTTGTGAGCAGGATGGCGAGGGGATGGAGAACCCGCTGTCTGGGCAATAAAACAAAAACCCTCTCCCAGCAGTTAGGAAGGCGACGGCGGGGCTTGGCATCCTCACCTACGGCGAGTGCTCCTGCTGGAAATATTTACAGTCTGTAAAATGAATTGTGTGCCTTTCTAACAATAATAACGCGGCTCTGGGCTCCTGTGTTTTGGAGCTGAGTGAAGGCTCAGGGTGCTCGTGCTCTGAGGAAGTGCATGTGTGCGGGCACCAGCCCCCCCACCCCAAATGGCAAACCAACCACCCACCCACCCCTCTGCCTTGGAGTCGCCTCTGGACTATTTTTCCGAAGTCTTTTACACTTCTGAGGGGCACTCAGTGAAGGCAGGGATCCACTGCAGCTCTGCTCTCAGCTGGGGCGCCCAGAGATAAGAGCCCATATCCCTGGCAGGCACCCTGAACAGCGTGAACACAATCACATGATGGTGAAACAAGCCCTGGCCCTGGCTGGGACAGCAGCACAGCCCCTGCTCCTCACCTCCACCGCCACACACAGCACACTCCCTGCCTGTCGTGGACTCACAGGCAGGAAAAAAAATGGATATCTTGTATAGAATCAGGTTCCAAAGAGCCCTAAAACCACAGGCAATGCGAGAAAGATAAACAGGCTGTGATAAGTCACAATATAAAAACTGAGGCATGCCCAGAGGAATTAGCAGGTGGCAAGATTAAATAAACAGGATGAGTGTTTGTTCCAGGTAATGCACCAAAGCCATAAGATTATTAAGTAAATTACTATATAACAGTAGATAGAGCAAAACTAGGTACAGAATACAGAACATAGTTACATTGTCAAGAGATACAAGTCAAGCCAGAAGCTTTTTTTTTTTTTTGAAAAGGGTTGAGAAATATTTATGAAACATAGCTCCAGTGGTGTCTGCTGTACAAAGCAGTCTGGCTGTAATTTTCAGCTTAGCAAGCTCTCAAAGCCCTGCTGGCTGGAGAGGCATTTGTGGGGAAGGATGTTCTGTTTCTAATCCCCTTTCCTTGCTGCTTATCCCTGACAGACAGTGGGTCCTGGCTGAGGTGGAACTCAGAGCATGGCAAGTTCTTTTGGCTCTATAGCACTTAGCATGTAGGTACAGCTCATGTACCTAAAGCACAGAGGATTTTATTTGTTTTGAACTCATTTAGGTCCAGCATAGTCACTTTTGTGGGTGCTTTTATTAAATATTACTCCTGTGAGCAGTCTCTGCTCCTTTTTTTTAATTTTTTTTTTGTTGGTGATTTCACATTTTGCAAAGCTCAGCGAGAAAAATGTTACTGCTTGTAAATAGTAATGTCCAGGAGGAGCAGGACTATCCCCTTTCTCAGGTCCCCACGAAATACTTTCACCAGTTGCTGTTAGCCACGAATCTGGGGAACACCCCGGCTTTTCCCATCAATGCTGCCGAAGTTTCCGAGAGTCGTTTCACAGGAGTTAGAGGCACCTCCCACTTCTTCCCTGTGCGGTTTGCAGCTGAAAGGAGCACCACCCAAGAGCCCCGCCGGGCCTTTGAAACGAATTTGGGAGATGCTGTAAGCTGCGCTCGCTCGCAGGAGGAGGTTTGACTCAGACCGTGAGTCACAGCTGGTCCCCGCTTCTCCCCGCTGCTGCTGGAAGGAAACTCTGACAGCCGTGGCACAGCTGCACCGGCCACAGGGCTGGGGAGGGAAACGGAGCCCACTCCCAACTATTTTTTAAAAAAAAATCCTCTGCTCTTGGATCCAGTCGCCCTCTCCGTCCCAAAGTTGATTGAACCGGAGCCAAACTACTGCTGATCTGAGTTTCCTTTTGGCGAGATTGCCATCATCCATCTCCAGCTCCTGTGGGATTCTGGTGCTGTGCTTAAAATTATCTGTGCATTTAGAAAAGTTTTCCCTAGTCCCAAGCACTTCTTGCTGTAGGGAAAGGCAATTGGGCCATGGCCTTTTCCATCAGACACAGCAGTGTGTGTTCCCTGCTCTTCGATCTGTGTGACTAACAGCAGCACCTGTTGATTACCTTCTTGAACTGAATCTTTGGCTAACCAGGAGAGGAAAAATCAGAACGGTTCTCAATGATTTTCTTTGTTTTTCTGTGGGTTTTTTGGGTTGTACAGTCCAAAGCAAGAATCAGCCCACAGTGTTTCCATCTTCCAGCATGCTGCAACCTGCATCTGTGCCTTTGGTCTTAAGCCATGAAGGTAAACCAAAGTTATACAAAATTACCTGCAGAGCTTTAGTCACTTGAATCACAAAGAGGAAGAAAGGTGAAACATTTGCTTGTGACTCCACTTGCCACTCTCTGCATTTACAGGAGGCAGCATCTCCCTCGACACACACTTAGTCCAGGTGTTTACTGCAACTTCATTTTGAGCCTGCAGTGGTTTCACCCTTTATAATTGAGGCAGCAAAGCCTTTTGTTACAAAATACAAAGAGGCACCAGCAGTGAGTCAGGTTAATACCCTTTAAGTGGCTTGGATACTGGCAGGCTGCAGCCCGGGTGCTGCAGTCATTCTACAGCAGATTCAGCATCCTGCACACACTGGCAGCCCACTGAGAGACAAGATTTTAACACTTCATTAGCTGTGATGGGAGTTTTGCCATCAGCAGCGATGGTTTTCACATGCCAGGACCTAAATATTTCATATCCTCCTTCGTTATCAGCAGGTATCCAATAAAACAGCTCACGATTTGTTATCCACTGGAGATGAGACTCTGTAAAGCTCAGAGTTTTGACAGCACTTGCCAAAGGAGATGCTGGTTCTCCCAGCCCATCCATGAGGCCATCTGCTCACCAGGATAACAGGGATCACACCCAGAGACCCAGCCCATGGGGTTTTGCTCCTTGTCCATCCCACCTCCTGAGCAGCCAGGAGCCCAGACTGGCCTCCCTTCCCTGAAAACACTTCACAAAAAGTAGCAAATTTGTACTTTTCTATGAGTGCAGACCTGAAGCTACAACAGCACCAGATGGTGGCACAACAGCAAAGAACCTGTTGCACTAATATTTGGATAATGCTGCACTAATATATCTGCTTTTTCTGATTGGAATTGCTGCAGAGCAGCTCTCAGTGGTCTACATACAGAAATTACCTACAGATAATATAAAGCCTTTCCATGAGACATTACTGATGAGATTACACATAAGACTGTCACTGAAATGTAGGTTTAAATGTTATAGTTTCATGTATTCAGTTGCAACTGGTGGTTACAGCTTTTTGTGTGTTTGGTTGTTTGGGGTTTTTTTAAATATCCACAGTTTATCTCCAAGGCGTTTGTGGTTTAAACACATGAATCATGAATTGAGTCGGGATCTCTGTGAAGACTCCCTGGAAACAAGAGGACAATGAGCTGAGAATCCAGTCTGGGGCTGAGTCAGAGGCAGGTTCAGAGAGACTCCCCAATATTTTCCAAAGCACAGATACCTACGGCCTGCATGAGAAACTGTGAGAGTGGTGAGCCGGTTAAAGGAACAGCCGTGCTCCCTCTTTCAGCCTCGGACCTCTGCGTTTCTGCAGGACAGGTACCGAAAGAAAGAAACAGAGAAAAACGTTGAAGAAGGATGTTTCAACATGCAATCACCCCTCTGAGACAGATCTTAGCATGACAGAGCATCACCTGCAGTAGTTGAGTCCTGGTGAGGTAATCAGGTGTGGCTGTGTCCTCACGTGCATGTGTTTGAGCATCACATGGATCCAGGAAAGAATATAGACCTCTTTATATTGTGCTTTGAATCCATACAAATAAAATAATGCAGCAGACATTGTTTCCTGGTGGGGCTGAGCACCACATACCTTCCTGCATGGTATCTGTAAATATAAGTAGCCTGTCTATATCCAGATGGGTAATTAGGATTAACAAAGCCAGGCCATTTGTTACTGTACACAAATGTGCCATAAAAGTGCACCACTCGCAGCACACACTGCTGTTTGGAAAGCAAGCAGCCAACACTGGGTCCTGCAGGATCCCACAGCCCAGGTCTCTGCTTCCCTCCAGGAAAAATCAGGGTGGGAAGGCAGGCAAAGCCAGAGGGGATGACAAAACCAAGGTGCCGCAAAAGCCTGGAGTTGTGGGCTAGGTTTAGTGATAAGAGGGGAGGGCTGCATGAGATGGGATAAAAAACTGCTAAAAAAAGTTTGTGGAGTCCTTGTGTCTTATCCAGCATGACTAACCCAAAGTCCTCTGCTGAGCTGTTGCCTCCTGCCAGGGTAGCCGTGACATCCAGGCCATTCCTTCAGCTCTAATGCAACCTTCTCCATTGAATCTGAATAAATCTTTTTAATTGCACCACTTAGGAGTTAATCTGCCATGGGAGAGTTTTTTTGTAGCTCCCCTCCAGCCTGTCGGGTCTGTCTGCAAGAGAAGAAGAAAGGGTGTTCTGCTGCTGTCCTTGTCAGGACTGCCATCTGAGAGGCGTGAAGGAGTTTTCTTTTGCAGAGGTGAACTTGAATCACGGCAGCCTCTGGCTGGCCACAGATGAAAACTGAATTTGAGGGGGTTCGGGAAGCTCTGTGTGCATCATTTATGTAGGTCAAGGTGGGAAATGGACACATTCACACGAATTTCTGGTGATTCTGGCGATTTCTTTTCAAAAGCAGCTCTTGAATGCTCCCTTTCAAAACATAGGGCTTTCAACGTATGTAATGTTTCTTTGGCCTATTTTATCAGCTATTCCAATGATAGGAACCAAGTTCTTTTCTATATATAATTTATATATATATATATATACACAGAATTCTTTTCTCTTCACAGCAGGTTGCATTCCCATGGGAAGGTGCCAGCTCATACCCTGAGGATGAGGATATCAGCAGCTCTGAGGTGAGGTACTTGGCACAAGGCCTGAAAGGGACCAGTGACACAGCAGGAGAAATTCCAGTGGCTCATTCTCTCCTTCTTCCCAGGAACAACCTGCACACCCAACAACTCACACACCTTAAAATACTGGTACCTGGAAACAAGTCCTCAGACAGCTTTCAGCTGTCAGATCATAAAGAGTATTATTTAATTATGGATTATAGGCATGGGGACAATAAACCTGAACGGAATGAAGAGAAGAAATCTCAGTGTTCTTTCTGAATACTTTTAAAACACTTTTAAAAATGCACTTATTACACACTTATAAGTACAGTACATTTATGAGTGGGTTTGGGAACATGTGGACATATGTAAAAACAATCCTGAAAAATCACCAACTAAAACTCTGTTTTCAATTCTGAGAAAAGGCTTTTAAAGTATCTTTTTTCCCTATGCTCTTTCACACCTTTCTCAGGTAGAGTTATTTAAGTGCTTC
Organism: Lycocorax pyrrhopterus obiensis; assembly: GCA_014706295.1. Lineage (NCBI taxonomy): Eukaryota > Metazoa > Chordata > Aves > Passeriformes > Paradisaeidae > Lycocorax > Lycocorax pyrrhopterus. The sequence goes on from JACSVZ010000007.1 coordinate 2,457,789, forward strand.
TCCGTGAATCTCGCATCTTAAAACACACACAGATGCGATTGATCTTTATCACGTTCTTTTAAACACGAGGGGGCACCAAAAAGCCAGAGGAGCAAGATAAAAACAGTTCCCATACAATAAATCAGAAAAAGACCTGTTACGGCTCTTGATAGCCTCGTCAAGTGAGGCGGATTTTGAAGGAAAAAGAAAGGAAAGCAATGCAATGTTTTGTAATTCCTTCGTCTGAAAGGACTGGGAAAGTAATCCCTGCCATGTGCATCTTTTGCTGCCTCATTTCTTTTACTAGCTAGAATTTGGATTGTTTCCCACCACGGATGGTTCTCGAGGAAGGTGGAATCCTGTCTCCATGGTTTTATGAAGGAGGAATCCAGCTTTGAGGCTAAGAGATGCCAAATACCCCCCAAAATGCAAAGTTGAGACAAAGGACTGTAAGATTTTTTAATTCTTTTCTGCTCTAGAAATGTCAGTTATGCTTGTGGTACTCAAATTTCCAGCCCTTTGTCAATCAATTTGTGTTTCCATAATAAAGCTGACTAGGAAGGAAGTTTTGATGCATAAATTAAGGTATGAAAGTTCTTAATGTGGTGTGATGTGATGCCTTAAGGTTTTACCTTTCATATTTTTCAAATCCTGCACTGCCTGGTGTGTAACTCTGAAGTTTCTTGTAGCCTGTTCACTTCTGCTCTCTCGTGCTGGGCAGACACAACAAAGCCTCTCCAGGCCTGCTCTCCAAGGACACCCAGACCATCCTAGGCCCCAAAAGTACAAACCAAAGAGCCTCTAAGGGGGGAAGTGGAGGAGAATTACATCATTAACTGAAGCTTTAATTGGAGAATTCACCCTGATATGCAAATGAACCAAACCTATAGAAGTGTGAAGAACTCGTGACCTGTTGTCCATCTTGGGGTCCATCTTGGCAGTGGCCTCTGGCTCCCCAGGGGTACCTTTGAAGGCCTTTCAAATAAATACCAGCCTTTATTCCCTTACTCTGTCCAGGCTCTGTTTTTACGTGGCCACTTCAGGGATCATCTCCACCTACTTAAATATGGGTGTGCACGCACAAAACAAGGGAATTTTCCCAGTGCAGGGGGTGAGCAGGAGACGCAGCTGGGTGTAAATCCCGAGAGCAGAGCAGTGGTGGGAGGGAAGGGCCCTCTGAGCACTGCAGGATCTCCTCTGGAACTGCGGAGCCTCCGCTGAGCTTTCCCAGCCCCGCCGAGGGCCGGGGTCAGCCTGGGAGGTCGGTGCGTGGCAGATCCCCGCTGTTCATCCTCCCTCTGCTGCTCGTAAAAGGGAGCAGAATTCAAAGTCATGCCAGGTTTTAGTGCAATGAATGAAAGCAAGGCTCCTCTGGGACTTCAGTGAATGGCTTTGGCTGAGTGTTTTCCTTTCTAACTTTTCCTAACTTTTCCTTTTTTTCTCCTCTTTGACTTCAGATATTGAAGGTTTCCTCCCGAAGAGTTTCCTGCTTTCTTAGGTGCACTCTCGTTCTTCCTGGATTTTTTTATGTCCTCCTAACTCTCAAGGCAATTATCCATCTAGCCCTTCCCTCTTCCCAGCCTAAACAAACATTGGTAGAAGAGTTTTCAAAGGAATTAACACTTTCCAGGCCAACATGAAGTCTCAAGGGAGACGTTCCTAACTGAGAGCTCGTTTAGGTGGATTCCTTAAGCCAGCAGGTAACAATCACAAGGAGGAAATACTTTTTTTTTGGCAAGTGTTAAACTGTTTTAACTCACTTAAAGTTCCAGGTGAGCTCTGCATGGCGTTAAAATGGTTTTTTCTATGTAGTCAGACCATACAAAGGTCTATTATTCCGTCCATGAGACGATGGTCCAGGTATGAAGGTTTCAGGCTTCTGTTGTTCCGCTTGGGAAAATGGTTCTGCAGTGACACAGATCTCGTGGTTAAGATTTTCCTGATAACTGACTGTGTTTGGACCTGCACAGAGCTGCTTCTCCCATTCCCTGTGTTCATCTAAGTTATGAACTCCCTGTTCACTGCTCTGTTTTTCACCTGTTTAATGTAGGTAAAACTTTAAAAATGGTTTCCGAAATGAGAAACCTGTCTGGGCTTTGAAAAAAATTTAAAAAGAAATATATAAGATGTGATGTGTTCTTTAAATTCATCACAGACTCAGAAGGATCCCATGACTCAGAAATGGGTTTGTGGGTAAAACACTGAAGAAGGGAGTCAAGAGATGTGAATCCTCTTCACACTATTACCTTTCTTGTGAATATGAGTCAGCGAACTTGCCTGTGCTTTATTCTCCTGTGTAAATGTTTGCCTTGTGCATTACTGACAACAGACCCAGCTATGAGGAAAAAAACCCCATCATTTCTGCAAACTTGAGACCAAAGCCTGGCTTTTCCAGCCTGGACATCAGTGCTTCCACTGCACTCACCAGCCCTTGAAATCAGGGGAGCCTCTGACTTAATGAAGTTTGTAGGTGTGTGAGGGGCTTTTCTTCCAATCACTTAACCTTCAATAGGTGTTGGGATGGAGCAGAGGTGAGGAGCAGGTTAGTTTAAGAGTGTCCAACTGTTGCCTAATCCAAATTTTTTGTCTCTTTTTACTTAACTCCAAAAATACTAGAGGTTCTGCTTGCCTTGTGCCCCAGGTCTGCAAGCACGTTTATGATGCAGGCATTTCTGTGTGAGCGTGTTGGTTGCAGCATTAATTCCTGCACGTGCAGGAGCTGGACTTTTGCTTGTGCTGAGCTGCACAACATCCCTCCAAGCAGAGCTGCTCCTATCTGACACTGCTGGGACATTCAACCACCAGCTCCTTCACTAAAACTGAGCATCATCCCCTGGTGCTTTCGCTCAGGTCTTCAGGGTGCTTGGCTGACTTTTTGGGAATCACTATTCCCAAAACTCTGTTCGGGTTCGGCTCCTCTTTTTCCCCTCACATAAACACATTTTATTCTTTTTGCCTTCCTTTCATTCATCACCTTTCCCTCTTTTGGCTGCAGCTGTTTGTCCAGGAGTGCTGGGATGCCTCTGATAGGTGCCTTACATTAACCATGACTGCAGCATCCCTCCCTGCAGTGGATCCAAACAAGGCACAGCACCCGGGGAGCTCTCCAAGGACACCAGAGCAGCCGCAGTCCTTGCAAAAGCTGTCCTGGGATTGTTACCCTTCCCACCAAACGTCTGTTTCTTATCCACCCACCATGCTTCATACATCGCCCCCAGACATATGAATCAGCTCTCTGGGGATTGGGAATTGTGGATTTAAGGAAACAAGGTAGTCCCTACTTGATAATGAAATTAGCAATTATGGCTCCACATGAGCAACTTTTGGTGCCACCACTGACTCAATCCACCCCTCTTCCTGTACATGCCGGGCCTTTTATTGCTGCACTCACTCCTTCCTCTGAACTATGAACCTGTGAGAAACAACCCAGGCAACTTATCTGAATGAGGAAAAATAGAAGAAGAAGATTTTGGGGGTTTTTTTTCAGTTGAACCAGCTCCTCAAACAATCTCTGAGTGACAATGCACAAGTTGGTGATGGCCTAGAGCAGGAGGCAGCTCAGAAAAGGGGAAAGAGTTACTTAAAAAATCTGAAATAACCATGCTGCTGGGTGTGGCACTACAGCCTGAACTGGAATCAGTCACAGAAAAGTTAAAACATGGCCCTTTGTGAATACTGAAACTTCTAACATCATGAATGTCAGGTCTGATAAAATTTCCTTCCAGGCAGCAATGAAAACTTCCTGAACTTTATTTCATTCACTCTGTCAAATACGGCATATAGTGTTTCAATCAACCTGAAATAAAGAGTTCTTTCCAAAGCACTGAACTTTCCTGCAGACAGGAAATTCTCTTACTAACCAACCAAGTAGAAATAAAGTCAAATGATGAATACAACCTGGCTTTCTTGCTGTTACATTTAAATTTCCACCCAAGACAATAAAAAAAAATAGGAAGAAATTGTACCTTAACCTTTCCAAACTGCAAAACTCAGGCTCAAAAGTAAAGCTTTTGAGCTATGGTGATGTTTCTTTTCTGTGCTGTGCAGGTGTGCTGCAGATTCCCACTTCATTTTGCAATACTCAGTTTGTACTGAGGAGGAAAAGGAACTTTGATCTGCAAAGCTGAATTTTGTCCATCAGCTCCTTCCTTTAAAAGGAATTAGTGTTCCCTGAAGGCATCTGATACATGCACAACCCAGAGGCAGCTAGAAACCTTGGGCACAGTAGATAATAAAATGCACCAGGGAATCAGAAAAGTGTAACCAACCTGAGTGGAGGAGTGCACAGAGCTCATGAGACTCGTACCCATTCTTACATCCATCCCTTCTCCCCACTTCCTCCCACTCGGCACCAGCACACCGAAGGCCATTTCCAGTGACAGAGGGAAGAGCTGCCTCCTCCTCAAGTGGCTCTGCTTCAGTGGCACACCGTGCTAGGAACAAAACAAAGCACAGATAAACACGCACTGCTTGCCTTAAAAGAGCCTGGCTGTGAAGAAAGGGAGGTGTCAGCCGTGGTTTCAGCACTCTGGGAGTGCATGGCTGTGCTGCTATTGAACATCAAACACTCAGCTGATGAGAAAAAACTCATCTGGCAGAGCTGCACCAGCATCACCCCGAGCCTTGCAAAGCTGGAAAAGTTCTAAAAGCTCTCACATTTTTGTCAGGGTGGAGGAAGACATCCTTTCCCCCTGACTGCACTCCATTGCCCTCTTTTCTGAGGAGCCGGCACCCACTGACTCAAAGTTTCAGTTCAGAACATAGCACAGAAAGGGAAGCAGGGAATGAAATCCTGGGGATGTATTTCAGCTGCTTTGGCCTGGGTCTGGTGCCAAGAAAGCCTCCAGCAGGATGAAGGGGTGATCAGCACCGGGTGGGAATGGCATCAGCACCAGGAGAGCCCGAGGGAGCTCTGTTCAACAGCTACTGGGCTTGCAGGGTCATAAAAAGGTGGGAAAGAGAGATGAGTAATGGGGGCTTTGTGGTTTGAATCTGTCTCCTTTCACCAGGGTGATCAAAAGCAACTCTGGCTAAGTCAAAAGTTTTAATGGTAAGCGGGGATAGTAACAAATCATTAAAAAACTTCAGGATGCTGTCAGACAATCTAATGTTTAAGCTTTGATAAGAGGCTAGAGCAGCAGTTTAAGAGTTGCCTAATGTAGGGCTTAAGTATTTACACATATTTTATTAGCACTCATTTTATAATTACCAATGTGTTATTGTGCCAGATGTATGTTTATAAATACCACCAGACTCACTGCAGCACCAACTTCACTTGTGTGATAAATATTGACATGTTTGTCTTAGAAAATGATCTCTTTTGCTTTGGAGTCTTTAATTAGTTCCGCTTTCTGTCATTGCCTGGAATTGATTTTTGCGTGTTTACTCTTTGGGAACTGTGTGTACAATCCTTGCATGGCTGCCAGAACTTGGGTGATATGTTGTTCATCTCTGGAGCTTTGTTAAAGTGTTTTGAAAAGTGAAAAACGGACGTTTCTGTAAATCTGCCAGAGAGTTGTAGCCAGTTTTTTTTGGTTTTTTTTTTTTTTAATTCTTTTTAGAAGTTGAAGAAACTTGGGAAGGGGCAGGAAAAGTTTAAAAGTGTTTTCTTTAACAGTTTGAAACATCGTATTTCATGTTGCTATTATAAACAGTGAAATGCCCTGTTCCCTTATTTGGTGAAAAAAGCAGACAAGCTATATGCACTGGGTATTCTGCCTTTAGGACCTTTTTTTACAGCAATTATTAATTGCAGTGCACGCTAGTTGGCATCCCAGATTGGTGCTACTGAGCTGAGAAGCCAAACATTGAAAGTTTCTGTTTGAAGGTTCAGTTCATAACCCCTCTGTTTGGATTAAGAGCAGAATGTTTGTGTGAATTTTTCTGCAAAAAACTCGAGCTTCCAATGTTTAATGGAAGTGGTATTATAACACAGGCCATGTCTCCAAAGTCCTCTCAGAGTGAGCAGCAAAACAGTTTTAAATGCAAACATATGTTTCATAAACTTTGGTTTATTTAACTTTTCTTTCTTTTTTTTTCTCTTTTTTTAATGAGGAGATGAATTTTACAGCTGACAGAGTCGAAATTAGGCAGCGTTATGTTCAACAAGCATTCCATCCCGAGGGGGCTTTTTTTAAGCTTCACAACAAAGATTTCTGTTTATCTCAGGTTACACAATACCCAGTGGCTGGAAGTCTAGTCCGTGTCACAATTCTCACATTGCTCTGCATCCCATCTTCCAGGTTGGTTATCTGTTGCAACCTCAGCCTAAACTTAGCATTTGAAACCTCTGTGCTGGCCCACAGAGCTCAGACATGGATCACCACCTCCCTTCCCCACGAATTAATGGCATTTATTCAGGAGGAAAGAGTTCATCTTGCCCATGAGTTGGGGGGCAAGTCTGCTTCCAAGAGGTGGTAAATTGCCAAAAATTAGGAATGTCTTTAGATGAGCGTGTCCTAAATGTTTAGGATGTAGGAGTGGAACACAGGAAAAAAAAATTGGGGAAGGTTGAGGAGAGATAATTTGCCCCATTAGAGTCTGCTCAGCCAAGTTCCATTCAAAGCAGAGTGTGCTGTGCAAAAAATAAGTTTTGGGGGAGTCTACCTGTGTAAATTCACCGTAAAAGGAGAAAGTTCACAGTCTTCAGACCGCTGCACAAAGGCACTGGAATTTACTGCCTTTTTTTCCCCTCACATATGATCCGGAATCACCCCAAACAGAGACATTCTGGCATGTTCTGACCAAGTGAAAGACTGTCTCTTCCCTTAAAACTCACAGTCTCGGGTGGTTTGGGGGGTTGCTGGATCCAATCTGCCAAGAGATTTTTAATACTAGGCATCACGTGGCTCTCTAAGTGCTTGACACTGCCAGGCAAGTAATTCAAGATTGTTACAAAAAAACCCCAATGATTTTAAAAATGAAACAGAAATCCTCTTTAATTTTTTGAAAGTTCAAAATTGAGCATTGTTTTTCCAAGTTCAACTACAGCAGAAAGGAGAGTTCAATGATTTTATCTTGTTTTAATTGTTCTTTACTACTCCCAGGCGTGAGAAAACACGTCTATAACATAAACATTCAGGTTGCCTGTCTACTGGGATGAATTTGAAATCTAAACTCTGAGCACCTAACCCACCTTTTATCACTCTGGAGAGAATTAAACTTCCTATTTTAAAAAAGGCCCCTGATTTTTCTGTCTATCAGCTTTTCCAGTAGCTGGTACTGAATGCAACTCAAGAGTCTGGTGGGGAATTTAGCACCTGGAATCACCAAATTCTCGCCCTTGGGTGAAAACTGGAAGACTTACGGGGCAAGTGGAGACCAAAATATGGTGAAATATTAGGTTTTGCTTCTGTTTGGAATGTCTGGAAAAGTGTCAGTATGTGGAATCACTCCATCTAGGAGAGGCAGATTTTACCCTCTGTTGTTCCTGCCAAATGGCAACAACCAGTAAAATGAAAATATTGATCTAAAATCTCTCTGGACCCTGCACATAATCAGCAGAATGGTCCATTACACGAGTACGCTTCACATTAATAGAGTTCCAGGGATTCATGAGATTCAGAAATATCTCTGGAGACATTGGGCAAACTGGCAGGTCTGTTCTTTCTCGTGAAGCTGTGCCATTAGAAATGAATCCAGGCTCATTCTTAGGTCTCAGACTGAGATTGCAACGTCTGCAGGGGAAGGAAAAAAAACCTATAATAAGCAGCTCAATGCCATGGCTGAGATAAACTATGACTGAAATTTAGTGGAGTGAATAAAATCTTCTAGACACAAACCCAAAGTGCCCCAAAACTCACATTCAGAATTATATCCCCAAATTTGGGCTGGTTTTACAAGGTTTATTCAGCACCTGTCTCTAAGTCTTACCATGCCAAATCCAGACATCATGGGCTAGAAACATAGTCAGGTTAAGCAGATAGGTCTTTTCTGTGCTTCTCTTAATTTGGGTTATGGATGTCCAGCAAGATGGCCTTAATTATTTTTATGTGCACCAAAACTGTTCCAGAATTAGCAGAGAAGGGAATAACTGAACAGAAAGAAAACGTTATCAAGCGAGTGGAGCTGACGAGGACAGTTCTGGATTAGTTTTGTCAGCGGCATTTCTGGCTTCTGAGAATCTGAAGGGTCTCGTTTCTGAGATGTCAAGCCAGCAGTGGGGGAGTTGCCAAAAATAAAAGACAATTTAAGAATAAATATAAATCCCATCTAGTTTAGAAGAACTCGTCATAGGGTAAGAGTTTCCCACAGGATGGAGCACAGTCAGGGAAATGGTCCTTCTAAGGACGTTTCCGTTCTGGAGGAATCCCCCTGCAAAACTCCAACGTGCTGTCACAGAGCCACTGTCTCCAGCTGCCAGAAAGAGTCCTATGAGAAAATGACTGCCCTGACATTTCCTTCTGAGGTCTCTTCTTTCCCATTTTCCAACTGGAGAGCCTCTGCCTGGGAGTGTGAGTCAGTGGCAAGAGCGGGATTCATCGTGGCGTAGACTCTGAGGTAGAAATACAGCTTTTCCATGGATTTCTACACCCCATTTGCTACTGCTTTACCTGAGTGCCCTTCAGCAGTGTTTGATGACAGGACTGACATCTGCCATGTGCCTGCTCCCTCATCTCCTTGCCAGTGGGACAAGTGGGAGCAGTGGGATGCGTTTTATAACACCCCTCCACCACCACCATGTTCTTACAGGCACCCAGAGCTCTGCATGCAAATTAGAGAGAGATCAACATCCCAGCCGTGCTCCCTGCACTTTGTCTGGAGGGTTGGGACATTTAGAATGGTCCCCAGCTGGTTGGGAAATCACCAGGAGCTGGGGAGACGCGCGAGGAGGTGAATTTTACCCCCACTGTAGGGCTCCACGGCACCAGGGGAGCACCCTGCATCACCCAGGCCAAAGATGTTTCTTGTGTTATTAACAGAAACTGATATTTAGGAGTTGCTCTTGAAAGCCTAGGAGCATTTCTGAAGTGAAGGCAAGCTATAGGCTTGACTGACCAATTGCAAGACTTTTAGCCAAGGACATCAAAGTATGAGTTTTTATGACTTCTGTGACATAACATGAGCTGTGCTTTGAAGACACACAGGTTCCTGAAAACAGTGCATCTGGAGGCGTTGCTTCACAGTATAAATAGGCTGAATTAAAGTAATCAAACTTGTAGGAAGTGGTTGTAAAGTATGGTCAGGATTCAGAACGAAACCGTAAGAAACCCGGCCTTTCTTGTACTCAGGCTACCCAAGATCCTTATGCTCGCCTCAAAGTGCTGGTCCATGGGAGTTTCCATGCCTTGATTCTCCAAAGAATCCCAGAAGTACTGCAAAAGCTGCAGGGAAAAAAAAAAAGACAGAAGGGTAGTAGTACTCAGAGGACCTAATTCCTGTTATTCACGTAATGCATGATTCACTTTACTGCCTCTCTGTGCCTGTATCTTTCTCTATTCTTGGTCTGCTCAGATTGAACCTTCTCAGAAACACCAATCATGTCTGGGCATCGTCACTGCCATCTTCCAACAAAACTATTCTTGGTTTTGAAAAACGATTTTGAAATTCTTAATTTTGAAAAATGAGTTGGGCACTAGGTAGGTGCTTTGGACAAGGACTCGGGAAAATGGAGTTCACTTCTCAGGTGCAGCACAGAGCTCCTGCATGAACTTAAACAGATATTTAGCTGTGCTTCCACTTCCCACGTGCAAAACAAGTAGTTCTGCTTGCTTTCTGTGTCTTGCCTAGTTGGATTTGAAATTCTGTGGTGCATGGGCATTTAACAAATTATATTTATCTACGTGCAGCACCTGGCACAGGGAGACCTCAGGCACAGAGCCTCTGGCACGAGGCTGTGTTACATCTACTGGTTAGGACTGAGTTTTGCCCAGTGTTGAAGATTTGAACATTGATTTGCACCTTTTTTCCCAAGCCTGGAAGACAAGGCAGCTTTGGAATTCAAAACTTAATTCAGGTAGTTTGTGAGGTTCATCAATGCTTCTAAACTCTTTTTGTTTTGGAAAGTCTGCCTCTTCAGACAGTGAGAAACTGGGAAATGACATAAACGGAATCTATTTCAGTATTTTGCTATCAGAACTTTACTCAGCTCAGGTTTTCGCTTTAGATCCATTACAGATAAAATCACCAGTCTGGATTCTGTACTGAAGTTAAAATGTTGGCAGAACAGTTGCCCAGGTATGGATTCCTGGATTCAGTCCTTGTTCACTCCTAAAGTTGCCTCCAACATTGTTATACACATACCAGTGGGGGCAGAAGGAGATTCTGGCATTGTGTCTGTTTTCAAATTGCCCCATAAATACAGAAGTTTTTACCTCACAGTCAATCCTGTTGCTCGAAAGCAGAAACTGGGGATTCAACAAATCTAACAGCAAAGTGCTACACAGGAAAATTCAGTTTGAAGCTTAGTGGTGGTTGTTATTCCCTCTTCTCCTTCTTCTGTGCCTTAATGATTGTCCTTCTCTTCCCACTGCAGAGACCTCTTTTTAAGTGCATTTCCCTGAGGAAATGAGAATGTGTATCTACTTAATTTAAAAAGACTGCACATAACTGTGTTTTGGAAATTTTCTAATCTGGTGATGAGCTGCAGTCCTTCTCACTGCGCTGCAGACACTGCACCAAAACAAACCAGGTTCTTGCTGGCACTCTTTGCTCTCCAAGTGGATTCTCATTTTCAGAAAGGATCAGCACATCTTCCACTACAAAAAGGTCAGCCAGGCCCTTCTACTCCTCAGCAGATGTCTGAGCTTTGCTTTTTATTTTAATGGGAATTGGTATTACCAGAAACTGGGACACTTGTTTCAGCCCTTTAGAGAAATGGGAGGATTAAGATGAAGATTTCACACATTTTAAACCAAAATAAAGGTGCTGAGCAATCCTGGTGGAAGGAGAATATCAGGTAAACAGAGCTGGAGGTTGGTATTTAGTAATTGCTGAGAGCAACTAGATAGCAAACAGCTGAAGTGCGCCTCTACTTGTCAGGAGAGCTGAAGAAAACCCCAAGTTTTTCCTCTCCCAAGTGATTCCTCTCCTTTTCCCAAGTGATTCCTCTCTTTTTCATTCCTTACATAATGAAAAGTAGGCCGTTAATTTAAAAGTAATGGGTGATTCTGTGTGGGAATTAGCAGTGATAAGATGCTTAGACTCCCTGAAAATCATAATCAGCATGATGTTATCACTGCTTCACTTCAGTCCTTCAAAATACATTCTCTTCTCAAACTCTTCAAGTTAAATGATTTCATTAAAAACCTTTAGGCTCAGAAATTCATAGTTGTCATTCGTAATATTCTCAGCTAAAATCAGTTACAGGCTGTGTGAACTATGCTACAATTCTGGTGTTGTCATTTGTACTGTTCAAACTGCTTTACAAATGTGAACTGTTTTCCCATCTGAATTATAGTAAATATCTATTTTTATGCTTCGTTTCCCTGCCTGTGATTTAATATTTTGTTTAAAGACAGCTGTATGTATATTTTATCCCATCCTGCTACCACCCCACTAAAATTTTAGACTCTTGAATTGAAGGAAAATAGATTTGTAGACCTGTGAGTGCTTCAGAGTTCCATCCTTATTCCTATGCTTATTTTAAAATAAATACTTCATACTTAACTTTTTTGTAAACATATCGGCGATATAAATGCCAAATACATCTAGAGTGGTTTTCCTTTGATGGCATAATTAACTCCTCTCTTTTTCATCTTTAACTTTATTTCCTTGCTGAAGCAGATCCTGTGCAGTGGCTTTAAAACCCAAATAATTCTGATTTACCAATCAGTATTAGTCACACATTACCAACATATGGGTAAAATTTTCTATGCTTGAAACTGAAAACCATTTAGGACATATATTTGGATACAGGAATTTTTTCCTAGTTTGCTGTTGCGTAATTAAGAAAAATCTTATGAAATCTAATTCCTTTTCATTGTTCCCTTTGTCAAACAAATATAACCAGTCCACTGTGCTATTGCTCAACCTTAAACCTGGTGCCGGATAAAGCCAGGTTTACTACAGGTTCCATTTTGATTTTCTCAGGAAAACACTTCCTTTCATCCTTTCAGTTTCTCAATGGTCATCAAAAACCCAAATCAGTAACGACTCAAACTGGAATAGATTGCGCAAAATCCACTTTGTGCTTGTTTGAATAACTTTTCCCTGGAATTCCCACTGCAGATCTCCTGAGACCTTCTCATCGTATCGACATTTCCTCGCCCTGCTGGGTCAGAAACAGGGCACTGAATGTTCTTGTGCAGCTCAGAGCCTTTGCTTCTGGCCACCACCAGGCAATGCAAACAATCAACACCAGCTTAAAGGCTTGCCGAGCTCCAAAGAATTGAAGTACATTCGGTTGGATTTGGGGCCTACAGTTTATATCCCATACTTTCAATCAAAGACCAACATCACTTTTTTTCTCTAATGAGGAACTGCGGCCGTAATTTGGAGGCCTTAACCTCCATTCAGTCCTTGTTCAAACAAGAAACAAAATAATGGGCAGGAATGAGGGAGGAATTAAAGGACTCTTTAAAACAACACCTAAATAAGTGGGGAAGTCCAAACTCAGCACAGCAAAGTTGTAGCTTGCCTAGAGTTAAGCTGGACTTGAGCGATTTCCTGCAGATATTAAAAAAAGCCCAACAAAACCCAAACCACCTTGGCAACTTCAAAGACCAGTCAAGCATAAATTATGTGTCTTAAAGTGAAGACAACTTCCTCTTTTTATTATAATAATGTTGTATTCTGTCACAGGTTCTTCTAAGGCATCAGAAACAAGGGGGGCAGAACAGTTTTGCAACCAAATTTCTCTTTTACAGTGATGAACTTCGTCACTTTGCACCTCTGTTAAATACATCATACTTGATAGCCATCAGTGGAACAGAGGTGTCAGTTTAGCAGTCGTTTCTAAATATAATTTTGGTGACAAAAACTATTTATTTTAAACATTTTAAATGTTTTTCTGTTTCATAAATGCTTTCTGAGATGTGTCTGCAGTATGATCTCGAGCACTAAATTCAATTAGGCACAGGTTTATTTACTACTGTAATCACTGTAGGAAAAATGGAATTGTTCCTTGCAGGGAAGCTGAGAGCAGAGTACAGAAATCTGCTCAGAGTCTGGGAGCTTTTTTTTTTTTTTTTGATTGCTGCAAAGGAATCTGTAGAGAAAACAGGATATTATTTGCATAATGCATCAAAATGACTGTTAGTTTTCCTTCATGAAGGCACAACAAACTTCCTGACACAGATAATATCCTAGCAACTCCTTGTGGTAACAGAGACACCATTCCAGCAACAGAAATATTTACAGTATGTTTTTATGGCATATTAAGTCTCAGCTATTTAAAAAGCTGGAGGAATTGTTGTGTATTTCTAAAAATGGATGCTCGAGAGTAAGCCTTTAGAACCATGCATAGTTCAGAACCCAATTGTTCCTTTTTTTGTGAGATGCAGGGTGATTTTGGAGGAATATTTTTGAAAGACATGGTATTCCTGTAATTTTATACTGGGCAGTGTTTTCAACAAATTTGCAGCCGAGTGGTAATTTTTTGTTAGACAAAGATTGGAGAATTTGGAGAAAGACTAGCAAAATCCAACTTTTACTAAGTAAATTCTGTCATGAGTATATATATACACAAAAAAATCAACAGAAAGCTGGGGTAAGACATCTTTGAAAATCCCTACTTTAAGATCCAAATATTCAACTTCCATTTTATTTAAAACATGATTTATTTAAGAATAGCATAGCATATTAATCATAATCTATATACACAATTTATGGCACAGTCTAAATTTACATACAGTTTTAATCTTGATTATTTTTATACTGTAGGGGATTTGCAAGAATATGAAACTCTTCAAGGAAAAACTAAAGAATTTTGATAGTAAAAGGCTGGTTTCTGAACTGGCTTTACACTCTGGGGTTGGTTACTCACATCTGCCCATTCCCTTGCAGTCACCAGGACTTCATGGGTGAGGAACTTCCTGAGGCCCCTTCCTGAAGGAAGTTTTGGCTGCAGAAGGATGATTAGGTAAATGTGGAAGTGTCTCTCGAGCAACATTTTTCCATCTATATGCTGAAATGTCTTCTGTGGTGCCTTGCCTCGAAAAGTGAATATACAACCAGTCTAAAGCTGCATTAAATGGGTGTGAAAACCCAGTTTGAAAGTCAAGATCCACTTTTACTTCGTAAAAGCCTTTTTCTTCAGGTGCAGATCTGGATACTTCACTGTTTTTATGTTTCAAAACGGATCAGAAATATAAAATAGGTGAAGAAGTGCAGCCCTGTTTCCTGTGAATGAGCTCTGCTGTACACATTTCCCTGGCATCCCCGAGACCTCATGATGAGGACACCACATTAATAACCCAGCATGGCAAACACTTCTGTATTTCTGCTTTTGCAGCTCTCTCATTGATTGAATTTAATGATTCGTTTGCCGAATGACGCAAGTCAGGAAAATGTGTGTTCAAAGTACCCTGTCATCAATCATTTTCTTAACTTTAAACACATGTCAGGTCCCTGTGAAGCTGACCAATCCTTTGGGTCACTGAAAACTGCCTTTGGAGCAGCTGAAAGAAGTGGGATGTAGTTTTAAAGAGCATTTTAACCTAATCCTCCATTCCTCACAATAAAAAAATATCAAGACTAGGCCGGTCAGCTTATGATTTTTCAGCAAATGGAAAATAAGGCTCAGCACGCTCAGCTCCCACCACAACCAGGAGCTGTAAGAATTCTGGGAAGTTTTCTGTGAACGCAGGAATCTGTGTGGAGTTTTGCTTAATTTGTTTCATTAACTCTGTCGGGAAATATGATATAGTGCTCAGGAACGTAAACACTCTGACTTATGAGTTTGTTGCCATACAAGTAAAGGGCTTTTTCTCAAAGTCATGGCAGACATGAGTGTACACAAAGATATTCTGCATAGCAGGGAAGGCCACCCACAAAGTTGTGTGAATTTAATTTTTTGATTCACATTCCTCTTCTCCCATAAAAGCCAAGGTGGGCCGTGGCTGTTTTCCCATAAAGCGCTGAGAAAGCTCAACCCAAGTCATTTGGGCCTTGAACAGAGAACAAACCCACACATACCCCCAGCCCCCCCAAAAGGCTCCTCTTTTTGTACATCCAACAGGGTGGCAAATTCCCCAGAGGAAACGCTCCGGCTGAGGGAAGCACTGCAGGGATGTTTTCCTTCTGCATTTCTAAAGAAGTTCCCTGGCTGACATCAGACCTGGTACCCGATGCCAACCCAAGGCCCGGCCACAGGAGATGGCACTGCTGGAGAAAAGGCGTTTTGGCTCTTGGCACCTTTGTTTTACAGCTGCTGAGGAGGTCCCGTGGGTGGTCGGAGCCTTCGGTTTCCCTTCTGCGGCCGACGGGAGACAGAAGGGAGATAACAGCAAGGGAAAAGGGAGAGAGAGAGAGTGTCACAGAATGGACAGTCTGAGACTCGTGGAGCCAGCTTCTCTGAGAGCTAAATTAACTTGTCCCTGGTTATGCCAATTCATGATTTTGATGTCCTGTAAAAAGCGCATTTTATGTCACGAAGAGCGAGGGAGCAAAATTAAGCCCCAGCCCCAAATTTCTACTGAGTACATGCTTCATCTTCCACTTTAGGACAAACATGAACCGAATCAAGAATAGCAGTGGTGAATTTTCTTACCATAGGCTAAAAACCTGTCCCTTCTCCTTTATTGGTATTTGTTGCTGTGTTTACCTGGAATTTGAGCAGATGCTTCTGCGTTGTATGACCAGCAAGTTCTGGTGGGTATGGAGCCAGTCACCTTGTCTGAGTGGTTTTAAATCCATGCAGAGAAGCTTCTGGCATGCCAAATATGTGTATATATAGGCATTGTCAGGCCATTTCTTTTTCAAGTTGCTACTGCCTTCTAGCAAAAATCCTGGGAAAAGGCTCGGTGTGATTCTCTGCAAGAATCACTGGTTTAGGAAGATGAAATTGGAAACTGGGGTATTCCTCTCTTGGAAGAAGTTGAAAACAACCTAAGCTCAGCAGATCTGCTTGAATTCTGTCTGCGTTTTGCCCTGAAAGCAGAGAGAAAATATCCTTTCCCTTATAACCTTGACAGCGCTGGTTGTTGATATGCATCAGACAGCAAATACCCAGATAAAGTTTGTAATCTAGTGGAGGCAAAATGAATTCCTCTGATCTCCACTTTCTTTATTGGAAAAAAAAGAGAGAGAGCTTTGAGGACAAGCCAGCGCTTCTAGAGGAAGGTGTGAGTTCAACAAGGATATCCCTGTTCACTGTCTAATGGTATTAAAAGTTCCCATGTCCTCTTAGGCTTTTCCCAGTGGCAACTACGGAGATGAAAGCCCTGGCTCTGTTCTGTCCCTGCCTGTGGGACACCCTGAGAGTCCCCAGAGGAGTCAGCCAAGGTCAGTCCTGTCCCTGTGGGGCTCTGCAGCCTTTTTGAGGGCTCCCCGTTCTCAGCCTGGGTGACCTGAACTCTGTAATGCACCGATGAGTCCCAAAGCACCCTGGAAGGCAATGCCAGGTGGGATGTGCTGCTTTTCCTACCGTGTCTCCTCAGAAACTCCTGTCCCCCAAGCCCTGTGGTGCTCTTATTCTGCACGTGGTGTTCAACCAGCATGTGGAGGTGGCAGAGGGGCAAGCAGAAATCCTTTACACTATGTTGGCAATAAATCATTTCTGGTCATGCTTAACAGCCACATCTCTGTGGAGTTCACTGACCAGAAGGGCCACGTAACAGAGGGAATGCAAAGGCAGCAGCTGTCCCCTTTCCCTGAGGGACAGGGATGACCCTGACTTTGCAGGGCTTCTGCCTCTGAGGGAGCAGATCCGCCTGGGGCAACACGGACGGTGGCCCTGGGAGTCAATCTCGTGGTGTGTAAGCTCAAAGAACCTTATCCAGCAGCAGCCCCGTGGGCCTGCAAGTGCTGGAGGGCTCTGGGCTGCACTGCAGAGCCTGGGAACTGCCTGAGGCAGGTGCAAAGGGCAGAGCTGGATCTCCCCTGGGTCAGGAGGGAAGCCTCCCTCAGGTGGGGAGCCCAGGAATAGATGTCCTACTGTCCACAGGCCACAAAGCCCTTTTCCTGTTGAAAAGTTTGCTGGTTAAGCACAGATGGTGTGGGACAGATCTTGGTTGCTCCAGGGGTCACAACTGATGGATATCCAGAGAAGCTCTCTGAGCAGTGTGAAGCCAGTGGATCCGATACTGTCTTGAGCGTCAAAACCCGTCAAAGCCTCAGAAGGAAAAAGAAGGTACTAAAAATCACTCATCCCGTCAAAGGCTGTGTCAGACTGTCCCTCAGAGGAGGGATACAGAAACAAACTGCTAAAGCAAAAATCACCATCTCTGTGCTACGCTGATTTTGGCAGAATCTCTCCAAACTGACCAAAACTGCAGCCCTTGGGGTGGTGTTTGTCGTTCTGACTTACTGAGGGTGAGGACCTGTTTCAGCTGCCCACACAGCCCTATCTCATGCCCTGTGAGCCACCCCAGCCTGGCTAAGATAGCCACGTGCTGGAAGACTTACAGCACACGCCTGGGACTCCAGGCAGAAGCCAGGCAGGATACTTTGGAGCATCTCAGATGGGCTGTGGGGGCATCAGGATCTACCTCTTTGCATTGGCTTTCCCTCAGAACTACAAAAACCAGACAAAACACTGTGATGGATACCATGAGGGAAGCACAGACAGAGAGGGGAATCCCTCTTTCTGTGACCATTTTTCCCGGGCTCATGACCAAGCCCAAACTTCTTCTCATCACCTTCTTCGAGCAACTCTTCATTTGCTACAGCAGGAGCTGAATTTTCCCCGTGGAACTTGAAGCTGGCTTCCCATGGGGACTCGCGTGATCTCCAGGAGTTAACATCCTGAGGCCGAATTAGCTTTAACACCTCCTCATTGACGGGGTAAATATTTACATCCAATTGTCCAGACTTTAGCATAACAGCTTCAATTCCTCCTGGCAAGAAAGCCAGCACAGGTCACTTTGTCAGTGACAAGGCTTCCAGATAATTAAACAACACTCACTGGCCACTAATTTATATGCATTATAACTCAGGCTTAAGAACCTAAATAGACCAATAGAATAAACTTCACAGACACTAAACACTTATTTGCTGTGACACTATTTACATTTGGGTCTACAGAAAGCAGTAAATCAAAGAGGGACTTTGGAAGAGGAAGAAGAGAGAACAGTCTTCCTTTTCCCGATATTAATATTTAATATCCTTTCAGACATATGCACTATTTGATGCAATTCCTAGAAAAGGGAATTTTACCTAAGGACTTGAATGAGCCAAATAATTAATGGCTAAAAATGTTACAACTGGTTTTTCTGGCATAGTGGCAGGGCCTACTGTGAGATTTTAGGTGTGAAAAGAAGCAAAGGAAGATGCATAAAAACATATTAGATGTGATTGTTCATGTGGCAGAATTTGCAAATTGAATATTGCAAAATTATTTCCAGGAGTGCTATGAATTCTTCTTTGTGGGAAATAAGTTAAATAGAATAAAGAATGCAAATAATATTCAATGAAAAGGGCACTCTCCCCAAAACTAGGCTGGAAAGAACATCTGCATAATCAAAAACTTTGGGGGTTTGAAGTGGGGTTTTTTCTGGTAAAACTAATAGTGAGCCTTGAAAACAGTGAAGCTGAACAGGCAAGAAGTACAGCTACAATTCCAGGAGTCGTTAATCTCTGCCACAGGGAAATAAATAAATCAATTTCTGTTAATGTTCCTGGGCTTTAGTGTCTGGTGCTCAAATTTTGTCACTGTCTTTAATGTCCATGATATGATTTTCATCAAACGATTTTAAATGGTGTCATTTATAACCATGTATGGAAAAATCATTTCCCATTCGTCTTTCTGCACGCAGCAATATTCATACCAATGTACAAGCTTCTTTTTTTTGCTTTGAACCTGGTGCTTCTGTATTTCCCAAGGTGTTTTATTTCAGGAAAATGATCACGAAGATAGGTTGCATTCTTGATTGCTTTTGTGTTTCCTTAGTTGTTGTATCTTTTATTACTTTTGGCAACAAATCAAAGCCAGGAGAGGTGTCTTTTCACTTACGAGCAGGGAGTATTATACTCACCTTATCACTTCATTAAATCACTTGTTGCAGTGATTTCTCAGCTTTTCTTGGCTGTTCTTCCAGTCGTTTTTGAGTTTTCCCAAACATCACAGGGTACAATTAGTGCTAATAGTCAGCCATTATCTACATCGTTTTTCAAAAGGGAAGTATTTGGTACAATTTGCAGTGCAGGAGATCTGTCAGCTAATAAAGCCAGCCGGAAATGTAGACATTTTTTTCTTGGCTCTAAGTGTTATTATTTTACATCCTGTTTGGTACTGAATAAACGCACTGCTCAAAGCTGGAGTGTATTTTCTTTGTGGGCACACAGGGAGAGAAGGTACAAGCCCAGATGGATTTCTCATGGCAGCAGACTCAGCAGATGTTTGTATTTAATCCCTCTCAGGACACTGAGAGACCTCGATGCCTTTCAGGGCAGACACCGTGGTGCTTCCTCTCGATGCCAGAGGAGTTTTCACTCTCATAAATAAGAGACCTTATCTCCGACACTGAAAATTAAGGATATTTTCCAACCAGCCCTATCAGATGGGATGCAGCAGGAGGCAGCCTCTCAGTTTGCCCCACGGGTGTCAGCATCTGTGGTGCTCTATCACACAGCCCAAGGCTCCAGCCAGTCGTGGTGCCTCCTTCCAAGCGCTGCTCTTGCTCACTGCTTCCCATTTTAGGCAGAGCAGCCACGAGAAGCCGTCCTGCTCTGGAGCTGTTGTTGCAAAGACAATGTCCTGATGGTTTTTCAGCTGTGTATTGCTACTGGATTTGTGTACTTGTGTTTATATACATTTTAGATTCAAAGGGCTCCCCTGTGCTGGAGTACATCCAGGCTCACAGGCGAGGTCACATTAGGGAGAGTTCTCCTTGACAGCTTCTTGGGGAAAGGCATTTTCTGCACTTTCTGTGCTGGGCCCGGGGCTACAATTCATCACCAGAGGAATCTTTGATGGGGAAGGCCAGATCGTCAAAACATGCAAATCAAAGTAAATAGTTTGGAATTATTATGGTGTAAGGACATGTCCTCATCTAAGACTCTCTCATCCTGGGAGCTGCAGAGGTAGGAAGTCACTCTTCTACCCCAGCCCAGAAAAATTGCCTCTGACAGGGGGCTTTTAATCAAAATAAAAAAGGCAATGCTAAAATATTGCCCATTCAGTGTGAAAATGGAGAAATATAGGGCCAGTCTTAGTCACAGGGTCCTGATCCCACTCTCAGACACCTTGACATTTTTAGGCTCTCTAAGTGATGTGGAAATCAAGATCAAGTGGAAATTGGTGTTCAAGGTGTCTCCAGCATGAAGAACAAAGCCAGTGGCAGCCCCATTAAGCTGGAAGGAGGAAAGCAGGATCTTCTCAGGGACATGCTGAAGGATGGATCAGAGGTACAGCAGGAGGGATGGAATAAAAAAGAATTTTTCACTGGTAAAAGCTAAAGGAGGCCAGGATTTCTAAACCAACACTAATCATCTCTCTGAAGCCTGACAGATTAAGGAAAATAA
Source organism: Lycocorax pyrrhopterus obiensis (assembly GCA_014706295.1). NCBI lineage: Eukaryota > Metazoa > Chordata > Aves > Passeriformes > Paradisaeidae > Lycocorax > Lycocorax pyrrhopterus. The sequence continues at coordinate 2,478,330 of JACSVZ010000007.1, forward strand.
ATAAATGCTGGAAATAATTACTGGCTACAGTACCATCATTCCAGTATCACTGGAACTGTCTCCTGATCTTTCATCATCCAAGTGATGATTCCCCAGGAAAGTAGATCTTACAGCTACCGATCTCTTCAGGTGATTGAAGCATTGGGGTTTTCCCTGAGGGCTCTGACAGATACTGTTATGCTCAGGTCAAATACCTGTATTCAAACATCTTTATTCTGCCTGGGAATGTACGTCCTGGCAGTGTCCTGCAGACTGAGAGAGACTGCAGGGACAAAGGAACTGCAAACTCACTGGGAAATGCTGTCCCCCTCAGCTGTACCATCTGATACTGAGCCACGGGTATTTTATTCTCTCCAATAAAATACGGATTTGAAGGCACAGCTTTGCTAAGTCAGTGTCATAAACAGTCCACACAAACCGAGCCTGAGAATTTTTCCAGGGACTTGAATTCCCACTGAAGAAATGTTGAAGCTGCCCGTTTTCCATGTGAACTGGGTAATAATTTCTTTCCTTTGCTCGGGAAACTGAAGTCACCAAAGCAACTAAAAATCCTATTCTGCTAATAGATAAACTGGCATTTATATAGATGGAATTGCAGTTTACCTCTCAAAACAATTTCACTAGTTGATGAAAAGGTGATATTCTAAAGTGATAACACTCTTTAGAATATGAATCATACATTTGTCTTTTCCTCTTTAGGGAAATAATATGTGCAGAAAAATTAATGCGTCTCCTCGAGATGGGAGATGAATGAAAGTGCTGGAGCTGCTTTCACCTGTGTTGGGCTAACCCAGGGGCTGTTGCATGTATCCAAACTAGATACCTCATGTTAAAATATGATCTCTACAGTGCAAGAACAAGTGCCTTGATTGCACTATTTTATTTCAGAGTGGTGGCTGTCAGCCCTCCTCTTTAATGACTTAATAATATCTTGGGTTAGATCCCGGTACTGCTCAAATTTTTCTGTGCTAACTCACATTTTTCTTTGCTCAGTTTTCCCTGACCAAACCAGACTGGGATTTAATATCTTTAGTGTTTCAAAGGTTGCTTAATAAACACCAGCCTGGAATAACTTGAACTGTTATTTTCTGAGACCTTCAGATTTGTCACTGGAAGGCAAAGCAGTGGCATGACCGCCTTCCAAACAGCTCTAAGGCTAAAACAAAAGCAATAATACAAATACACGTCAAGGACTCTTGTGCTTTTTCACCATTCCTTCCACCATCCCACACACATTTCTTGCTGTTCCAGCCGTTCTGAAACATTCTCCCAACATTTGTGTGAAGCAAGTAATTCCGGTTTCTGCCTTTTGTGGGATTGCCTCTGTGCCTCAGGTCACTGCATGCTGAAGTCTGAGTGCTTTGAATTAATTGCATGTGAACTCGTTAATCCAGAGAGCAGTTTTAAAAATGTGCGTTGTTTGAGGAGGGGATCACAGAATCAGACCAAGAGCAGGGCTGTATGAAAACTGGAATAATTTGGGAGGTGGAAGAAAAGGTCACGTGAGTTGTGTTGGTCCTTCAGGACTTTTTGGTGATGGGAATTTGAGGCATCTGAAGTCCACCTGAATCTTGGCCCAAGGAGCACCAAAGGGCATTGTCAGGCACACAGATCCAGCGACAGGAAAAAACTGGCTGGGGCTCAAAGGAAACAAGTGTCTCTCTTGTGTCTCAAGACTAGGAATCAATAAAAATATTAAATTAAAAGGGGGCATTTTCAGACACATGCCTCAAATCTCAACATAAAGAATATCTGGTGATGAACAACCACAGAGACAAACATCAGGTGTTTGTACCTCTGCTTGTACAGTTGTCACATTTTCTCTACTTTTCTATGACCCTGCAACTTTCTTTTATGACAAGGGAGAAATTAATTTGATCACAACACATGCTCTGACAAGGAGACCTGGTTTCAAATGTCAAGTGCCACAAAAAGAGAGGCTTATTTTAACAATTTACTGTCAGTGGAAATGGGTGAAGACCCAGAAGGCCTGGCAGGATATTTATTGGTCTATCAGGCAATCTGAAAGTACATGAATACAAGAAGAATCTCAGATTGTATTGTTGTTTCCAGCAGGACGTATAAATTACCATCCACATTTTCCAAAACGAAGAGGGCAATGACCTTCTCCCTGAATTTCCTATCATTGAAATAAGCAGATTTCAGCTGCTCTCAGCTTCACCAGGCCGAACTGAAACAGAGCAGTCCTATCTGTAATTACGAATTCATAAATCACTCGCCCAGACTGTGTATTTTTTGTAATTCAAGGTAGGCAGGATGTGTTATGCTAACTTCTAAATCCAATCCACGACCTCCTGTGTTTTGAGAACAGGGCCAAAGATGGAGCTGGAAAATGAGTGTCTTGGTGTTACAAGACACGCTGTGCGTTTGTGAAATACAGTTTGGAGAGCGTTGCAGAGTGGCAGCCATGCACAGGAAATTTGATATGTAACAGATTTAGAACAGTTATAAGGAACAACTTCCTTTATGATGACGTCTAGGAAGTCATTTATCATCTCACAGAGGAGTCTGGCACCTTAAAGTGTTTATCTAAGGAAAGGAAATGAACCCCTGTCATCTAATAGAAACAGTATTTGATCCATCTCACAAAGATGTACACTGGTCAAAGGAATTTTAAATAATCCTCAGCTCCAGCATTTGGCTATACCTGCTTCTTGTCTCCAGGAAGCTCTCAATCCATTATTTTCCTGGTGTTTTCCTTTCTTTTCAATCCTTTCCTTATTTAGACAATCCCTGGGTTTGAACACTATCCAAGATTTATTCCTTTTCAGATTAAATTAACAAATACATCCAGTTACCTTGAGTTAAATAGCGGGTGTACTTTAAACACACCAAAAATTTCGTTTTCAGGAAGAAAACTAACTTGGATTCGCTAAATATTCCTGAAGTTTATTCCACAGACTGCAACACAAAGGCAGCCTCAGGGACCACCGCTTTTAGTTCATGATCCAAAGTCCATTAAAACCTTTCCACAGTGTTCAATAGGGCTTTGATTAAGGCACGTGGGTGGGACCATCATTGAAAGCTTTGCTGAAAGAAGTGTACTATAAGGAGAAATTTCTTTAAAACGAGCAGAGAATAAAGAGGAAAACCTGGAAGAGAGGCAAAGAGGACGGGATGGGAACAGGTTTGATGGGAAGCATAAAGTGGAGTGAAAATAGCAAGAAAGCCCACAAGGAGAAATGAGAGCCAAAATGCACAAAATAGTGGATTTATTGGCCCTTGGAGACAGAGATTTAAAATTGATTTGTGGGCTTGAGAAATCCAAGCAGGAATCTGAATAAGACACCAAGAACAGCAAGGAATTACAATGACTCTTCCCATAGTATCAGGGATGGATGACAAAATAGGTAGGGAGGAGATCTGGGGAAAAACAGCTCTGCAGGGCAGGTTTCACCAAAATCCTGGAGCTTTGAGTCTTATTTGCTAAGTCTTGGTAGTGACAGCTTTAACCTGGGAAAGGAGCAGCCCAATGTGATCCCCAGCTTGCTGTCCTGAGTTTCCATGAGGGTAAAACTAAAAAAAAGTGTGAAATTTGGTATCTCGGAGAATGTTTGCACTTTTTAACGGCTTCTTCTGCACCAAACAACCAGATGGAAATGTCAATTTCACTGGAGAAGTGTGAAAGAGGTCATAGGCTCAAAGTGATCAGTACTGAAAGTTGTAGTTAATTCCCCAAAAGAATGAAATAGAAACTGAAAAATTGATACTGGCCTGCAGTCCAGGCAAGAAAAGCAGAAGAAATAAGACAGAGACTAAAGGATGTGCTTGTTTTCTCTGCGGGGGAAAAAAAAAATCTATGAAGTGAAATTAAAAGTTGAGCAAAAGTTATTGTCAAACAGCAGCTTCTGCTCACAGGGATGTGTGAAAACAGCTCTTCAGGGCTTATTTAGAGATGATTGCTCTCTAGGGCTTCAGACACAAAATATCCCTGTGAAGTGACCAATAGTAACTGAATCAGGTGGAATTTGTATTTTGGGGACAATGTTGATTGCCTCAGGTAGTGCAGGTGAGTTCTAGAACTTTCAGTATTCCCTTTCACTGGGGAGCCACCGCATACAAGAATTTTCCTTGAAGAACAAAAATAAGCAAACAAAAAGAAAAGACAGAAAGTTTTTTTTCTGTTCCCTTTTACCTAGATGTCTCGTTTCACGGTGGTTCATCATGACCACCACTGCATGGTACCTTCGAGCTTCCCACCTTTATGGGTCTGCGGAGTTCAAAGCTTGTCATACCTTTACAATCCTGTCAGGTTCAGCAGGTCCCTTCAGCACTGCTCTTGGCTTCCCCACAGGATTTACACCTCCTGGATGCTTGAGCCTTCCCCCATGGCACAGAGAGCTGCTGGGACAGATGCCCATGCTTTGTTCTTGGTGCTGAATTCAGCACGTTCTCACCCGACAGGATCACAGGGTTTATTCTGGCAAATTCTGCTTCATATTCCCTGCCTTCTTCCTCTCCTACCTGTCGTGGGACGTGGCCTTTGCTGTTATCCACCTTCCACCTCCCCCCAGCTTTCAATTAATGAGTTTATGAAGAATGTAATTATCTGCCCGAGCATCTTTCACTGCCCATAACCCATTTGAAGCCCTCATTAAAAACATTTTTAGGAACTGCCAAAGGAAGGGGGGAAAAAAAAGCTCCTTCCCTGTCCCCAGTCTCGGAAAGAAACTCTCCAGGTGACAGGAGGTTGTAGCTATGGACATTTTTTTATATGCTCCATGCTTAATTTGGAGAGAGCGTTATCCGACTGCAGCGCAATGACAAATCAATTTGAATTCCCCTCTGACACAACTTGCTTTCTCCTCTTACTTTCAGAGGGTTTACACTGAGAGCTGCTTTGGCTGTGCTCTCCCACCTGACTGAACTGTCCTCCCCTGACCTGTGCTTGTCTTTGGAACAGCACAGCAGAGGCAGGAGTCGAACAGGCGTTGCTGGACAGGAAAAAGAAAAGTGTCCTGAGTCCAACAAGCCTTTTACGTTTATCTCTTCTCCGTGTTCCTGAAGCGCCAGCAAAACCTTAAATCCACTCTCTGAAGTACAGAACATCTGTCTTCCCCTCGAGTTATCCAGCTTTTCTTCCTTAATGACCTTACTTGGCAAATTACTCCTGTGTTTACTACCTTGGTGAAATCTCAGAGTTTGAATCCCCAGTCTGGCCTTGATTTTCCGTCTTCATTCTGCATGTGCCATTCTCACTGCGGTTTCCTGTTCAGTTTAATGATGATTCTTTACACATTTTCACTACTTCTAGCACTAAAACTCTTTTCTTCAATGAATTAATTTCACTCCTTTAAATGAATGATCAGATTCTTTCCCCCTTCTCTCTTCACTTTTCTTCTTTTCCCTCAGTAGACCCTGGCTTTGGCTGATTTGTAGCAATAAGAATTCCTGAGAAAGGCTGATTCCTCTACAGCTGTGTGAAAGAGATGCCACGGCCAGGCTGCAGATTGCTGTCCCTTAAGTCTGCAAAAACCCTGAAAAATACCCCTGAAACCAAAGGAAACAGGTTTCAAGTTACCTGTCCCACATCATACCTCTCAAGCAAGGAGTTTCATGTCATTTCAGAAGAAAAGAGACCAATTTCTCAAGTAGTCTTGCTCCTATTGTAACATTTTTGTAGGAAAACACGTTCAGCCTGATAAATTGTCCGAGCTAACACGTAAAACCCCTCTCTTTAGCAAAAGCCACCTGCTGTATATCTCATGACCTCTCCTGATAAAGTGTTTGATGGCAATTCCCTACAAATCCCAGACACTCTGAGGCCTTAATGTGATTTTTTTGTGCAAAATATTTTCTGTCCAATTTATCTCTGGTATAAATCCATCAATTTTTATATCATTTCTCTTCTGCAAGTCTGTGACTACAGTGGAAGTGGGGCTCTTGTCTCCTCCAAGGATAGTGGTTTATATGATTGTGTCGTTCGAATGAAGTCAGTAAATAAAATCACTTGCTTCCACTTCAGTGTGTCCAACTTTCTATACATTCATCCAAAAATTTCAGATCTTTTAAAATCTTGTACCATCCATCAACCTTTCAATGCTTCCAATTTTAGCATCTGCCAGCTCTGGATGTTGGCACTCTCCCATCGTGATCATTTCTACTCTACTCATCATTCGGCCCTCAAGAGTAAGGGATTAGAGAAAGCCTAAAAATACCGTGAAGGATGTCATTAATTTCAGTCACTTCCCTGGAAACGCAGACACTGCACATTCTGTTCAGACCTTTGTCCACCTCAGACTGTTCAGCCTTTCCACAGTTGCCTCCAAGCCACGGTGCTCCTCCTCGGGAGCGCAGGGAGCCTGGTGAGGCTGTCCCAGAGCCCTTCACACACTTTCCTGCTCTCCAATATCAAAAGCTAAATACTACTGAGATAATTCTGTCATTGCCTGGTGGTGCCTGAGAAAATTATTTCCCTAATGTTTTGGTTCCTCATCTACTTTCTGCCTACTCCATGTCTATAAATAGGGTTAGTGTCATTTGAGCAGGGAACTACAGCTTCGTGCTCAAGGTTTATTTCTGCTCCTCTAATCATCTGGTAATGGACTATGTTGTAGCATTCCTCTGCATCAAAAGGAGTAGTCAGCATTTATTTTTGCTCCAGAGCCTGAAGACATCCTAACAGCTTCAGAAAAGAAGCAGGAAACCCATTGCCAAACACATAACCTGCCATCACCAGACTGAAGGACAGGTAATAGCACGGAGTGAGTGAGCGACAGAAAGGGAGGAGAATGGTTAAACATAAACAGATAACCAAAACAACAATGGCGTAATGGGTTTTCTGAGCAAGGCCATGAGCCGGTGTCACCGAAACTGTCTGAATGAGCAATCCATTTCCTACTGGTTTGTTCGAAAAAGATGCACTTCTGAGTATTTGCCTGTACCATTAAGATTGTTTCTTGTGTGCTGACCAAGGAAGGAAATAACCTCTGAAGATTTTGGAAAGTGGTAAAGGACAGAGCTTAGGCCAATGTGATTTTTTCCAAGGGGGAAGGACAAGGCACAAGGGGAAGTGGAGCTGCTCACAAACGAGGCAGAGAGCTGTATCAAGGACACCCAGTGGTGCCGCTTGCTGAGTACGCTAAGCAAGATCACTGGGATGAGCTTTAACAGTGGTTGGGATTTCTTCATGTTTTTTCGTCCTCCTTCACAGAAGTTTACTTGAAAGAATTTTGAACAAAATATTTTTGGTTCCCCACGCAGTGTCCTGCTGCAGTGGGATCGTTTGAGGTCAGGACTGTCCCTGTGTAACACCGGGCTGTCTCTGGAGATGATTGACACCAGGCAAGGCTGCACAGCCTTGGCAGAAGGGCATTATCTGCAGGAACATGGCTCCCCCATTTCCTCGGGAGGAGAAAAATTTGGGAATAACGGCCCGGGCCCTGCTCAGCAAGGCCTCGGCCCTCTCGCAGCCTCTCTAATCTGCAGCGTATTTAAAGATCAGACCACCTTCAAAGCATCACTTGACTTTATCTCTCCTTGTGTCTGTTCGCACTGTCCTGGCCAAGCTGTTTTACTGCATTTCATCTGCAGGCTCGCTGTGACTCATGCAGGACGTGGCCACCCTCCCCGGGCCGCGGCCTGTCGCCGTCCTGCGGCGGCCCCGTTCCTGCGGCGGCCCCGTTCCTGCTGCCATTACTGGAATCGCCGTGGCATGTGCTGTAGCTCAAGATGAAATACAGCTTCCCACAGCAGCCTTCGGTTCTCGTCATTTCTCATGCATGTTTTACTGAGGACTCTCAGGCCTGGCGTGAGTCCTCTCCCCACGTCGCTCAAGATGAGTATCTGTGGTTTCATAAGGGAAAAGGGATAACCCACGCTGCTGCGACGGCCACGCCGCTTACAGTCAGTCTCCTGCTGTCCAGAGGACCAAACACTACTAAGTTAATCCTTTGTTGAAGGATTATGTACCCAGATAATCGCATGAAGTAGCCATGTAGGAAAAGAAAATATCTGTTAATACTGGAAACTAACAGCTTGCTGTACTCATAATTCCAAAGTGGGAGAGCCTATATATTATTTTACTGGTGCTGGAGGGGGAGCAAGTGTGTTATAAGTTTGCACTTCACAAATTTTGTGAAGTCTACCTGAGGACAAAAAAATGAGACAGGCAACCCTCAGACAGGCAAACTTTCCGATTAGGATTAATCTAAAATATGTGGACTAAGAGCTGAGTTTTCTATGGTCACAAGAGAGAAACATTCCTGTGTTATTCAGTGTTTGTTAGTAAGAAATTAGGCAAACCAAGGCCAAGACCAGTAAACCATGTAAAGCTTTGCTTAACTCTGTCCTTAAGCATTCAAGCTTTTCAGAACATGCCTTCTTTAGCCCCACACTAAGTCCTGTTGCCCTCAGTTTCACATAAGCACCAGACTTCTGTTGACTCTCTGTGAAAAGTTATGCCAAAATACACAGTCCAGAACAATTCAGAGGCACGATGCATTTAAAGCAGCGTCAATAACCTTCCCCTCTGTATTTCTGCACAGTCATAGAAATCTGAATCTGCCTTTCCACAGGTAATGTTTGGACAGTGTTTTTCATTACAAATCTTACCCACAACAGCAAATTAAGCTGAAAGGAAAAGAATAAAAATCACTTTTCTGTTTTCAGTAAGAATTCCCATGCTGTATCAACGCGAGGAGACCTTGCCAAGAAGTGTCAAGCTCCATCTACTGGCATTAAAATGAATTTGTAACTCAGCACGCCGAGTTTTGGGTCTGTCTACAAAAAGAAAACAGGCAATTTCACCCTCTTTGTAGAATTTTAGTGCAATTCCATTATACTATGTATTAATCCATCCTCTTTAAATATCAGCTGTGCTTTCAAACTCTCGTGACCTGTGCTGAGTTATGTGAGCATAGGAGAAAAGACTTTCACTGTCTGAGGTGCTGGGCTGTGCATAAATAACAATATCCAGAGAAGACTGTAGGGCTGTTTCATGTGGTGCTCACGTCCCAAAGACGCGTTTCCACCAGGCTGTGACCTGCCTAGCTCACCCTTAATCCAGCCAGTCCTCAGGGGTATCAAGGAGGACAATTTACACCTGTAAATAGTTCCCCAAATGATTAAAAAGGGAGGGGAGATCTCCCTTCAGCTGCCATATGTGAGGGGGCAGGGAATGACAGCAGGTGAGGAAATGTGGGCTGCAAAAAGAGACACATTTCATTCTTTCACCAAGAAGACAAAATTAATTTTTTTCCTATCAGTATTTATCTCAAACTCATAATTTCTATGTACACTCTGCCTTTTTGTATATGCTGTGCCTGCTCTCAAGTACAAAATCTCCAGAGACTGGAAATAAATTCAATGATCGTTCTGAAGAAGGGCAAACTGCTACTTGTACCTGCAGTTTTTACGTCAGGTGGGGCTTCTGATAACCTAGAGATAAAAATACACCATGCTAAAGTCGTGCTGAGTAAATGGGCACCATTGCAAGAGCGTATATTCACGATAAAATAAAATCAGTCAGCTCAAATACGGAACAGCAAGGCTTCTGTAATAGGGCATCGTGCAAATTCAAATTGCTTTCAAGATATTGAAGAAATAAAATGCTTGGAGAAGTGCATTTCTTCCTGACTGGTGTCCAATAAACATCATAGATTTTTAATCTCATTGAGCCAAAAAAAAGAAAAAGAAGGAGAGAGCAGGAACAGCCTTGACAGGAATCTGGTGCTCAGAAAATTCAACAATCAGAAAAGTCTGTGATTAGTGTTAATAGAACATAACATCCTATCCGTTTCATGTTTATTTACTTTTGAGGGAACATTCTTGCCTGAAATTGCATCCTGTTTCCAAAAAAGCCTCTATGCTGGAGCCTTACGTGTACCAAGACGAGGAAAGTAGGTCGAGCAAGTCCTGTTGGTGCGCAGCGTCCGTCAGCGGAGGGGATGTGCAAGTCCCAGCTGCCACTGGGACTCATCCCCTGCTCATCTGGCCGAGATGCTGCCCTGGTCCCTCTCTCTTGGGGCTCTTTGCAGAGCCCATCCGATCCTGTGTGAAGCTGGAAATCCAAATCCCTTCCCCATTTCCCCGTGGTTTGTGCTGCTGCCCATCAGCTCCACGCTCCAACCTTCTCCTCCCTTAGCTTTTCTGACTCTGCCCTCTCCTGGCTGGTTTCCCTCCTTGTTAATTGTTTCCTCCTTCCTGAGGCGAGAATTGAGGGGAATCTCACCAAGATGAGCCCTCGGCCCCTCTCTCCGCACTCTGTGTATTTAAATAGGTGCAGTTATGGGAAAAGTGTCTGTTTCATCGCACCTGAAAAACGCTGGTGACTACAGAAATCACATATCTCCTATTTTTCAACCAGCTTTATTCTCTGGAAAATCCCGTCCCAAGGCATAGGGTCATTGAAAGTATCTTCCCTGGGTTTTTTTCTCAAGCTTAGGAACAACAGCAATGTAATTTTATGACACTATCAATAGGAAGATCAATAAAAGCACCAACTGAAAATACTGTGAAAACATTATCACTTTTTGGGTTTTGTGGTTTGTTTTTTGCTTGTTTTTTTGTTGCTGTTGTATTCTTGGTTTTTTGGGGGGGTTTTGTGGGTTATTTTTTTGTTTTGTTTTGTTTTGGGGGGGTTTTTTGGTTGTTTTTGGTTTTGTTTTTGCTGCATTTCTCTTTCTCTTTTGATTTAGACACTCATTTCAACTCAAACTCACTAATGATCAAATCTATTTTGCCCAGCTCTGCGCTTGGCAAATGCTCTCCTGTCGCCCTGAATCTGTTCCAAAATCCTTGGCAAAGCCATGACCCTGGACTTGCTCATGTCACTCCCTTCATAGCCTCACTCTTCCTCCTCTTTCAGCCTCGTTCAAAACCACTCTTTGAAATTCCTCTGGTGCTTCTTACTGAGCCTGACAACTTCTCTCAGACGAGCCGTGGAGCTGTGTCTTACAGAGATGTCCTTGACTGTCCCATTCATTTTTTTCATTTCTATTTTCGTGCAATAGTTTGTTACTCTTCTGGGGGAAATTTCCACAGAAATCCCCTCCTCCAGAACTACCCTGGGCCATGAAGTGTGTAAGGCAAAATGTGACTCAATAAGATGTAGCTTTATATGTCAATTTTATGCTCCAGCCTTTTACTTTTTCTCTCGTTCCACTGTTGAGCAACACCTTACCTGCCCTCATTAATGTCATGGAAATATCTGATGTACAAAGGACTTGCCTGTAGCAGCCTCTCACTGCCTTAAGCATCCTGGAAGTTGTTATTCAGCTGTAGATATGGAGGTAATCTCATTCAAGGAAACGAGACTAACCAACTGGGACTCTTGAGTTTAGTACTGAGCTCCTTAAATAGTCAAAATGTGAAATAAACTAAATAAAAGGAGCATACTTTGGTACTTTCATAACATTGAGACAGTATTCCAGTCATTTTTCTCAGAGTGCTCAGTGGGAAATGCTGGTATCTCAAATCACATCATTTGTCTTTACTAAGAGCAAAATTCTCCTTTAGTATTTCCTGGAGCAGCCTAAGGCACTGATAACTCTGGAAAGAAGAGAGCTCATGAGTCAAATATGGGGAGCAACAGTGCTCCAGTATCCAAACAACTTTATGCTCTTTATTTTGCCTTGCCAACTTGTCATGAGCAGACATTTTTCTTCAGAGAAATCTTTGTGAGATAGAGGCAGAAATATTTGGGGAATCTGGGCCTGAAGTCATCTGATAAGGAAGCAGAGGGCTGGGGGGAAACTTCTTGTTATTTCTGAAGTGGGAGATGACACAGAACTGGGGGAAAGCCCCTCTTCTCCTGCCCCTCTAAATACAGAATTGCAGTGTTTTGTCTTCACACTCCCAAAGGGGATCTCTAACCTGGGCATGGGCTTCAAGAGTATTTTAATGTACCCTGACAGCTTGTTAAAATAAATGCAGGGTGATAAAAGAAAAAAAAATAAAGAAATAGCCAAAAATCTTTCTTCTTCTCAGTCTGTTCTCTGGTTATTCCTGTTGCCCTTCTTTCCCTTGAAAAACCAGGATTTTAACAGCACTACCTAATACAGTAAGACATAACAGGGTGTACCATAGACAGGATTTCATTCTGCCCTACATTTTGCTGTACTAGTTGGTGCTGCATATTTTAAATCTGCAAAACTGTTCTGCTGGGTGTACTTAAATGCTGGGTGTATTTAAAGGTTATTTTACCTTTAAAGGTTACCTTTCCTCTGCAATTACCCCAGCAGTTCTCCCTTTTGCCCCAGCGTCCGTCCCTTCCTGAGCATTGCCACAAAGCTCCCTCCTGTTTTCCTACTGCTCTGACCGTGGCCCTCCTCTCTTTGAGCAATCCCACATCTCTGCTGTATCCAAAGAAAAAGACTTGGTGTCTTCACCTTGAAATCCTCTCAGAAGTGCACCTTGCTCTCTGCTGAAATACCAGTGGGCAAAGGCAACATCGTGGGCATTTGGAGACTGAAAAATTCCTTTTCCTGTGAACTGGGATGGAGTAGAATCTGTCCATGCATTCTGTCTCTGCATCTTCTTCACACTTCCTGACCAAACTTTCCCTGGGAAGTTTCACCAGGTTTTCTTTTTTTTTTATCTGATGCGAAATGTTTGACTCCAGTTAAGAAAACATACTTTGATGGAAATGCATTTGGCTGAAACTGCTCCAAAGCATCATCTCTAATCACCTCTGACTTTCAACCAACCTCTGACAGCAGCCTCCCACTGCCAGCTTGGTACTTTTTCAAACTTTCAAGTGCCCTGCTTCCTCCCATGCTGTCCTTTAAACCCTCACAAAGCTACGTCATCCTTCTTCTGATCTGTCCCTTGAGGGAAGCTTGGGGGGAAAAAATAAGGATTCTGCTGTACAAAGTAATTAATAATTCTGAAGAAAAGAAATTCATGCAGCAAAACCAGCAAACAAACAAGCAATTTGCAAGTTAACTTTTTAGACAATACCTTTGAGTGAAGCAGGAACTTTCAGTTCAGCAGAAGCTTTCTCTAGGAAAGATTTCTCAGGACAGAGATGAACTTTCTGATTGAAAAGCCAGGATCAGAACACTGCAGGTATGTTTATATTCATAGCATTGAATTTCAGTTCCCAACTCGGCCTAATTAGGAGAAGCAAGTGCACTGGATGCTGGGCATGTCCTGATTTTGGGTTTCTTTCTTTGTTTCTCCTCAAAAATAATCACCCGTGGTTTCATTTTAGGGCAAACCCTAACCTTACCACGAATCTGCAAAATATTTCGAACAATGAGAAAGAGGATTGGGTTTCTACACCTTCAATTTTAATTTTTAAACATGGTTTTGTGCAGCACATTGCTCTGAATTGGTTCCAGGCCCCAAACATCAATGTGTTGGAATACAGAATAAAATGAGCTGCAAGAATATTTCAATATTGCTCACACGTATAAAAAATCGTGTCACACCTGTAACATGTCCTCTGGGTACTCCCAAAAGTTACACTTGTATTGCTAAAAAAAAATTTTAAAATTGGGATTTGTGGCCATCCAACAGGGAAATCAGTCTCCTCTGACTGTAAGAAGCTCCACTATTTGTAATAAATATTTTTTTTGTTCAAAAGCTTTTCGATAAATCAATCCACTTTCCTTTCCAAATACTTTATGACTAGCTGGTAAATGCTAACAAGAAGCAAACATTTCCATTCCAAACTATTATTTCAAAGTGAAACACTTTTTTTGTGTCCTCTTCACTTTATTTTTGTCAGTTTAGGAATGAAAGTTTATGCTGAAATGTTGGTTTGAAACAACAGAGGTAAATGTTCAAAGGAATTGTTTCTACATTTCAGACAAGAAAACTTTCAGTTCTAGCTAAAGATTAAGAGCTCAAAGAGGTTGACTTTGAAATGACATTATTCCAAATAATATTTGAAATAACTTTATTGTTGGTACCCAGACTCTTCCTGCTGTCAGCAGATGGCAGCCTCGACATGTTTCAGCGAAATGCAGGTTTCTTAGGTGAAGCTGGAGTTGGCTTTAGTCAGCATTTTCCTTTTGAGGTGATTCCTTTCCTCTCCACACTCTGTCCTGACTTCCTCTCCATCTCAGTGGCCTGCAGCCATTTCTAGCTGAAGCCAGTCAGCCCTGAGTCAACTCACTGCTTTAAAATCGACACCTCTGCTTCTTAATTGCAGTGGAATTTGGGCTAAAGAAAGCTTTCCTAGGCAAACATGCAGAAGTTAAGGCCAGCAGCAGTACCCCCAAATCCCCTTACCTGATTCAGGGAGTTTGATTTTTATTCACACTACAAGGTGACCCGAGTGTCATAAACAAATAACACTCAGCTGTACAAGGATTGCAAGACTGAATTCCTGGTGTCCTGCCCCAGTTTTACACAAAAATGCCAATACCTTCACACCAAAATAAGCATTTCCATAATGGCTTTTTTTCTCCAAAGAGCTACCCACTATCCTTCTTGTAGCTGGTGAAAAAAAATTGGAAAATTATTTGCTTAAAACTCCAGTAATTTAATCCGTGGGTTAAACTTTTTGGACGTCTTAAGCCTGGTCTAGAAACAAAGCAAAGGAAACATTAGGTGTAGCATTCTCTGCTGCTGTTGCATGAGGAGGAGGTTAAGTTTGAGATGAAATTAGGGACTCACATGCTTGTGAGCTTTCTGGAAGTAGCAAGAATCTAAATCCAAGTTTTGGAGCTAGTTTCAAAACCCTGGGCCAAACCCTCTTGTCAGGAACATACTTCAATCTTTGGGGGTTTTGGCACCAGAAACTTCAGTCTGGGTTTGGTGCTTCAGCCCTCCGTCATTTACTGCCATCAGATATTAACAGGAGGAGATTTCCCTCACCCCAAGCTTCCTGTGCCTTGGGTGAGAAGGCAAAACTCACAGGAAATGCCACTTGCACAAGGGTCTGAGGTGAGAAATAAGAGTAAAGCCCTCAGTCCATGAAGAACCAGAGTATGTCTGCAGGATCTCTCGTTTAATACTTCTCATCCCCTATGTAGCCAAGTGCATTATTTTTTTCAATTCCTGAAGTTTATGCCCAAATCAATTTCAAATTGAGCTCATTTTTACTTTAGCGATACCAAATCAACACTTTCAGGCCTTGGATCCTCCTTCTGGAGAGTGCATCAGAAAGAAAATTATTCCTTGATGCTTGGGAGCGATGCATTTGGGATAGCTAATTCTAAGGTCTGAAATGTGTAATGAACTCCAGATACTCATGCAGGTGGTTCTCCAGGAATATTGTCCTAATTTTCTTTTTCATTTCCTTCCCTTTTAATCAGATGTTCCTACAATCAAACCAGCCTAAGCCTTGATTCAGCGGGTGATAACTCACGCTGAAGCTCAGGGAGAGCCTGAGGATAAATGTGCTGGGATATGAGTGACACACAGGTATTTTCCCCCTGCTGTTTTTACTGCCACATCCCTTGGCCTGTTCAAAAACTGAGCACAGCACTTGTGAAGCCAGCACTGTCTTCTGCCAAGGAAGGAGCAGTCCTTGCCTCCACCCTGCAGATCCGTGGAAGCCTGAGGTCAGATCCCACCAACAGCACAGCTCCTCACTGCGAGATGAAAAGGTCTAGCAACAAAAATCTAGTTGATACACTAAAAATCTGTGACTGGAGGTGAAGATATTGGTGGTTTTCAGTGAGCTTTTATTGCTCAGGACTTTAAGTTCTTAAATCATTGTGCTGTTGTTGATACTGCACCGTGCTCGTTCCCCATTGAGCCATACGTGGCTGAGGCCAACCCATGGCATTTACAAACACATTTTGTTTAGTCTCAGGATTTATCCCACCATAAAATGGAGCAATTAATAATAAATAAACAAACAAATAAATAAATAAATAAGAAACTGGCCACACAAAGGACAGGCTTCCAAAATCAGGATGCTGGAGGTTTTACTTTGAACCCCACGGCTACAGAGACTCACAAGAACTTTCAAAGCTTGAACTAGAAAAAGCACATGTGGGTGCTTGTATGCTGAGGACAGCAGAGCCTGCCTGCTTGAGCCCGGGATTAGGTGTGTGAACTGATGCTGACACTCTGTCATCGGCACCCAGAGCTCCTCCAACGGGGCCCGCCACACACGGCACTCGTGGGTTCATGCCGCCCCTCCTAAAGATAGCAAAGCACGGCCAGGGGGCCTTTGCTCCGGTTTCAGCCTCATTAGATGAGTGATGACAGCTTATAGTAGTGGTCCCCCGTGGCCAGACAACAAGCAAGGCCCCCCACTGCTGCTGCCCACCCCGGTGGCAGCTGAATTTCGCCAGCTGTCGTGGCAACCAGTGGGACACCGGCACAGATCTCCCCGTGTCTGGCTAAATGGGCTCTGTGCTTTTGGTGCAAGTTCCCCTGGAGCCTCTCACTCCTCAGAAATGTGCTCCCCCAAACCCAGAGTTCTGGTTAAAAGCGCTTTCCCTGTTTCTCTTTGCATCTCGTTTTACCAGAGAGAACCTGGAGAAGACATAAACCCCCTCATTCTCTCCCCTTGTTTTGGATCACTTCCATGTTGAGCATTCACACCTGTGAGATGACTTCTCATCCAAGAAAGAGTGTTTCCTAATTACAAGTTTAGTGCTGGTGTCTTTTAAGTATCAAAAGCATTATATGGTTACCTCAGCCTAATCTGAAATACGATCTTCATGTGTTCATTTAGTGCCATTGGCTGTAATCTTATCCAGGCTCAAAAATAAGTTAAAATCACAGCACTCCCAGTTTTACAATCCTTCCCTGCATCCACTGTTTTCTGAATTGCTGGATCATACTTAATTTCATGGGTCTATGAAAGGACTATTTTTCAAATTTGTGTTAGCAATTACAACTAGAAAGGCTTCTTGAATGATTTCCAGTGTGCAAAAACTTCTCAGAATATGTGGGAAAGGTTTTGTTTCTGTTCTGTAAATGTGTTGATTCATTGCTCTATTTCCTAGTAAAACATCACACACCATTTGATCCAGAAGAAAGCGAGGCAGAGAGCGGGACATGGGCATGGTTTGAGAACACGACGAGGCCTTTACGGTTCTCTGAGTCATGTTTTAAAATAAATTGATAACTATGATGTATTGAGATGTTGCAACTGCTTGTTACTACCATCACTTGCTTTTAGCTCTCAGAGAAACAAGGATCTTCTTCTTCTTCTTTCTAGAGACACTGTGATGCATGAAACATCAAGAGTCACTGAACAAAGCACTGATCTAAATCCAAACAGAAAAGAGTCTTTTTATGGAAAACTCCACCACCACTCCGTGCAGTGGTCAGAGATCTTTAAATGGCTCTGGGTTAATACAGTCTTAGTGATTACTGATTTTGTCCTAATTACAGAAGTAATTCCATGTTTCAATGGAAAGTTATTCAGTGATAATGTTGAGTCTTGATTTCATTTTCATGATTTCCTCAGGCACGCTGCCTTCCTGTAAAGACCTCTGTCCTGGTTGTCTTTGTTTAGTGTGAACATCAGAACACGCAACATTGCCACACAGTGCATACTCTGTATTTGTAACAGACACTAGAGAATTAATTCTAGCTCCAGAGGAGTAAAAACCAACCCCTCCACTTTAAATTCTGGGATTTGCTTGTAGTTGTTTGCTTCAGATCTGAAAGATTTAAGCAAAAGTATTCTTCCTCCTTTTTAAATTTTGTTACACAACTCAATTTCCCCTACGTTTAGCTCATTCAGTATGCAAAAATATTCTCCACTCTAACTCAGCAGCACTCACTGAGGCCTCCCTGAGCAGCACCACTGTTCACAGACTGGTGCAAATTCCTCACGCATTTTTGTGGTGCTTCTCACTACGGTAGCTGAGTGCAACACAAACAGGAATATTCGTGTGTTCACGACTTCCTTGCGAGGTAACAAGTGATGTTACCCTGTCATTTTACAGCATCACGTTCCAGAGAGCTGCATTTAGAGCAGTGTAAGTCCCAAAACTCACGCTGAGCTGCAGGGCCTGTGACCTACAGTTCGTGTAGCTGCCAGTACGAGAATTTCTGGCTCCGCTTGTCGGATTGGGAAGGGAGGATCTAGACCCAAAGTCCAGTACCCGAGTGAAAAGATCGTTCTTCTCTATATGGATAAAAGCTGGTGTTAATATAGGTCACCTGTAGAGTAATCAGTAAAATGATGGTCTGCAGTCAGGAGCACAACAGAGTTATTCAGAAACACCAATGAAACCATCTGTGGTAATTCTGAGCTGCTTATTACCTTCATTCACTAAAAACATTGTTTTAGCAGAAAAAGAGGAAGAACAGGAGCAAGTGCTGTGCCTGACATTGTTACTCATTTCCCTGGATTACCCTGGTGCCCTGAATTAAACCCCCAAAACCAACAAGAAGCTATTTCCCAGAAAGCAGTCAGCCTGGTGTGTTTTCTCAGAGCTATTTTCACTGGTGTTTATTTCATGTGAGCTGATGAAAGTCCCAAGGGTTTACCTCTGACAAAAAGAGTGGGACAAACTCACGAGTGCCCAGCAGCTCAACCCAGCTGCGGCGAGGCTGCCAAAGGAGATAATTCTGCCAAGCCAAACGGCTTCCAGACTGTGCACTGGTGTGTCAAAGTGACATTAGTGTATTTTGACACAAGTGCTGTCTTTTATCAGGGATAAGCTTCAAAGCCACGGAGATGGAGAGATGGGAAACTGGAGGTTGACAGGAAAAATAGAAGCTGACAGAAAAACATAAAGAGAATTTGTTAAAATAAACCAAACACTCCGAGAGCCAGCGATACCCTCAAGCATCAAATTTAGAGCAAAGGGTGTTCTATTGCTGTGAGACCATGATAGTTTTGGCATGGTAAATAAATTTTCTCTGCAAAATGCAATGGAATTTGAAAAGCCTTGTGTTTGCTCTAAAGTCTGGAGCTGCCTGCTGATGAGAGAAGCTTTAGTCAACAGAGAATGGAGGTAGTTAAAATAGGCTGACATGCCTGTACATATCTATTTTGATTTAAATTCTGGACGGCTCAGGTCCTTACCCAAATAAGGTTTGGCAAGGAACTTTACAAAGCAGTGGAAAGCACTTCAATCTTAGAGCTTGCTGAATGGATACCTTCAGAGGGGAAATTATCTGCCAAGGTTTACATTCACAGCAGGCCACTAATAATACCAAGACCTGAACGAGGCATCCCTGGAGCTGAATCTCACAGCTCAGCTCAACACGTGCAAGCAGAAGTGCTGTGGATTGCTGACAGTGTGGGTGAGCTCACCCTGGGTCAGACACCTCCCCTGAACAACCTCTCCCTGACGGATTCCGGGGTGCTTGGGAAGCTGGCTTTGTCACGGGGAAGTGCAGAAAGAGGAACGTACAGCTTGGTTTGCAGCGCTTATCTCTGAGCTTTCCTGCCTCTTCGATGAGCAAGGCAGAATTTCCATCCAATTCCATGGGCCAAAGCCTTGCAGGATGGGGCTAAAGGTTCCTAACTTCGCATCAACAAAGTACCGTGCCTGAGTGATTGTTATGTCCAGCAAGGTAGGTCATTTCCCTCTTGAGCATTTTGCTCCTCTTATCTCTGGTGGCTCCCAAAAGCACATAGGGTTTCACTGGAGCTCAAACTAAAACAACATCCAGCATCTGGTGAATCAGGTCGTCTCTGCTCTTTTGGTCAGTCCCCTCTGACAGCCACACAGTCAATAAAAGCGCTCAGAGGTGCCAGTAAGATGCATCCCCCTCTCTGTTCCTTTCCCGGGCTTGAAGCCTGCAGAAGACAGAATGACAATTTTCAGATTCTTCCCCAAGTTTCAGCAACCAAAGAAGAATCTGCCAATTAAAGGAGCCACGGCTTCCCCTGAAAGCTGTCTATTAGCATGACTGATGTCTGCTGGAGTCCAGAAGCTTCTGCAGAGCACACATGAAGATCAAAGACTTCTATCTAAGTCCCTTACATCAAAATATTTACTTGCTGTCATCTGGAGAGATAAAGAGAAGTCATGGCCTCAACATCTGACAACTCTCCTGTGATGCTACGAATGTGCCCCGTTTGCCATTAATGTCACTGGTGATATAAATAGGATATTGCAATGCCTACAGAAGGGTGGTTTCCAGACACAGATAGCCAGATCAAATTCGACCTGGATAAGGCAAGAGGAAAACAGCCAGGAAGGAGGGATCACCAGGAAAATGGCCCTTGTGGAAGCAGATGTACAGAGAGAACAAGCCCTTTAGCTCAAAAGACTTTTCTTCATTCAAAAAAGGGCCTCTGATCCTTTAGCCCAGATCTGTGTGCTTCAATTTGATTCTCAGCTTGTTGTTATTCCTTAATGCCATGCAGTCCACCACGATTTAGTCACTCATCACCTTGATTAGCAATATATTTATAAAACTGCAATATCATATCTGAACAAAGCCAGGAATCACTGAGGGAACAGAGCAGCTCCACAGCACAACATCTGGAGACAAATAAAGAACATTAGAAATAAAAAATAATAATAAATATAATTTATTAAAATATTACAAATATTAAAATATTACTATATTAAAATACTACAAATATCAGCACTCAAGTAAAATCCGTATTTTGGAGAGCTGCTTGTTTTCTCCCATCTCAAGATATGTTTAAGTTTCTCACAAAGAAGACTTTTACTGTATGGGACAAGGACCAGCACATCAGTGACAGCAGGAGCTAAGGTACAATTCAAACAGTGTTTGTTTACAGTTCTATATGCTGCTGCAAATATTTCCTGGCGAGTTCTGGTATTTTAAAAAATTGCACCAGGTCCACAAAAGCATTGAGGTGCTTCACTCCCGTTAAAACCTCTGAAGAAGTCAGCAGGAGTTCAGCACTTGCTCCTAATCAGAGCATTGGAGCAGCAGAGGCTGGTGATAAACAGTGAAACCCGCTGCCACAACATCAAAGATGCATCTGAGAAAGGATGACAAATTTTAAGTCCAGTAGATTTGCAAATCCCTAGTTTTATGCCTCCAACAGCAGCCCCAGTTTTGTTTAAATACCATTTTGTTAATTACTTTTCTAGGCCAGTTAATTACTCTTCAGGCCCAGTACATGGCCTGGCAGTCATTTGACACGAACTGGACACCACAAGACAAGACTGTTAAAACGCACTGCTGCCTGCAGTGTTGTAATTTCATGTGTAAAACCAGGCATCATGAACTGAATGAGTGTTTTACACACCTCCTCAGTGAAGCAGTCCGGGGTTAACCCTGTGATCTGGACACTTGCAATGTTTACCGACTCCTAACAGAAATTTTCCTCTGGTCTCTCCCCATCCCAGGAAAAGCGGTGATTTTTCAGAACGTTCATTTGAAGGCACGTTGAATCCATATTCCCACAGTTAATCCACAGGTTGCAGAGGTAACTTTTGCAGCTGCTCGTGGAAATGGAAGTCAACCTGTCTGTTGCTCCCGGGATATTTGGCAGCGCTTGGATTTCTGGACCTTTTCCAAAGCGTGGCATTGTTCCCGTCCTTTGTCTTGCCATTAATGTCCCTACTGTTACGGTTTTGTCTGTTGGGTCAACGAGATTAGATTTCATTAGCACAGCAAACTGAAAAAAAAAATACAAGTTATTAGATAATCATTAAAGCACATCTGTTGCCTTTTTCAGAGTGCCAAAGTCTGAATTCCATTGAACTACTGACATGGCACTTGACCAGCGCTTAGTTCAGCTATGGGCAATGAGCTGCAAAAGGATTAAAATATTAGCAGAGAGTGGATTCAGCCTAATCCCTGGCAGTTTTGTTTGGATTGCAGAGAAAGGTGCCCAGAGCAAGGGAGAATGAAACAATTGCAGTAAGAAAATGCCAACATTTTTGAGGCCATTCCACAAATTGTGCTGCTCTGGTGCTCCACTTTGGTGTCACGCTGAGGCACCAGTTCCTCAGTTCCACACTTTCATCTGCTGGGTCAAAACCCCCTGAGAACTTCCCAGCCTGAAGGTCTGGCTGCTGGAGAATGGAAACAGGTTTTTCCTCCATCATCCAGACACCCAGGATGACAGCAATCTGGACCGTGAACAAACACCATGTCTCAGCCACCAGCTCCTTTTCTCTTTCAGAAAGTCTTCTGAAACCTTTTTTGGCAAATACTTTGAGTCATAGGTGCTTTTTATGTATAATTTTTATTTATTTTTTAAAGAAAATTTGTATATGTTACATATATCTCTTTGCAAAGTCCTGGAAATCACATTTTTACAGACAAAAACTAGGTTTTCCAAAGAAGTCCTCATGGAAGGGGGCACCCAGTTGCCAGAAGATGTCGCCTGTGATTTAAAATTAAAGTATTATCCTATAAGCACTGTAGATGTGTAACAATGTACCTGTCTGGGACTAATTCTACAGAATGATACAAGAATTTACAGAGGAAGAAAAGCGAAAAAAAAGCTTTAATCATAAAAAAAATTCACATATTAGGCCACACACATTTAGGAAGATTTACTTTCCTTAAGGAATGGCCTGGAGTATTGAAATCACTGTTGCTTTGGTGTGGCTGCCACCAGCTAATTTAAGAGTTGAGATCTTTTGGGATTTAGTATGAGCAAAAGTATTTTGTGATTAAGTACAGGATTCCTGATTTTTTGGAGATCAAGCAAGTCAAGACACACATAGGGTGAAAAGAAAACTCCTGGATGGTTTTCTGCTGTCCCTGACCAGAGCAAAAATCCCCAGTCCACCTCTGACCTACACAGAAATTCACAGGTGCTAAAGACACAATCTGAAGACACTCAGGGTTTTTTCGGTTTGGGTTATTTTTTGCCTAAGAAACACTTGCAAAACCAAGCTACACTGGTGTTCTCTAGGAGCTTCACTAGCTGGATTGGTTAAAATGTTCCTCTGTGGAGTTTGGAGTTTTTTACTAGCTATTAATCGCTACATTTCAAGCAAATTTGGATGAATGGGAATTCTATTGATGCTGACTCTACAAAGTGTAAGGCACATACACCAGGGGGAGAGCCGAGTTAAGAGGCACGTCAGGTTTAGCCAGAAATGTGGATGGACATTTATAAATGACGGGTTTTTTATGTTTAATCAAATCATTTCCTCTGGTGTCCCTCTCTCCATGGCTATTGCCAGCACTACTGCTACCCTCCCATGCATCTATTAGTGTCCTTGCACTCATTAATCCCAATAAATGGTTGCTCACACAACTCCTCTGCATTGTACTCCTGGAATACGCCCTCCCACGTATTACTCACCTGGGATATCAGCAATAAACAAGAAAACGATGATAAGCCATCAAATCTGTAACAGGTGGTGAAAGGCAGAGAGGAGATAAACCCCACAATTAGAAGTTTATCATTCATGATTATTTCATCAATTGTCTTGTTTTTAACAATTATTTTTATTTCTGTGACTGACTTATCCAGGTATTACTCACCTGGGGTATCAGCAATAAACAAGAAAACAATGATAAGCCATCAAATCTGTAACAGGTGGTGAAAGGCAGAGAGGAGATAAACCCTACAATTAGAAGTTTATCATTGATGATTATTTCATCATTGTCTTGTTTTTAATAATTATTTTTCTTTCTATGACTGACTTATCTGTTGGAATTCCTCTTTTAACGAGCAGGAAGTCAGCAGTATGACTTTGCTACTTCTGAGCAGGCTAAAAAAGGCATGCCTAGGAAAACACAGTGCCTGGGTAATGTTCCAGAAAAAAGCAATTAAGGAATAAAACCCATGCAACTCTGCACTCTTTGCCTACACAGAAGGTCATATTTTTGATTGCTTTTCCTAGGGTAGGTTCTACCTTGATTCCAGTCTTGCAACAGTCAGGGATAAGAAATGTGTCTGGGATATATCCTGCTGCTTGTCTGTGGTTACACATGTGCAGCAACAGTACCTAAAAACTCACGAAAAAGTCATTGTTTAAACTTGATTGATGAAATATTTCCACTAATTGATGGATTAATTGATGGACTTGACACTAACTAATTGATGGACTTCACAGTCCATGAATGAGGCTCATCCACGAGGCCCATGACCCTCCTGTGTCATGGCTTGGAAATCAATTTATGTACCTGAGGAGTCTGCATTGCTGATCTCAGCTTGTCAACAGCAGCTGCGAATTTATCTGGGGAGAACCTGGCTCCTCTGGCTTCCAGAACAGAATGAAAGTCAAGAAATTGTAGGTAATTGGCTGCAATGGTGGTTTGGGTTTTTTGTTTGTTTGTTTTGTTTTTCTTTTTTAAAACCCAGAGCATTTCTCAGCCCTTTGGAAGGAACAAGGAGAACAAATATCCTGGACACAAGAAGCCTAACTTCAGCTTCTTTTTTTGTGCCCCTAGGAGGGATCAGCCCCCATGTGTGGCTTTTATGCAAGGTACCCCAGCTCCCAGGACAAAGGGTAAACCTGTGCCAGCACTCAGGAAAGAATTCAAAATTCTCAGGGTGAGAATTTCTATCTTCTGCTGTCAAATGATGGTTCAGAAACTCATTGAGGGTGTGAAAAATTCGGATTCTGGTGTCCCCTCCATCAATGGACAGAGTGTTTTCATAGAATCATAGAATCATGGGATGGTTTGGGTTGGAAGGGGTTGCATTTGACAAGGTAAATGCAAAATAGGCAAAGGAAGGGACAGTTTTCAGGGCTCTCCTTTTCTGTCTGCTTGCTAGAGAAAGCAACCACACAAAAGGAGTTTCCTTGGCTTGGCAATTCCTGAGGTTTTTTTTTCTGAAGAACAGAACCATGTTAGTGGAAAACAGCATACAGAGCAAGCCACAGGGCTTGGAGCATCCCTCAAACAGGGAAAACCCTAATCCAGGTCTTCCACCCACTGAGGCGTTGTGCTAGCCCTTCATTCCTGTATGAAAATGTCCCAGCTGCCACAGTGAGAATGGCCCTTCCACAGGCTCTGTCACTGACCCTCAGCCTCTTTGCAAGTGTTTAACAGAGCAGTGAAATGCAAACCTTCTGTGAGGCCACTGACCACCTCCCCTGCGCTTGTTAGGGCTATAAAATGGGATTGGGGCCAAAGTGTGATGTGATCTGGCAACTGCAGGCAGCAGGATAGTGCCCTGTGGAGCACTGGGTTCCAAAAGCAGGTTAGAGAAGCCGTAAATCTGTTTGCACTTGCAGTGGGAGCCCATTTGCTCTTTCTTCCCAGGCATCTCTATCACCTCTTCCTAGATCCTCCATTGTTCCTAGTGATCTTGTATTTTATTTGGAGATCCTGGCATTTCCTACAGGAGACTTCATGAGAAACACATCCCCAGCTTTGTACAAGCCTGACTTTAAACATTTCACCAATGTTTGCTTTCCTTTTTCAGAAATAAAACCAAGACTAAGTGATTCAGAGGTGACAAAGGTCTGTTTCACACCTTGCTTACAGATCTGGGTAGAATCTCAGCCTGGAGAGCAAACAAACAGGTCACTTTAGCTTTCCTAAGAAAGTTCCTGTGACTCAGACCACCACCTTATGGACAAGTATGACCTAAATGTGACTGAAATGCTCCTAATCTGTGCAGTGGCCTGTGCACGCTGGTGAAATGCCCATTTACCTGCTGTGGTCACAGGCTGACATCAGCTCCCCCAGTGATGTCACGATCAAATGTTTCCTGGTGTTAAAGTGACTAAATACCCACCAAGGCCTGAAAACCCCTGTCGTGCTTTAGGCCTGGGGAATATTTTCACAGCACAAAGGTTAGAAATAGTAAAATGATGATTCATTTCTGATCTTGTAGCAGCCTGATGCTCTTCCAGCCACGTCTCGATGTGGGGTTTTATTCCCATCAGCAAAGAGCACGACATCTTCTTGTTTCAGTCACTGGGGAAGTGCTTAGGAGAAAAATATGGCTCATTTTAGCTGTTCGGGGAACAGCACCATGTTCCTAACAGGAAAAAGAAGAGGCAGCTGGGCTACAGTGAGGCAATGGATCTGTTCTATCATCCCTTCAATGGTGTAAGGCACATTCAACACGGAGCAGAGAGCCAAGAGAGGGAGCAGCTTAAGGTATGAACAATTTCTGGCCAAACTGCATTATACTGACCTTGCACCACCTAAGAAACAGGGTCTGCTTTTAAACACACACAAGTACATTTATTTTTATGCAGTGGATTATTGTATCACTTCTTGCATCCTTCAGAGGGTACAACACCACCTTTCCCAACAATCCCTATTAAACCAATTTGCTCTTTGCCTGAAGCAGTCCCATGTACTTGGGAAACCCTCGCTGAATAAAGACCAGCAGCTGGTGAGCGCTGCCACACCTCAACATATTCCTCATTTCTCCAGCATTACGAGTTTTATACACCCTGAGGTCACGTGCTGACGGTGGGGGTGGGTGTGGAGCTGGTTGGGAGTGCAGCCCCTGCTCTGCCTCCAGCAAACAGCTGGATTCTGATCAGTCAGAAAAGAGAGGGCATAGAAAGGGACATTAGGGAGACTTGGAGTCTTCTCTCCCTCATTGGAGCGGTTGTTGGGACAATCTGGGCACCAAAAGTGATGGAGTGCCAGTGCAGGTTCCAATAAACTTCAAGATGCTTGGTCAAATGCAAAGCCTGATCCTTTATATTTAAAATATTAGTGCTCGTAGGGATCAACAGCGTCTTCACAGGCTGTTCACTGTCTCGCAGAGGTCTGGAATTGCAACCTGGTGCTTTTCACTTGCTACATTAGAAAGGAATTACGCTCTGCAAAAGCCTCCTGCAGGAAAACATGAACATCCTGAGTTACACTGAACTGCTATTTTCCCAGTCACCTACAAAGAAAAAAAATTAGGACAACATATTTGTTTTTCTATTTAGAGTAACAGTGGGAGATAGGAAGTATTTTGCCCTTCATTTTCAGAAAAATATCGTAATTTTGTGTAACTTCAATTTTCAGGTGTTGAATGTAGGTACTGCCAAGATTTTCAGTGGCAAAGAAGCAGTCAAAGAGAAATTACAGTCTGCTGGTTTTAAACACGTGCTTTTACATATAAAAAAGGAAATGTATTTATTTCAATTGTGTTGTAAAGCAAATATTTGTCTGTTTAAGGCTTGAAGCTGAGTGGAAATCAGGTTAGTCATAGTTTGGTCAGAAGTAACCTGTAACTTTTTTTCCTGATGTAGAAGGTTTTTATCTTTCCTCTTGGCAGCATTCAGAACATTGTAGGCCTATCATTTATGGCAAAGAGTTGTGTTTATTGCTCAGGATGAAGAACCCACTGCAGATAAAGGCACACAATTCTCTTAATTCTAATACCCTTGAAGGAGGACCAGGAATTGTGTAAACCTTAAGGTTCGTTTTGACAATTTCCAAGAATTCTTAATTAGAGCTTTGGAATATCTCATAAAATACCTCCTTCTTCTCATCATTCTTCTATTGTCAAGAAATAAAGTTGGCAGATCTCAAGAAACCTGGAAATTTTTCTTCACAGGTATTTAAAATGAGTTTTTAATCACAAAACCCCCAAACATGTAACATTCTTCTGTTATCTCAAAAGCAATTAAAAGGAATAAATTAATGGAGTAACTTCAGAGTATTTATTACTCACTGGGAGATACTGTACCAGACAGTCCATGGCACCTAAAATAATTATCAAGCTTTTATTTTATTATTACTGCCACCTGCCCTGGCAAAGAAATCATGTGATTTAAGAAGAAACTCCGGAGTGAGACAGAAAATGTTGGATAATAATAGGTTGAAGTCGTGTTCCATTTAGGTCAAAGACAAAAGTTCCTGCTGATTTCAGTAGTCTTGGTGGGGCTCAAGAAATATTTTGCCAGAGTCACTCTGCCTGGTTTATTTTGAGTCAAACTGTGGTATCAGAAATTAGAGCAAGGACCTGATAAGTTCTTGTTCTGATACTCCCAGCTCCATTCCCAACAGCAGATGCTTGCCTGGGCAGAGTGGGTCACTTTGGGAGTCTTTCCTAAGAAAACGCTCCTTTTTCCTTTGCCGTGGCCTTCCCCAGAAGCGACACTGTCCTGAGCTGCAGCTGCAGCTTCACAGCACTTCCGCAGGGAGATGCTGGGGTCAAGGATTGCTCACCTTCTGCCTCAGTAACCCAGATGCAGAGACCAGTGATTTTTGTGAAATACAGCACAGGGAGCAGCTAGACATGAATATATATTCATTTAAACTCAGGGTAGCTCCTGCTTGTTTCTTGGTGGAAACAGCTCTTTCTCTACAGCAGCCCTTAAGAGCTCACCAAAAACAGAACAAAAACCCCCAAAACAACCCAGAGCAGGGGAAAATTCACCACCTCAAGTTCTAAATAGCTGTAGCCTAACGTCCAGATTTTTGAGGGTGTGTGCAAGATTGGGTTTCTCTCACCAAAGCGTTTTACTTACCACAAGATGTCACTGTTTTTTATTGCTTTCCTTTCAGCTGGCACTGCCCGCAGTCCTCTTGAGTTCCACAATGCTCTCTGGAGGGAAAACGATCAGATCTCAACAACGTGAATGTTTTGTGTACCTGTTTATTTGATCGTCTGCTCTCTTCACATTAAATTTGAAAAAAGAAAAAAAAAAGCTGTTTTGTGGCTTTTGGTGTTTATTTGTTGCAGATATTCTTTTCATTTCCGACTGTAAAATGTTTCACAGCCCACCACTTCACTTTTGAATTTTCGTTCCCAAGACAACTCAGGTTTACTTTGGATCCATTAAATAGGAAAAAATGTTTTAGATGTGAGAATAATGCAGATATTCTGCTAAATTTGGGGGTCTCTGTCAAGATTCGAAGGGTCAGGGTTTGAGTTTTAAATTCCTCATGAAATCAGGCACACAGGTTTCTAGACAGCATTTAACACACTTCTACTTTAATAATGCCTTTTTTTTTAATTGCAGGCTATGGTTTTATTGCATAAAATTATAAATACGATATTGTTGAGCAGGTAAATGTTCCCACAGCAGACTTGTGCTGCCTGCAAAGACAAGGGGATTTACTGGTATCCATATTTATGTAAAAAAAAAAAGACATTTCCATTAGCTGAAATAGGAGATGGTGACAACTGATTTTATCTTAAGATGTATTCAAAACGTTCCCCGCTTGTTCTGTTTTTCTGGATTCACCAAGATGTTGCCATGCACAGCGTGCTCTCAAACAGGAGTGAGATTTCTGCAGAATTCAGACCTTAAGAAAGTTTCTCACAGCGGCGGCTGTTTGAGTGAAGAAGTTGGCTTTTTGCTTCTTGTTGAAAATCCAAGAGCTGCTGCAGGCGCAGCAAACCCTCCTTCTGCAATACCCCCAGCAAGCACCCAGAGTTTGCTCTCTCCCCTGTGAGAGAACATCTGCTGTGAGTGGTGTGAAGCATCTCCCCGGCCTGAGCCACCTCCAGTGACTCTTCTAATACCCCAGGTCCCTGGGCACAGCCAGTGGGACACACAGGGGTCTCCTTTCCACATAATGGATAGGCTGCACTAACCTTGCATCTGCTCCTGTGTTAGCCTGTCACTCACAATCAGGGGTTACTTGATGCCTAAAATAATTCCTCCCCTGACAACTAATTCGTCTGGGAAGAAAAAAGACTCCATCCAGATGGTGGGAATCTCACAGGCTCCTTTTTTTTTTTTTTTTTTTTTTTGAAATGGCGGAGTCTCTCTATTTTTTAATAGGCACTCTCTAAGTTATATAATATTCTTGGAGATATCCCATGCTATTATCAGCCTTTAAATATGCATTTGGCATTCAGAAAATAAGGCCTTCCCTGACCTGGGAGACTCCGTCTCTAAAAATGGGGGCTGCTAAAATCCTTGACAGAAGTGAGCCCTAATACCAGTACTATATTTTTCTCAAGATGTGAAAGTTAAGAATGGAGAGGGTGATGGGGAAAGGAATGGGGCAAACATTTTTAACTCTGTCCAGCATTGATTTGCAGAGGTTGTTGGCAAGTGTCACCATCTGTGGACTTCCTCGTGGCCCAGACACCAGGAATAAGTGATTTTAGCCCAGCATTTAGCAGGTGTCCCAGTGATAAAATGCAGAATGATTTGTAACTGAGGGAATAAGGACTGTGAAATCCGTGAAAGGAGCCTTTATCTCCTTACCTAAAGAGCCAGGCTTCAGAAATGGGTGTTTAGGAAACACGTGCTCTGTCTGCTGGGAAAGCTCACACAGCCTCACCCTGCAAGGCAGGGGGGTGCCAGTGTAGTTGATTTTCTATTATTTTGTGTTAAAAGTAGAGCAGCATGACAGTTGTAATACTATTTTTCATAAACCAAGGTTTCTTTTCTGGCACTGCTCAGACTCTCATAAGAAAGGAAGCTCTCCTGGCTTTTGAAAAGTGAGTTTCCTCATCAGGTGTTTGGAGAGAAGGGCTTGGAAGAAGGTTCAGGGAAGGTCAGAGGCCAAAATGCAAACATGGAGGTTATCTACCAACCAGTTTTTCAAGACAAATTTTTATTGGAATAATATCTGCTGCCTTCCATGAGAACAAGCAGAGTACCACCAGTGGTGACAGAATATTCATCTGTGTTAGTGGGAGCATGAAACACCCAGCTTTTGCCAACGAGATCAGGGGGAGATAACACTGTGTGGGGTTTTTATTTGTGGCCATCCTTTCAGCACAGCGCAACACTCTGCTGTAACAAAAGTTAAAATGGTGTTTCTAAAACGGCATCCCAGAGCAGCGGGAAGGCTCCCTGCCCAGGCCTCCCTCTCGTGCTGTGGGAATAGCTCTGCCCAGGAGCACGCCACATCCTGGCCCCTGGGACTGATGGCCATCCCAACAAAAATTCCCTGGATGTTGGGAGCTTGTGTGGCTCTTTACTTGCGGTGATCTCCAGCACGGGCACCTCTGAGCAGTCCCTGTCCCGGAACAACCCCGGGCCTCCCTCCGTGTCTCTGTATTCCCACCAGGCGATCCCTGAAAGCTGCCTTAGGAGCAGCTGGGCACAGCAATAAACTACTGAAAATCAAGTGTTTCGCTGTAAAATTACTTCCTTAGGCCCAGGGTGCCACCTCAGCCCTTCACAGAGCCGGGCTCTGGGCTGCTCTTGGGGATCAGGGCTCCCTGCTTGCTGCCCATCTCAGGTGGAAACAGCTACTGTGGGGTCCCCTTTCCCATTTAATGCAAAATCCCACTGTTTTGGGTGTCTCTGGCTGCAGGGGGGTTCTTAGAGGAGAGGCTGGGGCTGCCCTGAGCAGGACATGGGTCCAGCCACCCGGGCACACCAGTCCCACCACCAAACACGGCCAAGCCCCTCATCCGGGCTGATGGCACCTCAGGGAAAGCTGTTCAATAAAGGGCAAAAATGCTGGGCAGGCAGAGGAGAAGGGGTAAAAGCCGAGGAACAGCCCTGGAGCACCCAGATCAGGGAAGAAGGAGGAGGAGGAGAAGTGCTCCAGGCACTGGCTGGAGCAGGGATTCCCCTCAGAGAGACCATAGGAACACACTTGAGGATGGAGAGGCCGAGGAGCCAGAGTGGAGCTGAGTCCCGGGGAGGGTGAGTGATTTCCCTGTCCTTATCTCAACCCATGAGCTATTCCACCCTTTTTTCTCCCCTCTCCCCGTGTGCCTGAGGAGGGGAGTGGGCTGGGTGAGCAGCTGGACAGTGGCCAGAGTCAGCCCACCACATATCTACAGAGTACAGCCACTCGCTCTGAAGAACTTCCCTGGAAAAGAAGGTAATAAAGTGGGCAAAAGGGAAAGGTGCTTAATTTTAGAGGAAATTCAGAAGCTGAGGCACAGAAACTGCTTGTATTGTAGAGTCACACAGCTCAGTGACCTCATGTTCCAGGCGCTCAGGTCCTCAACCACCTTCCCTCCCACACCAGGACCAAGGAAAAGTGCTCTTCTCCTGTATTTTTGCCAGTTAACTGGCACTTTATATTCCAAACTGGCTCAGGCTACATGCGTTGAATTTGGCCTGAAAACAGGCTGTGGTATTTCCATCTGTCAGTAACAGATTAGAAAAAGATTTCACGGATTCTTTATAAACAGCCCGAAAGCTTCACCTAAGCTATTTATATCTAAACTAAGAAACTCTTCATGACTGATGGCTGGGCTCCTCTGCCAAATTCTGTCTGTGACTGACAACCCAAATTCAGGGAGACCTGTGCCCCACTGAAGGGATCAAGAGGAACACTGAATTCCCACTCCTCAGTAGTCTGAGATGTTTTCTACTGCCTTGTGACCTGTGGGAATGAATATTCATTCTGCAAGAATGTTACTGAGTCTGTGTCAAATATTAATTTACTCATTTTTACCACTTGCTTTTCTGCTTAAAACATTATTTTTAGGGTTTTTTTTTTTTGCCAACAGGCATAGGACTAGCAAGTAATATTTCTTTATGATTTCCACATATCTGTTTATTGCTGATCAAGGGGAATGTTTTTCAAAGGAAGCAAGGGAACAGTGAGAGGGTGATTTCTTTATAAGAGAGAATTGTGTGGTTGACCTACTACAATAATGAACACTTTAATACGGGAAAATAAAAATTATTTTAATTAATTGTCCCTCTGTGTTGATACTGTTACCCACCAAGGTTCTCAGAAAATTAATTTAAATGAAGCACTTGAACCCAAGAACCTCTGAAATATTTATCCATGAGCAGAGCTGGGAGTAGAATCAGCACACACTTTTCTAGCACAGCTGGTTTTATTTTATTAGTTGGAAAGCATCATTTACGACGTTAAATACAAATATTTTGGGCTAAATGGGTTGGACAAATCCATTTACAAAACTGGTAGCTTCATTTTTGAAACACTGTTCAGTCCAAGTGGATTTGTTACAAAGCAGATGAGGAAACTGAAATCAGGAGCACAGGAAAGTAAATTTCCTTTCATCCTTCCCAATTTCCTTTCACCATTTTGGGGGCTTGTTTAGAAGGCAGAGCTGAGAATGCTGTAACAACATGTTGAGTTTTTCCCAAAATTTTGCTCTTTAATGTAAGCACTTTCCACTTCTTTCTCACACTTCATAATTTTCCAGCAAGGAAAAAATGAGGAAAATAAAAGGAGAAAAAAAAGAGAAATATTTGGGAATTTTTTGTATTTGCAAGACCTAGTGGGTTTTGGCCTATGGAATTGTATAAGAAATAGGTGTTTATTCCTCAACAAATCCCATTTCACATGGATATTCCATCCTGGCCTAACCGCTGTGGGAAAATGTGCTGTTTTTCTCCCCACTACTGTACTTGAATGATTATCACTGGTAATTTAATATACTTTTAGCATCCCTTTTCCTCTGAGTTCCAGGCATGGTGCCTTGAGAGGCCACCTAAAAACAGAGACTAGACAGGAGTAAGGGAATAAAGGTCGGTATTTATTTGAAGGCCTTCAAAGGTACCCCTGGGCAGCCAGAGGCCACTGCCAAGATGGACCCCAAGGTGGACAACAGGCCACGAGTTCTTCACACTTTTATAGGTTTGGTTCATTTGCATATCAGGGTTAATTCTCCAATTAAACTTCATGTCATTCCCCTCAGCTTGCCCCCCTTTTAGAGGCCTTTGGTTTACACATTTTGGGGCTAGGACAGTCTGGGTGTCCTTGGAGAGCAGGCCTGGAGAGGCTTTGTTGTGTCTGCCCAGCACGAGAGAGCAGAAGTGAACAGGCTACAGGAAACTTCAGAGTTACACACCAGGCAGTGCAGGATTTGAAAAATATAAAAGTTAAAACCCAAGGCATCAGCATGAGCCGCCACACTGATGTGAATGTGAACAGAGATGGGAGAACTCAAATCTGACCTCTCTGCGTGCCCCAAAAAACAAGGGGAGCCCTCAGAGACCTCGGTGGTCCCAGAGAAAAAGTGTCTGGTCGACATTTTGAAATCTGTAACAGTGAACCAATAACTTAATGCTCAAAGGTTTTTTAAGTGCTGACTGTGGGTGAATTTCCCATGCCTTGATCCTCGGGAAGTTCTAAACCACATCACAAAATAATCTCGAGCTGTTCCAGCTTGCCAGGGAGAAGGATATAAAATTCTTGGACTTGTCCTGGGCTTTGATAAAAATAATGATATAAATGGGCCCTGATCTTTTTGAGTCTCGATAGTCAGGCTCTCTGATCAGTGACCAGCAGTGTGATATTTTGTCAGCTTCTCTGGCAACAGTGAATTAATGCTGCTGACCTTTCAAACAAAAGCCAAAGCCTTGACCTGGTTGCTGCGTGAGCTTCTTTAAACCGAGTTTGTTGCACTATTAAACTTTTTCATCTGCATGTATCTGATTAGTCTGGTACATTGACTACTTGATTCTCACTTCAGAAGCTCCTCAGGGTCTGGGAAGGCAGGGAAGTTTGTCTTCCCCTCCCAGTCATGAATAAAGTGAGACTGTGAGAGATTGTACCTAATAAATCTCAAATCTCATCAGCAGTGAACAAAACCCAATCAATTAAGTTTAATAGATAGAGATAAAATACTTCTTTATCTAAGAAGTCTGTCAACACCGTGTATTGGTAAAACTATGTCTTTTTCTTACTTGTATTTAGAGTAGAAGTATTTTGGTAAAATACTGTGTGTTTTATTTCATTTCAAATTCTCATCTAAACGCAGCTTGATAGATCTGAGTAATGCATGAGTGATACACGCTAGGCAATGCAAACTCTGAAATAAGTATGATGAGACACAGGGAATCTTCCTGGTAAGCAAAAAGGAGAAGGAGGCTTTATTGAAGGAACCGCCTTTTTGAATGGGAAAATGGTGAAGAGCAAGCAGCAAGAAAGATCAGAGCGTTTCATGTAAATCATGTGTGTAATCAGGCATCTTGCTGATTGATTTCAAACCCGATTAAAATCGACTGTTATTATCAGTTCCTCTCTCCACCTTGTTTGAGTGTGAGCTACCAGTTGGGACACCCTGCCAGCTTCTGAAGGAGAATGAAGGGTGTATGTAAACAAGTTGTGTTCTTGCTTCTGCACGACATTTGAAGATTTCTAATATTTCTTTTAAATGACAAAGTGATATTTGATTCCAATGTCTGTTTCCAAGAGTGCTTCACTTTTATACTGACGCAAACCAAGGGTTTTCACACTTTTCTGGAAACATCTTGTAAAGTGTAACTAGAGTGGAGACAAGGAAACAGTGAGGGAAAGGTAAGGTCAGTGCCTCAGATTCCTTCATGTGAGCTTTCCAGGCAGGATTGAAATAGCTGTTATGGCTTGATTAATTTTTTATTTTGGCAGCAGCCCTGCGAGGGAGCCTTTGTGTTGGGATGCCTGTATGGAACTGCCCCTACAAGCCATTTGTCTCATCAAAGACCTTCTGTTCACAGCTAGCTCATGGCACCTCATGCCTACAGGGTCTGCAGTTCTCACATTTGCTGGATGTCAATGAACTATAAAATAATTAGCTCGGGATAGGGCCGTTTAACCTGGATCAGTTTATGGCTCTGTGTTTTCCAGCGCTGGCTCCAGCACCCATGGCAGCACCATGCAGCCAGCCCCATTCACACCACCTTAACCTGGAGCTGGTCATACATTAGTTAGCAGTTATTCACACATTGCCCTGCAGAATAATTTCACAAAGAGCTGTATAACCCAGGAGATGAAAAGGAGTTGGGTTTCACTGCTGGTTTAGTATGTGCAGCTGTTTCACTCTGACACCCCCTTGCTAA
Organism: Lycocorax pyrrhopterus obiensis; assembly: GCA_014706295.1. Lineage (NCBI taxonomy): Eukaryota > Metazoa > Chordata > Aves > Passeriformes > Paradisaeidae > Lycocorax > Lycocorax pyrrhopterus. The sequence goes on from JACSVZ010000007.1 coordinate 2,513,702, forward strand.
ATGTTCAGGAAACCCCATGCCCTAACACATCATTAAAAAAACAACAGAAAAAGAATTCCCTGTCCTCCTGGGCATCTCAGATCAGATAAGGCTCATAGCCTAAAATATATCATTTTTTAAAGTCCCATAGAGCTGCCACTTAAAAAGAAAGCTTCCATAAAGCACTTCCAAAAGACCTGAACTCTGAGGAAATTAAAGGAGAATTTGTTTATGTGCACAGGTACATATTTGAGTGGGAAGTCAGGCTCTGTGTTTTAATCATGTCTGAAATGATGACTCAGTCATGATCCAATTGTGAACATGAGCAACCTGGGCTAATGGAAGGTGTCCCTGCCCACAGCAGGGGATTGGAATTGAATTGTCCTTAAGGTCCCTTCCAATCCAAACCATTCTGTGGTTCTGTGATGGAATGAGCTGGTGCTGCTACCCAGCCAATAATTCTGACCAAGCCACGTTAATGATAGTAATGAGTCTTAATCGCCCTTCTAGATTGGATAAGATTCCACTGCAAGTGCTAGGTTGTTCTAAAAGAAGTTATCTTCTGTCTTATCTTAGTTAACCACCACTGAGACACTTCAGAGGATTAAAGAAGATCAATCACAACATAATGAAGGAGGATACTCTGATAGAAGATATGAAGGAGGATACTCTGACAGAAGATATTTGTAGTGGTCATAGAAGTTTCCCACATGGTGGAAATAAACAAAACCAGCTTGTGAAAGCTTTGCAATTTTTAAAGGGGCATCTAAGGTGTAAAATCTCCATGGTCAGTGCAAGGACTGGCTCTGATATTTGCCAGTGTTGTTCTATGTCTAATAAAATCTCACTGACAGTGGCTCTTTATTGAATTTATTCATAGCTGGAATCAGTGCTGTTGAAGAGGCAATAACCAAATGCCTCGAAGTTTTAGTCCTCGAGTCAATCAAGATGCATTTTCAAGATAGCAGAAAGCTCCAGCCTATTTTATTATGGGATCTTCACATTCGTGGTTCACACCTATATCCTTGCCCTATTCTGCTTAAAAGAGATGCTTCTCTAGCTCTGGTGCTGCATCTTTAACCCTTCTTAAATAAGTGCCTGTTAAACAACCCTGCCCAGAACGCTTAGTTCAGTACCTGGTGGAGGGGTAGATGAACGAGACAATCTGCACTCTCCAGCTTCTGAAGCCAGACCCTTGGCTGGTAGACCTTGTGACTGGCAGAGATCTCAGAAAGGATCTGAAAGAGGCAAGGAAAGTAATCAGAACCTTCCGGGACAAACCTGAGTTGTAGAATGTCATAAAGCAACATTTAAATTAGCCAGTTAACCAAAGTAAGTCAAAAAGTAAAAATCCATGTTTCAAACAATAGTAATGCATAAATCAGGTGGCTTTGGCTTTTTCCTGGAAGCAAACTGGTGTGGGATACAGTCTAATTCTCCTCCTGGTGTGAGCCAGCAGGAATTCTGCTAAAAAAAGAACTAGTGGAAGCCAGGTCAGGCTCATCCCTGGTTTCCCACTGCTCTAGATCAGGTTGATGAGCTGTCACCTGTGAGTCCTTCCCTCAAGCCAAAGTCAGGCAGTTTAGGAGCCAGGCTGGGGGCTGTAGGGTTATACCAGCTAACATCCCCTTGAATAGCACAGTGCCATGGGTCAGTGGTAAAATGGAAGGCTTAGCAATGGATCAAATTGTATCTGCCAAGTATATTTATCTTTCTGCCTGCTAAGTGTTAAAGAGTCCTGGTGACACTGATAAGGGAACTGTTACTTATATTTGCAAAGCCTAAATACATCAGGTCACGACCCCGCTTGGATAAGTGGTAGCTAAACCCTTATGGCTCCCTAACAATGGAAAAAAATTACAGCACTGGTAATTGGGCACCAGCTACGGGGGAAAATGGGAATGGCCAGAAGTACAAAGCCGGATTATGACTTTGTGACTCCTTGGCATGCTTTAGTGAGTATATGGACCATGCCACTTCAGTCTGATCTCCACAAAGGGTTTGTCTTTGAACAAGCCGAGACTGACAGCTTTTTTCTGGCTCTGTGTGGGGTTGAAGTCTGGGACCCGGCACTCATGCCACTGGTGCATGACAAAAAGTGGAGGAGCAACACTTCAGAGACACAGTGGGCCTTCTGCTGCTTCTTTTGTTGCCCGGACAGTGCAGTGTTCTTCCGTGTCCCCACACACAATAAAGGTGCTGGCCACTGCTTTGGTCAAGGATGGAGCTGGCATAACAGCCCTGCAATGGTGCAGAACTAATCTGCGCCGGGCCTTTCCTGTGTGATAAGCCCACACCCAAGTAACCTAATCTGCAATGGGAAATCACACACAACAACAACAACAACAAAAAAAAAAACCCCAAAGAAACCCCAAAAGAACAAGCGCCCAGCGTTTAGTGACGGCTTGAATTTTTTCACAGTCATTTGAAGGTTTCCATCAGGGTCCCCTGGTCATTTGACGTGGCAATTAGCGAGAGGACTTTTGTACTCCACCGAGATGAAACAGCCCCCTTCAGTAATTATTTTATGCCTTGAACAGAAACAAAAAACAACAAAAAAAGCGCCCAGAGAGTAGATAACATTGTTACATCAAACGGCAAATGGGTTGTGCTTGTAACTATTTATTTTCTTTTATTAAAGCAAAGTGTTACTTTTCCCATGAGAAAAAACCCTTTAAATTATAAGACATTTCCCCATTACGCCTTTAGTCTCCCCACATTTTTACCTTCACAACCCAGTCAGTTTGCTTTGACCCTAGAGAATTTTTTAATTCTCCTTTCCTTTTAATCTCTGTATGAAATATTAGCAACCTGAAGGGGGAAAGTGTCAATACCACCTGCCTTTTGTTTTTTTGCCATCAGGGCCAACACACTGGAAGATAAAGTACCATACTTAGGGTGCTGAAAAGCTCTCTTCCTCTCCACCTATAATTCTGTGCATGGTACCTCTAAGCAGAACTGTTCATCATTCTTTAGAAATGAGCAAAGATTTAAGGAGTAGTAGATACAAGCAAAGATGTTTGACCAAAAAAAATTAATAAAAACAGATCTCTGAGCCTGTTTTTAGAAATTTAAACAGATAACCTCCCATTTTTTCTTTAGATTGTTGAGGGATCTATACATGAAACTGGAGATTCCTTCACTGGAAATGCAGTTGCCTTTGCAGAAAACCAGATTAGGTATATCTTGGCTTGCCTGGGATAGAATTAGAGGTATTCTCCTCCCTTCTGGACACATATGCTCACTACACATTGTTAACTTGTCACCTACACTGTAAAAACCCCTAACTCACCCAGCATGCTGTTATCAGCATTTAGTCCTAGCAAAAGAAATCCATTTTTAACTGGAAGAATGTGTGGGATCAATCATGTTCTCACTTGGATAATCTGAGTACAAGGGAGACCAGATTCAATATGCATTTTTTTCCCCCAAAAGACAGTGAATGACCTTACCAATTTTGTTGGCAGCTGCTCCTCCACTTTGCATTCTCATCATAAAAAAATTATTTATTTTTCCACTCCCAAGGAGTTACCTAAATTTATGTGCTACAGGTTGCATTTCATAGCTCCTCTCCTTTGAATCATGCAGAGGTTTATTTCACTGATTGTGAGGTTTTCTATGAATGTTTTACACGAGTAGAAAATGTACCCAATCCAAAGGAAGGCGATGGAGTGTTTGTGTTATCTGGAGCTGGGTGAATAATTTGCACATCATCGTTTTCTTCACCAGGTTCTGTCTTGCATTTGTGGTTTTATCAGCTATGATTTGATGGACAGCCAGTAAATTGTTCATAAGCAGTACCTTGCTAATAGCTGAGACCCATAATTTAAGATGGATTGCTAGAACCCCAATAATACAGTTAAAAGTCTTAGAAGCATGTTTTTGATGCAAGAACTCACATTTAGCAATTGAAAAATCATAGCCTGACCCATTTTCAGTATTTATTTAAAATTCCTATCTATTTCTGCCAAGGAATACCCAGAGAGTGATCCAAAGGAACTGTAGCATAGCTGATTCAGATTTATATCAACATTCAAGAAAATATGTCTGGAAATGTGCTGCGTGATGTGCTCAGGTCTTGTGCAGGGGAAGGTGATGCAGGTGACATTTACCTGAGTCCTGGCAAGCAGCAACAGACCCAGCAAGACGTGAGAAGCCCACACTGTGGGCAGAAGGTGGCAAAAGTGGACAAGAGGGTGGAGGAGAGCAGGGTTAAACCCCTGCAGGCTCTCCCTCGCCGGTAAATCACCCATCCCGAGAGCAGGTACTGCACAAACCAAGAGCTAGCCAAAAATCACCCTCATGCCAGACCTTCCCACGCACACAGACACAGCACACCCACCTGGGAGCCGGGCAGAGCAACCTGCCAGGGGTTTGCTCATGTCGGAGGGGCGAGCATCCAGTTAGTGAGGGAATCTCTTTCCCCTCTTCGTGCAGCGGCCTCGCTCCTCAGGGCAGCGTAAAGAGCAGGAGGTGTGAAGGCACAACAAGCTCATCTGCGTTTTGGCGGTCCCTGATGCTGCTTGGGGTACTGTTCCCTACACTAAACAGAAAAAAAAGCTACTTTTTCACCTCTGTACTGCCAAGGTTTAACTCCAACACTCAGAGCTGTGGGGTTTGTGTGAAAGAAGCACCACTTTGAACGCATCCAACCCTTCCTGCTCCTTTTGTACTGAGTGCCTGGGTAAGAGGCCTGCAGTAGGTGAAAACATTTTGTCGGTGCTTTGCGGGAGAGCTGGACACCAGAATTCCCAAACACCCAGCGAGAGCTGACCTGCAGTCATGGGGAAGAGGTGCAAATCCCAAATGGGATTGCTGGGAGCAGCACTGCTTTTAAACCCAATTCTTATGAGCTTGTGGAAAGATAAGGACCCAGGACAGGCACAGGGCTGAGGGTGGAAGAGAACAGCTATTGCCCAGATGAGCTTCAGAGTCGTACAGAGCATTGACTTCAGGATTTACTCTGCAGCTTAAGTGTTTAACTGAGATATCTATCTTTAAAAAATTCTTTTCAAGGCTTAGTTACATGGGGAAGCTGCACTGGTTTGACCTAGGATATGAATTTAATTGATTTAGGGAAGTCAGTGAGAACTCTTGTGGGAATATATTCATTTTGGCGTAAAAGAACAGCGATTAGTTTGCCTTAAATTAGCTTAGCTTTAAATTAAATTAGAAGTGGTATTAATCTACTTACCTAATTATTTAACCAAGCTTTCATGATGGTGATTTAAAAACTGCCTGGAGTTAAACCAGTGCACTTTTGCTGTAGACACAAGACTTTTGACCTTGTTGCCTGAATTATGCAGTCTTCATCCCTGATTAAATCGATCCTGTGCCACCTCCCAGAGCGGGTGTGAAGAGAAGCCAACAGCTTGTGTTCCCTCGAGTCTCTTAACAATAAGAGCCAGTTACTTTGGGTTGACCTATGAAATAGACGTTCCAAAAACCTGTTTGCAGTCTGCTGCAGGGATGAACAAGTACGTGTGTTCTTGTAGCTGCCAGGGACGATGTGAAAAACATCAGAGTTTAGGAAATGACAGAGCGAGTGGGTGGCGAGGAAGGATCGCGTCATCCTCCAGGGCCTGCTGGGCAGAGGCTGGTTCCAGGATGTGAACAGCAGCTGTGGGGTGCCTCAAAGTCCTCACAAATTTTCAGACTGGGACAACATGACTGAGAATTTGAAGGGGTTTTAGTGCAGGCTCAGGGTGGCAGCCCTCTGAAATTCTCCTTGCTCCCCCCCTCCCCACCCTGAGCCTTCCAGGAGAAGGAATGGTGGAAGAAGTCTCATGGCAGGCCTGTCCTGGCAGATTTCTTTGAGTTTTTGCACATACGGAGAGAGCTACCCCATATCCCAAGGTAGATGCCACTGACATTCTTTCTCAGGCCTTGATGGTCCCTTGCCTTCAGAAAAATACACCTGCCCCCTCACCTGCTCGTGTCTTAAATATCCAGGTCAGGATCTAAAGGAATACGAACAGAGCCCCAAATACAACAGAAGTTCAAACCAGAAAAAAAACCAAAAAGAAAATCTCCAACTAAGGTGCAGTCGGGACTGGTCTAGTTCAAGTCTCTGATGCCAATTGTATTAATTAGGAGATTAAGATCCAAGATACTAAATACTGATATGACTCAATTACTCAGGGGATAATGGGACGCCATTCAGTGCCTGGGCTATTTTGTTCCCTCCCCACGGGGTTGTCTTGTCTGTTCAGATCCTAAACTCTCTGGGATCTGAGCTTGCCCCTGCTCTGCTGAGCACCTCGTACAACAGTGGTCCTTTCACAGCCGGCCCCCTGGCAATCCAGTGGGGCTACCCTCGCTATTCCCATTGTACAGTGGGAATTCCTCCACTGAGTCGCACTGGAATTAGATAAGGCTTGTGGACCCTTTGAAACACACCACTCATAAAGCTGGAGCAGAGCTGTGCTCCAGGATATGGTTTCATGGAATGTCAGAGGTCGGAAGCAGGAACAATCCCAGACATTGTTCCCGTTTCTAACTCCTGACATCCCGCAAAACAATCTTTTGGACGGCTTGTCTCGGGCTTCCACGGCCATCTTCAGACCGAGGGTGCGTGTGGAATCAGGCTGATGCCTCATCTGGTTTTGGGAACAACTCACAAGCAAGGGAGCGTGAGTTGTACACAGACAAATGCCGGGCCTTCCCTGCCCTTGCTCTGTTATTTATTGCAGCCACATTTCTAATTGTTGCACGTGCCCTGCACGTGTTTAATGGGACAGGACAAAAGCTGGCTGTCAAACCAAACGTGGCTTTGAATGCCCAAATATCGTCCAAGGTGAGGCAACCCCAGGCAGCTGCAGGTGGGAAACCTGTGAGGTTTTACACCAAGGGTTTGCAAAGGAGATAACAGCATTTAATCACTACGGGTTATCAACCAGGCAGACAGCAGAGGAAAGGCTGTGTCCACAACACTTCTGTCTTCAGCCACACAAGTCCCCATGGATACTGGAAAACTTATTCCAGGTGTGATTCTGCGTTACTAATCTCAAAACTAGCAAGAAATGCACCTGGCACCATCTAAACCCCAAATCTCATTAAAATGTTTGGGTTAAAATATTTAGTGTTGAAGCGTGGCCTTTTCTCAGCATAAACTCTTTCTGTGTAATATTATTAATTGGATGGATATTTTTGTTTTTAAATGAAGATTTCTATCAAAGTGTTTTTCAATAATTCCTTTTTTTAATTTTCACCTATTCACATTATCATTTCTTACCACAACTGAGAGTGTAAAACAAACTCTCTTCAAATTATCTCAAGAGGACACTTTTCCATGTAAATTTTGAGGGAAATAATGTGAGGTTTGGCTCACAATTGAGCCAAGAGGAATCAAAGCTGTGCGTAAAATTTTTACTGTTACGCTTTTTGCCTCAGAACTGAAAAGGACAGTGCATAGGTTCTGCACTCTGACAAAAATGGGAGAAAAGAAGTGTGATCATGACTCGTTGGAAAAGGGAAAACAAAGCATGCAGAATTTCAGGCCTGGTAAAGAGCAGCCTGCCTGCCATCCAAACTCTCTAGAACACAACCTGGAGTGATGGCAATTCACCACTGCACGGTCTTGCGCTGCAGGAGCTTTCTGGGCTCTAATTCGGGTGCTAAGAGACCTAGGAAATGGAGAACAAAAGGATCATTTTATCTTCAAAATGTCACTCAACTGATAACCCTGCTCTGCAGATTAATAAAAGGTTACTCTATCAAGAGGACTACTAATCAAACTAAAAACAGTTCAGAATATAAACTAAACAAGTTAATTCTGAATAATTCTAACTGGTTCAGAATGGTTATTGGTCATTAAACCTTTTCAGACATTTAGCTTGGTTATAACTTGTAAGACTTTGCTTTTGTGGTTTTTCAGGAGATGAAAGGCTAAGCTAAAATTAAACCAAGATTTTTTTAGTACAGCCAAATGTGAAAGACAACTCCCGAAGTGTTTTCCAGGCAGGTACTCACCATGGGTTAGGAAATTGGCGGTTCAAATGTCATGGGGAAATAGCATGTCAGTGCAAGTTCTTTAGTGATCAATAAAGTATTCTGTATTCAGCCTTCACAAAGAGGTTTCTGAGAACCTTCTCAGACTCCCCATGGGACAATCCTTTGACATATTCATTGACACCTACCGGGGCAGTTGTCTTTTTAGTTTTGCCATAAGACAGCAATTTGCCACCTCATTATCAGCGTGATTGATGAGAACACCATCTGAAAATCTGTCACATGATGATTGTGGGCTTGACTCCCTCTCTAGATTGATCTCCTTAAGGACATGCACTGATGTGCATGACAAAATGTTTTCTGGGGAAAGATGTCAATGACAGGTTTTTTGAAAGAAACTGCAGCTTCTGCAAAAGCAATTGACTCTTCCCTCCCTCCTCCCCAGCCCTCCAACTCTCTCTTTTTTCCCCCCTCTCTTTGATATTTGTGCTTAAAAAGTAGAACTTTAGGCAGCATTTGCTTTTAACAGAATTCCAGAGCTGACTCAATCTGCTGGCAGATGTGGTGGCTTTGGCACGAGCGTGTGAGAGCCTTGCAGGTCTCTGAACGAAAAGTGCTTTGCAAATCAGAGCTACAAGCAGTGCACAAATAGGAACCCTTAGCAGGAGCCCCAAACTCCACTTCCCTGCAGTGCTGTCGAGAGTCTGCATGGTTTCACCCTCTCTGGTTACTTGTTGCGCTTCCATGCTCTCTCTGTCACGCTTCTACAGGTGTTTGCATGACTGAGCATCTCCCATTTTTGCTTGATCCATTTGTCCTTCTCACAGGCAGCCCCACTTTGCAGGGGGTGTCCCCTCCCTGAACCCCCTCGTTGCTGGTGTGAAGGCAAGGAGCAAGGAACAAGGGCTCTGCTCCTCACCCAGCTTCTCCCAGGGTGAGGCAAATGTTCAGCTCTGGGTAGATCCAAGGGTGCTCTCCTGTGCTGGTGTTCATTTCAAGCTCCTCACTCTCGTCTGAGACTGGACTGAGACTTTACATTCAGTAAGAACCTGGGTAATAATCTTAAAAAAACCTCCCAAATATTTTGGCCAACCTAGATTTGCAAGCTCTTTTCTTGAAGTCTTACAGAGCATAAACTCCGGTAGCAATGCTTCATTGCTTTTGGTTTTCTGCATTTTTACTTCCTGGCAGCAGTCTCACTCTGCTCTCTGTCCATGGGCAGATTTCGATTCTTTCCTCTTCCTCTCTTTCATTCTGCCACAACTTTTACAGCAGAGAAGATCACCACCACATCGTTCACTGACATAAAATTGGCAGTTGACAATTAGGATGACAAAGAAGGAGATCACCTTAAGATGCAAAATCTGCTATTTTAATTTCTCCATAAACTCTACAGAATAACCCTAGAAAGCTGAAATTTTTATATAATTTTTAAAAATGCCCCGTACCTGCACTCGACCTAAAAAAATAGGCTTTCACCCCAGTTTTCAGCAAATAGGCTTTTGAATATTTGAGTAGTATACATATTTTTATTGGTTAATATTTGGGAAAAAGATCTCCATCTGTAAGATATTCAGACCTGGTCCCTAATGAGCAGTGGATGTATTTAATGCACCGTGCTGAAATGGCTGTTATACAAATGTGTCCAACTGTTCAGATAAAGGTTTTAGAGCAAAGGTTGCCTTAAAGCTCCTTAAAGACATTTTCATAAAAATTGTTATAGAAAAGCAGTCTTTTAAAATATATCAGCTGAGGTCTTTGAGAGCTTTGCTCCTCAATGTAATTTTAAAAGTAACAAATTTTCTTTGAATAGAGGTAAAAAGTGCTACTTCTCACACCTTCTGCCCTTTCTCAAGTATTAAATCACTGGGGACAGAAACGTTGCAAGACCTTACCCTAATCCCTAAAAACCAGAAACTGCTCCCAGGCTGAATCAAACGACTCCATGCAACACATCCCAGTAGCACTGCAGAGCGCAGAGAGGGGACTGGTTTGGGTAACTGGCACTGTACTGGGAACTTCAGTGAGCAGACAGCAGTGGGGATTTGGAGTTCAGTTAAATCTTTAGGGAAGAGACCTCGGATAATGAACAGAGACCCAGGGAATGTCCCTCAGCCGATGCAGGCTGCTGCAGTCTCTGATTTCCACCAAACTACGGATTCCCAAGGTCAGGATGCGGTTCTGGGGCGCACTCCAAGGCTGGCAGTGTTGGTGAGGTGAGCAATTGCTGCTCCACAGGGGGGTTGATCCCTGTGCTGCATCACAGCAAAGAGCATCCCAGCGATGGGGGTGCCCAGGTGCTGCTCTCCTCGGAGGCAGGACCCAGTGCTCCCCCAGTGCCAGGGGCTGAGGGGGCTGCGAGGGGGAGGGAGGGAAGGGAGAGAGGTCGGGGAGGGGGGGACCCCAGCACAATGTGGAGTGACTCCAGGCAATTAAAAGGAAAACGAATGAAATATCTGGCTGAATGCCAAAGTGCGCCTTTTTCTTCTTCCCTTTTTTTTTTCTTTTCCCCTTCCTTCTTTGCTGCCAATAGTCCATGAAAATGGGAAAGTATGTGAGGAATTCCCCCACTTTATATTCCAGCTCCCCCGGCCATTGTGTTTTGGCTGTGGCAGAGCAGCAGCGCTATTCTCCCATGCAGCCTGGGAAGAGGCAGGCACCTTGTCCCACAAGACTGATGGCGGGGCTGGGGCTGAGCCAGCAGCACCCAGGGTTTGTCAGTGCGGGCCCAAGGAATCTGCTGATCAGATAGGGAAACAAGAGCACTGCCTTCTGCCGTGAGCCACCTTTTGGGGGGCTCTCTTTTGTCTCCTCTCTTTGATCTGCAGGAAAACAAACAGCCTTTGCTTGGTCATTCTGCTGGCAGCAGCGGGAGGTCGGCGATAGCAGATCGATATTGTGACATCCTAGAAAGCTCTTGGAGGTGTCCTGCTTTTGCTCTACTCTTCAGGTCACATGAAAAAAGCATTCTCTGGCTTTTGTTGTCCAAAAATTTTCTCTCCCTGTTGAAGCCGGTGGTGAAAATCTTGCCCATGGTAACAGAGATTGTCATTCAGTTGTGGAACACTTTCTAATTATCTCCAAATTAATTAACTGAGTCTAGCAAACATCCATAGGAGAGAGATTAATATTAGCAGTGCGCACCTGCCAGAAAATAATGGCTCTGGAGCTGCAAAGGAAAATGAGAGCCCTCATCATAACACAGAGCTCTGGAGAGGCACCAAACCTGCTCTTTGCAGGTGCCCTCACTCCTGCACAGACGAGATCCTTCCAGGCCAAAACATTCTGTGACTCCATGATTAAAAAAGACACTGAATATTTACGGGTTTTTTCTGCATTAGGAAAAACCATGTGCCCGTCTCGATTTCAAAATCACTTCCCCCTGCAGGTGAAATGTGTTTGAATAAGCTCTCAGACCTTGAAAACTGGAATTCTGTACTCAGGAAGTGAGGCCTGGTGAAAATATCTTTGAATCTTAGCAAATGTTTTTGAGTCTTACAGATGGTTGTTAAGACAGGTGCCGAACTCACTGCAGATTTGCCTTTTCTTTTGAATCAAAATGTTTTCAGTATCTCAGGAAAACGTGCTGACTAAAGGCAAAACCACAACCACAGGAATGGTATCCTCAAAATTACACTGTCTGGGATTGCAGACGAGGATATCTACAATTCCCTTTCCCCCATTTGTTCTAAAATACAACACAAAATCAATATTTGAGAAAAACAGCCTGCCTCATCTGCAGAAACCTTAGCTGTAAAATTACAAAGAATTGCAAAATTTTCATTTTCTTCCTCAGTTTTTTTTTAGAATTCTTATTTTTACTAAATTTTTCTGAGCAGCTCTACTGAAGTAATAGGAGCTCTCCCCTTCTGCCTCTGCACATTCGAATACACGTGCATGTAGATCCTCTTCATAATTTTGTGATGGCTCTGTTGAAACCAAAAGACTTTTGTACCCAGAAGCATGGAGAGGATGCACAAACACCATATTCTAGGGGATTTCTCGGTGAACACCTTCCTCCAGGCCCTCCTGCAGTTTGGCACAAGGCTCCTTGAGCAGATCCGTGATTTAATGATCAGCAGCTGCAGCAGAGGGGACTTCTGGCCTAGTTTTGGCTGCGTGCATTCAGGGAGCCACTCCAAACTTGTTTTATATCACATTGCATAGCAACAGAACACAGAAAAGCCAAGCTCTTCTCTTTCTGAGCGTGGGCAGTTGAGAGGCAATAAGAATCAGAATTAATAACAAGGAAATAACAACTAACAAGGAATGACAACACTGCAGGCAGTGATGATACCCTTAAATCATGCAGCGAATTTGATTCGGGGCACATAAATGATTTATCTTGTTGATGTAATTGATCACAGACTTTCCACTCCTCCAGCTCCCTTTCACCAAGGGCTCCTTGCTCGGAGAATGTTGTCCCATCTCATTTGTCTGTGTCAATGGAGGAGAAAACTCACAAGCTGTGCTGTGACTCCAAATAGCCACCCCTCGGAGAGCCCACGGCCGCGCTCCCCCCAGCTCACCTTGGGGCAACATCTGTGCCTGGAGAGGTTTAGGCTGTGCTGAAAGGATCATCTGAAGCCAGTGGATCTACCTGGCTTTTGAGGAGCATGGGGAAGGGGTCACCCAGATGGAGATCCTGGTGCCCAGAGGACTCTGCAGCCGCCTCATGAATGTCCTCCCCGGACTGAAGTTGCAACTCACGGTGCTCCTGCAGCATTTTATCCTTCTCCTTGTCCAGAGCAAAGCACAAATACCATGTGCCCGGCTTCCTCTCCACGAAAGCAGTGGGGGATTGGGAAAAATGTTCATGTCCAGGTCTCACCCTGCCTGGGAGCAAAGACAGAGCTGTGGTTTGCAGCCAGGCACAGGGACTCAGGTCCAGAAAGACAGATGTGGCCACAGTGCCCCAGAGACACGAAGGACCCTCCTCTGTTTCCAGAACTGCTCCAAGGGAATGTGTGGATTCACAGGCAGAAGGTGAGGGTCAATTCACCTTCCCTCAGGTGCCTACAGTAAACATTCATCCAGCTGAATCCACTTTTTAGCAGGATTTAAGAAAAACGTGCACGTTCGCATCAGCATTTCTCTGACTTCCAGCTTCAACCACTAATTCCAGAATTATATTTAATCACAAACTCTTATTTATTTCTCTCCTCTAAGAAGAGTAAAGGTGATAACTCTGGAGCTGAAAGCTGGGAGGCAGGAGCCCACACACAGCACCAGAGTGGATCAGATACCACACTCCATGCCACGTTTGTCACGGATGCAAACTCTGCCTGAAGCCAGAACTGGATGAATCAGCTTTGGGGTTGTATCATCATAAATGAAGGCATAAGTTAGGCCTCGATCTAAGCATTTCTTCTTTTTTTTTTTTTCCTATATGGAAAAAGTAGATAAAAAAATAAAGAAAGAATAAAGAATATGCTTTCAAATGTTCTTGTTTGGGGCTTTTTTTTTTTCTGCCGATGTCATCTTTTGCTGGCATTTATCAGTCTTCTAAATATTTGATCACACCGGAATATGCTTTTCTTGGCTAATTTACCTAAATAATAATCTATATACCGAAAGCTGCAAAGAGATTAAAGCAAATGCAAACGTGAATCGCCTTCAATTCACTGTTTGATACGACCAGAATTTTTACTAACTAGCCATTACAAGCAGTGTCTTTTTTCTTCTCTTTTTTCTTCTCTGCTCCCTTCTTCTCCGAGAGTAACTAAACATCCCAGCATCTTTAGGCCAAGCTTTTCACACTCCCGTTGGTATTTGCAGTTTTTGGAAGCATTTGCATCTTTTCTCTGTGGATGAACAAAGAGGTAAGAGCAGAGCATGAGGAAGGGCAGAGACAGAGTATGTCTTAAAGGAGAAGATAACTGCAAAGAGTGAGAAAGTGCCTCCTGTCTGTTGCCCTACAGTTGAGAAAAAGGTTGTGATCTTGGACAGGAATGGGACAAATAGAGTCATTATACCAAACGATGACATTGGGCCCAGACCCAACGGGCTCTTGACATACTTTCTGGCATTCCCAAAATAGACTTTGCCTAATTGCAATGTTGTTTGTGTCCATTTTCTGTGCCAAAGGTTTTTGGAATGTTGCTCATTCTGAAAAGAAAAAAAAACCAAAAAAACCTAAGTACTTAAATCATATTTTTAAGCAGTTTTATTAAAATTCAGCCCAAGCTCCAACGCTGGGTGATTGCATAGAGGCTTTTGCCCTTTTTTGCTTAAGTAATCTGGCAACAACAACAGTGCTTTGTCAAGTTTGTGTTTCCAGCTGATACTTTCAGTTTCTAGTGTGCCCCAGGGTTTAATGGCTAAAAGCCCTGGTTCTTGTGTCCTTTTCAGACCAAGGCATGGCCTGCAGTCCTCAGTGTGCTGTCTGAGCACTGCTGATCGTGGATGCAGGGCTGATAAAAGCAGGTTTGGCACTTGCTGTGGGTATACACACCCCATCTCCTCACAGTGACAATTTACCACGGCAGTGCTGATGTAATTCAAATAAATACAGCCTGGAGGACACTGGAGGTTCAGCTTCTGATTCAGGCCACTACCTCCGGTTTCACACCTCAAAGTTTGCCTGGGTGCCATATGCCATGTGAGTCTGAGTTCGTTTTTGCAGAGTTAAATGCAGGATTGATCTGAAATGTGTCGATTCACGGAGTGTAAGGAGCTGTACAACAGGTCCCCTTGAAATATTCCAGGGAGATGGGCAGCAACAACCCCCCTGAGGGCTGGTGGAGCACGCACAGACACAGACTCTGATTTATATTCATTTATTTGTGCCTATTTTTACGTACAATCATGCATATTTACATGTATTTCATCGTCTCCCACAACCCACCGTTACTAAAAGCTGAATCACACATGCACAGATGGAGAGCTGCAGGAAACAGCAGAGTAAATGGAATTTACTGTGGAAGAAATCGGTTCTCCAGCACACACAGAGTCCCTCTCACCTGGATTCACAAAACCTTGTGAATGAGGATTCCTCCTGTGTGTTTCCTCCTGAACCTCCAGCCCAGCAAGCAGCAGTGGTGAGCAGCAGTTCCCTCAAGAGCAGGCATCAAAGTACGAGATACCCAGTGCTGCTCTAACGGTGAGATTAATTTATCAAAGATGTTCAGGAGCTGCAGTAAATAGAGGACAAAACCACATCAAAGACAGGTCTAGGCTGATTTCCTAAAGGCACTCTACAAAACAAGAAAAGATTATGGAGCAGTCGAGGATTAGGGGTTATCAAGTCCAGCTTAAAGTGTCAGGTAAAAAAATGTTTCGTTGTTAAGACACCAGAGTGGACATCTGATTTGATAAATATGTTCAAAGAATATTTATTTTAAACGATGTAGGCAGATTATTGGTGAAAAATAGATCTGCCTTCAATTTCAAATTGAGGCCAGTCAAATTAGAGAGTGTATTAGTAAAGCAAAAGGCATTTGCAAAGGCTCCTACCTGTATCTTTAGAAATAAACCCAGCAAGGTGCTGACCTCTGCCGCAACGAGGCCCTTTAATTCACTTTAATTAGTTCACTTCCAAAGTTAGACCTGGGATGCCTGGATTTGGATTACCAGATCTTCACTTCTGTATTTCCGTTCAATGGCATTATACAGACTGAACTTTAGCTTAGTTTTGGGGATTCACGGGATTGATTGTCTGAATGCAAACAGCAATGCCTTGCAGAAGCCTCACACGTTCCTTGGCAAGATTTACTGGTCAGAATATATCAATGGCAAGAGAACACTTGCTATCTTTCTTCTAAAAAATATAATTTTAAGAAAAGGCATTTCCACAGTTCCATCAAGGTAGAAATATGTTTATTTTGCAGTGGTGTGCTCTGAAAAAGTCAGTAATTCATATTTATACACCCTAAGTAATTTCTGTATGTTTATGCTTACGTGAATCTATTTTGACTCCTTGGAGCTTTTTGCCTATTATACTGCAATTATTATACTGCAGCTTGGATTGGATTTCTGGGTTTTAAGTCCTCAGCCCATCAGGTTTGGGTTGGATACTGAAAACCTCAGGATAAAGCCTGGTTCAATGTATGACACCCACCAGCTGAAGTCAGGCTTCACTCTGAATTCAGGGCATGTTGTAAACCTTGACAAAGACTTTTTGAGACCAGGACTGCAAAACATTAATGGACTGGCTGGATCACAAAGCTATGCACAGCATGGAACAGATGCTGGATGGTATCACAGAACTGTGTTCTTCCGAAGTCTCTTCCTGGTTTTCAGCCACCTCTGCACTGGGAGGCTCCGAGAGCTTCATCGATTGCATCTCGTAGCTCATCACAGTGCTGATCAGACAGCTATAAAGGGAAAGTTCTGATTGCAGATTGATTCTGAAAACCTAGAACTGGCTTCTGGTTCCGTGACATGAAACACACATGTCTCCCACCAGCTCATATTCCGCAGATTTATTCCTGTCCAGTGATAGTTAACAAATTATCTCACTGGACTCTCAGAGCTGCATCTTCCTTTCTTCCCGTTTTCCTTCCTTAGCTTTATTAGACCAATAGTTGTGTATACTGAACCCCCCCAAATATTAACATTTAACCAGAAGTTCAAGGACTGGCACTTTTTTCCTTTCCTTGTTTCCAGGAATAACATGTTGATTTTCCACTTGCCATTTTTCCATGAACGTTGCTCCCCCTTCCCCAGGTTAGAACGTCCAGGAATTAATCTTGTGGTTGATAAATAATGCTGAATTAGGACAGTTTACATCTAGGTTACAGGATTCAAAATACTTCTTTCTTTTTGTTTCTGTCCTGCCCTTTGTTTAGCCTCTTTGATTTATTGATGGAGGCTTCTTTTTGATCTGGCTTTGCCTTGTCAGCCCTTCGTGTCCCACCCACAGACTTTTTATTTCTTTTTCATCCAGCGATGCTGGCAAAGAACTTTTTTTTTTTTTTTAAAAAAAAAGGACAGAGGGAGGGATTTGGGATTGTCATATAAAACCTGTGTTACTCACTTTTCAATATCTCATTGAACTTCTCACAGCTTTGATATTTTAAGTAGGTATCACAACAAAGGGAAACAGAAGTGACTGGAAAGGTAATGCAGTGTATTAGGCTTGTTAATGGCCCTGGAAGTCCCAGGAAAAACCTGCTGAAAGAAGGATCCTTTCCCATGAGTACTATTTAATTTCTCTGAGAGGGTTTTCCTGGTGAATTAAAACTCCAAAGAGCACATTTAGGCAATGCAACTGCTACCTTAGCCTATGCTGTGTGCACGGTGACATTCACCTTCATTTCACAAATCCTTTTGTGACAAAGAGAGATTCCTGGAGAATCTGGTTCTGCTGTTGCCCTGCTGCTAACATACTTGGGAAATGTAGAAAACTGGAGTAGAAAACTTTCTCCCACAAGGGCAGAGCGAGACCAAATAAGCGACATGAATATTTTACTAAATAATTCCTGTTATGAGTTGTAAGTAATGACCCCACTCCGACACTTCAAATTGTTAAATGTGTGAGTATGAAGCAGATGAAACATCTATTTAGAGTATTTTTAACAGCACGAGATATGTGAGTCTGACAGGCAGAAGGAGTGAGCTGGGATTTACGTTGCCACTTGGGGTCATGAGAGACCCCAAGCCTGGTCTTTATTGCAATGTAAACTTAAATCATAATCTACAATCTCAATTTCAATCTGTTTTTTCCTGTTTCCTGTCTGATCAGCCATCTCTGCCAGTAAGAAACAGCCTTTCAAAATCAGTCTTTTATAGAGAGAGGGTGACACGGGATGTTTTCCAGCTCTGTGGTGTGACCAGAGCTGTCCCCAAATCCATGGAGACGTGGTGCTATAAAGGAAAAGGTGGCACATCCTACCTGAGCAGGGGACTTTGGGGGGTCCCTGGGAGTGGCAGGGCAGAGGAATGCTGTGGGCTCCATGTGTGCTGGCAGACACAAAGGGCTGCAGGCAGAACGCTCCAGAGAGATGGCCAGTCCTCCAGGTCACGTGTGGGAAACAGGACAGGAGGTGGGGAAGAGGAGAGGCATCCTCGTGTTTTCACAGCACATGCAGGGAAGCATCAGCTGCTGGCTCAATTCCAAAAGCAGCTCCCTCTGGCCATGGCACAGAGATGTGTTGTACAGGGCAAGGAAGAATCCTTGACTCTCCTGCTAAGACTTTGCCAGCCACTGGGCCTGCAGGCAATGGAGTCGGAGCTTTTCTTCTTCAGTGAGCCTTCCAAAACCAGGATCAGACTTTCCAAACAAACACTCCAGAGCTCGTGATGTCAATTCAAAGCTCTGGGGTGCCGGATTTCTTCAGGAAAAGAAAAGAAACTTCAGGCTGACCCACAAGCAGTTAATTAACCATGGGGATGCAGCAAAAATGTGAAATCTTGTGGTTTATTTTTCCCTTGTGCCACCTGAGGGGTCTGCCAGCCCCAATCACAAGGCACAGAGACACTGAGCACCTTCAAACATTTTGATCCCACTGGAATCAGTGGGAATGGAAGTTTTAGGAAAGAAACAGATCAATCCTTAAAATCCAAACTGTACTGGTGTTTGCACATGTAAAATAACAAAGACTTTGTATGACACCATCCCTTGTTTCTTGAAAAAGCAATGAACAAAGTCAATTATTCTCAAGTTCTTATTAATTATTTTCAATTTCTGGTCCTCTTATTCAACTACACAATAATGCTGATTGGATTGCACCACCAAGGACTTTTTGCATTTCCAAACTAAGTGATTATTGATTGAAGCATGCAAATTGAACATTTCTGCATATGCTAGATTGGCAGAAAATATTGATCATCCTGAAACTGAGCCTTGACTTTCCCCACTGAGGCCAGCTCCCATCTCCCTTTGTGTGGTTTGCTTTGGAAATTACGCATTTCAACAATTGCTTGCATCTCCTCATTTTGTGATCTCTCACACTAAAGACCCTTCAAACCTGACCTGCACGTTGAGATGCTTCAATTAGAGAGTGACCCCTGCTCTAACTTTGCAGGCACTGCCTGTTTCTCGTGGCCAGGCTGCAGAAAGGGGCAATAATAGAGGGTTTGCAGTGGTAACTGGAGAGCTGAGCCCCAGCTCCCTGCCCTGAGAGCTGCAGCATCCCTGCAGCACCTGGCCCTGCTCAGGCTGACAAACAGCCATTCACCTGTGAAAATGCTGTGCTAAAACACAATCCCCCCAAAAATAACCCCAGCCAAGCCCCCAAAGCAAGGCCACCTCCTTTCCCCGTGCTGTCAGCCAATGCTGATTTCCCAGCTGATGCCACCTGGAGGATCAGGGCACTTTTCTCTGTTTGAAAAGAGGTTTTGTGGCAGTGGCAATGACTAGAATAATTTTTATATTTTTTCTAAATGATTCCTTCATTTGAAAATACTGATTAATATCATCAAATCTGAGAAATCCAAAGTTTGTTACCAAAATCTATATTAACCTTAGAGTTGACCTTTCCATAGAATTCATTTTCTCTTGTAAGTTGTCATTCTGACAGGACTTATTTACTACCTCTAGCACAGACTGGCAGCATCTTTGAAGCTATTTTTCTCAACAAAATCAGTGCTGGACACACCAGAAATTAGTGTTCTGCTGGCTGCAGTTTAAGTATTGAAATCTCAAACAAACTCCTGACAGACAAGATCAATAAGGAAGATTTTTATTTGTCTTTGAGGCATAACAACGAAGCTCCTCCACTAAAGTGTGCTGTAAAGTGCAAGAAGTGAAATTCTGGCAGAGTCAAGAAAAGACTAAGAAGCCACAGCAGAATTTACAAGATTTTTGTTGGTATTATACAGACTTTTTTCCAGGATTTTTTGTTGTTGCTGTTGATATGGAGAATCCAGAGTTTCCATCTTCAAAACAAATTTGTCTCCACAAAATTTATTTTTAATCAAAAAACTAAAAACTTCCCAATCATTTTTAATTTGTAAATTCGGAAACTGTCTTCTGGTGAACAAAGAGGATTTTGCTCTTCTTCATAACAGTCGCAGTCCCACTTTATTTTTCTGATGATTGCTTTTTAAGCATCACAGAAGTTTTGTGTTCATGTTAAGAAGGTTCAACGCAGTTTATGTGAGGGAGGTGTTCAAGGAAAGACTGAATGTGGCTCATGGGCTGGTTGACAAGGTGGGGATCAGTCAAATCTTGGACTCAACGATCTCAGAGGTCTTTCCCAACCTAATTGATTCTGTGATAGCTGCCAGGAAAGAAAATTTAGTTTGTACAGCATAGCAAACTCCAGACAAAGATCCAAGTCAAACCTTTGTCCTTCTGTTTTGGAGTCCCTACTGACTTCCTGCTAAGTATCCCCATCTTACTTTACAGTAATGAATAAATTGTAAATGGTTGCTGTTTTTCAGAAAGCAAAGTCATTGTGAAGTACTGCTTTCATAAATGATGCTCCAACGCCAATTTGCTGTGGTGGATCCCTGTCCTTGTGTACACTCATTATTCTCACATTTCACCGCGTTCATTTTGCAAGTCATTTATGAAACCTCCATCAAGAATTCTCTGTATCTGCAAGTGAAACCTTAAAAAGTGATTTCACATATGTGTCAAATCCTCCCCTGTCCATATGAGAATCATTTTATGTGTGTGTGTGTATAGAAAATATTTATGGCTGTTGATTCGAGACTCAAGGATCCGGCAATATTTAATAATAGTTTAGTGCTCCACTAGAAACTCCTGTTCCATTTAAATGCAGTTGTGGGTAATAAACTCTACTGAATTCAATTCCGCTAGGAAATAAAAATTTACTGATTGTTTTGTTGTTATTTTAAGAACACCATAAGGATTTTTTCCAAGTTGCATCCGAAACGCTCGGCACTGATATTTTTTTTTCACCGCCTGGATTCCTAAATACCTAAAGAGGCGCATCCGTGCTCCTGATGGGAGACAAACAGGGCTGTATTGAACATGGAATGCACCAGGGGAGCACAGTTGCATGCCCAGGCAGGAGTCCTGTGGCCACCTTACCCCGGGAACAAGGGCAGAGGGCGACCGCGGATGGCTCAGCGGCTCCTCGAGGAGCTCTCTCTGGTTACAGGGTGTAACAGAAGCCCGATTCTGCTGCCCCTGCCAGAGAGCCGATCTAGTCTGCCTGACACAATTGTTTATTCCCAAACAAGGTATTTCAGCCCTGTGGTCTTCGGAGTGGCCATTGAAAGCACTAATTAGTGATCGTTTAAAGTACTTAGGTAATGTTAACTCCGGCGCACAAGGGATGCTCTTGAGTCTGACCCCTGCTCATTCCTTTGCTTTTTGGAGCTTTGAAGACAATTGATTTTTGAAGACTGCAGCCTTCTCTGAAAATCAGGGACTAACAAGAGTGGGGACCTAATCTTGATTCAACCATTCATGCCATCCTTTAAAGACATGTTTGCTTTTTTTCCTTCTGGATGTCAATTAATAGATTTTAAAGTCAGTGAATTAACCCAACGTGAAAGAGTTTAGAGCACAATTGCGTGCGGGCAGAAAATGCTAATTATAAATAATCAGGCTCAAAAAAAAAAGAAGAAAAAGTGAGTGCACCTTAAATAGCTGATGGGAACAGGTTAAAAAAAAAAAGGGGCAGGGGAAGAGTTTTCAAACCTAGTTGGAAAGCCATGTGTGGAGTTACTTGGGGGAGAACGCCAGTCAAAACAATTGACAGGAAAGGTAGCTTGGAGCTGACTTTTGCACACCTTGGGCCAAACACGAGCTGCATTTTCCCTTCACAAGAACAAGGAAATGCTCTAAGAAAGACTCTAATTTATGCTGGCTGAGACAGAAAGGTCAGTGGTGGCCATAAAGATATCTGGAGAACATTATGGCAAAGGAGCTTCTCCCTGGCATCTTTTGACAACTTCTTATCGGAATTTTTATTCCCAGTTGTCATACAGATTGTTGTCTCTACAGAATTTTGGTCACCATGTTCCCTATAAATGTACCTGGAGCAGTGCAGCTCAGCCTGGGTTAACAGCAGCAGCAGCATTCCCATATGCACCACTTATTTATTAGGTCTAATCCTTCTCAGAGCTGGCTTAGATGATCTGGCCCAGCCATAATAAGGATCCCCATGAAATTCCATGAAAAATGACCCTGCCCCAAACTTACTGATCTCCATTACAGCGAATTTCCTGTTAAAAACGATGCAATTTAGGATTAATTGCTGAACAGCTGGTGGGACAAAATTATACTTTGCAGAAAGAGAAGCGGATTCCCGAAGATTTTTCTTGAAGGCTCAGTGAGTGCAGGTTAGCAGACACAGGGCATCACCAAAAAAAGGGTGGTCATGAAACGTCCTTGAAGAAGCCCTGCAAGGTGAGATAGGAAGAGATCCTTTTGAAGAAGATCCTGACCCTGTTTGGGAATGAGAGCTGAAAATACAGAAGCCTGTCCCTTTTCCAAATCAGAGAAATGACAAGGTACGATCACGGGAGGTGGTTCAACCCCTCCACCACCACTGGCGTTTTTTATGTACTGAAGGAAATTGAAAGACATTCTCTTGGGAATGTTCCACCCCTGGAATTGCTCCAGGCCAGGCTGCATGAAGCTCTGGTTTAGTGGAAGATGTCCCTGCCCATGGGAAGGGGATTGGAACTGGATGAATTTTAATGTCCCTTCCAACCCAAACCATTCCATGATACAGTGAAAACAGGCCAAAAACTTCTTCCCACCCAGCAAAATTTAGCTGATACTGAGAATCTGCTCTCATGCCTTGGGATTTCTGAACATGAAGCTGTACTTAGGTCAGTTTTCAAAAAAAAATTCCAATGCTTCATGGTCAAGAAGCAACAGCATTTTTATCTCACATATTTTAACAGCGTTTTTGTTTTAACAGCATTTGTATCTCGTGCATTAGCATATTTAAACATTATCAGGACATCAGCACAATGAAGCAAAACTGAGGTTTGGTAATAGTTTCCTTTTAACATTTATAACCAGTTCTTAAAAAGATTCTTTCCTTTCGATTTCAGAGGATGTTTACTGCCGAATAAAGGACTCTCTCCTTGTGGAGGAACCAGCAGAGCAACACTTGAAAGAAAAACTTATACACTCTAAACCAAACGAATATGTGGGGCTATATTGATATCAATAAAACAGTCACTACTGCTTGTATCAGGTAAGTGTGGCAGGAAAACAGAAATTCTGAAATTCAGCTATAAAAGGTGATTTAAATATATTTTGTGCAGCATGCCACTGTTTCATTAATATCTATGTTTGACGAGAGGTTTGAATGCTCTTTCTCCTTTTCATGGCTGGTGCAGCTTTGCTTCCTCCAAAAGTCTGTACTTGTTCCTTCAATCACTTTAAATAGAAGAGAGGGATGTGTTAAATTTCCTTTCTCTGAGTACTACTTGTACTGCCAGGCTAAAAGAAAGGTGGGGAGGTATTTTGATAAAAAGCTGCCTTTTGGGAAAGCAGGGCTGCTGCTGTGGAAGGAGGCTGGCACATGGGGAAGACAGATGGTAAACAGCTGGAATACACCTATGTTCCTGCCAATCTGAGCTCAAGGACTGGATACCTCTAATATCACTGAGTGAAACACACAGAGTCATTGTCAGCTGCTGCATCACGCCTTTTCTAAACTTTATGTGATGAAGAACTGTAAAAATTTTAAAAAATAATAATTTAAACATTAAAAGTTACTGAGATAAAACTGGGAAAGAAGCTCACCTATGGCTACATTTGGGTATTGGAAGGGATTCAGATATCCCTTTAAATACTCCAGTGGTTACTTACAATAGGATTAATTTCATTCACGTTGGAGAATACCTATTATGCTTCTTTAGTTTATGCTTAAGCAGCTGTCCAATTAAAGGGAATCGATCTTCCACAAAGCTTGTGTCCGAGCATAGCACTGCCCACTGTGCCATAACTCCTTTGTATTTGAGAGAGAACATGCCATGCAGTTCTGATCTCTAGAATTTTGTGGGCTTCTCTTTGCTGGGTTTATTTTAAATCCTTCAATTCCTTAATAAACGATCTTATCAATCCACCATAACCGAGCATTCCTTCCCAGTCCTGAAGGTCGAGGGAAGGGTTAAAAATTCTCTATCTGTGTCCTGATCTCTGCTGAAAATGGTGCACGGGAATGAAATGGTTGCCAATTTGTTTGCAATGCATTCTGACTGTACGGGAGTTCTTTTTTGCCTGACAGGCAGGTGAGATCAAAGTGCTGCAGGACAAAAGGGGCTCAGCAGTGATTTGTCAGGGGACGAAAGGCAGTCCTGTCTGGGAAAGTGGCTGTAGCCCAGAACGAGCCTTCAGATCACTAACAGACTAAAGAAATCATGGCATGAGAAAAAGTACAGCAAAAAAGGTTCAAAGGTCAGTTTTATTTGGTTTGGATTATTGGTGCCTCCTTTCAAACCAAAGAGCAAGAAGGGGAAAAAAAAGAACAGGCTAATAACCTTTGTTATTGTCCAGGAAAAAAACTCTTTTGTACACATTGCTTGGGGATTGTCTGTAATTAAAATGCTGTTGTTAGATCCAGGACCTGATTCTGCAAAAGTTTTACTCATGTGAGTAATTCTCCATTGCATGAATAGTCTTGTGGGGTTGCTCACGTGAATAAAGATTACTTCCATGACAAAGGGTTTGCAAGTTCAGGCATTACATACGGGTAGGGGCTGCAGGTGTGCCTGTGTGTGTGTCTGTGTTTGTGTGTCTGCTCAGAGGTGGGTGTCCTTCTTTCTGGGCAGAGAATAGATCTCAATGAGTGACCTGAAAAAAAAAAATAATTATACATTTGAAACCTCAAAATTTAAGATAAAAGCAAATAATTCTCCATAGCTGTTTGCGTTCTGCTTCCGTAAAATTCAGGTGATCAAAAAACCCCGCTGTTCTCTTTCAGTCCAGATGTTTGTCTGACAACAACTTCACTGATTTATTTCAGAGGAGCCCTGTGAACCAAAATTATCCAAAAAAATGTCTTGGGAAAATAGTCTGAGAATCCCCTGTTGAGGTCTGATACAGGTATCAGTTTTTAAGGGACAACATTGCAATGGGATGCAGCTGGAGCACAATCCCAGGATCATCGTTCATAAATTATTAAACAAGGTGTTTGAGACAAACAGGTGATGGTGCCCTGGCACTCACGTGGGGGATCTGACTTCTGCACACTCCAATTCACCCTTTTTCATACAATTAAGCATCAGAACGGGGCAGGATGGAAAAATGTTGCTGGGACAGGAACCCCGACTGCTCTGTGCAGGCAGTCAGTGGGTTTAGTGGTTAAGTGCTAAAATCAGAGGACAAGGGATTTCAGAAAAGAAAATAAACCTGAAAGTTTCCACACACCCCTTTTTGGTTTGTTTTTTTTTTTTTTTGAGGAGGTCTATGAAGGCAGATGACTGGATTACCGTGGAGAGATTCATGGCAAAAAACACCTTTTGGAGAAAGCAGTGCTCAGACAGAAAGGCACAAATTAGTGCTTACTCTGCCTCCTGTAACCCACTAAAGAACCAATCCTGTGAGATGCATCAGTGCCTTTTAAATCAGCCACAGGAAAAACTCTGCTCTGTACACACCCACCTAAAAAAAGGCCTCAGTAAAGCTGTCTGAGGTGCCACATCTGTAGGATGCAACTCATCTGTCCTGGGAATCTCTGATGTGTCTTTTTTTTCTCAAAAAAAAATCAACTTTGCTTACCATTCAGCCATCCCAACCAGAGGAGAGAAAGCAGATTTTATTTCCCAGTGAGAAAAATACCTGAAAGAAAACGGTGAAGGGGGAATCAGATGTGGCAATACGGTTTAGAGACATAAAAAATAACATTGGCCATCAGATCCCAGTTTCGCTGGCCTGACTTTATGAACTTACGCTACTCAATTCCAAGGAAAGGGAGATGGCTGCCAAAGCAGCACTGGGCAAAATACCCATTGCAAATTCACCTGTGGCTTCCAGCACGTGTGGGATGCTGGCAGTACAAAGATTCCCCAGGCCTGACCCTCCTGTGCACACTCGGGCAGCGCCTGGAACGCGGGATGGAAGCACCGGGATCAGAGCTGCAGCACCCAGCAGCGCTGCAGCTCTGCAGTGCAACCTCCAGGGAAGAAAACACCCTGACCTCCTTCACTGGCCGTGACACCACCTCTCTTTGCCACCAAAAAGCCCTGCTCAGCGGGGAAATACTGTAAAAAATCACTGATTTAAACCGGGGGCTGCAAGTAGAGAGGAGGTGGGGTAGAGCCCTTCCCTGTGACTTTGCAACACCGGCTCTGTCACGGGCAGCCCTCAGCCCATTTCTGTGCTGTCATCACTCAAAACTTGTGTCTGCATCTTCCTTCTCAGACACTCCAGGCACATTTTATCCATTTTGGATAATTCTGCTAATTTGGGCCACCACTTCTATGGTATTTTTCTGAGGAGGGGAGAAATTGTAGAAGACTGTCTCAGATTAGAGAGTGCACTGAGATAACACACTACTCAATTATTGAAACTCCCTCTTTGTGTTACAGGTAAAAAATATACCTTCAGTTCTGGCAGCTCAGATGGCCGAATCAGGTTGAAACAGGAGAGAAAAATTGTCTTATCTACCCCATACCTTCTTAGATGCACTGTCTCAGACACAGGATGTCTAGAACATGGTGTCGATCAGTTGATTAGTACCCTAATTAATGGAACTGCTATGAAAAAAAAAAAATTTGTTGAATGCTGCAGAAGAGTGCCAGAGGAACTGAGGCCACATCTGCTGCCATGGGGGGACCAGTGAGAGGACAGGACAGATTAATTCCTCCTCGTTGGCTTGGCTGGTTCTGAGGATTTAAGTAGTAGGAGTTCTGCTTTCACAAAACAGGAAAAAAAAATATGAAGAAAGGTGATATGTGTTTTTTTCTCAGCAGCTTATTTCCTCTAGGGAGTTCCAGGTCTAGCAAGAGAGATTTTTAATCCCTCCGTGGGATTAAATGCCCACTGTGGGAAGGGTCTCTATCAAGTGGAGGCCACTTTTCTGCTGGCTTGGGTGAGCCCCAGAGCCTGATGCCAGATTCTCCTCGATTGCAGACCTTCTGGAGGCGAGCAAAGTAACACTAATTTCATCCCAAGCCTCTTGGGACTCCTCAGGACCCCTCCAGGTGAGCCCTGTGTCCTGAGAGCCTCCCACCTGCCCAGCACAGGTAGAACAGAGAGGTCATGGCCACTGTGTGAAACTCTGTAACCAGAGAGGTTGTAGGGACATGGAGTCTAAAGATAAACTCATATATTTGTACCAAGGACCCTCAGGAGTTATTCATCGCTCCTTTTTATTTTCCACCCAGGCTCTGACAGGTAAATGCAGGGAGTACAAGAAGGAAAGGTCCTTTTAGCTTGTCCCCTCTTTGCACTCCACCTTTTCCTTTCACCATTACTCTGGGGCATCTCAGTTTGTGTCTGTGCACGCGTGTGGACAAGGAACACACCTGGGATCATTCTCCTGTGACAAAAGCCTCGCCCCTTCTCCTGAGGGAAAAGAGGGATTCTGCTGAAATTCATCCAAGGTCCTAATTTTGTGTCTCTGTTGTTCTCTATGTCAGCTTTTTTAGCTTTGAAAATCCCATAACCTTTCCTTGCCTGTGCTTCTCCTGCTTCCTTGGGCCTCTTGCTTATCCCTTGAGCTGGGAGGGGCTCCGAGACACTTTGCATCGTGGCTTTCTTAGGGCAACGTATAGCCATGGATGGGATTTGCGGGAAAACCCCAGGTATATGATGCAATCCTTGATCTGAAGTAGTCTTCCCTCAACCCAGAAAAGTTTAAATGCAACAGCTCCTAATCCTCAGCTTGGAGTGGATCATTCCTGGCACTGGTGTTCTTTCCCCCAGGGGCAAACGTCCATGCGCGTGGCATTTCCCTAAGGCAGCCGCTTCCAGGTTTTATCCCTGGTGCTTGGGCACCCCACGCACAGACCTAGGCCTGACCCCTCTGCCTGTCATCTGATTTTGCAAGGTGTTGATCCAGCCACAGCTTGGAGAAAGAGAGAGATCTTTTATCTCCGGGTAACCCAATTCCCAAAGATCTGCAGGGCTGAGTGAGATCGTAACAAGCCTCTGATTGTGAAAGCAAGCGGGGGGTAAATTCTAAAAGTAGTAGGAGATTTATCTGAACAGCAGGTCCTTCAGGCACAAAGTGCACCTTCACCGTGGGTATGGGCCAGATATTTCTCCCAGGTACACCAGGCTCCTCTGTGAATTGGAAGAAACTCTTTGAAGCTGATTTCAAAAACACGTGCTGTGTTACCCAGAAAAGAAAAAGGGAGAAAAGTTTTTCCAAGAGCTCAGGCTATTAAGTGATGACTGAGATACCAAAGGTGTGAAGCAGGTAGGCAAACACGGTCCCCAGGTGATCCCCAAATTACATTTCCATTGTTTTTGCACTCCCTTTCTCCTCCATCTCTCTGGTGTCTGGTTATTTTCGTGGCTGCAGTTTACAGTTCTGCGTGAGTCTGAATATCCCTATTGTAGCCTGCTTTGAGCCTGCCACGGATCTGCCCGAGCCACGTGACAGTCATCCAGACCTCACCATCGCACATTTTTCTCTGTTACATTTCTTCTACTGTTTCCTTTGTGTCTTGTGTTGAAAAGGAGTAAGCAACAGAGGGTAAAAAATGTTGGGTTTTTTTTACTTTAATGTTGCTGCATTCATTGTTTTGAATATTTTCATTCAGTAAACCATTAAGAGAGTATCAGAGCACGACAGAAAATAATTTTTTTAGTAATAAGATTGGGCCTGATCCAAATTCACTGGCATTAAAGAAAAGGCTCTTAGTGAATTCTATGGACTTTGAATGAAGGATTAATCCCTCGGTCCTCAGACAGACAAACTCTTGCCAACTTCAGCAGGAATTTAGTAGGAGTTAGGAATTTAGGCACTTGCATCTTGAAACATCAATAATGACAACAACTACAACAATAACAACAATAGAGCTCAGTTGTATCATGTTTAACCAAAATACAGAAGATTAAAACTTGTAAACTAATTTACTGTCTGAAGGGCAATGTAGCAGTAGCTCACATGATATGGGTAGAATCAACTGTGTCATCCTAAAGACCTCAGATTGTTTGTTCATAAACCACAAAAAGTTACTAAAAAAGTGAAAAACATTTCATATGAGTGGATAAAGGGAAAAGTTTTTCGTGCCTTTTAAGTGTTTACCACGTCTTTCAGAGCTTTCTTTCTACATGCTTTCATTGGAAATTATCTATATCTTATTTTCCCCACCTGAAAAAGCAACCTGAACCTCAGAAGCTATGGATTTCCTCCCCGGAGCTTTCCTCCTCCGCTCTGCCTCCATCCTGCTCTCTAGGAGCTCCCAGCGTACAATACAACAAACAGCATCGCCTGCCCCTATAGAACAGGGTAACGTGATGCTGTGTGGTCTGGGAAGTCATTTAAACAAGATTATATCGTTCGCGGGGTGCAGAATAACCCCGCCAGGACGGCACAAAGAAAACAAAATGCAGCCGAATAAAACCGATTGGATTTTAGGGGCTCTTCCCGGTGCCAGCAGGTGTGAGGGCACTGCAGCAGGGAGGAGAGCTCCGCTCGGGAGATGCCATTAGCACATCGCAAACAAACACCTCATCAGCACCGCGCCTGTTTTCTTTGGGACCTTCCCACGCTCCGCAGCCGAGCTGGGATGGATTTTTAATTGGAGAAGGAGAGGGATTTTTTTTTCCTTTTTTTTTTTTTTTTTTTTTCCTTCTGTGGGCTCCACCCACCTCCTCGGTATTTATTGCTCTACAAATTGTAGCTTCCTTCTCCTTCGAGTAACGGGCCGGTCGTAAATCAGCGCCGGGTGAGGAGTAACAGCACATCCTGATTCACAGCCCCATCGCTGCAAGACGGGTGTTTGTAAAGTTTATGACAGGTTAAAGCTGGCGGGTGTTTCCAAGAGAGGGGCTTTCAATGTTTTGCCTTTTTTAAAAAAAAAATTATTTTTAATGTTCATCCTAAGGTAATACTTAGATAAAAATTGTGTCTCCATAAAGATCTTAGACGACCATATGCGAATATATATCTATATGTGTATACATATAGATATATATATATATATCTCTTCTCGGAGGGTAATTAGCTCAGAGTACGAGTACTTGACGTTCTCACGAGGATAAAAACCTCTGTCTCAAACACTCGCTTTTACCCAGTGGCTTCGCAGGAGAAGCGCTGGGTTTACAGCTGAACTGAGAGAAGCCTCACAAATACTCCGTCAGCAAAAGAATAACAGATCCCTACCGCGTTCCACTTAAAATCACACATTTCGGGCGAATTAGTAGATCATTATCAGCCGTAATTCTAATTTAGTTACGTACGGTCTAGAGCCTCTTCTCCCCCCCTCCAACGTGAAGTGACAGACTCGAACCGCGCTCTGATTATTACTTTGGTGCTACAAGGGGCTCTGGGGCATAATTAAAAATATTTTCAGAAAGACTCTGTAGACCACATCTGACGTCCCAGCCCCTGTAAGAATCAGACCACATCAAAGGGACCCTTTTTGTTTTCAAAAATGGTCACCAGACAAACTTAAAATATACAAGAGTGGGCTAATGTTTTATGGCAGAGACGTCTGAGCAGAGCGAAAGGACTTCAGGGCTGCTCGCTATTCGGTGGGACGAGGCAGTCACGGCCCTTTGATATTTCCGTGGAGGTCGGATTCATTTCGTTTGAAAAGGGGGACCATTAATGACAGACCTGCAAGTGTTCCCCTCCCTAATAAGTTGAATCCACAGCGCTTGGGAAGCCTGGCTGCGGCAGATGCCGAGGGCGGAAAGATTTGTGGCTGATGGCGCTAATTATGAAAATGTGATCAAGATGGAAACAATCTGAGCAAAAGTCATTAGCGTGTTACTCTTCCACCCACTGGTCTTTGGGGTTTATTACCGTGGTGGGAGGAGGATCTTGCGGGATTGGCGTGAGGTTTTTTTCAGAGCGCTAATGAAAATGCCCTGCGAATGCCGAACCGGAAAATGTCAGCTGCACACGCACAGGGCGATGCACCAGGCTCCGGACAGAGCCGGGATTCGCTCTAAAGAGATCGCTGTAATTACTGTCGGTAATTACGTTTTCTCTTCCCTTCGAGCGGTGCCGGTGAAAGCATCTTTCAGGAGACTCGTGGCACGTTAAGAGTTATTTTTCTGCTGCCGCCGTTGTCTCGTAGCCCGTCAGAGGTTACGAGTCCCCAGGAGACGATTTACGGAGCATCCCAGGGAGGTTCTTCTTTTAGGAGGGACGGAAGGATTTGTCCCGCAAGCAACACCCCCCTCCCCTCACTTCACACACTCCAAAATTGGGGTCCGGCATGTTCAAGGTGTTCGTATTTTTAGTTGCATACAGTGCTTTAGCTACTTTAATTTCCAATCAATGCGCTGGAACCACTTGGCTGCCTGGCAGTGGCATTGTAGGAGAACAGCAATAAAGAATTAATTGTACAAACATTTATCATCCCCAGATCAAACTCTCCTTGTGAGGCTGGGGCTTAACTTGCGGAGAAGAAAAGGGGGAGGAAGGGTGGTAATGGCGGAGAGGGTGCTTGTGGGGTTTTTTATGTGTTTCCTTTTATTCCAGACGACTGTATAATGAAAAGCCTTTTAGCCTTGAAGAACTACTAAATATTAAGCACAGCTTAAAACGGGGAGTAGCTTTCCGAGACAGTTTCGTCCTCCTGCCATTCCTTTTAGGAAAAGGTCGTACCCCTTCCCT
Source organism: Lycocorax pyrrhopterus obiensis (assembly GCA_014706295.1). Taxonomy (NCBI): domain Eukaryota; kingdom Metazoa; phylum Chordata; class Aves; order Passeriformes; family Paradisaeidae; genus Lycocorax; species Lycocorax pyrrhopterus. The sequence goes on from JACSVZ010000007.1 coordinate 2,545,255, forward strand.
TATTTTCCCGCTAGTAAAAGCTTCCCTTTTTAAAGAAGTCTTTAACGTGTAAGAAAATCCTCCTGCTCTACATAGGAAGGTCTTTAAAAAAATTTATAGACCTCTTCATGTTCACCAGTTCCGGAAAAGAAAAAAAATTATATTGATCAAGGTCAAACGCTCGAATTGTGACGTGACTCACTTCAAAGGTGTATTTGTGTGCCCTTCGAGCACATTAATACTAATTATCTCTCAAACACTTCCCCAAAACTCCTACTGCCTGTTTCAGATGCAAATCTAATTAACGAGCTGCCTTTGAGGAGCACACAGGGACAGAGTAATTCACGGAGCTGTTGAACCTTTTGCCTTCTTTTATATTTATTTATAGGTAGCTCCATCCACTTTTGAAAGCGTAGGCAGTGGTGTGAAGCGACAGGGTAGCGAGGGCAGATCTGCGCCAGCTAATGAGACTTTCCAGGCATAGGAGTTAAGGAAAAGGATTAGCTACGACTTCTTGCAAACGCACTCGGGGGTGTATATCATAACACTTGCCGGGCCTTGCTTCGTCTAAGTCAATTTGGGAATGATTAAATCGTGAAAGCTCTATCTAAATAACGCCTATTAGTTCTAAGCGCGACCTGATTGATTTAGGAATAAGTGTTTGCTCTCCTCGCCGGGGGCAGAGCGGGGGACACGCACACGCTGAGCACATCCCGAGTGCGAGCCACGGGGGTGTTTCTTCCCCCCCATCGCCTCCCGGGGAGCCGGGACCCGCGCCCCCTCCCTCGCTCCCCTGCCTTTAACACGCGCACTTCCCAAAGCCTCCTCCCGAAGATGTTCGCCGGGAGCAGCATCCCCCCTCCTCCCCGGAGCGCGGGGGCTGCGCGGGGGGCGGCGGCGCTCGGCGGAGGGTCCGCGGCTGCTCCGCGCTGCCGGCCCCCGTGCGGGGGTGTGCGGGGTGCGCGGTGGCGGCAGGGAGGGAGAGGGAGAGAGAGAGATGCTGTGTAATTTTATCCACGCTGCACTCTGGGAGTTCACACGAGACTGATACCTTTTGCCTCCTCTGCTCTGTATCAATTGGTCGCAGATCAGGCTATTGTTGCAGGAAGCTGCTTTTATTTCTATGCTCCGTCGATCAACTATTTTCCCCGCAGCCTCCTGCCGAAATTCAGCGGCTCCCTCCCTCCTTCCCTCCCTCCCTGCTTGCCTCTCTGCCTGTCACGCATGCCGTCTGTCTATCTGGAAACCCAAGGAGAAGGCTGATCACGGCAGCTCCGTGTAACACAAACAGCTGGGACTCTTCGGCGGCCTTTGCCGATGTCTATTGATTTAAGTAAATCTGAGACAGATAAAAGGGCCGGATCGAGGCTGATAAAATCTTGCCAATGCTGCACGGCTCGAAGCAGTGCGCGCTCGGCATCTCCGGAGTGCTGCTAGCAAGACGGCTTTAATGGGACCCCTGGTGCCACTCGCTGCGAGCCTCGCTCTCCCCAGCAGATTAAGCGCTGCGGCCATCATGCCACAATGGTTATAATCTGGATCTTGTTCCTGACTCTGTTGCAGGAGCCGTGCTCCCCAGGGCGGGCCGCGGCCGTGCCCGAGGCCGCCGGAGCCGCCCCGAGCGCCCCCCGGCCGCGCCGGGATGCGGGGGGACGCGGCGGCGTCTACGAGCACCTCGGGGGAGCGCCCCGGCGCAGGAAGCTCTACTGTGCCACCAAGTACCACCTCCAGATCCACCCCAGCGGCAGGATCAACGGCACCCTGGAGAAGAACAGCGCCTTCAGTGAGTACCGGGCTCGCCTCGCCCCAGACCGCGGCCCCGGGCCGGGCTGTGAGGGCATGGAGGTCCCTCGCCCGCACCAATCGCGCTCCGCTCCGGCGGGCGGCGGGTGCTGGACGGGGCGGACGGGGCGGTGGCGAAGCCGCTCCCGCCTCCGCTGCTGCCCCGGGGCCACCGCACGGCGGCTGAGGCTCCCCGGCAGGGACCGGGGGCATCCCCCGGGGTCGGGGCTTTGGCCCCCTGCCCTCGCCTCGGAGTCCCGAGAGCCGCCCCGCTGGCTCCGCCGGGCGCGCAGCTCCCCTGCCCCGGGGCTGGCAGCATCCCCGGCCCTCGAACCGGGCGGGGAACTGCCGAGCCGGCCCTGCAGGGTGCGGGGAGCCGACCGCCGGCGGAGGGTCGCGATCCCCCCGGGGCAGAAGGAGACCCCCAAACCCCAAGTTTCCCCCGACGGGGTCCGAGACCCTGCCCGGCGCAGCCCGCCCGAGCTGTCACTTGGCCACGCCAGCCCTGCCCCAGCCCGGCCCGCTGGGCAGCCGGTGCCCGGCACCTCTCCGGGGCCCATCCCGGAGCCCTTTTGGGCCGCCCGCATCTCCCCCGTCCTGTCCCAGCTCGGCTCCCGCGGGAGGCTTGAGCCTCCACCGGCTAAATCACATCTGTCCCCTTTGACATGTGCCGGGGAGCGGCGGTAATTAACATGAAAGCGGATATGTCGGGAGTGAGGGCGTTTGTGCGAGGGCGGCAGGAGGGAGGAGAGCGGGGCTCAGCCCCGGGGAGCCCCCGGCGCCCCCGCACCCAGCCCGGGCACAGCCCGGCCTCCGCCCCGGCCCCGCCACCCCAGGATGCGTAAATCCCGCCTGGTGATGGCACACAGAGATAGGGAGACCTCAGGGATGTGTCTGAAGTCCATAAAGGAAAACCACTATTTCCTAGAGAAACCCCCCCTCGCTGTCACAGCCCGGAGGAGGCATCCTTCAGCAGCGAACCGGTGCCTGATTCAAACCAGCTGTGCCAAACCCAGCCCAGCTCTCCCAGGCCAGCAATCCAGCTCTGCACAGGGAACAGGCCCCCGGCTCTGCCTTCAGGGTTCCGAAAAGGCAGCAGTGGGTTCGGGTGCCAGGGTCACCTCTTTCTTCCAAGCACTCATAGAAAGCACAAAGCCATCGGGCCATGGCTGGAGAAATGAGAGTGGGGTTTGAGCGAACCTGATGGAGAGCCATGCACATACAACAGCATCTTCTGAGCCATTTGTGCCTCCAGCAGGGTCCGGGCACCTTTGGCTGAACATAAACGTTTGGGCAGGTATTGCACCAGCCTTGCCTGTGACACTTCTCGTGCTGCAGGACCCCATCTTGGACGTCCTGAAAATCTCCTTCCTTTTAATTTGTCTCAGACAGCCACACAGTCCTTGTCTGGAGGACTGCACTGACCTCCTAAATGACAAGCCCCTTTCATGATTATGTACATGGCTCTAAAATGCAGCAGCCTCGCTCTGTTTCACCCCCTGGAGACCTCAGCAAGGGCTTTGTCCTGAAATGGGCGGCTTTGTGACTGGCTTCAATAAGTCAAGAGCTCTTGTGTTCCTAAGCATTAAAGAGGATTTAAACTTTTTTTATACACATATAGGATTAAGTGAACCTCTAGTTCAGTGTCAGATCTTTTCTCATTTTTGAAAGAGTTCAATCTCAATCAGACATCTCGGGGTTTATTGTCCACCTTGTCTCAAACAACGCCCGCATCATCCTTGCTTTGTGTTGTTTCAAGTAATAATAATGATAATTTCATCCACGTGATTGCACTGATTTTTCTGTGAGCTAGTGGTAACTGTGAGATCCCACTCCTCAGGTAAGCAGCCATGCAAATGTATCTCAGAAAAATTACACCTGAGCAATAACACATCTGCTAATTCTGTTTGTAGGCATTCTGGAAATAACCGCTGTGGACGTTGGAATCGTTGCCATCAAGGGCCTGTTCTCTGGCAGATACCTGGCCATGAACAAGAGGGGCAGACTTTATGCATCAGTAAGTTTGACTGAAGTCTGGCATGTGCCTGTCATTTCCTGTGGGGTGAACAGGTCTAGTGGGGAGCACTGATTTCTTATAAATCCACATTTCCAGAGAAGAGTGATGTTACCAGAGGTTTTTGCCTGGAATTTTTACAGGCAGCCAATCAGTATATTCTTAAAAGTGGGGAAAAGCCATGTTCATATTTTCTTACTGCCTGGACAGCCACGGGTACGTGGAATGGCAGAATTGTCCATATTTTACGTGGATCTTGGATGCTGGCAGAGACAGGTCAGATAAAGAATGTCCAGAAGTGACTGAGCACTGATGCTACAGGAGAGCAACCTCCTGATGGGAGTCTCTTTGCACAGAGCTTTTTGGGCGGGCGGTGGAAGAATTTACAGGTACTAAAAGGCAGAGCTATAGCAAGGAAAGCAAGAAGGAGAAGGTGCAGGGAGACAAAGGTGGAAATAAACACCTTATTTTACTCCTTTGACCTAATTTTTTGCCCTGATCTGTGAGATAAAATCTGGGGTGTGCTGATATAAGTGGGAGCCTTGCCTTTTCAGCCCAGACAGTATCTCCCCTGAGTGAATAAAATACTTCAGCTCAGACTTCTTCGCACTCAGGGACACATCAGGGCACGTTTGTCAGCGTGTACCATACACATTATCTCCCTACTTGAATTTCTCCCATTGTCTTTGATTACATCCCGGCAATCTTGTGATCTCTTACTGCGTGGCAGCCAAACTGTGCAGTTTCCCTGTGAATCCTGGGGCATGGAAGCAGGTCTGGAGAGGGGAAACACGGCTGAGGTGAAGTTTGCTCCCTCCTAGAAGTCATTAGATGTGCTTCTGTTGATTTGAGCAGCAGGACATCCCTTTGAGCGATGTGATCTTCTCCCACGAGAACCCAGCCCAGGTGACACAATCAGCTCCGTGCCTCCCCAGCTTGACACATTTAACTCCACCTTTTCAGAAGTGTTCTGGCAGTGTTTACGACACAATTTCTCACGTGATGCTCCCTGATTAAGGGGCCTGTGTGTAAAGATGAGGGTTCTTTGCTGCTGCAGAGGGCCAGACCACAAATGATTTTGGCAAAGTAAATGCAGATGAAGAGCAATGAGGGCATGGTAGCTCTGCTTGCCACGGTTAAGGCTGTCCACTTCTGTGCTTCTGGTTAATGTTCTGATTGAAATGGGTATCTTTCTCAATGGACCTCCTCCATCAGCTCAAAGCCAGCATCTGACCTAAAGAAATTATTTGGAAGGATGATTTTTTCAATTTCTTTCTTATTTTTCTCTATTTCTTCTTCAAAATAGGTTTGGAATTTATTCCTTCAGATTACTTAAAGTGAATTAAAATAAGACTAAACAAATTCTGAGCAAAAAGCTCCTCTCCTAAAGTGGAGAAAAGCCAGAAGCAGGATAGCTCTGAGACTCCTTTTCTCCTGGACTTCCCTTTCTGGTGTGAGGAGCATCAGGCCATCCTGAAGTTTGTTCATCTGTCTCGTGCCAAAGAATATCAGCCATGAAAGGTCTCTGTGTAACTTGAAAAGATGATTTGTCCTCTTCCAGCTCCAGTTTGAGAGAGGCTGTTTCAGACCTGTGTTTCAGAGCTGGAGGGACAAGCCAGGGAAAGCTATTCCACTCCAGCCTTTTTCACAGGAGTGGGAAGGGGTGAGGCCTCAGCTCAGGAGGAACTTCCTGGCTTTGCTTGCCTGGAGAAAACTGTCCAACAACTTTACTGATATCGCTGGCCCAAGACCCTGTGCAAGGCCCCTGTTGCAAAAATCTGACTAACTCAGGGAGCATAATTCAGGGAGCATTTTATGAAATTGCAGCAGAATAACTCCATTATCCCCCAGTTCACCAATTTCCCCGTGTCAACAAAATGGGTTTGTTGAGCCTGCAGGATTCCTTTGTGCCCTTGGCAGATCGTGATAATCCTCTGGATTTGTCCTGTGTGATAAAGCTCCCCCCCAGCCAGAAGGGAGGCAGGCAGCAGGACAAATCCACCTACATCTGGTGGCTGCGTGGGCTCCAGCACCACAGCATCTGAAAACCTTGTCCTTGCAAGGAAGGGCGCTTCTGTTTCACAGCTGGGAAGCTGGGACATGTGGAGTCTTTTAAAATCTTGTTAAACGCCCATCAGCCTTTCTGGGGAGTGAACAGCATTAAAGACATGCTGTCAGTGGGGTCTGAGGGCTTTTCTGGCCTCAGCCTGGCTACCTGTGCCCTTTCCATGTCCTCCAGACAACGAAAAATACAAAACCATGGTGGTAGTTCCCTTCTGCCTCTGTGCTTCGCACGTGTTAGATCCTGAAATCTTAATCCCACAGGCAGAGCAAGGATGGGTTTGGGGCTGAGGAAAGGTGGACATTGTGGGAGGTCCTTTGTCTGTGCTGGTTCTCCTGCTCCCGGGAGCAGGAAGGAGTTCCTTGTGCCAGGCTTTTGCAGAGCTGTCTCTCAGTCAAGGAGCAGGTGAAGAGGGGCAAATTTGGACAGATCATGTGAAATGTGAGCACCTGGGATGGGTGCATATTCTGCCTTATGGTTTGTGATAGATGAGCAGCCGGGTGTTTTGGAGGAACACGCTGGCAGGCAGAGTGTGCTCTCATTTTCTTGTGCTGACAGAGAAGCTCCGTAAAGGTGCAGGTTTACTGCCCAAATATCCATCATGGGCTGAGTGTAACAGACTACAAGTGTATCTAATACACCAATTGAAGAGAGACATTTTACATCACACTGTAGGATTTTGCCTTTTCAACAGACGGCAGAGCATGATAGGCAGCAATTAAATCACCTGTCCAGTTCACAGCTGCATTAAATTCATTAGCACCAAAAAAAAATTACAGCTGAACAATCAGCAGAGCTATTCACTCCTATTCACGTGTCATTTTTTTGGTTTCAGTTTGGTTTTGGGGCCTCTTCCTGGCGTCTCTGATGCACAGAGTGTGCTCACATTGCTGCCAGGGAGCACCTTGCTCAGGCTCAGCGCTTCCCTCCTGCCTTTTGTAGCACCAGCCTGAGGTTTTCTTCCCAAGTGCGTTGCTGTCCTTGTCCTAAAACTGTGCCTTGTTTCAGATTCTGTCGCGTTTCCTTTGCAGGAGAGCTACAACTCAGAGTGCGAGTTCGTGGAGAGGATCCACGAGCTGGGTTACAACACCTACGCCTCCCGTCTGTACCGGACTGTCCCCAGCAGGGCCGGCACCAAGCGCAAAGCCGGCGCTGAGAGACTCTGGTACGTCTCAATCAACGGCAAGGGACGACCCAGGAGGGGCTTTAAGACCCGCAGGACACAGAAATCCTCTCTCTTTCTGCCCAGAGTGTTGGATAACAAAGACCATGAAATGGTCCGGCTGTTCCACACGAACGGGAAATACCGGGAGAGTCTCCTGAAGGCCCCGAGCAAGAACCAGCGCAGAAGGAGAGGACACTGACGGGGTGGGGGGAGCTCGTGCTGGGGATGGGAGGGACAGAGAGCCTTCGAAATGCTACTAAAAAAACTAACAGCTGTGGTTGTACGAGAGGCATTAACACAGACAGGTTTTATACGCTGTGTACTAGAACCCCAAGCCACGTCGCTCGCTTTTAGCCGCTGTAGGATTGTTACCCGTGGGGAAAGAGATGTGAGATAAGCTGAGGCACGCTCCAAGGTAAATTAGCTGGGTGTAATGATTTTGTCAATGACTTTCACGTTTTCTTTTGTTAAAAAAAAATTTAATTTTTATTTCAAGTGTTTTCAACTTGCCATGGGCTATTACCTCCCAGAGCATATGGATATTTTACACTTACCAAATTTATGTCCACAGAGAAGGTACAGCACTTTCATGGCTCTTCTGGCCATAAGAGGCTACATTCTTATTTTTACATAATACAGGAGTTAGAAAACTGGTGGTTTGTTTTGTTTTGTTTTTACATATATTTATTTTTATTTTATGACCAGCTGTTACCAATCATACTTTTTCCAAGACTGTCCAAGAGAAGTAAGATTGTCAGCTACTTCCTACACTTTAGTAGACCTACACATTACGAGATTATCCTTGATTTTGTTAAACTAAAGCTCCGAGACGCCTGACCTTGTAATTTAAATAAATGAATGTTGGTAGAGCGGCATTTGCATTGGTCAGGCTTTGGCAGCATAAATGTATTTACCAACTGATGAATTCTCTCTTAGAATAGGACTCAAAGGTGATGTGAAAGAGAGTAGGCTCAGGTTGGATATTGGGAAGGAATTCTTCCCTGTGAGGGTGGGCAGGCCCTGGCACAGGGTGCCCAGAGAAGCTGTGGCTGCCCCATCCCTGGAAGCGTTCAAGGCCAGGCTGGATGGAACTTGGAGCAACCTGGGATAGTGGGAGATGTCCCTGCCTTCCACTGGGGGTGGAATGGGATGAGCTTTAAGGCCCCTTCCAACCCAAACCACGCCTGGTTTCTCTTATTTTTCCACTGTGATTCTGGAAGTTAACTTCTGCAAAGCTGAGGAGAGTCCACACCACAGATTCAATTTTGAGCAAGGGGTTAAGCTTTACACATTTCTCTTTGCATCCAGGAGATGACAGAGTAGTACAGAAACTGAGATGTGCTTGACAAGCGCAAATAATGGTCATTTCAGTGAGGCTGGGCCTTGTGCTCTTCGCTTCCCAGAATTAGGCCCTGACAGTGGAGAGCTGGAGCAAAGAAAGACTGCACCGAAAGAAACGCTCCACCTGAATTTAACAAAAGGTCTGTAAGCTAAATCTGGCATTCCATAGAAACAGACAGGTGTGAATCCCGTTCCTGGTCATATTGAGGAGAAAAAAGGCCTTCTTGTGGGATGCTCTTGAATGTGCTCATTTAAATGTGCTCATTTAAAACTAGGCAGTGAAAAACCTTCCACTCACTAGGAGGCGAAACCTGTGAGAGAGAGGAGAAAGTTGAGTCCACAGAATGAGGTGACCAAGCCTAGGTTTAGCGCTGCTTGCATCCTTATAAAGGTAAAACCAGAAAGGTGTTCTTTATACCACATAATGTGCTCTGTTCCTTCCACCCTTGTATCTTTCCTGTAATATTCTAACAAAACAGGAAACTGTGTTTGAATAAGAAAGTCAGAGTTCCTTGATCTCCGTTCTCCTTTATACTGAAATAATGTGAAAAGACCCTTCAAGGACGTACATTAAATAGTGGTGCACGCAGAATAGACCTAGGTTTAAGGAAGAGTACGGGAAACCACGACCCACGTTCCCAAATTTTCCTGCTTTTACAAAATAACCGAAAATAGTGCTGGGATCTTCACAGAGTTAATCAGGCGGTCTCATGTCAGGAGCCACTGTGCAAAGAGGAAACACAGAGACAGAAAAAGGAACAGAAGAATTCAGATTTTCTGTTTGTTTGCTCTCCTGTGAGCCACACAAGGCCCAAACTGCTGCAGGATCCAGGGTGCCTTCTGAAAGTTGCTCGTATCAGGGAAGAAAATTAAGTTTTGCCTCCTGGGCTTCAGGGGTATTTTGGAGACACCTTGCTGGCTCTGCCAGCTCCCCTATCTCAATTCCCAGTTTCACTTCCCAGAGCTGACTGGGCAGGAAAGGGGGATGCAGGGAGCCCTCCCGGCTCTCCAGCTCCAGGAGCAAAATGCAAGGCAAGGAAAGATCACATACAGCTGAAGGTTGAGACGGTTTCCCTCATGTCTAATTTCTAAATAAATAAATGAAAAATATTTCTTTTCGCCTCTTTCAGATCGACCTCGCCTCAACTTGTAACAAAACCAAGATCCATTCTCACTCTCTCTCCCCTAAAATTGCTGTTGTAAACTTAATGGCTACTGACTGCTTCAGGTATTTTTGATACGGTCCTGATGGCCTAAAGAAAATGAACGAGCTCCTGTTTCCCACGACACAAAGGTGCATCTTCACCCCTGCTCCAAGTCCATTTCCTACCAAACATTTGCTCTTCACTCCCAGCTTTCCTCAAGGGCAAGTGTTTGTGCTGGCTGTGTCCCTTGCTTCGCTGTACCTCTGTTTTTAGCAAATTTCCCTCTCATTCTTTTCTCCTGCCTCTCTTTTCCAGATGGCCCAACTCCCTGCCCTCAAGGAGCAGCAGGTAATTGCTGTGGAATATCACTATTTACAGGATACAGGAATATCACTAATTACAAAGCACCTGCTTGCTCCTGCCTTGGTTTTGAGCCGTATTTCACGCTTGTAGGAATATTGTTTTAACCACTTTCCCATAGGAAATTGCAATGAAGTTAAGCTTAACACGTGAATTAAATTCTTATTTCAGTGTTAGTTTTCATCCCAACAAAGCCTGAAATACTAACACTGCAAAAGAAAGGAGAGGGGAGACAAAAGAAAAAATAATTAACTAATTGGACACAATGGCATTTTAAATACTGTAGGTAAGTGATGATTTTCACATCAACCTAAAACAATTTCATCCACATTCTTAGAATTTTTCTTTGCTCGGTCTCATTGCAGCAATTCAAAGGAGATGGCTTTGGGATTTGTCTTCTTTTTTTTTTTTTCCTATCCTTTAAGAAACATTAATGTTCTTGTTGAAATGCTTTTCAATACAGACATTCATTGCTTAATATTCTTTGAGCAACCTTGAATTCCTCAGTTAGATCCCAGACACTGACAGGCTGAAATCCTATTCAATGATCCCAATTGTATTCTATATCCCGTTTTATTTCTTTGGACCAGAACCATAGGGGATACCTTACAGGAGGAAGGAGATTTGAGCTGATTTCTCCTCAGGATTAAAACATCAAGATGTGTCTCCTCTTTTAAAAGGTTCTTGAGTGAATCTACACCTTTCCATTGCACAGGCTGTTACCAGGACTTTTTCCTTTTGTGTTTTTTGAGGAAGAAGTTAACTTTACCCCTTTGGGGGCCACAGAGTTTCTGCAAACTTCACATCCTCCAGAGCACAAAGCCATTGGTGTTCTCACCCTGGAGCCAGAAGAGGATGCCCACCACAAATTATTTGCCTTCTCCTGGGCTGCCTGCTCTACATGTCCCTGCCTTGAGGACAAGGCTTGGGTCAGATGCCCTCCAGAGCTCCCATCTCTTGACCTGTCTGTGATTCAGTGATTAGCTGTACTTAATTCAGGCTGATTATTGGTTGCCTTTCAATGTTCAGGTTCATGCTGTGCCTTTCGGAGTGCAGCTCCCTCTCCCAGCCCCTCGGATGTCTCTCCATTCACAAACCAAGCACGCTGTTCAGTTTGTTCAGTAATTCTCCAGCCCACCCTAACAATCCAGTGTACTAACCATCCGTTTTCTCCCTTAAAATCACCTACTGCACACGCAGCAGAGTTGCCCAATTGCCAGGTGTGAACAAGAATTGAGCAGCTGGGGTGTGTACTTCCAAAAACTACCTTTTCAGCTTGCTCTTCTGCACCATCTCCCACACTGCACAAGGCACCATTTCTTCATCTCCTTCACCTCCTCCCCATGGTGAAAGCCTTTCCATTGGTGCCATTTCTGGAACTTTGTAGAACCATTTCCTCACAGTTTTGTACTTTTGAAAACCAATGTTCTGTATAAACTGTACAGATTATGCAAATATTTTGTTCCTTTCCCAGTCACTGATACATTCCTTGAACTGGGCTTGAATGTCATTGTCTTTTCATGAGGCAGAGGACAGCGAATTGAGGGGTTTTGGCAAAGTTTTCATTTCCTTGTTTCCAGACAGAAGACACACAGCCTGGTCTGGGACTTCTTGATTTGTATCTGAAGCAGAACTTTCAGTTCCCTTAATCCTTGCTTTATCCCGTCGTAGCTCTATTCAACAACCTCATGGAAAATATCCTGGCCTCTGGTGATTATGTTGGGACTTCTGTGGCTGTCTCTTCATAAAAAGCAAGAGTTGTGCTTGAAACATGAATAGCTCCCCCACGTCGAGTAACTAAGCCACAAAGCAGGAATTGTTTCCAAATTGACCCACACCTTTTCTTCTCTCCACTTTCTAAGCATGGATTTCCCTTCGCTTTGAGCATCATTAACTTGCCATCCTGAGATTATATTCTGGTCATTCTGTCGTATTTCTGGCTCCCTGTTTCACCACTTTCTAGAGGTCTGATATTTGTTTCTACAAGGCCTTCTTCTTGTTTCCTGTTTGCCTCAGCAAGAACAGCAGCGAGCTCCATTTGTACCTGGAAACTGCTTCACACTTACTCCCTCAGCATTTAGAAGAGGGCCTGCTGGCATTTCTCAAGGTAATCTTATTTAACTACAAAAAATGTACAAAATCTGTTTTTCTCAGTCACCACAAGCATGAAAACCACGCTAGAGGGGATGTTTTGTTCATACTCTTTAACAGCACTAACCAGCCCCCCAAACCCTCCCTGTTTGGAGCCCTTTTGTGAGCTCTGGGATTTCCTGCTTTACTTCCTGACGTTTCCACTTTCTTCTCTGCTTTTCTCCCGCAGATGTACAACCCTCTGGAAAACAATGGGCAAAGAAATCCCTTTGGCCACACGTGCCTTCCCTTTGGATGGCTGCATGGGCCCGGTGCTGGAATGGGGCTGGTGTGAGCTCAACTATTCAGCCCACAAGGCTTAAGTGTTTCTTATAATTGTCTGAATCGAGGATGTGGTTACACCCCCAGCTTTCAGAAGGTTTTCTCCCATCCAGAGCAGTTCAGGGTGAAAAAAAAAATCTCTACAACAAAGCTGATATTCACCATCGAATCTTTGATTCACGGCTTCACCTGTAAATACGAATTCAGAAGGGCAGAGAAGTATTAAAGTGTATTAAAGTTGTAGCCAGGCAGGGCAATTTATGAGGTATCACAGAAAAAATGCCTTTGAAAAAAGTCTCTTTGAGTTGCATTGAAAACCTTCCCCTTGAGCACCCTGCCACCATTGAGCACTGATGTCCAAAATCTCCCTCAGACCTAAACGACAACCTCAGAAAACAAAGCTGTTAACAACAGCAATGAAAGCTGTGAATCCTAGTGCTTATTTGCATCTGATATAAAGCACAAGATTCTTCACTCTTACAGGCCCATGTATCTCATAATAACACGGAATTTTCCTCTGAAAAAAGAATGTATAACATTACAAATCAGGAATGCTTTTTCTGGCCTCAAAAGCTGAGGGAGAGCACCAAAAAAAGAGAGGTTTGCAATGTACCTCTCCAAAAATGAATACAGACAAATTAAGCCAAACCTTTCTAAGTTTAGTCATAGAGAAATCACTGATTGCCATATTGATACAGCAAAGACATCCGCACCGTTGGGCCCAAAACAAATGAGATTCCACATATTTTTTACACTCCTGGAATTGAAATGCTTCGATTTTAATTTCAACATTAATTACCAGTGACATGCTGAAGGCCTTGTAAAGAGAGGCATTCAGCTGGGACAGCTGTTTGTGCATTGTTGATGTGCAGAATTGTTTTCTAAGAACCAAGGGATACCAGCTTATTTCTCTGCCAAAAAGGTTTTGACAGGAACTGCTGAGACCTGTCTTACCAAAACAATAATCTGTGCACAGAGGGACCTTACTGAGCTCTCCTTCTTCTCCTTCTTGGAATGCAAAACATTTTTATTGGTAATAAATACAGCATCTTTCTACTGGCTGCAAAAGAAGTACCTTTTAGCAGGAAAATGTACCAACAATGAAGCCTTTCCAGCCCAAACTGTTCCATGGTTCTCTGTGGAGAGGTGAGGCAGAGGGGAAGGATGCCAACCTGTCAAAAGCAGGGGACTGCAAAGGGTGTCTCCTGATGAACCAGATCCTGGCAGATATTCCTGCATCTTCTGGAGCTTAGCAAGGGGATGTGAAATGTCTTCACTCACCCCTTGGTTGCTTCTGGTCTCCTCTGTTGTGCAGATCTCCGTGGACTGGTGAATTACTGTTTTTCCTCTGTTCTGTTAATGACGTTTTTAAAAATGATCACGGATAGGGATCCATAGCTGCTGCCAGAGGCATTTTTCCAAGCTGAGTTCCTTGATTTGCCCCCAGGAGAAGCTTAGCTGCAAGCATGGAGATGAGAAACGTGAGGGAGATCCCCTCCTTCGTGGTTGTTCCTCATGTTCTTCATTTGCTGGTACACAGCCTGAGAAGGCACCTGGGATGGGAAGTGGATGTTCTCACCCACACCCGTGATGTGGACACAACCCTTAAAGACAAACTGACCCGAGGAAGGAAACATTGCCAGCTGCAAATGTCACTTTTTTATTGTGGCCATTAAAATGTCAACAAAAAAAAGTGACCAGCTTCTAAAATATCAACAAATAGGACCCCAAAACACTTCATGAATAAAAGCAGATGCATAAGTACCTAGGTATAAAAATTTTACTTGAATTTGACTTCTTTTTCTCCAATTTCAGGCCAAAATAAATATTTTTTTGTAAGCTGAAAATGCCTTGCTTTTTGGATGTGCTCAGAAAAGAGTACTGCCCATAAGGATGATGTTGGAAAAGTTTATTTCAGCAGCATGAATTAGCCAAGCAGAGGGAAAAAGAGAGTGAAAATATGTATAAAACCCTGGGGAAATTTTGGCAACTTGTTCTCCTATGAGAACTAACATAACAAAAGTGAATAGCTTGGATAAGGTAGTAGTCCTTTAGTCCACATATCTGCCTCAAATATTTGCTCTCTTCCTCCTTGGATTTTCAGAGGTAAAACGCTTTCCATAGGGAGAAAATGTATTGAACCGATTGATCTTTATTTCTTTTCAAAGCTATCTTAAACAGTCCTTTGAAGTTTGCAAGTTCAAATGTCTCCTGTTCACTTTCGGAAGGCTTGAAGGATTTGGGAAGGTGAACAAGCAGACCTATAATTAAAGAGCAGTTGATGGTGACTGTCCTCCTTTGTGAGCATTCTCGGGCCACCTCCAAATTTAGAGGCTCGAAGAGAAGCGTCCCATTTTAGTCCTGCAATAGTTCAGACGCCACCATTGCATAGCAGGAGGGAAGCCTTTCTGAAATCCAGGGAACATCCCCTTTTTGGCCACAAAACATCCGTTTTTCTGTTCAAGGTCTTCACTTTACAGGTTAAAGAAAATTTTTTTCCCCCCACAGTACCAATCCTAAATGCTGTGGTGCCTTTATTGCTGAAATGTATGGATGTGAAGAACAGTGAGGAGAAGTGTGAGGAGAATTTAGAGACATCCTGGTGCTTTTGCAAATGTAAGAAACACAGGACAGTGGGGGTGGCTGCAGAGCTCCTGGAGGATCCAGCCCCTGTGGGATGGGCAGTTCTACTGGCTTGGAAATATCTCTGGCACCAGCTGCTTGATTTGCAAATGTTTGTCTTGAAAGAAAGAAAGAAAGAAAACTAGGTCTGACAGGATCAAAATATCACAAGATTTCACACTTTGAGTGGGATGTCTTTTTCATTCGGAAATACCCTTTTTCTTTCATTTGGAAATATTCTTCTGTTGGAAGTACTTCATGTAAGTTTGATTATTCTATCCAACATCATATGTGACAACCAGCCAACAGTCTGCCTTAAATCAATCCTTATCTTGACAAATGACTCCTTGCATGAATTTTGGAGGGAGAAACGGGCTCGTTCACCAAGTGTGACCAGAACCCATTAAGATAGAATTGACAGCAGGTCACGGCTCCACCTTCCTTTAGTGTTTCTACGAGGAAAAGCCACAAGAATGTTGTTTTACGGAGCCAGGAGCGAGCTAGTCTGAAAGAAGCCTCCTGAGAGAGTGTCCCTAGAGGATAGGTGACACAACTGCTGGGCACAGCATAGCTGTGGCGTGATCCCGCGTGCCTGGTTTACGCTGCAGACATCGGAGGCTCACAGGCATGTGCTGCTCAGACCGTGAAACCAACTGAAAATTATTCTTAAACCCTTAGACGTTTTCTCGTGGCAACACGGGTCTAAAACTACAGCAGCAGAAACTGAGTTTATTTGTGTCCCATAGTCTGTCTGCTCCGGGTATCTGTTACCCATATTCAGTAGTGCATATGGAAAGAAAACCCTCAGGATCAGATTAACCCTTTCTCTCTCCCCAGTTCTGAATGAAGAATGAAGCAGTATTCCAAGTGTTTTACTGGAATTGTGTTCGAAAATAGCCATGAAAACTGAGATTCTCTATTATCTTTCAGAGGGGGGACCAGGATGGTAAAACAAAGCTCTCCAGAACTGAGTCAGAGAGGTCTAACAAGACCTTAGAGAGGTTAGACAAGAGTTTGCTTTCTTGATAAATCTTGGAGACAATCTAGGTCATGTTCCATGTAAAGAACATGATGGTTAACCAAAGGAAGAATTAATTCTTTTAGAAACTAGCGAAGTATTTGGTAAAAAAGCTATGGAAAGGCTGAAAGACACTTTGTGCCTCTCTTCCATGCAACACTGCTAGAACAGAATTGGAAAGGAGACGTGGACAGATAAAAATGCAAAGAGAGACAAGAAAAATACTCTCACACCTTGAGCCGCTCTTGTGGTGCCGTTTCCTCCATGAGACTGATGGAGGAAAAGGAAGAAAAGAAGCAGGGAGAGGTGGGGAGAAAAAAAGAGAATCAGTTTAGAAAACTGCCCTGGAGAGCCCTGCCAGGTGAAGGTCAGTGGGCTTTTATTCCACACACACTTCCAGGGCTACAGCATTTTATGTGAGACAAGCAAAACGCATCTTTTCACACCAATGGCATCATCCACTTGTCCGTGTGACACTTTGATTTCACTTACTTAGGACACAAACTCTTATTTTCTATTTGACCAGGCCGTGGTGGCAAACAGGGATGCATTTAATGGAAGGAAACTCATGTTTTCAGCTTTTCAGCTTTTTCAGGGGCACTCATGTGCTTGTCCTTGGAGACACCATGGGAGGGGAAGTTCATGTTATCCTACGAAACGATGGGATGAGGCTCTTGGAGCCCCTCATGGCAGCCCAGGCAGGAGCCCCAGGGCAGTCCTGCAGGTGCTGGAGGGAACAGGAGCTGGCACAGATCTGCACAGGCTCCACGTGTGCTGGCAAGGAACCAAAATAAACCAAAATAAACCAAAATAAACCAAATGCTAAGCCAAGAAAAAGGCTGCTCCCATCCCCACTGGGTACCGTGACTGTGCAGGAGCCAGGGCAGCAGAACCAGGATTAACATTTCAGGAATTGGCTCAGCTCTACAACCCCGTTGTATTTCAGCTGCTCTTCAACCTCAGTGGTAGTGCAAGGCAGCATTTTCAAATAATTCTGCATTTCAGAGAGGGGTTTTCTTGCTCCTGCAAAGATACAAACCTGCCAGCAGTTCCAGGACTACTGGGGGCTCTGTGAGACTTTTCTCCTTTTTGCTTCCAGCTGCAAGCAAAGGTAGGTCTCTCCCTTCCTGAGTGATTTTTTTGTGCAAATCTTTGCATAGCTTCAGTACAATTGCGAGAGGGGAAATGGTTTTGAGCCAACTGTATTAATTGCAAATTGATTTAATGGGTTCAGCCACTGAATCTGAGAAAGCAAGGTTTTGAATAACTGAGATACTTTTCAGTGTAAGCAATAAATGCCAGGGATAGAACTGTATTATAGGCAACAGAGACTACGACTGCGCTTTGGATAATCAAGATTCTACTTTGTATCATGTATACTTTGGCAGCAGCTGATTCCTGTAGGAATAAGAAAGTAAGAACATGTGCAAACTGCAGCATGACACTACCCCTGTGACCTCGTCAACAACTTCAAGGTCATCATTAGAAAATCCTTCAGCTTTTTTTTTTTTTGCCTGGTTACACGTGGGTTGTTAAGATTTATTACAATCGTTGCAAGAGAACACCTGCTGAATGTCAAAAGATTCCTGGGAATCTTCCAGTGTTTTGCTAAGGCAAAAGTGCGCCTTTTACACAGCTTTTGAGAATCCAGCAGTTTGGGGTGGTTTATGATTCTGATTCTATGATTTGGTCGTGCCCTAAAGCAGAAGCACAACCACGAGTGGTATTCAAACGTGTTTGCCCTCCAGGCAAATTTACCATTGTCTAAAATGACCCATTTTTGTTTCCTGGGATTCCTGACATGTATCATACTCTGAGTAAGGACCAGATCCTTGGCTGAAGTCAGCTGGCATTGCTGTAATGGCTTTGGTGAAGCTGAGCACTTAATCAGGTGCCTAAGTGCTGCCTAAACGTATTGGGAAAAATTAAATTTGCCTTGTGAAATTTATCCTAAAAAAACATGGAGAAAGATCCTTAAGTTCAGGTTTCTAGGGGTTTTCACTGGAAGTCACCACGTGTCTCCTTTGGCTGCACCGCAGTGTTCCTCCCCTACATCACCACTTTATTTTCAGCTCAGCAATTCTCTCTTTTTCTTTTTTTTTTTGTTTTTTTTTTCTTTCCCTGAGCAATGAAACTCTGTCTGCTTTTCAAGACTAACGTACAGCCCCTGAGTGAAGGCAAGGCTGTGATTCAAATCAAGGGTTCTGTTGACATTATAATCCTCAGGAGCACAGCTGGAGCATTTCATGAACGGTAGCAAAGACCCTCCACTGATTTACTGCCTTGGTATTCCACCAGGAGCCCATGTTCTGTGTCGTTGGCTGCAACACACAAAAAATAACTCGGCGAATTTCTAATTAAGGCATTTCGCCTCTTGCCCATCTCGTAAGGAAGGGGCTGTGCTATATGCGAGATGCTGCTGCTGGTTTTATGGATTCCCCCCTATTTTTGTAGCAGGAGGGCTTCAGGCCCCAAAAAGGTCCTGTGGGCTATAAACAGGATAAACACCAAAGTGGCTCCCTGACCCTTCCAAGCAGCGTGGGATGGCAGGAATTTTCATGCATCTGCCCCCAAGCTCTCTCCAAGTTCCTTTTCGTCCCAGTTTTACAAAAACCTTTCCCAGCCTCGTCGTGCCTCAAACAGAGAACTACTCATCGCAGCAAAACGGGGACCCACAACCCTGCTTCTGGGCATGGAATAAACCCTTCCCTTCCTGCAGGGCCGGTCCCCAGGCACAGCATGCACGAGAGCAATTTGGGAGCCGTGCTCTTTCCCGTCTCGCCCCTCGTTCCCAGGCGGAGCGCGGCCGCGCTGCCAGCCCCCACTGACCTGAAGATGAGAGTTCCCTAGATTGTTTCCAGCTTGCACTGCTAGCCCCGCTGGATGAATAGCCCTGGCAGTATTTTTGGGGTGATGACTCACCACAAAGTCATGAATGGCCCCTTAAGAGACCATCAAAAGCCCCCTGGTAAAAGGTTTTTGTTGTCCTACGCTCCAACACGATTTTCTCAGTTCATTGTCCAAGCAGAGAGCTGGGACTTAAAAGGCAGCAGAGGAGAGATGCAGTTCCTGATCGGACACCATTCCTGGTTATCCCAGCCTACAGCAACAGCCAGAACAGTCCTCCCAGTCATTGCAGGGGGTGCCAAGGTGCCAGCCAGGACCTCCACTTGCTCACCTGCCTGCTCATTCCAGTGGTGCTTCAGGCAGATAAACGTCATGGGAATTCCAGGGTTTAGGGATAAAGGTGTCTTGGCAGATCTGGTATTGAGTGTGTCAGTCATATTTTTTTTTTTACCTTCAGGAAGTGCTTCATAAACTTTATTGATCCTCTCAAAAACAACATCAAGTTGCCAGGGATTGTTATCACAGTTCCTTGTACCTCCAAGTGCGATGAGATTCAACGACTTGGGCAGGACCAAAGCAAAACTGGTGTTGATGCATGGTCTGGATTCAAAAAAGGGCCCGGAACAGCTGTAAGTCCTGGAGTTGTGAGTGTTATATTTGGACAAAAGGACAGCTGTGAAAAGGAAAAATGGCCTATGTCCATTTTTTTTGTCTGAATGCGTGGCAGGAGATGCAGAGCTTTAATAGAAGGTGTTGCCTGAGTACCTTCTTTCTTGTCTGACATTTGTATTCTTCAGGCACCTTCACTGGGCTTCAAGCCTTGGCAGCATCTGGGTTTCAAACTTTCCTTCTCCTACTGAGCCAGAGGTGCAGCTGGTCAGAGCTTGGCTAAAACCACCTGGTCAAGACCTGCCCAGCTGCCTGTTGGCACATCCAAGAGCTCAGTGACACAAATCCTACTGAATAATTCTTTGCAGGGCCCAGCACTGTTTTATGTGACCCACATTTTTGGGACTGAGTACTCCAGGAGGTGGAGGGTGGCAAAAGGAAAATGTTCTGAAGTTGCCCTCCCGTGAGCAAGGCTGGGTCCCACCTCAGCAGCAATCCCTCCCTGGAGGTGATCCCCCAACCACATCTTCTCAAAAGTGGGCCAGTAGAGACAATAAATAAGCCAAAGGAAAGCTCAGGACAAAACTTTTGAGCCTGGAAATCTCATAGGGCGAACCAGAAAAGATGTCTCCTGAACCACTTTGGGTGTTGCAGGAGGATGGAACAGGTTTGAACCCTGTGGGATGTGCAATTCTCCTGGCAGAGTTTCCCAGTCTGACGTCCCAGGGTGGCCCTGCGTCCTGTGAGAAGCTACAAAAGTGTCTGGCAACACCAGGCAGGACCATAAGAAGAAAATTCTGTGTGTTTGTGGACTTGTTGCAATGATTTTATGCCCGTCAGCTTGCTGTGAGCAACTGGGTGGAGAGAGGGGCTCAGGACAGAAAGGCTGGGTTGCTGCTTCGTGATTTAGCTGAAAACCTCTCTCAAGAACTCCTCAGTGTATTCCTTCTGAAGCTATTTAGCTGTGGTTTCTCTCACAGGCATGAAGAGGAAGAGCTCTCACCATAGCTCCCTTTCAGAACAACGGAAAGTTTTCTAGTCCATGTATGGCCAAAGACCAAGTGCAGTGAAGCCACGAAGCGTTCCAATTACTGCTTCTTTAAAGGAATATCTTCACATTGTTCTTGTCCAGCAAACAAAATATTCCATCACACTCATTTCTCTTAGAGCCCTGATTGCAATTTAGTGAAAAAGTGGTGAAAAAAAAAACCAAACCCAAGATCTGATATTAGCGAAATAATGCCACATAAAATAAAGAGAGTGTGAGGTTTATGACTGCTTATTTGGTGGGGCTGGGGTTATCCAATGGGAGAAATACTACCAAAATCCAGTGAGATATGGTTACCAGACAGGAATCCCAGGAGATTCTGTTACCACGCAGGAATCCCATGAGACAGTATTATCAAGAAGGAATCTGTAGTATTCAGTTCACCACAAGGCAGTAATATTAGATTTTTAGAATTAAATCCTGTGGTATCTTGTTTTATAAGAGTTGGCATAGGAGGGACAGAGAAAAATGCAATGGAAGAAAGATGCCTCCCTGGAACCTGAGCTGGGAGCTGTAATTGTTACACTGATTTCCAGCTGAAATAAAACATCACAAATTTTTCCTCATGCTCCTGAGATATTTTTACTCCACATGATATCAATCATTTATTAGTGAAATATATTTTAATTTTTCCTTTGCCTTTACAAACTACAGATTCAAGCATTAAAATGCCAATGCGTGAACACTGACTCGTGACAACTTTCGATTGGCGTAAATATCTTCTGGATTTATTTATTTGTAACGGGTTTGCTTTTGCCATCAGCAGCACTGCTGTGTTAAAAATGTGTGAAATGGCTGTTTTACATCAGCACCAAGCAAGCTCGTGAGCTGTTCAGAGCAGTGCCTTACACTGCAGGATTTTGTGATGCCTCACCCCGCGTCTGCAGCGTTCAAACAACGCAGAAATGTTAGAGAATTGTTTTCCTCAGCAGCTTTTCTTTTTTATAGTAACAGTGGCACAAGAAGGGACTGGACATTTTTTTCAAGAACTGGTTTAATTTCAGCCTCTCTCGGGAGTTTGGCCACAAAATCTGTGAGCTATGAGAGCCTTCTGGCAGTGATGGAGAAGGTTCTCAGAAAGTTGTTACCAAGATGCCCAAAAGAGGAGACCAAGCCTTGCTGTTCTCACCACACAGGTAAGTCTGAATGCTCATCATCTTTTAAATAAATGTAGCATTTTGTCTGCCTGCATCACCTTTGTCAATATTTAATCAGATAAAATCTGGTCAAGGACAAAAGTCCCTTCAACGTAAAGAGTTTAGCGTGAAGAGAGAGATCAATTTTGTGATTAGCCTGAATAAAGGCTGAGTATGTGTTAAATTAGGACCTAACACCAAATTCGAGTTGTACTTTTAATTCATCTGTATTTCTAAACGGGTCCTTACAGAGAGAGATCTCTGAAACTGTGTTTTGGCAGGTGAGGGACACACGCAGCGGGTCACAAACTCACGTGGCTCCACACAAACAGACAGAAACCTGTCAGGATGGTTCGTCACTCAGAAGCTGATTTTATTGACAGAAAAAAGCAGGATTTTAGGTGAGAAGTGAGAGTGGAAACCTGTTGGAAAGAGCATTGCTAAAACACGCCGGGAAATTTGAAACAAGGAAAGCCAGCCAACGTGGGTGCCATGGACTGAGACCGAAAGCCGTGAGGTGGCCCTGCAGAGCCTCATGGCTCCTTGGGTGCAGCCCTGGGCATGACACACGGCCCTGCACCCTCCTGCCCGTGCTGACCACGAAGGTGCCACCGTGGGACAGTGCCAGGTATTCCCGGGGCTCCTGGAAGCTGCGGAAGGGCTCGTCCCTGGCGTTCAGCTGTGCTCACAACAAGCCAAGGAGAAAGAGAAGGAGGTGGCAGGAAGGGGTATAAAGCTCAAGAGGCATTAGCCTGTTTGCTGTGTTTGAGGATACATCTGCTTGAGTGCCTGCGGACAAGAAAGCCGGCGCAGCTGAATGGCAGTTCAGCTTCAGAAGAGGGTGTACAAACACTGATCAGATCTTAGCCCTAAAAGACACAATCGAACAATGCTGGGAGCAGGGAAGAGCTCTGAATGTGCTAAGTGGACCATTAGAAAACACAACACCTATAGTGGGGATGTTGGTGGCACAGAGGTACCAGGAAGATTACACGGAGAGATTACTGGTGATGACAGATGGAGAAGTTACTGGACCCACACTTGGGGAGATGCAAATCACAACCCCTGGTGCTTTTGTGATAAGGATTTCAACCCCGTAGGTAATGGTTTGGGACCATTAGTTCACATACCGTGGCTTTATCCGCGGATGCTAATGGATTGCAGCCCTGGGGACAGGAGGATTGTGTCACCCCATGGTCCTGGGGCAGCTGAACCTCTCTCCGTGGTCTCTGTGAGCAGCTGAGGGCATCCCACACACCTCTGCTGCACTTTTGGCTCAGGGTATGGCATGTACCTCTGGCCAGAAGCCTTTGGAAATTTTTAGGGGGGACATAGCCTGTGAGCGAACCTACAGTAAAATTAATTCTCTGTGTGCAGTGACAGATTTCACGCGTTGCCACAAGACAGAAAAGCCAAATGACTGAGTCATCTTGGAAGGATTAACAAAATTACTATGTTCAACATCAAGCTGAGAGCCAGGACAACAGTTCATGGATCTCTTGAGACAATCTGTCAGGGAAATCTCACCTGTACTCGTGTAACATTTCACAAAGTTTGTCTCATCCTGCTTTGCTAAATACCTTTTTCTTGATATAACGTGCTTCCATTTGCTTGTACTGCAAAGAAATAATTCTCACCTTCCTTGTTTCCCACCAATAACTCTCTCTAGTGTCAATCTCACCAGCAGTCTTCCCTGCAACATTTATTTTCAAAAACTTGACTGGGGAGCCGCTAGTTTTGGTAGGAGCGGTGTTTTTGCAGAGACACTTGGTGGACTCAAGGCAGAGTTTCGGAGCAGCCTCCACGGCAAGTCGCAGGACTGAGACTTGGGGCAGAAATCTGGTCCTGAATTTGGTTTGGGATTTATTGCTCAGCAACTTGGAGCACAGCTGGCTCTCTAGCCAAAACACACCGGCAAACAGAGCGAAACTGTCATGGTAACAGCGACACAGAGCGTGCTGCAATGGCACCCTGGTCTTCGGAGGGAATTCCTAAGTGGTACCACAGTAAAAATTATGGCTAATAATAACCTTAATAGTAACTATTGCTGCTACTAATAATAGCAGTAATTATATTTACGCTGTAACAACAGCGAGATATATTTGGCCGGGGTTTGGTGATTCCAAATTGCTCTTTAAATGTGTCTGGCAGATTTCTCAGTGAGCTTTCTGCTGAGGTGTTGCAGCTCCCTCAGCAGGGTAGGGTTAGCCCATGAGCAAAGGTGTTCTGCATTTTCTCCTCTGCAGGTGATGGAAATGTCATTCCCTTATCCCTGATTGTCACAGAAGCTTTAGAAATACATAACTTACAGTATTATGCAAATTATAGTAACATTTAACTTACAGTAACATGCAACTTGGTCATAAATGAGTTTGGTGTTGGTGATGCAGGAGTAGCACCACAGCAGGGCATTCCCAAAAGGGAAGAAAAGAGTTCCCGAAGCCACTTTACCAACACAATCAAATCATACTTCCTTGTATTTGGGAGCTGACCCTGCAGCCTGTGTCCATGCTGAGTTGAAAGCACCAGGGAAACTGAGAATGGGTTGCAAACCATCCTTCAGGCTTGGTGAAAAACAGTGGGAATTGGCTGCTGTTAAACAATAATCTACAACAGTGTGTGTGAGGTGTGCTCCCACGGTTCTGAATTATGATTGCACGTGCACCAAAGCTGGCACAGGAGGGAGTTTGGGGGTAGGTTTTTGGATATACACTCCTTAATTTGCCTGCTGCAGTTTAGATAAACTACTGTGGTGACAGAGAGGGGTGGAGAGAAACCTTGTAAGCTCTGCCAAAATATATTGTATAACAACACTTGCCAGCACAGTTCTTCTCCCCTCTCTCCTCCCTCTTCCCAATTTTTCAGCAGTGGCCCCAGCCAGTGTGAGAAAGAGCAGGAAAGCTTCAGAGGGAAAGGAAAAGGTGAGCCCTGACTGTAGGGGTAGCACATCCCCGTGCTGCTGTTAAGGATGACACTTCTTGCCTCTTCAGTGCTCATTGTGGAAACAGTCACCGCCGCCAAAAATAACATTTATTAAATCATTCTGGCAGCAGTTCAGTGGGGACTTCCAGGCAAACAAACAGCATAGCTCTGAGGGCTCCCTGCCTCCTGCTCCCTCCAACACCTTCCAGACCCCAGCCAGTGGGATTTTTCCTGGGGCCGCAGTCCCTCACTCCCCAAAAAAGGGTTCTGAGCCAGGATTTCCATCCACCCTCTTAGCCTAAGCCCACACCAACAAACATCCACCTTCCCCGGGGTCCTTCAGCTGACAGGATCTTGAGGATTGGTCTGATCTCTCCAAGGCTGGCCCTGGCATGAAGTCCTGACCAGCTTCAGCTGCCCTCCTTCTGCAAGTCAGCCAGCAGCTGATTTGTTCCGTCCTGTTTGTGGTTTGATTGGGACTGAAGTCTTAGAATGATTTTATTTTTTTTCCAGAAAAACAATAATAATGAGAATGATAGTGATGATAGGTATGGTGTTGTAGGCAATAGAAATGGCATTTTACAGTAACAACTCTTGTACCATTATTATGTTATTTTGTCTTCCAATCCAAGAAACGCTTGTAAAGACTCAAATGTTTTTCTTTTTCCTGAAATCCTGCATTTGAACTTCAAGTGACAAGTAGCCTCCTACTGTGCTGGTCCAGCAGCTCTCAGGAATATAAATTTGCAAATTAATAAGTGGAAATTAGTTGGGGGGTGGAAAGAAGGCAGGTTAATTTTGAAAGGATTTTTTTTTTTTAATGACAGGATCCTTTTTCACCCAATACTGGTATCCGAATTTAGTTTTCAACCACTGAAATAAACGGACACTCTGAAAACTCCACATAGTTTTGTAACACCTTATTCCAGCATTATGAAATTTCATTGGAGGAACCAAAAAATATTTGTTCCCCTGCTCCAGAGCAATGCTAGATGGCCGTGAAGGCGCTGAAACCAGCCCCTGTGATTTTTGCCTGACTCTTTAAATACAGAACAAAGTGCATGCAGTGTGTCCCTGGCAGGTCACTGGGAGCACTGCTGGGCTCCTTTTGTGGAGGAGGGTGTGCTCCGGGGGTTATTATAAGACTCCAAGACTTTGGGGTTCGCAGGGCTTTTTCTGGCCGTGTCTCTGACTGAGTGGAATATTTTGTGACTGGATATAGCACGTGGCAAATAGCACAGCAGTGACTGCACAGCACTGTCTGAATTCCCTGGGCAGGGAGTTTTCCCTCCGTTATGTGTCATTCCCATCCTGCTGCCCTGATTCCAACAGCTCCCGTGTGCACCCTCCATTCCCGCTAATACCGACAACAACACACGTGGAGCTCCATATCAAAATAATCACCCTCCATGGGTGTGCTCTGACACAAAAACAGCGTCCCTGGAGGGGATCAGACTTTGTGTAGCCCCAGCTTATTTTGTTTTGTCCCACTATCCCAGGAAATCACATGGAAATGAGCTCAGTGGCACCCTTCACGCAATAATTTACCTGTTATTTCAGGTGTGTGGTAGCAAAGGGAAAACGCTGGGGAAAAGCTGTCGAGATGTGCTCTGCTGGGATGTGGCAGCTGAGAGGTTTTAGATGGCCACGCTATTGCACTCAGCATTTGCAGGACACACACATTCAGGAGGGCTGAGTTCCAACCAGTGGAGGGAATCACAGGCTGGAAATTAACAAAAAATACCAGAGCCTTCATTCTGCCTCATTTAAGACTGGTTTTTTCCTCAAGTCAGTCTTCAAATTGGTCATTTCTAATTTGCATTTAATTAATTCTGCTTTTTAAAAAGCAGTCCCAAGCCAGGTAAGTGCCTGAGCCAATTCCCTGGGCTTCTCTTCCTGCGGAGCTCGTTGGCAGGATGGAAATTGTACATTCTCCTGGTCCAAATATGAACATATTCTGAAATGCAAGAAAAATAATAATCTTCACGAGTCACTGCTGAGAGCTAAGGAGGCTGCACGTCTTTGTGAAGCAAATTGACTCAGAGTTGGTCCTCTTTCCTTTCCCTCTTTCACCTGCAGGAACAAAAGCAAACCCTGTGGGAAATGTGCTCTCAGAGCAGCACGAGGAATCATCCAAAAGGGGATGAGCAGCCTTTATTGTTTCCTGTTGCTTGTCATTTCTTAAGGTGCATTGATTAATTCCTGTAATGCTGAAGTTTCTGTAGCTCTCGAAGGTTTATCAGTGAAGTGAGAAAGATGGGAGTAAAAATAGTTAATGTTAAAATGGTTGACTACAACAAAGTTGTTCTTGGGCCTTGAATAGCAAGGGGAATTAAATGGTTAAATCAAAAATCAAGCCGTGCCATCTCTGCTGGTCTCTTGGTGTCAAGGGGATTTTTCTGGGCAAGGATCATTCATCCAAACCTTATTTCCCTGTATCTCGTGTGATCCGAACTCGGAGTGAGGACTGGCTCCCATTGTGATCTGCAGGGCCTGTAATTCAACAGCACGAGGGGAGCGAGCTACGAAACCTGTGACAAATCCCCCGGACAGCTCTGCTGACAGATGACTGACGTGTCTGCTGACAGGGAACTTGTCTTACACGCTGCTGCAACACGCTGCTCAGCTACAGAGCTGCCTTCTTGACTCTGCTTTCCAAATGAAGGGGAAGAAAATACATTTTACCTGACGTGTTACTGCTGTCACTACCCTCAAACAAGGCAGAAATTTGGTGAGTAACCTCCGTGCTGGTTGATCTTCAAGCTCTAGAGCTGTTACCTGTGCGTAGTTCATGGCTTGCAGTTTGCTTTTCAAAAACTCACCCATCGAAACCCTACAGATGTTTCTGGCTGGCTCCATCAGGAGTAATGTCACGCTGACCTGGTTTTATACCTGTTTTCAGGGCTTTTCGTGTGCCAGAGTGAAAGATAAAGCTGTTGCCACTGCTAATACCACCGGTGGTATCAGGAAAGCAGAGGATTTGTTTCACAGTTGTGACACTAAAGGTCAACTGGAAAAGCCGGTCTCCTGCACGCTCGGAGAGGTTATGGGCTGTACAGCTGTGTCCATATATGTTCTGACAGGTTCTAAGTGGTGCTTTGCTAGGGAGTTTTAAAATTCAGCAACACACGTCATTTGCTTACAACAGCCAGTTTTCTTCACTTTAGCCACGGGTAAAAAGTGATTCATGCAAGAGAGGCCACATGTTGAACAGATCGGTGTAAACCAATTATGCTACGTTCAAAGTCAGCTAAAACATTCTCACACAAAAAGTCAACTTAAGCTACTATTTCCCACAATAATAATAATAAAAATAAGCTTAACAAACACTTACTCCGATTCTCAAAACTCACTTTCTATTATGTTTCCTTCCACCGGTTTTGCTTGGCAGAGTGCCAAGTAATGCATCAGCAGAAGTACGTGTGTCATAATCTGACAAAAGGAAAAAAATGTATATTTTGGTTTTAAAGTGTTTATAATTTCAGTAGGTATAAAGAATACAGGACAAGGAAGGAGAAAATAGCACATGAAGAAATGTCAGCAGTGAGCATGAAACTATCAGCGTGTGAGCTGCAGCCTAAGAGTGAGCCTGGCTGGGAATAAACTTTTCCAAAGAAGACCAGCATCAGTCACTGGAGCCTCCTGAGCACATTTCCCCATCTGTGTTCTTAGCAGACTGCCCTCCCAAACTTTGGTTCAAACTACACAAGGGTGACTGGTAGGGAGCTGTGGCAAAACCCCAGAACACATTTGGCCCCCCCAAAATGACCCGCCTTGACTGACGGCTTCCCATTGTCCCATCCCACTGAGTCCATCCTGCTCTTCAATCCCACAAACTCCAGTGGTGCTCCTGAGGACTCCTCACATCTCCACGTTCTCCCCTCATCCCACCACCCAGTTAAGGGCTGGCTGATGCCTGGGAATGTGACTTCCACTGTTGTCCTGAGGAGGGATGAGGGAGCAGAACGGCTACAGGAAAAGAGAGAGGACAGCGGACAGCAGGAAGCACATGGGGCCAGAAGAGCTGGTAACGGAGCAAAAGCCACAGAGCAAAGAAAACTGCTGGAAATACAGAGCAGGGGTGGCAGGAATTTTTGCTCTGGACAAGACACAGTGAAAGAAAAGCACAGAGCAAAGCTGCAGCCTGAGAAACAGGCTGAGAAGCAGAAGGTGCAATAGATTGTGCAGAGGTGTTGTTTCACCTGAGAGCTGTTTGTGTGCCAGGGGGACAAGGAAATGGCTTGCCATGACCACCCCAGGTTGCTCAGTGAGTGGCCTTGAGTCTCCCAGAGGGCCGCTGCCACCACCCAGGGACCTCACACCTCTGAAGGGATGTTGTGGGAACATCACCCCATACCGAGCAAGCAAACCACGCGCAGCAGACGAGAAAAGGCTGCCGTGGCACTGGATGGAGTACCCAGGAAGTCAGAGGTCTGGGCCTTGATCTCCCAGCCCTCCTGGGCACCCCTTCCTGCAGCACGGGGCGTGTATGAGCATCGTGGACACAAGCTGGAAGTGTGAATTGCAGCATCCGAGCTGTTGAAGCCCTGCAGGAGCCACACGGACGAGTGCGGCCATGTCCTCCCTGATGCCTGCCTTGCCACGGGGACGTGGCACTGCTCGAGCTCCCCAGCAGCACAGGGAGTAGCTGCTGGAAGCATCCTCACCCACGCCAAGCCGAGCGATGCTCAGGGCCCTCACTGAACCGATCCCAACACACCGCGGCGAGGCCACCGCCGCCTTTGTCGCCTGCCCAGCGCCGTGGCTTGCCCGCTGCCGCACTCCACTGCCCCTTCCCAACACGGAACGCGGAGATCAATGAGGTTCCGATCGCGGCGAGGCGCTCCCAGCAGCGAGCAGCCCATGCACAGAGAGATCAGATAGACCAGCTGCAAACAGAGAGAGGGAAAAGAGCCCCGACTGCCTGTGGCTGCCGGCTCGGGTGTGGGTATGTGCGCTATGCCGGAGGCAGGGGCGGCACGGCCGAGGGCTGCCCCGAGCCCGGCATTCCAGGCTCTCCTCTCCCGGGACCGCCCGCACACCGAGGCGGCCAGACGTGAACGGGGGAAAGCTTCCCCAGGCTCTGCCCTTCTGTAGACCGCCGGCTGCCCGTCCTCCAAAATGCCCGTAATTAAAAGGGGGAGCTGGGGTGCTTTTTTGCCGTGTCTTCACAGCATGCGAACAGGGTGAAAGGGATTTTTTTCCTCACGATATCCTTCTCCGTGCCCCTTCCAGTACAGCCCCTACCACCCCCCCCCCGCCCCCCATCCTTCCAGACCAAAGGGTCTCAGTGAAATGTTTGCCTTCAGGAGAAAAGCTCGTGAGCAAGAACTTTCAGGGTCATTTACATCTATTTGCTGGAGTTAATAAATATGTAAATTGATTTTTAAATTGTGGACCTAGATCCCTTCAGAAAGGCAGACAGAGCCAGGCTTGGACGGCTGCTAAGGCAGTGCAATTGCAAAATAATGCTCTAAAGGTATTCCAGATTCCTTCTTCTTTTCCTTTTTTTTTCCTTCAGAATCCATGATATGGGGCTTGAACCTGGGTGTGGACCTGAATTCTGTGGATCCTTTCTTCTTTTTTATACTTTAAGCCTAGAGGGATTTGGGAAGGAGAGCTGTCTGGACTGTGACATCCTTATATGCTTCTTAGGGAAGAGAGCAAACACAGAGATGAATTTTAGCTGGTTTGATATCTAAATCATTGCTGGGAAAGAGTATGTGGCACCAGAAGTGGGGACACACAGCAGCAGAACATGGCATGATATGGAAAATTCAGAATTAATTATGGGATGATGTGGAGACACCCAACTCCCCCTCCACTGCCTGAAAGCTGATGGCACATTGGAGGGTCAGTTCCTGTCTCTGGCCTGGGCTGCCTGACACTGATTTTTGGCTTCCGTAGGGAATATCCTGCTTTAATGGTTTCCTGTGCCAATACTTTCCGACTGACAATGTCTGTGTTACAGCATAAACACCCCGAAGGTGAGCGTCTTGCACCTGTCATTTACACCTGGTGCAGACTGAAAATGGTGTGGTTCTGCTTTGCCTCCCTCCCTGGGGGTTTTTTTCCCGGATACAAACAAGAAAAACCAGAGGGAGGGAGGGAAAGCAGAACCGCACCAGCAGCAGGACCAGGGTTTCATAGGCAGCCGGCAGGCAACCTCACACGCACACGAATACAGACAATTTGAAAGCAAACCCAAACCTTGTTGTTTCATTCTTAGCTGGAAACTCGTTGCTTTTCCTCTCAGAAAAGTTCACTGGAAGCCTTTATGGAAAGAGTGATGTCTAATCCTGTGGCAGGTTTACGAATGAAGCTGCAGAAGCATCCTTTATTAATCTGTGATGTTGTGGCAGCATCACCCGATGTTCTGCATTCTCTGTGTAACCATTTAGGGTCTGACCTTGCACACACGTGGACTAGGAGCCTAACAGGGGGTTCTAGGACTCATTTCCATACATTCCAAAGGGATGAAGGTACCATCCCTTGCTGAGCCTCCAGGGCACATCCGTAACTCGGAGTTTGAACGTGCTCAGAGTTCACACTGCTCTGGGCCAGGCAGAGCTGCTGTCCCTGGCAGCAAGGCCAAGCAGACCTGGCCCTGGCCCATCAGCCATGGGCACTGGGCCACCCCTCTGCTGCAGGAGGGAAGCTGCTGGGTAGGCATGTCAGCAGAAGTGCCACTCCTTTACCTCATCCCTCAGAAGGCAAATAAACTTAATCCCAAATTCACCCGCTGCTGTTTGCCAAGAGCAAATAATTCAGGGTTTGAAGTGAGGTGGGATCACACTGCTCTGAGGAGCCTGGGGAAGGACAAGGTGTCCAGCACAGGCCTGTGGAGCAGGGCAGTTTCCAAGCCTGGGAGCAGCTGGTCTTTGCCTGATGCACAGCCTCGGCATCCAGAACTGAGCCGCTCAGCTCATCAATCAGGTATGAGAGGGGTCTGGATGGACCTGATGCAGATAAAAACGCAGTAAATATCTGTGCATTTGGCATCAGTGGATTTCACAGAATCACAGAATTGTTAGGATTGGAACACACCTTAAAGATCATCTCATTCCAACCCACTGCTACAGGCAGGGACGCTTTCCACCAGGCCAGGCTGCTCAAAGCCCTGTCCAACCTGGGACATTTCTAGGGATGGGGCATTTTCACTTCCACGGGGAAAAACCTACATTGTGCTGTCTTTGTACACACACAGATGAGCGAGCTTGTTTGAGACTGGGACAAAACCACACGGAGGAGATTGCAATTGCCCCAAAGCAGTGGCATGTGCACCTCACAAGAAGAAATAAAAGCACATCATCCAAGTTTGCTCAGGTTTAGCGAAGGTCAGAGATTTTCGCACCTAGGTGAGCTGTCATCTGCCCTGGGGCAATTCTCTTTTCTCTCGCATCCTTTGCTGGAACAGCAGGAGAGCTTTACTGGCATGAAAGACTAAACTGGCTTCAGGCTGTAAAGGACTTGACTCACAAACCACTTCTCCCCCCCTCCCCCGAAACACACTTTCGTATTAATTCAGGACCTTCCAAAATTGTCCTAGTGTCTCCTCACCTGTTTGTTCTGAAAACCTGTTGAGGGCCGAGGCTGAAGCTATGGGAGGTGACGAAACAGATGGGATTTGCTCTAAGCAGAGTAGTTCTAACCTGATGGGGTCAAAACTTCTCCTCCTTTTAAACACTGAGCTTCATTTCCACGAACCTAAACCAAATGAAGTAATTACCTAAGAACAAAGGCATCACTAAAACACAGCAGCAGCAGCAGCAGCACCTAAGTAAAGACTAAAAAATGACCATTCCAATAAAAAGTGTAGCAATACTTGCATGAGTGGGCAGCTTCTAAGCTCTGGGATAAACTTGTGTCACCACAGCCCCTGTCAGTACAGCGACCAAGAGGGAGCTCCACATGTCTGGTGCTCCAGATTTCTTAAAGGGACATTTAGAACCGAAAACTTTATGGCCACTTTTTAACACTTGCTGCCTC
Organism: Lycocorax pyrrhopterus obiensis; assembly: GCA_014706295.1. Taxonomy (NCBI): domain Eukaryota; kingdom Metazoa; phylum Chordata; class Aves; order Passeriformes; family Paradisaeidae; genus Lycocorax; species Lycocorax pyrrhopterus. Next base: position 2,577,706 of record JACSVZ010000007.1, read on the forward strand.
TTTAAATGTTTTCCTCTTTATTAAAACCTTAGTCCTTTCCTTTGTTTTTGTTTTTGATTGGTTTTTTGTTGTTTTTGGGGGTTTTTTTATTTTGCAAGTTCTTTCATTTTTCATTTCTTAAACCTCCCATTCAACAACTGTTTTGGCTTTTAATGAAGGGAAGTTTTTTTCTGCATCCAGCAAACTGTAAACCACGTCGCTTGGATACAGCAAAAAGCTGAAATTCCACAGTTTACATAGTCATACATTGTGTTCGGGGAAAGTGTGCTGGGCGTTCTTTGATTTTTGTATCTTGCATTAGCATTTGTAGGCATTTGAGAAAGGGAAAATATAAAGAAAGGGGATATAAAGGGAAAAGAAGAAAGAGAGGGAGAGGGAAAAAGAAAGAGAAAGAGAGAGAAAGAGGGAAAAAGGGAAAGAGAGAAAGAGAGAAAGAGAGAAAGAGAGAGAGAAAGAGAGAAAGAAAAGAGAGAAAGAAAAGAAAGAAAAGAAAGAAAGAGAAAAAGAAAGAAAGAAAGAAAGAAAGAAAGAAAGAAAGAAAGAAAGAAAGAAAGAAAGAAAGAAAAGTTGCTGTGATGAACGTAAAATATGACCTTTTCTTTTTAAAAGTTTGTGCTGTCCCTCTTATTTAGCACCAGTGCTGCTCACCCTTTCCCTTCAAGACGCTTCAGAGCTGTTAAGCATCTAGGGGTGATAATTTGACTTTCAGCTAAACCGGAGGGCTGCAGCAGACAGCAGTAGGTGGTGATGTAATAGGTACCAACGCACATGGATATATAAATATCGTGGCTAGGGCTAAAGCGCTATGGCTGAGCAGCTATAGAAGAAGATCAGCACTTCAGACAAGACTCCTGGAGTTGAGATCAAGTTCAGAAGCTCTTGCTCCCGGGATTTCCTCTCCATGCAGCCAGCCCAGGGAAACCGCAGATCCTCGGGGGACTGAGCACTAAGCTCCCTCCCTCTCTCCCTCTCCGCTTTGCTTTTTGGTTTTCTTTTTTTTTCCTTTTTTTTTTCTGTTTGGCTTTTTGTTGGTTTTCTTTTTTTCCTCCCCTTCTTTGACCTCAGTATAAAGTGGGAGCTGGGGGGCGAGCGTATTTTCGGAGCGACCGGCGGCCGGCCCGTGGCTACCCGCCCCTAAGCCGGGATGCCTCTCCCCGCGGCGCTGCTGCCGGCGCTGCTCCTGGGGCTGCTGTGGCCAGGGGCGGTGCGTGGCCGGTCGCCTCCGGGTCGCCTCCCCGCCGGACCCCGCCAGCGCCGCTGGGACGCGGCTCTTTTCGCCCGCTCCGTCGCTCGCCTCCCGGCTGAGCGCCGCGATGCCGCCCGCGACGGCGACTACCTCCTGGGCATCAAACGCCTGCGGCGCCTCTACTGCAACGTGGGCATCGGCTTCCACATCCAGGTCCTGCCCGACGGCCGCATCGATGGGATTCACAGCGAGAATCGATACAGTAAGCAGGCGACAACCCTCGCGGCGGGGCAGGTGAGACGCTCCGCGCCCGCGGGACCGCCGGAGGGCAGTTCTGCGGGAGCGGAGCGACTCACCTGCCCCGGAGAGTGGCATGTCCCGAAAGGAGGGTGGGTGCATGGCAGACCTCGAGCTTCCCTAGAAAGTCCGGCCGCCCGCAGCACCGCGGGGCTGCGCCCCTCGGCTCCCCCGAGGGCGGTGGGCGCCCGGGGTAGCGGGGCGGCGACGGACCCCATCGGGAGCTCCGGAGCAGCTCGCCGGGCGTGCCGGAGGGGCTCGTCGGCGCTGTTCAGCGCCGTGTTCTCCCCCTGCCGCCGTCAGGCATCAGGTGTCGGGGCTGCCTCCACATCTGGAGGATCCGCAGTGCCGTGGGCCGCCCACTCTGAGCAGGGGCTGGGGAGAGCCCAGCTCTCCCCCAAACTTGAAAAGCATCTGCTGGGGACTTAACCCCGTGGCCCCATGACTCTGATATCCAACTGAAACAATAAGATCCGAGAGCAGGGACATAAGCTGCATGATGACAAATGTTTCATTTGCCCTAAGCACACTCTGGCTTATTTTAACCTTGTCTACACAAGAGGATGCCTGGGGGCAAAATAAAAATAGATACTTAGCTAAAAGAAGAGAGGTCCCAGCATGGGGCATAGGGCAGCACGTGGAGCATGAGGCTGGGGTTCTGTGGCCACCCACAGCAGTACTGGGATGTGGGGATCCACACAGGGGATGGGAGCCTGTGGGTGAGCGCAGGACTGTCACCACACACTCCAGGGCACCTGGAGTCCCCCTGATTCCTGTGTCTCCTCTGTAGGTCTGCTGGAAATTTCTCCTGTGGAAAGAGGCGTGGTGAGCATATTTGGTGTCAGAAGTGGACTCTTCGTGGCCATGAATAGCAAAGGCAAACTCTATGGATCTGTAAGTAGCCACTGAGAGCGTGCCTGGGGAGGGGACCCTGGTCAGCTGGGGTGAGATGTGTGCACGGTGCTAAACGCTGCCCAAGCCCCATCCTTGCCCCTCCTGGGTCGGGCAGCACAGAGCAGCCCTTGCTGCCTTGCCAGCAGAAGGTGTGCTGCCCAGTTACGCTGCTTACTGAGTTTTTGAAGTGAAACCTTCTCTTTTGCATTACATTTCCTCGGTTCTCACATAAAAACTGTGGTCACCCAACCATGGCTGCACATCTTGCCTGCCTCATAGACCAACAGAGCAGTGATTTGTGTGGCAAGACCTCAAGCTAGGCATAGTCCATGTATTTCTTATATCTAAGTACGAACAGCCTTAGGCAGGTGTGGCAATCACTCACTCCATCTCTCAGAGGGCACTTGAACTTGTGATCAGCCAGGCCCCCACAAGTGACCCTTTCTGATGTGATGAATCAGTGACCTATCGATCATGCTAATGCTCTTGAACACAGAGTCAGTTCCCATGGCAGTTCAGCATCCTTGGGGTCTGAACTTCTGTTTATGAGAAGGAAGATCTAGTAGGAGACAACACAGACCTTCTTTTACATGGGATCTTTGGAAAAGATAGAGACATCTCGTAAAATACACATGAGGTGGACAATAACAGGGTGTATCTTTGCCCATGTTGAGCTGTCCTCCTGCTTTTGAGTAAGTGACTGTGATCAGCACAGTTTTAAACTCATGTTCCTGGCTCTCCTTCCTCACCCATGAATTTTCTATGACATGTTCCTCAAGTGTCCTCTGAAGAAACTTGGGCTGAGGAAGAGCTGAACTATGTCAGAGTTAACTGGGGCATTTTCACATGAAGGCTTGAAGCATCCAGAATTATTTTCTGGGGCATTGGTCCTGTTACAGAGGATTTTGACTTATAGAAAAGCCAGGCAGAATCAGTCACCAAAATGCATCCTTTCTTAGGGACACTGCTGCCTTGGTGTCCTGGGTAAAATAATCCCTGGCACAGTGTTCAGCTTGGCAGGCTGAGGCCTCTATTACAAACCCCGAGGTTTTTGCCCAGCAATAAGAGATGAGCTCCTTTGTTCCTTTCCAGATAAGACACTTGCAAGACCTGTCCCTCTTTGTAGGTACTTGCAAATGAAACCACAGCCCTGAAAGGTTGCCTGCCGTCAGATCTGTTTTCCTGATCCATTAACCTAAGTTATCCAAACCCGTCCTTTGATTTTAAATCTAAAGGAGCAAAAAATACTGCCCATGATGAGTGGCTTTAAAATGCCTCTTTCTCCTCAAGCAACATGAGAAAGTGCCAGTATTCTGACTTTCCTGAAGCCTCTCAGGCAATTTATTGCTGGCGGGGCAACCAGGAGCAATTCGATGAGCAGGACCACAGAACTGGGCTTGGGCCTTACCCACCTCAGCGCTGTTAACGTGGCCCTGTCCCTCCCATGGGTGTCCTTCCCACCTTTAGGTGTACGTGCCTGGCCTGGGCACAGCACCCCTAATGCTCCTCTGGCCCCTGAGCCCTGCTTGAAGCTTCAGAGGCCACTTCAAAAGGTTGCTAAGTGGGGGGGACTCACCTGCACCTCTGCCCACAACACACCTTCTACACCTGGTAGCAAGACTATTCCCACACCTGATGTTTAAAATTCCTTCCCTCTCATTCTTTCCTTTTCATTTCAGGCCCATTTCAATGACGAGTGCAAATTCAAAGAGATTCTCCTGCCAAACAACTACAATGCTTACGAATCCAGGATTTATCCCGGGATGTACATAGCCCTGAGCAAAAATGGAAGAACAAAGAAAGGCAATAAAGTGTCTCCCACAATGACAGTGACACATTTTCTTCCTAGAATCTGAAACATCTCCCTTCAGACCTACCTCAGCACAGGGGAAGACGCAGAACACCTTTGGGGAAAAGAAACATGGTGCACTTTTACAGGAGAGTTTTATGCAAGAGCAGGTGTAAGATATTTAAGTTAATTATTTAAATCTGTATATATTGTCACAAAATTTATTTATAGTTACCTCTTTTTTTTTAAATTTTAATTTCTGAAAACAAAGCAAACCTCCAACCCAAGGTCTTTCATTTCACGGTGCAACAGTAGAAGTCTTTCTGCTTCGTGGTTTATTTAATTCAGTTCTGAGTTATCACAGGTGTGCTGCTACTCCGTGTCCTAAGCCAGGTGACACCCAATTCCTCTCTTCCAACCTTTTGCACTGTTCGTGTGCTGTTCTGTGTTTATTGTTGTACAAGTGGTTGGTTGGTTGGTGGGTTGGTTGGTTGGTGGGTTGGTTGGTTGGTTGGTGGGTTGGTTGGTTGGTTGGTGGGTTGGTTGGTTGGTCAGTGGGTTGGTTGGTGAATTGGTTGGTTGGTTGGTGGGTTGGTTGGTGAATTGGTTGGTTGGTTGGTTGGTTTTTATGGCAGTTTTTTCCTCCCCTGTGCGTTTTCCGCGCCGCCGGTGACTCCCAGCGCAGCTCCAGGCCCGGGAGCAGGAGGTGCCTGGGTGGGATGCCAGCGTGGAGCCACACACAATGCCTGATCCCCTCTGCTATTTCACTGCAACGGGATCGGTTTACCCCGGCACGGGGAGCGCGGTGCTGCACAGCCACCCCGCAAATCTGTTTTTAGATCTGCCAGCGCTGAACTTTGAACTCCCCTGCAGTCCATCTCCTCAGAGAGGCCGAAACACCTCTGTTGGCTCGGCAGGGCTGGGGCTGGGGTGTTCTCTTTAGCTAAACTGTGGCCCTTAATGGGAGCTTTTATTTGGTACAATTGCTTGGCACGAGGCTAAAAAAGAACGTGTCTGTCTGTGGCACACGGTACCACGAACCAGCTCCACTCAAATCAAATTCCCTTTCAGATTTGGAGACTACATTCATTTTTCAAAGTGTGGGGAGCTCTATAACACTCCTGAGTTTTCTACAAGGCAAAAGCATTTGCTGGTTTGTAGCAAACACAAGCTCCACAGAAAGAATTTAGATTGATGATGAGGAATTGAGGTTGGTTTGTACTATTTATTATTTTTGCTGCAGTATTTGGAAGGAGAAATATGCTGCTTTTTTTTTCTGTCTCATTCCCTGACGAAGTTGATTAATTTCTACCTCACTAACTCTCAAAGCCAGTCTCGTAACAAATTCTTCATGGGAGGAAGGTACTCACTTTCCTGCTCGGGCTTAAGGTTCTGGAGGAGGGCCTGGGGGAACAATCATAATCCCAAATCTCTCTTTTTCTCCATATGTAGCCAGAAGTATTCAGGATAGAGTTGGTTGCATCCCATTTGAGCCTTGTCACGTTTGAGCTATCTTTACCCAGTGGTTTACTTTTAGTAAGGGTAATCATGGTGAAAATATTTGCAGGCAGCTGTCAGGCTGCAGTACTATACCGTCATCAAGTAACCCTATATTTCTTCCTTATATATTGTGCAAGTGTAACTCATGTCTCTAATGTGATGAAGGAAAAGATAGGTTTGATTATGGGGGAATCACTAAGAGGATTCATGTCCTTTTTTTTTTTTTCCCCTTCTTTCTTTTTTTCATTTTTTATTTAAAAGATACTTCATCTTTGGGGCATCAATATGCTAAGTGGGAACCAGGGCTAACCAAAATGTTCGATGACTTAGAGGACATTTACAGATCATCTTCCAATCTAAACTAATTATTTCTGGCTACACACAAATCTTTTGAGTTCAGCTTTTTATCTTTTCCTCTTTACATTCCTACACAAAAGCCTTTGTTCCTTTGTAATGGTATAGACCTGCCTGTATCCTCTACTTACACATGACCTTGAAGACAAACTCTACTCACCAAAGTTCAGTAAGATCAGAGCAGACCAAGACCAGACCTTAAGGCAGCTGCCCTCATAGCAAAAATAATTAAGGAAAAGGAAATGTCATGCCTAAGGATTCTTAAGTATTTTTTTTCTGTAAAACTGGGTATTTTCTGTACTTTCTGTGTTTTCTGTATGTGAGTAATCATTGTGTATTTATCACCACTACCTCTGACAACTGATGATTTTGCTCCAGATTTCAGATAGCAAAATCAGGCCACAAAGGTTCTCTCTGGGAATGGTTCTTCTTTGCCACTTTTCACTTCATTAAATCCACAACCAACAGCCTCACATGAGATATGTTCAGAGGTAGTTGCTGTAACTTTTAAATATTGTGATGCAACCTTGATAACAACGTTTCATGGTATGAGCTGTCACCATTTACCAGAATCTGTCTGTAGTTTTATACAGGTGCTGTTCAAGACTGTGGTGTATGTGCTGTGCACACTTAAATGCATAATAAATGATGAACGTTTACAATGCCTGACACCCTGGTGCTGATTTTTAACTCTTTATAATGTAATGCATCCTGCACGGAAAGGAGAGAAAAAAATTGTTATTTCACTTTCCCAAAGCCTGGGGAGCCTTTGCACCTTTGCCAGCTACTCCAGGACTGACAGCCTGGATTTCTTACTCAGCTAAAGTTCCCCCTGGCAGAGCTGGACGTTGTCCAGGAAAGCCCAGCTCCAAGCTCGGTAACAGATACGCACTCTTGCATCTGCCACACGCTGCTGCTCTCACTTGCGTTGTTCCCCTGGTCATTAACAACAGCAGCACCCAAAATTAATGGTCAGAGGCACAAAGCAGCTGCAAAGTTTGTGTTGCTCGTTGTTAGTGTTGCAAACAAACCTGATTGCCTGGTCTGGGCTCCAGTGAGCGCTGGTTGCTCTCCCTGTGAAGTGTGACAGCACCGATGTAAGAAACCTGTTTGGTTTGGGAGAGGATCTTTTTACAATCAGTGTTCATACTCAGTACACATGTACAGAAATCTGAAGGGCTGTGTGACATCACATGGCAAGATTAGGAAACATTTCTTCACTGCAAGAGTGGTCAAAGCTCCCAAGGGAAGCGGTGGAGTCACTGTCCCTGAAAGTGTCCAAAAAATGAGGAGATGTGGCACTTTGTGATATGATTTAGGGGATGTAGTGGTGTCTGGTCAAAGGCTGGACCTGATGATCTTGGAGGTCTCTTTCAACCCTAATGACTCTGTGATTCTTTGGCACAACTCTTATTCATAAACACTCACACGGGTGCACTTGCACACACACAAGCACACACATTATGTCCCATTTCAGTGCTTTCAGTTTTACCCTTTTTCTAGGATCAGGAAAGGTTTCATAATGGGAAAGACAACATTCAGGTTTGATTTTCCACACCCTGAGAGCAAGGGGAGTCTGTCCAGCTCAGTAAGGGCCATACAAAACAGAAACCCAGACACCACCACATAGACTTCTCCACTTCATTTTCCCGAGTGATGCTCTTTTTTCTGTTCCTAGAAAGGGGGAGGCGATGGATGAGCTGGGAATGTCCAGTGCCCTCGCTCTGAACAAGGGCAATTTCTCTCTAAAGCTGTGCAGGCTCTATAAATATGTGGCACAGGTGGAGTTTTTATAACTGCACAAGTATAGCTGCAGCGTATTTAATGCCGCTATGAATAGAGCCAGAATAAATAGGCAGGCAGACATTAATAATTTCTCATCATTAACTTTTTTGCTTACAATGTTCTAAAAAGAACAAACACAAATTTATCACTGCCAAAATTATAACAAAACGTTGTCGCCAGGGATAAAAAATTTCTTCAGCCTTGGGTATGAAATTTTATCAATTACAATTTTAAGATTGGAGGTAAATCCTAAGGCTTGGCTGCTAGGAAGGTGAGATTTCAGAGTAGTAGCCTTGAAGGTTGATAGGGCCTGAAGTGCTGGTGCTGCACGTGTCCCACCCACAGAAAAATATAAGGGCCACCACAGATGGAGCAGCTTGAGATGTCACAGAGGGCTCTGGAGAAACTTTCCTCCTCTGGCATCACCTATTTTTTGCTTCATTGCTAAGCCAGCTTTCATAGAATCATGGAATCGTGGAATCATGGAATCATGGAATCATAGAATCATGGAATCATGGAATCATAGAGTCATGGAATCATGGAATGGTTTGGTTTGGAAGGGGTCTTAAAAGCCACCTCGTTCCACCCCCCTGCCATGGGCAGGGACACCTTCCACTAGACCAGGCTGCTCAAAGCCACATCCAACATGGCCTTGAACACTTCCAGGGATGAGCTTTCCTCACATTACCTATTGAGGCAGTAAAATAAATGCATTAAAGGTAAAAATCAATTTCAACCCTCCAAAAGAAGGCACTGATACGTCATGGGTTGCAATATTCCTGGGACCACTGAGAGCATTGCCACGGCCAATGTTCCTGCCATCTTACCGAACGTTTATCTGCACAGAACAACCAAAAACCTTTCCTGAGGATGGGTTCTGTAAGCCAGGCAGACTTCCCTCCGTCCAGGGATGATCCAGCCTGTGGGATAACCAGAAGGGGAGCCGTGCCAGCCTGGCCCTACACCGTGCCCTTGCTTGCCAGGGGAAGGACAGAGACTCCAAGCCCCATCCCTAGTCCGCAGCCTTGCTTGTTTTACACAGCCCGTGCTTAGCATTTTGTGACTCACCCGTGGCATCTCCCAAGTTGTCTGTATCTAATCTGCGCTAACAAAAATCAGCATGACAAAACACTGCCTTGTATATAAATAGCCACAGGTTTTTCAGAGCGGGCCACCGGGTTTATGGTGCCAGAGTGGGTTGTTCACACTTCACCACTTGGTTTCCACCGCAGCCTGTGAACTGACCATGCAAGTGGCCAATTAAAGGCACTCTGCTAAGGGCTGAGGAGGCTTTTGATAATGACTAGCGAGCACCGAAGCGAGAAAGTTAAAAGGAATTCCCTGAAAGGCTGCAGCTCCCTTTATATGGCACAGACCACTGTTGCTTGCCAAGCACAGATGAGAACAGATTTTCAATGCCGAAAAGCCAGTCTGAAGCTAAAAAAAAACCAAAAAACAAACAACCCCACCAAAACAAAACCACCCCAGTTCTCCTTGTACTAAATAATCTAAAAATGGATGGCACAGTGCAAAATCGTAATGCCAAGCTGCTATCAGGAAATACAACATGCAAAAGAGGGACACAGCACAATTTCTGTTCCCTGCACATGAGTCGTGATTTCCAGACTTCAGACAAGAAATATTTCCCTGAACCATTTGGTTTAAAAGTTTGATTACTTAAAAATATCGTCCAAGAAATGTCTGCGGCCAGTCACTTCAGGCAAACAACCACTTAATGTAAAACAAGGTCGCTTGCTTACATCGTAGTTTTCATCATAAGTTCCAAGGCCAGGTTTGATGGGACTTGGAGCAATCTGGGGTAGTGGAAGGTGTCCCTGCCCATGGCAAGGGGTCGGAGTGAGATGAGCTTTAAGGTCCCTTCCAACCCAAAGCTTTCTGTGATTTTGTGCTTCTAAACACCATCCAGTCCAGCACCCTCTCATGGGCAGGGACACTTTCCCAGGCTGCTCAAAGCCACATCCAACCTGGCATTGGACACTTCCAGGGATGGGGCAGCCACAGCTTCTCTGGGAAACCCGTGCCAGGGCCTCACCACCCTCACAGGGAAGAATTTCTTCCCAATATCCCATCTAACCCTGCCCTCTTTCAATTTAAAGCCATTCCCCCTTGTCCTACCACCTTGTGCCCTTGCCCAAATTGCCTCTCCATCTCTTCCAGACTCCCTTCAGGCATTGGAAGGGGCTCTAAGGTCTCCTTGGAGCCTTCTCCTCTCCAAGGCGAGCAACAGCAAAGTCCAGCCCTTCCTTCCTGAATGCCCAATCAGACTCCGTGAAGTGTGACGGAGATGGTGAGCACCCAAAACTTAACTCAACTGCGGCTGTGTGGTGGGTATAAATGACTGATAATGACAAGCACTATGAAAAATCTTGCCAGGAAGGTTTGAACCTGGGCAGTTTACATGAATTCAACTTTCTGACACTAATATCTCTGTTCTTTTAGCTCCTTGTTTCCAAGCTGTCATAAATAGTCTTCAAAACCTGTTCATTAATATAGGAAAATTTGTTACATGTGAAGATTTGGGGTTTGCAAGAGCATGAGGTCAGTCAGCTTGGGGCTGAACAAAACAAAATGAGGAATGGGTGTTCATTTATTGAACAGCCCCTGTACTGGGCACTGAAAGAGGCAGGACTCCTGACAAAAAGAAAAAGGTGGTGCATGACCAGATTTTCATTTCAAAGCAGGTTTAATCGAGTTTTTCTTAAATTCTGAGTGCTGGATTGACCTCGGGAAACTTCCAGTGTCATTCAGTGTGTGTACACGCAATTCAATTTTATTACTAACCATACTATTTTATGTGGGTACATACGGGAGTACTCATCCTCTAAGGCACCCCAGGCTGTGTTGACCTCCACTATCGTTCATTCACACTGCTCCATATAGGTTAAAGAAAGTGATTTGGTGATGTTTGTACCAATTAACATATTCCAGATTCAAACTGGTTGCTAATCAGGTTACCTCTGAAGTACAAATCAGATCTTTATCAGCTTAAAGGTATTTGGCAAGTGTCAAAGCCACTTGGTAAAACTTGGTGGTTTCTGGGGAGCTACTATTTACATACTTTTTCATTATCTCTGCAGCCACATCTGTTTGCTTCCAGTGCCTTCAAGAAAGGTGTTTGTAGTGCTGGCTGGGGCCAATACAGCTGTTGGATGTCACTGAGGGGAAGGGTGCCTGTGAGAAGAAAAGGATGAGAAGCACCACCTGTGGGATGAGCGTCCCCGAGAGATGGGAAGGGCCCCAACCTTGCGGGGATCTCCTTAAAGAGGATCAGAAGGAATGTCCAGCCATGCACCTCTGACTGAGGGCTGCTTGGCAAGCTTGAGGGCTCACCCACGAGGAGCATTTTGGAGCTTTTGGTGGACAAACCTTTTATAAACACTTTCTCTTGCCCCATGGCAACTGGATCCTCGCTCTGATCCCTGTCCAGGGTGGGGATTGATCCAGGCTGGTTCACGGCTGAGCCCCGCAGGGGGATGGATGCCCATCTCAGAGCTCCTTCACCAGCAAGCCAAGGTTGCTCCAGTGCCTCCCCATGCCCACTATCACCACTAAAACCCAGCACTACAATGGCCCTTTCCCATCTCAAGCCCCTCCTGACCCCGTGGCAGGGCAGCCTCAGCAGCCAGGAAAGACTCAGCTCCTCTACCAAGAGTGAGTACCACTGCTCTGCCAGGCCTGGAAATCCCTCTCCTCTTCCTCCTGGAGGGAGGAAGACCACTGTGCTCCAAACCTTTCCCCTTTCTGGGAAAGGGCATCTAACAGCACCTCAGTGCTCACCTTCCATCCCGAATCCCGCTCCGAGGCACCCCGACGCTGCCGTGCTGTGAGCAGGAGCTCAGCCAGGAGGAGTTACACATTAACCCGGGCAGTTAGCTCCCTATCTCCCCTGTGTGCTCTCACTCTGGAGCCAGGGTGTCTTTCTGTCGGTGCCTTTCCTTCAATGAGCTCTGAGATAAGGGCTGATCTCGCTGGGCACGGGGCTGCAGCCCGGGGTTACTCCTGTGCGATGACCCCGAGCCTCCTGCGGTGCTTGCTCCAGGAACCTGGGCAGGAATGATCTGCCAACAGCCATAACTTTAGCTGCAATTTATTACAGCTTTTCCACAGCCCTGGGGGAAGATTGCCTTGGTTGCTTTTCACCTGGGTTTTGACCTTCCTCTGCCAGGGCAGGGTGACTGGCACTGCCTTTCCCCAGAGGCCCTGCCTGTGCCCGGCTTCCTCCTCACATTATGCCCAGAATCATCCCCCATCCAAGCCAACACTCTTCCTTCTTCCACATCCTGTTTTGACACATTTGCACATTCCTCTTTTGATTTTCCACCACCTTTCCTGATGTTTTTCAGTTGTGTTCTCTCCGATCGCCTTCCATTTCTCTCCCACTTTTTCTACTCCTTGAACTCTTCTGTTAGATTTTATTCTGGAGAACTTATGCACCATGCTAAGGCCAACGACACTCAAGGTCAAAGACACCTAAGCTTTACCCAGGCATGGGCCCGGACTTGCCTGCTGGCATGGGTCAGACGAGCAGCGATGCAAACTCTGCCAACGTGGGAGCGACTCATACCTGCATCCAACCCCGTGAGTCAGATTTGTTCCTGCAGATGTTAATGTGCATGGACTGCCTGCTGTGTTCTTGTCAGGGTGGGTTTATTTTCACAGAAGCACAGAATCACAGACTGGTTTGGGTCGGAAGGAACCTTTAGAGGTCGTGTACTCCAGTGAGCAGGGACATCTTCAACAAGATCACGTTCCTCAAGGCCCTGTTGAACGTGACCTTGAGATTCTCCAGGAATGGAGCATCCACAGCCTCTCTGGGCAACCTGTGCCAGTGTTTCACCACCTCCATTTCAAAAAAGCTCCTTCTCGTACTTAGTCTGAGTCTACCCTGTTTAAGTTTTAAACTCTTTCTAAGTGCTCTGGTCAGTATCTGTATCTGCCCTTAGTTTTCATCCTCTGCATTAAATTCTCTCTTTCAGTTCAGCACAGAGCTTCTGACTTGCCCATATTTCATTTTGACCCACATATCTCCTTTCCCTCAGTCCTTTGCAGTTTCTCTCCCCACATCTCAGGGCTGCAGAGGTGACCAAACAAGTTCTCAGCCAGCCACGGCCAAGCCCAGCCTGTGAGGAGTCCTACACATCCCTCTGAAGAGCAAGGTGTACCAGTCACAAACCCTGATGGAAGGAGAATTAGAACACCGAGTGTCTGCTTACGAGCCAAAAAGCATAAAAACCAGGTTGTTGGTGCTCCCTGATAAGCTATCAGATGTGATTCACTGGGTCGTATCTGCTTTAGCAATCACAGCATGGGCATTTCAGCACAGGGCTTTTTTAGCACGCTTAGGGTGGTCAAGGAAAAGCACTTGAGTGTTTATGGAGCTGTGTAAGTTATAAATATAGCTGCGATTGTCCCATGCCCTGGTGGAATAATCACAGCAAAGTGTGTCTTCATCAGAAAGATATCTATGTGGACGGCCATCTCACGTGGCTTTGTGTTCAATGGGGATTGATAGTGATTGTGTTCGAAAGAATTTGATTGCTGCTGAAGTCAGATCTATAAATGGAAGCCCAAGAAATCACAGAGTAAGCTGAACTGAAAGTCTTTGACCTCGAGGGCCAGAAATTTAGCATCTTCTGCAAATCTCTAGAAATACTGGTCACATCCAAAGCAGTGATTTGTTTTAAATTAATTCCTGCTATTTATTTGGTTCATTTAAACACACATATAAACAGAGATACACAGTTTAAATTATAAAATGGGTATTGTAGCCATGAAATACCATTGGCAAATAACCCATGGAGTTGATATTTTGGATTAATGGTTAGTAAATAGCAAAGAATGTAACTTCATGGAATAAGATGATGTCACATGATTATTCCTCAGGGTGTACTAGATTAGAGCTTATTCATTAAATGTTATCATTTTGGAACATATCTTAGTTCAAAATATAGATTAAAGGTGTAAATACCAGCACAAAGGTTAATGTGATGAAAGTCTATAAAAATATTTCCTGAGGTTAAAAATTCAGACATTTCACTTCAGTCTTGGGCTTTTACACTTGTTATTATCAAATAAATACCACAATGGCAATGTTCACATTAGAAATAGGACTGCAATTGCCACACTTCTAAACAAAGTCCTCCTATGCAACCTGAGTGACTCTAATAAAATAATTATCACGTATCATTAGGATTTAATTCGGACCCTGTAAGCCTCAGCTTACTCTTAGTCACAGGTATGCAGCAAAATGAAGAACAGGAAAAAAGTATTTAAAGCGTTTTTTGAATAAAGGCTGAAAAATCACTGAATACCTGCTCAGGTGGAGCTGGTGTAGAAAGGGTCTCTGGGTATTCTGTGCTTGCCAGTCAGGTGAGAGTGAGGTAGTGACCTCACAGAATGAGGGAAGGCGTGTGCTTGGAAGCACGTGCTACATTGTTAGTGTAAAGCTCAGTTTTCAAATAAGCTATGCTCTTCTGCTTGACGATGGCAGCAAATAAATAAGGCTGCCAGTGCAGTCACTGAATGGCCCACACTGAATCAGAGTTTAACAGTCATGGAAATATTCTGCTGTAATCACCTTCTGGCTCCTACAGAAAGGTGAGCAGATGCAGAAATAAGGACCAGATATACATTGAATAAAAAGCTGTGGGTGTTCATGTGGGCGTCAGAGTTGCAGACTGAAAATTACCACATTCCCCTCTCCTCATCACACAAACCCGAGGTTCCTTTCCATTAGATTTCCAGAAGATGACGTGGCACAAATTTGCATTTATTCATTGTTTGCACTCTCCAGCAGTTAATTAAGAAAAATACGGAAGCAAACATGCACCTGCCTTGCCAATTTGTTCTGATTCTAATCATAGGAGCATCAAACATGCTGTCCCCTTGGTTGTGCAGAGAGCCCCGCTCCCGTTGCAGGTTTGCCAGGGACAGTCGGGCACCCACCTGCACAGGGTGCTGTGTTAACACCTTTGCACGTGGCCATCGATAAAAATATTTCTTTGTGTCGATGGTGGGAGTGCACCAAAGGATATATTCCTTGACAGAAGGGAAGAGTGAATGAACTGGCAAGCATAAATCCGTGTTTAAGGCAGATCCAGCACAGGCTCTTCACACAGGATCACAAAAACACAACAGCCTCAGCTCTGTGAATGTGTCTGTAGATGTAAACATACACACACCCACTTAAGAACACCTCTGCTACCCATCAACACCTATTCCTCTTTTACCTTTCATGGGGACCTATGAAATTTCACTGACATTTACAGTTCACGATTTTGTTCAAAATGGTGACACTAGGAGCAAATCCTTGCAGTAATTCTGTTAAAGAAAATGTTAAAACCAGTCTGTGCTAATTCATTTTATATTTGACACAAGCACTTAAAAAACTGAGCTACTCTAGAAGCCTGCTTAGTGACACACAGCCTCAGGAGACTTTTGTGGCTTTCCCATAAAATTTCTGTAAATAAAATCCACTTGTAAGTTAGTGGAAATAATCAGAAAGTCTAATAAAGTTTGGCTTTTCTTTTTAAGAACTAGAAGGCCACAACAACGTTGGTAATAAGATGATGTGCAACAAAGAATAGCCTGTGGTAAAAAACGCTCCTTTTTTTCCTGCTAAGGAGATTACAAGGTTATAATTTGTAAAATAAGCATATTCCTGTTAATTAAATTAAGGACTTGGGCTGCATAAGCAAATATCAATCACAGGAGAGAAAGAGGGAGAGGGATGCTGAGTTTCACACATAATTTGTTTCTGGCTACTTAGCAGGGCTATGACAGACATTCGCTAAATAGAAAGCAAACATTTACTATTTAGTTCTCCTTTCCAGCTAACACCTACACGCCTCTATTAGCAAACGCTGCCTCCTTTGGCAGAGAGGATGGTTTGTTGTGAAAATTTTTCCCTGTGATGGCTTTAAAAGAGCATTTGCTGCTAATTTAAAGATGTATCGGCACTGATTAATTACCAAACATACTCCTAGGCTTTTAAACTTTTTTAAGTTGCACAATGCTTTATATTGTAGCCCTGATTCAGGCTTACTGAAGTGAGGAGGGATTCTTCTACTGCCTTCAGTGAAGTCAAGCCCTAAATCAGATGCTGGTAAGGAAATATATCCAGCATGTGCCTCATCCCATCTGTGTCCCCCTGTTCATCCCATTTCAGACAAAAAAAAAATCCGTGCTAGCCTCTCATGGGTACAGGGCGAGTTTCTGCACAGAGTTTGGAAAAGTCTTCCCCACACCGCCCGTCCCCTAAAAACACCGAGGTAAATGGCAGTCCCTCATCTCCAAGGAGGAATGGTTGTGCTCTCTCTGGCTGCCCCAAAGGTGCAACCCATGCCCAAGGCCAGACCCACGGCAAAACAAGCCCTACACCCCCAAGGGAGGGGGGGAAACTCCTTTCGGGACTCACGGCTCCGCACCCCACTCACGTCCAGCGCCTCAGACTTGCAGCCTCAGCTGACTGCGCTCAACGAGGCGCCTTGTCTCGGGCAGGCATTAATGCCACTGGGCTAAATGTCAGCTCCGAGTGGCACAGCCCAAACAAAGCGGGAGGAATGCTGTGTCATGGCATGGGCTGCGGGCTGGCACGGCTGGCACGGCACGCTGGAAACAACAGAGCCACTTCATGCGGAGTCCCGCAGGAATGTTGTTCCTTGGGAGGAGAAGGGGGAGGCAGGACGGGCACACTTGGATGGGAGCTGGCAGTTTGAAAACCTGTCTGAAGACACGGCACTTTTCTGCTCTCTGTGTTTCAAAAATTAGAAGATAAAATGTGAGAGTCTTTGAATTTGTTTATTTTAAAAAAGTTGCAATGGGTGAGCAATCTGATAAAAAATGTATTAAAAGCCTTATTTAGATGGAGGGTTTAGACCACGCTGAGTACCACAGAGAGATGAGCAGATGAAATGCTGTTACGCATTTTGCCATATTGATAATGTTTTAATTGTCTAAGTCCATCCATTGCATTTTCTTTCTATCCTAGGGCAAATCCAGCGGGGCAATTAACCACAGTGCTCTTGACCAAAGGGTATCAGAGTTCAGATGAGTTCAGATATGGACTCACTGAACTGATGACTGGGATGTGACACTTACTACTTGCACCAGGTTTGGTATCAGAGGAAGGAAAGAGAGCAAATGTGATGCCTGTTTTCAAAAGGGCTCAAGAGTAGACTATTAAAAAAAAATATTAGAAATCAGGAAATAATCAGCACTGGGCACCTTGTTTGAAACAGTAATGGACAAAAAATTACTATTAAAACTTTTGTTTCAAAAAGTCCCTCTAACAAATATTGCCCGAGGTTGAAGAATGATTCTGTGTGTTCCTTTTTATCTTGCTCTGTAGTTATCTGTAGTCAACTACAACCAAACTGATGGGGTCCTGCACTAAACGCATCTTCAATCTGACTCATTCCAGCCAAACTTAGGTCCTTGCAAATCTCCCGAGAAACACTCTTCCACTTATAGCAAAATATTTGAAGGACGCTGAACACCAGGGTTCTGGGTTTACCCAATCTCTAAATCAGATGGCTCAACAGAAGACCCAGTTGGAAAGCAGGGAAATTGAGAATTTGGAAAATTATGTCCTGTGGAGTGAGCTCCAATGTTTAACATAGCAATGTTAAAGCCCCAAACCTGGCCAGGCAGGGAGCTGGCAGCAGGCAGTGTGACCAACACAGCATTTACCTGGGAAGACGTGGCCAACTCTCTGAATCAAACAGTGTCTCAAATGCAATGGTATTTTTTCCCCCAAGTATTTCAAAAGGCAGTGATGGTCATTCCCATTTCTGGGTGAGAATGTGCATTCTGCTTTTGAGCTGTGACATGAAGAGGTTTGCTTCTGTAACACAGTTTTTGAATGATGATGATGTTCTGTCACTCTTTCTATACACTGGAGTTGAGTCTAGAAGTCAAAGGTAATTAAATACAGGGGTAGAGAGATGGAAATTAGTAAGATTTGTGTCCAAACCGACCCCCAGCACATCTCCTTTGATTTCCAGGATACCCTCAGCTCTTTCATGGTGGGCTGGGGACACTTGGCACCACAGCCAAGCCTTCCCGTGCTCCTCGGTGAGGCTGGAATGGGCTTCCAAGAACAAATGCTGGCCCCTGGCCATGCCTACAGCAACACAGCAAAATCTGTGGGGCCAGATTGCTTATTCTTTGAAGGTGAGTAAAGAGAAAATGAATGAAGCCACCACCAAAGCAAGGCACCAACGTACAATTTGAGGCGAGCCAAGGAAGGAGAGCGGCCTTTGTGAGTGATGTGCATCCTGCTGGCCTTTTGTAGAGCCAGCTGCGAGGCAGAGCCGAGAGGCCTGTCCGTAGCAAGGTGTCCAGGCCTCCAGATGTGCAGGTGCAAAGCCTGCAGACATCAAAAGGACTGGTGTTCAAACCCATCACCTGAACACCACCCTTTTGTATTTCAAAGGGAAACCAGCTGAACTTTCCCTGTAATCACCACCTTGCAGCATCCCTTTAATGAACCAGATTGCACAGGAGCCTCGTGTCAGCCAAATAAAAGAGGGTGCTGGCGTTTCCTTTTCTTCTGCTAGGATCCCTCACAGCCCTGCTGTTCCTGCAGGGAATTCACCAAGGTTATCCAGCAGCATCAGGAGGGGAAAGGCAGAGCCAGCAAAGCTACCGCAGGGCGTGGTGGGCAAAGCTGTGGTCATGAATTGGAAATGCTGGAAGAAGGCCGGTGCTGAAATCTCAGGATAAGGGGAAGCACGAGCTGATAAACTCCTTGCAACTGCATTTGGTATTTTGTAATTTGGTTATGTTTTCTGGAGCTTAGGAATTCACCTCTTAGCTCAGGGTGGTTGGATGTGCCATGACAGCAACAAACAGGACTTAGTAAATTGCCCACAGAGATTTGATTACTTTGACTAATTAATTAACCTGTGATTGCTTGTTCAAACAGTAATCAGTGGATACTTACTAATACGAACCTATGTCTGTGACTTTTACCTGTCTCAAAGAGAAAAACTGCTGAAATTTCTGTATTTAGGATGTGCACATACATGGTATTTCCTCCCCTCTGGACAAGCAGATCTCTAATTCACACCCTGGCATTTCTGGGTGAGTAACCTGCACATTTTAAAAAGGCTCTGTGCTGTGCTTCTAAAGAGTTCCCAATCAACCACCCACAGGAAAAATATTTTTCCTCCACAGCGTGCACAGAAAATGATTTGGCAATTACATTTGTAATGGTCAGTAATTCAGTGGGTAAAAAGACATGAATGTGTCGCTTTATCTCTTCCTTCCTCACATTACAGTAGCAGAGAATCAAGAAGGGACAGAGGGTTTCTGTAGACAGGAGATTTAAGGCCCACAGGAGCCTTAGCAAAACCCACATGAGGTCTAACAAAACTATTAAGAAAGTATCTTGTCCTGTGATTCTGTGGTTGTGGAATTCATTTCAGAATTAGCTCCTACTTGCTGTATTGCATTCCAGAAAGGAGGCTTCGTCTTTAAACTCTGTTTGTCTCTTCTATAGTCCCAGAAGTAACTCTAAGTCAGCTGTAAGCAGGGTATCTGTCCGTATTATTTCTGAGATATATGACCTGCCTCATCTCCCCGTTATGACTTTGAAAATTTTCAATTTTCTGGCAGGGAGAACTGCGGTTTTCCCCATAGGGAATTCAGGGCTTTTGCCACAGATTCCATCTCTTTTGATCCGCATTTTAGTTTTGATTTTACCTAGCAGCCTGCTCTGCATTGTTGCATCGCTAGCTTTCCCACAAGTAAATAAGAAGTCGGTGATAATCCCCCCACATTGTTGCTTAGACCTACGCTTCAGAATCACAGCAACAAAGAGCCAGACTTGGAATTACTGCACCTGTCAGAGGGAAAAAAAGTCTTTATTCAAGAAACCAGAAGATGGTGTGGATATCCTGAGTTATCCCATAACTGTTCCTGCATGCTGAGGACTCAGCATCCACACCAGACATGGCTCAAGGGAGGTGCTTCAGGTAAGCCCTAACCTGATCCCATGGACTTAGAGGCCACTGGGGGCTAACACCATGTCAGGGGACCTCACCGAGCACAAAGCCAGGCCTGGTTTATTCCAAAGAGAATTCAGTCCCCACGCTCTGGTGCCACTTACTCCTAAAAGCAAACTGAAGCTCAGCAAGGAGGGAAGCCTCTTCCTTCAAACCGTTTATTTTGACTCAAGCTCAAAGGTCTGCCAAAACAGACCTTCTTTTTTCTGCTGCACAGAAACAAAAGTCTCATTTCACTGGGCTGCAGAGTGACATCCCACAGTCACTCACATGAGCTGCTAACTGGAATGAGTCAATCCACCCTTACCTGTGAGGATCAGTCCTGAGAAACAAAAGGTTATTTATTTTCCATATTTGGTCCTTGTGGTTGTTTTTTTTTAACCACCACTTTAGTGAGTAATAAAATCAGTTTACTTTTTTACCTCCATTCATCTTCAGGGTCTGGAGAGGTGGCTACAGACCATGCACAGCTCAGCATTAATATCAAAGTTATATAAATGCAGTCTGATTAAATATCTAAGTTCTAAGCACTCCGTGAAAGCTGTGGAAAGAGGAAACATTTAACTCTGTACAAGCAGCCACTGGCTGCCTCACAAACAAGCCCGCGGTAGGCTATTTAAAGAACACTGCAAACCCTTTGGACAATGTGCATTTTATTAGGAAAAGGAAGCTCTGAAGAATACACACAGCAGGAAAAAGTAAACGCGTTAACTGACTTTAATGTGGACAAAAATGGTGGCGCGGGGAGAAATTCTGTTCCAGAAAGGTCATTCCTTTGCCTCTGCATTCCTTCCCCACATTTACATGCTGCTCGCTGGATTCATCAAAGGTCTTCATTATTCGCTCTTGGCACGCATGAAACAATCACTTTCAGATATAATGACCTAATTACTCAAACAAGACAAATGAAAAAAAAAAAAAAAAAGGCAGTTATTTACTTCAGACGTTAGCGCTTAGCAGCTCTTCAAAAAAGCCATTTAAAGGATTTGTAGCAGGGAGTTAAACCTCGAGAACCAGGATCACCCAAAAGGGTGGGGTTTGATGGCTCCGAGCACTGCTGATGATTCCCAGCCATCATGACTCAGACTGTCCCAGCTTCAACTCCTCTCCCTATGGACCAGGTAACCATGAGCTGCAGAACAAGGACGTTTTCACGATATTTTTCCCCCAGCTTCCTTGTGGTCAGTCCCAGCTCATCCTGCATTGCCCAGAGCCAGCCCGGGGCTTTCAGAGACTCTGGGACCTCTACACAACATCTACACAAGCAAACTTTACCTCCAGAGGTAATTTCTGCTCCCTCTGTATGTTTTTCTACTTCCTGAGCAGCACAGAAATCAGATGCAACAAGAGAAAATTTTGGACTGAATACCGGTAAATGAAGGCGTAACCAGGGCCATTTGTTCCTCAGACTTGCTGTGCCTGAAAAGAGACCTGGTCCAAAATGTGGATTACTACGATTGTTCTTTATTTTGTCTTGTTCTGTAGGATGGCTCAGTAGTAATGATGTAATCACTACCAGTAAATGTCCCAGTCAGGCAACTACTCACTTGGCACATTTTTGCAGAACAGAAATAGATACTGGTTTTATGGCGATGCTTATCAGTGCTGTGTCATTTACAAAACCATATAAATTGTCTCAATTAAAAAGAGTTGGTTCTGGGGACAAGAACCGGAGTATGACCTTTTGAGCCTCGCTGCACTTTCCCCTACATGTACTTTATTTACCATCCCAGTACCTCTGCCAGTGTGGGACATTCATCCAGTGCCAGGAAATGTTCCCAGGTACTATGTTTGAGCCTGTTCTATTCAATATCCACCATTATAGAGAGATCCAGCTCATTTCCTAATTGCTAAACATTTCACACGGGATGGCAAATGGAAGCTTTAAGCCCCAGCGGGATCATATGTGTCTGACCCACAAATAATTGTTTGACACCAGAAGGTTTATTATCTCCTAGCAGGAACGAGAAGCATATTTCTTAATAGGTTCCTCACCCTGGGCAGTGCAAGCCTTCCTTTGAAGAGTGTCTCTATGGTAATTGATGTTAATGAGCAGCAAGCGAAGGAGAAACACAGGGTCACCAGGTAGGAAGCCCCCCAAGAGATAATCTAATTACTCTCCAAAACAAATTACTTTCAACCAAAACAAATTACTTTCAATCACTCTGCGACAGATAAGATCAGTGGAGGGGGCTCAAAGCTGATGACAGCTGGAGACTGAGGCTTCACGAGTTTATGGATTGATCGCTTTTCTCTTTGGTCCGTTTTGTTGAATGACAATGGGGTGACAGAAAACTGGAGCCAAGAACTGAGCTCCCTTTCATTTCATTCAGATGAATGCGGAGGACCTGCCAACTCCGTGCTCGTTGCTGGGTGGCTCATTGATCTGAAATTGGGAAAGCTGGAGCCAAGCGTGTCCACAGCTGTAACGGGAGCGAGACTCTCTAGGAATAAATGTGCGGCCTCTGGGGGGGCTACAAAATCCACTCCTTGTGCATCTTGTTATGTGAGGAAGGGAAAACACGACATTGCTGCTTTTTTTTTTTTTTTGCATGCTCATAAAGATGTGAGGCAAAATGCAGCCTTCAGTCTCATGAAGCCTTAACAGTGCTAAACTACAAATATTAATTTAAATTGCAGCTCCAAAGGAAATGTCAGTCTGGGAGTTGGAGTGAGGGGTGAATGATTAATCAGTGGGGTTTTAGATCTGCTGTTTGCTGTGCAAAAGGTTGTCATTGCTGCCTGTGTGAGAAAAAACCCATAAATGTGGGGATTATTGTGTTTTGAGAATGGGGTGCTGGTACTGCCACCGGGGCCATGAATTGGAAGGGCTTGTGCAGGGCTCAGTCACAGTTCTGTTGCTCTTGATGTCATTAGTATTGGCTGCTTCCTTCCACACTTTTGTACAGTCAATGGAACGTCTGCCCGGCTGAGTCCAAGCCACACTGGTGACGATCTGTGTCCTCTTAGTCCAGGGAATGGGAAAAGGGCATCTCCTGCCTTGCAACAGCAGCTCTTCCTTGGAGCGAGGCTGCAGTGGCAGCGATCAGTAGCTGTTTTGTGACAGGCTTTATCTGCTGGAGGCCTCTGATAAAGAGCAATAGACAGGTCTCAGGGAGCCTCTGCTATTGATTGAAACCTCGGTGCCCCACACAGGGAGAGGAGAAGGACTCCTGCCCTGCTCTGGGAATGCTCTGAAACAGGTTAAATTCCGAATTAATTGGGGGGAGAGTGTGTGTGTGTGCGTGTGTGTGTGCGTGTGTGTGTGTGTATGTGTGTGTGTGTGTGGTGTGTGACCATCTTTACAGCCCTCTTGGCAAAAGGAGGGCCTAAATCAAGAGATCCACAACCAGGAGTGTCTGAACTGCACGCTGATCCATGTGGAAGAGGCACCATCAACTCCGCTTTTCCATCGCCAGCACACCTATCTGCTCTGCTCACTTCAGGAACTGAGGGCTCTCTGCCTCTGGTCCTGCAAGGATCTTCCTGGTGCCTCCAGACATGGAAGAACCAGAGGCAACGGGGCTCCCACTTTCGGCTTGAAATGTTTCAGGAGTTTTGTTTTCAGGAAAAGGAAAACAAATTGGAGATGCGTTTGACACTATAAATATTTGGGGTTTAGAAATGGTAAACTAGAATTGTTCTGACCATTATATGTCTGATCACAGCTGTAAATACACATAAAAAATATTAATTCTGCTTCCTACATCAAGTCAATGTACACAATACACAACAGCCAGATAGTGGGGGATTCTACATTCCTTCCAATATTTGTGATATTTAGAGAGATAAATACCTTGTTATAATGCAGATCTTTCATTTGACTTTCCAGTGGTGCTTCAGATTTTATCTCTTGCTGAAACAAGTTATTTAATGAGGCTGAATTACTTTTGGAGTACGACATCCATTACTCACTCGTTTCCTCACTAGTCAGATGTGTAAAACCTAAGTAAACTTGAATTATTTTCCAAAGACCATCCAGGCTCTTTCCATGCTGATTTGTTCTGCTTCTCTTACTTTCAAATGGCCTTTTAATTGGCCATTAAACTAGGAAATTATGGCTGATTAGGATCAATCCAAATGCAATGTTTTGGATGGACTGGCTATTTGAATACCATTCTTTTAGATCCCGTGGTACTTCTGCTTTGTCAGCTAAAGGTCACTTTTAGCTGCATTGGCAGGATGCTTCAGTAACCTCTGCCCTTCAATTCTTGACACCGAATGTCCCACAGCCACGTTTGGTGGCAGCAAAGGGGACCAGTTGCAATGAGGAACATCAGAGAAAGTTATTTGGTTTCCCAATTCATGGCAAATCGTCTGGCAGCTACCCCCAGGCTGTGCTTTAGGCTTCATTTCAGATGAGAATTACTTCCCACCACCTCCAAGAGGAAGAACACCTTATTAATAATCTTCCTCTCTCGCCTCTTGAGAAAAGTCATAGTAAAAACCTCCTACATGGCTGTCACAAATGTTAAGGGTGGAGTCTGGGGGTCTTCTGAGAAAGGAGGCAAGATATCACCACACTTTTTAAAATCCAGGTGAAGGAACTCCATGTGCTAAACAGATTTTGGAGCAGTTGCATGAGAATTCTATTTTTTCTGAGATATTTCTCCAGGGTTTTAGGCCCAGGGTACAAGCTGGAGTGAAAGGTTAGACTTCTGTTGACTCAGATGAATCATTTTGCTCTCCAGAAGCTGAGGAGATGTCTGTGTGCAAAACATTCTTAAGGGCCTTAAACGATTAGGAAACTTAGTACAAAGTTTTCAAGTTTACATTTGTTCAGGCTGTTCCATAAGGGCTTCATCATTTCAGTCCTTCCTGCAGTATCATCGTAATCAAAGGTGATGACAGCAGGTGAATAAGCACTCGTGGGCTGAATTTGATAATCATTTACATCTCTTAACAATTTATACAGTTCTGTTGGTGCCTTGCAATTCCTAGTAGTGATAAGCAGCAGTGTAGCATGAAATGTAAGACAGCAAGAAAACTGCGAGTGTTAGCTGGCTGCCTTAACTCCCTTTCTGCCTCTTTTACTCCCCAACATGGTAAATTGTTTTAATGTGTTCAGCACACACTCATTTTTATCTGATCAAGTATTTGAAGCCCAAATGAAAAAAATTTAAAAAAAAAATTAAAAAAAATTTTAAAAAAGCCACAACTATCTAAAGTGGAACTTCCCCAGTTCCCCAGACAGGTATAATTCTTAATTTTCACATCCTTCAGTCTTACAGGCCTGAGCCATCCAGAACTAACCTGTGTAGGGACAATCTGTCCATATAGGGTGGGCTGATTATTGGCATCACATAAGCCATAACAACTCTCCCAGTGTTTCTCAGTCGAGCCCAACTGATTCTAGCTAAAACACCACTTCAATGATCATAAGCATAATAAATACCTGCAGTGATATAATTTATTACCATCTTCCTGACTTCGTAGAATCAATTTTACAACAAATCAGGATTATTATCACAGGTGTTTTTGAGAAAACATCTGCCTTTAAGCAAAGGTAGAATCACATTTCTGAGGTGGTTTAACTTCAAGGGAAAGGGGGGATTCAGTGTGTCACCAAACAGACAGGCAGAGCTAAACTCCATCCATACCTCTCCTTCTTCCTTCTGACTCCCAAAAAATCATCACCTGAGCACCCCTGGCTCAGTGTCCTTCTTAACAATGCACCTCCAGTGAAAGTCAGACCTCTGTGGAACAAATTCATCCCAGACTTCAGCCAGTGAAATTGTTCCAGGGTCAGGTTTGTTTTCATGGACCTGTATTGGTCTTGTTGCCCAAGTCTTTGCAAATCCTGGATTCCTGCTATGCTCTTTAGGAGGGATTTTGTGGGAATTGTCACTCTATCAGGCTGAATAAGACCACCTGATTAATTCTGCCTGTCCACATGTACTTGTACAGGACTGCAGCTCTAAGTACACACTCCTGCAAGTTTGAAGCATTTCTGGTATATCTTCTCCTCCTGGCCCGTTCTCTGTCTATTAAATGAAAAGTATTTCCAGTGAAGCTGGAACTTGTGATAAAGACAGCATTATTTAGTCACTGACAGGAAAGGAATACAGGTAAATGCTCCAAGGATACCACGTTTGACTGAGAAGCTGATGATCTAGAGTTACCCTCTTCTAGAAAAGCTTTCCTTGTGGTTTTCACAAACACATTGTGTAAACAAAGTCCAGGGGCATTACTCCCTAGGCCAAGCTGGAAATCAAAATGTAATCTGCTGGCAAAGAAACCTGCAATTATTCCTTTCTGTTGCTGGACCAAGGTTTGCTCAAAACGTAATAAAAAACGGGCTTTTGTCGGGTTAGAGTAAATAAGGTGCTGAAGAAGCACTGCACCAAATACGATCCCATAAAATCTGTAAGGTTTCTTCTACAGCAGAATTATAAAGGATTTCAGAGCACACAGAAAAGATGGGGTGGATGAAATACTTCTAAAACATGAAATAATGGCTTGCAGTGATGAAAAAAAACCGCATTGAGGCTGTTTGAAGCTGATGGGAATTTTGTGAGCTTTAGAGCAGACCTAACCAGAAGATATCATTTGGCTGTGCAAGCTCCAAGTTGATTCCAGGCTCAGCATTGCTCTCCGGAATGCACTGACTGATTGCAATAGCTGAGGAAGCATTAGATAACAGAATGGTGAGAGATATTTGAAATTGGTTGTCTGGCTGTGCTCGTTGGAAAGAACCAGCAACAACACACACAAATCACAGCAGCAACAATCTCCCCAGCGTGTTGACCTTCCTCAGCAGAGCGGTTTTAGAAGCAGAACCCCACTGGAAGCGGATCATTTGGAAAATCTGTAAGTATCTGATGCATTTGAATCCTACAGGTTCACTGAGGACCGTGGTATCAGGGGAGAGACTCAGCGAGTGCCCGTCCCATCCTATGACATCCTGTCAGTGGGCGCGCGCAGCGGGAGCTGTGGAATCTCAATTCTGCACTCATTCACAGCCCGGGGAGAAATATTGTCACCTCTGTGCCTCTTGGATTGCAGAAGCAGCTGGGAAGCAGAGCAGTCCCTGACATATGGTGGAGTAACCTCTCCTTCTTAGGCAGGTTTTTTAACTTGTGCTGTGCTGATAAGGCTCTTTATAGAACAAGCTCGTGCTCGAATAACTGCGTATCGCAGTGTCCTGTGTCTTCACTTCTGCCTTCCCTCATTCTCCTGACATACTCTTCTCCACCAGAAGCAAGAGAAAAGGCTGGACTGCTCTGCTGGCCCTCTGCCATGGGTAAAATAATTTTCTTTTCTCTGTCACTTCTGGGATGACTGGCAGGAACCACAGCAGAAACCAGAAACCAGCGGCATTAGCACTGATATCTCCAGCCCTGCCTGGATCCTTACTGCCCTCAGAGTATTTGCAGCCTCTGTAATTCTCCCACCTCTGACTTCAGAGAAAAGGGGGGGAAGACTGACAGATCTCTTCTGAAAAGTAATATTGGATCACACTTGTGTAATCCCAAGTACAAAATCTGCAGGAGACCCCAAAAACACCCCAAAGGAAGCAGAAAGTCTGACATATTTTCCTCCTCCTGCAGTGACTTGCACAACCAAAGCTTTCACCATCATACTCCAAAGATATTCCATAATTGAGAAAATGTCTCTTCACCTAAACACATCCAGTTTATCACATTTTGACCCTCACTCAGTGTTGAGTGACTCACCCATGTAATTTTTCCTTTGATCTCCACCACAAGGTAGCCTGCTATGACCAACTTCGACTCATGGGTGGCTTCTTGCCCTATTTTCTAATCATTTTTGTGGCCACCTTCCTTAGTTCCTTTTCAGTTGGTTTCAATGATGTCATTATCCAGTACGGCACAAGCCCTCTGTTACCTCTCTGGTGTGTTCCAGGATCTCTGGATGTTTGACTCCTAATTGTAGTTAATCATATTCTTCCAGAACAAATTCACTTCAGTTTCATTATTACCCAAAGCTGGACTTCTCGTTCTGCAGAAATTACATTGGGACATTGAAAAGTGCAATGGAAATAAATGATTCATTGCAACAGGTGAAAATGCTTTTGCAATTGTGTACTGTTTGGTCAGGAGGTATTTTTGTTCCGTAAGAATTTCCTCCTGGGTTTTTGGTTGTTTTTCCTATCCTCATAAAAGCAGAAAATCCCACACTACCAGGTTTCCTTATTGCAGGAAGCAGGTCCAGCACTGGAAGTGATGGTGTGATTTACCCTGCAGTACATTTGTTCTGCAAACATATTTTTTTTTCCTGCAAATGCATTTGTAGGAACATGCAAAGACGTGTCTTACTATTGAACTTTGATAAAAGATGCCAATAAATGATAAAGTTCAGTGACACAGACAGGAACTGAGATGAAAATCATGTGTCGCAACTCTTGTATTTTGAATACAGTGACATTCATTAGCTCGTTTATCTCTAGATAAAAATAAGCCCTGAATCGGAGTTAATCATCTAGGCTTTTTTTTTTTCTTTACAGAGGCAATAAAGAAATGAACACTTCCAGGGTATATTTAACCCATATCTCTTCAGCAGCTGTTTCGTGGTAGAGTTGGTACTATTCAGTCCACTTAAGTGTTTTCAGGCACTTACCTCTGTCAGGGACTACAGGGGAACTTGGACAAATTATTTAGGTTGAAACCTTCCCCCAACAAGAGAGGCCATTCAAAAAAATTAGTTAAGTGCTTAATTTTTGTTTTAATTTGATTAGACACGAGCCCTTTAACATCAGCCCATGTAACATCAGCAACAGCAACAATGAAAATAATTTTTAAAGGCTCCCCATCAATTGTTGGGAAATTCTCCCTTATAGCCAGCGTTTTCACTGATTTGAAATATCATTTAGTGCAAGTGATGTCTCCTTTCTGCCTCAATTTTTGATCTTCACAGAGATGAATTAACAAGTTGCAAGCATCGATTCCTTACTGCTTGAAAGAAGTTTGAACTTCTTGATGAAGAAAATAAAGCTTACAATCATGATTACTATTCACACTAGAGTACAGCAGAAGCAATGACCATAAAACAGCTTCTGTTCACTGAGATGCACAGAAAAATTGAGCTAAAAAAGCCTTTCAGATTAATTTCAGACCATAACCTCTGCGTGTGTGGTGGGTGCTCAGTACCTTGAAGAATGCCAGGATGAGTTACATGCACAACTGCTGTGGGGCCCAGGGTTGCGGAGCAGGAACTGCCTTTGTAGCAGCCATGTAATAACGCTGCAGAGGAAAAAAAGAATTAGGCAGTTGCATGCCTTAGTATTATTTACTGGGCTTATAACAGTGGGAACTTCCGTGGGGTAGGAAAGACCAGAATTGGTAGGAAAGCCCATGATTTGGAGGGTGCAGCAGGAGACACCTGAATGAGAAGTGGTCCAAGCCCTTATTAATTGTTCAGCAGCCATGCAGGGAAAAACTAGGGTCTTTTCTGGATGCCTCAAGCTGATCACCAAAAAATGCCCAAAAGCTAATCAAAAGCAGTAGCATTTTGAAATGATTGATAAGATTCAATCCCTCACTCCTGGTGAGTTTGTTATGCAAGACCCTGATCATTCAAACTCACACTGATCGATGTCATTAACTCCAGTTAAATACACCTTAAGCTGCACATGGTAATAAGTGCAAGACATCAGCCCACAAGCCTCTGTATTTTTGCATGGCCTTGTCTATGTGCTCACTGAGCTAAGACTGCTCGTGAAGAGAAGTTGTTTGTGGGAGTGTTTGCAGGAGGGAGATGCAAGTGTAGGCACAAAAGGATGAAAGCAAACAAGTAGCAAAATATAAATACAGTATGTGGAAGCTGACAGAAGCTTTTTTGTTTCAGAGAAGATGCTAGGGAGGTGGGGTTATGTCTTGTTTAATTGTCATTTAATGTCCTGTGGGGGAAAGAATTTTTTTTCCTCTATGAAATAACCAGATTTCTCTTTTGAAATCTGAGAAAATTCCTTCAATGATCAGTTTGGATGTACAGCAGAAAAGTCGGCAGCAATCCCTTTAAACATCTCTGAGATGCAAACAGGGTGGAAAACCCCCAAATGCGTGTGTCTGCTTCTTTCCATCTCTCCTGGTGCACTCGCTGAGCGAGCTCCCTGGGAGGCGCCCACGTGGAAAAAATCCATGCGCAGACCAGAAGAAAATTTCTATTTGAAGCTTAAATCGGGCGATGCAGTTTTACTGCACACAGGGGCTTCCCCCCCCCCCCCCCCCAGTCTCTTTGTAAGAAGTGGGGACGAATAGGAGCTGGAGAGCCCCCGCGGCAGCGGCTCCCCCGAGGCGAGGCCGCCGCATCCCAGGGGCCAGGCTCCATCTAGTGACACAGCCGGGGATGGCCGGGCGGGGATCCAGCCCGGAGCCGCGCCGGGACCCCCGGAGCCGCCGGTACCCGGCCGGACCGGGCTCCGCAGGGCCAGACCAGGCTGTACGAGCGCCGTGTGCGGCCGTGCCCCGCCGGCTGCCCGGAACCGGGAGCTGCCGTCCCGCTCCCCCAGCGCTCGGCCCCTGCCGGAGAGGCGAGCCCAGGTTCAGGCAGCAGCTCTTTGATTTCTGAAAGGGGAAATGAAATACAGGACGGGCAAGGGCGAAGGCAGGGGCTGAGCCGCGGCGGGGAGCGGGGCAGCCTCCTGCCTCTGGGTGGGCTGGGTACACACACGCCCACCCCCGGTCCCCGTCCCGGCGCCACATCGGGGCTGCGGGACGTGCAGTGCCCCGGGACCGCGGCCGGAGAGGAAAGCTCGGAGGTGCGGATGCGGAGGAAGCGACTTCAGGGTGTCCCCTGCGAAATGATGTCACCCGCTCAATATTTTCGGGGGGAGTGACCGATCCGGCTATGAAATAGGCTCTATATCGGATGCGGCCGGATCGATGGGGCTGATAAGGGCGAGCTATAAAAGGCCGGGGGGCGGCTGCGGCCGCGCTACAAGCCCGAGGCGCCGCGCCGGGATGGGGCCGCGCCCCGCCGCGCTGGCGCTGCTCGTCTGGCGGCCGCCGCCGCCTCCGCGCTGCCGCTGCCGCTGCCCGACGCCGGCCCGCACCTCAACTACGGCTGGGGAGAGCCCATCCGGCTGCGGCACCTCTACACCGCCAGCAAGCACGGGCTCTTCAGCTGCTTCCTGCGCATCGGCGCCGACGGCCGGGTGGACGCGGCCGGCAGCCAGAGCCCGCAGAGTGAGTGGCGGCGGCGGGGAGCGGGGCTGGGGCAGGGCCGGGGCCGCGGGGGTGACACCTCTGTCCCCTCTCTCTCTCGCTCTCTCTCTGCCCGCAGGTCTGCTGGAGATCCGCGCCGTGGCCGTGCGCACCGTGGCCATCAAGGGCGTGCAGAGCTCCCGGTACCTGTGCATGGACGAGGCGGGGCGGCTGCACGGGCAGGTGAGCGCCCGCGCTGCTTTCCCCGGGGGGATTTTCCACCCTGGAACAGCGGCCAAAGAGCCGGCGTGTTCTAATAATAATGGGGTAACAAAGCTTTCAGGTGTCCGCCACCCTCCCTCCCCCGCCTGTTCTCCGTAGGACCTGCGGTTCTTGTCACCGTCACTGTGGGGATTATTAGAAGGCAGAAAGGAAACAACGTTTAGAAAGTAAATCGTGTTCCGCGTGTCCCCTGCCAAAATATACCAAAAGTACAGCCCAGGGCAAAATTGCATTTAGGTTTAAAATTGTCATCAGTGGGAGACCGTGATTCTGCTGCAGAAACAGATTAAGTCCTGCCATAGAATGTGAATAATTTCTCACTGTTCAGGTCAGGTATTCTGGAAAAAAAAAAACAAACCCCATTTAAAAAGGGGTTGCTCCTTTGGAGAAGAGCTGCAGCCAGCTGGCTGCCAGGCATACAGAAAAAGGATTTTGAGGGGGAAAGGATGCTTCTCCACTGCCCCACTTCTGCCCTGCTATTACAGGACACCTGCGGGACTCTGAGAGGTTGGGGAGTTAAGCGCCCCACTGGTGCCACTTGGTTAGGTCATGCTTTTTCAGTAGGTATAGAAACTAGTCCCTAGTTAAGGCATGTGGATACATTATTGACTCTAGAATTTGACAGGTACAGCTCAGATTCAGTCTGTCCAGAAGGCTGAGTTTCACAGAGCGATGGCTTCTCATGATGCCACAGTAAAGGCACAACTTGATTCTCTTTTGATTACTCCAGCAAAATTTCTGCTAATTTCAATCAGGAAAGGACTTGGCTCATTCTCAAAACTCCCAACATCTTTAGTAAGAGCAACACTGATGTTTCTGAATGTGGGTATAATATAGAATTAAGCCTTTCTTTCTGAATTTCCTTGCTTTTCTGGGCTCAAATCAGTCAATGCTGTGATGAGGTGCACAGGTTCAGACGATAGGGTAGGTCAGTTGTTAGCTTAATGTATATCCAAAACAAATCAGAGCCTGCATTCTGCTCCCATTGGAGCTACCAGCTGAACTTTAGCCATCACAGAATTTTTAAATGGCTTTCCTATAACAGCATTTTGAAGGCATACACGTTGACTGAAACTGCATTTGTTGGTGCAGAGTATCAGATGCAGGTTGGGGGTTTTTTTCTGAAAACACAACAGCACGTAGCCGTGCTGTCACATTTCCATGTTGAGGACACCTGCTGTCATCTCTGTGCTCACGGCCCAGCCAGGCAGCTCTGCAGGTAAATCTTTACCTTATCAGCACCACGCTCAGGAGTGGAAGAACAAAAGGGCAAACACGGTATCTGGGGGCTGAACCTGTGCTCCTGCAACATGGCCTGTTTTGACACTGGAAAAATGATGACTAGGGTTGGTTTTTGAATGTGCTGTGTGCTGTAGTCAGTAGTTTAGGGGAAATGCTGAATATACTGACATCCTGTGATTCCTCCTGTGAAAAAAAAACTAATCTGGGAATACTTTAAAAGTCTGATTGGTACTTGTTTAAAAAAAAAAACACACTAGAGACCATCCCAATGAAGTGAAGAGGGAGCTGAGACACAGGGTATCAATCGATTGACTGATACCAATCAATATCTGTTGTTTGCAGTGTGCACTTCTTGAGCAAGAAGCTCTTTTATTTCATCATCCTTTTCAGTGAGGCTGAGCACTCATAAAGACAGCTAACAATCCAGCCTCAATTTTTTTGTTGTATACACATATTTTTCTGAGATAAAACGTGCGTGTGGAAGTAAATACTGCACCATTTTATTTGGAGAAAACATCTTTTTTAAAATTACTTTATTAATTTAAAACATGCCTTTAAAAGACAACCAAATGCATGCCCTTGATTTTACTCCATGTTACTGAGGGTGTTTGAGAAAGGCCTGAAAGTATTTAAATATGCTCTGTGTTCAGACAGGCAGAACCTGTTCCTGTAAGGACATTTCTGTCTCTGCAGACTGAGACATAATCAGCAATTCTCTTTTATTGACCACAGGTTCAATCACCTGCAGTGGCTGAGACTGAAATAGCACCAGAGCTGTAAGAAATGCAGTGCTGGTGTAACAATCTGGAGAGGTCTGACCTGCTGATACGGGTCTATATACAAATAAAATATATCATTTATATATCTATATATATATTTATAACTTAAGGTATTACAGATACATAATATCTGTACAGGCCATTGCAAATGTAATCCTACAAATTCATACCTAAGAAAATACATTCTTCTGTACAAAATCCTAACTTGTGCTGGTGTTAGTTCGACAGTTCTCATGTTAACGTGAAAATGACACTCTGTAAAAGGGTCTTCTGCAATTTCAGCAAATTTTGAGTGGAAAAAAGCAGAAATTACCTTTTAGCATTGTTTTACTGATTGGCCACGTTGCCTTTCTACAGAGCTGATCCTGAAGCACTTGCACAGGCAAATCTCTAACAGAGCAGGAGTTCTGTACTTGGATTAGGACTCGTGACTGCAATTAAGTTCTGTCAGCAATTAAGGACAGTTCATCTAAATCAGCACTGGCATCTGAGACTCTTTTTCCCCAGTGCTCACGACAGGATAGGTGTGGTGGCTGTGGAGAAGCACATCCCAGCATTCAAAGCTTATTTAATGTGACGGACCTGGAAAGAACTTCAGGGGTTCTGGAACAGAATTAGAATATAGAATAGAATAGAAATAGAAATAGAAATAGAAATAGAAATAGAAATAGAATAGAATAGAATAGAACAGGAGATTGGGACAGGGCAGAAGGACACCCCCACTGAGGGAGAAGGACTTGTCCCATCCAAGGTTAGCTTTGTGGTTGAATACAACCAGCCTGGTGGGTGTATTTGTAACTCTCGCTGTTCTTGCTGTTCAGCTCAGGTATTCCACTGAAGACTGTTCCTTTGAGGAGGAGATTCGCCCGGACGGCTACAACGTGTATAAATCAAAAAAACACGGCATATCAGTGTCTTTGAGCAGTGCCAAACAAAGACAGCAGTTCAAAGGGAAAGATTTCCTTCCCCTGTCTCACTTCTTGCCCATGATCAACACCGTGCCCATGGAGTCAGCAGACTTTGGTGAATATGGTGATTACAGCCAGGCCTTCGAGCCAGAGGTGTTCTCCTCGCCCCTGGAGACGGACAGCATGGACCCCTTTGGCATCACCTCCAAACTGTCCCCAGTGAAGAGCCCCAGCTTCCAGAAGTGACTGTGCTCACACACACACGTGTTTTTACAGGAATATCGCAGAGTTCTGCAGGGTTTTTAGCTTTTTGTGTAGTGATATTTGGGAACTTTTTTGTGTATTTGAGTATGGAACCAGCCTCGCCCTTGTTGTGCCTGTAGGAGATGAGTGCCAAGAGGCTGTTCTGTAGTTTAAAGAATTGCCTATCCATAGTTTTGTTTGGAAAAGGAGGATTAAATACGAAAAGTTTTGCAGCTTTATCAGAATTCCTCCACAGGTGGTGATAAAATAACTGTAATTTTTCTACACCAGCTTCACTTCCACATATATTCACCTCTTATATCTGCTCATATGAGCAAATGCAGAAAACCTTTTCCTCTTCAGAGACCTTAAAGCCAAAACATTTGGACCAAAACTAGATGAAGGAAAACATCCCAGCAGATGTAACTAGAGTTAATGCTGCTTCTTAAAAGGCTGCTAACAACATTCTGGGGAAAACTTTCTGTTGAAAGCATACTACTGAAAAACAAATCCTGCTTGTATATTGTGCTTTTTCTTCCCTTAGAAAATAAGGGAAGAAAGGGAAAAATTTTCCCTTCCCTTATTTCTAAAGAGTACTTCGGGAAACTTGATCGTTGATTTCTTTTGTAGGTGAAATTGTGTTCTCTGTGGCATCAGAATCGTGCAGCAGAGAGTTCTCATCAGAATTAGTGAGAATTCGGTGTGTGGTTGGAAGAGTGCACAGGGCTAGAGTTGATGTTCATCAGGTAGGGAACGAGCAGCTCAAGTGAGTGTTTAAATGAAGATTCTGTTGTATATAAGCATGTATATGTCGTTAGCAAACGGAGAAAACCACTGAAAACGGATGTATAGGTCAAATCAGTTGCAAAATAGGCTTTTGTGTTTAACCTTTAACCACCAGGAATTCTTTCAAGTCACTTCCAGGCTTGATTCAGCATCCATGGGAATCAGTGGAGAGATGGTTTAGTGAGTTAAAAGCTACAGAACTGGGTCAGGATTCTCCTTGCAGGAAGGGATTGTGAGTACCTCTGGCCAAGACACTTGATGTCTTCAGTTCTGTTCTCCCTTTGAAAAGATTCAATGAAGGAATAACCAAGGTGAAGCCAAAGAAAAAAAAAAAAAGGATGGTTCAGGGATTCTACTTGTTTCCAAAGGTTCATTTATAATAGAGATTTCTGTACCAAAAAAAAAAAAAAAGCTCTACTGGAAATACTGGTGTTCTTCTGACCTAGCACTTCATTGCCAATGCAATATTTATAATTAATTTATTGAATACATACACCTGTTTATTTTGTACTGTTATTTATGCTCAAAATTCTATTTATATACTCCTGAAGGTGGGTTTTTTTAGTTGTAACAAATCTTGTGAAGTTTTGTAATCACGGAATTTTAGCCAACGGTAGCTTTTTAAATTTCTGTGCATTATCAGTAGTGTAATGTGTACATTTGCAATAAAAGAGAAAATCATCTTCAACACCGAAATCTGCTTGACTCTTTTGTCCCTCTCAAAGTGCCATGTCCACACATCCTTTAAATACCTCCAGAGATGGTGACTCAACCACTTCCCTGGGCAGCTTCTCAACAAAAAACCCTGTGGGTAGAAGGCTGCTCCCATTTAAAAATGGGAACCATTCTAGCCAGTGCTGCCAGGGAGAAAAGTGGTGAGTTTTGCCTGAAAAAGATGTCAGTTTCTGGCAGGAAAAGAGCCTGAATGTTTCCATTTGGAAATGCTGTGAGTCACAGGAACAGCAGATTTCTTGGCTGGCAGACGTCTCCCATGGTGTTTTCCCATTCTCTTTTGTGCTGAGCCACTGCCGCACATCTGGAGGGTTCCCACTCCTTATGTGCTGGGAGAGTTAGTTCTGATTTTCAGGTTGTTTTATTCCAAAACTTTTCAGATTTCAGGGGGTTTCATTTCCAGTTTTGATCAGTCACTGTATTTTCTTTGAATGCCTTTCAAGACCTTTTAAAAAAAAAATCAGAAAACAAAATAAAATATGAATGAACTTTTAAAGTTCGGTCAAAAAAACTTCCACTTTTACTTTTCTGCTAAAAAATTGCGCAGATTTGACAGGAAACACGGCAAATAATGGAGTTTGGAGGGTACACAGTTTAATTGCACCAGGGAGAGATTTTTTAAGTGGGTGTAACATTGTGGATATTTCTCAAGGGTGCAAAGATGGGCAACCTTACATTTGGGAACAGCATCTTGAGCTCTCTCGTGACCCTGTTTGCTGACACCTTTGGATTACCATCTTCCAGCGGCAGCACGATGATTTTTTCCTGCAACAGCATGGTTAGAGGTTGATTCAATATTTATTCAGACAGAGGGAAGAATGCCAGGAGCTAAATTAACCCACACCACTTCCTGGAGCACTTTAGTTTTCCTTGGAGTTTTCCCATCCCAGCTTTGACCAAACCTGGCTGGTTTGCTTCTAAAATCTGACAAGATCTCGGCTGGAGGTGGGAGGATTGCTCGGAAATGCTCTCCCCTGCCCTTCGACACCTGACTCGGAAACTGGGGAACAAAACCTCCAGGAACTGGGTGTGCAAAACCTCCAAAAAACACCGCTGCCTTTGCTTCTGTGGGAATGTAAAACACCACCACCCCCCTCACCACGCACGTCCCCTGTCCCCTGTCCATCAGAGCTCCTCAAAGACAGTAGGACAATGGCCGTGCTTTCATTTGCAACAGCACATTTTACAGCCCTTAAAAGGTTTTTAAAGCTCAGGTGTCAAATGTCTCCTTGGGAAGTCTCAATTGGAAGCTGTGATGTGCAAATACGAGGTGTTAGAGGAGCGGGGAGGCCGCAGGAAAGGAGATACTGAGCGTCTTCATTTCCACTTGGAGGAAGTGTAAAAACCTATAAATCAATGCAAGAGTCATAGCGACCACTTTACCTCTGCTCAAATCACTGAAACCCTGTTGGTGAAAAATTTGGGGGCCACTCTTTCGACTCTGCCAGTGTACTTTGCATATGAATGGAGAAAACCACGATAAATTAAATAAAATTTCCCTTTTTTCCTCAAAAATATACGTGTTCCAACACCAGGCTGGCAGAATAGTGTGACGTACCCAGAGCCACAGTTTCATTACGTATCTGGAAAGTAATAGTACAAGTTAACTTTAAAATACATGCTTATAAATAAGTACACATGTTTCCTTTGACCGGCATTGATCTGTAACAACTCGTAAGTGTTTCAACAGAGCAGCCTACAATGGCACGCTACAGTTTGGGTGGGTATTTACACCAAAAATATTTATGTTTTAGAATCACAGAATGGTTTGGGTGGGGAGGGACCGTAAGGATCATCTCATTCCAGGGGCAGGAACACCTTCCAACAGACCACGTTGTTCAAACCCACATCCAGCCTGGCCTTGGACACTTCCAGGGATCCTGGGGCAGCCACAGCTTCTCTGGGAAACCTCGGCCAGGGCCTCCCCACCCTCACAGGGAAAACTCGTGGGCATATGCACCAAAAATACACTTCTTGAAAGCCACAGATGCCAACATCATAGGAGAGAGATGTGCAAACTCTATCATTCCATGCCCAGCGACAGGACCCGAGGGAATGACCTGGAGTTGTGTCAGGCTTAGGCTGGATACGGGGAAAAGGTTCCTCGCCCACAGGGTGGTCGGGCACTGCACCAGGCTCCGCAAGGCAGCGGGTCACAGCACCGAGGCTGGCAGAGCTCAGGGAGCGTCTGGACAACGCTTTGAGGCACGGGGTGGGATTTTCGGGACACCGGGTGGGATTTTCGGGACACGAGGTGGGATTTTTCGGGACACGGGGTGGCATTTTCGGGACACCCGACGTCTCCCTACGGACGCCCCAGGCCGGGATCTGTGGCGGGCGCTCGGGCGCCCCCTGGTGGCCGCACGCCGCCGCCGTGCGTGGGCGTGGCTTAACCCGCGAGGGGGGCGGGGCTACAGCTCACTGGCCACGCCCCCTCCCGCGCGCCGCTTCGTTCCCGGCGTGCCCCGCGGCCGCCATGGCCGACCTGTTCGATGGCGATCGTGATGGCCGAGCAGAGGTGGGGGGAGACAGGGAGCCTGCAGCGGGCCCCGGCGCCCGGGAGGGGCTCCTCGGCAGCGCGGGGCTCCCCTGTGCCTGTGCTTGCCAGTGGGAGCTGCCAGGGGAGCGTGAGGGAAAGAAGGCGGGTGGTGAGCCCGAGGAGGGCGGGGAAAATTGGCCCGTGCGCGTTCTGAGGGAGCGACCAGCGCGAAACGGGCAGAAGCTGAGTCGGGGGAGGTTTAGGCTGGATTTCAGGGAAAGGTTCTTTCATCCGGTCGGGCGCTGGAACAGGCTCCCAAGGAATTGGTCTGAGCACAGAGTGGGGACCGACCCCGACAGGCCGGATCGATGGGCCGAGACCGGCGGGGTGAGGGTCAGCAAGGCCGAGGGCCGGGTCCGGCCCTTGGGCCACCGCAACCCCCTGCAGCGCTCCAGGACAGGGGGAGAGTTCCTGGAAGCATCCAGAGGGAAAGGGCCTGGGGATGCTGGCCGAGAGCTGCTGAACACGAGCCCAGGTGTGCCCAGGTGGCCAAGAAGGACATTGGCATCCTGGCCTGTGTCAGCAACAGTGTGGTCAGCAAGGACCAGGGCAGTGACTGTCGCCCTGTTTTGGGCACCACTGAGGCCCCACCTCGATCGTGGGGTCAGTTTTGGGTCCCCCTCACTACAAGAAAGACTTTGAGGTGCTGTAGTGTGTCCAGAGAAGGGAACTGAGCTGGGGCAGGCTCTGGAGCACAAGTCCGATGAGAAGCGGCTGAGGGAGATGGGGGGCTCAGCCTGGAGAAAAGGAGGCTCGGGGAGGACCTTCTCTCTCTACAGCTCCCTGACAGGAGCCCCCCATGTGGGGGTCAGACTTTTCTCCCAGATAACAAGGGACAGGACAGAAGGAAGTGGCCTCGAGCTGCACCAGAGGAGGTTAAGTTGGACATAAGGATGAATTTCTTCATGGGAAAGGTTGCCAGGCCTTGGAAGGGGCTGCCCAGGGAGCTGCTGGAGTCACCATTTCTGGAGGTGTCCAGGCGAACAACTGGATGTAGCACTCAGGGCTCTGGTCTGGTTGACAAGGTGGTGATCATTTAAAGGTTGGACTGGATGATCTCAGAGGTCTTTCCCAACCAAAATGAGCCTGTGATTCTGGAATTTAAATCAACTTCATGTGGTATTTCTGAGCTTTGGAGGTGATGCACGTTTCTGTTCCCAGAGCGGGCTCGTGGTGGCAGTGGTGAGCTCAGCCTGAGAGTAAGAGAGCTGTGGTTCTGTGTTCCAGGTTCCACGGGGAGGGGTACCAGGAGGGCTATGCAGAGGGCAGCCACGCCTGGAATGGCTGAGGGAAGGAGGTACGGAGCGCTCCACGGAGCCAGGATCGGCTCGGAGGTAAGCGGGGAAACGCTTCAGGATTGGAATCTTCTCGTCATTACAAAATGACAGCCACACAGGAACTTCCCAGGCAAAGCCTGATGCGCAGGCAGGCTGAGGCCTGCTGCGTTTCTCTGTGTCCAGGAGGGCCCATAAAACTGCTTTAAAGGGCTGTTTTGATCTGGAGAGTTCAGTAGATGTGCTTGTGTTTTTTGAGCTGATTTGCTGTATGAAGCTTTGGTAATTTTTTTCCCAAATTTATAGCTAAAGGCCCCCCCCACCATCTCCTGTGGCTCAGCATAGAGAAAAGCGTGGAATCTGAAGACATAAAGAGGCAGTTCTGTGTGTCTCGTGCACTCTTTGCTAGTTCCAATTCTGTAAAGTTTGTGGCACTGTTGCTCTTCAGCACACGGAGGCAGCTCTGTGCGCTGGCACACCTGATCAGCAACCATTCTAGGAATTCCAGGCTGGAGAGGGGTGGGGAGGCACCTCAGCTTGTCCCGTATGTCCTGCTCCAGTTTGTCGTAGTTCCAGGATGAGAATGCCAAAGCGCAGTCTCCAAAGCTGGATGCTTTAGTACAAAATGGTCCTGGACAGACCACAAGAGAGAGATGCTCTAATCTCCTCATACTGGGAAAGCTGCAGAGGGAGGCAGGATTATAGACATCGAGTGAGAGGTGACTTGAGTAATCTTACACTTGTCAGCCTTTCCAGCTTGGAAACATGTTTGTGTCTCCAGAGTTTAGTTACCTGAAGAGTGAGATGCAGTGTGGTGCTTTATTTTTGTTTGTCTGTCTATGCTGTGTGTTGTTTGGGGTTTCTTCTTCCCTCATGACACTCTTTTAAATTCACTTTTAGATTGGCTGCTACCTTGGCTTTGCACTGACGTGGCACTGTCTGCTCCAGAAATGCACAGATGAAAGAACAGGTGAGGTTAAAAGGCTAAAAGTCCATTTTGCTGTGACTTTAATTCTTCATGTCTTTTTTTTCTGTCCTGTTTTGATTAATCTCTGTCAGAATTGCCTTTTGGTTGCATTCTTTATTTTTCCCCGTCATCTAATCAATATTTTTGTTGATTCTTGAATATTTCTTAACTTGGGGCTGGTAAGTTGAAAGGGAGACCTTAACTTAGTTGTGCTTAATTCCCAATTTGGAATAATTCCTAGTTTGGATTTCTTAAATATGTATGGAACACACCTGGCACTGAGCTAAATGGGAGAAGTTGAATTAAAGAAGGATGGAGGGCTGGGTTTTATGCTCTGGATTATTATATATCAGTATAATTTTCATATCAGTGGATTGAAAAAACTCCTGTGTGAGGATCATTGGGTTTTGTTTTGATTAATTTTTTTTTTCCTAGCAAAAAGATAAGGGCTCTGGATTCATTAATAGGGATGATTCAGAAATTCCCATATGAAGACCCCACTTATGATAAGCTGCAAGAAGATCTGGGAAAAATCAGAGGAAAATTCAAACAGGTTTGTAGGATTAAGTGGTTATTTTAGCACATAAATTCATTTTTGAAGATATTTACTTTCTAAAGCCACACCAAAACACAGTATTTGTGTGGAGCAGTTATTGTTGCCCTTCTGCAATCATAGCAAAATACTTGAAGTGAAATAAATGGAGTGAAAATCCTTGATAGCTGAAAATTCCCCAACCAATAACAAAAGCAAAATAAAGGAAAAAATTACTCTTTAAAAGGCAAGTTGGAAATAATCTTTGACAATTTGAATTACAAGTGGGACCTGAAGAAGAGAAATGGAGCAATTGGGAGCTTTGTTGAAATTCTTGTTGGACAACAGAGCCTTTGAAACACTTGTGTATTCTTTTTTAGGTTTGTTCAATGCTAAATATTCAGTCTGATTTTAGAATCGGTCCTGAGAGATCTTCACTGACATTTTGAATGCAACAGATG
This sequence comes from Lycocorax pyrrhopterus obiensis, assembly GCA_014706295.1. Taxonomy (NCBI): domain Eukaryota; kingdom Metazoa; phylum Chordata; class Aves; order Passeriformes; family Paradisaeidae; genus Lycocorax; species Lycocorax pyrrhopterus. The sequence goes on from JACSVZ010000007.1 coordinate 2,619,390, forward strand.
AAGATAAACGTGGATGACCAAAGAAGAAAAGCATTAAAAGAACAGAACTGGAAAAGTGTTTATCTACTTTTATATTTAAAAAAAAAATCAAAGTGGTGAAGAGATGTTAAATGTTAAAGGGCAAAGGGAAAATCACTGGACTTGCAATGTCATTTGACATTTATTATCTCCAAGTTTTATTTAGGGTATTACACACACTAGTGTGTAAGTCTGTTAAATATTTGTTTTAATTCTTTGCTAGTTTTACTGATAATTCCTCAGAAGGAAGACAAGCATTTGCACAGTTTCCTTGTTTTAAGGATGGATGTTACTTAAAAATCTGTGTATGCAGATCATTCACTTTACACAATGTGTAGATGCTGTAGGGGAAGGAAAATAAAATCAATTCCCTGCAGACTTTGCAGTAGGAAACATTTTTGTGGGCAGAGGATGGAATGACAAAGGAGGTCAGAATGCAAAGGAGAAGGATGAAGATACCTGCTCAGAACATGGAATTTGCACCTGGATTTTCCAGTAGTTTTGCAGACTGAGGTGGGGGAGGGAGCAAACTCCACAAAATCTAACCCCAAAAAGTTACCATTTTAAATGGTGGGTGAGATAAACACGACTGCCAGAAGAGCTGTGATTCTCGTGACTGTATTTATTGGTATCTTACCACAGACCAGCTTTTTATGTGCCAGCCATGAAAAGTGACCTCTTTAGCCTCATTCCAAATCAATGGATGCTGCCAGCTGCGTGTATTTCACTGTGTTAGGTGAAGAGAAATACCTGGAACAGGCTTGGCTTGGGCTGCTGGATGTCTCTGCATT